>JAUCBN010000036.1:12854000-14276000 GCA_035048815.1 Abelmoschus esculentus
CGGAAGTCCGTAGCTTCCTAGGACTTGCCGGATACTATAGAAGGTTCGTTAAGAGTTTTTCGATCATAGCGGCACCTTTGACCAAGTTGCTTCAGAATGGAGTTCCATTTGTGTGGAACGAGAGAAGATAACAGAGTTTTGAGCAGTTGAAAGCTTATCTGACAGAGGCACCGGTCCTGACGTAACCAGAACGGGGAAAAGATTATGTGGTGTTTAGTGATGCTTCCTTGAATGGGTTAGGTTGCGTGCTCATGCAAGAGGGTAAGGTGGCTGCTTATGCCTCGAGACAGTTGAAACCTCATGAGAGGAACTATCTTACACATGATCTTGAGCTTGCAGCAGTTATCTTCGCTTTGAAGATTTGGAGGCATTATCTCTATAGGGAGAAATGCTACATCTACAACGACTACAAGAGTTTGAAGTATCTGCTTACCCAGAAAAGAGTTGAATCTGAGACAACGATGATGGATAGAGTTGTTAAAGGACTATGAATGTGTCATAGAGTATCATCCCGGTAAGACGAACGTGGTCGTCGATGTTTTGAGTAGGAAGTCCATGTCGGACTTGAGAGCTTTATTTTCTCGGTTGAGGATGACCGATGATGGAGGTCTTTTGGCTGAGTTGCGTGTGGAGCCCATGCTTGTTCAGGAGATAAAAAGAGCACAAGTGTTAGACGAGGAGTTGGTAGCTTAGTTAGAGGCTGTTCAGAGGGGTGAGTCATCAGACTATGAAGTACGAGATGATGGTTTCTTGTACTTTCAGGGTCGATTGTGTGTTCCCGCCTTGAAAGATCTAAGGGATCGCATCTTGAGGGAAGCTCACCGTAGTCCTTTTTCTGTTCATCCGGGTAGTAACAAGATGTACCAGGATCTTCTTCCTTTCTTTTGGTGGTCGTGCATGAAGAGAGATATGTCAGAGTTTGTGACAAGGTGTTTGGCATGTCAGCAAGTGAAAGTGGAACACCAGGTTCCTTCAGGTTTATTTCAGTCTATCCAGATTCCACAGTGTAAGCGGGATCGTGTGACCATGGACTTTGTCACTGGGTTACCGATGACGTTGAGGAAGCATGATACTATATGGGTTATAGTTGACCGGTTGACCAAGTCAGCTCATTTCTTACCAGTAAGGATGGACTTCAGTTTGGAAAAGTTGGCTCAGTTGTACATCAAGAAGATCGTGAGGTTACATGGTGTACCTTCATCGATCATATCGGATAAGGATCCGAGATTCATAACGAGGTTGTGGAGGTCTATCCACGAGGCTCTAGACACCAAGTTATACTTCAGTACAGCTTTTCATCCTCAGACCGACGGACAGTCTGAGAGAGTTATCCAGATCTTGGAGGATAGGCTTCGGTGTTGTGCGGTAGACTTTACTCATAGTTAGGAGGAACAGTTACCATTGGTAGAGTTTGCTTACAACAATAGTTATCAGTCGAGCATCAGGATGGCTCCTTTTGAGGCCTTGTACGGGCGCAGGTGTAGGGCGCAGGTGTAGGACACCTTTGTGTTGGACAGAGCTCAATGAGAGAAAGATAGTGGGTTCAGAACTTATTAAGGAAACTGAGGAGAAAGTTCAGATCATCAAGGAAAGGTTACAAGCAACTTTTAACCGACAGAAGGCTTATGCGGATAAGAAGCGTAAGCACATCGAGTATGAGCTTGGTGAGAAAGTGTCTCTAAAGGTATCTCCATGGAAGGGTATTATCCGGTTTGGTCGCAAAGGAAAGTTAAGCCCAAGGTATATCGGGCCTTACGAGGTTTTTCAGAGGGTTGGACCGGTAGCTTATAGGTTAGCTCTACCTCTAGAGTTGACACGTATACACGATGTGTTCCACGTGTCTATGTTGAGACGTTACCGTTTCGATCCCTCACATGTGGTTCAACTTGAGGAAATCGAAGTCAATACGGATTTGACTTATGAGGAAAGACCCATCGGAATCGTGGATAGAGGATTCAAAGAGCTCAGGAATAAGTGTATACCCTTGGTAAAGGTTTTATGGAGGAATTAGGGAATCGAAGAGGCCACGTGGGAGGCGGAGAAGGACATAAGAGCTCAGTATCCTCATCTCTTCCTGATAGGTAAATTTCAAGGACGAAATTTTCTTTAAGGAGGGGAGAGTTGTAACGACCTGAATTTCCCGTATTCGAGTGTCGGGTTAACCCGTTGTGTTGGGCCTCGGGTTTGGGTTCGAGTTTGTGTGGTTTTGGGCTTGTTGGGCCCTTAGCTTGTTGGACTTGTGAGTTGTAGGTGAGGTCACTTTTATAAATGTCTTTTTAGATGACAAAGAGGGGTGTAGGGGAGTTAATTCCTCCTGCAGAGTGAGCTCATCTCCCTTTTTTCTTCATCTTCTTCATCTTTGTAGCAAGGTAAGGGAGAACAAAAAGGTGAGATTTTTATCGGTTTGGTGAGGGATCTCATTTTTGGCTAGGAAAGAAGGTTGTAGGGCTTCCAAGTATCTACAAAACAAGTTAGGGATGAGCTAGTTTAGTGGATAGAAGGGTTTTATGGGGGTTTTAACTTGTGCTCGGGAATAAGTTTTTAAGAGCTTAAATGTCTTTTTGTATCGATACTTGTATCGAAATGGGTCCTCCTCTTTTTGTTGACTTTTGAAGTTGGTCAACGGTATCGATACTGATATCGATACCTATATGTTCGATACCCTCTTTGGGTGGGTATCGATACAGGATGTTCCGATACCCTACTTAAGAGTATCGATACCTCTGTGTATTTTGGCTAAGTTAAGTAGAATTTAGGGGCTCAGTGATCTTAATAAATAAATACTTTAATCTGAAAGCTATAGAATGAATCATCGAACTAAGATTGATAATCATAACCCCGAAAGACTTAAGTATGATAAGGATCAATATGTCTTGTTGTGATAGATCCTAGGTGGATCGTTTGTGTGGTTTGATTCCTTTGTGTTGGAAATCCAGATATCCATAAGTGTTGCAACACGAAGAAGGCCATCCGATGTAACATTCCGGATGATGATTTGACGACTTTCCCGAGTGTAGGATCCCGATATTGTGTGAACGCGAGCCTCGTTCGAAGATACTTGATGTGACATTTTGAGTATGGGATTTGGAGGATTCCGATGCTGTGTGGACGCGGGACTCAATCCTGGATGTAGGATCCCGATGCTGTGTGGACGCGGACCCTACTCGTAGTGTAGGATCCTGATGCTGTATGGACGCGGGCCTCACTACCTTGTGTGCTTTGATTGATTTGTATATGCTGTGTGCGATAATATACATCTCATTTATGCCATGTGATAGGCAAGCATGCTAGACCATCATACCATGCATGTGATTTATATGCCATGCTTTACTGCTTTTGATATGCATGATGTTGGCCGAGTTTGGCGTATCCACTGAGCTTGTGTGTCTCAGCGTTCAAAATCTGTTTTCGTGCATAGGTTAGGTGAAGCGGGTTTCGTGGAGCACCATCAAGGTTTGGACTTTCAGCATCGACCGAGTTATCAGAGTACAACTATTAAATGTAGTGAGCATAGTATTATGTCGGACAATATACGTATTGTAACTCTATTATTTTTAATTGGGTCGAATGTTTTTAAATGGTGTATAATAATTTTGGAGCTCCGAATTTTTTTAAATTATTTTGGGTTTGTTTTAATTTAAGTGGACTTTATGGAATTGGTTTTGGACTCTACGTGATTTTATTTTTGGACTTTTAAAGGAAATCCTAAAATACGGATTTTGGGCCGGAGGGTCAATGTGACATCCGGGTTGGGTGTTACAATTCCTATTTTTATCCACCCAAATAGAGCCTAAACAAAAATAAATTCATTTTTTTTTAGTTTTTTATTCCCTCTTTTTCGAGAAATTATATTATAAGTAAGTTCTACCACGTGTCCATTAGATCAACCGCTAAAAATCACACACCTCATTAATTTTTGTCATGTCATATTTTTTCAAGTGAATCTTCACTTAAAAAAATTATTTTAAAAATAAATTAACAGTAAATATAAATAAAAATTTATTTAGAAAAATATGACATGAAAAAAATGATGAGATTAATATTTTTAGTGGTTGATCCCATAGATAAAGTGATGGGACTTATCATGATATATTTTCTCCTCTTTTTCTTTCACTTTTCCATACAACAAAGTAAAAACCAAAATTTTATTAGTTGTAGTATTTTTATAAGAAGATATATCCTCTTTAAAATAACCATAAAAGATAGTAATACGTAGATTTAACTAGGTCTGATAAATTTGATCGAGAATCAAACCTTTTCACTCAAAACTGAATTGAATATGATTCAAAATTCAAAATATATCAAACTAAACTGAAATGATCAAATTTTAAGTTGAATTGAAAATAAATTCGAACTAATTTTCAACCTGGTTGAATGGATCCAAATTGATTTCATCTGAATTGAAAGTAATTTGAACCGAAGACAACCCAAAATAAAGAAAAAAGAGAAAATGTGAAACGTTACATAAATCACCTAAATACCAAATATAAATGTCGTGTAAAGTCATATATAGAGTATAAAAACTTAACTCGGTCTAAAAATAAAAATAAAATCGATATTCTATTAACACGATATTGACTAAACCTAAAATATTAGACTTGATATTGTAATCACTAATTTTATCTGGGTTTATGCTCGAATTAAATCAATCCACATCCCTTTTTAATACCCAAATCACCTTAACTTACCCTAATTTTATCACTTATTTTATAATTATTATTATCCTTACTATCTCTTAATTAAAACCAAAAATCCAAAAATATATAAATATATGATATAAAAGCCTTTTATTAGAGCCCACTTTTATAAGCCCAAACCATAAATAAATTTGACCTATTAAATATAATTTTATAATATAAAAAATATAATAAAAATCCCTACTTGGTGCCCAAGGTCTTGTTTTTAATTGGTTATTATTTTTAAAGGGATAAACCTAAAATACCCTTCATCATATTATAGATACCCTTATATATTAAAACCTAAACCTATTTTATTCCCATATGTTACCCTTTACCCTAACTATATATATAATATTTACCCCAAAAAAAACCATATTTTTATTTCAGCCGCATGCCTCTGGAAACCATTTTCATTTTCTATTTCCATTGCCACTGCCGATTTCCATTTCCATTTTTCCATTTCCATTTCCATTTCCATTTGTAAGTTGGTAGCCTCCATTATTTATATTTTTATTCTCATTGAATCACTTCACCCATTCGGTCGATTATTTTTCAAGTTATGCCCTAATCTAATCATTACTTTTACCGTTTAGTTTAATTTGTGGATTGATTTTAATCGAGCATATTTAGATGTATATAGTTCTTTTTGAAATATTTATTGTGTATTCCATTCTTATGGTTCAATGAAAATATGAATATTTTTATTGGTATCTTTTATTGTTTTTTTATTTGTTTATTATATGTTTTGTTTTGTTTATTTATATATGTTATTTGTTTGTTGGTCTATTTATTTTAATCTTTGTTATCATGTGTTGTATAATATTCTTAAGTGTTTATGTACCTTTTTATTCATGATATTTATTTATTTATTTTTGTTAATGTTGTTACACGCTTTGTATATATGCCATGCATTTTATGGTTTTTTATTCATGTAAATGTTTATATATATATTACTTTTTTTAATTTTGTAAATTATATACACCACATTAAATTAATGAGTCTAATTAAACGTCTTTATTTGGTCGTAACGGGCCCGTGTTCCAACGTAATGGTCGCGGTGTATGCGTTGCCTCCGAATAAAGACACGGTAAAAATAAAATTGATTCGAATCTTTAAACAAAAATTAATTTAAATGACACTTTAATCCGAAAAATCTAAAATTAATTAAGCGGTAATTTGTAAAGGTGCCAATTTTGAGCGGTTTTAAACCCTAAACCCGTTTTTAACCGTAACCGACTCTCGAACCCAAATCATTTCGAATCTCTGGTTTTTACGGTGTCCGGTCTACCAAAAGTGACCGGTGGCGACTCCATCCTTTTTTAAAAATCCCTAATTTTAAAATTTCCCTTTTCAATCTAAAATTCCCTTTTTTTAATCTCAAATCCCTAATTTCAACTTTTCAATTCCTATTTTTTTAAAGAATCCTAGATTTCAAATTTCTTTCAACATTTCAAAATTTCCATTTTTTGTACACAATTTAAAAACCTAATTTTTAAATCCTAAATTTCCCCAAAATTTTATTTCAAACCCAAATCCCTAAATTCCACTTTTCAAACCTTAATTTCAATTCCACTAGTGACCATTTTTCCCTCTTCTACCACACCCCTATTATTTTTAAGGAATTTTATAAGGGTCGCTACAGTTGGCGACTCCGCTGGGGACCAATTGTTCAAACGAGTCAAGCCTTGTTTTTAAATATCGCTTAATTAATTTTGGAAGTTGTGGAATAAAGTGGCAATTAAATTGTTATTTGTTTATTAATTCGAGCTTTCAACACATTTCAACCCGTCTCTAAGTGGGGGGAAAACGCTATGCTTTCGTGAGGATATTGTTCCTCCGTATGGGCCTAGCAAAGTACCTTCGGGGCTCGACTATCCTATGCTTTCGTGAGGATATTGTTCCTCCGTATGGGCATAGCGAAAGGGTCCCCCTAAATTGAACTCGGTCAAGATGAGCCTGTAATGGGTGATGATCGGGGGCCTTGCTACTCTTAGAAGAGGACATCGAAGACAATTTGGGTACCTCGTAGAACCAAAACTGCATTTAGAGAATCTAGTCAACCTACCCGATTAGAGCCATGCGGTTAACCTAGGTTCTTTTAGATGGGATAAATAGGATTGTTTTGTCTCCTATCTTGCTTGCATTTTTGCTTTATCATTTTTGTATCGACATTTCATGAAGGTGTTGAACTAAGTGGTTTGTTCAATCAGAGGCTTTCACTATAGTTAGAGAGTCAAAACAAGAAAAAGAGAAAGAGAGGAAAAAGGAGAGAAAAAGATAAGAGAAAGAAAAAAGGGAGAAAGAAAAAATAATGAGAAAATAGAGAAAAAAGAAGAAAAGAAAATTTAGAATATAGGAAAAAGAGAGAGGAAAAAACAATGAAAATGAAAAAAAAAGAAGAAAATCGAGAGAATAGAGAAAGAAGCAAGAAAATAGAGAAAAAAAAAAGAAAAAAAAGATGAAAAAGAAAAGAAAAAGAAAAAATAATAAGGGGCATTAAGATGTTAACCGGTGAAAGTTGCTCAAAGGGCGATCACTAGCGGGATCAACACCTTTACTTGCATTCATGCATACATCTCATGCATCTCATAGCATATATCATGCATTAATTAAACAAGGAGGTTAATTATGGGATCTCGTATCCGTAATTGAAGGTTTCTCGCTTGCATTTTACCAACACCAAGAAGGGCTAAGGGAAGAAGACTTTGCCAAGTTAGAAGCCAATCTTATGGGGCAATTAGAGCATACTCAAAAAGAATTAGAAGATTCTATGATCAAGTCTCAACAAGACATGATGAAACAAATTGCTCACTTGATGGGACTAAGGAAAGTGAAAGACCAACAAAGGAAATGTTCTGTTGAAGACCCCTCGGGCCCTCCCGTTTTTATTGTTAACACTTCTGGACCTCTACAAGGAGTAGTAACATCATCTTTTCAAGCTTGTGCCTCTACCCAAGCCCTACCAGGTGTGACTTTCACTAATATGGAAGGTTTGGGGGATGACATTCCAGACTTCGATGAGCTAGAAAAATTAAAGGTTGAATTTTCAAAGCAATTAGAGATAACCAAGAACGAGTTTGAAGAGAAGCTTCAGATAAAAGAGGATGAAGAAGAATGGTATGGGTTGAATGCCAGTGAGCTTAGTCTGGTTTCAGGTCTAGAGATCCCTTATAAGTTCAAGACCCTAGATTTTGAGAAGTTTGATGGGACGACTTGCCCTATCGCACATATAACTATGTTTTATCGGAAAATGGCGGGCTTTACTAACAATGAGAAGTTGTTAATCCACTATTTCCAAGATAGTCTGGTTGGATCTGCCACAAGGTGGTATAATCAGTTAACATGTGCTCAAATTAAGTCGTGGAAGGATCTGGCCAAAGCTTTCACAAACCAGTATAAGCATGTAACCGATATGATCCCAAATCGGCTCATGCTACAAGGGATGGAACAAGGGCATAACGAAAGCCTTCGAGAGTACGCTCGACGTTGGCGTGATGCTGCAGCACAAGTACAACCTCCGCTCAACGAAAGTGAACTTTCTCAAATGTTTGTGGATACGCTAGAGGGAGTGTTGTACGATCACTTGATAAGCCACCCTATCAGTAGTTTTGCGGAGTTGGTTATGACCGGAGAACGCATCGAGTATGCTATTAAGAAGGGAAAGATGAAGGACCCTTATAGCACAATTTCTCAGAAAGAGGAAGATTCTCATGTCTATATGATGAGTTCTCACTCAACCAATCGAACTCAGGGTTGTCCCCATACTCATACAAGACCTACAAAGGTGCTTCATCCAATTCCTATGACCTACACCAAGTTACTCCCAATTCTCGTTGAGAAGAAACTTTTGACTTTGGTGCAGTCTAAGCCAAAGGATCCTCCTTACCCTGAAGGATATAATGTCAATGCCACATGTGACTATCATATGGGGAGCACAGGCCACACAACAGAGAATTGTGGAGCTTTGAGGAACAAGGTTCAAGGACTGATTGAGGCCGATATTCTGAAGTTTTAAGAAAGAGTAGAGGACATGATCTTTGGGAAGATTCTAATCTTCGAGTTTAGATGTTCATTTTCTGCCTCCTTGCATTTTAAGTTTTACATCAATTAATTTTGTTACTGTTTGCCCGAAAGTAACAAATACTTTTTTGTAAGGGCTTATGTTATGTTTGCTCTTTTTTTCGTTTCAATGAAAGAATGCATATTTTTAAAAACATATGTGTTTTCCTTTTTCTCTCAGAGTTCCTTGGATGTCACATGCTTGTTGTGACGTGGGTTCAGAAATGGTTGGAACATTGTGATTACGATGAAGTATGGTTTCTTAATCAGTAGCTTTGGTTAGTAATGCACGAGAAATGAGACTACTACTCCTTCAGTGATGTTCGATGATAAGAAAATCTCCTAGAAAAGGCCCGGTGAAATTGATTGATCTCAAGAATTCCTCTAAGTAAAAAGATTGCATCCAGAGAAAAAAAAGAAGAAAGAAAAAATAAAGAAAAAAAGAGAGAAAGAAGAGAAAAAAAAGAAAAAAGGAAAAAAAGAGAGAAAAGAGAAAAAGAAAGGAGAGAACAAAGATTAAACAAAAGCACTCCAATATTCGAAACCTGATAATAGACATATTCGAACAAGAGTGTGGAAGTATCGGGGCACTCCGCTGAAGCAATAAGACTTAATAAGGTAGCAATGCACCATCCCAAATCTTTTGCTTCATGAGTAATGGTAATATTTTCAAATCTATGACTATGCCGAGTAACTCGGAGTTTTGTTGTATGCTCCATCATTACCTTCGAGACAAAGGATTGTGATGAGTTGATTTCCCCGAAATTTAAAAGAAAGAAGAAAATTAACAGATGTGAGAGAAAAAAGAAAGTGAAAGAGAAAAAAGAGAAAGAAAAAAATGGAAAAATAAAAAGAAGAAATAGAAAGAGAAAAATGCTCCTATAACTAGATGTAGTCTGAAGCACACTTCGAATTCTCAAGAAGATACTAGCGGGGCAAGTACGAAAAGTTTGAATATAACGGGAGAAATATATTGAGAACTAGAAGGAGTAGTCTTCGAATAGATCGAGCAAATACGATAATCATGAGGATGAACCGAGCAATCTGAAGGAAATTCCAAAACTTCAAATATCGCCACAACGTTCAAAAATCGAACACAAAGAGTTGAGTTTAAGGCACTCTCGCATTTGATATCCAAGGAACCCATGTTTTTCTTCTTTTCTTTTCTAATTTTTGGATTTTCCAAAACATGTATATATTGTTTTACTTACAATTAGCAGATTATTTTTTAATAAAAGTTTTGTTCAAAAAGATTTACAAAATGCAAGGTCGTTGATGCAAATGATCATCTTTGATATGACCCGAGAAGAAGGGGCAATGTATGATACAAGATGTCTCTTGAAAATACCATTTCGTTTGAAAGATGATATTCTTTGAGAATTTAGGTTAGCATAAATAAACAAAGATTACCCGAGCCTATTATGGTTACAGATTGAGCAGAGATGAACATCAAGCCTTTGGGGCAAAAGTTATATTGAGGGCCTAAAGAGAGTCAATCAGATGACCCAAAGATAGAAAAATACAAGAGAATAACCCCCAATGTACATGTTGAAGATAGACCTTAAGTGACCTAAGTCTAAATATGAGATTGAGAGCTACTACCATAAACTGAATGCAACTGAATTCGGAGACAACTGGTTCAGATTTGTCATTGTCAACCAAGTATGAGCTGTTGAATTACAGAAGGTGAAAGATTTTGTTCCAATCGGCACAAGATGATGATCTCCTTTCAAGACAAGGTGAAAGATGAAAGCCCGATGAGTTTAGTAAATAGAAAGCGAGAGCCTATCCTCCAAGAAGAAAGAAAGAGAAAAAGAACGTTCATGCATCATTTAAATTAAATATTCATGCATCATTTAGATTAAATATTCATGCATCTATGTTAGATATCCATGCATCATGAGCATTCTAATTCGTGCCATCATCGCATTTTACTCTTTTTAAACAGGAATTTTGAAGATTGGTTAAAGATTTGATCTACAAAGATAGACCTTAGCAAAGATCAAAAGTCATTCAAATTACACGATCGTGGGTTTTGAAGGCCTTTCAACCTTTGGTTATTTAAGGGCAACGAGTTTTTTGTGTCAAGACGATCAAATATCGAGACATCTAGATGAGATATTAGGTGTTCTCTAAAGGGAGACACCACCTTTTTTATGAGATATTCAGGTATTCTTTAAGCAAAATACTACTTTATATTTGAACTTTAAACTTAATCATTTCTTAAGAATGTTTTTTTAACTCAAATTTCTTAATTTGATCCTTTCTCAAGGGTGGTTTTCTCAAAGCAAATTTTGTCCTTCCTCAAGGATGCTTTTCTTAAAGCAAATTTTATCCTTGCTCAAGGATGTTTTTCTCAAAGCAAATTTGATCCTTCCTTAAGGATGCTTTTCTTAAAGTAGATTTCTCGAATGGATCCTTTCTTAAGGATGTTTTTCTCAAAGCAAGTTTCTTAACTTGATCCTTCCTTAAGGATGCTTTTCTCAAAGCAGATTTCTTGAGTTGATCTTTTCTTAAAGATACTTTTCTCAAAGCAAGTTTCTTAACTTAATCCTTCCTTAAGGATGCTTTTCTCAAAGCAGATTTTTCGAGTTGATCCTTTCTTGAAGATGCATTTCTCAAAGCAAGTTTCTTAACTCATTCCTTAATGATGCTTTTCTTAAAGCAAATTTCTCAATTTGATCCTTTCTTAAGGATGTATTTTCTTAGTTTGATCATTCCTTAAGGATGCTTTTCTAAAAGAAAATGTATCAATGTGACCCTTTCTCAAGGATGTTTTTCTCAAAATAAACTTCTTAGTTTGATCCTTCCTTAAGGATGCTTTTTTAAAAGCAAAATTTATCAATTTAATCCTTTATTAAGGATGTTTTGCTCAAACCTCTAATTTCTTAATTTGATCATTTCTTAAAGGTTTTTTTCCTCAAAACAAATTTCTCAATTAAATCTTTTCTTAAGGATGATTTTCTCAAGATGATTTTTTTTTTAATTCGATCCTTTCTTAAGGATATTTGAAAAAAGAAAAGAAAAGAAAAGACAAAAACAAAAAATGAGAGAAAAGAAAGAGAGAGAAAAATAAATAAAGAAAAAGAAAAAGATAAAAAAGAAAAAAAAAGAAAAAAAGAGAGAAAAGAGAAAAAGAAAGGAGAGAAAAAAATGTGAGAAAAGATGATCAAAGATCGATACATTTTATAAGATTTCCAGGGTATTGGAGAAAAGAAGATGAAGAAGAAGACGA
Organism: Abelmoschus esculentus; assembly: GCA_035048815.1. Taxonomy (NCBI): domain Eukaryota; kingdom Viridiplantae; phylum Streptophyta; class Magnoliopsida; order Malvales; family Malvaceae; genus Abelmoschus; species Abelmoschus esculentus. The sequence continues at coordinate 12,865,974 of JAUCBN010000036.1, forward strand.
CGATAAAGAAAGTAAAGAAACGATCGAGGTCAACCAATCGAGAATATACAAAGACCAACAAAGATTTTTTTCATGCCAAGACAACCAGAAGTCAAGGCAACCAACAACCTCAAAAGCCTTTAGGCAATACATCACTTGTCAACAAGATTGTTCTCTATGACATACGCTTGAAGGAGGTCATGCTTTGCGACATACGCTCGAAGAGAGGGGTCGCCCACCACGGTATACGCTCGAAGAGAGGGACCGTCAGATGCTGCAATGATCAAAAATCAGAGCATCTCGAAGACGTGGATTCTACGGAGAAGGGATCAACATTGTTTTTTGCGACATATGCTCGAAGAAAGGGGTCGCCCACCACGGTATACGCTCGAAGAGAGGGACCATTAGATGCTGCAATGATCAGAAATCAGAGCATCTCGAAGATGTGGATTCTATGAAGAAGGGATCAACATTGTTTTTGCGACATACACTCGAAGAGAGGGGTCGCCCACCACGGTATATGCTCGAAGAGAGGGACCGTCAGATGCCGCAATGATCAGAAATCAGAGCATCTCGAAGATGTGGATTCTACGGAGAAGGATCAACATTGTTTTTTGCGACATATGCTCGAAGAAAGGGGTCGCCCACCACGGTATACGCTCGAAGAGAGGGACCATCAGATGCTGCAATGATCAGAAATCAGAGTACCTCCAAACAGGGAAGTCGGATAAAATTAGTGCTTGTAGTCTTTGCTTTATCATTGTTTCACAACGATAAGCAAAGAGGGGCAACTGTAATCACTAATTTTATCCGGGTTTATGCTCGAATTAAATCAATCCACATCCCTTTTTAATACCCAAATCACCTTAACTTACCCTAATTTTATCACTTATTTTATAATTATTATTATCCTTACTATCTCTTAATTAAAACCAAAAATCCAAAAATATATAAATATATGATATAAAAGCCTTTTATTAGAACCCACTTTATAAGCCCAAACCATAAATAAATTTGACCTATTAAATATAATTTTATAATATAAAAAAATATAATAAAAATTCCTACTTTGTGCCCAAGGTCTTGTTTTTAATTGGTTATTATTTTTAAAGGGATAAACCTAAAATACCCTTCATCATATTATAGATACCTTTATATATTAAAACCTAAACCTATTTTATTCCCATATGTTACCCTTTACCCTAACTATATATATAACATTTACCCAAAAAAAACCATATTTTTATTTCAGCCGCATGCCTCTGGAAACCATTTCCATTTTCTATTTCCATTGCCACTGCCGATTTCCATTTCCACTTTTCCATTTGTAAGTTGGTAGCCTCCATTATTTATATTTTTATTCTCATTGAATCACTTCACCCATTCGGTCGATTATTTTTCAAGTTATGCCCTAATCTAATCATTACTTTTACCGTTTAGTTTAATTTGTGGATTGATTTTAATCGAGCATATTTAGATGTATATAGTTCTTTTTGAAATATTTATTGTGTATTCCATTCTTATGGTTCAATGAAAATATGAATATTTTTATTGGTATCTTTTATTGTTTTTTTATTTGTTTATTATATGTTTTGTTTTGTTTATTTATATATGTTATTTGTTTGTTGGTCTATTTATTTTAATCTTTGTTATCATGTGTTGTATAATATTCTTAAGTGTTTATGTACCTTTTTATTCATGATATTTATTTATTTATTTTTGTTAATGTTGTTACATGCTTTGTATATATGTCATGCATTTTATGGTTTTTTATTCATGTAAATGTTTATATATATATTACTTTTTTTAATTTTGTAAATTACATACACCACATTAAATTAATGAGTCTAATTAAACGTCTTTATTTGGTCGTAACGGGCCCGTGTTCCAACGTAATGGTCGCGGTGTATGCGTTGCCTCCGAATAAAGACACGGTAAAAATAAAATTGATTCGAATCTTTAAACAAAAATTAATTTAAATGTCACTTTAATCCGAAAAATCTAAAATTAATTAAGCGGTAATTTGTAAAGGTGCCAATTTTGGGCGGTTTTAAACCCTAAACTCGTTTTTAACCGTAACCGATTCTCGAACCCAAATCATTTCGAATCTCTGGTTTTTACGGTGTCCGGTCTACCAAAAATGACCGGTGGCGACTCCACCCGTTTTTAAAAATCCCTAATTTTAAAATTTCCCTTTTCAATCTAAAATTCCCTTTTTTTAATCTCAAATCCCTAATTTCAACTTTTCAATTCCTATTTTTTAAAGAATCCTAGATTTCAAATTTCTTTCAACATTTCAAAATTTCCATTTTTTTTACACAATTTAAAAACCTAATTTTTAAATCCTAAATTTCCCCAAAATTTTATTTCAAACCCAAATTCCTAAATTCCACTTTTCAAACCTTAATTTCAATTCCACTAGTGACCCTTTTTCCCTCTTCTACCACACCCCTATTATTTTTTAGAATTTGATAAGGGTCGCTACAGATATTAACTGAATCAAAAATCGATGTAAATATTAGACACGATATTGACTAAACCAAAATAACATCTAACTCGAACTTAAGTCAAATCAAACCCAAATTAAATTTTAATTGAATATAATCGAGCCCAAAACAACTTAAAGTTAAACGAAGCAAACCAAAACAAACAACCCGTTTGTCAGCTTTAGACATATAAATCGACAATAACCCAAAAGTCTTAAAAACTAGCCCTTTTATCTCATTATTTTTTTTGTGTGTTTTAAAACTGAACATTATTATACAAATATTTTCTTTTGAATAATTAATTAAAAAACTCTAAAATTGATTATTTTAAAATATCCTCTTTTAGTTCACGTAGTATAAACTCACTCCCCTCCAAAAGCGAGCTTCAAACTTACGATTCTATTAAAAGTGAATTATATGTAAAAAACCGTGAATAAAATATTTTTTTTGTCAACTTACGTAACATAAAACTAAAAAACGTGGATACTTTACGTGGACCGAAAAGGACCTTTTTTTAAATAAACAAGTTTAAGAGTTAATTTTTAATTAATTATTAAAAAGTATTTATATAAAATTACTATCTTTTTTAAATTATTTTTCGAAAAATTCAAATTTTTTATTAGACACATTTTTATTCATACACTATTTCGTTTTTCAGGAAAGTAAAATTTAACTTTCAAAATATAAAATTACCATTTTATTTGTTTTGCAACGCAATCTCTTACACATTTTTTAAAATTATATAAAAATAAACAAAAGATAAATTAAATAACAGAGAATATAGAAAAAAATATCAGTTCAATCATACGTCAATAATTCTATTCTAGTCTTGTTGCCTAAGGATGCTAAGTTAGTGCTGGAATGTCCTATTACACCGGTGGAAAGGGACGGACTTATTTAGACTTATCATTCTACAGGAGTTTTTTTCTACAAAATCTGGTTATGGGTGGCTACAAAAGATCAATTCTGTCAAAAGAGACCTCTCTCCTCTATGGAAAACCTTCCAAAAACTATATACCTTACCAAAAATCAAAATTTTTGCTTGGAGATTGGTCAAAAACGCTTTGCCAGTGGGAGAGAAACTTGCGGGTGCTAGATTAGGCATCGAAAACCGTCCTTTATGTCCTTGTCTGTTAGAATCTGGTCTACATGCTTTTAAAGACTGTCCTTCTGTTCAGGGGGCTTTTCATCTATGTGGAATCGGTGTTTATTTGCCTTCTGAGAGTTTTGCTAATTGTAAAGAATGGCTAGAACGGTGTTTGATCAAGCTAGACAAAGATCAATTTACGCGTCTGTTGGTGTTGTTATAGAACATGTGGAATAGGAGAAATAGTTTTATTCATAATGATAAGTTGTTGCCTATTAGAGTAGCTGTGGAATATGCTCAACTTTTTGTGATGCTCATGACCCCTTTCATTCAATAATATCTTGTAACAAGTCAAAAATCTGGAAGTGTCCACCTCCAGGAACCATTACAATCAATGTGGATGGTGCTTATATTGTGGAAACTGGTGCAGCGGCCTTGGGAGTGGTGGCACGCGATTCTCATGGCCTCATGGTGGATGACACTGTAAGAATTCTCTTAGGCGTGATTTTCGCAGAGATTACAGAAGCTTGGGCTATCACTGAGGGACTGAAAATGACAATGGTGAACGAATGGACCAACGTCCAAGTCAAAAATGATTCTTTGACTGTGATCAATAGGCTCCTTTCTTACCAACAAGATCAATCAACAGTGTCATTCCATTTAGATGAAGCAAAGGATATTCTATCTTTAAATCCTTTCTTTTCGGTTGTCCATGTAAGTCGAGAGGCGAATAGAATTGCTCATACCCTAACTCACTGGAGCTTCTCCTTAATGGAGCCCTTTTGATTTAGTTTTTACGTACCAGATTGTATAAGGGATCTTTTTGTTGATGATACCATCTTCGGCGGTTGAATGAATTTATTTAACTTAAAAAAAATATTATCTGATTTTTAAAATATTAAAAATTATAAAATTGTAACTATCTTCGTCCCATTAAATTTGTCTATAATTAAGTACTATTTATTTAGTATATATTAATAAAAAAATATTGGAATTCTTTATTTTTTTTTAAATTTCCACGTCTTTAAAACCTTTAAAATTAACTTTAAATCATATATTTTAAATTTTAAACACTAACCCTAAATTATAAAATTAAAATTTTAAACTTAATTCTCAAATCAAACGGTTAATCCTTAAAAATAAAAAGCTCCTATATATCAAAGTTTATTCCTTCTAATTATATATATATATATATATATTTTAAGTGTTTGTTTTATTATTAAGGTACATGTTTAATGTCTTGTTTATTTTATTGTACGATTTAAATTTTATTTGATTTTTTAAATTGAGTTGATGTTTTAATTTATTAAAAATATACATATATATTTCTTTATATATATTTTTATAGGCATATAAGGTTTGATTGTACAAATATTGATTCTAATTTTAATGGCTTTTTATATGAACATATGATATATATATATATATATATATATATCTTCATATTTTAGCATGTGATATACATAATATATCATACAAAATTGATGGACTAGAATCAAATATAAAAATTGATCAACTAATTACAAAAAATTTTAAGTTATTTGAATTTCTATTTTATAACTCAATCTTTATTAAAAAAATTTGAGTCAAGTTTATGAAATTACGAGTCGAGTTAAAACGAGTCATTTTTTCACCTCAAGTAAAGTTTAATAATTCAGTTTTTTCGAGTCGAGTCGAGTTTTGCCACCCTTAATTTTTTTTGAAAGAAAATCATCATTAATTGTATTCGTTGATTTGGTTAGCATATTGTATTAACTGACTATCTAAAAATATTTGATAATTTAACTATAGTTGATAGTTGTTTCATTATTTAAACAAATAAAATGACATACAAGGATGCGATTATATTTAATACTTGTTTAATAATTTATTATTGACATAAAGATAATTTTAACCCTTAACGGTTATAATTTTTGTCGTTTTGGCCCTCATTCTTTTTTGGGATGAATTTAGCCCTTAACCTATATCTTTTTGACAAATAGTTTATTTTTTAACTACTATGATAACTGGACCGTTAAAAATAAAATAATTTTATTCCAATATAAATATAAAATAATTAAAATTCAAATAAAATTTTAAAAATTAATTAATTCTAAAATAAAAGGCTATTAAACATTCTCAATCCTAACTATGATAGAATCAAAGTCCTATATTAAAAAAAATATGAACACAGTTCGAAATTAATTAATTTTTTAAGTAGGATTTTAATTCTATCGTAGTTAGGGTTAAGAATGTTTAATAGTATTTTATTTTAGAATTAATTAATTTTTTAATATTTTATTTAAATTTTAATTATTTTATATTTTATATTAGAATAAAATTATATTATATATGTGTATTTGATAGGTTAGATGTCATGTTATTTAAAATATATTATTATATGTATATAACATGTCATCATTGTTAAATTTTTAACGGTCCAGTTACCACGGTGTTAAAAAATAAGCTATTTCTCAAAAAGATATAGGTTAAGAGCTAATTTTATCCCCAAAAAGAATAAGGACCAAAACGACAAAAATTATAAACGTTAAGGGTTAAAATTATCTTTATGACTTTATTATTTATCATTACTCTATATCTACTAATATTAATTATATTATAAAAATCATTTTTAAACATAAAATTTTTAAACATATTTAAGAATATATATATTAATTTCTTATAGCCAACCTTAAAAAATGTAATTTTCATATAAAATATTTCACAATAAACCCTTGTGATTTAATAATGGTAAGAGTTTTATATGACAAATTCTAACGTCCTTATCTTATTCAATTGTTTTTTTTTTAAATTTCGGACATACATTACAAGGCATTGATTGAATATTTCTTTATAATTAATAAAATCATCTATCTTACATCTTTTTATGTCTTCTTTAAAAGAATTTTAAAAATTAAAATTTAAACCCTAAACCTTATTTTCTATATCATAAATCCTGAATCATACACTCTAAAAAATACATCTTACCCTTAATTCCCTAAACCCTAACTACAACCCTTAACCTTGAACCCTAAATCCCAAACCCTAAACCATCTAATTTTAAACCTTAACCCTTATCTTTATATCATAAACCTTAAACTATAAATTCTACATCTAATTCCCTAAACCCTAACCCTAACCCTAACCTTGAACCCTAAACCCTAAATCATCTAATTTAAAGCGGAGGCACAAATGGAGGCACGAGAAAGAGGTAGATGATTTGCACTCTCTTACACTATGTATGAAAGTTTATATTTATATTAGTGTAAAATAATTTTTTCATCAATACAATTTATTATTCTCTATTTTGAATGTTTACATTGTATTAGATGTATTTTTTTAAAAGTTTCTTACAGTTTTTTTTCTTTCTTTTTAACGTTCTATTTTAGATAATTGTTTTTTTTTTGTGTGTGTTTTTGCTAATAGGGATGTCAGTTTGAACTATCAATTCAACAATGGTGTTAATTCATACTATCTCCATTGGTCTGGCAATCCTAGAATGATTTTGGTCACGCAACAGCTCGATTATGGTAACTACAACAATTGGAGATGCTTAATGCTCATGACACTAGAATAAGGTTGATTTCAAAATATGGGTTATCGGCTATAGTTACATAGAACCGTGATTCTTCTATAGTAAAAAAATCTTGTTGGAGGACCCATTTGAGAATCCTTAAGGGATTATTGGTATTTTGTACAACTGATAGATAGAATTAAGTGGTTGAGTTGAAAAAGAATGTTCGAACTCTCAAAAATAATTGGGATTATTTGTTATGAGTTCTAGTTGATTGATGGTAAAGCTTGATTTTTAGAGTTCTTGAGTTTTTAAAATGTTTTATCAGGGTTTTTATGAAGGAGGTGTCATATTTTAGACATAGATAAGGTTTAATTTCAAGAGTTTTGAACCATAAAAGATGATCTTGGATTGCTAACCGAGATAAAGCACATCCAAAGTGATTTTCTAGAGTTGATATTCAGACAAAATCGTTTAAGATTATCATATGTTGTTTTGCTTTAGAGTTCGATGTCTGAGTAATTATCATGTTGGATTGCGTCATTTCTTCTTTTGGAGATTTAAGATTCAAGTATATTAATCATCATTTGTTGAGCTTCATAAAAAGCATAAAACTGAAAGAAAAGAGGGTAATGGGTTTAAGACTTTTCAAGCTCAAGAAAAAGTGTAAGTCCAAGGAACCTAAGGTGAAAGATCAAATCTATGATTTTTTGTTTGAAGTTAGTATGCCTTTGACTCTCATACTTCTTGAAAATTCTAAAATGATATTTTTGTTTGATGTTAAGTTCTTGGTAGCTTAAGATAGGTGCTTGGTAGCTTAAAAGTCCATTAATAGTGTATATGATTTGAGGTTTTGTGGTAAGGATTTAGGACCGAAAGATAATATTTTTGAGCTTGAAAAATAGAGTTCTAAATTTATGTATAAGATATACCCGTATTAATACCCTTTAGTTATAAAGAAGATGAATTTCAAAGGCTATATCGGTACATAATGATTGTGTATTGATATTTTTATTGTAATTAAAATTTTAATAGTATTTTAACGTACCAATATGATGATGGGCGTATTGATATCACTATTTCATTGCCTTAAAAATGTTTTTGTGTATTGGTAAGAAAGGGTGGTGCATCGATACTGATAGGGAATTGGTATAGGGCTATACATATCGACATTGCGTATCGATACACTATGCATGCATATCAATATCGGGCTTCTCTGAAATCTTTTGAATATAATTTGTGTATTGATGCGTGTTGAATATGCGTAATTTGGTGCAAGTGAACACTTCGCCAAGTAATAAAGTGATAAGTATCAAGTATCATCTCCACAGGGATTGATTTATTTAATATGCTTCCTTTAGTCTTCTTGCTCTGTAAAAGAAATAAAGTAAAAACAGAAATGATTGGGTTGTGATTGAACTAAATATTAAAAACTAAATAAAGAAAAAATAATAAGATAAAGAAGGTGGTCAGGATCCAGTTGTGTTGTATAGTGGATTTGATCAACTCGTTTCTGTCCAATGTAATTGTATAACACTACCTCGGCAGTACTGCAGATTACTACCTTGACAGTGAAGATACTCGCCCGCCGCGACAATCTCTTGCTCTTGGGAAGACTTTACCAAAGTTCGGCAAAATGTCCTTTAGTGCCTTCGCTTATCTCTAAGTTAAAATACTGTTGATGATCAGTCTTTGATGATACCTCTCGGCGTGGATCAATTATAATCACCAACCAATCGCACACTTCTTTTAGCCGCTAAAATTCTTAACCTATCTCTAGGCCGAGTTATTGTTTCCCGAATGGAACACTGTACTTATTCATTTCGTGAATCTAACTGTTGTTTTTGCACTGAGAGATGATTAAAATATGTGTGATTTGCGTGCAAGAATGTGCAAGTATACACATCGAATAAGTAATAAAGTGTGTGAGTGAGATCGTTCCCACAAGGATTGGGTAGGTTAATTCAAAAATAGTTAACATACACAAAAGATAAAGTAATCCTTTGTATGGACATATGCTAAAGCAATTATGCAAGTGTCACCAAAAATGCTTTAGCAAAATAAAAATGTCACCAATGATGTTGGAGCAAAACAAAGATTGTCACGAAAATGCAGTAGCAAATAAACAAATATTGGAGAAATAAATAAAACTGCACAAACACAACACTGAAAAGATATTCAAGCTTAAGACAGGCTAGGCTTGCTATGGTATGACTTCACTGCTCTCCTGGATACTATTTTTCCCCTGGTTTACTAGTGCTCGACAAAATTTATTGAAAATGCCTCCACTATCCCTAGTTAGAAGGCCTAACACTCGAAAATGCTAAGGCATTACCTTCCGATCTCAACCCTAACACTCCTAATGTTGATAAAGTGTTATCCCTTTTAGTCGTTGAAACTCTACCTTATCCCTATGGAAAGTTAGGATTTTGCTCCCACAGTAACCTCATTATTCAAGTTGGTCTAGCTTTGCCTATCCCTAGATCTAAGCTTCCCCAACCCCTTGAGCTATGGCTACCTCTCGGTGCTCTTACAAACCAAGGTTTAAAGTAAAAATGTGTTAGCATTCTTGAACAAAGCACAAAGTAAACACTGAAAACAATAAACATCCATTAAAACAAAATAAAGATCATCCAAAACAAGCCTTACCCATACTAGTTTAGTTCATAGCTAGGTATGAAAAACTATTCAACTTTCGTCCTTTGAAATACATATTCAATAACTTAGAAAAGAGGTAAACAAAGTGAAGAGGAAGGAAGTCTCAAACGCTTGTGCCGTGACACTTTTCCTAGCTTGTCGCTCCTCCCGAAGTCGTGTAAATCCCTTGCTTGAAGCTCTCTAACAATGATGGCTTGGTTAGAGGTTGAAGATGACCGAAAGTGGCCTCCTTTCTTCTTTCTTCTCCCTCGTGCTTCCTTAAAGCTCGCTCATTTTTTTGGCTCTTTAGCTACTAATTTTTTTCTTTCTTTTGCTTCGCATGCTTTTTGAAGGAGGCTTGACCTTGTATTTATAGGAGGCTTCTAGGGTTTGGTGCCCTAAAGATGCCAAGGGAATATCCCCAGACATTTCCTGCAGTAGATGGCAGAAATGTAGGGTCTGTAGGGGACTGTTGCAGGTCTGCAGAGGTGATACAACGTCTGCAAAAAATTATGGCAGGATGCAGGGGCAGTGCGACGTCTGCCGAATTTGCAGAGGAAGTGCAACTGGCCTGGAAAACGCGTGAAGACAGTAGGCTGTAGGTGTATCCTTTCTTTCGTTTTGTTTTGTCCGCCCACAATGCTGTAGCATTCTTGAAGTCCGATCCAACACTTGAGAAATATGCTACAACATCTCTTCCATTCTTTCAACTTTGCTCCAGTATCTGCACAGAATCATCAATAAAATACCCTTCAAAGCAGCATCTGTTAAAAATAAAAATAAAATAAAATAAAAACCTAAATTAAATACAAAATGCACACGAAATGCAGCTAAATGCAATGAAATACGATGCAAATAAACTTGAAACCAAACAAAACCTTAAGTAAAAGGGTATAAAATATACGTTTTTTAGAGCGTTAACACACCCAAACTTCTGGTTGCTCTTGGTCTATGTCTTGCTCTATTTCTGCTACTGCAATGGGAATCAGGTCCTCCTCCAGCCTAAAGGAAGCGTGTCTACTAGTAGTACGCTTTACCTTACAGCGTGGGACGGGGGTGTCTAATGGATCTGCAGGAGGTATCTCCACGTGTGGTAAGTTGAGGTCGAAGTCCTCACTGCTTATTTCAACTGTGTGTTCCTCAAAGGTTTGTGATTCAACGACAGGTTCCTTCCCCTTGTCCCGCGGTGGTTCTGATGGACCGACAAGGACCTTGTGTGATGCTGTAGCAAAAGCGGCAGGGGATGGTTCAGATGCTGTTACAATTTCTATTACTGTTGGCTCATGCTGTTGGTGGGCAATGGCATGCGCATGCCTTGGAGAAGTAGTTTGGCTGTGTTGTTGCTGTGGCGGGGTCTGTTCCTATGGGACTTGCTCGGGCTCAACTGGGCCGAAGATGTGGGTTGGGAAGTTGGGAAAAGTGTAACCACCATCTGGCAGCAAATCTCGGAGGTTCAACTGGAGGATCAAGTCCCCTTTTTTGGACATAGCTCATGCATGACATGAACTTGCTGTGGAGGTCTACCAACTGTAGTTACATTCCTTGAACAATAACAGGTAATGCATTGAAATTTGCTGTAGCATTTCTTGGCTTGGCTGAAGGCTCAGCAGATGCTGGAGCATTTTCCCCTAATCCCATCAACTCGAGAATCTTCTTAAAAGTTATTCCTTGACGTCCCTTTACCTTGAAGTCTTCATTATTTTCGAACACTCTCTGTTTTCTACAGAGGGCTATAATGAGGTAAGAAAACAGAAGAGGGCTTTATTTCCTCTTGAGTACGGCATAAGATTCTTCAAGAATAATCTTCCCTATGTTAATCTTTCTATTACTCACTATTGAGTGCAGCAGTTGTAGTCGTCCCAAGTTTACCGTGGTTGTGTGGGTTGTTGGCATCAAGTTCTGCTTGATGAAATGTGTCTAGATTTTGCCCTCTGGCTTTAGGGAAGTGTGGTCCACAGTGGTGTTTGACTCATCCCATGTGTTTCCTTCAATGTAGAGTTCTTGCAGTAAAAAGTCCTGGTCTTGTCCCAGCATAGAGGCGGAAAAGACGGAGTGTTGGTCATCTTTATCCAGTCTATTAAACTGGTTTATGTCTTGGACAGTGAATGGCACGGTATCTCCTCGGACGTATACTGTTGGTTGTCCTATCCTGGTGTAGTGGGCGTAGAACTCCTTGACCAATGAGATATTGATTGGTTTTGCATCCTTCTTTGCTACGAAGTGTCGAGCAAAGTCTTCCCATTTGTGGCATTTTATGGTTAAAGTGATTTGTTCTGGAAACTTTTGGAAGGTTACTATGTTGTAGACAAAACCCTTTTCTTGGTGAATCGTTTTCCCCTTTAGCTTTTGTAAGCGATATTTCACCGTATCATCCTTAAATTTTCGGTTCTCAATCGGTCAAGCTTGAGTGACAGCCCTCAAGGATTCCTCTGTATTTTTGCAACGAACCATTTTGACAGAGAATTTTAGGGTTATGTTCTTTCGGTTTCCTTGAAGGAGGAGGGAATTTTGAGAAAATGAAGGTTGGTTTCCTTGGAGAAGAAGATGAAATAGTGGTGATAGAGAGATGGTTGAGTTTGGTTAAGGGAGATGGACGATTACTTACTTGGGAAGGAGAGAGAAAAGAGAAAAATAATTATGGTTGTGTAAGGTTTAAACGGCTAGGGTTCTTGGGAAAGTAAAAAGGTGTGATGGGGGTTTAATTGGATGGTAAGTTGGAGAGATAAAGGGGTTTTGTAATTAATGAAAAAGTAAATATAAGTTAAAGAGGGGTTGAATTTGAACTAAACTCTTTCTTTTCCCCTTGGAAACCAACCGATTTCATCTTTATGGGCTCCTTAACTTCCTCCCTTGGTGGCCCAAATCACATAATTTCAAAAATTTTTACTCCAAGAATAGTAGCCGTACAGTCCTTCCTAGCTCCTAGGCCTCCCTTGCACAGACTGTGCACTGCGCTATGTCCTGTCTTGGTATACCATGCCTCTGGTCTTATGCAGACTGTTGCAAGGATATACAGTGGTCTGACCTTGTACCTTCAAAAATTAAAAGCTGAATATGGACAAAAAGGAAATAAAAGTATCTTAAAAGAAACCCTAAATAAAAACTTCTACTTTTTATTCAAACTGAAATTTAAATGCTAAAGCAAAATACAAGAGAGGGATAGAACTGCGCAGGCATTTTGAAGTCTGGGGTCGTCCTTGTCACGCACAATGAGAGCTCTATTATAGATCTTCAGCCTTTGACCATTGATCTTGAATATTCGATCTCCATCAAGTGTTTTGATCTCCACAACTCCGTAAGGATAAACCCTATGTATCAGGAATGGTCCTGACCATCGAGACATCAACTTTCTAGGAAAAAGTTTGAGTCTTGAGTTGTAGAGTAACACTTGTTGGCCCTCTGAGAAATGCCGTGGCAAGAGATGTTTATCATGCCACCTCTTTGTCTTTTCTTTGTAAATCCTAGCATTCTCATAGGCATGAGATCGAAATTCGTCCATTTCATTTAGCTCCAAAAGTTTGTTCTCTCCAGCTGCCTTGAAATCCATATTGAGCTTTTTGAGGCCCAATAAGCTTTGTGTTAGAGCTCTACGGGCAAATGACATGCTTTCCCATAAATAAGATTGAATGGGGACATCCCTAAAGGAGTCCTGTAAGCTGTCCTATATACCCATAAAGCTTCATCCAGCTTTGGAGACCAGTATTTTCTTTTTGTATTGACTGTCTTCTCTAGGATTTGCTTGATTTCTCTATTAGAGATTTCAGCTTGGCCATTTATCTGCGGGTGATATGCTGTAGCAATTTTGTGTCTGAATCTATAGCGTTGTAATGCCTTAGCAATGAGCTTATTTTCGAAGTGGTTTCCTTCATCACTGATTATGGCTTTAGAGACTCTAAACCTTGTGAAAATATTCTTATTTAGGAACTTTAGGACTATCTTGGAATCATTGCGAGGTGTTGCCACCACTTATACCCATTTGCTCACGTAGTCTACTGCTAGCAAGATATACAAATCACCATAGGAGGATGAAAATGGTCCCATAAAATCAATTCCCCAAACATCGAAAAGCTTGATTTCTAGAATATTTTGCAACAATATTTCATTCCTCCTCAAGATGTTACCGGTTCTTTGACATCTATCGCATTCCTTGTAAAATACTTGAGCATCCTTGAAGAGTGAGGGCCAGTAGAATCCAGATTGAAGGACATTTGCAGCAGTCCTTGATCCACCAAAGTGCCCACCACACGATGCTACATGGCAATGGAATCGGATATCTTTTTGTTCTTCTTCTGGTACACATCTTCGAAGCAATTGATCAGCACATTGCTTTAAACAAATATGGTTTAACACCCGACCAGGAAGTCACATTAGGCCTCCGGCCCAAAACCCGTATTTCAAAATTTCCTTTAAAGGTCCAAAAGAAAATCACGTAGAGTCCAAAACCAATTTCATAAGTCCACTCCAATTAAAACAACCCCAAAAAAAATTCAAAGTAATTCGGAGCTTCAAAATATTTTATAGACCATTTAAAAAAACATTCGACCCAATAAAAACAACAGAGTTACAATATATATAGGGTCCGATATAATACTTTACCCACTATATCAAATAACGATACTCTGACAACACGGTCGATGCTGAAAGTCCAACCCTTGATGGTGCTCCATGGGACCTGTTCACCTAACCTACGCACGAAAACAAATTTCGAACGCTGAGTCACACAAGCTCAGTGGATACGCCATACTCGGCCAACATCATGCATATCAAAGCAGTAAAGTATGACATATAAATCAGATGCATAGTATGATGGTCTAGCATCCTTGCCTAACACATGACATAAATGAATGTATACTATCGCATACAACATATACAATCATATAAGTCAGCACACAAGAGCGAGGCCCGCGTCCACACAGCATCGTGATCCTACACTCAGGATTGAGGCCGCCCTTAAATCCTATGCCTGGAATGTTACATCGGACATCCTCGAACGAGGCCGCTCAATGTTCGGAAAGGGAGGAGGCCGCCCAACCAACCTTATGCTCGGAATGTTATATCGAACATCTTCGAGTGAGGCCGTCCAACACTCGGAATAAAAGTCTTTAATCATCACCCGAAATTTTACATCGGATGACCTTCAACGTGTTGCAACACTTATGGATATCCGGATTTCAAACACAAAGGACTCTAACCACACAAACGATCCACCTAGGATCTATCACAACAAGACATATTAATCCTTATCATACTTAAGTCTTTTGGGGTTATGATTATCAATCTTAGTGCGATAATTCATCTCATAGCTTTTAGATTTAAGAATTCATTTATTACGATCACCGAGCCCAAAACTCTACTCAACTTAACCTATTCACACAGGGGTATCGATACCCTTAAGTAGGGTATCGGAACACCCTGTATCGATACCCATCCAAAGAGTGTATCGAAACACATAGGTATCGATACCACTTAACCAAAGTCAAAGTCAACAAAAAGGAAAGAACACGTTTCAATACAAGTATCGATACAAAAAGTTTTTGGAACCCCTCGGTATCGAAACAAGGTTCGATACCCCTAAACAACATGCCAAAATACACACTCACTAGTATCGATACCGGTAGCCCGAGTATCGATACCCTCTTCACGAAATGCAGGTTTGCACTTAGAAATTCTAGATTTTCATCCCCAAACCTCACCTAAACGATTCTAAAGTTCTCCTACTTATTTTTAATTGTGTTTAGGATGTTTTAACATCAATTTTCAACCATTTAACACATAGTCTCGGATTTCACCATTAATGACCCATTTCAAGCAAACCAAGCAAGACAACACACATACATGTTTTCTTTATATGCTATGCATTCTACCATGAATGGATGATGAAGGAAGAGTTGAGAGTACCAACCTTGGCAAGCAACAACAACAAAGCAAGCTCCTCACCTCTTCAAGCTTTTCTCCCTCCTAAGCTTGATGATGGCTCACAAGCCTCTTTCTCTACAAGAGAAAGATGAAGAACGGATTAGACACACATTGGGGAAGATTTTAGGAGCTTAAAACACTAAAAGAGCAGGGATTTAAGCTTTTCAAAAACCTATTACCGTACTCAACTAAAACCCCACATAAACCTCTTCCTCCACCAAACTTAGTAAACTAACACTTGTTTTATAGATCCATTTCAACACTATCACTTCCTCTTCATCATGAAAACGAGATTCTAAACCCAACTCAACAAGATCTTACCTTTTTCTCTTAAACTTGGATGAAGAAGATGAAAGGAAGAAAACTCCCTGCACTCATGACCTCACTTCTGCAGAAACAACTCTAAAACCTTCCTCTAATCCACTTATTTTGGCATTTACCAAAATGCCCTCAGCCTACATCTTAAACCCACACACAACCACTCCAAACCCAACAACTAGACCCAACTAGGCCCTGTATATATGTTTTTGTTCCTTTTCAACCATTGGGTGTGACCCTGTATGCTCGTTGTAACGCTAGTAATAATATTAGAACAATTCTAATATTATAAACAATGAGTGACATCTAGCAGTATATCATTTTCATCTAAGTTACAAGAGATCATGATTCGATGTATCATGTCCGTAACCAACTATCTTAATGTATCATATCCTTTTGTCCTTTTATACCTTTAATATGTACAAGTCTTGGAATAGTCACACTTGTATAGCCTATTTTATTGTTTCTTGATATCTAGAGTGGACTACTTTTAATGAATAATTTATGATATCTCATATCAACATATTCAAGCATGACCATGCATTTCTAATCTCGCTCAATCAAGTGGCCTTTGATATATTTTTCTATTATTTAGGAAGGACAAGTCTTATCTTGATCATTCACATCTCACTACATACATTATAATATGTCCAATATCAGTTTTTATAGTGTAACTAATTACGAGACACGTTTAACTGCACCAAAACATAAAACAATATATGTTGAGATAGTAATAATCTCAAGTCTAAGGATCATACATACAGTTGTCACTGTGAGCAATATTGTGACGGTTACATAATAATCTAAGATATATGCTCATAGTGGGTCAATCCAATATATTATTCTCTATTAATATATTCATGTGTTAATTCTGACATATCTATGTCAATGACAACTCATTGTCATCAATAAATCACATTTTAGTCTTAAGCGTATTATTATTGTCCATACCCATAATAATACTTGACTAAGGATCTTTTAATAATAATACATATATTATTATATGGATCTTATTGTTTCTCAGTTTATATTATATATTGACACATATATCTGAAAACAATAATGGTAATGCCTTTATTCAATAAAATTGGTAAATAAAAGTATTTTACAATCATCATATGATTGGTCTTTGGGCATACTCTAACACTTATTTCATTCACCTTAGGATTCATATTGTCTAATTAGAGTCTAGGCATCATAACATGCACATTATTAATACATCAAGACTCAACATGACACTTTGCCACCATTTTAGGAGTATATTCAGATAAAGCTTACTTTACCACCATTTATGACTTGCCAAGGCCTTTGTTAGGCATACATTGCCTAGTGAGGTATACATTGACCAGTGAGGTATATATCAAGACTCAATATGATACTTTACACATTTATCTCTTTTCCAATGATTCTAACATAAAAGTGCATAAAAATGAAAAAGTTAGGCATACATTGCCTAGTGAGGTAGTCAATGACAATATCAATGTATAAAATGCATATAAATAACATGCTCTTATGCCATAACTTCAAATTAGGCCAATGTTTAATGATTCTTGGTAATAGTTCAATATTCAATATTAATGCATCAATGATTCATATGCCATAACAATAAAATCAATATGTTATTATAAATTCTTGGATCGATCAAGATAGTGGATACGCGGACTCCTACGCCTCGCCAAGTCAATAAATGATCTAATCTCTCTGTCTTGCCAAAATGACCAATATACATATCATCCCTCCGCCTCACCAAATATAAGTCGTAGCCCAAGGATCGTATTCCAACCGTACTAATGAGCTCATGATTTCTATTGCATGTCAATTGCATCCAATTTCCACTTGAATCTAGGGTTTGATACATTTAGGTCAATAGACAAATCCAATGACATTCTTCATAGTTCCAATAAACCAATAACAATGATTTTGATACTTAGGTCCATGTCAATGAATCCAATGATCCATACAAAATGCTTGACCATTTTAATATAATTAATGGCTCATATTAGTATCAGTAACAATGATGAACATTATCAATGTTTCAATGACATTCAATGATCAACATTTCAATGATTCAATGCAACAATGATCTAATGAATATTGGTATGGTAATGGAAGGTTACCATAGCTCACCAAAATATCCTACATGGTGCATTGTCATATCCTTGCCATGGTCATGATTCATGTAAGCAATAAATGATATAATGAAATGGGAAAAATATATAGCTTTTTTTCAATACTCAACTACATTTTTCTTGACAAAAAAAGCTTTCAAATCTCTTGATTGATAACTTTCTTACACATACTAGGATTTGGTGGTGGCTCCTTTAAGATGTTAACTAGACAATAATAAATAAAAACTACTACCAACAATTCCAATAACAAGAGATCAAAACTTAAGCTTAAATAAGAATATAAATGATATAAATTCCATAGATTAAACCTTACAATCCATGGGTCCTAACATCACCCTTTCAATGATTCTTTTTGGAATTAAACACAAACTATCTATAAAATCCAATAACAAATAGAGGAGTTTCACTCACTCACTACTTAACTTTAATTTGGTATCTTGAAAATAATCAAATAAAAAAGATGAGATTGAGGTACTTGCTTCCTCAAGCTTAAAGATAACAATGGAGGTGTGTGCTTGCTTCCTTGACTTGTAGAAGATAAAGAAAGAAAATGATAAAATCTTATTATTTATCGATTGTTTCTCTATAAAACTTATCTCACTTGATCTTCAGTTTTCAAGGAATAAGGTCTTGATGGCTTACGTCCCAAATGAGCCAATCACATGCTTTCCTTCCTCTGAAGGAATTAGTTTTATAATGTAATTTTCTTTCTTCCTTTTCCTTTATTTTATTCACATAGTTAATGTCATAATATCATGACATAAACATCCCCTTTTCACACGTGATCAGCCATAAGGAGGTTACTAAGTACCTTAAAATGAATTAATTACGAGGGTAGACCCTTAACTTTTCAAGGTTTGCGTTTTTGTTTTCAAATTTTTTATTTTTACAATTTAGTCACCAATTAAATTTTATTCTTTCTATTTAGGTCCTTAAACCAAGATTAGACTTAATTATGATTTCATTACATAATTATTTGAATTCAAAAAGGGTTCAATACAATATTTTCGATTTTTCAATACAAATTTACAATCAACGGAACACAATTTCAACTAGATTAATTTTAGGGGGTGTTACAAAAATTATTCATGAACGTAATTCTATAACAAAGGTGGTGTACAAAAATTAGCTTACGGTATATTTTAATGATATTTCATCTTCTTTCTTTATATAGATTGATTTTAAATATAACGCCCGAAAATTTGGGCCTATAAGTTTAATGATTGGTTTTAAATGTTTAGTGAACCTATTTAACCAGAAAAAACTAGTTCGAGATTAAAGACTTAAAAATCAGTTTTTATTGAAATTAAATCTTGGAAAATATCTTAAAATCCTTATTTGAACCATATTTGATATTGGTCAAATCAATTTAGAAGTTTAACCATTGAATCTCTAAGATTTTGAAATTAGTAACCATTTTCATATTTGACTTTGGTCAAATCAATTTAGAAGTTTAACCATTGAATCTCTAAGATTTTGAAATTAGTAACCATTTTGTAAAAATTAGAAACTTAGTGAAAAAATTATAAATTATCCAAAACTTTGAATCTTTAAGGTGCTTTGATCCAAACATAATTCTAGATCATCTAAACCTTACAATGGGCTTATTTAATAACCCTAAATTATGTGTTTTAATTAAAGAAACCAAAATTCCCCAATTTAATCCAAAATTCTCTTTTCACATTAAATTCCAAAAGCCTTTTTCAAATTTTCATTTTCTACCTTCTCAAGGCAGAAAACCATCATCTATTCAAGATAAGACTTCAATCTTTTTGATTAAATTCAATGTTATAATTATTCTAAATCTTTTCACTTCAAAATTCTTAGTTTTACACTTATTTTCTTCTTTATAAATCTTGAAAGTGGATTAGGTGTCAAATTTAGAAGTTAGGAAACATTAAAAACTCTAAATTTAAGATTTCTTTAATGAAATTTCAAAGTTATTGACTTGATATAATTGTTTTTAATTTATTCATTCAAGAAAAATTGTTTTATTATCAAAATATGTAATTTTCATTCAAGGGTTTTAAGTCACTGTTTTTTGAATTCTAAATTCATGATTTTGGATATACTAGGATGTTTATAACATGTGTTTAATGTATCTAATCCCTTACTTAAGGTTTAGGCAACGTTTAGAGTGTTTTGGGAAATTTTCAGTTAAGGTTTTTAAGGATTTTAAGGGTTGCTGTGAATAGATCCTATTTGAGGGATGTATGTGCATTTAGATGCACTAAATCCTCTGTTTTGATGTTTAAAATAGGGCAAGAGTTTAGAAATCAAGTTTGAAGGTGATTGGTTCATGTTGGTGGCTTGTTGATCAAAAAACGGTTATTAGTGAGTGGATTATGAGGGTGAGATGCTAAGACAGTGTTTTACTTTAAATTTCAAAGTTTTGGGAGTGTAAAGAAGGTGTGAGAAACCTCCCTATACTCGGAAGTAAGTAAATGTTTTAGTTTTCACAAGGGTTCCTATATTACTCTATATTTTTACTATGTGTTGTCATGCTTGTGTTATACTTTACATAAGTGATTATGTATGTTATTAAATTCTCATGAGACTGTTTTAAAGAGGTTTTTATATACATACGATGTCCTCACGGTTTTGTTTTGAAAATGAGATAAAAGTGATTTTATCGGTTTTTATGAGTGATGCATGGAATAATGAGATATATGTGGTCTAAATTCTGTTTTGAATTAAGTATTGAGCATTTGTTTTTATTGTTATATTGGCTAGTTAGGTGATGAATATAATGAGATAATTTGATTGTTCAATAGGGTTTAGAGTGCACTATAAACATTCAAAATTCGTATGTGTCACATCCAAGTTGATAGAGGTAGCATTGTCAGCGAAAACTAAGGTGAGACTATTATGTTGGGGGTAGTACCAACATCCTCATGCTCTAGGGATAGTGCTATCATGCGATTGCCCATTTATCCAAATAATTTGGGGTAGTACAAATCATATCACTAGCACCAATATAAATTTTGATTTTTGTAATTGCAAGTGTTATGTTTTCTTTAGGATTTTCTAGGTACATAACATGTTAGCCTTTGATTTTGCTTAATAACAATGTGATATGTCTTAAAAAGATTTTACTGAGATTTGTAGTAGCTTGGTAGGCCATGATTGTTAAAAATTGTTGGATGTACTATTGGCATTGTTGGTCAAGTCTTGTACTTGATTTATAGAGAACATGATATGTTTTTACTTTGACATATATTGAGTTAATATAGGTTGTATTGTAAGTGATATATTAAACTGTTTTTAGCCCCTCACGAAGCCTTATGCTTAATCACTCTCTTTCGTTGGATTGTAGAGAAATAAGTGTTAGAAGCAAATGAAAAGCAAAGGAGTTGTACGTGTCTATTTTAATGTCTTAGCTCAAGTATGTTATTTTTAAAGTTATGAACTTTTGGTAGTTGAGAGCAATGATATAATGAAACTATGTGTTTATGGATATTTTGGCCTTTGATATTAATTTTTGGAATAATTTTGTGTTAATGAAGTATTTTGAGATTCAATTCATGACTATTTTAAGTTATGTTAAGCCATGTTTTCAATGTTCAGGTATGTATATGCGTTTTATATTTTGCTGATGGAATTAGTTGATATTTGATAAGTGCTCAAATCACTATTACTTTCTACACTTTTCATGGGCATTTATCATCAAATATAGACCTACTTGAACCAATACATGGGCTTAATGTGATATATTTAGGAAAATGCTATCAAAGATTATATTTGTAGAAAAGGCTTACTTTACTGCATTTTCATATCTGTGCAGGAATAAGTACTGTCGAGGAAGCAGAATGAGGCTGAGACAGGACCTGATGCCGAGATAGTAGAGAAGAAAAAACGGTATGGTTGACGGTTGAAGGAGAAAATTGAGGAGAACATTGCTGAGCAAGAAGCCCAATATTTGGAGCTAAACAACATAAGAAAAGATCAAGGACAAGGCCACACGGGATTAAACCTTTTAGAAGATCAAACTTGAAAATATTTAACCTAAGTGCATAACTTTTTCCATACTCCAAGTTGTAATCTAATTAGGAAATGTTTTTCCTAGGACAAGCCTATATAAAGGCATAGCCGTCCTAGGGTTTAGAGGAGGAGAAAATTAGAGAGAATTAGCTAGACATATTTTGAGAGAGTCTTAGGAACAATTCTTCCCATCATGTTCTAAGTTTTCTTAGGGTGTTGGTGAAGGTTGTTAAGTATTTGTGAGAGTAGATTGTATTTTGATTCTTATTTCAATGCAATAAAATATCAAAGTTTTCTTACTCTTTGCCATTCTTTGTTCTTGCATCTAATTCCGGGAGGGAAGTTTGTAAGTAATCTATTTGTCTAGACTCGGGAGAGTTAGACTCACGAAAGGAGTAAGTATGGTATTCACTTAATTAGGGATACTAACTTGGCCTAGGGATAGTTAAGAGTTTCAGCGACTAAAAGAAGTATGAGATTGATTGTTGGTTATAATTGATTAACACCGGGAGGTATCATCAAGTACTGACCTTCAACAGCGTTTTGACTTAGGGATAAGCGAAGCCATACAAGGAAACTTTACCAAACTTAGGTAAATTTGCCCAAGAGCAAAGAATTTCCGCAACAGAGAATATTGTCACTGCCGAGACAGTATTTGTAGTACTGCCGAGGCAGTATAGTGCAATGCATTGAAGTAAGAAGCAGATCGATCGAATCCACAATACGACACAACTGGATCCTACCCTATCTCTCTCATAATTCTTATTACTTTAGTTAGCTTAGTTTATTAGTTAATTCGATATCAAACTAAATTATGTTTTTACTTTTCTTTTATAGAAGCAAGAGGATTGAAGAAAGTTATTAAGTATACCAATCCCTGTGGAGACGATATTCGATAAATGCTTATCACTTTATTACTTGACATGTACCCTTTCACTTAATTGCGCATCTTTTAGCACGCATCAAGTTTTTGGCGCCGTTGCCGGGGATAGGCAATTGAATTTTGTTTTCTTTATATTCTTGATTTTATTTTTTAGTTACTTTTATTTTTAGTTATTTTTATTTTTATTTGGTTTTTGGTGTATGACCAGGGCGAACCCTAGCACTCCATTACGTGATATCGACCTAGAAATCGAAAGGACTTATCAGAGGCTGAGAAGACAGATCCAAGGAGCCATGGCAGTGAATCTAGGAAATCAAAACCTACCTGAAGGCATTGGAGGCCATTAACAACAACCAATGCCGCAATCACTGTCGCGGCAGCTAACTGTCAGAGATTTTCTAGTAGAAGATTTAAATGAATTAAACCCTAGGGTTGTTACGCCAGAGATTGAGGCAACCCACTTTGAACTTAAACCAGTAATGTTCAATATGCTCAATACTATTGGACAATTCAGTGGGGCTGCAACAAAATATGTCAGGCAACATCTCAAATCCTTCACGGAAGTATGCAACTCTTTCAAAATCCAAGGATTACATGAAGATATTTTGAGGCTGAAACTTTTCCCCTATTCACTGATGGATAGGGTCAAAACCTGGTTGAACAGCATTCTGGCAGGACCAATTGGATCTTGGAGTGAACTCTGCCGAGAATTCATTACGAGATTTAACCCCACAAATCTATATGATAGAATCCGTAATGAGATCACTTCATTTAGACAGGATAATGACGAACCTATGTACGAGGCTTGCGAACGCTATAGAGAGTTACTAAATAGATGTACACTACATGGATTCCCATTATGGAGGCAAGTAATCATGTTCTATAATGCCACCAACTCCCCGACTAGAATGATGTTGGATGCCTCAGCAAATGGCACACTCCTTGACAAGACCCCAGAAGAAGCTATAGAGATTCTGAACAAACTCGCAAGGAATGATTTTCAATTTCCTACTTCGAGGCGAGGAGGATTAAGATGCCATGCCACAGTAAATGAGTTAGAAACCAACAATTCGCTGGCAGCACAGTTGACATCTTTAACAAAAATAGTTCAGAACATGCAAGTACAACAAAATACTCAAGAAGTAAAGGCTATAAATTCTTCTGAGTATATACAAGACAAGGAAATTGGATTTTATATGGGAAATTACAATCGGAATAACAACATGATGTCAAATACATACAATCCGGCTTGGAAAAGGCACCCAAACTTTTCATGGAGAAATCCCAACAATGCCTTAAACCCCACCAACCAGACCTCCAACTACCATTCACTGCCGCAGCAGCAGATGCATCAGCAGCAACAACCTATGAATTCACTGGAGAATACTTTCAAAGCCTTTATTATGAAAAATGAATCATATATGGCTGAGAACAATAATTTCATAAAGAGGACTGATGACTTCATGAACAGAACAAAAATGAGGATGCAAAACCAAGAGGCTGCTATAAAATCATTAGAAACCCAAGTTGGTCAATTCACTGAAAGACAAAATACAAGACCACAAGGGGAATTACCTAGCAATATTGAATGGGTCATGAACAGTGCAAAGCAATCACAACAAGAAGTGGCCTACAACTGAAGGAAACAATGGGCAAGTCAGCAACCAAAGCTCCACAAACAATACAGGAGGATACAAATAAGGAGGACTTGGATGCTAAACAGACTGAGTACGAAGACGATGCCCCAGTAGAAAGCTCGGTAGCACCTGCAATTCCTGCCAAGATAACAAAACAAACAATGGTTCCAGGTATTAAATTTCAATCTAATGAAACCCTGGATGAGATGCGACCACCACCACCTTTCCCACAAAGGCTGAAAAAACAGAAACAGGACCACCAGTTTAAGAAATTCTTTGATATACAAAAGCAAGTCCACATCAACTTGCCATTCGTTGAGGCAATTGAACAGATACCCAACTACGCCAAATTCTTGAAAGACATTGTGTCCAAAAGAAAGAAGCTAGGTGAGTTTAAGATAGTGGCAGCAACTAAAGGATGCATGACAATGTTGCACAATCGAATGCCACCCAAACTGAAGGATCATGGATGCTTCACCATACCTTGTGCGATTGGTAACAACTATGAAGGAAAGACACTCTGTGACCTAGGGGCAAGCTTAAATCCCATGCCTAAATCAATTTTTCAGAAACTTGGTATAGGAAGAGCGAAACCTACAACAGTGCTACTCCAACTTGCGGATAGATCCTATATGCATCTAGTAGGAAAAATTGAGGACATCTTGGTAAGAGTTAACAAGTTTATCTTCCCTAACGACTTCCTTGTCCTTGATTGTGAAGCAAATGAAAATGCACCGATCATCCTAGGAAGACCTTTCCTTGCTACTCGACGAACCTTGATAGATGTGGAAAACGGAAAATTGACAATAACGGTCAATGATAAGCAAGTCAAACTCAATGCATTCCACAATTTGAGAAAATCTGATAGTCCAGAAGAGTGTAAAGCCCTCAAACAATAGAAGTTGATACCAAAATATCCTGCTTAGGCAGCACACTCGGTAAATTATTTGGTAAGAAAATTAAGACCAATGGAGAGGCAGGAAAGAAAGAAGGGATTGGCCACCAACTATAGAAACAACCATGCCAACAAGAGACAAGCAATTTGGGAGATGCATTTACATGCACTCCACCAGTAACTTAGTCTCTTCCCTTTTATTTTATTTTATTATATTAGGATTAGTTTTATTTTATATGCTTAGTTTATTTTGATTTTTTTCTTTCAAGTGATATTTTTTTAGGACAATAAAATCAAGAATAACAGAGAAATAGTTTAGGGCAGAAACCCTGTCGAGGGCAGTAAACAGTGTCAGAAGCCGTAGAAATCCCAAAAGGCAAAAATAGTGTAACGGCTATCTGCCGAGTTTTACGCTGCGACAGTAAATGTTAACGGGTAGAAAATTCAAAACGGCTACAAAATGGCTAGTGGTTAAAACGGTCCACTACCGAGGCCTATATAAGCAACATTCATCTCTTGAACTATTCACTCTTGTATTCCTGAAATTCTTTAGAATTTTACTCTTCCTTTCACAATACTCTTGAAATTTTTTTAGAACTCTTGATCAAAACTCTCAATCTAACAATCATCAATGGTAGCATACACCAAATTTTCCCTCGCCACTGTTGCAAAAAGATTCAATAGATCTTTTGCCGCTCGACAGCTGTAGGAAGAATAGGGATTTCATATCAATAAGGAGGAGAATATCAACATCAACAATTACTTGATGGACAAAATTAAATACCAAGAATGAGAATTCTTCTGCGCACAACCTCGCCAAGCTAATGCAACCATAGTGCGAGAATTTTATGCACATGAGCCAAGCATAGACAATATCTTTGTCCACTGCCGAGGCAAGCCTGTCTGTCTTGACGCAGAAGTAATTAAAGACTTTTACAGAATCATCCCCATCAGTGATAGGCATGCTGAATTCATGGATGACATCACAACACAAGACTATGAATTAATCAAGGATGACCTTTGTTACAATAACACTCCATGGGAAACCGGTGCCCATAGAGTTTCTGTGACAAGGAAAAGCCTCAAGCCCGAGGCAAAAATGTGGTGCGCATTCTTCAAGAGACGCTTCATCCCTACTTCTAACAACAACAAAGTGGACCGCAAGAGATTGGTGCTGATCCACTCATTCATCAACAAAAGGAGTATCAATGTCGGAGAAATTATCCTTCGAGAAATCCATGATTGTTGTAAGAAGGAATGTGGGTTATTATATTTCCCTTGTTTAATATTTGCTTTATGCATTGCTGTAGGAGTACCAGTAGAGTATACCAATGAATACACACCAGTAAGGCAAGGATGGACAAGAGAATTTTACCACAGAGTGATGCAGATCACACAAGCAGAACATGTCCAAGTAACGCCACAACAATTTACTGCTGACTTCACTGTCGGAGCATAATACACGGTGGAGATGCCAGGCACTACCGAAGCCTCTATCGAAGTAGATCCCTATGAAGAAATCCTTTAGAGAATGGAAGCCATGGACCTTCTCTAACAAAGATACATAGAATACCAACGAGACTTCAATAGCACGCTCGCCCAGATGATGATGCAGAGCTTCCCCAACCAAGGAGTGCAATTTCCAGAATGCCCTACAAACATATTTGTAATAGCAACACCATACACAGAGACCACTCCAGCCTTAGGGCCGAGACCATTCTTTACCTCCAGACCGCAACAGCAATATCATGCAGCTGGTACATCTAGGGCAGCAGACGCTGTCGCGGCATCATCCGCAAGCAGAAGACCTTCAAAGAGAAGGGGAGTTTTTAGCATTCCCCCAAGATCACTGATACCAATGGGTAGTCTATCAGTTGAGATAGATGCTTACGTACATTAGAGCTCATCAACTACCGAACCCAGTATCCAGCCTACCGGGGTAGATCCAGAAAACGAAGGAGGCACTGAAATCATGGATACAGAAGATGAAGAAGGAGAAGAAGTCAATTCCCCAATAAAGAGGGCCACACCAACGAGAGTTCAGCCGCCGAGAAGAGCAAAGCCATCACCATCACCAAAGGCACAGCCATCAGCAACCAGACCGAGAAGACAAATTATGTAAGAAAGTTCTTTCGTATCATATTAATTGTTCTTCTTTATTGTTTCCAAATAAACTGTTTTCTGATATTGTTCTCTGCTTATATATTTTTACCTACTGCCTACCCCTAAATTAAGCATTAAGGACAATGCTTGGTTTGAGTTTAGGGGTATAGAACCACTGCCGAGGCTATCTACTACCGCGGCCTTGCCATGAAAAGGAAGTTTTTAGTGAGAATTTTTTTTTATATCCACCATTGTACTTAAAACTGTTGCCATACTTTTGCACTACTCTTCATCAACATTGTCTTAGTTTATTCTTAAAGGCAATAAAAATCTTTCTCCTTACCATAGTTAGGATCTGTTTTGAAAGCTTGACTCTAGGATACTTAAGGAGAAAAACTTAGAAGCTTGCTATAAGGTTGAATATTAAAAACACTTTTGGTACTCGTTTGGCTATAGGAATTCTTTTAATAAACTTAGGTGATAAAAACTTAGATTTTAGGAAGGTGACTAGAGGTGCCTATGACCGGCTCTAGGAAAGACTCTTCTTCATGCTAGAGGTGCCCAAAATTGGCTTTAGCATGTATGAAAGAATAACAAAAGAAATCAAGAGTTAAGACATAGAAAACACAATACTTGAGGTGCACGAAATTGACTCAGGGAATTGTTATTATAACAAGAGTACACTAAAACCAAGTCTACTTGTCTTGAACTTAGAGTTTATCTAAGAAAGCTTTTACTCAAACTTGTCCAAAAAAACACACACACACTAGCCTTATAGTTTGTCTTTTAGGTATACCTTTGAGAAACCGAAAGGTTAAGTCTAAAGAATAGACATAGTTATGGTGGGGACAATAGATGGAAGCATAAGACCAAGAGAAAATAGAGTTTGACAAATTGATGGTTTGCATTTCTTGAGGACAAGCAATAGTTCGAGTTTGGGGGGTGTGATAAGTGCTCAAATTACTATCACTTTCTACACTTTTCATGGGCACTTATCATCAAATATACACCTACTTGAACCAATGCATAGACTTAATGAAATATATTTAGGAAAATGCTATCAAAGATTATATTTGAGAAAAGATGTACTTTACTGCATTTTCATATTTGTGCAAGAATAAGTATTGTCGAGACAGCAGAATGAGACCGAGGCAGGACTTGATGTCGAGGTAGCAGAGAAGAAAAAGCGATATGGCTGGCGGTTGAAGGAGAAAATTAAGGAGAGTATTGCTGAGCAAGAAGCCCAAGATTCGGAGCTAAACAACACAAGAAAAGCCCAAGGATAAGGCTACACGGGATTAAACCTTCTAGAAGATCAAACTTGGAAATATTTAACCTAAGTGCATAACTTGTTCCCTACTCTAAGTTGTAATCTAATTAGGAAAGGTTTTCCCTAGGACAAGTCTATATAAAGGCATAGTCGTCCTAGAGTTTAGAGGAGGCAAAAATTAGAGAGAATTAGCTAGACATATTTTGAGAGAGTCTTAGGAATAATTCTTCCCATCATGTTCTAAGTTTTCTTAGGGTGTTGGTGAGGTTGTTAAGTATTTGTGGGAGTAGATTGTATTCTGATTCTTATTTCAATGCAATAAAATATCAAAGTTTTCTTACTCTTTGCCATTCTTTGTTCTTGCATCCAAGCCCGGGAGGGAAGTTTGTAAGTAATCCATTTGTCTAGACTCGGGAGATTTAGACTCACGAAAGGAGTAAGTGCGGTATTCACTTAATTAGGGATACTAATTCGGCCTAGGGATAGATTAAGAGTTTCAGCGGCTAAAAGAAGTATGAGATTGATTGCTGGTTATAATTGATTAACGCCGGGAGGTATCATCAAGGACTGACCTTCAATAGCGTTTCGACTTAGGGATAAGCGAAGCCATACAAGGACATTTTGCCGAACTTTGGTAAATCTGCCCAAGAGCAAGGGATTGTCGCGGCGGAGTACATTGTTGCTACCGAGACAGTATCTGTAGTACTGCCGAGGTAGTGCAGTGCAATTGCATTGGAGCAAGAAGCAGATCAATCAAATCCAGAATACGACACAACTGGATCCTACCCTATCTCTCTCATAATTGTTATTACTTTAGTTAGCTTATTTTATTAGTTAATTCGATATCAAACTAAATTATGTTTTTACTTTTCTTTTATAGAAGCAAGAGTACTAAAGAAAGCATATTAATTATATCAATCCCTGTGGACACGATATTCGATAAATGCTTATCACTTTATTACTTAACGTGTACACTTGCACTTAGTTGCGCATCTTTTAACACGCATCAATGTTGCATCTAGAATTATTGTTGTGGTAGGTACTTTATCCCCTTAGGTGAAAATATGCATCTAGAGAGACTTTGAAAATCGTTTAAGGCATGAAACCTGAGAAATCAACAGTTTATAGGTAGAGGGTTTCTATACACCTTCATAGGGTATCTATATGCAGGCATAAACATGAAAAAAAATCTAGGAAATTTAGCTTAGGTATCGATACAACATGACCCTGTATCGAAACGGTATCATGAACACAAGTTATCGTATCAATACACTCAACTATGGTTTCGATACCAAATTTTACAGTTGCAAATGTTATCGATAATTGGTCTTGTTTGTATTGAAATGTGAGCTTGTTACGCAAGACATCGGACGAGAGAAGACCCAGTATCGATACGCGATGTTAGCATTTCGATGTCAGTCTTTACAGTGGCAACTGGTATCGAAACAGGACCTTGGTTTATCGATACCCTTAATCGTTAAAGTCGTTATAAGCTAAAACATAGTTTAAATTCTTTACATTTTAGTCCCTAAAATTTGAGCATGCAATTAAATGACTATAAGAATTATTTTAATCTGAAATTCGATGAGTAAGCATGTAAAGAGCTTAATTAAATAATGGTAACATTTATTTCATAAATAGTCCTTTAGTTTCTAGAAAATTATAATTAGGTCCTTAAAGCATGTTCGTATGAATTAGAACTCGTTTCTTTCTTAATGTTTCCACTACAATTGAACTCATTCCTTGCATGAACATGTAAGATCTAAATAAAGCCTCTAGATAAGATAAAAAGAAAAATAAGATCATTTATCGGGGTGAGTGTTCAGATTAACATCGATATTCCTCGTGAAGATCGTTTGAGTAGGTTGGTGTCTAGATCAAGTCGATGGGTAAAATTTATTAGTATCAGAGCCAGGTTTTGCGAGTCTTTTAGGACATTTTGATTGATATTAATGTTATATCATGAGATGTGGTTATATACTGAAATGTACTATGCACAATGTTTGCTTATATGTTGTTGTTGTTGATAAAGCATGATTTACATAGGTTCCTATTGCTCCACTACTTTAAGGTTAGGTTTTATAAAAACTTGAGTTATTTAGCATTTTGTTTCTGGTTGAATGACTTGGTTTTAAATGTTTTCTCGTTTTTATAGAATAAGTAATATAAGACCTCGTAGATAGCTAAAGATCAATACTTGGTTGGTTGCTAATGAAAGTGAAGTACGTGAGGAGGAAGAGTTGCCACCACCTCTACCACCACAAGTTGAACCACCAGTAGTTCCACCTATTGTGCAGTTTATTGATGATATGTGTTAGTTATCCAAGAAGTGTTAAAGCTTGAGGAAAAATCTTAATTAACGAGAAGTATTAATAGTTTTTATTTAATATTTAATTAGAGTTTATTCCTAATTAATAGTTTAGATTTATTAGAAGTCTTATTTAAATTAGGAATAAATATTATTTAATTTAGAGATAAAGTATAATTTTAGTCATATTAAAACTCTATTTTAGCCTATTTAAAGGATTACTCTGTAATCATTTGATATTCAAGAATAATAAGAAAATACAAAGAAACACTTTATTCTCTCTGAAAAATATCATCTCCCGTTGCATCTACGGCCATCATGACCCTTTTCTCACAATATGACCCAGTTATTCTAGGCAATAATGAGAGTTTTTAGGCTACGGTTGCTGGAATACAGGCAATAGTTGCTCTACTAGTGGCAAATTTTGGGTTACCTTTGGAGAGGCTCCATAGTTTAGGAGGTGTTGAATTTAGGAGTATGTCCCCGGAAGACTCAAAGGCTTGGTTAGAGAGCACTAACCGTATCTTGGTTCAGATGGGCTGTTTAAATGAAAGGAAACTTGGATGCACAATTGCTTTTGGTGAAGGCTCAGAAATCCTATGTTTTTCCACCTTTCGCCAAATTGTAGCATTTAAGGTTGTCGAACCCACAAGAACTGGATCGACTTCACTACTTCTTAAACCTGCACTTTATAAGAACACAAATAATTGGTTGATTTAGGATAACTAAATTAACTAACTTAAACTAAATAAAGAAAAATAATAATAATAATTGAAGTGATGCCAGGTTGAGTTCTTTGTAGAGGAGAATCCAGTTGTACTTATTCTCCACTTACTAATGCAATGGGTTGAGTTGCCGCCTCGGTGGTTCATATTAAGGATTGCCGCAACTGCCTAGGCGAGGTTATGCCTTGTCGATAGTTCAACTTTCCATAGTTCGACAAAGCATCCTTTTATGTCTCCTCCTTATCCCTAAGCGAAGAGAACTATTAAAATATACGTCTTGATAATACCTCCCGTCATGAATCAAGGATGAATAACAATTGATTGTATACTTCCTTTTACTCACTGAAATCCTGGATAGTTTATCTCTAAACCGATTAGTTAATCTCCTTGAGCAAAGATCGTATTCTCTCGTTTTATGATACTAACTCTCTCGATATTAGACAAATAGATTTTTCTTCACATACTATCTTACCAAGCTCATATGCAAAGAAGAGTAATTGCCAAGAGAGAATAAACTATGAAAATAAGTTTGCATTAATAAATATCAAATATAGTACAACTTTCTTCCTCAACTACTCCACAAACAACCTAAACCTCGAGAGGGTTTTAGAACATAATGGTTGATGCATGTTGAATATGCGCAATTGGAGTGCAAGTGTATACGTCAAGTAATAAGTGATAAGTATATTATCGAGTTATCATCTCCTCAGGGATTGGTATACTCAATATGCTTCCTTTGGTCTTCTTGCTTATGTAAAATAAAAGTAAAAACACAAATAAGTTGAGTATTGAATTAAATTAAATAAAATAACTAAATAAAGAGAAATTAAATAAGAGAGAGAGATATAGGGTTGGATTCAGTTATGTTGTATCATGGATTTGATTGATCTGCTTCTATTCTAATGCAATTACACTGCACTGTCTCGGTAGCGACAATGTTTCCTGCCGCGGCTATTTCTTGCTCTTGGGTAGAATTATCAAAGTTCAACAAAGTATCCTTGAATGATTTTGCTTATCTCTAAATCGAAATATTGTTGATGACCAGTCCTTGATGATACCTCTCGGCGTGAATCAATTATAATCACCAACCAATCACACACTTCTCTTAGTCGCTGAAACTCTTAACCTATCTCTAGGCCGAGTTAGTGTTTCCCGATTGAAACACCGTACTTATCCCTTTCGTGAATCTAACTCTCTCGATATTAGATAAATAGATTACTTAAAAACTTCTCTCTCAAGCTTGAATGTAAGAACAAGGAATGATAAAGAATAAGCAAACTTCGATATTTTATTACATTAGAAACGATAAACAAAGTATAATCTCTTCTCACAAATACTTAACAACCTTCACCAAAACCCTAAGAAAAACTTAGAAGATGATGGGAAAAATTGTCCCTAAACTCTCTCGGTGTAAGACGAATCTAATTATATCGTCTATGCTCTCTCTTTAACCCCTAGGACGGCTATGCCTTATATAGGCTTGGCCTAGGGCAAACCTTTCCTAATTAGAGTACAACTTGGAGTAGGGAACAAGTTATGTACATAGGGTAAATATTTTCAAGTTTGATCTTTTAGAAGGTTTCATCCCACGTGGCCTTGTCCTTGAGCTTTTCTTGTGTTGTTCAGCTCCGATTCTTGGGTTTCTTACTCAGAAACGATCTTCGCATTTTTCTCCTTTAGTTTCCAGCCATATTACTTTTTCTCTTCTGCTGCCTCGGCATCATGTCCTGCCTCGACCTCCTTCTGCTGCCTCGGCAGTACTTGTTCCTGCATAGATAAGGAAATGCAGTAAAGTACGCCTTTTTCATAAATATAATCTTTAAAGGTGTAGTCCCTAAATATATCATATTAAGCCCATGCATTGGTTCAAGTGGGTGTAGATTTGATGATAAGTGCCCATGAAGAGTGTAGAAAGTGATAGTGAATTGAGCACATATCACACCCCAAAACTCGAATTATTGCTTGTCCTCAAGCAATGCAAACCATCAATTTGTGAAACTCTATTATCTCTTGGTCTTATACTTCCATCTATTCTCCCCGCCATAACTATGTCTATTCTGTAGACTTAACCTTTCGGTTTCCTAAGGGTGTACTTAGAGGACAAGCTATAAGGCTAGTTTGTGTGTGTGTTTTTGTGGACAAATTTGAATAAAGGCCTTCTTAAATAAACTCTAAGTTCAAGATAAATAGACTTATTTTGGTGTACTCTTCTTATAACAACAATATCTTGAGCCAATTTCAGGTACCTCAAGTATTGTGTTTTCTATTCCTTAACTCCTTATTTCTTTTGCTATTCTTTTAAACATACTAGAGCCAATTTCGGGCACCTCTATCATGAAAAAGAGTTTTTCCTAGAGCCTGTCATAGGAACCTCTAGTCACTTTTCCAAATTCCAAGTCTTTATCACCTAAGTCTATTATAAGAATTACTATAGCCAAACAAGTCCCAAAAGTGTTTTTAAAGTTCAACCTTATAGAAAGCTTCTAAGTTTTTCTCCTTAAGTATCCTAGAATCAAGTCTTCAAAACAGATCTTAACTATGAAAAGGAGAAAGATTTCTATTGCCTTTAAGAATAAACTAATACAATACTGATGAAAAGCAATGCAAAAGTATGGCAACAGTTTTAAGTAGAGCGGTGGATATAAAACAAAAAAATTTATCACTAAAACTTTCTTTTCATGGAAAGGCCGTGGTAGTAGATTGCCTCGGCAGTAGCTCTATACCCCCAAACTCAAATCAAGCATTGTGCTCAATGCTTAATTTAGGGGCAGGCAGTAGGTAAAAAAATAAGCATATAAAAAATAGTTTATATAGGCAACAAGAAAGAAGAACAATTAATACGATTAAGAAGAACTCTCTTCCACAATTTGTCTCCTTTGTCTAGTTGTTGATGGTTGTGCCCTTGGTGATGGTGATGGCTTCGCTCTTCTCGGTGGCTGAACTCTCGTAGGTGTTTCTCGTTGCATTGGAGCATTGACCTCATCTCCTCCTTCATCATCTATGTCCATGATTTCTGTGCCTTTGTTTTTTGGATCTGCCCCAGCATGCTAGATGCTAGGTTCGATAGTTGATGATCTCTGATGAACGTAGAAATATATCTCAGCCGCTAGACTGCCCATTGGTATTGGCGATCTTGGGGAAGTGTTGAAAACCCCCTTCGCTTCGAAGGTTTTCTGCTTGCAGATTATGCCGCGACAACGTCTGCTACCCTAGGTGGGCCAGGTGCATGGAAATACTACTGCGGTCTGGAGGTGAAAAATGGTCTTGGCCTTGGAGCTGGAGTGGTCTTTGTGTAAGGTGTTGCCGTTACAAATATGTTTGTAGGGCATTCTGGAAATTGTGCTCCTTGATTGGGAAAGTTCTGCATCATCATCTGAGCAAGGTACTGTTGAAGTCTCTTTGATATTCCATGTATCTTTACTAACGAAGGTCCATAGATTTTATCCTCTAAAGAATTTCCTGGTAAGGGTCTGCTGCAGTAGGGGCTTCAGTAGGGCCTGGCATCTCTGTCGTATATTAAGTTCCGGTAGTAAAGTCAGTAGTAAACTACTATGGCGTTGCCTGGACAGGTTCTACCTGTGTGATCTGCATCACTCTATGGCATAATTCTCTTGTCCATCCTTGCTTTGTTGGTCTGTATTTGTCCGTGTCTTCAACTGGTACTCCTGCAGTAATACATAAACCAGATATTAAACATAAGAAATATAACGGTCCACGTTCCTTCTTACCATAATCATGAATTTCTCGAAGAATGATCTCTCCAATATTGATGCTCTTCTTGTTGATAATTGATTGGATCAACACCAATCTTTTGCGGTCCACTGTGCTGTTATGGGAAGTAGGGATGAGGCATCTCTTGACGAATGTGCACTATAATTTTGCCTTGGGTTTGAGACTTTGCCTTGTCACAGAACCTCTATGGGCACCAGTTTCCCATTGTGTGTTGTTATAACAGAGGTCGTCCTTGATTAATTCGTAGTCTTGGGTGGTGATGTCGTCCATGAATTCGGTAAGCCTATCACTGATGGGGATGATTCTATAAAAATCGTTAATTGTCTCTGCATCAAGTCGGACAGGTTTACCTCGGCAGTGGATAAAGAGATTGTCCATGCTCGATACATGTGTATAAAATTCACGCACTATGGTTGCATTAGACTGGGGAGGTTGTATACAAAAGATCTCTCATTCTTGATATTTAATCTTGTCCATCAAGTAGTTGTCGATGCCAAAGTTTTACTCTTTACTGATTTGAAATCCTTGTTCTTCCCACAGCTGCCGAGCAACAAAAGATCTATTGAATCAGTCTGCAATAGTGGTAGGGGCAAATTTGTTGTATGCTGTCATTGATGATTTAGAGGATTGAGAGTCTTGATAAAGTTTTCTGAAAAATTTCAAGAAGAATTGTGAGAGTATTGTGAGATCAAGATTGAGTAGGATGCTAAAGAATTTAAGAATGCAAGAGTGAATAGTTCAAGAGAGGGATGCTGCTTATATAGGCCTTGGAATTGTGACCATTTTAACCACTAGTCGTTTCATAGCCGTTTTGAATTTACTGTTCGTTAGCATTTACTACCGCGGCGGAAAACTTGGTAGATAGTCGTTGCAGTATTTCTGTCCGTTGGGACTTTTACGACTTCTAACACTGTTTACTGCCTCGGTAGAGTTTCTACTCTGAACTAATTCTCTATTATTCTAGACTTTATTTTCCTAAAAAAATTAAATAGACAAAAAAATTAAAATATTATTGAGGAAAAATATTAAGGAAAAATACTTAAAATAAAAATAAATTAAAACTAATCCTAATATAATAAAATAGAATAGAAGGGAAAAGATTATGTTACTGGTGGAGTGCATGTAAATACATCTCCCAAATGGCTCCTCTCTTGTTAGCATGGATTTTCCTGCAGGTGCTGGCCAATCTCTTCTTTATTTTTTGCCTACACTTTAGCTTTAATTCTCTTATCAAATAGTCTACCGAGCGTGTTGCCTCAGCAGGATATTCTGGTTTCTGCATCTGTTGTCTGACTTACTGATCATTGACCCTCATTGTCAACTCTCCATTCTCCATATCTATTAAGGTCTGTCCAGTAGCAAGGAAAGGTCTTCCGAGGATGATCGGTGTATTTTCAACTGTTTCATAATCAAGGACAAGGAAGCCGGTAGGGAAAATAAACTTGTCAAACCTTACCAATATATCCTCAATTTTTCCTTTTGGATGCACATAGGATCTATCCGTAAGTTGGAGCAGCACTATCGTAGGTTTTGCCCTTCCTATTTCAAGCCTTTGAAAAACTGATTTGGGCATGAGATTTATGCTTGCTCCTAGGTCACATAGTGTCTTTCCTTCATAATTGTTACCAATCGCACAAGGTATGGTAAAGCATCCATGATCCTTCAGTTTGGATGACATGCGATTGTGTAACATTGTCATGCATCCTTCAGTTGTTGCTACTGTCTCAAACTCACCTAGCTTCTTTCTCTCAGACATAATGTCTTTCAAGAATTTAGTATAGTTGGGCATTTGTTCAATTGTCTCAACAAATGATAAGTTGATGTGGACTTGCTTTAGAATATCAAGGAACTTCTTAAACTGATGGTCCTGTTTTTGTTTTTTCAACCTTTGTGGGAAAGGTGATGGTGGTCTCGTTTCTTCCAAGGTCTCCTTAGTTTGGAATTTAATACCTAGAACCACTGTGTGTTTTGTTGTCTCGGTAGACAGTGCAGGTGCTGTCGAGCTCTCTACTGGGGCATCGTCCTTGTCTTCAGTTTGTTCAGCATCCAAATCTTCCTTGTTTATGTCCTCCTGTATTGTTGGTGGAACTTTGGTTGCTGACTTGCCCATTGTTTCCTTCAATTGTAGGTCACTTCTTGTTGTGATTGCTTTGTATTTTTCATAACCCATACCCTTAGCAACTTTAGTATTGCTAGGTAATCCCCCTATGGTCTAGTATTTTGTCTTTGAGCAAACTGACCAACTTGGGTTTTTAGTGATTTTATAGCAGCTTCTTGGTTTTGCTGCCTCATCTTTGTTCTATTCATGAAGTCATCAGTTCTCTTTATGAAACTATTGTTCTCAGCCATATATGATTCAATTTTCATGATAAAGGCCTTGAGAGTATTCTCTAATGAGTTCATAGGTTGTTTTTGCTGATGCATCTGCTGTTGCGGCAGTGATTGCTACACTTGCTGTTGCGGTAGTGAATGTTGATAACTTGAGGCCTGGTTGGTAGGGTTCAAGGCATTGTTAGGATTACTCCATGAAAAGTTTGGGTGTCTTTTCCATGTCGGATTGTATGTATTTGACATCGTGTTGTTATCCCGGTTGTAGTTTCCCACATAAAAGTCAGTTTCCTCGTCTTGCATATACTTAGAAGAATTTATTGCTTTTACCTCATGAGTATTTTGTTGTACTTGCATGTTCTGAATCATTTTTGTCAAAGATGCCAACTGTGCTGCCACTGAATTGTTGGTTTCTAGTTCATTTACTGTGACTTGGCGTCTTAATCCTTCCCGCCTAGAAGTAGGAATTTGGAAATTGTTTGAAAGTGAAAAGCGTGAATTTAAGAATAAAATATTTATTTTAAAAATTTAAATAGAAGGATAAAATTAAAAAAATCGAGGTAGGATGATTACGCCACTAACCCCATAAATATTCATCACTGATGTTGGTATAACCATTATATTATCGTTGAATTCTAACAAAGATGATAACGTAAGAGCTAATAAAAATTTATTTAGTTAGACATTTAATCCATATCATTTACATATTATATTAATATAATCTTTTAATCAAATTTTGACACGTTTTACCATCTAATTAATTGATTTTATTATTTATTATTTTATTTTAAATAAATTTTTATACAACATGCTTACTTTTACGATGAAAGTCAAAATTTCAAAGCAAAAACTAAGGAATGCTATTCATGGGGGTGAGTCTAAAAACCGGCCGCTTAAATAGCGGCTAAAAAACGGCTAAATATAATAGGCCGTTAGATGATTCCAGATTGATCTTAACCGTTCTATTAAAAAAAATAAACGTAACCTTTTCTCTCGGTTACCAGCACTTAAAAAATTAAAAGCTTCTCTTTCCTCCTTGATATTCCCCTTTTTCCAAAACCTCTTTCATTTTCTGTAAACCTAGCCCGACGTGAAAAAAAATCCGAATATCTTGTTTTAAAAATTCATTTTGTTTGACAATCTCTCTGTTGAGACTGAGACCAAGAGAAAAAGAAAGAGAGACGATAGAGGTGAAACCAGATGAGGACAATAACAACTGTAATTACATCAACGACCGTAAAAATAAACGTCGAATAAGCTTAATTTACGACCAGAGGATGTGTAAGCATCAAACTCCGTATGAGGATGATCATCCCGAGCAACCTGAACGAATCACCGCTATCTTCCTCACCTGGTTTCACCTCTGTCGTCTCACAAAAGCAGTTACAGATCTGAGCCCAGGTTTGCTAATTCCTTTCCTCCCTTATTATTATCCGGATTTATTTTAGTATGTTATTTTAAAAGTTCTTAATTAACTTCATAATTTGTATTTTGAAGAAAGTTTGATTTTGTTAATAATCTCAAAATGCTCTAATTTGGGGATTTTTATAGTTACCTAGGTTTTAAATTGTCATGTTGTCATGAAATAGCAGCCTTCAATGAAATTCGTTGTAAACCTATGTTGTTACTAATTTTTGGGATGGTGATTTTTTTTTTTTCAAGATTTTGATCTTTTAATTCGTCTTTTCTTGTAGATATTTAGCATTTGTTTTGTACGTGGATAAATAAAGATAGTGGATCGCGTAAAGAGTTATTAGTGTCTTGTTTATGTGAGGTTGTTTTGTTCTTTGATGATTGTATGAGAATCGAAAAGGAAGGAATGTCGTTTTGAGGAGGACCGTAGATTTTGTTACCCCAGTGTGAACAAGAAAGATGGATGCACGATTTGTGGATACTTGATTTTGATTACATATGTTACGACGTATTGGGAGGTTAATTGGTCGAACTAATAGAATTGAACAGATGAAGAAGTTACCCGATGCAAAACCACAACCGGTTAAAGTACAGTCGGTTGTCATGTTGGATATTGTCCAGAGATTGCAATTTACATCCATATGTTTCATAACCTTGATCTTTTCCAGCAAGGGTACAAAGCATTTTTTTTAATTTCAGTTTAGTTTGAATTGTGTATATCATCCTTCTAATGCTTTGTGTTTGTTTAGATGGTATCGACTTAAAATTATTATGAGATGGGAAAATGATCAGTATACTTATATGGAAACACCTTCAAGAATCATGCAATATGAAGGTAATTAGTATAAATTTTAGTGTTTGTTTTCCTTTTCTGATGTTAGCCATCCATTTACTTCCACTCCTTTATAGAAAAAAATACTTTTTTCTTAGTGTTAGAAAGTTTCTATTTGTAAATCTAGTAGCATTGCACATGTTGCTACATTCTGGTATTTTGCGTTTAAAGTGATTGCTCTACAGACCTAAAGAGAAAGTGAGGAATTTGCAGTGTAATCTCAATGGGGAAGTGCCACAGTACCATTGCATCATGATAGATGAATGTGTTTATGTTGTCTAATTAATTGATCAAAATATATTTTATGCATCCGAAGCAAATACATTTGATGACTGTTATATGCTTAATTAAAACTCAACCATTGGTCTTCGTCTTCATGTAGCACCAAATGTTGGTTCTGATGATGTATATGGAGTGTGGAGCATTGATGATACCGACAACAGTTTTGCAACAAGGCCTTTTCGAATAAAATATGTGAAACAGGATGTTCTTCTATCTATCTTGGTTGCATTTAATCTACCCCTTACTGACAATGAGGTAGACAATCTTTCTCTTTATCTCTTTACATGTATATCAGCAGTTGCCCACAACACACCCTTTTTTGCGGTGGAGAGAACAACATGCATTGCCAGAACTTACACAGATCTAATCTGCCTGTACCCCTGATTCACATATTTTCATTACTAAATATATGACTTAAACTTAGTCTGTTAGAGGTTTGATGCTTTTTTTTTTTTTGATGTTATGAAAAGTGACATTCGATTTTCCTGAAAGTTATGAGTTTTACCAGTGCTCTCTTCATTTGGTTTTTGTATTCATGGAGAAAATGCATGTATTCTTTCCTACCTCGATTTGTTTGGCTATAGATGAGCCATTAAAGGTCGATATATTTAATTTTATATCCTATTATGGTGCTGCTGTAGTAATATCTAACAGGGCCCTTTCTTATCAGCTGTCATTTTAAAGTTTGAGCTTCTCTATTCTCCTCTAATGGAGAAAGGGTAAGTTGTTAAGTCCTATTTCCAAATGACTTCATGATTTAAATTTAAAGTTGCACTCGTATCATTTGTGTATATACATTTGCATTTGTGTTTCATTTCTTACTTCTTTTATATTCTTTTTCAAATTAAGTGTTCATAAATGACTGAAAAACACTGCATTCAGTTCTGAGTTTCAGGCTTTTTCGGATTGTAACCCTGCTGCTGTCATGTTTATGCCATACACATCATTTAATATTATCTCTTTATTTCTCTAGGACTTCCCTCATGTAACAATATTTGTTCATTGCAGGATGATACTATTTTGGTTTGGAAATTTAATGTCGGCACTAACAACTTTGAAACAGCAACATCACTTAAGGGTCAAACTCTTGCAGAAATGTAAAATTATACATAGAAAGACAAGTCAAATAGATAATGATTTTTTATTTCATGTCTTGTTCCTATCTTTCATTAGGATATGATTCATTTTCCTTAAGCATTTTTAAAGCCAAAACATTCATATTTTTCTAGGCATTTCGATATTATATTATGTTTTTTTGTAGTAAATTGTGTATGTATATAAATTCTTATACTAAGTTGACTTTATTTAGGCCATGGTGAATAGGTGTAAGAAATTCGATATATATCTTTTTTCTTACAATTTTCGATAGCGTTTATGTATATTTTATAGTGATTTGTTTACATACACAAACTCTTACATTTTTTTCTATAATATTATGTATTCTCGTAGTAAATTGTGAATATTAATACCATAGAAAAATGATTTGTGAACATACACAAACTCATTAATATGAATGTGTGACCATTAATAATGTTGATATGGTAGCTCACATGTGAATATTAATAACATAGAAATAAAAAACTAAAAAGTATACAAAAAGTATACGGCTTCCATTACGGTTTCGAAATGAATTTTCAAACGTTTTGATACAAAATGATACTGTCCATTTTGGTTTTTATACACAAATTATGGGTATCGATACGTAATACGTGTATACTTCGCATGTTGTTCAAAAGATACTTCGCATATATGGATATTTTTTTATGTTTTGATACGTTGCTTTAATTTCTAGTTGGATATTAATCTCATTGTTTTGATACTTTTATATTATTAAAGAAGGATACTTTCTAGTTCGATACATAAATCATTACCATTTTTATGTCATATTATATATACTTGTAGACAATTGTGTATGTACATAAATCTTTACCCTTTGATGACCTCTTTTAGCTCATGGTGAGAAGTTGTAAGAATTTGTGTACATACATTTTTCCTTACGGTTTTCGTAAGCAATTGTGTATACTTTATAAGGAATTGTGTACATATACAGATCCTTACGTTTGTAAGGATTTATGTATATACTTTTTGCTTACAATTTTTGTAAGAAATTATGTACATACTTTATAACTAATTAGGTACATAAATGA
This sequence comes from Abelmoschus esculentus, assembly GCA_035048815.1. Classification (NCBI taxonomy): domain Eukaryota; kingdom Viridiplantae; phylum Streptophyta; class Magnoliopsida; order Malvales; family Malvaceae; genus Abelmoschus; species Abelmoschus esculentus. The sequence continues at coordinate 12,908,555 of JAUCBN010000036.1, forward strand.
CTGGGTAAATCAATTAGCCATTTTTTAGTTGACTTTTAAGAGTCGTTTGCTAGAACTTTCCATTCATGGGTTTTGAACCACAAACGTGTAGAATAATAAAATAACACCCTACCATTGACACAAGTCTACTTTATGTTATATAGTTTATATTTTATTGGGAAAAATGAAATAAATAAAAATAGTTTTAAGTGAGAAATTATATATATTAAAATGTTATATATTTCATAATATTATAATGTGCTAATAATTTAATATAATATTTGAAATATAAAGTACTAAGATATTTTATAGTTATTGACATCTAATAAATATAATATTTTAATAATAAATTACTTAGTAAAATATTGTTAAATAATTAATATATTAACATATATTTTAACATTTTTTACATTAACAGTTTATTATTCTTTATTAGAATATTAACATATATTTTAATGTTAAATTTACAGATTTATGTATTCTATATGAGCTCGATCTTCGGGTAGTATTATGTTTCGCCTCTGGCATCCCCTTCTTTGTGATTTAGTTGACGACTACGAGCATGGCCAATTAGTAACGATAAAAATATTCGTTTTCGATCCGACTCAGTGTGCTCTAATTTGATTCAATCGATTTTTTTTTAAATTTTGGGAATCGGGATAAAATAAAACGAGAACAAGTTTAAGGTTAATAATTCGGGTCGAGATTAAAACGGGTTTTCGGTCTTTCCATCCCGTCCTGTCCCATTTTCATCCCTATCCGACCAACTCCCATAGTGTGAAAATGAATTCAGTGTTCTATGGTTAAACAATGATTACTAACAATTTCCAGTTTCATATCAGTAAGTTGTAACTTTTAATTCGAATCAGGGACAAGATTCTCTTAAGGTTCAAGGGACTCTCGACCACTATCATAAAATTTAAATATTTAATAAATATTAATCTAATAATAAGTTTACCCCTATTTTATTTTTAAATTAAAATATGCAAGAATTTATTAAATATATAATCAAGTAAATATTGAGTTAAAAGAAGAATGAGTATGTGTTTTAAATATTTTGACCTAACAATAATTTAGATCTTTATAAGTTTAAATATCAAACAAATTAAGCATTGTCCCATAAATTTTATATTTAAACACTTATAAATTTTTGGATTTTTTAAATTTAATATTTTAACCCTATCACCGTTCAATCATGATTTATCCTTAATTTGAATTAAGATATTTTTAAAGTTAGTTTACTCTCGTGAGGTATAAAATCTTTGGTTCATCTATTGTAACATATGTGTCGCTTAAATCATAAAAAACATAATGTGTTCTTATTCACTATATCATTTTTTTTAATTTTAATTATTATTTAAGAAATTTACCATCTCGTTTCATTTTATATAGATGAATAGTTTTAAGTATAATTTATGCATTAAGAAGAATATCATACTAACACATGTGACCCGTCAAATCCATATTTCATTATAAAGGCTAGAAACCGAAGCAATGTGTGGCACACAAGGGAAGGGGGGTCGCCACTCGCAAATACATGCAATGAAAGCTTTGTGGTTCACTCACATGCCCTTGCGGGAGGCCAGGGGGTCTAATTATGACTGGTGGAATTAGCTTAGAAGGGCGGCAAAAATCAAGCCACGAGGCTAGGTCAGTGGCTTTGGTTGTGGCACAACCACTTGACACGTACTGTCATGCCATTAGAGGCCTTCCTTGGAACCCAAATCATGGTTTTTTCAATTCAACACCATTTTCAACATGCGCACAACACCGTCGGGCCCTCACCCTCCACGACTTCGATTTGATCGTTTATGTTTCATCATCACGTTTTGTTTTTTTTTTATCGTTGTTTTGATTTTTGGATCTCATTTTAATTAATTCAGATTAATCTATTTTACATATTTAATGTTAGTGAGTAAATTTTTTAATAAATTTTTTTTAGTTACACAATATTTCGAATTCAATATATATTTAAATAAACTTAAATCAATCATTAGTTAGACCAATCTTTATTATTGGTCGCATTTTGTTTTTATTCATTGTTTAGCATAATAATTATGTTCAAAACATTAATGGAATTTATAAATATGGCATGATTATTCAAAATTATCATATTTTCAAACCCCAAGCCAAGAAATGATTATTCTGTAAGGAAACTTGATTACTGCTATCATTATATCGATTCTCTGGAACCCTCTCAGAGTTGAATTATCTTTTAATTTAGGCTACATTCGTAGAGTTCAATTCTTATACTAAAAAATTAAATAAATTATGGGTAGGTTTGATTGAAAATAAGTATAATTTTCTTAAATTTAAAAGGTTTGGAGGAACTATGAGTAAATTAGGTATTGTACAAAAAGTTAAATTAAATTAACAATTTTAATGTAAATTTGATTTTTTTTTCTCGAGTAGTTTTTGTTATATGCGAGACTAATAAGTCAATAGTGTTATATGTAGTATTATGATAGAAATTTTTTGTCTCCTAATCGTGTCTTTTTTTATTTCTCACGTTAAAAAAATTCTAAAATATTAAATTTTAAACTTTAATTCTAATTTTCTACATCATAAACTCTAAAACTCGACACCTTAAAAAATACATCTTACCTTTAATTTCTTAAATTCTAATCACAACCCCTAACTTTGACCCCTGACTCTAAACTCTAAACCCGCTAATTTATAAGGAAAGCACCGATGAAGGCACAATTGGAAGATAAACGATTTGCATCTATAGTATTAATATGTACATATGGCAAGTAACAAGGTGAGTTCAAGTTATAAACAATTTGAGATTTTATAAATATGCTTAGAATTTGAGTCCTTGTATATGCAAAAATATACATTATGAGACTCATTCATTAAAACTAAATTGACGACACATTAATTTAGATTAGTTAGATAAGTCTTAAAAAACCTGAAAAGAAATAAAAAAAAATATATGTACATATGACAAAATCGTGCCTCAAGAACATAGTAACAAAGGGGAAAAAATTGTGTTAACCATTTTTACTTACATGGTATGTGTTTATTAGGTATCATAATGGGAACTATTGGGGTCATTGTCAAAATTACATTAAATATTTACAAGAGAAGAATCACATAGAATCAAAGGGTAGACTAGGAAATGTAGGGGGAAAGAACTATTTCACTTGCCTCCAAAATCTCTAAATTAACGGCCAAATTCCTAACACTAACCCCACTTGAGATAGAGATTAAGGGCGATTAAATCTTTAATTTGTCTTGATTCGATTTAAAATTTTATAAATTTGAATCGATTTGAAAATTTTTATATAAAGTTTGAGTTATAAAATAAAAATTCAAATAACTCGAATTTTTTAATAAGTAGAAGATGGCTCGATTTGAAAATTTTATATGATTAATGAAGTTTTTTAAATTACAATCAAATAATACTATAACATAACAAATAATGACAAATAATTTTTTTTATAAGAATGCAAAAACTTGACTCTATTCGAAAAAATTTTGAATGAAAGTTAGAATTATAAAATTAGACTCGTCAAATTAAATAATTTAAATTTTTTTGACTCGACTCGATCGAACGTCTTAGTCAAACATAATTGTACGCTAAAATAATAAGCTCTACTTTATCTCTTCACCAATTATGGAATATATGTTATATTAAAGCATCCCAAAGTCCCATCCCTCCATCCTCTACATTCTTATGCACCAAACAACAACAGTAAACAAAAGCCAAAGCCAGTTCAATTGAAATCGCAAAAGGTAATTCATCTCTCCTCTAGTCATGGATCATGCATAGGTTGAAGACAACAAAACCTACTTTTATCTTCTTTTCAAACCAATAAAGTTCAAATGAAAAAGGAATACTTACCCGCTTCTTTGATTTTTCTGTGCTTTTCTTTTTCCTTTTGGATTGTTGTAGATCTATATACATAGAGGAGGAATTTTCTAAAACGATGATTCAAGAACTCCTAGGTGTCTCTTCCGGGTTTAATTTCAGAGGAGGTGGTACTGCTGGGAGAAACTTCTCCATCAATGGAACCATTCTGGATGGTACTAAGTCTACCCTTAGTTCTTCTCCTTCTTCTGCAACTTCGCAATCATCGACGACGTCTAATAATTCCGTGGCTTCGGCGGCAAAGCCCGAGCAGAGCCAGCATTTAAGGTGTCCCAGATGTGATTCGTTGAACACCAAGTTTTGTTATTACAATAACTACAATCTCACTCAGCCTCGTCACTTTTGCAAGACTTGCCGTCGGTATTGGACCAAAGGGGGTGCTCTCAGGAACGTTCCTATTGGTGGTGGGTGTAGGAAGAACAAGAGTGTTACTGCTGTTTCGACAACGATGGGAAAATCAAGTGCTGCTGCTAAGATGAAAACAGTAGTGTCTAATATTGTAAGATCTGGTAATGGAAACGGGTTCGATCAGGAGATTCAATCTAGTCCCACCTTTTGGGCTTCATCGCAGAGTTCTCATCTTCTGGCCTTATTAAAAACTACCCCAAACCCTAACTCTTCGTGTACTAATATCAAAGAAGAGATAAGCTCGCTTGGAGTTAGATCACATGTCACGAACGAGCCAGCTGCTTTAAGTGTTCGAACCCTAGGCTCCGATCCATTTAGCCAGGTCCCTTCTCTTGGACTTTGCAGCCCTTTGTGGAGAAACAATCAATACCAAGCTCAACAGCAACAGCAGAACAGTGATAATAACAATAGATCGTTCCTACAAGGTGAAGTTCGAAACACAGGGACGCAAGAACTGTATCAGAGGCTCAAATCATCACCAAATTATTACTCTGATAGCTCGGAAGTAGTTCTAAGCAATGTAGGTTCTTCTTCATCAATTTTGGAGTCGGCTCCAATTGCAGGTGGAGAATGGGGTTACTGGAATCCAGCATTTTCATCACCATGGTCTGATCTCCCAACAACTAATGGTGCATATCCGTAAATAACCCTTTTCTTTGATCATTTTATCAAAGATTTTTAATATGCTAATGTTGTTGCAGTTCCTTCTGGTATATGAATATATATGGCTGTACTGGTTTTCAATTCTTTGTTTTTTTCTTCGTTCTCTTTGAAGTGTGTTTTGAGGTGTGAAAACTATGGAAAGAAAAACGTTAGTAGTTTTATTCTCAGTGGAGAAATCTCATGTCTCTTAATCTTAACGATGTCTCCTATCATGCCTCGATTAAATTAAAAAAAAAACTGAATTTTAAATTTTTTACATTCTAAACCCTAAAAAATACATATACTCTTGATCACATAAACCCTAATTATAACCACTCTTCTTGAACTCTAAACCTTAAGCTGCAGACGGTTTGCACCCTTATTTTCGATGTTTCCACGTTGATAAAAATGGTGACCTTTGACTGCAGGTATGGAATTATGAAAAGGGTTTAACAATTCAATTTAAGAGTTAAGACACTATGAAAGCTATTATTTAGTTAAAAATCTTAAACCTGGCAACTACCTCGGTTAAATCAAAATCTTTTAGTGTTTATGCTTTCTGTTTTTTTTTCATAGACTATAAGAGAGACCTAGTGGTGGGTTGCATATTTAAATTTAATTTTAAATATCAATATTCTCTAAAATTAACGTGCATATGAGATTAAAGATTCTCCAAACAGCTGTTTTTTTTGTTAAAAATAAAATAAGTTTGATAAAGCAGACATTGGGAAAAGTTTTCGTAGACAACAATTTGAGCAGTGAAAAGGAGGATTCCATCGCAGCCTTATGTTTAAAGAGTTGGTACCTGCTTCTCTGGGGATTGGCCTGCAGGTTTTATTCCTTTTCAATGTCTCTTTTCTTTTTTATATATAAGTCCTTCAACTTTTTTTTTCTCTATTTGTTAATATTTTATTCAATGTTTTTGAGAGAAAAGGTTAGATTTGTTGTCTATTCTCCATGCAGGCATAAATTATTAAAATGAATTATATTTATCATATTATTTATGATACAATTAATTTAATTGATTTATTTTAAAATAGTTATTTAATAATTATGTACTCTCTAATTATATATAGAAAAAAAAGATAATTTAATTTTAAAAAAGTAAGATAAACAAATTTAATTGATTAAGACTATGAATGACGTAATAAACATGACTCATCTAATAATTTTTTTACAAAGGAGACGGCTTGAGTTTGCTTGTGAAATTTAACTTCCATAAGACTTCAAAATAAAATTTGAAATCTAATCTCATCATGTCATTCATTTCTCATCGAATGAGATGCATTTACTTAATGAAATATAAGAAATATATAAAGATTCACTTAAAAAAGTAAAAATTTATTTTGAAAAAAATGAAATAAAAATTATCATTAGATGAGACAAAAAATGATGTGATAAACCAAATTAATCTAATAATTTTTAATTATCGAGTATTATTACCCGAAATAAGACAATTGAGTTATTTTTTGAATTGGAATATGATTCATTTTATTCATATAATTATTTTTATAAGAACTTCGGGATTATATTCATGAAATTCAGATTTAAAGAACTTTGTCTGTAAGATCTGTGTTATCAAAGGGTTAAAAAATAAAAATGCCACAACAGACGTCGAACACCGCTGAACACTGCTAATGATGAACACCCTTGAATATTATTAAACTAATTAATAAAGTTTAAAAAATTTAAGGACTCAACATATAATTATAAATTATTTAAAATATTTTTTTATGAAATTATTTTCTGTATATATTATTTTATTAAATAATTAAATAAAATACTAATTTAAATTAATTTTAAAAAATAAAGATCCTAAACTCTAAACCCTAAAACCAAAATTCAAAACCTAAATCACTAAACATTAAACTCTAAACCTTAAAATATAAAATCTCAAAAATCCTAAATCAAAATCCTAAAATCAAAAACCCTAAAAATATTAAACCATAAACACTAAATCTAAACCCTAAAATCATAAAATCTAAAATAACCAAAACCGCTATATCTAAATCTTAAACTAATTTTGGGTTTCAAGTTTAGGGTTTATATTTTTTGGAGTTTCAAATTTTCGATTTTAGGGTTTAGGTTATGACTATATTTTTAGATTTTATGGTTTATGATTTTATTGTTTTAGGGTTTAGAATTTTATGATTTAGTGTTTTGGATTTTAGGATTTAGTGTTTAGTATTTTTAGCTTGAGTTTAGGGTTTTAGATTTTGGATTTAATATTTTTTTAAATTAAAAATAATTAAAAAATTATTTAAAAAATTAAAATATAATGTATAATTTGTTTAAATTTTTATTTTAAATAATTTAAAATTATATGTTTAGTACTTGAAATTTTAAATTTTTATTAATTAATTTTAATAGTGTTCAACGGTGTTCATCGTTAGTGTGGTGTTCAACAATATTCGACGCACATATTAGACTCATCCTAAAAAAATATGAACATATACTACCTTGTAAACCTTAAGACTATTAAAAAACAATTTTTGGGATTAATTAGAATAAAAATCCTGTCTCTCTCTGGTGTCCTTTCTATGGCATTAAAAAATTAAATCAAATTCTAACCCTAAATTTTTAAATGATAATTCATAAACCTTAAACCTTAAAAAATACTTTACACCTAATACTCTAAATCCTAATAAAAAATTTCATCCTTTAAGTTGTAATCTTAAATTTAGTTTTATAGTGTGAATCATAAACAAATATACCGAAAAAACAAATGGCAATAAACGATTTCTACTCGTATAATTATTATGGCAAGGACGTCTACCAATATTATAGTTACTTCTCTATGCAAATTACGCTACATGTTGATGATGATTGTTGTTCGCTTTCATCATCATTCAATCCCTTGTACTTCTTTAGTACAGTGTTCTTCTTAGACTTTCCATTCATGGATGGAATCATATCGATCTAAGATTTCAGCACAATCAATTGAAATTTTAATACTTTTTGGGTGTAGTTGAATGAGTTGTCCATTGACTCATCAATCAAACTTGTTTTTCAAGCATCTCCAGAAACCAGAAAAGGCAAAATGTTTCCTATTGTAATTGCCTTGTAATCATAAAACTTGTTTTTGAAGCCTAAACTCTCCCATCTTTATCCCTACAGTCATACCCTCGTAACTGAAGATGAAGGGGAAGGGGGTGGGGGTGGGTGGGGGGAGGCATAAAATTACACCACTGGCTGCCGCATTAGTGCCTGACCTTGCCTCAATGCAGTGCATTTGCAGGAATGTCAGTCTCGGTATACAAGCTTTTCTCGTTGTTTGTAACGGGTCTATTTTGTTAGTTTAAGTAAAATTATGTCGTTTTTGTATTTGGGGATAAAAGCCCTTCATTCAACTGCATTTGGATTTGTCGAATGAATGAAAGAAATTTTCTTAGTCTCCCTATTTCTCTTCTCTTCTTCCTTACTCTATCATCTTTCTCTTAATTTCTTCTTCTCTTCTACCTTTGCTCAGTCTATTTCTTCCTCTTAAATTCTTCAGTTTGTTTTGGTTCTTTACAAAGGCATCAGAGCTATTAATCCTGGCTATAGTTAACGATCAATTTTTGATGGAGTTCCATGAAGGATTAAAATCTGTCTTTGATTTAGATTTCGTAAATCGAACCCTCCTAGTTACAATTCATCAAGCGATTTTTTCAATTACCCAAGAAGTATTACACCAAGTTTTCTCACCTTATGGGTGTATCAAAAAGATTATTCCGCTTCAGAATCCTTTTGGCATTCAATTCCTGATCAAATATCAAGGTTATGGAGCTATGGCGGCCATACTTTCTCTTCAAGGGCGTAACATTTACGACGGTTGCTGTCAGCTGGAGATTCAACTTCATAGTGATGTCGAATTGGTAGATTATGTAGAGCCGAAAGGAGTCTCAACAACAGAGATTTCAACAGAGATGGAGTGCAATGACAATCTGTTAGAACCATCATCAGTTGAAAGTATAATGTTGAGAGTACCTACAGTGTCTAAGGAGGTGGGATTAAGTGCAGCCCAAATGTTCGATCAAAAGTGTGAGGGGTTTTCTGGTCCAGAGGAACTAAGGAGATCAACTCAGTGGACTAAGAATCTGTTTCCTTCTACTCAGACTATGCTGATATCACCAAATGATCGATATATCATTGGAGATGTGGGTAATATTGACCCGAATCATGTGTTAATGGGATTTAAGTGACCTTTTGATGATGGGGAGCTGCAGGAACTTTCTTTCAAGAATCTGAGACAGTGTGGCTATAACGACAAGCTGGTTCAGTTTGCCGAAACCATTTACCATAGTAATAGTCCTCAAAAACGTTGTATTTCAGTAGAAGTTGAGGGTGGATTTTGTAAACATCAATTGTATGAAGAATTTAAGACTGATGCTCTGGATGGTGTTACTGATTTGGTTGAGGAGGATTCCGAGACTACTGCTCCCTTAACTTTGGTCACTAGCATTTCTAGTGAGGAAGATACAGGCACCGGTGTAGCAGCTATTTCACCTGTTTCGTCTGAATATTTTGACTCTGGTTTCCCTCAAAGAACCTCTTCTCTTTTTGAAAATGACTACTATTTACTGTTGGATCAGTCTCCTCGAAAACATGTTCCGCTTGGGCTAAATCATGAAGCCAAAATTCCATCATGGAGTATGCGTATAAAAAACAATAAGTTCGTTTGGAATGACAATGAAGATGTTAAGATGGGAACATGTATCATTCCAATGCCTGACTCGGATTTGTCTACTAACATCAACGGTAATGTTGGTGCTGTCAGAACTGATTGTAGCTGCCTGGATAGGGCCTCTTCAAGATGTGTGCAACTGCATGTTATGGAGGCACAAAAACTATTACAGGAATCCCTTGGGCATGAAAAATTTGATGAAGATGCAAATGAGTATGACCTGGATTTGGCGCGAAAAATGTTGGATGTTACCAGGGTAATTGTTGAAAAACAACAGCTAGGTGACACTATGGAGAAAGTGGATATTTTATCAGTTTTAGATGAGGTTGCATTGGGAAGAGAGGATATTGAATCTTCACTTGGCGACTATCAGAAAACTCTATCCATTTTGCAAAGGCTGGTTGAACCCGATAACCGACAAATAGTTGAACTAAATTTTCGAATATGTATGTGTTTGGAGATTGGCTCAAAACCTACAGAAGCAATTCCATATTGTCAAAAAGCCATCTTTGTTTGCAAGGCTCGGTTACAGCGGCTTGGAGATGAAGTAAAGACTTTGGCAGACCTAGCATCATCTTCAACTGCATCTGAATTGGATGATGGTATACAACAGTCCTCCTTTGGCTCTCAGAATGTTATGTCTGTTATCTCTACACAAGTTTTCTTCGAGCATGAGAACCTTTATCTCATGCCTATTACTGATGTTGAAAGTAATCATTTGCTTGTGTTATTCCATGCCTTTGTTCTCTTGGAAAGTATGGAATTGGATGTCACTATTGTAGCAGAAAATTCAGTTGGATTGAGTCAATCGATTCTTGCATTGAAAAGTGAACTTGTTTTGTCTCTCCCGGTTCATACTTCTTTTGTTACTAAGGTTAAGAGAGTATGGGGAAACATTTGGTCTAATCATCGGAAGAGGGAAAGAAAAAAGTCAAGCTCGAATCCTTGAGGACAAGGATTAATTCAAGGAGGGAGATTTGTAACGGGTCTATTTTGTTAGTTTAAGTAAAATTATGTCGTTTTTGTATTTGGGGATAAAAGCCCTTCATTCAACTGCATTTGGATTTGTCGAATGAATGAAAGAAATTTTCTTAGTCTCCCTATTTCTCTTCTCTTCTTCCTTACTCTATCATCTTTCTCTTAATTTCTTCTTCTCTTCTATCTTTGCTCAGTCTATTTCTTCCTCTTAAATTCTTCAGTTTGTTTTGGTTCTTTACATTGTTCCAAACTCTGAGGTACGTTTGCTTGCCTAGGAACCGGTTCGACCATATTTCCGACCTCAAGTTCCACATTCCTTTGTTGTCCAAAGAAACCAAAACTGCCTTCCAGGAATTCGGATACTCCTGCCTGTTGAATATAGTCTCCCTTAGCTGGCTAGCTTAGCTGGAAGCTTGAAAGCTCAGTAATTATCAGTTTTTAATTGAATTCAAAGTTGTGTAAGGCTGAGGACGTACAGTTTTTCAATCAATAATAAAGCTAGCTTCTCTTCTTCTTTATCTTTCTGGTTTCTTAACATAGTATCTTTCGTCAAGATCTCTGGAGACCATTATTAAAATTGCATGTAGTTGCAGAAGCAAGATTTGTTGACGTGCTGCGTTATCTCTGGTTTGGCTTTTCAATTCTTTACGAGTTGTTTCTTGTTTTTTTTGTTAGTTTCACTTGTTTGTTGTTATGTCTAATCCAACTATAGACCTTGGAGGGCTTCCCAAGAGTGGAAAAGCTTTCACGAACAAGACGATTAATATTACTGTAGATGAAATGAACTTCTTGTCATGGAAGCAACAGGTTTTACTCACGGTGCGTAGTCGTCGATCGGAGAGGTTTCTCACTGGAAGTCTTCGACCACCTCCTCAAACAATTTATGGGAGTGATGGAACTGTCGAATTCAATGAAGAATATGAGGTATTCATGGCTCAAGATAGTGCACTGGTGTCGTGGCTGTTGTCCATGATCAGTAAGGGACTTCTTCCTCAATTTGTTGTTGCAAAAACGACATCTGATTTATGGTCCACAGTGTTGAAGTTTTTTGCAAGCAAGTCCACCACGAGTGTCATGATTATTCACTATAAGCTCAGAACATTCAAGAAGAGTGAGGAAAGTATGCGTGTTTACTTAACAAAAATCAAAGAAGTATGTGATGCACTTGCAGCATGTGGTAGTGCATTCACTGATGTAGAACAAATTGCAACAATCTTAAATGGTTTGTCCATGAAATATAAACCATTTATGGCTGTGATTACAACAAGCAAAGAAGCATTTTTTTGGATGGTGTTAAATCAGTCTTGATGGATGCTGAGTCACAGATGAAAGGTTTTTAAGATCAGTTTCATAATCAAGCTAACTTTCCCATTAGTGTAAATGTTGCTCAAATGCAGGCAAACAAAGATTCCACTGCAACTCAATATTCACAGGTCACTGGAAACTCAAGAATTTCTTATGTTGGGAAGGTTGGCAATGTTGCTTACAATGGTGGTAAAGGTCATAGTCGTGTCAAACTTCAATGTCAAATCTGTGAGAAGGTCGGACACACTACTGACAGGTGCTGGAGGAGGTTTGATCAAAGCTTTATTGGGATTGCAAATGTGGTTACTCTCTCAGAAAGTCCTGAATGCTTCACTTGCACCACCACTTCTGGTCAGATGGTTGCTGCTCTCACAATTGGTGAATGGTGGATTGTTGACTCAGGTGTCATACATCATGTGACACCAGATTCAACACAGGTGGCAGGCAGTGTTAACTTTGAAAACACTGGTAAGCTTGTAGTAGAAAATAGTTCTTCTTTAAAGATTCACAAAGCTGGTTATGCTATCCTACCCACTAATACACGTACCTTAGCACTTAATTATATCTTTCATGTACCATCCATAACTAAGAGTCTCCTCTCTGTCTTCAAGCTTGCTAAAGACAATAGAGTATTTGTTGAGTTCCATGCTGATCGATGTTTTGTTCGCGATGCAACCACTGGAGTTACAAATTTGCAAGGATTTGAGCAAAGAGGATTATACTAGTTTGATATTCCTAATCCAGCTCGAGGGTGTCTCTTTAGTGTAGAAATTGATGTTGTACAAACTAAATATAGTTCATATGATTTGTGGCACATGAGATTGGGTCATCAAGCTCATGCCACACTTGTAAAAGCTTGTAAACGGTTTGGTGTTTTGTTTCCTTTAAAGACCGAAACAAATGTATATATCCCTTGTAAAATAAGTAAAAGCCACAAGTTGGCATTTGATGCATCTAATACTGTGTATGAGAAGCCTTTTGATCTTGTGTTTTCTAACCTTTGGAGTCATGCACATGTTGTCTCCAATAGGTCTCGGTACTACATGTCGATTGTAGATGCTTGTACTAGGCATTGTTGGGTATATCTGTTCAAAACCAAGGATCAAGCCCTTCATGCTTTCCAATTGTTCGAGAAAACGGTAAAAAATCAATTTAATTCTACCATTAAGAAAGTCCAAACATATTAGGGAGGAGAGTTTTGCCCAATCTCAACAATGTTGGCTACGTTAGGAATCCGACATTGAGTCTCTTGTTCACACACCTCTGAACAAAATAGTGTGGTGGAAAGAAAGCATCGGTATTTGGTGGAATTAGCACTAATTTTGCTGGCTCAGGAAAGTGTACCATTTTAGTTTGGGGCTTATGCAGTGGCCACAGCTGCATATCATATCAACATGTTGCCTACAACTGTTTTAAAGGGGTAATCTTCATTTGAGAAACTATACAACAAAATTTCGGATTATGGACATATGAGGGTGTTTGGGTATAGGTGTTTTCCTCACCTACGATCTTATCAAGCCCATAAAGTCAGCTACCGGTCACAACCATAACATTTCTTGGTTACAGTCCTACACACAAAGGGTATCAATGTCTTGGGGCTGATGGCACAATTTATATCTCCAGGCATGTGCTATTTGGTGAAAAATGTTCTCCTTTCTCTGGTTCTGATGTTGTAGGTACACAATCATCTACTGGAGATGTTCCAGTTCCTGGCAAACAGTTTCCAATAGTTTCTGGAGCTACAAGGGTGTGTGCTTCACATAGGTCAGTGCAAGTAAATTCTGACTCACCACCTTTGACCTCCTCAGTTGCTATCTTGGCTCGATTTTCCATAACAGCTGCTGGACAGGTTTCTATAGATCGAGTCAATATTCAAAATGAATCATCACTTGTGAACACTAACGTTCAGGATGAAGTAGTGTCAATTCTTGCATGTAATAATGACTTGCCATCCATGCACACTTCTGTACAGGCTGAAGGATCTTCAGCTCCTTCATGTGAAGGTCACAATAATAATAAGGTGCCATCACCCTATGATAATGCTAGACAAGATGATCATGGTGATGTTAGTTTTGGTGAGAGTCCTAATGTCACTTAACTGGGTGATACTGATAACGCTCGGGATGTTTAGGAGAAGGTTGAACCACCAACTATGGTGTCCCTGGCTCGATCAGTTCCTGCAGCTAGTTATCCCATGATGACTAGGAGCAAGTGTGGAATTTTTAAAACCAAGACTTATCTTGCTCATCATCACTTAGAAGAGCTTGAACCAGCAACAGTTCAAGAGGATTTTCTGTTACCTCACTGGACCGCGGCTGTCACAACTGATTTTGATGCACTTGTTTGAAATAAAACTTGGAGTCTTGTTTCTCTACCTGAAGAACACTCCACAGTGGGTTGCAAGTGGATGTTCAAGATAAAGAGGAATGCTGATGGCTCAATCTAACGTTACAAAGCAAGGCTAATGGTAAAAGGGTACTCGCAAATACCTGGGCAGGACTTTCGAAAGACCTTCAGTCCAGTTGTGAAAGCTTCTACGATTAATGTGATTCTCACGTTTGCAACTACACAAGGTTGGCCACTTACACAAGTAGATATCAACAATGCATTTTTGAATGGGGACTTGAGTGAAGATGTCTTTATGGATCAACCTCAAGGCTTTGAGAAGTATATTGCTGATGGCTCACTGTTGGTGTGCAAACTGCAAAAGGCCTTGTATGGGTTACGACAGGCTCCTCGTAACTGGTATTCGAAGCTAAAAGAGTACCTTAGTAGTGTTGATTTTAAAAGCTCGCAGGCTGATACCTCTATTTGTCAAGCAAGGAGAATCACAAGTAACATACATGCTGGTTTACGTTCATGATATTATAGTTACGGGTACCTCGATCAATGATGTGGAGGATATGATTCAGTCTTTAACAAAAGAGTTTTCCCTCAAAGATCTTAAAGAGTTAAGCTACTTCTTGGGCATTGATGCGCGCAAGGTAGGCAGCTCATTGTTTCTAAGTCAGAAGAAGTTTGTGATGGAGTTACTTGGCAAAACAAGCATGCTCAATGCCACTTCTACTCTTACTCCTATGATATCAAGTCTTAAGCCTACAAAAGATGCTGGTAGTCACTTGGTTGATGCAAAAGAATATCGAAGCATAGTAGGATCGTTGTTATATGTGTGCCACACAAGGCCAGACATCACATACATTTTAAAAAAGTTAGCTTAATTTATGCATTCACCATGTAAACATCATCTGTTTGTTGCAAAGAGGGTTCTTAGGTATTTGAATGGTACACTCAACTATAGACTATGGTTTATGAACACAGCAACACCAATGCAGCTTGTAGCCTTTGTAGACGCTAATTGAGGTGAAAGTGTGGACGATCGGAGGTAAATTTTTGGTAATTGCGTATACCTGGGAGGTAATCTAGTCATATAGGGCTCCAAGAAATAAAAGACAGTCTCTCGTTCCACAATAGAAGCAGAATACAAAAGTGTAGCTGATGTGGCCACTTATGTTACTTGGTTGGATGTACTACTGAAAGACATGAACATAAAGATAACTGGGATACCTGTCATATGGAGTGATAACTCTGGAGTAATTGCTATGAGTGAAAACCCAGTTTATCACTCGAAAATTAAGCATGTGGAGCTTGATGTTCATTTTGTAAGAGAGAAGGTAGCAGTAGGGAAGTTGAGAATCAATTTTGTACCATCTGAACATCAGATTGTAGATTGTTTAACTAAGGCGTTGTCCAAGGATTATTTTAGGTTGTTTCGAAGAAAGTTGGGCGTTGTCGAGATAACTGAAGTGGAGGAAGGAAAGAGTAGGGCGCATGTTGAATATAGTCTCCCTTAGCTGGCTAGCTTAGCTGGAAGCTTGAAAGCTGAGTAGTTATCAGTTTTTAACTGAATTCAAAGTTGTTAATTCTTAGTTAGTTGCTTCTGTTAGTTGGTTTTTAGGGTTCTGCAATGTGTATAAATAACGATGGTTTAAGGCTGATGGATGTACAATTTTTCAATCAATAATAAAGCTAGTTTCTCTTCTTCTTCTTTTCGGTATATGAAACACCAAATATCAGGAACTTTGTTTAACTGTTACTTGAACGGTGTGTCTAGATATCGCATCAACCAAATTGTAGCGTTTCTTTGAGTCGGTCGTCCATTTTTCATTACCATATCCAATGAAGAAGAAACTGGTTAATTTCGTCGAGATACCAAGATTGGATGGTGGGTTCGGTGTTTCGGAAAACAATCTCAATAAAATCATGGAGAGTGAGTCCAAAGACAGATACACCCCTGGCTGGTGGTCTTGAAGTAGGGAAATCCTTGATGTTGTTTAAGTTGAAAACACCAGGGATGTTAAACCAATCCGCGAGCTTCAATGGAGTTTTAGGATCAACATAAGAGATCCCATTCACAGTATACCATAATTTTCCATTTATCTTGGCTTTTGCATTGGACAAAACAAGTGTCTTCACGACCTTTATCGAACCATAGTGGAACGAACCTTGAGGATTAGGCCTAGATGCATTTGTTGTCAAGTTCAATCTAAAACACCAAAATAAGTAAAATTTTAGCTTATTGTAGGATACATGATGATTGGCGCTTTGAGTCGGTCGATTACTTGAAAGTCCTGGCTTGTTTTATGGATCATTGAACGTGATACATCGGGGCAATAAGCAATGATAGAGGGGCCAAAGTGTTAGAACCCTGATACCGAAGGATACCGGTAGTGGTGAGAATAGCTTAGTGAAACGAGTGGAAGCCACGATGTAATAGTCCTTAATCGTCACACATAAGGTGACCAAAACAGCTACAGATTGGCCCGGATGAATATCGATGGACTCGTACACCTCCTACAAACTATGGCTTCCTTCAACTTCAACCAGAACCATTTTATGACCCTAGATCCCGAAATTAATCGATGTCGATATACCGACATTCGTAATCCTAAACTTGTATGTTTTCCCTATAATAAATTATGAACCAAGCAAAACTCAGCATAGTCCATACAAAAAACTCTTGTTTAAAAGCTTAAGCAAGCTGTAATTAAGATAATGATTACCTTTCTGACCAGTAAAAACTGAAGATTCTAGCGACCATTTATAAGAAAAGCATCAGGAAAAGAAAGACCCAAGCCTGAATTCAGCTTTTTCCTCAATGCCTGTGAAAATATTTTTGGTTATACAACATTGGACGCGAGCTATTACAGTTTGCAGATCAAATGATTGAAAAGAAAATGGGAAATACCTTGTCACCAGCTTTGTACCAATCACCAACAAGAAAAGTGAAATCTCTAACAAGTGCAGGATATGGGATAGAAATCAAAGATCTTTTTTCAATATTAAGAACCCTAAATCCACCAATGGCTCTATGCATTGAAATTGAAGGGTAATACATATAGGTTTCAATTTGATCCTTGAGCTGGAATTTGTCATGGCAAGATGGTGTGCTTGGGACCAATTGTCCAATTTGATCCTTGAGCTGGAATTTGTATGTCCAGTTTGAGTGGGGAGGGATTGGACAATTGGTCCCAAGCACACCATCTTGCCATGAAGTCTTCCTTTGTTTGACACCATGCCTAATTTCCCCCAAAATAAATTCTGGGTTATTAACATTGATCTCGGAACATAAATGAATCAAACAAACAAGCCATGAGGAATCAAAAAACTAACCATGTAAGGAGGAAGGGTTCATCTAATCCATTGATGACATTTACAATGATGTTGTCACTAGTGACAACTTTAATTGTAGGTCCTGGAAATTGATTGTTAATAAGGATAACCTGTAAAATTATAAAAATCAGACATCAACATCGTTCTTCAGAAAATAAAGAAGAAATCAATGTTTATTGGTTGATGGGAAAACAAACCTGTTGGTTAACACCAAGTGGAGCTCAAGTTTCATACGTGATGAACCAAATGTAGTATCTATATGGATGTTCTACATCGGCAAATAAGACACTAAAGCAAGCCAATATTCCAAGTAAAAATTACAGGAAAATGGTATGTTTCATCATTTTTATAACTTTCCCCCCTCTTTGTTGCTTGAAAGATTCAGATAGAAAGAGACTTAGTTGTGTTGTGTAATGCAAGCAAGAACACAACCCTTGTTCTTATATATGCATTAAGCGTAACCACTAATACCGGTTTAGGAGGTTTGACAGGATTCCGAGACACAAATAGTAAATTCGTTTTTCAAAATAACTAAAAGTTTTAACTATTAAAAATATACATCCTCCAAAATCAAATAAAATGATTTAAAAGCAAAATAGTATAAAATGAAGAACCAAAATAAATATCAAGCATTATATAAATTCTAAAATTAAATCCCAAAATATTCCAAGTCCAAATACATATTTTCTCAAATAAATAAAATAAATTTAGCGAATAAATCTGATAATAATATAATAAAATCATTCTAAAAGTCTGAAAATTTGACACCTTCTCTTGATACAGAGGTGTCTAAAGATCGAAAGTATCTGTCAGGAAAGCTAAAGGGGAGTGTGATGAGTGCCTAAAAGACAGTTATTTACTACCCTTCTCATGATACTTTATGCATCTATTTTACACCAACTTGAACTGAAATATGGACTCTTTGCGCAAATATTGGATATTTCGTTATCATCACTTACAAAGTTAATATTTATAGAGAATGCAGATATTATTACATATTCTGTACATGCAGGAATATCCAAGACCAAAGAAGCAGTGAAGCAATATTGAGGCCGAGGTAGAAGACAGGGCCGTGGCAGAATCTAGTATGACAGCACCAACAATGGAGGTACAATGAAAGATAAAAATATAGAAAACATTTTGGAAGATGCAGTGCACCAATTGGACCAGGCTAGCACGCGAAAAGCCCAAGTCAAAGACCAAGCGGGAAAACCCTTCTAGAAGGCGGCAAACTTGGAAATATCAGATCCCTTAAAGAAAACTTGTTCCTTACTCCAAGTCAAAGTCTATTTAGGAAAGGTTTGCCCTAGGTTAAGACTATTTATACCCTAGCCGACCACATTGTTTAGAGAGCCGATTTTTAGAGAAACCCTTCTCCCTAAGAATTGTACCTAAAAGACATTATGTTCTAAATTTCTTAGGGATAGGTGAAGGTTGTAGATATTAGTGAGAGAAGATTGATTCTTGTTTCTTTGTTCTAATGCAATAATAATATCAAAGTTTGCTTATTCTATTGTCATTCCTTGTTCTTGCAGTCAAGCTCGAGAGAGAAGTTTGTAAGTAATATATTTATCTAGCATTGAGAGGTGTAGATTCAAGAAAGGGATAAGTATGGTGTTGTAGACACTAACTCGGCCTAGAGATAGGTTAAGAGTTTCAGCAGCTAAAAGAAGTGTTGGATTGGTTGGTGGTTATCGTTGATTTACGCCGAGAAGTATTGTCAAGGACCAGTCATCAACAGCACTCTGACTTATAGATAAGAGGAGTCAACTACGAACACTTTGCTAAACTTTGATGGCTTTGCCCAAGAACAAGAGATTGCCGCGACAGAGAATACCAATACTGCCGAGGCTGTATCTGTAGTATTGTCGAAGCAGTGTTGTGTAATTGCATTGGACAAGAAGAAGATCAATTGAATCCACTAATTGACGCAGCTGGATCTTACCCACTTTCTCTATAATCGTTCTCAACCTTTTATTTTATGTTTTGTTATTTAATTATTTAGTTAGCTAAACAAATCCACTTATCTGTGTTTTTACTTTATTTTCAGGAGCAAGGGATCAAGGGGAGACATATTAAGTATACCAATCCCTGTGGAGACGATACACGATATACTTATTACTTTATTACTTGGCGACGTGTACACTTGCACTCAATTACGCTTTTATTACAAGCATCAAGTTTTTGGCGCCGTTGCCGGGGATTGACAACTAAATTTTGTTTTTCTTTATTTTCTTGCTCTTTAACCATTCTTTATCTAACATTAATTCTAACTATTTATTTAATTTTTATTAACTTTGATTTATTTGGTATATGACCAGGGCAAACCCGAGTGGTCCGTTGTACGAATTAGATCCTGAAATTGAACGCACAAGACATCATATGAGACGCAACCTATTCCAAGTCATGGATGATCCACCAAGAGGACAAATTCCGCCTGTTGATCATAATGTACTACCACCAGCAATACCGCAGCAGCCACTGCCGCAACCATTGCCGAGGTAGCCCACTGTTAGAGACTATCTGGTGGAAGATCTAAACGGACTCAACCCTGGCCTAGTCACCCCAGAAATCGAAGCAACTCACTTTGAGCTCAAACCAGCGATGTTCAACATGTTGAACACAATTGGACAGTTTAGTGGGTCTACTACTAAAGATGCAAGGCAGCATCTTAAATCTTTTATGGAAGTGTGCAACTCTTTCAAGATTCAAGGAGTCCATGAAGATATTTTACGATTAAAATTGTTCCCCTATTCATTGAGGGATAGGGAGAAAACTTGGTTGAATGGTATCCCAGCAGGATCCATAGGATCTTGGGAGGAGCTCTGTTGAGAATTCATTACGAGGTTTAATCCGACAAATCTCTATGATCGCATCCGTAGTGAAATCACATCATTTTGACAAGATGATGATGAACCAATGTATGAGGCATGGGAAAGCTATAGATAACTATTAAACCAATGTCTCACTACATGGATTCCCCTTGTGGACGCAAGTCTCCATATTTTATATTGCTACCAATGCTTCCATAAGAATGATGCTAGACGCTTCCACAAATGGCACACTTTTGGATAGAGCACCCGCGGAGGCCATCGAAATTCTGAACAAACTCGCAAGGAACGATTTCTAATTTCCTACATCAAGGCGAGGAGGAATGAGACGTCATGCCATAGCCTATGAATTAGATACATCCAGCTCGGTGGCAGCACAATTGGCTTCTCTGACCAAGATGGTTCAGAATATGCAAGCTCAGAGAAACATACATGAGGTTAAGACAGTTAACTCATCGGATTACATACAAGATGAGGAAACCAACCTATATGTTGGAAACTATAATAGAAACAATCAAATGATGTCCAACAATTACAACCCATCTTGGAAAAGGCATCCAAACTTTTTATGGAGTATCCCTAATAGTGCCTTAAATCCAATTAATCAATCCCCTGGATTCCAGCATCAAAGCCAGAACCTGTTGCAGCAGAACACTCAGGAGCCCATGCCACAATAGAAGGTACAACATCAACAGTCTCTGAAAATGCCGGTAGCAAGGAAAGGTCGATCCAATTAATCAATCCCCTGGATTCCAGCATCAAAGCCAGAACCTGTTGTAGCAGAACACTCAGGAGCCAATGCCCTAATAATGCCGGTAGCAAGGAAAGGTCGACCCAATATGATCGGTGCATTGTCTTCGGCCTCACAGTCAAGTACAAAAAAGTCGGCAGGAAATATAAACTTGTCGACCTTCACCAGAATGTCCTCAATTTTGCCTTCAGGATGCACATAGGACCAATCTGCAAGTTGGAGCACTATTGTTGTTGGTTTTGCCCGTCTTATTCCAAGTTTTTGAAAAACTGATTTGGGCATAAGGTTGATGCTTGCTCCCAAGTCGCATGGGGCCTTTCCTTTATAATCACCCCCAATCGCACAGGGAATTATGAAGCATCCAGGATCTTTTAGTTTGGGCGGCATGCGATTATGCAACATGGCCATGCAACCTTCAGTGGCTGCCACCGTTTCAAATTCTCTTAGCCTTCGTTGTTTGGATACTATGTCCTTTAAGAACTTAGCATAGTTGAGCATTTACTCAATAGCCTCTGTTAGAGTATGCCCAAACACCAATCATATGATGATTGTATGAATACTTTCATTTACCAATTTTATTGAATAAAAGCATTGCCATTGTTGTTTTCAGATATATGTGTCACATAAATTGAGAAACAATAAGGTCCATATAATAATATATGTATTAGTATTAAAAGATCCTTAGTCAAGTATTATTATGGGTATGGACAATAATAATACGCTTAAGACTAACATGTGATAAATTGATGACAATGAGTTGTCATTGACATAGAGATGTCAGAATTAATACATGAATATATTAGTAGAGAATAATATATTGGATTGACCCACTATGAGCATATGTCTTGGATTATTATGTGACGGTCACGATATTGCTCATAGTGACAACTATATGTATAATCCTTAGACTTGAGATTATTACTATCTCAACATATGTTGTTTTATATTTTGATGCAGTTAAATGTGTTTCGTAATTAGTTACACTATAAAAACTGACATTGGACATATTACAATATATGTAGTAAGATGTGAATAATCAAGATAGGATTTGTCCTTCCTACATAATAGGAAAATATATCAAAGGCCACTTGATTGAGTGAGACTAAAAATGCATGGTCATGCTTGAATATGTTGATATGAGATATCACAAATTATTCATTAATAGTAGTCCACTCTAGATATCAAGAAACACTAATAATAGGCTATACAAGTGTGACTATTCCAAGACTTGTGCCTATTATAGATATAAAAGGACAAAAGGATATAATACATTAAAAGAGTTAGTCACGGACATGATACATCGAATCATGATCTCTTGTAACTTAGATGACAATGATATATTGCTAGATGTCACTCATTATTCTAATATTATTACTAACGTTACAATGAGCCTACAGGGTCACACCAAATGGTTGAAACAGAGCAAAAATATATAAGTATAAGTAGATTATATTTAATCCCGAATTTTAAATAAAGAATATAATTAAAGTAATTATATCCCTTTTAAATTCGAATTAAATATAGATTCTGATATTTAAGGAATTAATTAAAGTAATTATTTCCTATAAACCAAATCAGAATCAAACTCTTATACCTAGGGTTACACCTATATAAAGGATCAATTGGTCTAGCAGCCAACATAGAGAATTCCAAATTTCAAACCCTAGAATCACGAGAAATAGTGTTTTCGAGATTTGTTCTCTTAATCGGGTGAATTGAGTAGAGGCCGAGACGATATTCGTGGAGGCTAAAGATTCGAATTGTCGAACAATCGTGATTATCACAAATCTAGTTGCTGTTTTTGCTGCTTATCAAGGAACCCAATGTAAGTCATCGTATCTCTTCCTCTCGATTTTGGATTAAACGTACATGGATCACTGGAAAGACCGTCGTAATTTTGTTCCGCTACGCCATGGGGTGTGCCGGCGGTCCCAACAGTGGTATCAGAGCCACTTGTACGATCCGGAATCGGGTTAAATACTTGGGTGATGCGATATGTATAAGATGCGTAATTTGTTTTACTGTATCGACGATATAAAATTTGATATTTCTTGTTGATTTGGGATACGATTAATATGTTAATCTGTTAATTACAATCGCCATGTTGCTACAAGGGTTTTTCAATAATCATATGTCAATCGTTGACATAGTGATCGACGAAAGTGCGATAGCAGATCTCATCAAGGAAAAAGGAATAATTGTTATTCCGATATGGAAAAATCTAAGGGATTTTAAAAATCCCGAAAACACGATTTTGTTGATAAATCTTATCAAATCGTGATGTTTTTCATAGAAAAATACTCGCTATTTTTCAAAATTTCCTGCCACGGCCGTAAGGGGTTTCGCCCCTCCCGTAAGGGTGCTTCGCCCCTTGACCCCTTTGCAGGCAACATAGATTGTAGGCCCATATTGGTAATATTAACGATTTCGTGATAGTATCTGTTTGCTTTACACAGTGTTTGACATGCATGGTTATAGCCCTTGCTTTTACAATAGTTGTAAATTTTAAATACGGCCTGCGTGTCGTGCCTTTCTATATCTCTGTTGTACCTCTCTTCTCATCTTACTCCCTCGTATATAAAACGAGTTTCTATGATTGTAATCTTATTCCAAGAAGCAATCGAGGCGTTTGGACCAAAGGCGAGAAGATGTTTAAGAAGCAGTTTTAGTATAAAATTAGGGTTTTTAAGGTTCTTCCATTGGCTTGGGATGAGCCACCTTAGTTCTTTATTTTGGGCTATAACCATTGCAATCCTTTTATTTTATATCTATCATGTCTGTGATGCAATGTATGATATATATCTTTTACTCGCATATATTGATGAGATCAATAAGGGCCAAATTAAAAAAAAGGTAACGATGAGATATTCAATGTTTTCCCTCAAATTAATATAAGTTAAAATTAGCTGTCCAATATTTTCCCTCGTTAAGGCCTTGATCGATCTTATGTGGGTTTTGCCAAAGCATTAACACATAAGTCCATCTTGGTTAAACGCGAAGAATAAACAAGTGATATTCGTCGGTCGAAATTTTGGTAATAACTTAGTTCGGTTGTTCTAATAGGATTAGAAACCTAAAGGCTAAGTATTTGGTTAAGTCATGAGATGAATGAACAAGAGTTGTTCACCAAATGGAGGAGTTACATGAGATGTAATTAGTAAAGGGTTACTTACCTAAATAACCTCTATCCTAAAAGAAAAGTCAAAGCTGATTTAGGAAATTGGTGAATTATGGATCCTCACTCACTAGAAAAATTTTCGTCAAATTTTTCTGAAATTAAAAACGAGAGGGGTTTTTAATTTTGAACGAAATAGTGAGAGTATTTTATGAATAAAATCCTATTTATAATATTTCAAATCGGTAAATTCATATTATGTATTTCCATTGTTCTAGATCTAAATGGCAAACAATACTATATCATTGCGATCACTCCTTGAGAAGGAGAAACTCATTGGCGTAAACTTCCTTGATTGGTTCCGTAATTTGAGAATTATTCTCAAATAGGAAAGAAAGGAATATGTCATTGAAGAACCCGTTCCAGATGAACCGGCAACTAATGCTTCTAGAGCTGACAAAGACAAGTTTAAGAAACATATGGATGACATGTTAGATGTCGGATGTCTTATGCTTGCTACCATGACTCCTGATCTTCAGAAGCAACATGAGGACATGGTTGCATATGATATGATTCAAAACCTCAAAGAAATATATGAGGAGCAATCACGTCAAGAGAGGTATGAGACCTCTAAAGCTCTATTTCAGTGCAAAATGGTAGAGGGATCACCTGTAGGAGCTCATGTCATTAAGATGATAGGCTATATCTAAACATTGGAAAAGCTAGGTTTTCCTCTCAAGGATGAATTGGCTACTGATGTTATTCTGCAATCGTTGCCGAATAGCTTCAATCAATTTGTCCTTAATTTCAACATGAATGAAATTAACAAAACTTTGCCACAGTTACTTGGCATGTTACGAACTGCTGAAAAAAATATGTCTAAAGGTGGACCTAAGCCCATTCTGATGGTCCGCAAGGACAAAGGAAAGGGAAAGGCAGTGGCAAAGTACAAGGGTAAAGGTAAGCCTATACCCAAAGGACATGATGCATTGAAACCCAAAGGGGGAGTTATCAAGGAAGGAAAATGTTTCCACTGCAATAAGACCGGACACTGGAAAAGAAATTGCCCCATTTACCTTGAAGAGGTCAAGAAGGCAAAAGCAGATGGTGCATCTGCTTCAGGTATTTATGTTATCGATGTGAATCTGTCAACATCTTCTTCTTGGGTATTAGATACCGGTTGTGGTTCTCACATCTGTACTTCTGTACAGGGACTGCAAAAGAGAAGGAATCTAGCTAAGGGAGACGTGGACCTACGAGTGGGAAATGAAGCAAGAGTTACTGCATTAGCTATAGGAACATACGTTTTATCTTTACCTAGTGGACTTGATTTACATTTAGAAGATTGTTATTTTATGCCTAGTTTGACTAAAAACATTATTTCTATTTCTTGTTTGGACAAGATTGGATTTGAGATTATTATTAAGAATAATTGTTGTTCTTTTTATCTCCATAATGTTTTTTTATAGTTCAGCACAATTGGTTAATGGCTTATATATTTTAAATCTAGAAAATGCAATTTATAACATAAATTCCAAAAGATCAAAAACAAATGACTCAAATCAAACTTATCTCTGGCATTGTCGTTTAGGCCATATAAGTGAGAAACGCATATCAAGACTCCATAAAGATGGATTCTTAGATTCATTTGTTTTCGAACAATTGGATGTATGTGAATCTTGCTTATTAGGAAAAATGACTAAGGCTCCTTTTAATGGTAAAAGTGAGCAAGCAAGTGATTTATTGGGATTAATACATAGTGATGTATGTGGACCAATGAACACACAAGCTAGAGTTGGATTTCAGTACTTCATCACTTTCACTGATGACTTCAGTCAATATGGTTACAATTAACTTATGCGCCATAAATCTGAGGCTATCGAAAAATTTAAAGAATTCAAGAATGAAGTACAAAATCAACTAGGAAAGAGTATTAAAGCACTTCGATCAGATCGAGGTGGAGAATACTTAAGTATAGTGATGAACTCCTTAAAGAATGTGAGATTGTCTCACAACTTACTCCACCAGGTACACCATAGTGGAATGGAGTTTCTGAGAGGAGAAATCGAACTTTGTTAGACATGGTTCGATCAATGACGAGTCATAGTGATCTTCCGACTTCTTTCTGGGGACATGCACTAGACACAACTGCTTTCACTTTAAATCGTGTTTCGTCTAAATCTGTTCAAAAGACACCATATGAGATATGGACTGGAAAACGTCCTAGTATGTCTTTTATGAAGATTTGGGGTTGCGAAGCATATGTCAAACATGAGATGTCTACAAAGCTCGAACCCAAATCTCATAAGTGTAATTTTGTTGGATATCCCAAAGAAACTAAGGGATATTATTTCTTTAACCCCAAAGAGAATAAAGTGTTTGTTACTCGAACATGAGTTTTTCTCGAAAGAGAATTTCTTAATAAGAAAGGAAAGGGTAGAGACATTGAACTTGGAGAAGTTCAAGAACAACAATTCATTGAACCTGAGATTGAACATGTTCCACAAATTGTTGAGGAATAGTCAACAGATTTATAAACACAACCACTGCGTAGGTCCACAAGAGAACGCCATGCACCTGAGAGATATGAATTTCTCATTACCACGCATGGAGATGTTCTCATTATGGATCAGGATGAGCCAAGAACTTATCAAGAGGTAATATCGAGCCCAGACTCTGAGAAATGGCTTGAGGCCATGAAATCTGAGATGGAATCCATGTCAGTCAACCAAGTATGGACTTTGGTTGAATCACCTGAAGGGGTAAAACCTATAGGGTGTAAATGGGTTTTCAAGAAGAAAACCGACATGGATGGAAATGTACAAACATACAAGGGGCGACTAGTCGCTAAAGGTTTTCAAAAAGTTCATGGTTTTGATTATGAAGAAACTTTCTCCCCTGTAGCTATGTTTAAATCCATTCGGATCTTGCTTGCTATAGCTGCATTCCATGATTATGAAATTTGGAAAATGGACGTCAAAACCGCTTTCCTTAATGGAAAACTTGAAGAGGATGTGTATATGACACAACCAAAAGGTTTTGTCGCTCCAGGAAATGCTGGAAAGGTTTGTAAGCTACAAAGGTCCATTTATGGACTAAAACAAGCTTCTCGAAGCTGGAATCTTCGTTTCAATGATGCGATCAAAGAGTTTGGTTTTATCAAGAACGAAGATGAGCCTTGTGTTTACAAGAAGACTAGTGGGAGCATTGTTTCTATCCTAATCTTGTGTGTAGATGAAATACTTCTTATAGGAAACGACATACCTACCTTACAGTCAGTTAAGACTTGGTTAAGTAGTTGTTTCTCAATGAAAGATTTGGGTGAGGCAGCATATATCTTAGGGGTTAAGATCTATAGAGATAGATCTAGACGACTTCTAGGTCTGAGTTAAAGTACATATATAGACAAAGTTCTAAAGAGATTCAGTATGAAAGAATCCAAGAAAGGATTCTTACCTATGAGACATGGTATATCTCTTTCGAAGGAAATGTGTCCTTCAACTCCACAAGAAAGAGAACGAATGAGTAAGATTCCATATACTTCGGCTATTGGTTCTATCATGTATGCCATGATATGTACTCGACCAGATGTATCGTATGCCTTAAGCATGACAAGTCAATATCAGGTAAACCCTGGTGAAAGTCACTGGGTAGCAGTCAAAAATATCCTTAAGTACTTGAGAAGAACTAAGGATACATTTCTTGTCTATGGAGGCAAAGAAGAGCTTAGTATAAAAGGTTATACTGATGCTAGTTTCCAAACAGATAAGGATGACTCAAGATCACAATCTGGATTTGTGTTTCGCCTTAACGGAGGTTCTGTAAGCTGGAAAAGTTCTAAGCAAGATACAATAGCTGATTCTACGATAGAGGCTGAGTATATTGCAGCCAGTGAAGCAACAAAGGAAGCTGTTTGGATCAAAAAGTTCATATCCGAACTAGGGGTTGTTCCAAGCATATCAGATGCTATAGAACTCCGTTGTGACAACAATGGAGCCATTGCACAAGCAAAGGAACCCAGATCTCATCAACGATCCAAACATATTCTTAGACGCTTTCATCTCATTCGAGAGATCATAGATCGAGGAGATATGGAGATATGTAAAGTACACACGGATGATAACATTGTTGATCCCTTGACGAAGCCTCTAACACAACAGAAGCATGATCGTCACATAGAGTCACTCGGTATTAGATATGTAAGTGATTGGTCTTAGTGCTAGTGGGAGATTGTTAGAGTATGCCCAAAGACCAATCATATGATGATTGTATGGATACTTTCATTTACCAATTTTATTGAATAAAGGCATTGTCATTGTTGTTTTCAGATATATGTGTCACATAAACTGAGAAACAATAAGGTCCATATAATAATATATGTATTATTATTAAAAGATCCTTAGTCAAGTATTATTATGAGTATGGACAATAATAGTACGCTTAAGACTAACATGTGATAAATTGATGACAATGAGTTGTCATTGACATAGAGATGTCAGAATTAATACATGAATATATTAGTAGAGAATAATATATTGGATTGACCCACTATGAGCATATATCTTGGATTATTATGTGACGGTCACGATATTGCTCATAGTGACAACTATATGTATAATCCTTAGACTTGAGATTATTACTATCTCAACATATGTTGTTTTATATTTTGATGCAGTTAAATGTGTTTCGTAATTAGTTACACTATAAAAACTGACATTGGACATATTACAATATATGTAGTGAGATGTGAATAATCAAGATAGGATTTGTCCTTCCTACATAATAGGAAAATATATCAAAAGCCACTTGATTGAGTGAGACTAAAAATGCATGGCCATGCTTGAATATGTTGATATGAGATATCACAAATTATTCATTAATAGTAGTCCACTCTAGATATCAAGAAACACTAATAATAGGCTATACAAGTGTGACTATTCCAAGACTTGTGCCTATTAAAGATATAAAAGGACAAAAAGATATAATACATTAAAAGAGTTGGCCACGGACATGATACATCGAATCATGATCTCTTGTAACTTAGATGACAATGATATATTGCTAGATGTCACTCATTATTTTTAATATTAGAATTGTTCTAATATTATTATTAACGTTACAATGAGCCTACAGGGTCACACCAAATGGTTGAAACAAAGCAAAAATATATAAGTATAAGTAGATTATATTTAATCCCGAATTTTAAATAAAGAATATAATTAAAGTAATTATATCCCTTTTAAATTCGAATTAAATATAGATTCTGATATTTAAGGAATTAATTAAAGTAATTATTTCCTATAAACCAAATCAGAATCAAACTCTTATACCTAGGGTTACACCTATATAAAGGATCAATTGGTCTAACAGCCAACATAGAGAATTCCGAATTCCAAACCCTAGAATCACGAGAAACAGTTTTTTCGAGATTTGCTCTCTTAATCGGGTGAACTGAGTAGAGTCCGAGACGATATTCGTGGAGGCTAAAGATTCCAATTGTCGAATAATCGTGATTATCACAAATCTAGTTGCTATTTTTGCTGCTTATCAAGGAACCCAATGTAAGTCATCGTATCTCTTCCTCTCGATTTCGGATTAAACGTACATGGATAACTGGAAAGACCGTCGTAATTTTGTTCCGCTGCGCCATGGGGTGTGCCGGCGGTCCCAACATAACCTACTTGAGCAGGATAGAAAATTTGAATTTATCGACGAATATGCTGAAGCATTCGAGACCCTAAAGGAAAAGTTAGTTATAGCACCGAGAGTGGTTCCACCCGACTGGACCCTACCCTTCGAGGTAATGTGTGATGCAAGTGATCATGCTGTCGGGGCAGCACTTGGACAGAGGAAAAACAATATCTTCCATGTTATTTACTATGCTAGCAAGGCACTAAATGATGCTCAGATAAATTACACTATAACCGAGAAAGAGTTACTAGCAGTAGTGTTTGCCTTCGATAAGTTTTGTTCCTATCTCATTGGCATTAAAGTTACCGTCCATACAGACTACTCGACACTTAAGTACCTTTTCTCCAAAAAGGATGCAAAACCAAGATTGATAAGATGGATTCTTCTGCTACAAGAGTTCGATGTGGATATAAAAGATAGGAAAGATACTAAAAACCAAGTAGCTGATCATTTATGCAGACTGGAGAATGAAGGCTATAAACTAGAGGACATACAAGACACCTTTCAAGATGAACAAATATTGCATGTCGCAACAAATGATGCCGATGATGCCGAGGCAGCACCCATAGCAGTACATGATTACGAGGCCTAGGCGCTGCTTGAATATATTTCAGAATCTATCAAGGAAGACATACAGGCAGTAACGATAACTCCCAGGTACGCCGATCTTGTTAATTTTTTAGTTAGTGGCATAATTCCTTAGAACTTGAACTATAACGAAAAAAAGAGGTTTCAGCATAATGCCAAGCATTATTTTTAGGACGAACCTCTCTTGTTTCGATAATGTGCAGATCAGGTTATACGATGATGTGTACCAGAAGAGGAACAACAAGCAATTCTTCAACATTGTCACCATGACCTACCGTGTGGAGGACATTTTGGCGGAAATAAAATAGCAATAAAAGTTCTTCAATCAGGATTTTATTGGCCGACGCTCTTCAAAGAAGCCTACCTCTACTGCAAGGCTTGTGATCGATGCCAATGGACGGGCAATATATCTAGACAAAACGAGATGCCACAAAAGCCAATACTCGAAGTAGAATTATTCGATCTATGGGGAATAGATTTTATGGGACCATTCCCTTCATCTCAACGAAATCTCTACATCCTAGTAGTAGTGGATTATGTGTCCAAATGGTTTGAAGCAATAGCCACGCCCCACAATGACGCCAAGACTGTACACAAATTTCTCATGAAGTACATATTCACATGATTTGGAGTACCGAGAGCCATCATTAGTGACGAAGGTAAGCAATTAGATAATAGGCTTTTTGCCGCGACACTAAAGAAAATAGGTGTCACTCAAAAAATGGCTACGGCATATCATCCATAAACAAATGGCCAAGCTGAACTTACAAATAGGGAACTGAAACAAATCCTCTTAAAGGTAGTACACACTTCTAGAAAGGATTGGTCTCATCTGCTTGACGATGCTTTGTGGGCGTATAGAACAACTTACAAAACGCCTTTGGGGACATCTCCCTATAGATTAGTATTTGGAAAAGCTTGTCATTTACCTGTGGAAATTGAGCACAGAGCTCAATGGGCTGTAAAGAATCTAAACATGGAATGGGAAAAAGCTAGACAAAAACGATTACTGGAACTGAATGAACTAGATGAATTTAGAACGGAAGCTTATGATAATGCCAAGATCTATAAGGAGAAGACGGAATGCTGGCATGACAGTAAACTGCTACCGCGATAGTTCCTACCGGGGCAGCAGGTCCTCCTCTTTAACTCCAGACTCAAGTTGTTCCCTAGGAAACTCAAATCTAGATGGTCAGGACCTTTCGAAGTTGTTAAGGTTTATCCCCATGGAGCAGTCACAATTAAGTCACCAAAAGAAGGTGTTGAATTCAAAGTGAATGGCCAACGGTTGAAACATTACTCTGAACATCAAGAAACGAAAACAATGGCAACCATCTCTTTAGAAGATGCACCAACATGAATTCCTCCTTGGGTTTAAGTTTAAACATTTAATTATTAGTTTTAGATTTATTTTCGTTTTTACTTTTTCTTTTTGTTGTGTTTTAGACAGAATTGGGAATCACAGAAGACATCTCCGAGTAGATCTACAAAATCTGATACGGCACCGCATCTACCATATTTTAATTGTTATTTTACCTATATTTTAACCATTAAGGACAATGCTCAGTTTGAGTTTGGAGGAGATTGTAGGTGCAAAAGCACTGCCGAGGCTACCCACTGTTTGTAATCTTGCACTGCCCTACATCAGCTTTGCTTTAGTTTACTCCTTTAAGGCTATAGAAATCTTTTTCCTTACCATGACCAAGTTCTGTTTTGAAGGGATAACCATAGGATACTCATGGAATAAAACTTAGAAGCTTGCTTTAGGGTTAGAAAGAAAATAAACACTTTTTGGACTTATTTGATTTAGGAATTCTTTTAATAAACTTAGGTGATAAAGACTTAGAACCTTTTGGAAAAATAACTAGAGGTGCCTATTACTGGCTCTAGTTTTGCTCTCCTTCGTGCTAGAGGTTCCCGAAACTGGATCTAGTATGCTAAATAGGTGGTTAATAAGAAAACAAGAAAAAGAAGAAAATAGAAAACGCATATCTTGAGGTGCCCGAAATTGGCTCAAGACTTGTTATTTTAAGGAGACAGCTTTTGTCCAAAATTCTATTTGTCTTGAACTTAGAGTTTATCTAAGAAAGCCTTGAATCAGCCTTGTCCATAAAACGCACACACTCACCTAGCCTTAAAGTTTGTTTCTTAGTAAAAGTTCTTGGGTAAATTAGTGGCTAAAACGGAAAGATAGATATGACCATGATGGGGAGAATAGATGGAAAAGTAAGACCAAAGGGGATTAAGGTTCGGCAATTTGATGTCTTTCATTTCTTGAGGACAAGCAATAGTTCGAGTTTGAGGGTATTTGATGAGTGCCTAAGAGGCAGTTATTTACTACCCTTCTCATGGTACTTTATGCATCTATTATACACCAACTTGAACTGAAATATGGACTTTTTGCACAAATATTGGATATTTTGTTATCATCACTTACAAAGTCAATATTTATAGAGAATGCATATATTATTATATATTCTGTACATGCAGGAATATCCAAGGCCGAAGCAGCAATGAAGCAATGTTGAGGCCGAGGTAGAAGATAGGGCCGCAACAAGATCTAGTATGGCAGCACCAACAATGGAGGTGCAATGAAAGATAAAAATATAGAGAATATTCTGGAAGATACAGCACACCAATTGGACCAGGCTAGCGCGCTAAAAGCCCAAGTCAAAGACCAAGCGGGAAAACCCTTCTAGAAGGCGGCAAACTTGGAAATATCAGATCCCTTGAAGAAAACTTGTTCCTTACTCCAAGTCAAAGTCTATTTAGGAAAGGTTTGCCCTAAGTTAAGACTATTTATACCCTAGTCGACCACATTG
Organism: Abelmoschus esculentus; assembly: GCA_035048815.1. NCBI lineage: Eukaryota > Viridiplantae > Streptophyta > Magnoliopsida > Malvales > Malvaceae > Abelmoschus > Abelmoschus esculentus. The sequence goes on from JAUCBN010000036.1 coordinate 12,941,875, forward strand.
TTTAGAGAGCCGATTTTTAGAGAAACCTTTCTCCCTAAGAATTATACCTAAACGATATTATGTTCTAAATTTCTTAGGAATATGTGAAGGTTGTAGATATTAGTGAGAGAAGATTGATTCTTATTTCTTTGTTCTAATGCAATAATAATATCAAAGTTTGCTTATCCTATTGCCATTCATTGTTCTTGCAGTCAAGCTCGAGAGAGAAGTTTGTAAGTAATATATTTATCTAGCATCGAGAGGTGTAGATTCACGAAAAGGATAAGTACGGTGTTGTAGACACTAACTCGGTCTAGAGATAGGTTAAGAGTTTCATCAGCTAAAAGAAGTGTTGTATTGGTTGGTAGTTATCGTTGATTTACACCGAGAGGTATCGTCAAGGACCAGTCATTAACAACACTCTGACTTAGAGATAAGCGGAGTCAACTACGGACACTTTGCTGAACTTTGATACCTCTGCCCAAGAGCAAAAGATTGTCACGGCAGAGAACACCAATGCTGCCGAAGCTGTATCTGCAGTACTGTTGAAGCAGTATTATGTAATTGCATTGGACAAGAAGAAGATCAATTGAGTCCACTAATTGATGCAGCTGGATCCTACCCACTTTCTCTATAATCTTTCTCAACCTTTTATTTTATGTTTTGCTATTTAATTATTTAGTTAGTTAAACAAATCCACTTATCTGTGTTTTTACTTTATTTTCAGGAGCAAGGAAACAAGGGGAGACATATTAAGTATACCAATCTCTATGGAGAAGATACACGACATACTTATCACTTTATTACTTGGCGACGTGTACACTTGCACTCAATTACGCTTTTATTACACGCATCAGAGTAATTGATAAAACTCAGTGTGTTTCTAATGTTTAACATATTAGAATAAATAAATAAAATGTTGTTCTTGTAAATAGTTTCTCAAGTGTAAAATATCAAATAAATACAAGTTACGATGTGTTAATGATGGCACGTGAATTGTATAAATCTCAACTACATTATCACCAGTCCAAATAAAGGAGTTCTTCGGAACCCTCACCTACATCATCACCAAAATCCGAGAGTAGTCTTAGAGTTTCCAAACCGAAAGGCTATCACAACTTCCTCCATACACAAATCTCATCCCATGCACAAATAATGATGCATCATGATTCAAAAATCCGAAATAAACACAACACAATTCAAAATCACAATTTATCTAAATCTCAAATTATTGAAATTATAATTTATCTGAAATCTCATTTTCACAATATACTGAAATCAATATATTCAAAAAAGTGTGAAATAAAAAAATCAGAAATTTTTTATATTTTTTTCAATTTAAAACTTTACTACACAAATATATAAAATTTGAACCAGGTCACGAATGTTTCGCGGAGGATTTTCTGGAGCATTCTGAATTGATAGTGGAGGTGGTGGTATGATCTCATCTTCCGTGTCAACGTCGGCTAAAAAGATAAATATTCGAATTAAAATATTACTTGTAATATTTACTTCAAATATGTAAAATATATGATTAACTAATAAAATAAACTATATAAAGATTAAAATTGCTTGCTACGAAGAGTGATTCGAATAAATCACTAAATTTGGTTTGAATTTGAAAATTATAGTTTCACCCATTAACACCAAATCCAAATAAATCAAAGAGAAAGGTTCACCCAAAGGGTTACCACGTGAGATCACCCTTCCAAAACAATTCATGCCACTTGTCATGGTCTTTTCCATGAATCAATTGGATAACCATAATGAGTACTCTAGTCCTCATTTTTTATATCATTTTTCCACTCGTTCATTGCTAATGAAGACAAATTTAAAGGCAATAATGAATATTTCTGTTTATTTTTCATATTTCAGCATTCAAACACTAACTTAATGAATTTATCTATTATTTGGCATAAAACATATGCATTTGATAGTTTTCTTTCTTAGACAGGAAACTGTATCACAAAGATGGCTAAAGGAGAAAATAGATGCCGAATTACAGACGAAGCACCCGCCACGACAACACTCTAGAGGCCGTTGTAACAGCGTAAAAGATAAAAAATGGTGCTCAACAGAAAGAGGAAAAATACAAATCTTAACGGACAAAGAGCAAGAGAAAGAAGAAGCTCAGTTAAGAGGTCAAGCCCATGTCAAAACCAACCGCTGGAAATAAGATATATTTTAGGAAATAAGATTAATTTAATACAGTTTAATTAGTAATTAGATTTCTTTCCCTTGTAGAACTCTTCGCTTGCATGAAAATATCCACTTAGGGCTTGGCCTATATAAGGAACTTATTAGGTTTCGGTATAGTATGGAGTCGAGACAAATTCTCACTTTATTATACCTTTAGCCTCCTCCTCCGTCATGTTCTAAATCTTTTGGAAGTTTAAATTGTTTGTGGAGTAGTCGGAGATGAAGGTTATGCTATGTTTGATATTTATTAATACAAAACTTATTTCATAGTTTATTCTTTCTTGGTAATTAATCTTCTTTCATATGAGCTCAAAAGATAACTATGTGAGAAAAACTCATTTGCCTAGCATTGAGAGATGTAGGTTCACAAAACAAGAGAATACGGTCTTTGTTCATGGGCTTTGACTAATCCGCCAAGGATTTTAGTGACTAATAAGATGCATGTGTTTGGCTGTTATCCGCCCTTGATTCACGCCGAGAGGTATCATCGAGACGTGGGTTTCAACAGTTCTCTTCGCTTAGGGATAAGGAAGAAGACATACAAGGATGCTCTGTCGAACTATGGAAAGTTGAATTGTCGACAAGGCATAACCCCGCCTAGGAAGCTGCAGTGGCCCTTTGTGCGATCCGCCAAAGTGGCAATTCGACCCATTGCATTAATAAGTGGATACTTAACATAACTGGATTCTCCTCTACAAAGCACTTAATTTAGCCTCGCTTTTATTATTTTATTATTTCATTATTTCATTTTATGTTTTTATAATTATCTTAGTTATAATTTATCTTCTCTTGTGTTTTTTTTAGTTTTTTTAGTGTAGTCATAAGAAGTAGTAAAGTCGGCTCAGTCCTCATGGAACCGACATCTTAAACACTATAATCTGACAAAGGTGGAATTAACAGGACTCCTTAGTCTCCATCAGATTTGGCGTCGTTACCGAGGACTGACGCTCAATTTTACTACCAATTATTTCTGCATTTTTTAATTATTTTATTTTAATTAGTTTTAGTTTTTATCTTAATTTACAAGGCCTGTTTTGTGTATGACCAGACCCAATCCGACTATTGATCAATACCCTTACGATCAAGAAATCGAAAAAACAACACGAGATCTGAAATGTAGGGTACTCCAAAGAATGAACATGGAACATGGACAACAAAACAACGCGGGTATGAATGCCGTCGCGATAGATAACCGCGGTGCTTTCGCAGTTGTTGACCCAGTAAATATCCCAAGGCAGGAACGTGTACGAACAATTCGAGGTTATTTAGAGGAATATTTAGATGGGTTAACTTCTGTTGTTGTAATGCCTAACATAGAGGCAGAGCACTTCGAATTAAAGTCGGTCATGTTCAACATGATCAACACCCTAGGCCAGTTTGAGGGTTCGGCAAATAAAGATGCTCAACAACATCTTAAATCCTTTCTAGAAATTTGTAACTCGTTTAAGCTACCGAGAGTCTTAGCCGAAATCCTTAAGCTAAAATTGTTCCCCTATTCACTAAGGGATAGGGCAAAATCTTGGTTAAACAACCTTCAGCCAGGATCATTGAATTCATGGACAGAACTATGCCAAAGCTTCCTTGCCAGATTCAATTACACTAGTATGACTGATAAACTCATAAACGACATAACATCATTTAGTTAAGAAGAAGAAGAATCAATGTATGAAGCTTGAGAAAGATACAAAGAACTATACAGAAAATGCCCCATACATGGTCTACCTGAGTGGACCCAAGTATCCATCTTCTACAATACAGTTAACACCCCTACGAGGATGATGCTTGATGCTTCCACCAATGGCACCCTCTTAGACCGCCCACCCTATGAGAGTTTAGAAATTTTAGATAGGTTGACAAAGAATGACTATCAACACCCAACCATCCGAAAAGGCATAAATAAGCGAGGTATGACAACTTCTGATTTTGTAGATTCTATTCTAGCACAACATTAAGCTCTAACCAACATGGTCAAAGATCTGCATAAACCAAGCCACGTTCGGGAAGTAAAAACAGTCACCGCTCCTTGAGAAACATTTGGTGACAACCATGAATCGAACGCATGCCCACACAATCCAAAATCTTCCTTCTATGTTGGAAACTTTAATAGGAACAATATGTCCAACAATTACAACCAATCATGGAGGAAGCACCCTAACTTCTCATGGAGCAATCCTAATAATGCGCTTAATATTAAACATCAACCAGTGCAATCTACGGGATTCCAACAAAACAATATATTTGCTCAGCAGCAGATGTCACAGCAGACCCCGCCGTCGCAGTAGACAATTGATGTCCAGACCCTGGAGAACACACTACAAACCTTTGCGGCTCAGAATGGTGCATACATTGCAAACACCAACAAGTTCATTCAAAGAGCTGACACCTTTATGAACAGAACAAAAATGAGAATGCAGAATAACGAAGCTGCTCTCAAGACGCTAGAAACTGCAGTAGGACAAATGACACAACAGATGAAAAACAGACCCATAGGAGGTCTCCCTGGCAATACTAAAGTCGCTAGAATTGGTCCTCATGAACAATGCAAATCCATATCTATCAAAAATGGTTTACAAATAAAGGACCCTAAAATACCTGCTCAAACAGTAGGTAAGAACCCTGAAACAGTAGCCCAAAAAGAAGCTACTAATGAAACATCTAAGGCAAAGGAACCAGTAAACACTGTCGATGACACTGTCACAGCAGATGATGCCATAGCCGCACCATAGATAAGACTCCAGTGTGATGAAAAGATTAAAGATCTACGTTTACCAGCACCTTTTCCTCAAAGGTTGAAACAGAAAAAACAGGAGTACCAGTTTAAGAAATTCCTAAACATACTTAAACAAGTACATATAAACATACCTTTGGTGGAGGTAATAAAGAAAATGCCCAACTATTCCAAGTTCCTTAAAGATATTATATCCAAAATGATAAAAATTGGGTAATTTGAAACAGTTGCCACAACAAAAGGATGTGTGGCAATGCTGCACAATAAGGCCACAACCAAAAGAAAAGATCCTGGTAGTTTCACAATACCATGCGCTATCGGTGATCAATACGTGAGCCAGGCACTATGTGACGTAAGTGCCAACATAAATCTCATGCCTAAGTTAGTATTTTAGAAGCTAGGCATTGGGAAAGCAAAGCCAACAACAGTGATGCTGCAGTTGGCAGACCGCTCTTACGTGCAACTAGAATGAAAATTTTAAGATATTCTAGTAAGGGTGAATAAATTTATTTTCCATATTGACTTCTTAATTCTTGATTGTGAAGAAGATGAACATGTACCAATCATATTAGGAAGGCCATTCCTAGCCACAGGGAGAACATTGATCGATTGCGAGAAAGGAGAATTGATCATAAGGGTCAATAATCAACAAGTAAAGATCAATGTGTTTAAAATTCTAAGGCATCTGGACGAACCTGCCAAAGAATTGAAGCTAAAACTGAGTTTTAACTTCAATCTAGAAACAAATACCTAAACAAAACCTGCCAAGGCAACCTCTATCGAGGAAACACGCCCCTTGAACAACATTACATTCGAAAGAAACCATCTGACGAGGAGACAGCAATCGAGACATCAACTTCCCCTCCATCCAAAAAGGGAAAGATGGTTGCTACCGAAGATGCATTTTATTGTACTTATGCAGCAACCTAAATTCTGTATCTTTGTCCCTATTTTATTTTTATGTTTTAGGAATTAAAATATTATTTTTATTTTTTATTTTTAGGATTTAGATTTTAATTTTTGCAAAATAATTTTAAACTTTTAAAATTTTCTCACAGCTTTAATATTATTTTAATTCCAGTTTTATAGGTCCAATAAAGAAAATAAAATAAACAGATGACCAAGCCCAAAAAGGCGACCCAACTCAAGGAAAAAATATCTCGGCGGGAAACTTGTCGCCTAAGTCAAAGCCGCATCATTTATTCCGCCCAGTGCAGGCCAGCTGGATCTGCGTAGCGTACGCGTCAAGGATAATAATGACACTGCTGCCGCTTCTAACTGTTTGTCGTCTTCGCCTATAAATAGATAAGCAAGCTTCATCTTTTCCATACTTCTTTTACACTACTTTTACACTTCCAAAATTCCTCTTCAAGTAAAACATGGCAACCCAAGACCAACCTTTGTCTAAATAATGACACTACTTTTACTTTTCCACATTTCAAGACCGTTATGTGGGAGATGAGTTTTTGGCAAAATGTCGTGATGATTTCATGAACCTGAAACAAAATGATATGTCAGTAAATGATTTTGAAATAGAGTTTCTGAGATTATCTAAGTATGTCCCTAGTTTGGTTGCGACGGAGAAAGACAGATGTGAGTGGTTTCTTAATGGACTTCGGTTACCACTTCAGAGAGAGGTTGCCACTCACCATGATCAGGTGTTCAATGAGCTCGTTAGGCGAGCTAAGACTGACGAGAGGATAGAGGCTCGTATGAGGGAATCAAAACTTCAGAATGTTAGTCCAATCGAAAGGGCTCCAGATTAATCAGTTCAGCCAAGTTTAATTAATTCAACAGGAAAGAGGCCCAAAGAGGAGTATGTTTCTTAGAGTCATCAGAATGTAAGACCTTCTGTTATATCAGTTCCGACCCGTAGAGTGCGTAAACCAAAGGCTCCACGACCTATTCTAGTGAGTTCTTTCTGTAACAAAAAGCATAATGGAGAGTGTAGAATGTTGAGTAGATCTTGTTTTAGATGTGGATCTCATGAGCATTATTTGCAAGACTGCCCATGTTTACCCACTGTTTCATATGTCTAGAGTCAGACTCAGACATCGGTTCAGGTTCCTCACCTTGGTAGAGGGCAGTATAGATCAGTTGCTTCTGGTTCTGTTGGTAGAGCTAGATATACTCAGATTGGTTCAGGTATTTTATGATGTTTCAGTTGTGTTTTTGTATCGGTTTATCTGTTCAGAAAGAGTTGTATAAATAAGTTTCAGTTAAGATTGAGTATCTTCTATGATATCTGAAAATTTCGGGGACGAAATTTCTTTGAGGGAGGGAGAGTTGTAACACCCTGAATTTTATCCTAATTTGAAATTCGATTTTGAAATCGTTAAATTCTGAAACCCTAATAATCTGAGAAATTTTTATTTTGAATTTCTATGACATAAATGATCTTTTCACAATTTTAGTGACTATTATGTTATGTGGCTAAAGATTTAAGGCTTTTGTGAAAACCCATATTTACTTTAGTGACCTTGTGAGTAAATTACCCATTTTTTTAGGATAAAGTTAAATCTTTTATCGATTTGGGAAGCTCTCTACGTGATTTATTTTCCAAAACTGCCGCAACTCTGTTCTGTCCGTCTCTCTCTCATTTCTGATATTGGGCCCTCTGATTTTCTGTCATGCATCTATCATCATAGCATATTATGCTTCAGTTTTTCCTGAATTCGGAAAGATTTTCAATAACTTTTCAGAAATGTAAAATATGTTTTGTTTGTGACTATTTGCACTTTAGAGGCACACTAAGCTCTTTAGCTTACACCACTTTAGTCTGCTTTTCAGATCCTCAGACTAGTTTAGGCGAACCGGTACTTGGAGCATCTCGTATATTATTCAGATATATTATTATTCAGTATGATTCTGTAATTATTTCAGTCTTAATTCTTTTATCTGTTATGAAATGTTTAATACTTTTTTTGAACTTATAAGTTGCATATTTTTCTGAATCTATTTTCGGATATTATAAATGTTATTGAGACATTGTTTTAAGCAATTTATTTGATATAACCGAAATCCCTAATCTATTTTCCAAATTTGTTAAAGTAACCCTAATTTTAAAATTATTTAACCTAAAATACTTACTTGAGGGGAAAGTTTTCGTAACTTGACTCCTAAGTTTCGATCTAAGAAATTAGGTCGGAATTGAGGGTTACATTTAGTGGTATCAGAGCCCGGTTCAACCCTCGGTCTATGTGGCTCATCACACATGTTTTTAAATATTTTCGATTTCTGCATGCATCTGAAATATTTTTCAAAGTTTCAAAAAAAAAGTTCTGAAAGATATAGATCGATTTTAATTCTGTTACAAAAATATTTTAGTATATTAAATGCAAGACTCTAGTACCGGTTCTAACTCTAGATCATTATCTCCTGTAGATAGTCAGATATGCCACCGCGTAGAAGTTTTGGTTTTGAGAATAATCGTGGTCGTGGAAGAGGTCACGTCGCCACTTCTGGTTTTGATCACCCACCTTCTGTTGGGCAACCGAGAAATCTGAATCAGTTATCAGAAAATGAAAATGAATCTTGTAGAGGACATCAGACTCAGAATAATGATCCTCGTAGTGTTGAGGCCAATGAGACAGTTCAGTTGGATAGTGTCATGGTGAACCGTGAGCTACTACGTTACCTCCGTCAATCTAAGAGTTCGAGAAAACCTGTATCGACTGAGTTTATTTCTGCGGGAATGAAGTTTTTTGAGGGTAAGACTGGTACACACCCTGCTGATGCTGAGTATTGGTTGAAAAAGTTACAGAGATTGTTTGTGGAGATGGATTATCCTGTAGATCAGATGTTAAGAGCTGTTGTTTCTCTGCTCGATGGTGAAGCTCAGAATTGGTGGGAATCTGTAGTAGATTCAGTACCTTCTAGTCAGATCACATGGGAGTTTTTCCGACAGACATTTCAGGACCGTTATGTGGGAGATGAGTTTTTGGCAAAATGTCGTGATGATTTCATGAACCTGAAACAAAATGATATGTCAGTAAATGATTTTGAAATAGAGTTTTTGAGATTATCTAAGTATGTCCCTGGTTTGGTTGCGACGGAGAAAGACAGATGTGAGTGGTTTCTTAATGAACTTCGGTTACTACTTCAGTGAGAGGTTGCCACACACCATGATCAGGTGTTCAGTGAGCTCGTTAGGCGAGCTAAGACTGTCGAGAGGATAGAGGCTCGTATGAGGGAATCAGAACTTCAGAATGTTAGTCCAATCGAAAGGTCTCTAGATAAATCAGTTCAGCCAAGTTTAATTAATTCAACAGGAAAGAGGCCCAAAGAGGAGTATGTTTCTTAGAGTCATCAGAATGTAAGACCTTTTGTTATATCAGTTCCAACCCGTAGAGTGCGTAAACCAAAGGCTCCACGACCTATTCTAGTGTGTTCTTTCTGTAACAAGAAGCATAATGAAGAGTGTAGAATGTTGAGCAGATCTTGTTTTAGATGTGGATCTCATGAGTATTATTTGCAAGACTGTCTATGTTTACCGACTGTTTCATATGTCCAGAGTTAGACTCAGACATCGGTTCAGGCTCCTCACCTTGGTAGAGGGCAGTATAGATCAGTTGCTTCTGGTTCTGTTGGTAGAGCTAGATATACTCAGATTGGTTCAGGTATTTTATGATGTTTTAGTTGTGTTTTTTTATCGGTTTATCTGTTTAGAAAGAGTTGTATAAATATGTTTCAGTTAAGATTGAGTATCTTCTGTGATATCTAAAAATTTCGGGGACGAAATTTCTTTGAGGGAGGGAGAGTTGTAACACCCTGAATTTTATCCTAATTTGAAATTCGATTTTGAAATCCTTAAATTCTGAAACCCTAATAATCTGAGAAATTTTAATTTTGAATTTCTATGACATAAATGATCTTTTCATAATTTAATGACTATTTTGTTATGTGGCTAAAGATTTAAGGCTTTTGTGAAAACCCATATTTACTTTAGTGACCTTGTGAGTAAATTATCCATTTTTTTAGGGTAAAGTTAAATCTTTTATCAATTTGGGAAGCTCTCTACGTGATTTATTTTCCAAAACTGCCGCAACTCCGTTCTGCCCGTCTCTCTCTCGTTTCTCTCACAATAGGTTCCTTTTTTTTCATTCTTTTGCTTTTCGTTTTGGCTTGGTTCCCTTAAAAGTCTTCGATAGTGATATTTTTTCCAACAGTTCCTATTTTGTTCGAGTTTGTGTGGGATCTGAAAGAGGAACTCGGATCTTTCTTCTGTTAAACCTGAGAAAGAACCGTTCGGTTCTTCTTTTTTTTTTCCTTTTCCGTTGATCTCACCATCTGATCATCCCTTTCGGTTTGGCTCCTCATAGTCATCGCGGTTTAAGAAAGACAATGTATCGGGCTTCTTTTCTCATGTACCAGTGACTTTAACCCTTGATCCAGTTATGTTGGTTTAAATCTGTGGGTGAGAAGCCGTAATCCTTGTATCGTTCTTTTTGTGTGTTTTTGTTAAAAATTTATGTTTGTTAGTGTTGGTGCAAAATGGTTGTGATTTTCGTTGGGATATGTTGAAGGTTGAACAGTTTGTTGCTGCCGAACGTAACGCTGCTTTGTCGTTGTTTTTCATCGATCTCGGTTCATTTTTCATGTGAGCCGTTAGTTTTGGTTTGGTGTTGTTGTAGCATCAGTTATGGTTTGGTACCTAGGTTTGGTTGTGAGAAAGTTGAGTTGGTTGTGTTGGGCTAATGTTGTTGGGCTAGAGTGTTGGGTTGTTGTGTTTGCTTGTAAATATGGGCTTATGAGAGAGGCTAGTGGTTGGGGCTTAGGTTGTTGTGGTATTTGTTTGTGTGAGCCCATGTTGTGTATGGATCAAATTTGTTAGTGTGACCCGAACCAGATTTTTGACTCGACCCGAATCATGTTTGACCGAACCGGTTTTGACCAACTTTGACTTGATCCGAATTTGACCTTGATCTTGTTTGACCGTGGACCGAGTTTGACCCGTTTGACCTTTGACCATGGACATTGACCACCTTTGACCTATTGACTTTTGACCTTTGACCAGTCAAAGTTTGACTTTGACTTCTGATTTGACTATTGACTTTTGACCAATAAAGTCAAAGTTGACTTTGACCAGAGTTGACTTTGACTTTTGACCAAAAGTTGACTTTTTCGGACAACCTTCTCCTTGACCTTTTACGACGTTCTGAGTCCGAATCCGCTGTCTGTTTTGTCGAATTCAAACCTGAAATCCCTGTTTTTAGTGTTTTTCATCTGAATTATCCTTAGAGTCTGAAATGAGTGTTTTGAGGAATCTGATTTAGAATTCGTCTTCTGTTTAGGTGTCAACGTTCCTGAAGCCTCTGTTGTATCTTCAGTTGTTCGTACTGATCGGGCACGTTCTTCGACACCATCACGTGAGTAAGATTTCAGATCAAAGTTTTGTTTTAGTTGGTGGCTTAGTTTTAGTTATGAATAGTAATCCAGTTCTTTTACTTCGTAGGTCCTGTTTCAGCTAGACCGGTACGCGAGACGCGTCTATCTCAGAGTTAGAGCTTCAGTTGCTTAAGGTGTGTCTCTTCCTGTGCTACATATTTCTATGCTTATATTATATTTTAATGTATTTTGTGCATCTCTGAAACATTATCTGTACACTACTTGATTTGATATTTGAGATTGTTATCTGTTTATACATGATATCATCATGCATGGCATATGCATCCTGTTTTCAAACCAAGCTTCTGATTTTCTGAAACATTGCTACTCGAAAGAGTTCTGATTTATGATTTTGCAAATCATATCATGTTCTGACATCAAAAATATTTTCTAGATTTAATATCAGTAATGTGAGGGAAACCTCCACTCTAAAGAGGGAAATCTCCACTCTGGCGAGGATAATCCTCCACTCTGTATGATTTCTGATATTGGGCCCTCTGATTTTCTGTCATGCATCCATCATCGTAGCATATCATGCTTCAGGTTTTCTTGAATTCGGAAATATTTTCAATAACTTTTCAGAAATGTAAAATATGTTTTATTTGTGACTATTTGCACTTTAGAGACACACTAAGCTCTTTAGCTTACACCCCTTTAGTCTGCTTTTCAGATCCTCAGACCAGTTTAGGCGAACCGGTACTTGGAGCATCTCGTACATTATTCAGATATATTATTATTCAGTATGATTCTGTAATTATTTCAGTCTTAATGCTTTTATCTGTTATGAAACGTTTAATACTTTTTTTTGAACTTATAAGTTGCATATTTTTTTGAATCTGTTTTCGGATATTATAAATGTTTTTGAGACATTGTTTTAAGCAATTGATTTGATATAACCGAAATCCCTAATCTGTTTTCCCAATTTGTTAAAGTAACCCTAATTTTAAAATTATTTAACCTAAAATACTTACTTGAGGGGAAAGTTTTTGTAACTTGACTCCTAAGTTTCGATCTAGGAAATTAGGTCGGAATTGGGGGTTACAAATGAAATACGGGAAAACACCATGGCTCTGTCAGTCACAGAGATATCAAACTAGTGGCAAAGCTGTGGAATACATTCATTGAAAGAAACTTAATTCTGAAATCCCACAACCAAACAGTAGACCGCCCGAGACTTTCTGTGATCCGCTCAATAATTCACAATAGGCGGATCAACGTCTTCCAAATTATCAACAAGCAAATATTCGATTGTACCGAGAAAGACAGAGGTATGCTCTATTTCCCTTGTCTTATTTCAAATCTATGCCACCTCGAATGAGTCCCTTCACTGCCTTCCAACACATGGACGCCGACGAGGAAAGGCTGGACAAGAGAAATATATATGAGAAGAATGCAATTGGAGGAAGCTACCCCACAGGCATATATCTCTCCAATCACAGAACAAGCGTCCGCCAAGGCCTCTCAGCAGGCAGACATAGCCGAACAAACAACAGAAGGACTACTATAGATCCTGCAAAGGATGGAGAGAAGGCAACTGGCCTTCATGAAATATATTCGGGAATTCAATAGCGCCATTATCGCTACCATACATAATACACTCCCAGCTTGCTCGACGGTACTTCCCAAACTTTCCAGTCGAGCTCTCCACACCTCAGCCTCCCTTCACACATGCTCACTCAGCACCAGCCTCAGCAACTGTCCATCTAGCTCCAGCAGCATCGATCGCTACAGTAGCAGCTATAGAAGCTCTTCCGATAACCCCGATAGTCACTCTAGACCAATCTACCACCTTCACCTAGAGTGACTTTGAAGAGGAACTAACAAACCAAGTAAAGGCCGCTGAGGAACTACTAGAGGCAGCACAAGGTGTGCAGAAAGAAAAACAGCATCTACCTCTCCGATTAATCTAGATACAGAGGAATCAAGCAAGACCTCACTCCCGTTCGCATCCAACCACCATGCTCGGTAAAGAAACCAATGGTGAGACCTCCGAAACTAACCACCGAGCATCCGTCCAAAACCCGCCGCAAGCTTCTCATTGACGGTGACTTTGAAGATTCCTTTGGATCCGCATAATTTTAAGGACGATAATTTTTCTTTTATCTTTTTTCATTTTCTTTTTTTTTTCTTTTGATTTTTGGTTATTTTTTCTTTTCTCTATTACTTAACCATGCCTTGAGGATATTGTATCTCTCGAGTTTGGGGGAGCATTCGTCTAATTTGTAACATATAATTATCTGTAATTGTATAGAAGTATTCAGAGTATCTTGTTATTTCCTTAAAAATTCTACATAATATTCTACCTTATACAAATGCAATTAATTTTTTATAGACTGTTGAATTTTATTGAAATTGCCTCGAAAGTAATATATTCTCTCGCCGTCGCAGCAATTCACACCTTTCACCAGACTTGAATTCAGAAAGTTCTACTAGGCTTAGTACTTAGGATTATACTATGAGCCTAAAATTATATAAATACTGCTAGTCTTAGTTGATTTTAAAAGTTCTTTTCTTTGTAAAGCAATAAGGACTTAGGCTTAGATTTTAAACTAGAGGTGCCCATGACTGGCTCTAGGACTTAGTTTTTCTACAACTTACTAGAGGTGCCCGAAATTGGCTCTAGTAAGAAATAGCTAAATACTTGAGTTGCCCTAAAACTGGCTCAAGAAGTATAAGTATATAACAATATATATTTATACATCAATTTAGGGAGAAAGAAGGAAAAAGAATCAAGAAAAATATTAGTCGGAAATCTTGAGTTAGAAAAAGGATTAGAACTTAGAAAATTAGCCTTGACATAGCCATGCACACACACACTAAGACTTATAGTCCAATTCCGAGAAACGCCTAGAACCTAGAAAAGGCCAAGTCAAGAAAGGAATTCCGTCGCGGCAGGCGGGACGGTATATTACTTTAAAATTCCAGACTTAAAAATTATCATTTGCATTGCTTGAGGACAAGCAATAGTTCGTGTTTGGGGGTTTGATGAGTACTCAAAAGTCCTCATTTTTTATATCATTTTCTCACTCGTTCATTGCCAATGAAGACAGATTTAAAGGCGATAATAGATATTTCTGTTTATTTTTCATATTTCAGCATTCAAATACTAACTTAATGAATTTATCTATTATTCAGCATAAAACATATGTGTTTGATAGTTTTCTTTCTTAGATAGGAAACTATATCAAAAAGATGGCCAAAGGAGAAAATAGATGCTGAATTGCAGATAAAGCACCCGCCACGACAGCACTTTGGAGGCCACCGCCGTAACATAAAAGATAACAACTGGTGCTCAACAGAAAGAGGAAAAGATACTAATCTTAACGGACAAAGAGCAAGAGAAACAAGAAGTTCAGTTAGGAGGTCAAGCCCATGTTAAAACCAACCGCGGGAAAGAAGAGATATTTTAGGAAATAAGATTAAATTAATACAATTTAATTAGGAATTAGATTTCATTCTCTTTTAGAACTCTTTCATTGCATGGAAAGATCAACTTAGGGCTTGTCTTATATAAGACACTTATTAGGTATAGGTTTAATATGGAGTCGAGATGGATTCCCACTTTATTATACCTTTAGCCGCTGCCTCCATCATGTTCTAAATCTTTCGGAGGTTTAAATTGTTTGTGGAGTAGTCGGGGATGAAGGTTATGTTATGTTTGATATTTATTAATGCAAAACTTATTTCATAGTTTATTCTCTCTTGGTAATTCTTCTTCTTGCATATGAGCTCAAAAGATAAGTATGTGAGAAAAACTCATTTGCCTAGTATCGGGAGATGTAGGTTCACGAAATGGGAGAATATTGTCTTTGCTCATGGGTTTCAACTAATCCGCCAAGGATTTCAATGACTAATAAGATGCATGTGTTTGGTTGTTATCCACCCTTGATTCACGCCGGGAGGTATCATCAAGACGTGGGTTTTAATAGTTCTCTTCGCTTAGGGATAAGGAAGAAGACATACAAGGATGCTCTATCGAAATATGGATTATTGAATTATCGACAAGGCATAACCCCGCCTATGCAGCTGCGGTGACCCTTTGTGCGATCCGCCGAGGCGACAATTCAACCCATGACATTAATAAGTGGATACTTAACATAACTTGATTCTCCTCTACAAAGCACTCAATTTAGCCTCGCTTTTATTATCTAATTATTTCATTATTTAATTTTGTGTTTTTATAATTATCTTAGTTATAATTCATCTTCTCAAAATTACTTGTTTTTTTTAGTTTTTTTTAGTGCACTCATAAGAAGTAGTAAAGTCGACTCAGTCCTCGTGGGATGACATCTTAAATACTACAATCTGACAAAGGTGTAATTAACAAGAATCCATAGCCTCCATCAAACCACACAAAATTCCAAATTGCCATTGTCAGATCCTCGAAACAATTGAGAAACCAAATTGTTTTCCCACTTTCTTTAACCATAAAATCAAATCCACTGTTTCTTTCTCTCAACAAATAACAACGGTTAAAAGTTGCTCTATTCAAGAATTTTTATTACAATCGATAATCCCTCTCCAATCATAACCATAATTATAAACTCTTACTTCAAATTTTACTTACTTGACGGAGAGGTGACCACAAGTCGCCTGTAGCCTGACCATGCGCAAAGTTGTGGCAAAGCACGACAAAACAAAAACCGATGAAACCCTCTTATTTGATCCTAATATTTTCTTGCTTGACAAAAGGTTATCAATGTTTTGTTTTCCCCCTTTGTCACTAACATAGACTTAGATTAATCGATATTCAAATTTAAAATTAGGGTTTTCAAAATTTTAAAAATAAATTAGTAGAACTGATGTTTTGATATAATAATTGAAAAATTAGTTTTGGACTAATTTGAAAAAAATTTAAAAATGGTTTTAAGTTCAAACAACTTGAAAATAAGTTTTAGAAATTTTCTAAAGCTTTTAAATATGTTTCAAATGTTTTAAAGAAGTCAAAGACTACAAAATGTCCTAGGCATTTCGATACAACATCTCTATTTTCAAAGAAAAGGGTACAAGTGTTTCAACACGATCTTCGAATTTTTTGATACGTTTTGCTACTGAATGATTTACTTTCGATACCATCTTTAGGTTTTTCGATACACCTCGAACCGCTTTATGAAAACCCCAACGATTTTATAAAAAAAACTAACAGCTTAGAGTCGTACCGAAAAAGGCTTGGATTGTTTTAATACGCATATCAAAGCATTTCGATACGACTTATAGAAGTTTTGATACCAATCATTAATTGTAGATCCAATAACTATTTTCCAAAGTGGTAGTATCGAAACGATCATCATGCGTTTTAATACCACATACAACAGAAGTAGAAAGTGTCCTAGAAATCAACTCCAAAAGGCTCCAAATTAATCCTAACGGTAATCAACGACTAAAAGCTCAATTAAGATGATAAAAGGAAGTCTCAAGCATCATGTAGAGACTAAAATGCTTCCATTGTAACAACAGTATGATCAAGCTATTATCTTAGTGAATAAATTCCAATCTTGGGGTAGACAACCACTTATGAGCTCAATGTATATGTATGCTCAAGTGTATCAGGATTGATTGAGAGATTAGATTGCAAACATCAGCCTTGTTAGAAGGATTACAAGTTTGCTTAAGTTTTTCTCTTTTTTGAGAGGATTCTCAAAGTTCAGGTTGTAAACTTTGGATGCTTGATTCGAGAATTGAATCAAGGTTGTAAGGTTAGACCTTTAGCCTCAAAAGGAGGAAATTTTTAGTGAATTTTGGAAATCCTTAGTGAAAAACTAAGGGAGTGAATAAGGAACTTTTGTTATAAGTTTGAAGTACTATAAATCTTTGTGCCTAATTCTCTATTTTTTTGCTTTCACCACAAACTACCAAAATTTTCATTTATACAGCACTTGACAAGTTTAATTAGTTGTATATCGAGCCCATTCAAGCCTAACAATTAGTATCAGAGCGAGGCTCAATCAAGAAGGATTAATATCCTATTACAGCGATCCAACAAGATCGACCAATTATCTATCAATCTATGATCCATGACGCTTTCGATTGATAAACCTCATTTCTTTGACAGGTCAAACAATTTCCATTGGAAGACAAGGAAGATATAATTCATCAAAGCTAAATATTACAAGCTATGGGATATTGTTAAAGATGGATCGTTTGTGTCACAAGGAACGAAGGCAGAATAGAGTGTAGAAAATCACAAGAAGATGATGATAAATTATAAAGCATTGAAGATTCTCCTTTGTGCATTTTATTTTGACATCTACGAAAATATGTCATCTTGCGAAGATACCAAGGAAGTTTGGGATAAGCAGAAATTACATACGAGGGAATAAATGGAGTAAAAGAAACCAATATTGGACTTTTCAACCCAGAGTATCAGAACTTCAAGATGGATCCGGAAGAAGCTCGTTTCTCTACTATCACCAATAGACTTAAAGGTCATGAAGAGATCATTCTCGAAGAGAAGCTTGTTCAAAATCTTATCTACTACCTTTCCCAGTCATGGGACTCAAAAAGGATCACCATCATTAAAGTCAAGGATCTTAAGACCTCAAGCTTGATGAATGATGCGTGTACAAAGATGCAAAATTAGTACAAGTGTACACGTCGTCAAGTAATAAAGTGATAAGCATTATCGAGTATCGTCTCCACATGGATTGGTGTACTTAATATGTAACCTTTACTCTTCTCACCTGTAATAAAATAAAAAACACAAATTATTGGGCTTGAATTATAACTTAGAGAACTAATTAAAGCAATAAAGATAAATGATCAAGAAATCAAGGATGGAAAAAGTGGGGTAGGATCCAGTTGTGTTGTATCGTGGATTCAATTGATTTGTTTTTTTCCAATGCAATCGCACTCCACTGCCTCGGCAGTACTGCAGATTATTGCCTTGACAATAGTAGTGTTCTCTGCTGCGGCAATCCCTTGCTCATGGGCAGATTTACAAAAGTTCTGCAAAGTATCCTTGAATGGTTCCGCTTATCCCTAAGTCAAAACACTGTTGAAGGTCAGTCCTTGATGATACCTCCCGGCGTTAATCAATTATAACTAACAACCAATCTCATACTTTTTTTAGCCGCTGAAACTCTAACCTATTCCTAGGCCGAGTTAGTATGCTCCAACCAAGTCGAATACCGCATTTACTCCTTTCGTGAGTCTAACTCTTCCGAGTCTAGAAAAATAAATTACTTACAAACTTCCCTCCCGGGCTTGGATGCAAGAACAAAGAATGGCAAAGAGTAAGCAAACCTTGATATTTTATTGTATTGAAACAAGAAACAAAGTACAATCTCCTCTCACAAATACTCGACAACCTTCACCTAAACCCTAGAGGATGATGAAGGAGTTTAGGGTTCTATGAACACTTGATTTCAAGATATCCTCCTCTCTACATAGGCTATAGTTTATATAGGCTTGGCTTAGGGAAAACCTTTTCTAAGTAGGAATACAATAATTTCTATAAATAAAATATTTCCAAGTTTATTCCTATAAGGATTATTTTCCCATGTGGCCTTTGATATTTGACTTTTCTTGTGTTTCCTAGCTCCGATTTTATGTCGCTTATCTTAAAACATTCACCTTATTTTTCTCTTCAAATCGCTTACCATATTGACATTTGCCTTTTCGGGTGTTTTCACGGCCAGAGATGCTGCCGTGGCGTCAATATGCTGTCGAGGTATCAATGTGCTATCGAGGCGGGTACTTATCTGCATTTCAGCTTCAATTTCCAGCATCCATCTTCTTTGCTTGGCAATTCCTATGATGCAGTTTCCTGTCTTAAGAAAGAAAATCATCAAATGCATCTGTTTTGTGTCAAATAATAGATAAATTCATGTATTGAGTGTTCGGGTGCTGAAGTATGGAAAAAGACCAGAAATGTACGTTATTGACATTAAATTTGTTCTTTACTAGCAACAATCGAGTGGGAGAATGGTATGAAAATAGGACTTTTGAGCACTTATCACACCCCAAACTCGAACTATTTCTTGTCCTTAAGCAATGCAAAAGATAATAAAAAAATAATCGAGTGAGAAAATGATGTAAAAGGTAAGGACTTTTAGGCACTCATCACACCCCCAAACTTGAACTATTGCTTGTCCTCGAGCAATTCAAAAGATAAATTTAAGTAAGGAACTCTAGAATAATATATCGTCCTGCCTGTCACGGCAGAATTCCTTTCCTGACTCGGACTCTTCTTGTTTCTTAGGAATTCCTCGGAACTGGACTATGAGTCTTGGTGAGTGAGTTCGTAGCTGTGTCAAAAATGATTTTCTAAGTTCAAATCCTTTTTCTAGCTTAAGACTTCCTACTAAGATTTTTCTTTAATTCTTTTTCTTTTCTTCTCCCAACAGTGGTATATAAATCTATATTGCTATAAATTTATATTGATTGAGCCAGTTTCGGGTACCTCAAGTATTTTAACTATTCTTACTAGAGTCGGTGATAGACACCACTAGTAAATGGGAGAAACCTAAGTCCTAGAGCCGGTCATGGGCACCTCTATAGACTAAATTAGAGCCTGTGATAGGCACCTCTAGTATAAACTTTAATCCTAAGTCCTTATTGCTTTTCAAAGAAAAAAACTTTTAAAATCAACTAAGACTAGCAGTGTTTATGTGATTTCAGGCTCATAATCTAATCCTAAGTACTGATCCTAAGAGACCTTTCCGAATTCAGTTTTGGTGAATGGTGCATACTGTTGCTACGATAGGAGAATATATTGCTGCCGAGGCAGTTTCAATAAAATTCAATAGACTTAAATAAAAAAAATTTACATCAAATTGAAATTACTGTAAAGACAGAAATTAAGGTAGTAGTAGGATAATCTGAATAACTTCCATAAATGGTAAATATTTATAAGGCAGAAAATAGGATCAATAATCCTCCAAACTCGAGGGTTGCATTATCCTCACTTCATGTTCTGAACATAAGATAACAATTAAAGACAAGATAAAAATTAAGAGACAAGGAAAAGATAAACCAATTTTTAGATATTGCGTCTGGCCTCTTTTGTATCCTGAGGGTTATCATTTGGTGTGGAGTTTGTGGAGAAAGAAACTAAAAACTGTACTTGAAAACAATAATGAAGAAGTATGAAAAGAAATGGGGGAGATGAAGTTCTAGAGACGCAAACCCGCTGTCACTTGTATTTGGGCGGCCAGCTACCTTGGTCGTTTCTTAGGTGGGACAATGAGCTTGATTTCAGGGCCGTTTTATGTACTCTATGACTTCTTCTTTTTGGTTTTTCTTCCTAAATAACTACAAAGAATAGTAATAAAAACTGTGAAAATAAATACTTAAAAACTAAATTGCAAGAACTTTAAAATCTAATTCCTAAACGGAAAACTAAAAATTAATTCCTAAAGATTAAAAGTAGATAAGGACAATGAGATAGAAATTTAGGTTACTGTAGGAGTGTAAATGATACATCTCCAGCAGCAACAATCTTCCCCTTTTTGAATGGAAGAGAAGCTGATGTCCAAGTCGCTATCTCCTCATCTGGTGGTTTCTTTCTGATATATTTTGGCTCAAGGGGAGTGCTTCCGTGGCATAGGTTGCCTCGAAAGATCATGTTTAGGAAGTCCATCCAAATCTTCCTCCAAATAATCATGAATTGTTCGTGCTCTTTCTTGTCTTGGAAGATTTGCTGGATCAGCTACTATGAATGCGTCGCGGTTGTCTGCCTCGGCGGCATTTATATCAGCGTTGTTCTGTTGGCTAGGTCAAAACAATCCTGATTAGTTTAGGATTTACTTTCTTTATTTTAAAATAAAACTAAATGCGAGAAAATAAAGGTAAAAAAATTTAGTTGTTAATCCCCGGCAATGGCGCGAAAAACTTGATGCGTGTAAAAAGATGCACAATTAGTGCAAGTGTACACGACGTCAAGTAATAAAGTGATAAACATTATCGAGTATCGTCTCTACAGGGATTGATGTACTTAATATGTAACATTTACTCTTCTCGTCTATAATAAAATAAAAGACACAAATTATTGGGTTTGAATTATAACTATGAGAACTAATTAAAGCAATAAAGATAAATGATCAAGAAATAAAGGATAAAAAAAGTGGTGCAGGATCCAGTTGTGTTGTATCGTGAATTCAATTGATTTATTTCTGTCTAATACAATCGCACTCCACTGCCTCGACAGTAATGCAGATTATTGCCTTGACAGCAGTAGTGTTATCTGTCGCAGCAATTCCTTGCTCTTGAGCAGATTTACAAAAGTTCGGCAAAGTGTCCTTGAATGAATTCGTTTATCCTTAAGTCGAAACACTGTTGAAGGTCAATCTTTGATGATACCTCCCAGCATTAATCAATTATAACCAACAACCAATCCCACACTTCTTTTAGCCGCTGAAACTCTAACCTATTTCTAGGCCGAGTTAGTATCCTTCAACCAAGTTGAATATCACACTTACTCCTTTCGTGAGTCTAACTCTCCCGAGTCTAGACAAATAGATTACTTACGAACTTCCCTCCTGGGATTGGATGCAAGAACAAAGAATGACAAAGAGTAAGCAAACCTTGATATTTTATTGCATTGAAACAAGAAACAAAGTACAATCTCCTCTCACAAATACTCGACAACCTTTACCTAGACCCTAGAGGACGATGGAGGAGTTTAGGGTTTTCTATGAACACTTGATTTCAAGATATCCCCTCTCTACATAGGCTATGGTTTATATAGGCTTGGCCTAGGGCAAACCTTTTCTAAGTAGGAATACTACTTTGAGTAGGATTACAATAATTTCCATAAATAAAATATTTCCAAGTATATTCCTATAAGGATTATTTTCCCACATGGCCTTTGACATTGATTTTTTGTGTGTTTCTCAGCTCCGATTTCTATGTCGCTTGTCTTAAAACGTTCACTTTATTTTTGTCTTCAAATCGCCTACCATATTGATATTTGCCTTTTCGGGTGCTATCGCGGCCAGAGATGCTGTTGCGGTGTCAATATGCTGTCGAGGTGGGTACTTATCTGTATTTTAGCTTCAGTTTCCAGAATCCATCTTCTTTGCTTGGCAATTCCTATGATGTAGTTTCCTGTCTTAAGAAACAAAACCATCAAATACATCTGTTTTATACCAAATAATAGATAAATTCATATATTGAGTGTTCGATGGTTTCAAGATATTTTTTAGAAAATGACCAGAAATATCCGTTATTGACATTGAATTTGTTCTTTACGAGCAACAATCGAGTGAGAGAATGATATAAAAAATAGGACTTTTGAGCACTTATCAATGAACTCATGGGGTCACTCCTCACACACCAAATTATGATGAAATTAAGAGAAGAGGAGGAGAAGAAGAAAGAGATAGGATCGAAGAAGATAAAGAAGAAGAAGAAGAAAAAGAAGAAGAATATGATATTGATGAAGAATGAGCTTGGTGTATATGTCAACACCATAGCTCTCAAATCCTTCAAGTGTATACACCTTAAAGATTTAAGTGAGGAGGATAGTGAAGAAGATTAAGAGATAACCCAACTCTTCATAGACTTTGCTCGATTCATGAGGAATGACATGAAGAAATCTTTAAAGCACGAATCAAAGAAGAAGATCAAGGATTCCCACAAGAAATAAAAAAAGGATCATCTTCAAAGAAGAAAGTATATGTGGACACTGGAGTGATGAAGACTCCACCGAAGATGAGGTAGAACACCTACTCTTGATGGCCCTCAATGAGAGGGAGGTAGCTTCTAACTCTTAAACTTTAAATTCTTATACTTTTGATGAGTTGTAAAAAGCTTATGATAAATTAGCTTCTGAATTTAAAGTCTCATTTTCTAAAAAAAAAGATAATTTCAATGCTAAAATTAGAAAATTATTTTCTTTCAAAAACTAATTTTAAGTTTAAAGCTATATTGAAAGAATTTGAACTTAAAGTTTTTGATTTACAAAACTTGCTTCAAAAGATAAAAAAAATCATGTTGCTTTATATGATCTTAAGAAAGAAAAAATTTGATTTCTAGAGAGCTTGAAAAGAAAAACAATTTAGGAAAATCAAATTTTTATGTGAAACAATCTAGTACCCCTAGATTTATTAATGAAAAATATTTTAAAAGTGTTCGGGGTCCCAAAAGGACTAATTACTTTATGTAAAAGGGATGAAATTAAAAAATGAATTCCTAAGGTGTCAAGAATCTGTGCTACTAATGTCAAAGAATCCTATAATACCCAAAAAATTGGATTAAAGGGGAAATCTAATTGACTAAAATTCCTATTTTCAAACCCTAGAAAACTTTGGATTTGAATTAGATCAAAGGGTATTATCGAAATTATAAGGGTATAATTCTAATATTAATTCTAAAAGGATTAAAACTTATTTTTCTATAACAATCGCTTTAGGTCTCCCTCTCTCCATCATGCTTTTACCCATCTTTTCCTTATTTTCGCAACATTCTTTATCCCCTTCTCTGTGTTTTTTTTTGTTGAACCTACACGTCATTTATGATCCAAAAAGTCCCGAACGACACAATCATGTCGTTTTCTTGTCTGGCCCAATATCATGAGAGGTTGGTGAGGCTTCTGATCGAGTTTTATTTTTCTTTTCCATATGTTTATTGTGGCTCGGTGAGATGCTCGAATATGGGTGTTACAACGCCTCTATCTCTGAGATTTCTAAGTGTCATCGTTGTCGATATGTTAGGGGTTAAAGGAAAGGCGTTTAGTTGGCAGTCTTCTATTGCGTGGGTTAGGGGAAGTTGTCAGGATGTGTATAGGGGTTTTGTGATTGTTATGGGAGGAGTATTTTCTGGATTTTGGTTTTGTGGTTGTTATGGGAGGAGCATTTTCTGGATTTTAGAGCGCCACCGTCGATGGAGGTCATCTATGGCATCGTGGGTTGAAAAACCCTAGCTGTGGGTGGTTACCCTTCCATTTTGGTCTTGTGTGTTTAAGAAGAAGGGACTAAACCAGGTCATTTAGCTATTGTAGGAGGATACAACCAAACCGGACCAATTTCTTCCTGAACCGGTTCTCTCTTGAACCAAAATGAACTTATAACTGTGACCTAACCCAAAACCCGTAACCCGAACTAGTTGACCTTATGATGACATCAATGATGATGTCATCTATGACATCATCAATGTCATCAGAAGTAATTCCAACCATTAATTTTGACCTGACCCTTAATCGTTGACCTGACTGTTAACTTTGACCGTTGACTTTGACCAGGGTTGACTTTTTTAAAGACTCTATCTTGAAAATTTTCAATGTCCTGAGTCCATTTTTGTAATTTGTTTAGCCGAATTCGAATCACAAAGCCATGTTTTGACACTTTTAAATTGTAACTTGCGTAAGTAGACTTGAATAGGAGTTTAATTAGATTTTTTTGGGTCTTTTTCAGACGAAATTAACTCTAAAGAGGAAGTTTTACCTCCACCACCTCCGCCTCTTGTTTGACCAACTCATGTAAACACTACTCGAGATACACGCATGTGTTTCTTTTGTTTATTTAAGAGGCATAATACTATTTTAGAATGAGATTATTTATTAGAACTTTATTTGTCGGATATGAATCAACTAAACTGGGACCTAGCTCAGACCGTGAGAAACGTCATTGTCAATATTAGTACTTGTGTTAGGAGAGGTGTGTTCTATTTCTGTGCTAGATTTTTGTGTTATGTGATTAATTATTTACTGTTGCGTGTCAAAAGTGCGCAAATTGTGCAAGTGAACACGTCGCAAGTAATAAAAGTGATAAGTATTATTGGATATCGTATTCACAGGGATTGGTCTACTCAATATGTCGTCTTTTATCTTCTTGCTCTGTAAAAGGAATAAAATAAAAACACAGGTAATTTGAGTTTGAGTGAACTAAATAACTTGAATAAAGAAAACTAAATAAAAAGAGAATAAACAGATTAAAAAAGTGGCTAGGATCCAGTTGTATTGTATAGTGGATTCAATTGACTTATTTCTGTCCAATGCAATCACTCAACACTGGCTCAGCAGAACTACAGTCTATTGCCTCAACAGTGTTGATGTTCGTCCGCCGCAGTAATCCCTTGCTCTTGGGTGGACTTTAACAATGTTCGAAAAAATATCCTTTGATGATTCTGCTTATCCCTAAGTTGAAGTACTATTGATGACCAATCTTTGATGATACCTCCCGGTATGAATCAATTATAATCATTAACCAATCCCACACTTTTTTTAGCCTCTGAAACTCTAACCTATCCCTAGGTCGAGTTAGTATTTCCCGATTGAAATACCGTACTTATTCCTTTTATGAATCTAACTCTCTCGATATTAGATAAATGGATTATTCGCAAACTTCTCTCCCGAGCTTGAATGTAAGAACAAAGAATGACAAACAATAAGCAAATCTTGATATTTTATTGTATTGAAACAAGAAACAAAGTTCAATCTCTTCTCACTAATACTCTACAACTTTCACCTAAGCCTTAGAAGAATTTAGAACAAAGAAAACTCTAAGGTCTAGGTTTATATCCTCCTCTCTACATAGACTATGGTTTATATAGGCTTGGCCTAGGGCAAACCTTTAAGAATACAACTTAGAGTAAAACACAAGTTAAGTACATAAATAAAAGATATTCATTTTATTTCCTAGTTTATTCCTATAAAGATTCTTTTCTCGTGTGGCCTTTGACCTTGACTTTTCGTGTGTTTTCCAACTTTGATTTCTATGATGTTTGTCTTAAAACGTCCACCTTATTTTTCTCTTTAGATCGCCTATAATATCAATATTTATTTTCCTGGCGCTACCGCGGCCTCAAAATGCTGCCGAGGCGGTTGTTTTTCTGCATTTCAGTTTTAGCTTCCAGCATCCATCTTCTTGCTTGGCAATTCCTATGATGCAGTATCCTTTCTAAGACAGAAAACCATCAAATATATCTGTTTTATGCCAAATAATAAATAAATTCATGAAATCCATATTCGGATGGTAAAATATAGAAAATACTCAAAGATATCTATTATCGCCTCTAATTTTTTCTTTATTAGCAATAATCGAGTGAGAAAATGATATAAAATATGAGGACTTTTAGGCACTCAACACACCCCTAAACTAGAACTATTGCTTGTCCTCAAGCAATGCAAAAGATAAATTTTAAGTAAGGAATTTTAAAGTAATATACCGTCCTGCCTACCGCGGCAGAATTCCTTTCTTGACTCGGCCTGTACTTTGTTGTTAGGAATTCCTCGGAACTGGACTATGAGTCTTGGTGAGTGTGTGCATAGCTGTGCCAAAGATAATTTTCTGAGTTCTAATCCTTTTTCTAGCTCAAGACTTCCGACTAAGATTTTTCTTTAATTCTTTTTCTTTTCTTCTCCCAATAGTGGTATATAAATCTATATTGCTATAAATTTATATTGCTTGATCTAGTTTCGGTCACCTCAAGTGTTTAGCTATTCTTACTAGAGTCGGTGATAGGCACCTCTAGTAAGTGGGAGAAACCTAAGTCCTAGAGCCAATCATGGGAACCTTTATGGAGTAAATTAGAGTCAATGATAGGCACCTCTAGTATAAAATCTAAGACTAATTCCTTATTTCTTTTCAAAGAAAAGAACTTTTAAAATCAACTAAGACTAGCAGTGTTTATGTAATTTCAGGATCATAGTCTAATCCTAAGTACTAATCCTAAGAGACCATTCCGAATTCAAGTCTAGTGAGTGGTGCATACTACTGCAGCGGATGAAGAATATATTACTGCTGAGGCAGTCTCAATAAAATTCAACAGACTTTAAAAAAAATTTATGCATAAAACTGTAATTACTATAAAGACAGAAATTAAGGCAGTAGTAGGATATTCCGAATAATTTTCATGCATGAAATATATTTTTATAAGGCATAAAATAGGATCAATACTCCCCCAAACTCGAGGGAAGCATTATCCTCAATGCATGTATCTGATCATAAGGTAACAATAAAAGACAAGATAAAAATTAAGAGACAAGGAAAAGATAAACCAATATTTATATGTCACGTCTTTGCCTCTTCTGTATCTTGAGGATCATCAGTGTGTATGGAATTTGTTGAGAAAGAAACTAAAAAAAACTACACTAGAAAACAATAATGAAGTATGAAATAAAATGAGGGAATTAAGTTCTAGGCACGTAAACCTATCATTTTATGTTCTTGGGTGACCAACCCTCCTTCATATTTTTCCACCGTGGTAACTTGCCGCCGAGGCAACCTCCTTGGACGGTATGAAGAGCTCGATTTCAGGGTCGTTTTATATGCTTCATGGCTTCTTCTTCTTAAAATTCTATCCTAAAAAATAAAAAAATAACTCAAACATAATTAAACTTATTTCCTAAGAAAAATAACTCAAAAATAATTAAACTAGTTTCCTAAGATAGTAGTGCCCGAAGTTAAATAAAAATAACTAAAAGCAAGAAAATAAGGAAAACAAAACTTAATTGACAATCTCCGGCAACGACGCCAAAAACTTGTTACGTGTCAAAAGTGCACAAATTATGCAAGTGAACACGTCGCAAGTAATAAAGGTGATAAATATTATCAGATATCTTCTCCACAGGGATTAGTCTACTCAATATGCTGTTTTTTGTCTTCTTGCTCTGCAAAAGGAATAAAATAAAAACACAGGTAATATGGGTTTGAGTGAACTAAATAACTTGAATAAAGAAAACTAAATAAAAAGAGAATAAACAGATTAAATAAGTGGTCAGGATTCAGTTGTGTTGTATAATTGATTCAATTAACTTGTTTCTGTCTAATGAAATCACTCAATACTGCCTCGGCAGAACTGCAGTCTACTGCCTCGACAATGATGATGTTCGTCTGCCACAACAATCCCTTGCTCTTGGGTGGACTTTACCAAAGTTCGGCAAAGTTTCCTTTGATGACTCCGCTTATCCCTAAGTCGAAGTACTATTGATGACTAGTCCTTGATGATACCTCTTGGCGTGAATCAATTATAATCATCAACCTATCTCACACTTCTTTTAGCCGCTGAAACTCTAACCCTATCTCTAGGCCGAGTTAGTATTTCTCTATTGACTTCCTAACACTAATACTTTACAACCTTCACCTAAGCCTGAACAAAATTAGAACATAATGTAGAAGAAAAAAAAAACTAAAGCTAAGCTCTCTAATTCTATGTATTGGCCGAATCTAATGTGTGTCTACTCCCTTGGACTGCTTTGCCTTATATAGGCTTGGCCTAGGGTAAATCTTTCCTAAGTAGAATACAACTTAGAGTAGGGTAAATCTTTCCTAAGCACCTCTAGCATGAAGACGAATATTTCCTAGAGCCGGTTATAGGTACCTCTAGTCACTTTTCCAAAGATCTAAGTCTTTATCACCTAAGTTCATTAAAAAAATTCCTATAGCCAAAAAAGTCCCAAAAGTGTTTTTAAGTTCAACCTTATAGTAAGCTTCTAAGTTTTTCTCCTTAAGTATCCTAGAATTAAGCCTTCAAAACAGAACCTAACTATGGTAAGGAGAAAGATTTCTATTGCCTTAAAAGAATAAACTAAAACAATACTGATGATGGGCAGTACAAAAGTATGGGTAATAAATTCAAGTAAAGTGGTGGATATAAAAATAAAAAAATTATCACTTAAAGCTCATTTTTCGTAGAATGGTTGCGGCAGTGAATTTCCTCGGTAGTGGCTCTATACCCTCAAACTCAAACCAAGCATTGTCCTCAATGCTTAAATTAGGAGCAAGCAGTAGGCAACAAAATATAAGAAGGAAACAAGCAATTATAAAAGCAGCATAAAAAATTATAAGGACTCCGAAGAGCTATCCTCCACAATTAATTTTCTAGATCTAGTTGTTGATTGCTGCATCCTTGGTGATGGCGATGGTCGAGTCTTTGCTTGTCTTGGTGGCTGGACTCTTGTGGGCGTTGTTCGTTGCATGAGAGCATTCACCTCTTCTTCTCCTTCGTCTTGGGTCTTTGTTATATCAGTCCCTCTATCGTTTTCTGGATCTGCCTCGGTATGGTGAATTGTTGGCCCGACAATGTTTGAGCTTTGGTGTAAATAAACATCTATCTCAGCTGATAGACTGCTGATGAGTGCCTAAAAGGCAGTTGTTTACTACCCTTCCTATGGTACTTTATGCACCTATTATACACCAACTTGAACCGAATTATGAACTTTTTGCTCAAATATTGGATATTCCGTTATCATCACCTACAAAGTTAATATTTATAGAGAATGCAAATATTATTACATATTTTGTACATGCATGAATATCCAGAGCAGAAGAGGCAGAAAAGAAGTGTTGAGTCCGAGGAGAAGACATGTCGCGGCAGAATCCAGTGTGGCAGCACCAACAATGGAGGCGCATTGAAAGATAAAAATATAGAGAACATTCTGGAAGATACAGCGCATCAATTGGACCAGGCTAGCGCGCTAAAAGCCAAATTCAAAGACCAAGCGGGAAAACCCTTCTAGAAGGTGGCAAACTTGGAAATATCAGATTTCTTAAAGAATACTTGTTCCCTACTCCAAGTTGAAGTCTATTTAGGAAAGGTTTGTCATAGGTTAAGATTATAAATACCCTTGCCGGCCACAATGTTAAGAGAGCCGATTTAGAGAATTAGAGAGAAACCCTTAGAATCGATCCTTCTCCTTAAGAATTGTACTTAAACGATAATATGTTCTAAACTTCTTAGGGATAGGTGAAGGTTGTCGATATTAGTGAGAGGAGATTGATTCTTGTATCTTTGTTCTTATACAATAATAAAATCAAAGTTTGCTTATCCTATTGTCATTCTTTGTTCTTGTATTCAAGCCCGAGAGGAAAGTTTGCAAGTAATCTATTTATCTATCATCGAGAGGTGTAGGTTCACGAAAGGGATAAGTACGGTGTTGTTAACACTAACTCTGCCTATACTCTTGTGGAGGCACTAAGGGATAGGTTAAGAGTTTCAGCAGCTAAAAGAAGTATTGGATTTGGTTGGTGGTTATCTTTGATTTACGCCAAGAGGTATCGTCAAGGACTGGTCATCAACAGCACTTTGACTCAGAGATGAGCGGAGTCACTTACTGACACTTTGCTGAACTTTGATACTTCTGCCCACGAGCAAGAGATTGCCGCGGCAGAAGAGCACCAACGTTGTCGAGGCAGTATCTGCAGTACTACTGAAGCAGTGTTGTGTGATTGCATGGGACAAGGAGAAGATCAATTGAATCCACTAATTGACGCAACTGGATTCTACCTGTTTTCTCTATATCGTCTTCAACCATTTATTTTATGTTTTTTTATTTAATTATTTAGTTAGATAAAACAAATCAACTTATTTGTGTCTTTTATTTTATTGTAGAGTGAGAAGAGAAAAGGTAGCATATTAAGTATTCCAATCCCTGTGGAGACGATACTCGAAAAATACTTATCATTTTATTACTTGACGACGTGTACACTTACACTTAATTGCGCTTTTATTACACGCATCAAGTTTTTTGCACCGTTGCCGGGGATTGGTAACTAAATTTTTTTACCTTTATTTTCTCGCACTTAGTTTTATAAAAAAAATTAAAAAAATATCTAAACTAATCAGGGTTGTTTTGACCTGGCCAACAAAACAACAATGGTATGAATGCTACCGAGACAGACAACCGCGGTGCATACGCAGCAGTTGATCCAGCAAATCTTCCAAGACAAGAAAGAGCACGAACAATTCATGATTATTTGGAGGAAGACTTGGATTGACTACCTAAACAAGACCTGCCAAGGCAACCTTCTCCGCGGTAGCACTCCCTTTGAGCAAAAATATATCAGAAAGAAAACATTTGACGAGGAGATGGCGACTAGGACATCAGCTTCTCTTCCATTCAAAAAGGGGAAGATAGATGGTTGCTGCTGGAGATGTATCATTTACACTCCTACAGTAACCTAAATTTCTATCTCATTGTCCCTATTTACTTTTATGCTTTAGGAATTAATTTTTAGTTTTCAGTTTAGGAATTAGATTTTAAAATTCTTGCAATTTAGTTTTAAAGTAATTTTATTATTTTTACAGTTTTTATTAATATTCTTTGTAGTTATTTAGGAAGAAAACCCAAGAAGGAGAAGTAGTGGAGCACATAAAACGACCCTGAAATCAGGCTCACTGTCCCACCTAAGAAACGGCCAAGGAGGTTGGCCGCCCAGATGCAAGTGACGGCGGGTTTGCATCTCTAGAACTTCATCTCTCCCGTTTTATTTCATACTTCTTCATTATTGTTTTCTAGTACATTTTTTAGTTTCTTTCTCCACAAACTCCACACCAACTGATGACCCTCAGGATACAGAAGAGGCCAAATGCAAAATCTAAAAATTGGTTTATCTTTTCCTTGTCTCTTAATTTTTATCTTGTCTTTAACTGTTGCCTTATGTTCAGATACATGAAGTAAGGACAATGCATCCCTCAAGTTTGGGGGAGTATTGATCATATTTTCTACCTTATAAATATCTACCATATATGGAAGTTATTCAGATTATCCTACTAATGCCTTAATTTTTGCATTTACAACAATTTCAATCTGATGCAATTTTTTTTAGTCTGTTGAATTTTATTGAGACTGCCTCGGTAGCAACATACTCTCCTGCCGTCGCAACAGTATGCACCATTCACCAAACTTGAATTCGGAAAGGTCTCTTAGGATTAGTACTTAGGATTAGACAATGAGCCTGAAATCACATAAACACTGTTAGTCTTAGTTGATTTTAAAAGTTCTTTTCTTTGAAAAGCAATAAGGACTTAGGCTTAGATTTTATACTAGAGGTACCTATTACTGGCTCTAGTTTAGTCCATAGAGGTGCCCATGACCGGCTCTAGGACTTTGGTTTCTCCCACTTACTAGAGGTACCTATCACTGACTCTAGTAAGAAAAGCTAAAACACTTGAGGTTCCCGAAACTGGCTCAAGCAATATAAATTCATAGCAATATAGATTTATATACCACTGTTGAAAAAAAGAATTAAAAAAATCTTAGTCGGAAGTCTTGAGCTAAAAAAATATTAGAACTTAGAAAATCATCTTTGACACAGCTACGCACACACTCACCAAGACTCCTAGTCCAGTTCCGAGGAATCCCCAAGAAACAAGAAGAGGCCGAGTCAGGAAAGGAATTCAGTCGCGGCAGGGAGGACGGTATATTACTTTAAAATTATTTACTTAAATTTATCTTTTTCATTGCTTGAGGACAAGCAATAGTTCGAGTTTGGAGGTGTGATGAGTTCCTAAAAGTCCTCATCTTTTACATCATTTTCCCACTCGATTAATTTTTTTATTATCTTTTCCATTTCTTAAGGACAAACAATGGTTCGAGTTTGGAAGTATTTGATAAGTGATCAAAAGTCCTATTTTTCATACCATTCTCCCACTCGATTATTGCTAGTAAAGGACAAATTTAATGGCAATATTGGATAATTCTGCTTATTTCCATATTTTAGCATCTCAATACTCAATTTATGAATTAATCTATTATTTGGCATAAAACAGATGCATTTGATGGTTTTCTTTCTTAAGACAGGAAACTGCATCGTAGGGATTGCCAAGCAAAGAAGATGGATGCTGGAAACTGAAGCTGAAATGCATATAAACACCCACCTCGGCAGCACTTTAATGCCCTGGCAGCACCCGAAAAGGCAAATATCAATATGGTAGGTGATTTGAAGAGAAAAATAAGGTGAACGTTTTAAGACAAGCGGCATAGAAATCGGAGCTGGGAAACACATGAAAAGACAATATCAAAGGCCATGTAGGAAAAGAATCCTAATAGGAAAAAACTAGGAAATAAAATAAAGATTTTTTATTTGTGTATTTAACTTGCGTTTTACTCCAAGTTGTATTCCTACTTTGAATAGTATTGTTCTAGGCCAAGCCTATATAAACCATAGCCTATTTAGAGAGGAGGATATCTTGAAATCAAGTGTTCATAGAAAACCCTAAACTCCTCCATCGTCCCCTAGGGTTTAGGTAAAGGTTGTCGAGTATTTATGAGAGGATATTTTACTTTGTTTCTTGTTTCAATGCAATAATAAATCAAAGTTTGCTTATCTTATTGCCATTCTTTGTTCTTGTATGCAAGCCCGAGAGGGAAGTTTGCAAGTAATCTATTTATCTAACATCGATAGGTGTAGTAGATTCACGAAAGGTATAAGTACGGTGTTGTAGACACTAACTCGGCCTATAATCTTGTAGAGGCACTAAGGGATAGGTTAAGAGTTTCAGCAGCTAAAAGAATTATTGGATTGGTTGGTGGTTATCATTGATTTACGCCGAGAGGTATCGTCAAGGACTGGTCATCAACAGCACTTTGACTCAGAGATGAGCGGAATCACTTACAGACACTTTGTTGAACTTTGATACCTCTTCCCAAGAGCAAGAGATTGTCGCGGCAGAGGAACATCAATATTGCCGAGGCGGTATCTGCAGTACTGTTGAAGTAGTGTTGTGTGATTGCATTAGACAGAAACAAGTCAATTGAATCCACAATACGATATAACTGGATCCTAACCCACTTTTCCATCCTTGATTTCTTGATCATTTATCTTTATTGTTTTAATTATTTTTCTTAGTTATAATTCAACCCCAATAATTTGTCTTTTATTTTATTACAGAGTAAGAAGAGAAAAGGTAACAGATTAAGTATATCAATCCCTATGAAGACGATACTCGATAAATGCTTATCACTTTATTACTTGACGACATGTACACTTGCACTTAATTGCGCTTTTATTATACGCATCAACTACCCATGATGTTTAGGGATGTTGGGGGAGTACTGAAGATTGCCCTCCTCTTGGAAGGTCTTTTGATGGCAGATGATGCCGCGGCAGAATCTGCTTCCCTAGATGGGCCAGCATCGTGAAACTATTGCTAAGGGTCTGTGAGGAAGAATGGTCTCGGTCCTCCTGGAGCTGGTGTTGTCTCTGTGTAGGGTGAGGTTGTTACGAACATGTTTGTGGGAAATTCTAGAAACTGCACCTCTTAGTTTGGAAAGTTGTGGAGCATCATTTGAGCAAGTGTGTTGTTGAAGTCTCTTTGATACTCCATGTATCTCTGCTGCCTAAAATCCATGGTTGTCATCCTTTGTAAAATCTCCTAGTATGGATCTGCTGCGGCAGTGGTATGGGCAGTTTCGGGAATGTCTGTCGTGTACTGGACCCCGGCAGTAGTATCGACAGTGGACTGCTGCAGAGTTGCCTGGACTAGTTTTGCCTGCGTAATCTACATGCTCTTGTGGTAGAATTCTCTAATCCATCCATTTTTGGGGTGTGAATTCATCTGTCTCGGCAGTGGGTACACCTACATCATTATAAATACCAGTGATTAAGGAAGGGAAATACAAAGGACCTTTATCCTTCTTACCTCATTCATGAATTTCTCCCAAAATAATATCTCTAATGTTGATGCTCCTTTTGTTGATGATTGATTGTATGAGCACTAATCTCCTTCGGTCCACCGTGCTATTATGGGAGGCTGGGATGAGGCGTCTCTTTACAAAAGTGTTCCAAAGTTTGGCCTCGGGTTTCAAACTTTACCTTGCTACGGATCCTTTGTGGGCACCGGTCTCCCATGGGTATTACCGTAGCAGAGGTCGTCGTTTATCACCTCGTAGTCTTAAGTGGTGACATCCTCTATAAATTTGGCACGGACATCACGTATAGGGACAAGACCATAGAAATCGTTTATTGTATCGGCATCGAGCTTGATAGGCCTGTCTCGGTAGTGGACAAAGAGAGAGTCCTTGCTTGGCACGTGCGCATAGAATTCTCGCATGATGGTGGCACTGGCCTGGGGAGGTTGTAGGCAGAAAATATCTCATTCTTGATATTTTATCTTGTCGAACAGGTAGTGTTCGATGCCGAAATCTTCTTCTTCTGAATGTTGGAATCCTTGTTCCTCTCATAATTGCCGAGCAATGAACAGTCTGTTAAATCGTTCTTCAGCAGTTGTTGGGGCAAAACATTTATAGTTGGCCATGAGTGAGTGTTGTGAGAGTTTTGTTCTTGGAGAATTTCTTGAAGAGTACTGAAATTTACAAAAAGGTAAGTAGGCAGAGTATTGTGAGAGCAAGATTAGAAAAGAAATAAAGATAACAAGAATGCAAGAGTGAATAGTTCAAGAGGGAGAGATTGCTTATATAGGCATCGACAGTGTGATCGTTTTAATCCTCTTGCCGTTTTGTAGCCGTTTAACTTTTACTGCCGTTTGCATTTACTATCTCGGCAGAAATCTCGGCAGATAGCCGTTACACTATTTCTGCCCATTAGAGCTATTGCGGCTTCTGACACTGTTTACTGCCTCGTAGAATTCCTGTTGTAAACTATTTATACTTTATTCTTGCTTATTGTCCTAAAAAAATTATTAAACAAAAACAAGAAAATTAATTAAAGATAAAACATAATTATATTAAGTAAATCTAAACTAAACTAATCCTAAAATAAAAAATAAAAAGATAGGAGAAGAGATTATATTACTGGTGGAGTTCATGTAAATGTATCTCTCAATCTGATTATCTCTTGTTGATCAGAGTTATCCTTTAAGTGTTGGCCATTGGCTTTAAGTTTATCCCTTATTATTCTAATCTTCACTGTACCCTGTTTGTCTAGACATTATGTTGCGTTGTTGGTTCCCTTCACATATGCCTTAATTTTCCTACGAAAAATTCTACCATAGCAAATATCTAATTTTTTACCGAGCATGCTGCCCAGGAAGTGACTGTTGAAGCAGGATACCTTTGTGTCTGTATCTTTAGTGTGAAGGATTTTGAATTCTTCTGCATCATCATACCTTTTCATATTGTGGAAGGCATTGAGTTTAACTTGTTGGTCATTCACCCTCATAGTCAACTCTACTTTTTCCACATCAATTAGTGTTCGCCCAATTGCAAGGAAAGGTCTCCCAAGGATGTTCGGTGCATTCTC
Organism: Abelmoschus esculentus; assembly: GCA_035048815.1. Classification (NCBI taxonomy): domain Eukaryota; kingdom Viridiplantae; phylum Streptophyta; class Magnoliopsida; order Malvales; family Malvaceae; genus Abelmoschus; species Abelmoschus esculentus. Next base: position 12,978,028 of record JAUCBN010000036.1, read on the forward strand.
ATCTGCTTCATAATCAAGGACAAGAAAATCAGCAGGAAAAATAAATTTATCTACTCTTACTAGTATGTCCTCGATTTTTCCTTCGGGTTGCATGTATGATCGACCCGTAAGTTGGAGCATCACAGTTGTGGGTTTTGCCCTTCCAATTCCAAGCTTTTGGAAGACAGACAGGAATTAGATTGATGCTTGCTACAAGGTCGCATAGGGCCTTACCTTTATAGTGGTTACCAATTGCACAAGGTACTGTAAAGCATCTATGATCCTTCAATTTTAGAGGCATACGATTGTGTAGCATTGCCATGCATCCTTGTGTAGCAGCCACTGTTTCAAACTCACTTAGCCTTTTTCTTTTAGACACAATTTCTTTCAAGAACTTAGCATCATTAGGCATTTGTTCAATTGCCTATACAAAAGGTAAGTTAATGTGGACTTGCTTTAAGATATCAAGAAATTTCATAAATTGATGGTCCTATTTTTGCTTTTTCAACCTTTATGGGAAAGGTGGTGATGGTCTCATCTCTTCCAGGGTTTCTTTGGTTTGGAATTTAATACCTGGAACCACTGTGTCTGTCACTGTCTCGACAGCTTGTTCAGGTATTACCGAGCTCTCTACTAGGGCAATGTTCTCATGATCATTTTGTTCAGCCTCCAAGTCCTCTTTTTCTGGTTCTTTTGGTGGGATTTTGACTGCAAAGCTTTCTACCTTTTTCTTTCAGCTGTAGACCACTTCTGGTAGTGATTGCTTTGTATTGTTCATGGCCCATTACCTTAACAACTTCAGTATTGCTAGTTAATCCTCCTTGTGGTCTAGTATTGATGTTTTCGGCAAACTACCCAACCTGAGTTTCTAGTGTCTTAATAGTAGCCTCTTGGTTTTGTAACCTCATCTTAGTTCTATTGATGAATGCATCTGTTTTTTTATCAAGTTACTATTCTCTGCCATGTAAGATTCAGTTTTCATCATGAACGCTTTTAGAGAATTTTCTAGAGAACTTACAGGTTGTTGTTGATGCATCTATTGCGGCGGCAGAGTTTGCTGTTGCGGCAGAGCTTGCTACTGAGGCAGATGTTTTATTTGTTGCTGGAATCCTGGGGGTTGAGTAGTTGGATTCAAGGCATTTTTTAGAATTACTCCATGAAAAGTTTGAATGCCTCTTCCATGAGGGGTTGTATGTGTTGGACATTATATTGTTTCTATTGTAATTTCCAACATACATGTTGGCCTCTTGATTCATACACTCAGAAGAATTGTGGTTACCTCCACATAAATTGCAGTAGAAATCAATGGCTTTAACCTCATGTGTATTCTGTTGTAGTTACACGTTCTATACCATATTGGTAAGAGAGGCCAATTGTGTTGCCACTGAATTTGATGTTTCTAATTCATTCACTGTGGCTTGGCGTCTTACTCCTCCTCGCCTAGATGTAAGAGTGTTCCATTTGCCGAGGCATCTAACATCATCCTTGTCGGGGAATTGGTGACATTGTAGAACATGGTCACTTGTGTCTATAGTGGAAATCCATGCAATGAGCACTTGTGCAATACCTCTCTGTAGCGCTCCTATGCCTCATACATAGGTTCATCATCAGCCTGTCGAAAAAAAGAAATCTCATTACGAATTTTATCATATAAATTTATAGGATTAAAGCGCATAAAAATCTCGTCATAGTTCACTCCAAGATCCTATTGATCCTGTTGGAATTCTATTTAGCCAGGTTTTTACCCTATCCCTCTGTGAATAGGGGAAAAAATTCAATCTTAAGACATCTTCATGGACTCCTTGAATCTTGAAAGAATTGTAAACTTCCATGAATTACTTAAGATGTTGCCTGGCATCTTCTGTCATTGACCCACCAAATTGTCCAATAGTGTTTAGCATATTGAACATGACTGGTTTTAGCTCAAAGTGGTTTGCTTCTATTTCTGGTGTAATGACTCCAAGATTTAGTCCATTTAAATCTTCCTCCATGAAGTCTCTAATAGTTAACTGTCGCGGTAGAGGTGGCTATGGAAGGCCTCCATTGTCGGCAGGTAAGTTCTAATTTCCTTGATTTATTGTCATGGCTCCTTGGATCTATCTCCTCAATCCTTGATAGGTACGTCCGATTTATGGATCTAACACATACAAAGGATTGGTAAGGTTGACCCTGGTCATACACCAAAAATGAACCAAGTAAAATAAAAATTAAAACTAAAATAACTAAAAAGCAAGAAAATAAAGAAAACAAAATTTAGTTGTCAGTCCCCGACAACGGCGCCAAAAACTTGATGCGTGCTAGATATGCACACTTTTAGTGCAAGTAAACATGTCGTCAAGTAATAAAGTGATAAGTATCAAGTATCGTCTCCTTAGCGATTGGTATACTTAATATGCTTCCTTTGATCTTCTTGCTCTGTAAAAGAAAATAAAAACACAAGTGAATTGGGGTTGTGATTTGTCTAAATAATAAAAACTAAATAAAGGTAAAATAAGATAAGGAAGATGGTCAGGATTCAGTTGTGCTATATAGTGGATTTGATCAACTTGTTTCTTTCCAAAGCAATTGTACAACACTGCCTCGGCAGGACTGCATATTACTGCCTCGAAAGTGAAGATACTCGTCTGCTGCGGCAATCCCTTGCTCTTGGGCAGACTTTACCAAAGTTCGGCAACGTGTCCTTAGATGACTCCGCTTATCCTTAAGTCAAAGTACTATTGATGATCAGTCCTTGATGATACCTCCCAGCGTGAATCAATTATAATCACCAACCAATCCCACACTTCTATTAGCCACTGAAACTCTAAACCTATCCTTAGGCCGAGTTAGTGTTCCATGGCAGAAACACCGTAGTTATTCCTTTTGTGAATCTAACTCTCTCGATATTAGATAAATGGATGACTTACAAACTTCTCTCCCGAGCTTGAATGTAAGAACAAGGAATGACAAAGAATAAGCAAACTTTGATATTTTATTGCATTGGGAACAAGAAACAAAGTTTGACTTCCTCAAACTAATACTTTACAACCTTCACCTAAGCCTAAACAAAACTAGAACATAATGTAGAAGAAAAGAAAAACTAAAACTATACTCTCTAATTCTATGAATTGGCCGAATCTAATGTGTGTCTATTCCCTTGGATGGCTATGCCTTATATAGGATTGGCCTAAGGCAAACCTTTCCTAAGTAGAATAAAACTTGGAGTAGTTAACAAGTCATGTACATAGGTCAAAAATTTCCAAGTTTAACTCTTCTAGAAGGCTTTCCCATGTGGCCTTGTCTTTGGGCTTTCCTTGTTCTATTCAGCTCCGATCCTTGGGCTTCTTGTCCAGCAATGTTCTTCTCATATTTCTCCTCAGCTTGCCCATCATATTGCTACTTGACATCAGGTCCTGCCTCGGCATCAGTTTGCTGTCACGACAATATTTTTTCCTGCACAGACATAAAAATGCAGTAAAGTATGCATTTTCTATAAATATTATCTTTAATAGCATAATCCCTAAATATATCATATTAAGAATATGCATTGGTCCAAGTAGGTGTAGAATTGATGATTAATGCCCATGAAAAGTATAGAAAATGATAGTGAGTTGAGCACTTATCAGAGCTCTCAACTGGAAAATAATTTTCTTATTAATTTTAGTATTGTAGTTACCAATATTTTTACTTCAATTATTTTTTGGGATTGTTAGGGATTGAGAGCTATTTTTAAATTCTATGCATTAATTGTTTGTTTAAATTACACTATTTATAAATAAGAATATTTATCTTTTATATTACATTCTTATCCTTTGAGTTATAAGTTTCATTTTAAAACTACCTTTTTCGTTTTCTTGGTTCTAAAATTTTATGAATTATAATTTTAACCTGTCGTATACTTCAAGTCAAGTTTAAGGTGTTACGTTTTTGGTATAAAAGTCGAGTTCAACACTCGGATTGTGAGGCACATACTTACTGTTTTACAAATTTTTGAAAAGCATGCATACAATGAATATTTTTGGGGATATGAAAAATTTTTGAAAACAAAATGTTTTACTATGAGACTTTTACCTTTTATTTTGAAATTGAGATTCTGGTACTAAATCTAATTTAGGTTATATTCTTGTAGATATATATTATGTCACCTCGTATGAGTGTTAGACTTGCTACTGTTAGAGGCCGAGGATGTGCTACTGCTGTGGTTAGTGAGCTGTCACCTGCTGTTGATCATACTAATTATCAAGCTGAGATGCAAAATTAAGATTTTGACCCATAACCTGAGGCATAACATACTGTGAGCCGAGAGTCTAGGATAGGAATACACGTGAACAACCACATCATGAGAAGGATTTGTTAGATTTTGATGATAGTGAGCCTGTGGAATTAGATAATATTGCGGTTAATCAAAAGTTACTAAAATACTTTCATAATCATTCAAAAAATGCTAGAAAGCCATTATTTGTTATTTTCTTGAGTGTTGGGATGACAGTATTTGCGTGTGTTTTGGATGAACACCCATCGGATACTAAACTTTAGATGGAGGACCTTGAGAGTTTGTTTGAGGAGATTGAATACCCTGACGGTGAAGCATAACGTTGGAGGAAATATGAAAAGAGGTAAATGTTTGTTGATCAAATGACCTGGGAGACTCTCCGTCAGGTTTTCTAAAATCATTATATGGGATAGAAATATTTAGTTCACCGACGTCAAGCTTTCATAGATTTAAAACTTAAGGATATGATGGTATCTAGGTATTAGATTAGATTTTTGGAAATGTCTTAGTATGCATCCAGTTTAATGGACACTAAAAAAGATAAGTGCTAGGAATTTCTGATAGGTCTTCGTTTTACAATCTATGAGAAAGTAGCTCATTTTAAAGATAAATCTTTTAGTGAGTTGGTTGACCGTGCCAAGACGATGGAAAGAATGAAATCTCTTTATATAAGTCAATCAAAATATGAGAAATATCGGGGTAAGAAGTATTGTGGATCGGATTTTTAAGATTGTACCCCGAGTTATTCAAGTAAGAGAGCTAGAGAGGATTTAGTTAAATAGAGTAATCGAAGGTCGAAGCTGATTTTATCTATCGTCAATGAAGGTGGGTCGTCAGCTTCCCGACTAATCTGTCCATTTTATCAAAAGAAACTTGATGGGGAACACAAAAGAAAGATTGGTGCTTATTTCAGGTGCGGATCCCTGGATCATTTTTTAATACTTGTCCTCAACCGCCTACAACCTCCTTCATGAGGAATTAGTCACATGCTTCAGTTAAGACATCCGATGTTGGTAGAGGAAAAGGAAAGTTTGTTGCCTCCAGTATAGGGGGTAAGAGAGGATCAGCTAAGAGTGTTGGTGAAGTTGCTTCGGGTATTAAGAAACCAAGTCTGATTTATGCTACAAGGGCTCATGATGACCATGATCAGCCAAATGTTATAGCGAGTATATTTTCTATCCATTTTATACCTTATTTTACTTTACTTGATAATGAGTCTACACACTCTTATCTGGTCAGTAGGTAGCGGGTGGTCTTGTGATTCCAGTAAATAAAATCGACATTTCTCTAACTGTACAAAGTCTCATGTGTAGCCCTGTAGATATTAATAAAATTTATCGTAATTGTACCCTTGAAGTTGAAGGAAGGATGTTTCTTGTAAACCGTATGGATCATCTGTTCAATGAGCTTTATCTTATCCTTTGGATGAATTGATTATCCAATCATCGGGTTAACTTGGATTGTGAGAAAAAGAGAGCTTTTTTGAAAACACCCGGTAACCGAATAATACTATTAGTGGGAGAGCTAATAGGATTTTTATCAAATGTGATATCGGCTCTTAAATTTGAAAAGATGATTAAGAAGGTTTTTGTGGCTTATTTGGCATGCATTCTTGATCCGAGACAATCGGATTCTGGAATGGATAAGATTTGGATTGTGAAAGACTTTTCAAATGTGTTTCTTGAAAAATTATCGGGGTGCCACCTAAGCGTAATGAGATTAAGTTTGGTATTAATGTTTATCCGGGAATAACTCCGGTATCTAGAGATGGGCACGGGTCAGGTCGAATTTTTGGCCCACCTATACCTAACCAAAACAAACATACCCTCCATCCGACCCAACCCGAGGATAGAGTGACAAAAATTCAACCTTATTCGACCCAACCTAAATCATTATTTTTTTTAAAATTTTTAGGGACTTAATTGTAAAAAAATAAATTTTAGGGATCCAATTGTAAATAAAATAAAATTTTAGTGACCTAATTATAAAAAATAATTTTAGTGACCTTATTGTATAAAAAATATATCAAAAGGGATCATTATTGCAAATATTCCTAAAATATATATGGAAAATTATACTATTAGTCCCGGATCAGGTCGGGTCAGATTTTTTCCACCATAAACCTGAACGCAACCCGAACCAAAATCACCCTTGAAAAAACCCTGACCCAACCCGAACCCAAATTTTCTTCAAAAAATACGAACAATTTGGATCGGGTCAGGTCGAAACCTGTTGGGTTCGAGTTTCGTGCCCGTCCCTACTGGTATCAATGACACCCTATCGAATGACACCTAAATAACTTAAGGAATTAAAGATCTAGTTGCAAGAACTTTTAGATAGGGTCTTTATTAAACCAAGTGTTTCGCCTTAGGGAGCTCCGGTGCTTTTTGTCAAAAAGAAGGATTTGACACTCTAATTGTGTATTCACTATCGTAAAATGAATAATTTGACGATAAAGAATAAATATCCTCGCCCTTTATGATCTCTTTGATCAATTTTGGGGTGCTAAAGTTTTCTCTAAGATAGACTTGAGATCTTGTTACTACCAACTCAGAGTTAAGGATTCTGATGTCTTCAAGACAACTTTTCAAATACGTTATGACCATTATGATTTTCTTGTAATACCTTTCGCATTGACCAATGCTCCTACAATACTCATGGACTTGATGAACAGAGTGTTTCAGCCCTATCTCGACCAATTTGTTGTGGTTTTTATCGATTCTATTTTGGTTTATTCTAAATTTGAGAATGAACATGAGAAACATCTCCGAATTGTTCTACAAACTCTGAGAGAAAAACAGTTATAGGCAAAATTTAGAAAAAATATGAATTCTGCCTTCAGGAAGTTATATTTTTGGGTCACATAGTGTTTGTTGAAAGTATCAATGTAGATCCGAAAAATATTGAGGCTATAATGGAATGAAAACAACCCAAGAATATTTATGAGATCTGTAGTTTTTTGGGTTTAGCTGGTTACTATTAGGGGTAAGCATTCGGTTAATTTGATCAATGGCCTAACCGAATTAACTGAATTTTTAAAATCTTAACCGTTAACCAAACCAAAATTTCTTTAACCGAATTAACTAAAATTTTTAAAATCTTAACCGTTAACCAAACCAAAATTTCTTTAACCGAATTAACCGAACCGAAATTATTTCGGTTAATTAGCCGAATTAATCGGATTAACCAAAATTTATTATAAATTTTGGTTAAATTATATAACAGGTCACTAAATTAAGCTAAAATAATTTTTTAGTCACTAAAATTTTATTTTATACTAATTTAATACAAAATTTAGTGACTATTTTATATAAAAAATTTAATGCAAATTTTATAATATTTTAAAATTTAAATGACTAAAAATAAATATATATAATATATATAGTATTTAATATATATAATTTTAGTTAATTCGGTTAATTAACTGATTTCGAACCGAATTAATCGATCCGAACCGAATCCACACCCCTAAATACTATTGGAGGTTTGTACAAGGGTTTTTATTATTGCAGACCCTTTAACCAAAATTTTGAGGAAACATACCCTTTTTGTTTGGACTAAAGCCAAACAGTCCAGCTTTGAGAAATTAAAAACGGTGTCGACCCAAGACCCAATTTTGATACAATAGGAGTCTAGGAAATCTTATATTGTTTATAGTGATGCTTCCCATATTGGTTGAATTTGCGTGCTTATTCTGGATGATAGGGAAGTAGATTTTGCATCCCATCATTTGAAACAGTATGAATGTAGATACCCTACGCATGAACTTAAATTAGTTATTGTGTTTTTTGTTCTCAAAATTTAGAGGCATTATCTTTATAGGGATAAGTGTTACATCTTTACCGACGACAAGATTTTAAAGTATTTGCTCACTCAGAAAGAGCTTAATTTGAGACAATATAGTTGGTTAGAACTTCTGAAAGATTACGAATGTGAGATTGAGTATCACCTTGAAAAGGCTAACGTAGTGGCCGACGCATTAAGTCGTCACGTGATTACAGATCTAAGAGCTATTTTGGGCCGTTTGCGTTTATATGAGTGGTAAGTGTTTAAAATAGTTGTTATTTTATGTTTAATTACTCTTTGATTTGATAAATTAAGTTATTATCTTTAGTGTTTTCGTATGTTTTTTTGTAGGACTCTGAGTTTGGAAAATGCACTTAAATAGCAGATTTCTAAGTTTTTTTTATTTTATTTTCTGGATCAAGTTTGTAGTGGTGGGCACGACTTTGGGTATGAAAATATAACGTGACACTTGGTCAGCATCTTCTAGAAGATGACGTTAGCAAGCGCGTGATAACTTATCAGCGTTCTAGATAGCTTATCAGCCGTATTTTGAATTTCAAATTAGGATTTATCTTTTGTAATTTGAATTTAAATATTTTTAGATTTATTTAGGATTTATCTATTATTTTTAGGGTTTATAAAAGGCTAGAAATACCCACCTTGGGTAAACCTAGAACTTATTCATACTTTAATTCCAAATCCTAGAGTTTTTTTTCATCTCTTGTCTTCTTTATTTTTTTTTCGTTTTTATTTTTCATTTATTTTATTTTTATGTCAAGCATAATTCTTCCTGATAAGTGCTCAATTCACTATCACTTTTTACACCTTTCATAGACAATAATCACTTAATTTACACCTACTTGAACTAATACATGTACTTAACGTGAGATATTTAGATATTCTACTTTTATGACTTATAAAGATGATATTTATATAAAATGCAAGCTTTACTACACTTTTGTGCATTTGCAGGAATATCTATTGCCGCGAAAGCAATTGAGGCCGAGGCAGAACCTGAAGCCACGGTAGCACTTGAAGGAAAAGTACCGATATTGTAGGCGAGCTGAAAAGAAAAATGAGGTAGACGTTTCTGGACAAGCAGCACAAGGATTGGAGCTAGGAAGCGCATGGAAAGCCCAAGTCAAAGGCCACATGACAAAAGAATCCTTGTGGGAATAAACTTGGAAATAAAGAAAATATTTTATTATGTACTTGACTTGTGTTCTACTTCAAGTTGTATTCCTACTTAAGAAAGGTTTAGCCTAGGCCAAGCCTATATAAACCATAGTGGTCCAAGGAGAAGAGAGCATCATCGACATCGGAGACTAGAGAGCCAGATTCGTCATGGATTTTAAAGTTTTCTTTACTTTTCATTATGTTCTAATTTCCTTTAGGCTTAGGTGAAAGTTGTAGAGTATTAGTGAGAAGAGATTAAACATTGTTACTTGCTTCAATGCAATAAAATATCAAGGTTTACTTATTCTTTGTCATTCTTTGTTCTTGCATTCAAGCTCAGGAGAGAAGTTTGTGAGTAATCTATTTATCTAATATCGGGAGAGATAGATTCACAAAAGGAATAAGTACGGTATTTTTCTATTCGGAAAATCCTAACTCGGCCTAGGGATATGTTAGAGTTTCAACAGCTAAAAGAAGTATGAGATTGGTTGATGATTATAATTGATTCACACCGGGAGGTATCATCAAGGACTGGTCATCAATAGTAATTCAACTTAGGGATAAACGGAGTTATCAAAGGACACTTTGCGAAATCTTGGTAAAGTCCAACCAAGAGCAAGGGATTGTCGCGGAGGAAGAAACCCATCGTTGTCGAGACAGTAAAACTGCAGTGCTGTCGACACAGTGTTGTGTGATTGTATTGGACAAAAATAAGTCAATTGAATCCACTATACAAAACAACTGGATCCCGAAAACTTTCTTTAATTTTCTTTACTTTCTTCTTATTTAGTTTTCAAGTTATTTAGTTTGCTCCAACCCAAATTACATGTTTTTTTTATTTTATTTCTTTTACAGAGCAAGAAGACAAAAGAAGGCATATTGAGTCTACCAATCCCTATGGATACGATACACGATAATACTTATCACTTTATTACTTGCGACGTGTATTGATGAATGCCTAAAAGGCAGTTATTTACTACCCTTCTCATGGTACTTTATGCATCTATTATACAACAACTTGAACTGAAATATGGACTCTTTGCACAATATTGGATATTCCGTTATCACTACTTACAAAATCAATAATTATAGAGAATGCAGATATTATCACATTATCTGTACATGCAGGAATATCCAGGGCCAAAGTAGCAGTGAAGCGGTATTGAGGCCGAGGCAGAGAACAAAGCCGCGGCAGCATCCAGAGTGGCAGCATCAATATTGTAGGCGCAATGAAAGATAAAAATATAAAGAACACTATGGAAGATTCAGCGCACCAATTGGACCAGGCTAGCGCACTAAAAGCCCAAGTGGGAAAATCCTTCTAGAAGGCGGCAAACTTGGAAATATCAGATCTCATGAAGAAGACTTGTTCCTTACTCCAAGTTAGAGTCTATTTAGGAAAGGTTTGCCCTAGGTTAAGACTATATATAGCCTAGTCGGCCACATTGCTTATAGAGCCGATTTTAGAGAAACCCTTCTCCCTAAGAATTGTACCTAACGATATTATGTTCTAAATTTCTTAGGGATAGGTGAAGGTTGTAGATATTAGCGAGTGTAGATTGTTTCTTGTTTCTTGTTTCTTGTTCTAATAAAATAATAATATCAAAGTTTTCTTATCCTATTGTCATTCCTTTTTCTTACATTCAAGCTCGAGAGAAAAGTTTGTAAGTAATATATTTATCTAGCATCGAGAGGTGTAGATTCACGAAAAGGATAAGTACGATGTTGTAGACACTAACTCGACCTAGAGATAGGTTAAGAGTTTTAGCAGCTAAAAGAAGTGTTGGATTGGTTGGTGATTATCATTGATTTACACCGAGAGGTATCTTCATCGACTAGTCATCAACAGCGCTCTGACTTAGAGATAAGCGGAGTTAACTACGGACACTTTGCTGAACTTTGATGCATCCGCCCAAGAGCAAGAGATTACCGCAGCAGAGAACACTAATGCTGCCGAGGCCGTATCTACAGTACTGTCGAAGCAGTATTGTGTAATTGCATTGGACAGGAAAAAGATCAATCGAATCCACTAATTGACACAGCTGGATCCTACCTACTTTCTCTATATCGTTCTCAATCTGTTACTTTATGTTTTGTTATTATTTAGTTATTTAAACAAATCCAGTTATCTGTGTTTTTACTTTATTTTTCAGGAGCAAGGGAACAAGGGAAGACATTAAGTATACCATTCCCTATGGAGACGATATACGATATACTTATCACTTTATTACTTAACACCAACCCAATCTCGATCAAGTCAAGAGTGAATCGATTCGATCATTCCAGTCGGATAGCATTGATCGCCGCCTTGATCCGACCTACGTTAACAGCTTTCTTCTCTTATGCAATTGTTAGTTACAGGGGCAGACCACTAGAGTGACTTTCTCTTATATAAGGGAGACCACCAAAGGAAACTTCTTCAACTATGGCAATTCTTGGTCCCAGCTAAACAAGAGAAAGAGAATCTATCCTAGCAGCGGTAATTCCGATTCCAATACCTGGTTCAAGCTTTCAAGCAGAAAGTGAGACGAGCTACAATTCAATATGAAATCACGGAACACTCTCTATATCTCTCTTTTCCGTCTCAATCAATCAAAGACAGTTCAATTCGATCTTAGCCGATCTAAGGTTACCGACTCTCCGGCCCCCTTTCGGTGCACGATAGGAGAGTTCTATGGGCCCGCCGCTTTCTCAATCGATAAACTGTAAAATAAATGATTAGAATAGAAGATATTCTGTTCTTTCTCTACGCAATTTCAATTCAATTACTCGCAGAGGATGGAATAGCACTTCAATGCCTGCCTTCCTCTCGCTATCTGGCTGACTCGCTTACTTAAAATGCAGTTAAGATAAGATCTGATAGCGAATCAGTCTCAGCTAGAGTCTATCTCTATTACAAGCTCAGACTGTCTCCCCGTCCATTTTCTTTGAGTAGCTGTCTGCGTAACACATGCCGATCGGAACTAGTTTCATCTCGAGATGTCAGCGATTGGATCGAAAAGAACGAGATAGGTTTCCAGGCTTAGAGGAGAATCCACAAAGAGGACAGGCTCAATCAATTGAAGGACAGAGCGGAGCATCTAAGCGAGTAAAAGGGGTTAACTTGGATGCCCGGGCATGGGCTCGACAGCGAAACCTGATAGTTAGAAGACCACTCGGATTAGTATGAGGATTCCTTTTCTACCAGTCCAGGGAATTAGCTTGATGTGAAAGGTCTGGAGGAAAGCCCAGGCGATAGGATAAGGTAAAATGCTCGAGGAACGAACGTAGGATGTGCCGAGGGAAAACCGAACGATGACTTCGAACGTGAGCGTTTTGCCCAAAGTGTTCATCTAAAGTCATTGTCAGGCAGAAATTCCCTTTTTGAATAAGCTATTAAGGTTAGGAATCGACGAATAGGTTCTGAAAGGGAGTTAGTTATCGTTGACTGGTGCAAGACTTTCAGTGCCTTGCTTACACTTTCTTTCTACTGGTTGGCTTACCCTGTATTTCAAGAGTGAATACCGCAGTGAGGCGCGTGAAGCCCTCTGTTTGTTTGGTCTAAAAACAATATTATTCATCACCGCAACCACTCTTGCTTAGCTACCACTTGTCTTTGCTTGCTTACTTCTACTTCTAAAGCAAACCAGACTGAAGACAGTAGAGAAAGACTTTTTATTACGTTATCCAGAACGCGATGCCCCAAGGCAAGAAAGTCGCGATCGGCTTTCAATCCTATGATTTTACTCGAATAGCTAATGTCAGATCTTCAATATGGTTCTGTAAATCTTATAGATCAATGGCTCCCTACCAGAAATGGTAGGCACAACTGAGTTGTATAATCAACCCAGTAGCTTGAGCAAGGAAGCTTTAGCTTTATTCACTAGAGGAAACCAAGCCAAGCCCAAAATGGCATAACCAAATAATTGTTTTGCCAATGATGGATTTCGCGCTAGTGCGCCACTATCTATCTCAAAGTCCCTTGCTTGTTTTGTTTCTTTAAACTTCATTCTCCCTAGGGATTCATTAAGAAACCATATTGCTTCCGTTTGTGTCCTTTCCTTACTAATCAGTCTCACAGAACTCGCCTCGCTCTAAGGCTTTTCTTCGTCTCGAGATTCCTTCGCACCTCTCCCTATGGTCGAGTGGCTATCCTTCCTTCTTAGCAATTCTCTTCCTACTTCCTATGGTTGAGCTTTTTCAATCCTATCCCATTGCCCTAAGAGCAAAGATAGACGGGCCAAGCCCTATTTCTTTCTTTCTTACTCGATGGGGAAGGAACGATCAGATAAAGAAAGATTATGTCACCTACGGCCTTATAGAGACAGGGGAAGTGACTGTAGGTTCAATAAGAAAGATTGATTTATCAGAGGTAGGAATGAAAGAAGAGGTAGGTATGAAATCACTCGAGCAATTGAATAGAAGACTCTAACCAGCAAGAAAACAAACTCAATAGCTAATGCGCCCGTAATCAAACCCTTGCTTCTCTCTTTACTACTTACTAATTGGGTCACATCACTGTCCGTTGGGGAATAGAAGACTTGGTAATCAGTCCGGAGATGAGCTTTCATGCTATAGACACCCTTTCCTCTCCTTCTCCTTTCAGTTGAGCTATTTTATATCCTTCATATTGATTTTACCATATGAAGGAAATATATTGACGAACCGAACCCTGAACTCGCTTTGTCCCAACCTGGAAAAGTCTGGCAGTTAGAGCGAGGTCCTGGTGATACGGGTCTTTCGCCATTTGCGATCATTTCTTGTAGAAAGCGGAAATTCCTTTTAACTTGAACCTGTGTAATCGGCCCCGCTTTTAGGGCCAGTAGTAACTTACCTTCCGTAAATTATGTAAAGAAAAAAAGCTCTTGGTCCGCCTTCGATTGGTCCCTCAGTTGATGTTGGTGTGGAAGGGAAGCCCCAGTAGCCTATGGTTTATAGTAGTAAGCGGCTATTTCCTTTGTTGAGAATTGAAACCTCTTCAATGGAAAAATTTTCAGGTAGTGCAGTTCCTAAAGTGGGTGAAGCCTTGCCCAGTAGCATATAGATATGGAAGCTACCCTTGGCTTCCTTTGTTGGGACCCTGGGGAGGAGTCAGTTATGCCCCCGCCATGGTCCGGAGGCAGTTTGGTGAAAAACAGTTTGTCCCTACGACACACGAGCTGAGTGAACTGGAATTTTCATACAAAGACAAAGGAGCCATAGCCTTAGTAAAGGAAATAGCGGAGGCTTGGAAGCAGGTACACCGGGGCACGCCCGGAATTTTGACAGATGCAACTAGCGAAGGCTATAGACTGTGAGAAGGATTTGCTGCGATAGACATATTTAACCGAGTGTCGGACTCCTAAATCAAGAAAGGGGCGCATCGGTTTGTTTACTTAAAAAGTTAGCAGGCGAAGAACTTTTCTTATCATATAAAAGAGTTACGGAATTTCTATAGATTCAGCCCCTAGAGACTAGCTAGCCTTCCTTGGCTTGGGTGGATTGCTTTGAATAGAAATGCTTTCTCTGGTTCACCGAGGTAGTTCGACTAGCTGGAACGTAGCGAAGGTTCAGGTTCAGTTGCTTTTCCAGGGAAGGAAGCAACATTTTGATTAGTCGTCCTATCGTAACTAAATAAGTCGTAGATCCCGAGTGCCACCGATATAGCTCTTGGGGAGCTAGTAGAAGGGCTTGATCCCACACCGGTGAAAGGCAGACGTGGAACTCAAAATTTCGGGAGTTCTTTTTCAAGTATTGGCGTACAATAATTGATAAGGGCTAACGAGTTCTCACAGTTAGGCAAGTACTTTCACAGGTCCGATAGGAAAATAGAGCCGATATATCCGATCTTCGATCCTTCCCAAAAAAGAGCTATCAAAGGGGAATGAAAGTCTCAAGTAAAGGGGCAAGAAAAACTAGAATATAGTTTTTCGAATCAAATAAAACTATATTAGAAAATATATATATATAATTATTATATAATATATAAATAATAATTTATTAAATATTATAATTGAAAACTCTTTGAGATCACTCCACTCTCTCTAGACAACGGATTTCTTCGACGTGTGTATCTTACTCTCATCTCAAAACCCAACCTCAGAAAAACAGCAGGCTTTCCCTTCATTTGTTTGTGCCCTTTGATTGAGTCTTTTTAAAAGACCCAACAGATCCCCCAAGGGGCGTGTCTAACTACCTCATAGATAGCATCCACAAGACACTGAATTAGCCTAGAAATGGATGCATCTTATTGCTATCTCTCACCGACCTTTCGGTCCCCTCACTGGAAAATGGGAAGGTCACAAACCGCCCTCTACAGTTGCAAATGTGAAACAGTGCTAAAGCAGGACCCGTGACTATGAAAAATGACTGCTCAATCGAGACTTGAGTCACCCTGGAGTAAGTCAAGCCACATACTCAACAACGTCTCTGTCTGAACTGTGGAATTCTTAAATCGAAAATCGAAACACACTCTAATAACTTCAAACACTGGATCTGCAGATCTACGTGTATTCCAAAATTATGGTCTTCTTCAATCAGGTTCTCAAACCAATCCAATCAGGGAACTTCCAACAAAGACCAAACGATTTAATCCCAAACGCTCTGAATTTAATCGAAATTTTGAAACTGATTGTATTGTTTCAAAGCGGCGAAACCTCGAGATACTTTTCACTTGTCTTCCGCGAGTCTGAGACCTTACTTCTTCGACTACTCGACTTTTGCAAGTCCTTATCTCGCCTAAAAGTCTCAGCTAAAAAAAAATCCACCAATAGCCCTATAATGGATTGAGTTACATAGTGCCACCCAGGGTTGGAACCCACTTTTAAGTAGTTTATATGCACGCATGCATGTGTCATCACCTCATTGGTCGGAGGTCCAAAGGAAAGGGTCCATAAAAAAAAAGATTCTTCTTTTTCTTTTTATTTTTATATTCAAATTATTAGTTTTTCTTAGAAGACCCTAGAAGATTTTCTCGGGGCTGTTCACTTTCACTTGGTCGCCTGGTATCTTGAAACCTCTTTGCTTGCGGGGGCAGGAGTGGAAACGTCTGAGAGAGCGCTTCGCGAAAGAATCGTGTGGCGCGGTGAAAGGTTTCCCGTTGGGGTTTCCGGCCTCCCTGGTCCTCACCTAATTGTGGAAGAGGGGAGGTGAGCTGAGTATCAACTCTCTCTCTCGCGCCTTTATTCAGCTTGTTCCTGTTCGTCTATTTGGGACGGGGTGGGCAGCCCACATACATGAAGAGAAGAAGAGAGGGGTGGGGTTCCTTGATATTAAGGTGTCAAGGCGGTCGAAGAAGGCCACAAGTGGAAGCAACCGATGCTTTGGTCATTCAGTTGACTCCTTGCTGCCAGTCCGTGCTGGCAAAAGCAGGGGTTTCGGCCGGTTTTACCTACTATTGGATTTGAACCAATGACTCTCGCCGTATGAAAGCGATACTCTAACCGCTGAGTCAAGTAGGTCAAGCTGAGTCAAGTCAGAGAAGATAGACCCCTATAAGAAAAAGCCGCGCAACCAGAGTCCCCCTTACTATACAAGGGGGGGCGGAGCGCTAAGAAAGAGAAAGCGTTATCACTATACGAAATGAAGCAGCGGCTAGCACGCTAAGATCAACCACTTGGAGAACGTGGAACCTTTCTTTCTCGGTCGTCTGTCTTAATATAAGTGGATTCCGATTCATGCGGTCGTTCTCTGCTGCATTGGTGTTTTCCCTCTCCACTCTCCACCATAACAAAATGTTTCCACTATATCTCTCAGCAGTACTCAAAGGAAGTACGGCGGGTCCGAGTAGGAAAAAATGCACTAAGAAGTAAGGCATACAACAATGGATCAATTCATTCAACAAGATCCGTTCGGATTGGACCAGGGTGAATGGGATTATTGGTCTGACCTCTCGCTCGGATGGTTGACTCCCGCCGCCGACAGATGTCCCATGCCACGTTTCGTGAACTGCTATGCCCGAGAATGAATGAATTGTGATATAGCGCCGAATAAGCCACTGCTCTATTCCCGACTCGAAATCTATAAAGGACTTTAAGGGAGAGAAAATAGGGGGCCCTACACCATACATCCTGCTGCCTCGGGACGACTGCACGTTACATCATAGCAGCACGACCAAATGAAGGCGGAAACCTCTTGTATAGGTTGGGCGTTCCTGCGCACCCGGCATCCTGCAAGAAAGGGCCCCTTACTATAGTAAGGGGTCTTTTCTTGCTCGTTAGCGCTTTAGTTTTCAATAAGGACGTTTAGGCCCACACCCCTCCCATTCCATTTTTTTCTCTTCTATTCTTATATCATGAAAATGATGTTAGCTTTATAAGTATAAGGAAGTCTTTCAAGCTGACTATTCATATTTGTCTTTTCATGTAAATATAGGGCATCTATGGAAATGGTTCAATTCAATCTTGTCTAAGGGGAAATTAGAGTGTAGGCTAAGTCAATCAATGTCTTGGTCCTCTTGACAAGACCCTTGTCAGTGAAGACCCTATTATAAGACAGATCAAAACACTTTGATACTAAGGACGGACCTCTTCCTTAGGTTTCATTCCTTTTCTTTTAGTGCTTGTACCTTATCTCGCATCCAGGAATGATTTCTCTTTGCCTTCAGGTGCGGAAGTGACTGCTTGGTGTGCGTGTGTCCTTGCAAGTTTTTCTATATTTCCAGTCTCAATAAAGGATGTTTTCGCTTCACACCTTGGGTGAGTTCCTAATTAGTCATGGTGCACGAGCGATCGTCATCTTCTTTTTTCTTGCCGGGACTAAATTAAGCTTTAATTATCCTCAGTCTTCAATTTTTTCCCTCTCTTTGTCCGAAGTCCGTCCAAGACCATCCTGCATTTCTGAGCTTTAAGTTTAAGTAAGGAGTGAAAAGCCTTGCAATCAATCTTTATTTTCTGTTCGTGTAATATAAAAAAACCGATATTTCTTCTTTCCGGGTTCTAACCATCCATTGCCACAGGGTCTTCTTGGGGGGTTCCACCTTTGACTAATTCGCCTAGTCGTCCCTCGTTTGATTCTTTCCATTCTCGTAATGAAGTGGGCCTTTTTTTTCATTGTTTTGTTTGAAGTAAAGGCTTGTTTATTGAGTCTAAGAGCCTACCCGAAGTAAATCCTTATCCTTCTTTTTATTGTTGTGTAAGTAAGCGCCTTGCCATCCTTCCATTCCTCCCTGTTGTATTCGAATCATTTCTTTTCGTAGATCGAGGGAAGGGTTTTTCGGCTCTATCACCATTTGGCCTATCTTCTTCCATTTTCTTTGTCTTGATAATTTCTAAGAGCTGACCCAGAAAAGACTGATTTTCCTTTATTCGTTGACCGAGTGTAAGAGGTTGTTGGAGTTTTATCCCCATTATCCTGAGGCACCGAGTCGATTTCCTTATTGGTTGAGAATGATGAGAGTCAGTGCCAGCGTGCTGCCGAGCCTGTGTCCGGAGTCAAGTCTTTTATTGTTCCGTGAGTGAGTTCAGTGACTGACGATGTTGGAAGTCTTTGATTGGTGTTACTGTGTAACTGGCCATTAGCGAGCGGCTAAGGGGCAAATTTACTTAACTTAATTGAAATCGTAGGTCTCGGATTCTATTCCGTCTTCTTTTTAGTTTATCAAGATCCGTACTCTGGCTATTCCCTCTCGTAGTCGATTCGGTATGTGTAGTCTTTACCCTAGTAAAAGACTTTGCAAAAAATTCAAGTCCCACAGCTCTGAGTTCGTACGAAAACTTCAAACCCAGCTAAGTCTTTCCTTTGTTTCTGAAGGCATCTGCAATTGCGTTATCCTTCCTTGGCACATGAGTAATGCTGGCATCAGGGAAGCATTCGAATAGGCGTTGAGCTAGATCATGGTACATTGCAAGGCCTTCATACCGCACTTCATATTCCGTGGTCATTTGTTTGATGACCAATTCCGCGTTCCCGAAGATCTCAATATGACGGATCTTGAACTTCAAAGCTAGTTCCAGTCCCATAATCAAAGCTTCGTATTCAGCTGCATTATTGGTGCAGACCTTTCCTAGATAGAAGGAATAAGGGAGTATGTCCCTTCCTGATCTGAGAATACCGGGCTTTCTCGGGGATAGCCGGTCGCTGAACTGCTAACTGAGCTCTTGAATGCTGAGCCTAGCGGAGTTGCCTGTGTGAGGCATTTGAATTTCCTTCCGATCCCGGGACTCTTTCTTTCGTAAATCTTTGGAGCGTATACCAAAGTGAATCTAAGCATTACTTTATGTGGGAACGTCGATCTATAAATCTTCCATCTCTAGCGTGGATGGATAAGGCTGAAGCTAGTCTTTTTCGTTGTGATGGATTGGATTCTGCAAGAAAGGCTATTCTTGCCTGCTCCGCTACTAAACTCACTTGCCCTAGGGACAGAATCAACTGCTTTATTATAAACTGCTAGTCTTAAGGGAAGCTGCCTATTACTCGTTTGGATCGGTTGGCTCATCTGGATCGCCAAGCACTGATAAGAACTAGATATTGTTAGCGCGTTATCCACCACGTTAGAGTGAGTCTTACTACTGATAGTCTGCCCTTTAACCCATTAGCTCCTTTGTAACCCTTCTATAGAACGCTTGTGGGGAAACCCCTTATGGAACTCGTCCTCGAACTGCTGATACACCTTTTGCCTTTGCCTTACCCGCTACGCCCCTTTATCAGTAGCAGCTGAGGGTGTTTAAAACCTTATCCTTCAAGTGAAAAGAAAAAAGGCCTCATCTCTTCCTCTAGGGATGGAGGTAGGCCCAGCCCACGCTTGTGCGGTGGGTTGCGCTTGTACACGACCTCATAAAAAAAAGAAAGGCTTAACACTTGAAAGTCCCCTTTTCCTGAAAATTCTTTCGAATTTTCAGCATCCTTTTAAAGGTAGGGGAATCGGGGTTACTCAACTCCCCGAGCATCTGTCGCAGAGGATGGAGCGAACCCTACGTAAGGGTGCGGTTCCTTCTCCTCCCTTCTTTGGGGACGAGTTTTTATTTCATAATAGAATATAGGATGGAGTCTCGCTCAGCCCTTTCTGTGCTCATATAATGTAGATTCGCTTGCCCGAATCGGCGGACTTCAGACCTCTATCTGACAAGAGTACCGTCGTGTTGTGGCACTTTATTTTATTTTGGCTCAGAAGGGTTCTGCCTCCTCTAACTCTCCCTGGGTACGGGTTTCCCTTCACTAGGATCCCTCGACTGTGGAATCCTTTCGATCTCTCTCTCCACTCTTTCAATGAGGCACTCTTCTCCGGTAGCGGAGTCAAGGGTCAAGCCAGCTAGAGAAGGAAGGATTGGACTGGTGCTATAGCTTTCCGAGCTAGAGGATATAAAAAGAGTCTTGAGTCAGCCAATGATTAGCGAGCAAGCAAGCCAAGCCGCACGGAAAGGGTCACCGAAGTAGGGGACCGAAGCTAGCGAAGTGAACCGTTAGAAACCGGGGTATAAATTAACAACAAGTCAGGCATGAAAGCCAAGTGAAGTGACCAGAGGTTTAGGGTGCGGTGCCAATTCTTAAGAGTGGTGTGAGGCAGTGAGCTAGCCCGCTACAGATGATTGCTGCCTTGCACTTCCAACCGGAAGATAAGATGCCAGGGTCAAATGACTTAAAAAACCCGATTATTTGCACAGATCTGCTAAAATAAAAAAGCCGATTTGAGATCGGAAAGGCAACATCTATCGCAAACCTTAAACTCGTGATTGAACTAAAGAAATGAGGCCATGAATAAGGTTTTTCTCACTACACGAGTAAGAATTGACTAGCCGCCTACTCTATATCTATAAAGATAGACGGATTTCGCCTGCCACTCTACCGAGCTAACCAGGGCGGATGAGCATCTATTTCAAGAAAGGATTGAACAAGGTGTACTTTGTGAAGCGGCTATCGGCTTTAAGAGCACCACGTTAACGCCTAGCCTATTACCTTTACTTAACAACACTACTTCTCCTTCCCCTCTTTCCTGTGCTAGCAAGAAGGAAATCTAACTCATTTTAAGGTAGAGCTCTTAGAGTCCTACTTCAAGGCAGTTCCTTAGTTAAAGCAAGGAGAGCAGAAAAAGAGGGAAAAAAACCCAATGTTCTTACGCGGGTTGGGAATAAAGGCGACTAAGATCGTCAAGATGTTGATCGGAACACACGACACGACCTAAGTAACCTTAAAATGGGGATGCCAATCTTATACATAAAATACCGCTATCTAAAGTAACAGGGAGCTGCGCTATATCATGGAAGAAGGAGCAAAAAAGCCAGGCATAAAAATGAAAGAATTGATAATCTCCCCGAATTCTTACTTCTCCATCAAGAATCCTGTCTTCTTCTCTATCTCGACGGAAGTATTAGCAGAAATTTTTAATGTTCTTTTATCTTGTTTATATATTGGGTTTAGTATTTGGTGGGCTTTGCCCCCGGAGGTCAGTCTCAGTCAGCTTCTAACAACACCAACGGGATTTGAGATTATGGAGGGGCTTAGAAAGACTGTCGAAGTTATAATTTCTGCTTTGGAAGAAGGCGAAGCAGCCGAAAGAGCGAAAAACGAAGAAAGTCGTGAACTTTAAATAAATGAGCTGCCTGAGTCCCCATCCGCTAGGCCTAAGATGGAGGCTGTGTTGATTGGGTCCATAACACTAGCGTTCTTACTTACCTCGTCTCGTCTTTGGTGACAAAACTTCTCTCGTCCATCTCCGTCTGTGAAAAGCATCGGCATTCTAAGTTTTTTACTTCCTTATCCTCGTCTTAGGAAGATGAAGAGGTTTATTCTGTGGGGCCTTAAGGTTGTAAATCGAAATTCTGTCTTTCTATAACCGATTGGGGAAGCTGTCCATTGTTGATTCTTAAGTAGAAGTATGAGTTTTATACCTTAACCCTTATTTATAGAATGAAGAACTTCTATTTTCTAGGAAGGAATAAACCTCTGTAAGCAAAGTATTCGGTTATAGAATTTGTTACGTTCTCTAACACAGGGCCTACACAGAATTCAGATTTACCTGCGGACAGGGTGAATTCCCATACGCTGTAGCCATTGCTGCCTCTGATCTTGGTGGCATATCCGGCACTAGTACCCGAAAAGGGCTCAATGCCTTGCCTTAATCCCAAGAAGGACTATTTGAAACAGGATTTGCCTTTTACCTTCAGAAGTTATGAAGTACGACGAAGCTTTATATCATCAAGTATGAATTCGATCAAAGGAAAGGCTGACCGGCTAGGCAGATGTCTACGATTCCCAGCGAGTTTTTCTTTCGTGGTAGCAACAAAACAAGGCTTCTAGGCAAGCCATGGTTCAACTCCCCTAACCAGAGATGGGGGGTCAGTTCTGTCTCAACCTAGTATAGCGGTTCTAATGTCTCTCTTCCAATGCATCCAAAGAAAACGGCAATCGTGCAGTTAAGTTTTGATTACTCGGTACGGAATGAGTTGGTCGGTCTACGAGATGCTAGCATTCAAGGTCACGACCTAGTTCCTTCGATCGATAGTCTTTGCTCAAAGGCTCAATTCCTTTGATTGACTCTTTACTAACCTGACTGATCAGCCTTCTGATAGTTCAAGATAGACGTGACGTTTATTGTGGGAGAAGATCCCCCTTTCATGCTGGTTATGGCTAGGCGATGGGTGGACGTAGTTCAGTGAACCAACCACAGCCATAGCCTGATAGAGAGAAGAAGAAAGACGAAGGCCCCAGAAAGAAGAGAGTGGTGCTACGAGATGGCGAGTTATTGGACCGCCGGTACTCTCTTTACTTGGACCAAGGAGTAAAATAAAAGAAAGGCGTAGACCGAAGAAGAAAAGAAGAGAAGCCCTGGGGATATTACTATTACCCAGGCTAGCAGACAAGCGGAAAGCTATTCCCTTGAAACAATCAAAAAGAAGTCAGCCTTCCTTCCAACAATGGTAAGGTTTGGAATGCTTACGAATTGGAAAGCTGCGAAGCTGCTTACCTAAGGGAATGTTGAAAGACACCAATCACCAGTCCCTACATCAAAGAATTCCTTGCTTTCACCTCTCTTTTTCATTCCATTCCCCTCTAACGGAACGGCTAGAATAGAAGGTCAAGTCCAGCTCTTTCGCCAATAAATGCAACGAGATGCCTTTTCTTTTGCTTTCCACTTCAAAAGGCCTTCCAAGGCTAGTCATTCATCTGATGACAATACGACTAGTCGCTGACCTTCTTTCTTGATCAGGGGAAACTTCCTTATTCTGTCGCCGATCGAGCACGCTGCTGAACTTCAGGAGTCATCTTTCCGTTGAGGCCCAGTTTCGCTTTGTAGCGTGCTCTTTCCCAAGATGTATAAACTCCTTTTGGTTGGCTTCTGTACAATGGTAAAAGTTCGAGCGAGTATGGTTCTTTCTTTCCCGCCATATCGCCAAATCTACCTACGTCTTCATAAGCATACTTTTGATCTCCTTCGAATTTCAAAGAGGGGTTGGGGATCCACCAAACACTCTATTTACGCTATTTAGAGTGATCACCTGCTTTAGTTCTCCCCTAAACTCGAGAAAAAGACAATGAACTGAAAACGAAAAGTGTCTCTGATACGAGGCATCGCAGGGAATCTGAATAGAAGGAAGCGGAGCCTCAAGCCAATCTCAAAGCATCCTCTCGGGGGAGCACTCGGACAGTGTTCTTCCACTTTTAGCCAACAAAGTGAAAAGGCGCTTCAAGCCAAGAAGTGAAGTAGCGGAACGGGCAAGGAGTTTACTTTTCTCCCCTATGAAAGCCCTTTTTCAGCTGCTAAGATAGTGGCTGTTTTTCTATTTGCTTTGATTCAAGAGTGGTACTTCCTTCCCCAAGGACAAGACGGCTAGGAAACGCTCTTCTTCATATTATTATGCCTGGGATGTGTTTCCCTTTTTGGTTGGTTGGTAGGTTAGGAGCTGTTCAAAAACCCTATCTTCTCAATAGGGTCTCCTCTAAGATCAAGAGTGGCTCGTTAAGACTTCGTGCCTCAGACCTTCCTCGTAAATTAAGTCTAACAGAAGGACCTGCTTCGAGTGCCCTTTCATTGCTATTTGCTTTCTCTGTTCGAAGCTCAGCTGGAACGACGGCTGGAAGATTTATTTCCTAGTGGGATGATTTAGTCAGGGCAAAGGATGAAGAAGAGGTATATTAAGGTTCGGTATTTTACTCCGGGGACTACGTGATCTATTGTCTCTATTGGGTACTTTTTCTTTCGTCCCTGACACCCTTTCTTCTCCTCCCTCACCCTGACTTCCCCCTCTCTCTCTTTCTTGTTGACAGTGACATCAGAGTTGGTGACAGGGGAAAGCATGTAACGGAAAAGTGAAATGGTAGCTACTTCTTCCCTTTCCGGTCGGTCTGGTGTGGTGTCATTGACTTCATTTCTCTTCACATCCCTCCATTTGAATCTCTACTCTGTTTTGGCTACAGACTGTTCGCGCTAAGACAGCGATGATGCCCGGGCTAGTGTAACTGATCTCGCTACTAAATCAATATCGTCAGTTATATGGTTGCTTCATCCAATAGAGGTTAAGGTTCAGAATGTCCTACCTTCCCTGATTCAGAGGGGATCACTCATCAATCTACTGTTATCCCCAAGACCTACTGTTAGACTTCATCTTCTCTTCTTCTTTGTGAGACTTTCTGTTAACCTTTCTTCTATTCTGTTTTTCAAGGCGATACCGAAGAGAATAACTCAAGGGCACTGGCTACTCCATCAACTCCATTTCGTTGCGTAAGTGAGGATGCCAGTCATCATAGTCTGAACTTGAAATCTTTCCCTGGCTTGAGAGGTTTCAGGTTAAGCAGGGGATCAAGACTCTAATGCTTTCATTCCTTCAGCTTCAGATAGGTGATGGGCTCATTTCCTTTCTTTCTCTCGTCAACTGGGGAAAGCGGCTCCGTTCCTCTTTGATTCGATAGTTGGAACTCTTTGTCTATTGGTTATGCCTAGGGGAAGACCCTTAGGAGACCATGAGGACAAGTCCCTGACTTCTCTTTCTCTTCCCTTTCTTTTTCTTATAGTGCGGTGCTTTTCCCTCTAAGCTGGAACAAGGGCTTTCAGAGGACTTTCCCTCTTGTCGAGTGGCATTCCGCTCCCTTTTCTTCCTTCTTTTCCGTTGTCGGTCCTCTTCCTTACCATCAAGCAAGGGTCAAGCTGATCGTGGGAATTTCATTCATTCAATGACCAAGTTTCTCTAACGAAAAGAGCTCTTGAAACTTCTTTGAATGCCCCATTGCATTTCCGGGATCTCAAGTTCTGAGGCTCTCTAGTAGGGGCTTTCGACTGAGGATTTCTTATTATGCAAAAGAGCCCCTATCAATACGAAGCTGCGAGGAAGCCTTCTGAAGACTCTGTCTCGGTTGATGCGCCTGCTAATAAGAAAGAATCTTTCCTCTCCTTATCAGTTCATACCTTTAGACATTCTCTTTTTATATTTGATTCTATTTGAGGAGAGAGTATATTCCTTGGCAGTATCCTCTAGTCTTAGCAGCTACCCTTCCCATTCCTCTAGCTCTCATTTCGCGCATGCGCTTTGCGCTCTTGGCTTAACAACATCAAAGAGGAATCGAACCTCTTCCAGTTCTGTTCAAACTCTAATCCATTTGATGTCCCCCACCCTTACCCTCCTTACCTGATTCCTATAACTTTCCTTTTGATGTCTTATCACCTTATCCGCAGTTGGTGCTTTAGTTTTATTTTAGTAAGGGCGAAAAGGCGTAAGCGGTCTTAGCAAGTCCATTCCTTTCCCGCTCGGTAAGAAGATAGCCTACTGTCGTACGGAAGTGGACGGGAAGTCGAATCGGAGTTAGTTTAGTGGGTCGGTTGACTCTCGCTTAGGACCGACTCTGTGCACATTTTTAGGGGCTTTCTCGGTCGTTGACTAAACTATCCCTTCCTTCTTTCTTACTTTACTGGAATATAGTAAAAAAAAAATCATCAGCCTTTCTCAAGCTAAAGCGGGTATTTACTTCTCTTTCATCATAGGACAGTAAGAGTCTTTAAACCATTAGTAAGGTGCGGAGCGGGAGCCCGGGAGAGGAATTAGATCCGCATACATAACATACTTTTTTCGATTTATAAAAGACATATAATAGAACATAAAAATCAGCGAATGTAGGATATCTTGCCCATGAGACTCATTAGTTGTGTTCGCTGCTTAAGGCATTCCCTTTACTTGCTTCTCAGAACGATGGTTGCATTCTAGAAGCGGTAGTCCCCCGAAGTTACATATTAAAAAAGGAAATGTCTATCTATCTCTGAGATGTCTATTTCTCAATGATACCGACTCCGTTGAATTCACTCTTTCATATGGTGTTCCGGGGAGGAGCTTACTTTTACTTTGCTGATTTACCTCTCCTCTGTTCATTTAGCACATCCATTTTTCTTTTGTTAGATTTTCATGTCCTATTATCATAGAATGACGCCATTTCCCCTCTCTGAAATAGCGGAGCTCGCTTTAACAGACAACGACTTTTTTAAATAAAAGGAGGAACAGGTCGTTCGTTGCGAGAATAGGGGTTGCTCCCTGTTGACACTGGGTCAGTTGATTGGCAAGCCGACTGATAGGGCCACGAAGCGCCCAACAGAAAGGGAAGATCATTGGGAAGAAATGGGGGCCGTTGACCAAGTCGATGGCTTTGTTAAAAGGTTTTTCCTGGATAACTTCAGTCTGCTGGTACGTAGGGGAGTCCGGTAAAGGGCTAAGGAGCAAGGGGCACTCTCATTCTAACCTTTGCATGGCGCCACCATAAAGCGATAGCGAGACCTGAGTCGAACTAGGGCATTTGTACTGGTCGTGCTGGTTGAGCCGGGGTTGGTAAGGAAAATGAATCCGGACCAATCACACGTAGGAAAATAGGCCGGCAGTACTCTCACCTTCTGCTCCACCACACAGCTAGTTGGCATATGATATGGATTATTCCTTCTCATTCTTATGAGCATATGTTGGGAATCGACCCTATCCCGCGGTCTCCTCCTCATTCGCTTGCTTGTTTTCTTTTTTTCTTTTCTATATAGCAACTCGCACTGCACGTCGCGAGCAGTGGGTTGCCCTGTTTTGGCTTACTAAGTCACGTGTAAGGCTTGCATATTGGAGACTCTTATCAGTCAGTACAAAGCAAGCCCAAGTCCATGCAAGAGGAAAAAAAGGATCTGTCCAAATTCAAAGCCCATCAAATACATTTTCGGATCTGAAATTTAAAAAAATAGAAAGCCATCAAAAACCCTAAGCTCATATATCCTCTGCCCATAGAGCTTTCTATTTTTTTGTCACTTTCTTACACTAAACTAAATTAAAAGAAAGCTGTACTGACTTACTGTATACCGGTGTTAGTGGACTGACTGAGTGAGCTGGAAAGGGGCTTTTCCTTGTTTCCGGGGAAAAAGCAAGCGTCTGATCAGATCAATCAAGTCAATCAAGTTAATCAAGGACTGTGCTGTCGAGTGAGGATTGCTCCATCTATGAAGAAAGGACGCAGGGGGCCTCTCTTATTATAAATGGGGGGTACTCTCTTCTCTGATGTGCGCTATATTATTGTGTCCTATTCCTGAAAGAGTGATCAAGGACTGTGCTGTCGAGTGAGGATTGCTCCATCTATGAAGAAAGGACGCAGGGGGCCTCTCTTCTCTGATGTGCGCTATATTATTGTGTCCTATTCCTGAAAGAGTGATCGGGATTAAGCCACGTGGCGATACCCGCGAAAAACTAAGGACTCTTTTTTTTTTCGCTTAGAGCTTCCTACGTCTATAAATTGAAGCTGCTTTCTCTATTTGGCAAAGCAAGGGGAGATATGGATCCACCAGTTACCACTTTAACACTTTTTCAAATTGAGCAAGCAATTATTAATGTAGAAAACCAGAAGCTCGAATGTGAGCAAATGCTTGGTCTGTTCTGGGAGCATCCGCCTGCTCTCGATCCTGAGGACGTAGGAAGAAGAATGCAATTTTTGATGGACCGCATTCGTGCGCTGGCAGAGCGCAGGAGGGATCTCATCCGAGATCGCGAATCGCTGCTTATCAGGGCGGCCTCCATCATCCGCGGGAGACCAGGGGGAAACAACTAAGAAGTCCTTTGTTTTTTTTTTGCTTTTCTCTTTCTTTTAACTTAATATGTTGTTTGTTTACTTTGTTGTAATGTTGTGTTTAGTTGTTTGGCTGGTCTATGTGTGTGTGAGTTTCCCATTGGATGTACTTCCATTGCTAGAATGAATAAAATCTGCTTAGTTTTCGTTCGTTATTTTCCTTGTAGTCCAGTCCACGATAAGACATCTTTGACTAAATAAAATCGGGCTTTCTCACCCCCTAATGGTGTGGGGTGATATCAAACCCCCGGTCGGGAAAGGAGAGCTTTACGAACCAATCATTGGAAGTCGGTGGGGTTAAAGCAAGAATTAAGGAGAGCTTTACGAACTAATCATTGGAAGTCGGTAAGGGTATTGAAAATAATAAGGATATTTTGCAGGATGTGCAGCGTAGCAATGTTTCTAATTATCAGGATAAAGTATTTGAACTCTTAAATAATAATAAAAAAACAACTAATGATAATTATCAAAAATTGCAATATAAGATTGAGGAGCTCACAATGTATTATGATGAGGAAAAAACATTACATCATCTTTCCCCAGATTTAATTAAAATATTAGTTAAAGATAATGATGAAAAAGATAATGTGGAATATATAAATCCTGAAAATAAAAAAAAAGGAAAGGATGCCCCCTTCTGCAAAGGAATATATCAAATATCATTGTTCTAGATTACACTCAAAGGATATGGATTTGATAAATAACTTACCTCATTATACTTTAGAAGTGATTATAGTATATACTCTTGCATCAATCTTTAATTGTGTGCATTCTAATAAACCAGCTGCACGAGTGGCCTCCCTAATAGAACAGCTTGACACAGTGACAAGGGAGCAAGGAAAATTGATTCATTCTCGAATTAACCCCAATACGTGGGGCGTCCCTCAAGCAATAAGTCAGCTGCGAAATAAGGATGAAGAAAATAAATCAACAATGAATGATATGACAGGTGGGATAAAAGGTAAGAAGCAAAAGGGAAAAGTTAAATCCCAAGATAACCTTAGTAGCAAAACGGATAAATTAAATAATAAGAAGGCTGAAGAAAATGGTGAAGGAGAAAAGACCCAATTTATGATTGGTGGGTTATTGGTTGAGTATATGCTATGGAAAAAAATAATATGCGTTTCGGATAATTTAGGTTTCCAAAAGACGTCTGTCGAGCCTAAGATTCGGAAGGGAAAATATTATGTACCAAAGAATCTGTATGCTATTTGTAATTTCGATTTGACTCTTCTTCCTATTAGACTTAATCTTCCTATGGTTTGTCCACCTAGAAATTGGGATGTAATTGATAAAGTGAAAGAAAAAAGGGGGACCCCTAAAACAATAACTGATCTTTCTGGGGGTTATTTAAGTAAACCAATAAGCGATTTTTATTTCATCAAGCGGTTTAACCTTTTATCATCCCGTAATTTGGACAACTTTAATATAAATCTTAACGATCAATATAAAAAATTGTTAAGTGGTATTAACTATTTACAGAAACAACCCTTTGAGATAAACTCAGATGTTTTGAACTATTTACTTTCAAATGAAAATGAAAAAGAATTAGTTGAAAAAGGTATTCTTATGCCTAGGTTTCTAGCTACTATCAATATAGTAAAAGCATGTGAAATATTAAGATCAGCATACTTTAATGAAAATGAAATTGATATTAAATCCATTAATTATTCAGAAGTGTTGAGTGAATTCTTATCGCGTATCCAAAAAGCACGTTATGAGGATTTTATTATTCGATTAGCTAAAGCCTATTCTGGTTATAGATTTTATCTACCGGCCTTCCTTGACTTCCGTGGTAGGATATACCGCTCTGGGATCTTGCATTTCCATGAACGCGATTTGGCTAGAAGTCTAATTGTTTTTCCTCGTGATCACCCCAGATCTCTTAGATCAAAAATAATTACTGATAATGATGATAAGGAAATGGGAAAAATTGTTCTAGATAAAGTAGTAACTGCAGCTGCTTTTCATTTTAAAAAGTTTAATAGTTATAATGAGGGGAAAAAATGGTTTTATGATTTTTATTCGCAAAATTTTGAAAATAGTGATATAATTAACTCTTACATAATTGCAGAACGAAGCAAAGGAGCATATGATCTTGATAAAATAATTGATGATTTTTATCGACACGGGGGGTTGATTATCAACGAGTTTGCTAAAAATGCTAGTGAGCCTTTTCAATTCATAAGCAAGGTATTATCCATCCGTAACAGAATAAGAAAAGATGGGGAAAAAGAGAAATATGTGGGAAAAGAGAGTGTTTCTATTTATCAGTTGCCTATCACGCAGGATGCATCAGCAAGTGCATATCAGTTAATTAGTTACTTACTGTTAAATCATGATATAGCTATTCATACTAACCTTATTCCAAATTTATATTTTGATGATGATAACAAGGAGATAAAACATATCAACCAAATGATGGATATTTACTTATATTTTAAAGAAAAACTATTAGACTATTTAAAAACCATTTTATCAAGCGATATATATAGGGTCATAAATGAGGGGATAGATAGAAAGTTGATCAAGTCAATTTTCATGCCTTTAGTCTATGGTAAGAGCAAATTCAGCATATCTCAGGATATCTTTACAAAATTTAATGGAATATTAAATTATAAAGAAGCTCAATTGGTGGCAACGCATATAAATACATTCTTTAAATTGAAATTCGAAAATATTCATAATCTTATGAGTTTAATTCGTGATGTTGCTTGGATTTCAGCCGCACAGAATAAGCCAGTGTACTATACAACTAAGTATTATACTACAGTACAAGACTATATGACATCAAAATCAGTCAAAATCTTCATTTATGACAGGATACACAAAAAGCGACGGCAAGTTACTCTTCGAATACCCAAACAAGATCGGGATAGGAGGAAGACTAATTCAGCCGTTTTTGCTAATTTCATTCATCAGATGGACGCTAATATAGCTTTATTAATGATCATGGATATGAAAGAAAATAATATACCAATTTATACTGTTCACGATAACTTCATCACTAGTGGATATAACTCCATTTTATTACCCGACTTATATTTACATAATATCATGAAGTTAGACCCCCTTTCTTATATCAATTCATTCATTTTGTTGAATCTTAGTTTACACCCTTATCAACCTCCTACTCAAAATTTGAATCCAATAAATATGGATGAATTAGCAGATTTATTAAGGGGTCACAAACCCGCTGATTTAAATCCAAAGTATCATAAGCTTTGGGACCAAAAGATTGATAGTATCCTTCAATCATACAATTATTATGTTAATTCAATATCCACAAATAAGGATGGATATAATGATTATTGTGAAAGATGGACTGAATTCAAATGTTATATTAATTTCTGGGATAAATGCACTATTAAGTATTGCCTGCATTTATAATGAAAAAAAGGGGGTCACTAATGAATAAAAACCACCAAACTCCAATGGAAGGTAGAGAAATAATATTTAAGCAGGCATGGGAAACTTTACTAAATTTGATCAAGAAAGAGACACGCAAGGTACCCTATCCTAGGTTAATAATTGCTGGTGATATTCTTGATCCTTCTATTTCCACAAATGACATATATCTGATCGTATTAGCTGTGATGCGATTACTATTTAAGTACGCTTACACAACTAATGCTAAATATGGTAAGTTTTCCATTTGTTATATTATGAGAATGATGAACTCATCAGAAAATATTAGCTTTATAATTGGGAGATCGTACACATTTCGGGAAGATGGAAAAGATCAGCCAGTATATGCATGGATAAAACAACTTGTGAGGACTAAAGCCGAGGAATACAATGATAGTGAAATATTTGGAATTTATATAAATATATATCTTTTTGAGGATTATGTTGATGATGAAAATATTATGGTTTTTCCCACTGATGAGGAGTTAGCTTCCCTGGTCTGGGATAACATAAACAGTCAAAATGATAGTGTGAGTGCAAAAGCTGTGCTAAATTTAAAAAAAAGTAAGCGTTGTTATTCTGAGTATATCAAAGCGCTCAAGCCTAGTAAAAGACCTATGCAGCCATTCATTGTAGCAGATACGGAGACAACTCTAGTGGATGATGTTCATGTTCCTTACGCCGTTGGTTTCATGGTTGTTAGACCAGAAGAGAAACTCTCCCCTTCAATAGAGGAAAATAGAATAGAAACATATTATAGTGAGGATTATCCAGCTATTGTATTCAAAACATTTGAACGTAGGAGCAAGGAAATGATGAACAACTTTATTGAACGTTTAACAGTGGTTGTTCGACATGATCCTTCCATTAAGATTGTATATTTTCACAATTTATCACGATTCGATGGTATTTTATTATTCAAATATTTATCTCATCATAGGAGGAAATATAAGTTCAAACCCCTTATGAGGAACAATATGCTATATGAGATAGCTCTCTACGATGGTAAGAAGCAGCTATTCTGTCTAAGGGATTCAATGAGATTATTGCCAAACAGTTTGAATAGCTTAGCAAAAAATTTATGTCCACTTTTTGGATCTAAATTGAAAGTAGATCATCAAAAAGTTAATGTGGGAGCTCTAAATCTTCTTAAAAAAGAATTAATTAGTTATTTGAAACAGGATATCCATCTATTAGGTGGTGTTATGCAGAATGCACAAGAACTATATTGGTCAAAGTTCCATGTTGATATCGTGAGTAAAATAACGTTGTCATCGTTAGCACTAGCTATTTTTAGAACATGTTTTTATGATGAGGAAAACTGGCCTATATATATTCCAAATAGGAACGCCGACTCATTTATTCGTAAAGGATACTATGGTGGGCATGCTGATGTCTACAAGCCATATGGCGAGAACCTATACTACTACGATGTGAACTCACTATATCCATTTATAATGATGAGTTACCCAATGCCCGCTGGGAAACCCGTCTGGCATAGAAATTTGCAAGGTAGGGACATCAACAACTTGTTTGGATTTATTGAGGCCTATGTTGAGTGCCCTACGACTATCAAAAAGCCCTTTCTACCCTATCGAGACAAGAAGAATAACACCCTCATCTTCCCTACCGGGGGATTTGTCGGTGTGTATTACAGTGAAGAATTGAAGTTTGCGAACAAGGAAGGATACAGCATCATGCCGCTCTCTGGGTACTTATTTGATAACAATAATAGCTCCCCTTTCGGAAGCTTTGTTTCAACCATATATGAGAGAAGACAAGAAGCTAAGAAAAACAATAATGAAGCACTGTCCTATGTGTACAAGATCCTTATGAACTCACTCTACGGAAGATTTGGTATAAACCCTAAATGTACTATCACCGAGATCTGCGATGAAGAACGATATCAGAAAGTCTTAGAGATGACTGGTTTCATTAAAGGTGATAAGATTAGCGATAATAACTATATAGCAGCATACTGGCATAATACCGATGACACCCCCGACTCTGACTGGTCTCCTCCAAGGATATCAGCAGTTCAATTGGCGGCAACGATCACAACATGTGCAAGGATTCATATGTATCCTTTCATTTCAAGACCTGACTCTTACTACACAGATACTGACTCTGTTGTTCTTGGCAATCCTCTTCCTGATGATGTAATTTCCCAAACTGAATTGGGTAAGTTTAAATTAGAATATATTGGTAAAAAAAACTACTTCTTAGATCCTAAGTGCTATTGTATTATTACTGATAATGATGAAAAAATCATTAAACATAAAGGTTTAGGTAAATCTTTGGTCGATGATAAATGGTTTGATATACAATTAGCTGATATAACAAAAAAAGGTGAAAAGATGCCCGTTGATACTAATTTCAGAATAGATTGGAAAAATCTAGAAATAACCAAAAAAACAACTAATGTAATCCTTGGAATCAAAGAAAATAATAAAAGAATATTTACATATCAAAATGAAAAATGGGTCGGAACAGAACCTATTAACATACCTACAGACTATGCTGGGAAAGAAAAAAAGATACTTGAATATAAACTGATGATTCAAAATAAAGAATTATGCGCTTATAAAGATGAATTATCTAAAATGGCGAGTCAAATTAAGAATATGGAATTCAAACTGGGAAAAATCAA
Organism: Abelmoschus esculentus; assembly: GCA_035048815.1. Taxonomy (NCBI): domain Eukaryota; kingdom Viridiplantae; phylum Streptophyta; class Magnoliopsida; order Malvales; family Malvaceae; genus Abelmoschus; species Abelmoschus esculentus. The sequence continues at coordinate 13,012,242 of JAUCBN010000036.1, forward strand.
CAATGAAAATAAAAGGGATCCACCATCTGATAAATAAGAAAAAAAAGACTAATAACTGTCAGTAAATCAATCAATCGTCCTCAAAACCGTCGTCAAATAAGAGCCCCATTTTCACAAGGACTCGATTCTATGTCCAAACATCACATGCTAGCTGATGCAGAAACAGTCATAGGAACTCAAAAGATATTGTTTTTGGAGAGGTGGATAGATAGGACTACTAGTTGATCGATCAGGACCGTAGCTTTTGCTAGCTCAAATCCCCCTCCTCACCCAATCGAGTTTAACAGAATTCCTTGCGCGAGGAAAAACTCTTGAACCCTGGCGCTAGTAAGTATAAGTAGCTGGCCCCTACCGCTTTCGCTATATCTGCCTTTAACAATGCTCGCTCAAAGGAAAGCGAAAGAAAAGAAGCGCCCGTTAAGGAGTGGAGAGAACATACTGAAAGATCCTGGAAAAAGAGTCACACCAACTAAATAAGCGCGCTTGCCTTCCTTTACTCATGAAGAAGGAGTGAGACCCGAGGTATTTGATGTGAAAAAACAATAATACCCGATCTAGGAATCCTTTAGTGAACTTTAGCAACCTCATTCCTCTCGCTGACTTCCCTCCGGGGCTAGGAACGAAGACCAACAATGGCCACGAATTCTGACCACCATGAGATAACCTCTCCTTTCTTTTCCCTTGGCTTGGTATTAGTCTTTTCTCCCGGTCGGAGTAATCACTATTGATGAAAGATCCTACTCGTGGTTCTGAAAGTTGAATGCTAACGCAAGAGCTCTAAAAGAAAGCAAAGAAAGCTAATAAATTAATTGAACGCTTTAGTGTCCCGCTTGACTTCGTTTTTTCTGGGCCAGTAATTCAGTAGTGTTGTGATAGAAGCTTTCCTGACTCGTATTTAGTTCGATCTTATACATACGCGAGGAAGTCACAGGCGGAGACTAAGAAAGGAAGGCAACTCAACGCCAGAAGAAAGAAAAACAATGCGAAAGGATCGAGTAAAAGTAAACTCTGTTTCCTGCCTCAGTTGTTTATTAGTTTTTTTGTTAGTTTCTTGAGTTATATCTATACGTCCCACGAGCTTTCGAATTCCTTAACATTGCCCAGAGAACTCACTTTGCTTGGATTGCACCTTTACCGGTAACACCCTATCCCTAAGGTAGAGACTGATTTGAGAGTAATGCGTGGTTCCCTTTCGTTTGAATAACTCTCGCTTGAAGACCGCTTTAGGTCACCTGATCCGACGCCTGGGGAATAGGAATTTTCAAATAACAACACCACGAGAAAGAAAAGAATCTTTTTCAAGCTCACGAGACCGATAGCAACTTACGAGGCGTCTCCCTTAGGTCTCAACTAGTTTTCCTCTCCAGTTGGTGTCTACCTTCTCAGATCGGCTAGTGGATTTCAAGCTCAAGCTATCGGATAGCTTTCTTTTAACCATTTCTTCTCTCTAAGCTTAAGCTAAGGTCTCGTGGTTCACTACTCTTGGTGGTCATAGTGAGTTCGTTCCCTTCCCTCTGGTGCCTTCCTTAAGCGTTCAACTTTAATCACCTGAGCTGCCGCTAGAGATACGTTACCTTGTAGAGAGTTCGTAGCCTAGCTTTTCTTTTAGTTACTCGACAGAAATTCAGTAGCTGGTCTTTTCGGAGAGGTTCTGAAAGAGATCTCGACTGAAAGGAGAGGAAGGATGATACTCCTGCGCTTTCAGTTCCTCGTATGTGTTAGTATTTAAATTCTCTGTCCCACCCTGGATTCCTTTAGTTGCTGGTTTCTCTGGCTTTGAATGCTCGTGCCTGTGGTGCGATCGGCTCGAACCCTTGAACTTGAAGAACCGGTCTCTTCTCGCTGACGCTATATCTCTAGCATACCCTGAGCTTTCCTATCCTTACAGTCGAGTTATAAAACCTCACCCTTACCCTTAAATCTGGTTGCTTTACTCTGGCTGGCCTTCGGGTACTTCTTTGCTTTTGCATTCGCTCGAGCTATACGGTAGAGACTAGCAGTTCCTGTAAATCATTCAATCTCAACTATCAGACCAGGGGTACTACTACGGTAAAGCAACAGAATTCCTCGCCGCAGGAACGAAGTAACTCGCTAACGCAAGAGATACCTTGTAACCGAAAGATCTCGCTTGAAGGCATGTGATTCGTAGGTGGGTTGATGAACTCAGGTTATGAATTGAGGTTGACGTTTACGTGACCAACGTGAGAGGATATAAAATAGACTCGACCAGACGGTAGAGGAACTGAAAGTGAACAACGCTCGAACTCAATCTTTGCTTTAGCTAAAACATTCCTTGCAGGATCTATTGAAAAAAGACTAACTCCACAACAACAGGAACAGCTTAGGTATTAGTCGTTACTCTGGTTTCCTTTCCTTGTGAATATGGTAGAGAGACTTTGCTACCGGACGAGGGAATAGAGCCGGCCTCAGAAAGCAAAGCCGTAGAGGAGATTATCGACGTAACTCGCGCTCCGGGATCAACATCTTCGTTTGCTGGCTTTTGCCTACTAAATCGGGTTGTTTAGCCTTTGCCTTCCTTGACTTCAGTCTTCTGGCTCCGTAAGAGCAGGTTCTTCTTTTCCTTTAACTATAGTCAAACTCCTGAAGCTTCCCTCGAACGATACGCTTTGGTTACCGGCGAACCTCTCCACCAAACATAGGGATAGGGAGATCGGTTATTTCATTCCTGGCGTATGTTGTTGTTGATAAGCTTGACTTCGTTTAACTCGCTACGTTGCCTGTCTTTGATACCTGTTAGTCTCGCAGCGAAGATGGAGTGAGGAGAGTTTAAATCTTTGCCCCTCCCCTAATCGAATGAGTGGCTACACGCCCGAGGAGCTGACCCGTTCAAAGACAACTCTTATGGATCCAGTCGGAGAACGAACTACGCCCCTTGAAGACAAAAGAAGCCTCACCAACTAGCTAATCTGACGCTCAATCTCTTTCAGTTACTCGTAAGTTGCTGTCAAAGCGAGTAAAGCCTTAGGTGTCGAAGCGAGTAAAGCCTTAGGTGTCGAATACGGCCACACGCTATAGGAGTTTACGTTGCCTTACCTCTGGCTTGGTATTAGTCTTTTCAGAGTAGTTCCCTCGGTCGAGATATGTTATAACCTTTCGATGACGCTTGAGATCTATTTCACTTTCAACTCCCAATACGTACGAGAAATTGATCTAACTAAAGGGAGAGCTAGATCCACGTTGCGTCCACTGCGCATAGGGCAACTTCATTCGAAATAAGCTATTACAGTTGAATTACAGTCGAAGTTGCCCTTGCTTAACTCCTTGGAATGCCTTCGTTTAACTAGCTTCCCTCGAACTCTCGAAGAACCGGAAAGAGGAAAGATCTAGAATAGCCTGTTGTTATTCCATCTTCGAGTCGAGTCCGGATAGACTCCCTCGGCTAAGAGACTTATCTGTCACTTCTGTAACTTCTCTTTAGCTTCTTAATTGAATTGGCCAGCGGTTCGCCTTATCGGTAGAAGGAGGTTCCCTTGCCGTTCGTGTTTCAACATCATCAAGATTCCACGTTGTGTCAATGTTGAGTATTATAGGGAGACGTTCAAGGATAACAGGAGTAGTTGTTACGTGTACAAAGGTGTGAGGTGCCACGCTTCCAGCCCTCATGGAAAGCAAGGAAGGCTTAATGGCAAGGTAGGGAAAGGCGGGTTGAGGCCGGATGTAGTCTTCCCATCGCTCCAGCGTTAGATCGCTGTTAGTGCTGCAATTGAATCTGTTGTCGGAAGGGCTACTAGAGAGGAAGACTCCTTTGGCAGAGGCAATGGTACCATCCGAGGAGGATTGGATTCCCTGTCACTGGGATTTCATTTCGTATAGCTGTCAAAACCCAGAGCTAATTCAACAAATGAAAGACGAAAGGAATGAGAAGGACCCTTATTGTATTGTATTGCTTTCACATAGAACCACTTAGCGTTCCATTCAAACCCTTCTCTTCGAGAGTGCTCTCTCTATCTCTAAGACGGTTGTGCTACTCCCCGAGCATCACTAACCTACCAATGGTAAACATAGAGTTCCTAGTCTAAGGCACTCAAGAGAAGTTCAGAAAGCACGTCAGGGCAATAGGATTCTCGTAATTGAACTATCGAAAGAGGACAGCGGGCTGAAGTGATGAAAAAAGGTAGGCTTAGAACCAGTATACCCTCTACTTCGATGGCAGTGGAAAGGGTATTCGCCAACGATACCCTATTTCTCCTTCTGCTCTTCTGTATTGTATTGCGATGGAAGGCTTCTCCATTCTTATTCAAGAGAGGCAATTCAAATTGTTTTAGAAAGCTCCCCCGGGATCGAAATCCGATCTCTCACTTCCGACGATCTAATTTTCTTTGCTGAAGCTAGTCTACATTCAGCCCTTGGAATTTCCTTTTTGTGTCTATTTCTGCTACTGTCATGATTGAGATTCTAACCTCTTATCTAGCGGTGCAATGGGGACTACGATAGACCGATGCCAAGCAAAGCAATGCTACCCGAAGACTCAAATGAATAGCTATCGATGAAAGATCCCGCCCATTTCTGGTTTTCTTCGAACCAATGGGAGACTTGCATCTCCGGCGACTCAGATATGGGACTTCCGTCAAAGCTTCCTGGTTGTAGCGAAGGCGAAATAGACCAGCCTATCTACTTAAGAGGGAACGAAGGCCCCTGGACCATGGGAGACTACCAGTTCTTGCTCCGGATGCTGCTACCGAAAGATGGTAAGGAATGGAATGATGAAAGGCCGGGTTCCCCCTAGGTGCCAGTTAGACATGAACTGAGACAGGGGAAGTCCATAAGAAGGGCTGAATCCAAAGCATTGACCCGTCGGGGCCCTGAAAGACCAGTTCTTCCCTCTACGACAACAGAAGAATTGTCAACAAAAGAAGAAGCAGATAAGAGAGCAAGATTCGTTCAAAGAAAAAGTGATCCTCCGTCCGGCTTTGAAGAGGCCTTAGTCGGTCAACTTTCCTGAGGGATTAGGCGAGAAGTTAGTAGGTAAAGATTCTTTACTCGCGAGTGGAACGGCCGACATCTCACTCTAATGTCCTAGGATGTACCAGAGAGGGTGAACCAAGCCAAGCCCCTTGACGTTTGTTATCCCCTAGACAGATCAAGAATGCCCGAAATAAAGTGCCTGTCAACTCCTTTCCTGGAAAGGAAGAGTTGACTTTTATGCCAACTGATGGGGAGGCCCGACGCTTCTGCAAAGTCTGAGAGTCATTATGAAATTCCAAGGGCTGAATGTAGACTAGCTTCAATCCAGTACCATTTGGAGAGTGCCTAGTTTACAGGGCGCCTATGGCAAATAGACTATTTTCTGCCAGAGTGGTATGCTAAAGTGAATTGGCCTATTGGCTTTCCACGTGGTATAGAACAGAACATACAGTTAAGCCGAGTCCTGTTCTTCCTTTGCTACCGCACTGCCGGTCATTCCTAAATCATTTAAGCGGAAGAAGCATAATAGGTTAGGGTTAGGATTAAATAGCGCAAGAGAGAGTCTTTCCCTTAGGTACGAAATTACGCTATCGAAAAGCAGCGAGAAAGAATAGGAATGAATAGGAGTACTATTCTGTTGCCGAAAAGAGCTTCTTAGCCAACACTCACTAAGATAGAGCTATTAGAGTTCTCGGGTCAGCTCCCGGGGAAGAGCTAGCCCAGCAGAAGCAAGACTGACACCGGAAAACCCGCATCTCTTTTATTCAATTTTTGAATAAGTGAAATAGTGCTGCGAGGGAGTCAGCAAAAAGGTAACCGGATGCCTGGGACTTAGGAGTCTCTTAAGAAAGGAAGAATAAAAAACATATTTCAAATGATGAATAGAAATATGCTTTCAGCTGAAGTACGCGCCAGATATATTACTCGAAAAGACTGATTTTTTTGAATTATCGTATTGATGAGAACCCTGCAGCCGCGGCTGTCACCGTCATCGCGAGAATTATCATAGCTATATAGAAACCAGCACTTTTTGGTGAATCATCATCGGGAAAGCCATCTAAGGTCAAGCGCAAGCGTGAATTCTGTTGGTAGCTTTTCTATGATGAGTTTTTCACTCATTCCCAACCCAAACTCTTTACTACCAGTAGCAACGTTCAGAGATTCTATCAACGCATTTCTATTGAGATCATAGGGCTGCCTTACCGGAAAACAAATCAGTCTCGGAGGAATGTATTCAATAGAATTCCCTTCTTCGGGTGGCAAGCCAGGAGCATACTTTCTCTAAATCAAATGGAGAAGGTAACTATTTCAAAGTTCAAAGCTAAGTGCTCACCAAGCCTTAGGAGTGCCTGTGGATCTTTGCATCTAGGGTTATGGCTTTTGCTTTAATAAGTGAGATATCACTCGTGCCTCTTTTCTTCCCCTCGGGATTGATGTCCTAAATGCCTTTTCCTTTATTAGGTTTCTTTTTTTTGTTCGGATTAGCCAATCAAATCAAGCTATAGAACTTCCTGAACCAGATAGTGTGACGGCGTAACTTCTTGCTATCTATCAATTCCCAGAGTTTAGTTCAAAAGGGTGATCTAGGATTTGCTATTTCCTCTAAAGCTCGAACAGCGGAGAACTATTCCAACTACCCTGCTGCTAAAATCCTTCTTTCCTCGATTCCTATGAGGGCCAGATAGACTTTTATCTGTATTTGAATCGAGGTGAGGGATAGCTCGACAACAGCCCAAGTTATGCTTTCAAAAAGAATGGAATTGAGTTCTCCCTTTACAGCTCCCATGAATAGAAAAGGAGGCTTGTGCCACTAAGGAAGAGAAGGGGTTGCCGCTTATTCTTGTGACGGGACAAATGCCCAATTAATTTAATCAAAGTCAAGCTGAAACCTCTAAAGCCAGGGAAAGCAATTCCTTCTGTAGTATAGCTGGAGGAAAGCAATCCAAATCAAATCAGTACTGTAGCAGTCCGCTTTCAAGCTGTTGGTTAGCTATTATACAATTTTTATAAGCTATGCTTATTAAAGAAGTTTCCTTAATAGTTTTACGATACAGGGACAGAGACTTTTAGAAGGTGCATAAGCACCGGGGAATGCTTAAAGGCTTTCAAACTTGCTGGAAAAACTCCTGCTCTTTTCAATCTCGTATCTGACGGAAGTGGCTGAACTCGTTCTTTGGTTTGGGACGGAATCCTTCCTTTCCTGGCTATCGTAACAACTGCTCCGTACTCCTAAGGATCTCTATGCCACTTGTGATTCCCAGCCAAAGAGGCGCGAAGGTTTCTTTTATCGGCCGATTCCACTGCCGTAGGGCTCTCTTGGAAAGTCATCCGATCCTGCCCTTAGCCTAGGAATGCACTTTCTCCAGAACCTGAAAGGTGCCCCACAATATAGACTATTAGCCACAAGTGGGAGTCTTCTATCAGTTTAGTACTCTCCGTTCTCGCTTTCTTCAACAGTAAGAGAAGGACTTACACCATCCGGTGACCGGCTTACGAAAAGCACTTTGGGCGGAGCTTTCTCGATCCACTCTATCCGACAAGCATTCATCAAGATCAAACTCGAGTTCCTGCCTTCTTCGTTCAGTCAGTTGGAGCTTACGCAGGATGGCAAATTAGTCTAGTTGAGCCGGGCAATTACTTCCGTCTCCGAGGGATGGACTCTCGGGGCTAACTACGTGACCCCACCTACTTCTCTTTCCTTTCCGACATAAATTCCAAAAGCAGGAACCCATCTTACTATACATAATTCATAGATCACCACGGAGTTGAGCCGCGGTAGACCTTGTAAGGGTAGACCACCCGTCTGACCTTGGCTTAGTATCTCAAACCGGATTCGTTGGGAGAGGAATTTCTCAGAGTCTAGCAGCTGTTCTAGATGTGGACACCCAGTTTAGGATTGTTTACATGTTTTGCGTGAGTGTCACTTTGCTAAATGGATCTGGAACATCTTTATTCCCAATGAGCATCAAAGTGCCTTCTACTCACTCCTTGGCATTCACGGATTGGTTATGTAGCAATGCTTTTTGTAAGGATCTTAAGTTTGGTTTTGATTGCCAGTGGCGTACGACCTTCTATGCGATAGCATGGAAGATTTTGGTTTGGAGTGGAGGTGTCGAGCTGTTTTTGATGGAGACTTTATTCTCCCTCCTGATCCTAATCGGAGGATTGCTAACGATGTTGAAATTGCTGTCTCTGCTTTCTATTCGAGCCTACAAGCTTAGCTTTGGTTTAGCTTCCAACTAAGGCTAAGGGAGTTGTTTCCCCGGGATTGAGTGAACGAGCTCATAGCCCTCCACCCGCCTTAGCTCAGTGATTCTTTCCCTCTGAGATAGTCAAATCCCTTTTTTTCAAAAAGAGTAATCTATTCCCTAAGTTGTCTCTTCCTAGCTCTTGCCTTTATCCGCAAGGAGCTTTTAAGCCGGATTGATAGAGCGTTTAAGGGGAAAGAGCTCACCGAAAGGCAGTCCCAAGAGTGAAATGAAAGGGAGTTTGAGCTTTGAACATACATATAGGGGATTGTACGAAATTCGTTCAAACAAAGAAATCGGTCAGTCGACGACTTGGCTTTAAACTAATCTCTTTCCTTGCCTACGTGATGTGCACATGAATAACTATTCTATATATATATAAGTAGTATGCTTTCTAGTTCAAGTAGCAATTCCTGTCTCTGCTTCTTAGGACGAAAGCAATCCGATCAATGAATCTTTCTTTGGTATCAGTGCATTAGCGCTTCAGTCTTCCATTCCAGGTAAGCAAGCCAGGGAAGCAATGCCCTCCTGTCTGTCCTTCTTAGAAAGTAGGTAAGCCTCTCTCCTCCTTTTCAGACCTTGGTGGTGGCATTTCCATGATAGCTTTAATCTTAGCTGGGTCAACTTCTATACCCCTCTGACTAACCATAAACCCAAGCAGCTTACCGGCTGTCACTCCGAATACGCATTTCTGTGGATTCAGCCTCATCTTATATTCCCGGATTCTCTCAAAGAACTTCCTAAGTGCAGGCACATGACCCTCTCGCTCGCGGGACTTGATAATAATCTCATCCACATATACCTCGACCTCTTTGTGTATTATGTCATGCAAAAGAATAGTGGCTGCCCTTTGGTAAGTAGCATCAGCTTTCTTCAGGCCGAAGGGCATGACAGTGTAACAAAAAAAAAGTCCCCCAGGGTCTGGTGAAAGCAGTCTTAGTCATGTGCTCAGGATCCATTTGGATTTGGTTGTACCCGTCAACGAAAGACAGCATGTGCAGACCCTCGTACTCTACCACTTGCCAACGCCCCCCGAAAAAGACTTTCGGGAAAATAGTCTTAGTAAGATCCAACTCAACACATAGGCGAGCAAATTTCCCTCGGCTTTTGTCTTCCTATTTATTTATTTGAGCCCTTCTGCCAATTGAGTCTCCAATACCTTGAAAAGCAGAAGATGCATAGAATGATAGTGGCATCTTTGGCAAGCGAACCCAAGCTGCCACCGAGTCAATGGTAGCTTCAGATGAGATAAACCCCTGAGTCCAACGACGGATCGTAAAGTAATGGTCTCCAATGACCCAAGGTTTTTTTTTACATGCTGATAATCACTCTTCTTCCCTTTCTCCGAGTTGAGGACATTCATTGGCTGCGGTGCCTGTTACAGTTACACGATCGAACATCAACAACGGCAGTCACTTCACTAACAACTAGAATGATAGCAGAATGGCTTAATGAAACTGCCAAGACTAGAGGGATTGGAATGATTGCAAAACCCTAACTTCCAAGACTTGACGGTGAACTTACCACAATAGGACGAGAGGGAGATGCCCAACACTAACAAGAAAGGGCGAAGGAAATGGCTTGGCTTCAGGTCTATGTTATGGTATATAAGAGAAGGCTCGCATTTAGGAGTGATCTCTCAAGAACTATCAATCTCCTAAGATAAGTGCGAAAGGATTGCTGGCTAGATGAAAGGTATGCTTGTTGATTCATTCAAATGCACTTAAATAAAGATTGGGTGAGTGTTCAGTGTACCGCACCGTGGGTACAAGATCGAAAAGAATGCATTGGATGGATGCCCGGGCATTGAGAAGGAAGGACGCTTTCAGAGGCGAAAGGCCATGGACTGAGACCGTCCTACTAGGAAAAAGATTCTATATCCCATACGTGTTAACAAGCGTACTACTGGCTTTGAACCGGATTGCTACTCCTTCGCTTGGAAGACCTAATGAATTCCTACTGGCTGAATGTCATTCCTACTATCACTAACGGACTAAAAGCATAACTTCTTAGCTGGCTTACTACTTCACTTCAAATAGAGGTATTCCCTTTCATAAGATGGATAGTCCTTTTGAAAGGAAAGCAGTAAAATACTAGGCAAGTGGTAAAGAAATCTATCTATTTCCGCCGACAGATCAAAAGAATGCAAAACGTTCCATTTTGACAAGCAGCGAGAAGGCCTTTTATCCTTCCCCTTTCTTAACATTCCCAGGGAAAGCCACGGAAACTTCGAAAGAAGAAGACCTAGAAAGAAAATTGGATGGGATGGCAAGAAACTAGCTTCCCTAGGAAATCAATACCTCACTAAACATTATAAAACTGCCTTGCACACACTCCTGACCACTCTTATATCCTTAATGGGGGATTCGCTTACACAAGGAAAGCTCTAAACCTAGCTTAAGCTTAATAAACTAAACTCATATAAATGCTTTAAAAATTGCTTGCCTGGAACTTTTTCCCCAGGAAAGAGAGAAGCAACTGGAAATGCCACTCCAGAGGGAAATAAAATACTAAAAGTGTGAACCCCTACTCCCGCTCCATCAATAGGCCGGCCAAAGAGAGCGACTGGTAGGGAAAAAGATTGGATATAGAGTTACAGGCAGAACGAATCCAAAGGCTAATCTGACACTCTGATAATCCCAGGAGAGGAGAGTAAGGATCCTATAGCCTGAGTCTCAAACTCTGGTATGTAAGGGAGAAGTGCAACTCCTCCTGAAACTGTATTAATGGCAGAAGAAACTGCAACTTCCATTGCGGGATTAAAAAAGCAAAAGCCCAGACCTATAAAAGACATAGTCTATATATACGACTTCTTCAAGCCCCAGCCCTACTGGAGGAACTACAACTCGAACAGGCTTGCTCACTGGATAGTACCTGATTTTCAGTATATTGAGTTGACTATATATCGATTCATCTGCTTGCTTCTTTTCTTTCTTATTTCTTAAGAAAAAATGGAGCGGGAATATGTTCGTAAGATGAATAGATTATATATAGGCTGGTTCTAGTTCTACACTGGAAGAAAGAAAGGAGCTAGCTCACAGGATTGGTGAAAGAAACTGGCTTGTTAACTTGCCGCCTCCCCTTGAAAACTTAGTCACTCCCTGTCTTAGACCCTAGGAGAGCTCACTTGCCCACCTCAAACTTGCCTGCCCCACCTCCCGAAGGGAACTAAAACTTAAACAAACGGGAAGGAAGATGGACTCCCACGAGATGGAACTAAGATATGCTCGTAAGCGTACGATTAAGAGATAGGCTGGCTATTGAACTTGTTAATATATCCTGCTGTTAGCTCAAAGGTTCTGACGGCGGAGAGCTAGAGAGTATACCTGGAGGGTAAGAACTAGAGGAGATCCCTACTTAATTAAGCCTTTTTCTTTCCGAGGAAAATGGACAGCAAAGCACAGGGCTCAGCACTCAAACTGTATAGGTTTCCGCATTTTGAGGGACAACTACGGCTTATCCATAAGCGCCTGAAACTGACTAAAAAGATAACGCCCCAGCTTAATAAGTATACTAGTAGAGTAGTCTCCTGTAGAGAAAGAAGATTAGATAGGCGAAGGGGAACAAAGCTATTTATTCTCTAGAATCTTAAGAGAAATCTATCTATTATCATTAGCTCTTTCAGAGAAATACCTATAGATTACTGGTAGGAATGGAACAGAACTCCCAGAAAGGAAAACTTCCACTGCCCCAGCTTTTGACCTTGACCTAACCCTTTAACAACCTAGACCTAGCTATTAACCTGTGCCTGCCCTAGCCATCTTTGATCTAGCTGGCTTGAGAAAATGGAGAAATAAAATCCCAGACTACCTCAAAGCGGGACCACCCACGGGACTTCACACCAGGAAGCACTCGGCGGCTGTAATGTAAACATTTATGTATACGTAGAAGGGGGATCCTAATAAAAAGTAAACTCCTCCCCCAACAGATCGAGTTATCTCATCCCTTGCGTGACCCCCTTGGGGACCAGATACTCAGACCTAGGCAGGCAGGAAACACACTCCCTCTTCCAAAGTCGAGCTTTTTCCTTTTTAAGAAAAGCATAAGGGGACTGCTCATAAGAGGACTGAGCCTAGCCAAATTACTCACTGGTAAAAGGCACTTATACTCCATGAGATGGCCTGGCTGTAACAGATTAAGAGATTGCATTAATCAATCCTGGCAAGGAACTGGCTTTAGCAAAGGATTGCTTATAGGATTGGTGAAACTCTTGACCTTTACCCCTCTATTCTTCTGTAGAACTGATGGGCCCCTGGTAGCTCGATATTAAAGGAAGAATGTGCTACTAATATATAGGCTACAGATGAACCATGATATGGCACTGATTGCAGATGGACATTCAATTGGATCTTTTTAGAAAGACTCCCGCCTTCACTTGCCCGTAAAGAAAGCATATTCTATAGGTTCCATATGGGGGATTTGTAGTTTTGTTAGGCACGGTATTAGTTTTATGCCTGTTATCCACAGTCGACACCGCTATCCATGAGTTAGGCTTACTACTGTTAGCTCTCTAGGCACGTTAGCTCAGTATGAAACGTATTCCTATTACTATTATCCTTAACCCTACCCTGGAATCTTCTCGTTAGCCCTCCATTAGACTGGAGGAAATAGTGCTTTCTGCTTGCCTAAGGGAGGAGACGGCTTTCAAAGGGACTGGATGGTATTAGCTTAGGACTTCAACTGGAACTTAAACCCCATCCACTCAAGAACTGTTAGTTCGAACCCAATTCTGCCAAAACCCCCGATAAGAGCAAGAATGATCTACCCGATCTAAGCTTTTCATTTATATGGAACACCAACCCAATCTCGACAAATAAAGATAACTACAAAAGCAAGAATGAAACTGACACACCTTTCATCTACCTCTCTTGCTTCTCTTATGAAATTGATAGTTTGTTTGATGAGCTCCTAAAAACAATCCTTCTCTTATATACTATACGATAGCACCAGTCCGCTATGAAAATTTCCCGGTGTTCTCTTTCTTTTTCAACTTGTTTGTGAGATTGAAAGCTTGTCCTGCTTTTTGCGTCGTCGTGATGAGGGCTACCCATTAGCTGAGCACGAAGTGTTGGCTATCCAGAACTTCCTTCTTCCAAGGCAGACTCCTTTTTTTTCTCCTCTTCATATCGTGCTTCTAAGTGGGGTAAATGAGGATGTTGTTTCCAGTGATTCTTCTACTTCCTATTTTTCACTTTATTTAGAGCCTAAGGATGAACTGGTTCTAGGAGCTTTTGGTGGGATTGAGTGCTTGTATTGGTCGGTCCCCTCGCATTGGAGTGCTTGCTGGTTTAAGGGCTAGTATCAAGACTATTGAGCACTGTACGGGGAGCAATACTACAAGAGAGCTGTAACACAGAAATAAGTTGATTGCTGCCATTCCGGAAATCAGGTTTGAGAAGTCTTTTGTCCGGGCTCATCAGCGCATACATACAGAGATCCTGTGATTTGATCTGTACTAGAGATAGAGACGGAAAGAACCGGAGGAAGACTCCATAGCTGATAGAACCAAGCAAGGCCAAGGGCTGGACTCTAGAGAAAGTGAAAAGTGATCTGCACTATAGCTTCTCCCATTCCTTATTTAAGCTTTGCTTTGAGTGCTTAGATAAATTTCTTTTGTAGCACGGGGGGATAGAAAGTAAGTGCTTTTTCCTGCAGTAGGGTAAGGAGAGATTCTTTCTCTTTACTAGAGCCGAGACTGTACGAGGAGAGAAAGACTTAAGTCGACTCAAGTCGAAATAATCAGACTGCTTCCATACCTTATCTCAGGTTATCCTTTAGTGCTGGTATGGGGCACTATCCTCGAAGTAAGGGAGAGGGGAGCCCAGACGTCATTACGAATGAATAGCTTATAAAAAAAAGGATAACTGGCTAACGAAGCCTAGCTGCTGTGGAGAAGCCCCGACCCGTGGCAGAGGATCACGATCCAGCCCAAGAGATGGTGTCACCTTGGATGATGGTCCAGCGTAAGGGCTTTTTCGAAGTAAAACCCAGGCTGGAGAAGGCCGTGAATAAAGGTGAGGTCGTTAGGGTCTTTAGCGAAAAACCTTATCAGTGATTGAGGAGGATGATCATTTATTGGAACAGAATAATGGTAGGATTGATTACAAAGGAATCTAATTGCAATGAGGAAAGTCATCGTCCCAAGGATTTTTGAAAGAAGAGAAGAGAGAGTGAAAGTTCAGTTCATGTGCTTCTCGACAAGATGTGCATATGGCCTTAACATTCCGTAGCGTTGGCTATTAACTTTTATGCTAGCCCCCTTGATTCTTTGAAAGGAAAGCAAGCGGGGCGTTACCATCTCTTTAGTTCGTCCGCCTTGCATCAATGGAATAAACTACAGACTGTTGTGACAATTCCTCCCCTGCTAACAATTCCTCCTATGTAGGGGGAACGGATGGATCGATGGAATCTCGGGATCTATTCCATCAATTACTGAGTTTTCACGTTATCTGCCCTTGCTTGTAGGTGCGCCGAGGGGTCGAAGGAAGACTCGAGCGAAGCGAAGAGGGGAAGATGGAATCTATTTAGTGCGCCCGGGTGCTAAGGATGGAGAATCCACGGTATAGCAATTATCTGCCCCACTAAATATTCCTCCGGAACTGTTGGAACGAAAGAAAGCCTATCATTACAGTTCGCGTGGGCTAACTCAGACGACAAAAGCATTCCCGATCTTAGGCGAAAAAAGGTTTACCGGCCCCGCGGGGTACTATTGAAGGCACTTTGGGCCCGCCGCTGTCTCAATCGTAAAGATGCTATGCCAGAATTAGCCTAAGCGAAGATGTAACATCATAAAGCACTTTCTTCTCTTACGATACGATATTCGATTGCTCTATTTGGACAACATTAACAGAACACCAAACCCAATTGGAGCTTTCCTCTAGCTTTCCTTCCATAACTACATCCTTTTTCGCACCGATTTTCATGTGTTAAGCAAATTGAGACTCTCATTTCTGATGGAACGCACCCGAACGCGAATAACATCATATATAATGATGACGCTACGTTCGTGACTTCCTTACCTCTCACATTCGTTCGAGGGTAGCTCCGAGGCTAAAGGTTAAGTTGATAGCTAGAGGTCTGAAAGAGGGTGTGTTCACTACTAGGCTTAGAACGCTTTCCTTTCTTCTCTTATGATAACCTCGATTGGAATTAGGCTTGAACCAGAGGATCACTGAAACTACCTTTCTATATTTACCCAATTCGATCCACAAGCTGAATGCCGTACCTTCCAGAGAGGGGAATCTGCCATTGAACTGTTCAAAACCTTTATTGAAGAAAGAGCTCTTAGTCTACCCGAAGGAAAGTCAAGAGGTAAGGCTTGGCACCTTTCCTTCGCTTGCTTCCTTGCATGGACAGCTACCAAGCAAGGCAAAGCGGTACCAATACCAATTCCTTCCTTTCTCTGTCTTTCATTCCGGGAAGAGGAAATCCCTTTACTTATATAGTATGAAGCCAGTTCCTTTCCTGCGGCCACTCTGTCTTTTTCATTCCCCACTTCAATGCGCTACGCTGGCAAAAGGGCTGTCAGAAAGAGTCCAATCCCGAGGAGAGTTCATGCGTGAAGTTTCTTTGTTGAATGAAGGTGGGATCGGGAAATGCACGCACTTCTTTGGTTGTCGTTAAGGTCCCCTCCCCCCTGAGTTCAAGATGTCCCTTTCCGCTTCTCTTTCAGCTACTTCCCTCATTGGGATTGGTCAAGCTCCTTCACTTATTGCTCGATTCGGAACCTATTTTGATAGCACCTTTTCTTCCGGTCTTATTGCCCGTTAAGTTCCTCTTCTGGTAGTCTAGTTGTAGTTTTGTTTTGAGCGGGGGAACCCATGTTCTATCTCGTAGTCACTTAAGCGGCAGAGTCTGTAAACTCAAATGGTCTGAGAGTTGCCTTTGGCTTCTGAACCTCTGAAACTGGACTGGAGCAAGCTACCAAGCTCCTCTTCCCCCGAATCACTACTAAATGGCGGCGTAATTGAAGTTCAATCTTTTCGATATTTCTTCTCCTCAGCTGATGGTCGATTGGCCTGACACTTCCCCCGGGTGGGTGACTGCCCTTATCGTGATTTCCTCCTTCTTTCGGGTAAAGGTTAGAGTGATGAAGGGAAGGCTCGAGGTCGAGGTGGAGCACCCACCATTCCCTCTTTTAGTGTTAGCAAGTCTTCTGTGGAGGTAGGAAGCCAGGGCAAGTAACTTATTTCACTAGTCTCATATGTTAGTCTCGATGCACGGATTCCTCAAGGCATTGTTTTGTACGAGGAAGAGGAGGCATATGCAAGAGCAGGTTGCACGAAAGGAACTGACACTTTACTTCAAGCCGGGGAAGAAGAGACAGCCTTACTTACTGAAGCAAGGACTAGCAGCGCATCTAGTCCAATGCCTCAGTCAGTCCAGAGCAAGAAAGGAGAATGCTTAATGAATTGAATGCCAAATAGGCAAACTTCACTAGTTTCATTCCCTCGGATCATTGAACTACCTTAACAGAGCGGGTAACATTACACTCTTCTCCGCATGCTCAGTCTTCATATCTATTATCTCAACCACTTATTCTGTGACATTCATAGAGCGAATTGCATTCAAATAAGTGGTTTTTCTTCTCCTATAAAAATGTTGAAATCAATCATTCGCGGGTCAATGCTTTGTATTCGGTCCTATCTTTCCGTTCGTGTAACAGACCCTATAGGAAAGGAAGCCCCCTAGGCTAACTTCTGTCTCCGGCTATTTGCTCTAGCCCGCATATCGCTATTCAAAGTAGTCCCCTATCGTCTTAGGGGCTAAGGCTAAGGTTGAATCTTCTCTTTCCGGTGGTGCATTCCTCCGCTCGTGTAAGAGCCTATTGCTATTGTCAGTCAATCTGTCTGCGTCGGTCCATCTCTCGTATCAGCCCAATGCCTTTTCTTCCAAGTCATCCTATCAGTCCGCGAATCAATCGCATCAGCCTTGCCTACCAATTATCCTCAACCCTCAGTATGAAACTCATCCTCGATTTGGTGAAAGGGAAGAAGAGCTAGGGTAGGTATGTTGAGTTATCACAGTCGATCCAACATGACTGTATTAAGCCTTAAGCAATCAGGGTTAAGCTAGCTCACTTCCTTCTGTCTATCAATCCCATTCGGGGATATCTTTCATCTGAATATTCCTCCCGTCATTTCCCTATTTCTTACTGTTGACATGGATTAATTCGCATTCCTGCTTTCTTTCCTCTAAAGATAGGCAGCACTGTGTAGTGCATTTTCTAGAAGCTGCAGATGATAAAGTATGAGTCAATCGGCTAGCATTCTAGACTAACTAGAAAGCATTGCTGGAGATAGCATAAGGATCTAATGTGAAGAAGAGAAAGGGTGCAGGATGGATAAGAGAGTTGACTTCTAGTGATTATCCTCGTTGCTGAAGCAACCATTCTAGCATTCTCAATACTTGGCTCCTCCTTTTCTCTTTGTTGGTTGTGCGAGCCCCTTCTTGAGTCACGAGTGATGTCAAAGCTCTCGCTTGGCGCATTTCCTTTTGTTGTTGAATCAGAGTCAGGTGTGAGGGTGCTTTGAGTTCCAGTAGTTGCTTACCTTCCGGGCGGACTACGTCTCTCGTCCAGTCGGTCAGTTGTTATCGTAGAGCGTGGGTACGTTCTTTCAGGTTTGTAATCCTTCCCGATCGTCTTTCTTGCTTACGGCATTTCCTTTGCCTTGAGAGTGGGAAACCCCTGAAGTGAAGCTAAGGGTTGAAGTCTCTTTTCTTTTCAGAGAATATAATAAGATACCTTTCCATATCCTCTAACCCAATCCAACTTAGACACAAAGGGTGCCAGCCACTTATATTATAGGCTTTCTTGGTAAGCTAATCCTCATACTCAGGTTCCCGAAACCAAAAAATGATCGGATCAATAAGAAGTCGTCTTACGTTCTATCAATAAACAACCAAAACGACCAGGATGATAGAAAGCAGTAGTGGTGCCATTACCTTTACCTTTTCCTTTAGAATCTCCACTCAACTCGATGGGCAGGCATCCCTCATTGGAACGATCCGATCACCCTATTCTCAAGCTCCTTAAATGAGGAATCTCCCAAAAGGAATTCTTCATTCTAACATGAAATGATTTTTCCCCAAGGCTAGCTACCCCATAGGCTAGGAGGTTAGTAATAGGCTCAACTACAAGTCTTGGAGCTAGGCAGCTCAGTATGGTATGAGGATCGAAGGGAAGCTAACAATTGGGATGCCCCTAGTTGTTGAATTCCATTAGTTGGAATTACTAGCTCCGACCTTAAGGAATAGGTCAGAAGATGCGACTAGAACTGAAAGAAGAGGAAGGCAACTTGACCGAATAGAAAGGTTTTTTCCTGGCTTATTGAATTGAATACTTTGAAAAGCACAGGTACAGTTGAACAAAGCTATTCAAGGGTTTCCCTCTCGGATTTAGTGCACACTGACTTCCTGATAGTGAGATTCCTATAGTCAAGTCTAAGGAATGAGATGATGGAAAAAAGGAGAGTCTGTGCGCTTAACACTGACCGTACTTCCGGCTAACATAACTAGTTCTCGAGTAAGATTGGTTTGAAGTAGCAGGATATTCGCTTTCTTAGCTAAGGCTGATTGAATTTCTAACTGAACTGAACTAGTCGAATTCCATTATTCTTACCCTGCTGGGACTGGGATCACTTCAACTCCCTTTGTTACTCTATCTATTGAATCTTTCCCATAGCTAAATGCGTCCTTACTGACAGACTTTCATTCATTGTTTACTGCTTACTGAGCTTACTTCATGCTTTTCCTGCCTTCGAGTTCCGATCCTGCTAAGGAGAGGCATTTCAGGCATTCACTGAGATCTTCATTCGCTTTAGACGACTAAATCCTAAATCCAACACTTCGTCCCTCTCTATCTAAACCGGGAGAGTAAGCCTCACGTTGTACCTAGACCTAAGCTGATGGTGGAGCCCTTTCGCTTGTTAACCAGCTGACAACCTTTCGCACTTATTGAGCCGCTTTCCGTTGTTAAATCCTCTACCCTCGAGTGAAATGGAGTGTTGACGCTCCACTCGCCACACGCTATAGGAGCTCTGACTTTCCTCTATGCCAGCCAGTTAACTTAACAACACTCCCTTGACCCTCGCCTCTTGGTGCGTGGTTCACTTACTTGATTTATCAATTCGGCTAAAAAAGAAAGGTTGTTGTCCTGTTAAAAGATCATTATAGGTCTCGGGTTCAGCTCCCTTTGATATCTTGCTCCGGCATTTTGAAGTCAAAAGGCCATGACCCGGTAGGAGAAGGTGCCCTATGTAGTTATTCATGATGTCCTTTCTCTGTCCCCATCAACATTTGATTGTAAGCGGAGAAGCCATCCATAAAAGACAGCATGCTGTAAACTCGTGATATAGGCACGTAAACGTAAAGAAGGGCTGAACCCCTTACTCATGTAACTCCTAGCAGCTGTAGGAGCGCTAAGAAGCCAGGCAAGGAAGGAAGAGGGTGCACTTGGAGAATTCGTTCCTAAGTCAAGATCACGAGCAGGTCCTGCGGATATATAGCCGAGTGAATCTCGAAGCTTGCTCTCCCAAAGGAGCTTTCTAGCTACTGACCCCGTGTAGGACCCTTCCGGCCCCATCAACGGAGGTCGAATTCCAGCAGCGAATGAGAATAGAGGGTGTAGGCTCGAAAGCCGGAGTTTGCTGGGTGCGGCAGCACAGATTTTGAGGATCACAGGAACGAGACCCGCTTAGGCAGTTCCTTATGGCCCTACGCCCTGAGTTCGAGCAGCTCAGGGGTTCTCTGCTTCATCGATCTCCCCTTCCGACAGTTGATGCTGCTTTAGCTGAGTTGATTACGGAAGAGACCCGGTTAGCCTCGCAGGTGCCTGCGGCAGTATGGATTCAGTTTTAGCTGCTGCCAAGGCTGAGCGCTCCTCCTCTTTTCGTGGGCCACGGAATAGAGGTCCCCTTTCCGCCCTAAGACAAAATGTCATCAGTTCGCTGCAACTACTGTAAAGAACTGGGGCATATGAAGTTCAATTGCCCAAAAAAGAAGAAGACTCAGTCTCAGTATCCAACTTCCTCTCAGACAAGTGCTTCCGACATTACTGAAGTTCCTGTCACTCCTGCAGATGCCGTGCCTGTCCTTAATGTCGGATCTGCTCCATCATCCTCTGTGGCTTCACCTGCGGTTCCACCCGAGATGATTCAGCAGTGGATTCCCTTCATACATGCTATGTCTTCTGCACTCCCTTCAGGTACTTATTCTTTTACTTGGTTGATCGATTCAGGGGCATCAAACCATATGACTGGTAATGTCTTTCTTCTCACCAAGTCTACCCCCTTTTCTTCCTCCTCTTCTATATTTACTGCTGATGGGACTGCCTTATCTCTTTCCTCTGTTGGTAATATGTTTTCTTCATGTTCTTCTCCCGTTGACTGGAGTCTTTCATGTTCCACGGCTTGCTATGAACTTCTTATCTCTTGGACAACTTTTTGATCATGGTTGTACTATCACTTTTTCTCACACTGGGTGTCTTGCGCAGGATCAGCTCACAGGGAAGACGATTGGTCGGGGCTAATTCTTGAAAGCAGCAACTCCCCACTACTTTAACAGAACAACTATCGATTCTCCCCCTTGAGTACCGAGCTGCCCTGAGAGAAGACGAAGAATCAGGTAAGGTAGCAGCTAAGACTTCTCCAGGCTTTCTAGCCGAGGCTCGAAGACCAATTGCATTGTGGGATCTCCTTCTGCTCGTCCACTCGGGGATGACCCCTGACGTTGGCTACACTTCTTTGATTGCTTGATGGCTTGGGCGGTAATCTTCTCTATTCATCTATCCATCTACTGTGATCTCTGACTCAATTCCGGAAGTTTCACTCATTCCTCGAGGCCTCAGATCAGACCTTCTGGAACCCGAACGTCAGAATTCCAGCGTAGTACTCCGGCACGGCACCTGGCTCATAGGCTTAGAACGCGTGTGGTGTGGTGAGAGGGTATGCTATATCTCTAGCTAAAGCGAGAGGCTCCGAAGGAGGAAGATCAAAAATCAAAACCTAAATGTGCCAGGGGTTGATCATCGAAGCCAGGGCAATAACGATGAAGGAATTTGAGCGCTGATGTAGCTAACAGCCACCTTCATAGTCGATTCATTAGGGTCGTCACCTTCTACCCGGAAGTATCCACCGTTTTCTTTGTCTGTTAAGCCTCACAGCTATGGGACTTCCTAAAGAAAACTGCAATCGTAGTTTATCAACCACTCACAAGACCACCAAGATCTTCGACTTAGCCCCCCAAAGGTAATCCACCCGGCCCTTCCCCAACCTATATAAGGGAAGCGGAAGATAACGAAAGGGAGACAAAGTCCTAACTAAATCATAACACACGTCTACATCATAACACAAGCTACCCATTCCATCTATCATATCAGTCGAGTCGATCCGATTCGTTCTTATCTATAGATAACGCAAGAGAGAACTTATGACTTCGCGGATGGAGAGGGATTCGAACCCCCGGTATTCCTATCAATACTTCGGTTTTCAAGACCGACTCTTTCAACCGCTCAGACATCCATCCCCTTCGCGCTTCGCCCGCCCTATCTATCCGCGCGCTGGCAGGTAGGGGCTTATCTATGTGATTCGCTACGCTTGCTTGCGCCTATCGGCGGACTCTATTGCCTGCCGGTTAGCGAAACTTTTCCGGTAGTACGAATTGCTACGCTTCGCTTGTTTCTATATGATAATATGCACCTTGGTTGCTGCGCTCCCTGCGGGTAATAGCAAGAGAGTGAAGAACGAATGATCCTCCAAAAAGAGTGATTGAGTCCGACTAAAGCGAGTGAGTGAAAGGCGTGGCAAGAGAGCGAGTTCGACTCGCGAACGATCAGCAAGTGAAGGACCAATCCTTTTACGCCAGTACTGTTGCGAGACTGGTACTTGGCGGCTCACAAGCAACATATAGACTAAGGTTGCCCATCACTCACTCGCTCTTTTTTGAAGGCTCTTTCTATTCTCTTTCTAGTATGGTTCCCCCATAAGAACACTGAACGCCCAGTTTCGCAGAGCAGCTCCCTCCCCAGCCCACAGCATAGTGTGGAATCTGGATCGTTTCATCGAGCACCATTCCTTTTAGATAGAAAGGTGTTCTGACTCTATTGGATCAAGTCATAACCTACGCCTTCTACTAGTATACTACCTACTATGGAGAGACTAAGCTCTATTTTAGAGATTGGACTCTCTTACTGTGATTAGCCCCAGAAGCTGTTCCCAAGCCACTCTTATACTACTCCTTACCCTTGTCACTTAAAGGGCGAAGTCGCTGAAGCGAGTCTAAAGGCCAAAGAGTGATCTTTGAACGCTACTACGCATCCTTACTAATAGTATAGCGTAAGGTAGGTTTGGGTATAGCAGGACTTGAACCTGCGACCATTAGGTTAAAAGCCCAATGCTCTACCAACTGAGCTATACACCCAAAAAAAGATGTAGTAGTAAATAAGGATTGGTGCGGAAAAGAGGGCGGCCCCTCTTCTTCTCATCATATTAAAGGGGCTTGGGCTCTAAAGCCGGCCTTACTCAACAAGCACCTTTATTAGTAAGGTTGCTTGTTTCCACTCATTGAAGATTCTATCTACAAAAGAAGGTCAACGGGGGATACTAAAGTTGCTCTCACTGACACCATCTACGAGAAGGTGAGGTCGTCTTTCTTTCCAGCCATCATACGGTTCGCCTTAAAGCCTTAAAGACGGAGAAAGGGAGGAGCAGTTATCTATGTAATTACGGTCTTTGTTGACCGTTGTTCCGGTCAAGCACTCTCTTTTCTTTGTCCAATTCCGTCTTACCAAACAAGACTGACTTCTGACCAACCCGCGAAGGGTTGTGAGGTTGGACCAGGTACGAAGAATGAATCTATATCTGTGTACGGAAGTTGCTGGCCGGCGGCCGCTCAACTGTTCGAGCGCAATGCAGTGGTGGTTGGTTCCGATTCGACAAGGGTAGAATGCCTGGTCGAAGGTCCAGTACAGTAGGTAGCAGGTGTGTTCGTTTTGGCTCCCGCGATAAATAAATAGGCGATGCGCCATCCTTGCTGCTACGTACGTTGACCTTGACTTGACGGATTCATCCAATTGAACTCACACTCAAAGGAGGACCACAAGCTCGGGGCTCGACGAAACAGAAAGTATCAGCATTCAGAAACTTCTTGGGGTTAGCAGTGAAAGAAAGAGCCCGGCATTCATTTCTTCATTCATATTCATAGCTGAGTCTACTAAAAGAGAGACCAGCCTCATCGTGGTGATTAGAGGACATCTCTGATCGTTCACCTCTAATGTGACACGTTCCCTCCCAGTTATATGATCAACGGGATCAGTCGGCTAGAGAGCGGGGCTATTCTTCTTCCGGGGAGGCAAAGTCGTCCCCTCTACTGATCGAACCCTCAGTTCGAAGGTCTTCGTCAACATGTTACGAGGCTCCAGTCTTCGGCGGGTCACCATTACTTGACTTAGAAAGGCGAACATCTGGGCAAGGGAAAGCGCAGTGCGCCTGGTGCAAATGGCTTTCTTTTTTCATGATATACCAATCAGAATGGAGGGCCCTACCTACGTACATGATTAATAGAATCACTACGTAGGGGGGGCGGTCAACTTGATGCGGGAGAGGCATGAGTGCAGTTCGATCTTTTGGTGTATTCGTTTGTAGTGAGTAGGGCCTCTTTCTCGTTGATCAGTTCGCCTCCGCTCTATTGAAAGGTCTCCATTCCTACGGCGGTTTTGTCAACGAACGCGTCTCGGGCTGGATTGACTAACCTAACCCTTAAGGGGGCCTTGCCATAGTTGGTGCTCTGCTTTAGTGTGATTGACGAAGGCGTTTGGTAATACCCAAAACAAATGAAAAGAGATCGGGGTCGATAGTTGGCAAGGAACTTGATCCCCCCCAAAAAAGGGGCAGCTGCGGTCGAACTCTAATTCTGGAAATAAGTCGGGGCCCTTTTACCAAGTTTACCGGATAGAAGATGATAGAGGGCCAACTATCGTTGTGTTGCACAAGATGGTGCCGTCTCACTTCGAGTTTCTTCCTTCGTAGTAAATTCTGATGATACGCTTCGGCGATGTTACCTACCAAATAAAAGGCCTGCTAGGTGATCGAAATCGCTCAGGTCAGTGAGGACTCACTCACTCACCTACTCCCTATCTATCTAATAATTTCTTCTATCTACTGAATTCAAAAGGCGACCCGCCGCGCCGGGCTATAAGATAAGATACAGCTGTTGTACTACTTGACTGGTAAGAAAAAGCTTACGTAAGAACTGGAAGAGTCTTGTATGTACGGTAACCCTCTCTTCCGCTATTGGTGGACTGTTGCACAGAAAGGCCGACAGAAACAACGTTTCTTAGCGCGCTTTTCAAGCGCTTAGCTTCTGCTAGCGGCGGGCGGTAAGGCCATAAAGTCAGTTCAGTTGGAAGTCTAAGCCAAGAAGGTACGAACGAAGTGACGGGCCCCTTTAGAGATAGGGTAGGGGGGTGGCTCTCTTGTGGTAGTAATTGCGAACATCTCTCCTTTTCTCTTAGCGTGCACAGTTTGCTTGCATGCCGCCTTAGGCACATCTTTCTTTCTTAGTTTCACGCTGGCCTAATGAATGAATGAAAGTCAGTCTTTTAGTAAGCGTATATAAGCAGCTGTTTAGTGTATAAGCAATTCTTTAGTGGCCGTACCGAAAGGTACGTACGGCGGAGGTTGGTTGAAAATGATGTTACGCGGCGTTCAGAACCAGCCTTGAAGTGAATAAATTAGAAAGAACGAAGAAGTAAGGAAATGAGACGACTTTTTCTTGAACTATATCATAAACAGATCTTCCCCTCCACACCAATCACGAGTTTTTCTCCATTCCTCTCGTATATCGTCGTAACGCCCTTAATACTAGGTTTTGAAAAAGACTTTTCATGTCATTTCCATTTAGGTCCGATTCGGATCCCTCCGTTGTTTTCTTTTCCTCCCGCACCTTTTCCTCGAAATGAGAAAGAAGATGGTACACTCGAATTGTATTATTTAAGTGCTTATTGCTTGCCAAAGATCCTACTTCTACAATTGGTAGGTCACCGGGTTATTCAAATAAGTTGTGTTTTCTGTGGTTTTCCCATGTTACAACTTCCGTACCAATTCGGTCGATCCGGAATGGATCGGTTAAACATTCCACTAGGGAGCCTGGTCTTGACTCTTCTGTGTGGTATTCATTCTCGTTCGGCTCTTGGAATCACATCCAGCAGTGGTTGGAACAGCTCGCAAAATCCAACCACTTCACCTACTTTATTGCCCCTAACCGTTTCTCGTACCTCTATTGAAACAGAATGGTTTCATGTTCTTTTATCGATTGGTTATTCCTCTCCGTTCGTATCTCTTTTTCCAATTTCGGTCTCGATTAGTTTACAAGATTGAATGGCCAATTCTCCTCCGGACCCTCGATTCGATTGTTTTCCAAGAATGTTGAGCCGGGTATGTAAGCTATGTATCTGGGAGGAACTTAAAAGAAGGGCTTTCGTAGAGTAGTCTTAGTCCTGTCTACCTTTAGATTGCCCCTATCTATCAACGGGGGACCCCCCGAAAGGCGAATAGGAAGCTTCAAGCGATCTGGGATCCCTGGGGAAGAGGATCAAGTTGGCCCTTGCGAACAGCTTGATGCACTATCTCCCTTCAACCCTTTGAGCGAAATGCGGCAAAAGGAAGGAAAATCCATGGACCAACCCCATCGTCTCCACCCCGTAGGAACTACGAGATCACCCCAAGGACGCCTTCGGTATCCAGGGGTCGCGGACCGACCATAGAACCCTGTTCAATAAGTGGAATGCATTAGCTGTCCGCTCTCAGGTTGGGCAGTAAGGGTCGGAGAAGGGCAATTACTCATTCTTAAAACCAGCATTCTTAAGACCAAAGAGTCGGAGGGGGGAAAGCTCTCCGTTCCTGGTTCTCCTGTAGCTGGATCCTCCGGAACCACAAGAATCCTTAGTTAGAATGGGATTCCAACTCAGCACCTTTTGAGATTTTGAGAAGAGTTGCTCTTTGGAGAGCACAGTACGATGAAAGTTGTAAGCTGTGTTCGGGGGGGAGTTATTGTCTATCGTTGGCCTCTATGGTAGAATCAGTCGGGGGCCTGAGAGGCGGTGGTTTACCCTGTGGCGGATGTCAGCGGTTCGAGTCCGCTTATCTCCAACTCGTGAACTTAGCCGAAACAAAGCTATATGATAGTACCCAATTTTTCCGATTCGGCAGTTCGATCTATGATTTATCATTCATGGACGTTGATAAGATCCTTCCATTTCATTTAGCAGCACCTTAGGATGGCATAGCCTTAAAGTAAAGTTAAGTTAAGGGCGAGGTTCAAACGAGGAAAGGCTTACGGTGGATACCTAGGCACCCAGAGACGAGGAAGGGCGTAGTAAGCGACGAAATGCTTCGGGGAGTTGAAAATAAGCGTAGATCCGGAGATTCCCGAATAGGTCAACCTTTCGAACTGCTGCTGAATCCATGGGCAGTTAACTCATCTGATTACATGCAAGATGAGGAAACCAACCTATATGTTGGAAACTATAATAGGAACAATCCAATGATGTCCAACAATTACAACCCATCTTGGAAAAGGCATCCAAACTTTTCATGGAGTAACCCCAACAATGCCTTAAATCCAATTAATCAAGCCCCTAGATTCCAGCACCAAAGTCAGAACCTGTCGCAGCAGCACACTCAGCAGTCCATACCATAGCAATAGGTACAACAACAATAGTCTCTGAATGCATTGGCAGATTCTCTCACGGCTTTCATGACAAAGATCGATACATACATGACAGAGAATAGCCGTCTCATAAAGCATACTGATGACTTCATGAACCAAATTGAGATGAGACTGCAGAACCAGGAGGCTGCGATCAAATCTTTAAAAACTCAAGTTGGTCAAATTGCCCAACGACAAAACACTCGACCACCAGGTGGTTTCCCTAGCAATACTAAGGTTGCTAAGGTATTAGGCCACGAGAAATGCAAGGTAATTACAACAAGAAGTGACCTACAATTAAGGGATAAACAAGGGACCTCAACTGATAGAGTCCATCCAGAAAAACAACATCATGATGACTCAGAAGCTGAGTAGGACCCTACCGAAAGCACTGTCACGGCATCAGAACCAGCAGTACCCGAACAACCTGCCGAGACAGCTGCAGATAAGTTCACCCAAGGTATAAAAATCAATATCCAAGGAAACCTGGAGGACATCAGACCACCACCTCCTTTTCCGCAGAGGTTAAAAAAGCAAAAACAAGACCACTAATTTCAGAAATTCCTAAACATCTTAAAGCAAGTCCATATCAACTTGCCACTAGTTGAGGCCATTGAACACATGCCCAACTATGCCAAGTTCTTAAAGGACATAGTATCCAAACGACAAAGGCTAGGGGAATTTGAAATGGTGGCAGCCACTGAAGGTTGCATGGCTACGCTGCATAATCGCATGCCGTCGAAGCTAAAGGATCCTGGATGCTTTACAATCCCCTATGCGATTGGAGATGTTTACAAAGGAAAGACCCTATGCGACTTGGGAGCAAGCATCAATCTAATGCCCAAATCAGTTTTTCAAAAACATGGAATAGGGCGGGAAAAACCAACAATAGTACTGCTCCAACTTGCGGATCGGTCCTATGTGCATCTTGAAGGTAAAATTGAGGATATTCTGGTTAAGGTCGACAAGTTTATACTTTTTGCCGACTTTCTCGTCCTTGATTGTGAGGCCGAAGGCAATACACCATTTATATTGGGTCAACCTTTCCTTGCTATTGGACGCACCATCATCAATGTGGAAAATGGCAAGCTCACAATGCGTATAAACGACCAACAAGTCAAGTTGAACGTCTTCCACAATCTAACCAATTCAGACGCTCCAGTAGAATGTAAGGCTCTCCATACACCAAACCAGGTTACTAAAACATCCTTACTGGGTAGCACGCTCGGTAGACTGTTCGATAAGAGAATAAAGCCCAAAGGAGAAGTCGAATGCACTAAAGGGACTGGCCAACACGTGAAGAAAGATACGGGCCAGAAAAAAGATAATGAAAGTGGGAGATGCATTCATATGCACTCCACAAGTAACATAATCTCTTCCTTTCCAATTAAATTATTATATTAAGATTAGTTTATATATTGTTATTTTCAGTATTTTAAGTTGTTATGTTCTATTTTCAGTATTTTATGTTTTTATGTCTTATTTGTTTTTAAATTAAATAAAGCAACAAATGCAGAAAAATTATGTCACAACAGGAAGTCTGCTGCCGTTGTAGTACACTGTGTCAGAGCCGCAGAATTCCTAACGGGCAAAAACAGTGTAACGGCTCTCTATCGAGAAATTCGTCGCGGCAGTAACTGTTCAGCAAGGCAGTAAATTCCAAACGGCTACTTTCTAACACTCATATTTTTACAGCCTATATAAGCAGCTTCATTGCTGTGCACTATTTATTCTTGCATTCTTGCTACTTTAGCTTTCTTTAACAATCTTGCTCTCACTATCTTTCTAATCTCTTGAAATTTTCAGAACCCTCTCTATTTCTCGGAAGTTTTTTTTTTTCTCAAACCATTCTCCATGAATAATCAATGGCTTCTTACACAAGATTCGCCCCGGCCACTGTTGCTGACCGATTCAACCGCTCATTCGTTGCTCAGCAGTTATGAGAAGAGCAAGGATTTCAACAAACCAATGAGGCATATTTCGGCATTGAATCGTACTTGTTCAACAAGATCCAATACCAAGAATGGGAGGCATTCTGCCTACAGCCTCCACTGGCGAACGCCATAATTGTGAGAAAGTTTTACGCACATGGGCTGAGCAAGGACAACCTCTTTGTCCACTGCCGAGCCAAGCCTGTGCAACTCGATACCGAGGTTATCAACGAATTTTATGGTCTCACACCCACACGTGATGTTCATGCCGAATTCGTAGACGACATCACCACTCAAGACTATGAAGAGATTAAGGATGAGCTTTGTTACAGCAACACCTCATGGGAAACCAGTGCCCATAAAGGTTCAGTAACAAGGCAGAGTCTACTACCCGAGGCCAAGATATGATGTACTTTTTTCAAGAGACGACTTATCCTAACCTCCCATAACAGCACAGTGGATCGCAAAAGACTGGCACTGATCCAGTCTATCATCAAGAAGAGAAACATCAACATTGGAGAGATCATTCTTTACGAAATTCATGAATGTGGTAAGAAGGAACGTGGACCGCTATATTTCCCATGTTTAATCTCTACCTTGTGCATTAATGCAGGAGTTCCGATTGAAGACACGGATGAATATACGCCAACTCGGCAGGTATGGACAAGAGACTTCTGCCACCGAGTTATGCAGATCACACATACAGAACCTGTCTAGGAAACACCACAGCAGTTTACTACCGACTTCACTGCCAGAAGACGGTATTGAATAGAAGCACCAGCCTCCGCTGAGCCAACTGCCGCGGCGGACCCATACCAAGAAATTTTGCAAAGGATAGCAACCATGGACCTTCGCCAACAACGCTATATGGAGTACCAGCACGACTTCAAAAAATCTCTAGCCAACATGATGATGCAAAGCGTCCCACATCAAGGGGCGCAATTCCTCGAATTCCCAGCTGACATATTCGTCACTGTCGCCCCTTATATAGAGACAACACATGCCCCAGGTCCACAATCATTTTTCCAGCCACGGCCGCATCAACAGTTTCATGCTGCCGGACTTTCCAGACCGGCCAGATCTATCGGAGTATCATCTACCAGTCAAAGGCCATCCAAGAGGCGAGCTGTCTTTAACTCTCCCCAAAGGGAACCAATCCCTATGCCCAGTCTCAGCAAAGACACGTTGTCTCGCGAGATTGACGAATACCACAGATCGTCTCATGAATCAGCAATACCCACTACCACGGTAGAGAGCGGGATAGAAATCGTGCAAATAGAAAATACGGATGAAGTGGAAGAAGGGGATGAAGTTATTGCACCAACGCACCGAACACCGCCCAGTCGAGTTCAGCCACATCGGCAGGCCAAACAACAGCAATCACCAGCACAAGGATCACGACGAAAGGCATCAGCAGCAAGGCCTAGGAGAATACTCCGTACAAATAGCTCCTCGGAGTCGTTATAAATGATTTCATTTACTGCTTTTGTCTATTTCCTTATTGCAATTTTTGTTTGCCTTATATTTTGAGCATTGAGAACAAGGCTCGGTTTGAGTTTGGGGGTATTGTAGGTGCAAAAGCACTGCTGAGGCTACCCACTGTCGCGGCATTACAAGAAAGGGAGTAAATTTTTTCTGAAATTTTTGCAATATTCTCTTTTCTTGAATTACTGTTTGTAATCTTGCACTGCTTTACATCAGCTTTGCTTTAGTTTACTCCTTTAAGGCTATAGAAATCTTACTCCTTACCATGGCCAAGTTCTGTTTTGAAAGGATAACCATAGGATACTCAAGGAATAAAACTTAGAAGCTTGCTTTAGGATTAGAAAGAAAATAAACACTTTTTGGACTTGTTCGATTTAGGAGTTCTTTATAATAAACTTAGGTGATAAAGACTTAGAACCTTTTGGAAAAATTAACTAGAGGTGCCTATCACTGGCTCTAGTTTTGATCTTCTTCATGCTAGAGGTGCACGAAACTGGCTCTAGTATGCTAAATAGGTGGTTAAAAAGAAAAAAAGAAGAAAATAGAAAACGCATATCTTGAGGTGCCCAAAATTGGCTCAAGACTTGTTGTTTTAAGGAGATATCTTTAATCTAAAGTTTATTTGTCTTGAACTTAGAGTTTATCTAAGAAAGCCTTGAATCAACCTTGTCCATAAAACGCACACACTCACCTAGCCTTAGAGCTTGTTTCTTAGTAAAAGTTCTTGGGTAAACTAGTAACTAAAGCGGAGAGATAGAAATGACCATGATGGGGAGAATAGATAGAAAAGTAAGACCAAATGGGAGTAAGGTTTGGCAATTTGATGTCTTGCATTGCTTGAGGACAAGCAATAGTTCGAGTTTGGGGGTATTTGATGAGTGCCTAAAAGGCAGTTATTTACTACCCTTCTCATGGTACTTTATGTATCTATTATACACCAACTTGAACTGAAATATGGACTCTTTGCACAATATTGGATATTCCATTATCACTACTTACAAATTTAATATTTATAGAGAATACAGATATTATTACATATTATGTACATGCAGGAATATCCAGGGCCGAAGTAGCAGTGAAGCAGTATTGAGGCCAAGGCAGAGAACAAAGCCGCGGCAGCATTCAGAGTGGCAGCATCAATATTGTAGGCGCAATTAAAGATAAAAATATAGAGAACATTCTGGAAGATGCAGCGCACCAATTGGACCAGGCTAGCGCACTAAAAGCCCAAGTCAAAGACCAAGCGGGAAAATCCTTCTAGAAGGCGGCAAACTTGGAAATATCAGATCTCATGAAGAAGACTTGTTTCTTACTCCAATTTAGAGTCTATTTAGGAAAGGTTTACCCTAGGTTAAGACTATATATAGCCTAGCCGGCCACATTGTTTATAGAGCCGATTTTAGAGAAACCCTTCTCCCTAAGAATTGTACCTAACGATATTAGGTTCTAAATTTCTTAGGGATAGGTGAAGGTTATAGATATTAGTGAGAGGAGATTGTTTCTTGTTTCTTGTTCTAATGCAATAATAATATCAAAGTTTGCTTATCCTATTGTCATTCCTTGTTCTTACATTCAAGCTCGAGACAGAAGTTTGTAAGTAATATATTTATCTAGCATAAAGAGATGTAGAATCACGAAAGGGATAAGTACGATATTGTAGATACTAACTCAGCCTAGATATAGGTTAAGAGTTTCAGCAGCTAAAAGAAGTGTTGGATTGGTTGGTGATTATCATTGATTTACGCCGAGAGGTATCGTCAAGGACCAGTCATCAACAACGCTCTGACTTAGAGATAAGCGGAGTCAACTACGAACACTTTGCTGAACTTTGATGCATCTGCCCAAGGCAAGAGATTGTCGCGGCAGAGAACACTAATTCTACCGAGGCCGTATCTGTACTACTGTCAAAGCAGTGTTGTTTAATTGTATTGGACAAGAAAAAGATCAATCGAATCCACTAATTGACACAGCTGGATCCTACTACTTTCTCTATATCGTTCTCAATATGTTATTTTATGTTTTGTTATTATTTAGTTATTTAAACAAATCTAGTTATATGTGTTTTTACTTTATTTTGCAGGAGCAAGGGAAGATATATTAAGTATACCATTCCCTATGGAGATGATACACGATATACTTATCACTTTATTACTTGACGACGTGTACACTTGCACTCAATTACGCTTTTATTGCATGCATCAAGAACCAGCTGACACTCTTATCAAAATATTTCCTTGTCGTCTAGATCAGCACAAGAGTCTTCTAGCTTTGCATTGGCATTTTCCCATCGTTATCCTTCTACGAATGCCATGACAAATTGCCTCAACTTCTATTTTTGCTTCACCTAAACAAAAAAACTCAAAAGAACTACCTTTCTCGTGAAATAGCACCTATTACCACCTGAAAATGCTAAGGCATAATTATAAAACTAATTGCAATGTTATGAACCTAAATGCAACTAAATGAACATATATGAGCCTAGGGACACTCAATAACTTAAGTAAAAAGGCCTAAAATATAGCCTTTTTGCGGAGTTATCACACCCCCAAACTTAAGCTATTGTTTGTCCTCAAGCAATGGATGGCAGCTAGTAGAGAATAAATGTTATGAAAAAGTTCAAGATCCAGGCAAGCAAAAGGTCAGAGTTTCAGCCCTTAAAAATGTCATGGAATAAACATATAAGACTCGAGGAAATTTTAAGAACACTATTCTAGGACAAGGTCGGATACGAGTGTGTGTGTTAGTGAGTGTATCTAATCTATGCTTAGTTAACTTAAAAAAATTCTAAGGAATGTTTACTATCCTAACAAGACATGTTTGTTCATTAAAGCACAATTTACTATTCCCCATATATATATATATATAATAATTTTTTTACAATGCTAACAAACTGCTACGAGGGGAGCCAGCCTGTCACACTACCTTCTACTCATGACATGTCTGTCATTTATTTCAATGTAGTATCCAAGCAATTTCATGGCAAGTTGAAAGTATAGCGTCACCTTGTGCCTCTTTCAGTAACTCATATGCACATGAATATGTCATGGCATAACGGAGTATGCCTCTACAGATATGTACAGGCATTTATTCTCAACTACTCATAGTAACTAATGGGGTTCTCTATTAACAAAAAAAAATCATTAAACATGCAAGGCTATTCAAGTTTACATTCTATAAAAATTTTCTAACTTTTCTAAGCATGGAGAACATACACTCGTGTAGCAATAAAATTAACACAACCAACCAAATCCTAAAGTAAGTTCTATTCAAATCTCAAGTCATGCATATTCAATTCACTACTAGCCATATAAAGAATATGATCATCGGGCACCACAAACTATAATCCTATAAGCTCATCCTAAAACTTGTACAAATGTCATGGCATAATTCTACAACTACTGCTATCATCTACATGCAAATGAAGTAGAGGATGATACCTCCCCCAAACTTGACACAAGCATTATCCTTAATACAACTAAAAAAATTAAACTAAATGTTATGCAATGCAATGAAATGGAATGCAATGTACCTTGGATATGTTGGTGGTGTTGTGGCAATTTAGCATGATTTTCTTCTATTCGATGGGGGAGGACTGACTTTAGAATCAATCTCATCATCTGCTCCCATCGTTTAGATTTTTCAGCAACTGATATGGGGTGAATTGTTTCTCGAACGTCATTGAGTCGGCGTTTAGGTTTCTTCCTCTTAGGAGAGGGCATTGGTGAGTCCTCTTGTGGGGCTGCTGGTTGCAGTTCTTCTTGTTGTGTTAGTTGGGCGGGCGGATCTTCAAAAAGTGAAGAAATAAAACTAGCTTCATATTCGTTTGCAGTAGAAGGGTCGGGTTGATCTTGTGACTGGGCTTGCTCATCTGAAAATGTCGTGACATTTTCAGGAGTTTGTTCTCGTGTCGGCGACTGGGCTTCTTGAGCTTGCTCTTCGGTTTCTGGTTCCATGGGCCTAACTTCTTTGGATGGCTCAATTGGGGATGGTACATGATTTAGATCAAGTGCAGCTGGCCTAGTCGAAATCGGGTAGTTGTAAATGTTGAGGCATTTCCTGATGCAGTAGGTAGGATAAACTCCGGGAACGCAAGAAAATCCTGATTCAAGGGAGGAAGCAACTATGCTAAATAGCCTTGTATGACCTCGTCTCTCTTCTTGGTATAGAGGAAAAATTCCTTGAGATCTCTTGACAAATCATCAACTTTTTCCAGGGGATTTTTAGAAAGCTCCAGTGCATCATCTTTTTCCGTCGGGAGTTTTCCTTTAACTAAGGCAGCATGTGATGTCGCCGACTGCTCTTCGATGTTGTCCATAAGTTTAGTCACTTTTTCAGTAGACAACACTTTTTCAGTAGACAATCCTTTCATTCCTTCTTCTGACACAGTGTAGTAATTAGGTTTGGAAATATGAGGGGGCTCTTCAAGCATCTTATGCACAATAATCCTTCCTATGTACATTGGGTAGACAAAGAGAATGGAATGTAACAACATAAGTCGAGGTAAACTCACAGTAGTGTGATACTAAGTGGGTATCAGCTTATATCTCATAAAGTGGTTCCACAACCGGGAGTTGGGAAGAAAAAATTCCCGGTTTACCATTCGTCTTGATTTTTATTGACTGTTTCACTCGGTCTTGGGCAGACAAAGATCCTACTTCACGCCTTGATATGTTTCGTAATCAGCCTCTTCTTCCTTTTTCGCGTGTCGATCCACTCCTTGAGGAATTTTGAAGAAGCGGTTGATAGCCATGTTTGTGAAGTGGATGTTTTTGCCCCGGACTTATACAGATTTCTAGTTAGGGCTATGAATATTGGCATAAAACTCACGTACCAATGTTTTTTTGATGAAGCCTGGATGGGCAAAAACTGATCTCAATAGTGGTGCGCAACCACATCCTTCACCTCGGAGCCCAACTCGTTGGAGAGGATGAAGCGAAGATCAAAGAAAAGTCTTCTAATTTTTAGAGTTTTAAACCTTTATTCCGCCACATCGTCCATAAAAATGGTAGGAGATGGTGGTGCAGATCCTAGGGGTCTGGTTCCTACCATTTTGGAGTTGAAAAAAGGATAAAAAAGTATGAAAGTTTCGAGCTTTTCTCTAATAGAGGGGAAAGCTTTTTCGGCTATAGAAGGGAGAGATGAAGAATAAGATGTTGGGGGTATGGAAGAGAAAAGGAAAACAAAGGTGAGACCTTTATTTTTTTAGTGGGGAAGTGGGAATAAAACGGGTGGAGGGGGTTGATTGGGTGTTAGGCAATTAAAGAGAGGAGAGAGAGAGAGGGTGGTTTGAAATTCAAAAAAATAATAAAAATTGAAAAATTCCCTCTTTTGTATTTTTTCCATCCAAAATTCTCAAGGTAAGGTTTCATATTTTTCTTCTTCTTTTCTCTTTAGCCACCAACCTCCAAGGGTGCATTTTCAGCTTAAAAACGTTTAAAAGAAAAGATTAAAAAGGTTAAGTATATTAAAGCATACAAAACAAATTTAAAAATAATTTATTTATGAATAGGAGTAAACTGAAAATGTAGTGACATTTCAGTATGTCAGACATCTATAAGATATGAGGTTGGTTTGTTTCGCATCATATGGGCTCCAGTGTAGATCTTCAGGCGTTGGCCATTGACTTTGAAAATCTTCCCACTATCAATGTTCTTGTTGTCTATAGCTCCGTGGGGATACACATGATGTATTTCAAATGGCCTGGACCATCTTGATTTATGCTTCCCAGGGAAGAGCTTTAGCCTTAAGTTAAATAGGAGCACTTATTGTCCCGCATGAAAATATTATGGCAAAATCGCTTGATTCTTCCATCTTTTGGTTCGCTCCTTGTAGAGTTTAGCATTCTTATAAGCCTGGGTCTTGAATTCCTCCATCTTATTCAACTCTAGAAGTATTCTTTCACCAGCCAACTCGGCATCAAAGTTGAGTTTCTTGATTGCCCAATAGGCCTTATGCTCTAGCTCGACCAGGAGGTGACAGGCTTTGCCATAGACTAACTTAAATGGAGACATCTCTAGTGGGGTTTTGAAAGTTGTTTGGTATGCCCACAATTCTTCTTCAAGCTTGAGTGACCAATCCTTCCTTCTTGAATTCATCACTTTTTCTAGAATTTGCTTGATTTCACGATTGGAAACCTCGGCTTTCCCATTAGTCTGGGGATGATATACCATAGCAATTTTGTGTCGCACCTCATATCTTTGTAATGCCTTGTCAATCAACTTATTGTCAAAGTGGGTGCCTTCATCATTGGTAATAGCCCTTGGCACGCCAAATCTTGTGAAAATGTGCTTATGAAGAAATTTAAGCACTGTCTTTGAATCATTCCTTGGCGTCACAATGGCTTCCACATACTTGGACACGTAGTCCACTGCCAAAAGGATGTATAAATCTCCAAATGAGGATGGGAAAGGTCCCATAAAGTCTATGCCCCACACGTCAAATAACTCAATCTCCAAGATATTTTGTCGTGACATTTCATAACGTCTAGAGATGTTCCCAGTCTTCTGACATCGTTCGCAAGCTTGGTAAAATACCTAGGCATCTTTGAATAAGGTAGGCTAATACAAACCTGATTGGTGGACCTTTGCAGTAGTCCTCATCCCTCCGAAGTGACCTTCACACGGGCCTATGTGACAATGATGCAGAATATCGCATTGATCCTCTTCAAGCACACATCTTTGGATAATTTGATCGACACAACACTTGAACAGATACGGCTCATCCCAGAAATAGAATCGCGTGTCATGTTTGAATTTCTTCCTTCCCTGGCTAGTCATGTCAAAAGGAAAAATACCACTAAAAAGAAAATTAGAAATGTCAGCATACCACGGAATTGTCATGGCATAAAGAATTTTCTCGTCGGGAAATTCATCATGTATTTCAATTTTTTCCTGACATTCTAGGTTAACTTCTAGCCTAGAAAGATGATCAGGAACTTGGTTTTCTGTGCCCTTCCTATCTATCACTTCTAAATCAAATTCTTGCAATAGCAGTATCCATCTAAAGAACCTAGGTTTGGCATTCTTTTTATTCATTAAGTACTTAATAGCTGAGTGATCGGTGTGAACAATAACATTAGTGCCTATCAAGTATGACCTAAACTTGTCAAATGTAAATACCACAGCAAGTAGCTCTTTCTCTGTGGTAGTATAGTTAAGTTGTGCATCATTTAAAGTACGTTTAGCATAATAAACAACATGAAAAATTTTACCTCGATGTTTCCCCAAGACTGCTCCCACGGTATATGATAAGTGCTCAAAAGTCTTATTTTTCATATCATTCTCCCACTCGATTGTTGCTAGTAAAGAACAAATTTAATAGCAATAATGGATAATTCTGCTTATTTTCCATACTTCAGCATCCGAACACTCAATACATGAATTTACCTATTATTTGGCATAAAATAGATGGATTTGATGGTTTTCTTTCTTAAGACAGGAAACTGCATCATAGAAATTGCCAAGAAAAGAAGATGGATGCTGGAAACTGAAGCTGAAATGTAGATAAGCACTCGCCTCGGCAGCACTTTAATGCCTCAGCAACAGTTTACTGCCTCGGCAGCACTTTAATACCCCGACGGCACTTTAATGCCTCGGTAGCACATTGATGCCTCGGCAGCACTCGAAAAGGAAAATGCAAATATGGTAGGCGATTTGAAGAGAAAAATAAGGTGAACATTTTAAGACAAGCGGCATAGAAATCAGAGCCGGGAAATACACGAAAAGACAATGTCAAAGGCCACGTGGGAAAAAAATCCTTATAGGAATAAACTTGGAAATATTTTATTATTGTAATCCTACTCCTACTCCAAGTAGTATTCCTACTTAGGAAAGGTTTACCCTAAGCCAAGTCTATATAAACCATAGCCTTTGTAAAGAGGAGGATATCTTGAAATCAAGTGTTCATAGAAAATCTTAAACTCCTCCATCGTCCCCTAGGGTTTAGGTAAAGATTGTCGAGTATTTGTGAGAGGATATGTACTATGTTTCTTCTTGCAATGCAATAAGAATATCAAAGTTTGATTATCCTATTGCCATTCCTTTTCCTTGCATTCAAGCACGA
This sequence comes from Abelmoschus esculentus, assembly GCA_035048815.1. NCBI lineage: Eukaryota > Viridiplantae > Streptophyta > Magnoliopsida > Malvales > Malvaceae > Abelmoschus > Abelmoschus esculentus. The sequence continues at coordinate 13,050,598 of JAUCBN010000036.1, forward strand.
GAGAAAAGTTTGTAAGTAATTCATTTATCTAATATCGAGAGAGTTAGATTCACGAAAGGGATAAATGTAGTGTTGTAGACAATAACTTGGCCTAGAGATAGGTTAAGAGTTTTAGTGGCTAAAAGAAGTGTGGGATTGGTTGGTGATTATAATTGATTCACGTCGAGAGGTATCATCAAGGACTGGTCATCAACAGTATTTCGACTTAGAGATAAGCAGAATCATTCAAGGACACTTTGCCAAACTTTGGTAAATCTGCCCAAGAGCAAGAGATTGCCGCGGCAGAGAATATTGTCGCTACCGAGACAGTATCTGCAGTACTGCCAAGGCAGTGCAGTGCAATTGCATTGGACAGAAACAAGTCAATTGAATCCATAATACGATACAATTGGATCCTGCCCCACTTTTCCATCCTTGATTTCTTGATCATTTATTTTTATTGTTTTAATTAGTTTTCTTAGTTATAATTCAACCCTAATAATTTGTGTCTTTTATTTTATTACAGAGTGAGAAGATAAAAGGTATCATATTAAGTATACCAATCCCTGGGGAGACGATACTCGATAAATGCTTATCACTTTATTAGTTGACGACGTGTTCACTTGCACTTAATTGCACACTTTTTACACTCATCAGTATAGTCACTTACGTCACACATCAGCTCGAACGATAGTGTCCAATCTGGGGGAACAACAATTGGTATAGTGATCAGGCTTTGCTTCTGGTCTATGAAAGCGTCATGGCATTTTTTGCTCGAACACAAAAGGTTGGTTTTACTGCAACAACATGGACAAGGGCTTAGAGATCTTGATGAAATCCTTGATGAATCTCTGATAGAATCTCGCGTATCTAAGGAAACTTCTTATTCCTTGACATTTATTGGTACTGATAGCTTCTCGATCACGTCGATCTTAGCTTTGTCTACCTCAATGCCTTTGTGTGAGATCTTATGGCATAACACAATACCTTCTGTCACCATGAAGTGATATTTCTTCCAATTTAGCACAAGGTCAGCCTCTTCGCACCACTTCAAGACCTTTGCTAAATTGCCAAGACAATTTTGGAAACTTTCTCCAGAAACAGAAAAATCATCCATGAATATCTCAAGAGAGTCCTCAAACATATTAGAGAATATAGCTTGCAAGCAGCGCTGAAAAGTTGTCGGGGCATTACACAATCCAAAGGACATCCTTCGAAAAGCATAAGTGCCATAGAGACAAGTGAAAGTAGTCTTCTCTTGGTCCTCTAGTGTGATAGATATTTGGTTATAACCCGAATATCCATCCAAGAAACAATAGTAAGCCTTGCTCGCTAAGCGATCTAACATTGGGTCGATGAAGGATAGAGGAAAGTGGTACTTCTTCGTTGCCTTGTTGAGCTTACGATAGTCCATACAAATCCTCCATCCGGTCACTACTTGCGTCGACAATAGCTCATTGTCCTCATTGCTCACCACGGTCATGCCTCCCTTCTTGGGTACACATTGAATCGGGCTTACCCATGAACTATCAGATATTGGGTAAATTACTCCAGCATCAAGCCATTTAAGAATCTCCTTCATAACAACTTGTTTCATAATGTGGTTGAGTCTACGTTGTGGCTCTACGGATTTGCCATGGCATTCTTCCAGAAGTATCACATGCATACATATAGTAGGACTAATCCCTTTTAAATCCTCCATGGTCCATCCCATTGCTCGTTTATGCTGTGAAAAAATGGCAAGTAGACTTCTCTCTTGATCAGAATTAAAATCTGCAGAAATAATAATAGGTAGGGTCTCGTCTTCACCTAGATAAGCGTATTTCAAATATTGTGGCAAAATCTTAAGCTCTAGCTTCGGTGCATTGAGTAATGAACGCTTAGGAGGACTGAATTCCTCAAAATCAAGAGGTTCAAAGCTCGAATTGTTTCTAGCTATCAGCAAACTAGATTGTGGTTCCTACAATGAAGATTCACCAACTTCGTCTTCCTCATCTCTTATGAGCTCTTCATACTCATCCAGTGGCACAAAATTGTTTTGGCAAAAATGATCAGCTTCTTTTGATAGCTCATAATCTACTTCCAAAATGCTCCGACATTTTTCTGAATCATCCATGTACTTGAGAGAACTGTTGAAGTTCATGGTCAATCTTTAATTTGCTACTCGTATTGTGAGATCACCCTTCTCACAATCAATGAGAATGTGACCGGTTGCTAGGAAAGGTCTCCCTATGATGATGGGTGTATTAGCATCAGCCTCGCAATCAAGTATAAGGAAGTCGGCTGGAAACACAAACTTTTCCACCCTTACTATGACATCTTCGATCTTCCCCTCAGGTCTCACATGGGAACGATCGACTAGTTTTAATATGAAGAATATGGGTCTCGTATCTCTTATGCCAAGCTTCACGAAAATTGACTTAGGCATCAGATTTACACTCGATCCAAGATCTCAGAGTGCTTTCCCCATGAACTTTTCTCCAATGGTACACAGGATAATAAAGCTGCCCGGATCCTTCTTCTTTGATGGTAAATTACTCAAAGCAGAGCAATACTCTTTTGTCGTGGCAATTGTTTTGAACTTCTCCACTTTATGCTTCTTCGTGACTATCTCTTTCAAAAATTTAGCGTAGGTGGGCATCTGGTCAATTACCACCAAGAGTGGGACATTTATGTATAACTGATCCAACTTGTCCACGAACTCTTTAAACTGAATTTCACAGTTATGCTTCTTCAACCTCTGGGGAAAGGGTGGTGGGGGTCTAACTTCTTCCACTGGTAGCGTAGGAACTGCTTTTGCCGTGGCATTTTCGTTCGCTCCATCGGCAGGTTCCTTTGTCCAACCTTCCTCATGGTTCATTTCCTTAAGATTTTGCTCAGACATTTCTTCTTTCATAGATTTAGGTAGGGAATCATCAGTCTTCTTACCCTCAACCTTATCTTGCTGATTAATTTGCGTGTCACTCTTTAGTGTGATTTCGCTACAATGTTCTTTACCATATGGCTTAGTGACTTCAGTATCACTCGATAGACGTCCAGGCTGACGCTCTTGTAATGTTGTGGCAATTTGTCCAACCTGACTCTCCAAATTTCACAATGAAGCGCTATGGCTTTGCAATAGAGTTCCTTGGTTCTTGATTGTTGTTGTATGCTCTTGAAGCATCGTCTTGGTACTTAAAATAAATTCTTGCATTGTCGCCTCCAAAGAACTAGTATTAGATGATTGCTCTGATTATGCCAGGGCATATTCGTTTGGAAATTCTGGGGCTCATTCTAATTTTGGTTCCGCACTGGGGGATTAGGATTGTTGGGTCCTTGGTTTCACCATGAAAAATTCGGATGTTGTCTCCATCCTGGATTATAGGTGTTTGAGTAGGGATTGTTGTTTCTCCTGTTGAAGTTGCTCACATAATTAGTTGTCTTATGGCTTCCTGGCAATCACTCTCGTGATGATTGCCATGGCATAACAAACATGTTGAACTGGCCATCTTTACTTCCTTTACTTCATTGGAACATTGAATGTTCTTCAACATGTTGGTGATAGCTGAGAGTTGGGCTGATAGTGAATCTTTAGCATCAAGCTCGAATGTTCCTTGTGTCTTCCTCCCGGTTCCAAGTCTTGTAGAAGGAAATTCATAGTCATTGTTGGCAATTCTATCAAGAATTTCAAATGCCTCCTCGGGTGATTTGTCTAACAAAGTTCCATTTGCCGAGGCATCTAGCATCATCCTAGTAGGTGCATTGACTCCATTGTAGAACATCACAACTTGAATCCAATCTTGAAATCCATGATTTGTACACTTGCAATGCAATCCCTTGTATCGATCCCAACATTCACACATAGAATCGTCGTCACCTTTTCGAAAAGAAGCAATGTCATTTCTAAGTTGAGTATTTAGATTCAGAGGATTATACCGCAGTAAAAAGCTCTTGCATAGATCGGCCCATGACTCCATCGATCCGGATGGTACTCCACTCAACCATCCCCTTGCTCGACCACATAGAGAATAAGGGAATAATTTGAGCTTCAAGACATCCTCATGAACTCCTTGTTGACGGAATGAGTCACAAACTTCTAGAAATGCTCAAATGTATTGCCTTGTGTCTTCATGCGCTATTCCTCAAAATTGCCCAATAGAGTTTAGCATATTGAATATGACAGGCTTAAGTTCGAAATAGGTAGCTTGAATTTCTGGTGCCATAATGCCAGGATTAAGATCATCCAAGATAAGCATTAAATGATCCCTAATAGCTCTCGGTCGAGGTGCAGTAGCATGCTGAATTTCCCTAGCATTTTAAACTACTGGATCCTGAATTGGTGGGTCCATAGTTTTACGCTGATTACGCCTTCTTTGAAGAAACAAATGCTCGATTTCAGGCATTATAGGATAAAGAGGTCCGTCAGTAGACCTTCTGGACATGCACTGAGAATGATCTTGAAAAGAAAAACAAAGAAACAAGTAAAAAGAAACTAGAAAAATAAACAAAGCAAACAAAAATACCAATATAAATATAACCAACTTTACTCTAAATAGGTCCCCGACAATGGCGCCAAAAGCTTGGTATGTTCTGTGTAGTGCTATAAATAATGTATGTGAACAAACCTATATGTGCAAGTATACACAATCATACAAGTAATAATACGGTAAGTGAGTATCATTCCCACAAGGATCTCAGGTAAAGTGAAACGTCAATTTGTCAAGGCAAAAAGATGTCACTAACAAAAAAAAGAAAACAAATATAAAGATATAAACAAGAAAAAAAATGGATATGTACGGTGAGGTGTTATGTACAAATGCTACAGTAATTCTAGAATGCTAGCAACTAAAATATGCCAAGGCAAAATGAAAATGATGGTGGTGGAAGGATAGATGAGTGGAAGTATGTGTGAAGTATAAAGCAGTGTGATTGCAAGATAACAAGTAAAGAAAGCAGTTTGTAAATGCAGAGGCAAAAGCAGAATGCAAGAACACGTTTAAACTATATGTTGTACTAACCCTCTATTGATGAAATCTCTCGGTAATGACTTTGGTGGGAACTCTTATGAACTTCTTACCCCTCACTCTTACTAACATAAGACTACTATGGTGCATATCTACTCGACAAAGGTTTCTAAAGTGTTCCCGCTCTTCCAAGTCGTAGGAACCTGACAAACTAAAATGTCATGGTATCTCGTGTCACTCGAGTAGCACTAGTCTATCGGTAAAACATACTCCTTTAAGTCGTGAAACCCTTCTCTATGCCTCTTCCGAGTGCTCTAGGTTTAGATTAGACTCTATTTTCAGTCTAGAACCCATTGCTCATGTAGATCCTCCCTTAGCTCCTTCTTGATGATCTAAGGATCTATAACTATGCCTCTTTCGAGTGCTCTAGCATACACCTAAACATGGGACACTGTCGTGCCTCTTATAATGCCTAGATGACTACTAATAATAAGAAAAGCAAATATGCAAACACATAGAAGACAATATATTAATAAAAGCAAAAGATAATCATCCACAAAAATAACCACCTAAACAAAGCTTACATGGTGTTGTTAAATGTTAAAGTAATATCATCCACATAAAACCTTAAACATTAAACAATCATCCTCTTAAAATATAAAAAAAAAAAATCAAAGGGAAGGAGGACTAGAAGACACCCTCAGATGCGCAGGCTGCCGGTTTCTTCAACCACCACAAGATGCCTTAGTGTGCTAGCCCGTTCCGGGTGCTTAGCACACCACTCCCTTCGAGCTCTATCAATGGAGGACTCCTTGGCCGGAGTTTGGAGGAGAAAGGTGAGAGCTTTCCTTTGCCGTAAATAGCTTCAAAGGTCTCTTTTTTCCTGTGTTTTTGCTCCTCTAAAGGCCTCTCTTTTCTTCTAGGTCACCATGTCTTTAAAAAGGGTGAAAACTCTAAAAGATAGGCAAAAATCCATTTCTACCCCCTTCACGTGATGGCATTTCTACAGGACTGACAGTGGTGACAGTATTCCCCTACTTAGGTGGCTCGCATTCAGGCCATATTGGTTGTGGTCCCCTACTGAGGTGGTTGTGTCTAGGCTATAGTGGTCCCAAACGACTGTAATGGCACTAGCTGGCACTCTTATCAAAATATCTCCTTGTCGTCTAGCTCAGCACATGATTCCTCTAGCTTTGCCATGGCATTTTCCCATTGTTGTCCTTCTACGAATGCCATGACAAATTGCTTCAACTTCTATTTTTGCTTCAACTACACAACACAACTCAAAAGAACTACATTTCTCATGAAATAGCACCTATTACCACTTGAAAATGCCAAGGCATAATTATAAAAATATATGCAATGTTATGAACCTAAATGCAACTAAATGAACCTATATGAGCCTAAGGACACTCAATAACTTAAGTAAAAAGGCCTAAAATATAGCCTTTTTGTAGAGTTATCAGTACGCACAAAAGATGATAAGTGCTTTGGTTTTACATGTTGTTTTCATTGTTAACCATGAGTTTTAGTGATTTCTATGATTTTGATAACATATCCAATGATTTAGTACTGTTGCATTGGTTTTATGAAAGATTCTTATGAAGAAAAGGTTTCTGATTCATGAATTGAATTTGATAATGATGCATGCATGTGTTAGATGTTGTATATGTATGGTTTATGATGGTTTACATGATTTTTAAAGCATGAGAATGATTTGGATTAAAGTATAGTTATTACCTTTTCCCCGAATAAAGTCGTTGAGCTTGATTTGGGTTCACTTTGATGAACATATGTTGAGTTCTTTGTAAAATAGCAAGCTTCCATGCATAATGAGAATGATATTGGCTTAGTGACACTATTTTAAGACCACGAATACAACATATTTGTGTTCATACTTTTGTTTTATAGGGCAAGAAGATCAAAGGAAGCATATTAAGTATATCAATCCCTGAGGAGACGATAACTCGATAATACTTATCACTTATTACTTGACGTGTACACTTGCATTCCAATTGCACATATTCAGCACGCATCATTAATCGTCATTGAAAAATTTATTAACTAATCAAATGACACATAATATATTCATTTTTAAAAAAAATTAAAAACTTCAAATATTTTTAAAAAATGACTTTTCAAAGAAATTTACAATTTTTCATTTTATAGAAAACAATCCTTAAATTTTAAAATATAATAACCTCAACCTCTATTCACTATCGTTTGTTGCTTCCACCATAGATAGTCGCACTTGAACATATCCTTTGATCATCGGACATAGTTTGTGATCTTTTAAGCACAACCTCGTTAGAAATATTAAACAAAGTGTCAGACGAGCATTAATTTTATGTTTAATGTTCAATTAGTATATTGTTTGGTATTTTTGATGACACCGTATCAGAAAATTGACTATTTAGGTTGTTATTTGCTTTTACATCAATCATTATCACCTAATATCTTATCAAGTTGGTAATGACATGATAGTCCGCATGAAGAGTTTTAGAATTAATCATGCATTTTAAAATTATATATATATTGAAATACACGTCAATTTTATTGTTACTCCATGAAATGATTTATCATCATTTTATTTAAGAACATTAATTTTTTTTTAAAGAAGATAACAAGAAAATACAAGCGCATGTGTTATTAATTATTTAATTATGTGGTGTCTGTCTCTCTGATATGATAAAATATGATTGATAATAATTATTTTATTAGTTAACAATTATAAAAAAAGTATGTTTGATATTTAATCAACTTAAAATTTTGATTGAAAGTAAAAGAAGTTATAAAAGTGTACTTATATATATGCTTCATTTAGTTTTGTAATATCTGAATTTCGTTCGGGTATATTTAAAAATAAATAAGGTCCTAAGTAAATATTAAATAGAAATAAATAACTAAATAATATTATGTAAATTATAAATAAGTAAAAATAAAAAATAAAAAAAATAAAAATGGTTTAATTTGGGAGAGGGGGTCGGTTATGAAAGAGGATAATGTTGAGGTTGGTTATGAAAAGATAATGTGGGGTTACCATTCGAGGTGATCGATTGAAGCTAGAAAAAAAGATAACTACTAGACTTTTACAGAGGGAAAAGGGAGATTTGGCCAGAGCGGTTCCATCTTGTTAAACATGTTGCGGAAAGGCTTGAATGGAAAGGCTTGAAAAAAGGTTAAAATGTCTGAGCGTTCAATTCATGCTAAGGTAGCACCGAAAGGCAATGGTGAGAGTTCAGAGGCAAGACGACTGCTGATATCCACGTAGAAGTACATTTGCTGCCTTATTTTCATAAACTTAAAATATGTATTCTTTGTATTACTCACTTTTGAATCAATATGTTTTCGTTTTAGATGGACTTTAAGCATGTCTTTTGATAATCATCAGGCTTCGAGTAGAATATAGGCTTGTAGGGTGAACAATATGATAGATATGATGGCCGCATGAAATACACCGACATGGGTGGTGCTACCGGAAGGCGAGATATTCTACATCGTGGCAGTACTTCGGTTTGTTCTGAAGGGACCATCAATTGAAAAATGGGTGGCACAAATACATGAAACTGCAGACGATATTTTGGGAATCAGTGGTTAAGATTTGTAAAGAGAAAATTCAATTTTGATCCAATGGCTACCCTATCACCTTCTCAAATACAAACACTGAAAAGATACATGATAGATACCCTTTCCTCTAATACACGTGCAAATGGCTCACAAAATGGAAGGTCAAGATTCTCTGAGCAAATGAAATTAGACACAGAGACTTTTGGTGAGTTATTTCTCCATTTCAATTTGAATGTTTTAATAATGAAGTAGTCAGTATGTTTTTTAAACGATGATCAACAAAATGTTTTTTATGTGTAGTCAGTATAATCTTGCTTGCATGTTTTAAAATTCATATAGAGTATTTGTTTAAGAAATCATTTAATTCACACTTAATTAAATTAAAATTTTTTAGGGTTAATCACTTTAATTAAATAATTAATTTTTAATAGGGAAATAATTATAGTAATGATGATATTTTAATCATATACCTTGTATACATTAAGCGGTTAGTGTTTTGACGTAACATTATATTGACCAAGAGAGTGGACTTTGATATCGCATTTTACGTGCCATCAAAAACCTAGAAAATGATAAAAAAATTTAAGGTTAGAATTAAATAAAATTAATTAGGTAAATGATTAGGAATACCAATAGTATTATTAATTTTATTAAGTGTTTAGATGGTAGTGTCCGATCGTTCGGATGTTATCATTACATTTGGTAAATTAATAATTTAATAGAATTTTAAATATTTAATTAATGGAGCCTTATAGGTTAAAACTTAAAATTGACAAGATAATAACTGGTCATGCATTTAAAACCTTTTGGGAAAGAGTTTATATTTCTTTAAATACGAGTTAAGGTTTTCTATTATAGGACATCTATTTCAAGCTCGTATTTAAAAGAAATATACTTTCTTATCCAAAATGGTATTCTCGTTCGAACGATATTCATCTGACAATGACGAATTAAACTTAAATTATTATTCGAAATATCGAAATACCACGTGTAATTAATAAGGTACCGATTTTGGGTGCTTATAAGGGTCGTCCTTACGCGTAACCGACTTCCAAACCCAAATATTTTAAAAATGAATATCTTATTTGTTTTATGGTGTATGGCCTACCTAAATGGTCAGTGGCGACTTTAAATCATTTTTAAATTAAAACAATACACGTTTTAACACGACCATGATTTTCATAATTTATAATTAAAAGCAACAGAATTTGATTTTTTAAAATTAACTCACTAAGCTATTTTTTCATACGATTCGGTTTTAAAATAATCGCGACAAGATTAATACAGAATTAAAGAACAAGCGTACAAGAACATAAAGAAAGCAGCTGCCTTATTTTGAGTCGAACTGATCTTAAATCGATCCTTTCGACTTTGCTTGTTTGGTGAGATAAGCATCTATGTCCATTAAGATATCCAGCATGAATTGCTGCAGAACTTGTGGGGGTCCAATCCCATGGTGCAGCTTGTCGTATTCGAGAGTTAAGTGCACTACGCTCCCACTGCCTTCTACCTTGGGAGAAGCTTGAATCCTGTATACAAACGTCTTGTACTCTCTCAATATATCTGCTTCCAGCTTTCTGAAAGTGATCGAGTTCGTATCCGGATCTATCACTTCGATCGTATCCTTTCCCGTTTTAGACTTTCCTTCTAAACAAGCAGAATTGATTTCTTGTATTGCAAGTAATAGATGAAGATGAACAGATCAAAACAGCATGAAAAAACGTACCCAGAACAAAACTCAATCTGATAATGGAACCGAGTTTTCCCCATTCACCTTCAAGTAAATCGCAGCCTTGAATCTTGTCGTTGGAAACATGGGAAAGATTAGGGGTGTATTGGGTTCGGAAATTTTTATTAAAAACTTATTTTTAAGTAAAAATAAGAATGCATCGATAGTATATTAAGTATAAAATATATTTTTTTATCTTATAAAAATAATTAAAAAATTTAAATTTGGTTAATCGCGGTTAATCACGGTTCGTAAATTTATGAACTATAATACCTTGGTTCGGTTCGATTTTTAATTTTACTGTTAACCATTCTTAGCTCCGACAAAGATGGTGTGGTTTGTTGGCGAGCATGTCGTGGAACTGCTCGGCAGAAGCCTTGATCTCGATATTGGCCTCAAGCTTATCAATCAGAGCTGAAGAAGCTATTGTTTCATATCAACATTTTAGCCAAACGCCATTTTATAGACCACTTTCTCGATTAGGGTCGTAAACGAGACGAGACAGATCGTAAGCTATTCAAGTTTGATTCGGTCAAACGATTCGACTCGAGTTCTTAACGAGTCGAGTTGTATGATACTCGACTCGAAAAGCTCACGAGTTACTCAAAAACATAAATATACTATTTTAACTTGTCCCTGCTTTCAGGTTCGCCATTGATGAGCGTGGTGTTTTGGAAACCAACGGGGAATTGCTGGCTCGTTGTGTTGAATTTGGTGTGAGAGAAGTGAGCTTTGAGATGCCCAGGAAAGAGCTTGTTTGAAGGAAAAGAAGGGAAGAGGTAAAGTCTTGTCGGAGAATGTGATGACATGTCGCTCGGACAACTTTGCAACTGCGTAACAAGTCAAGTGTGGCTTCTAGTTTTCTTTTCTTTTCCATTCTCTCTCCTTTTCTCCAGTGTGTTGAATACAAGAATGAAAAGAAGATGAGCACAATATGGAAGCAATTGATACCATATATTACATATGTAATTTGCAAATTTTTGGGAAAAATCGTATCGGTTACTTTTTCAAATTAATATATGTTAATTATATTGGTTACTTTAAATTTATATAAAACCATTGCACAATTAGAAAATTAAATATTCTGAACATTATTTTATAATTATTTTTTTCTGGTGACGCTGAGACTACTGACTACCCCTTCAACTTTTTTAACAAAGGAGCATGTCCCAGTCCCACATGGATCACACTTCGATCACAAATAAAAAAACTTCAACATGTTTCGACACAAAGGATTTTTGTGGGCCTTCTTTCTTATGTTGTCAGAATGATTCGTGTAGCACTCTATTCATCGATCCATGCTCATATGCTTGCTGGCTTTGTTTTGCACCTCTAAACTTGCTGCAAAGTCCTTAGCTTTTGGGTAACCTTTAAAGCTTATGTTTTGACCCACCAGGTGAGCTGTGTAGCATTAATGAAGGGCCAAACAATGTCATGTATGGGCTTTCTTCTTTTTGGAAACCCACTTTCGAATCGAAAATAGACAACCCATCAGCCAAGCAAATTACTATCATGGTTTCGCTGGCAACACATCGGAGAATACAAGAGTAAAACATAAAATGCACATTACATGGAGAGATGTCCCGAAGAGACAAGACATTAATTATTAGTATTATTTTGCAAGATTAAAAAAAAAACTCAGGGAAAAACTCAGATCTATCCTTATCCTAGGAAAAAAAGAAACAAACGGGGTGAGTCGATTACCATTCATTAAGCACTCACACATGGTTGGATCATACACATAACACATGGACTTGTCATCATCCTCAAATGGAATGCAATAATTTTTTTTATCATCCTCAGTTCCTCGCATAGACTATTATTATTATTATTATCATTATTTTGGTGTTCGTGGGGTGGGGTTGATTGTGGGTAGAGGTGAACAAAACTCGAATTAATTTAAAAAAATATTTTTTTAATCACTCAAATAATTTGAGTGAATTTTGAGTTCGAATCAGTTTTAAATTTTAAAAGTTCGAATATTCAAAAAATCGAAATTTAATTTTGAAATTTTACATTTTGATCACTATTTCATAACTTTTTCAATTAAACTCTGACTCAATCGTAATTTTTATTAAAACTCATTTTTTGAGATGAATATGAGATTAATAATGAAACCTATTAATGAAATAAACATTCCTTTGGACCTAGAATTTTTAAAAAATTTACTATTACGTCCCTAAAGTTTTAAAAATTTATTATTTAGTAATTGAATGATAAATATTGATCTATGTGATAATAATTATCCTTCATGTATAAGACAAAAGAAGACGCAAATCTATATAGTATTAACTGCTAAAAGTTTTAATTAAATCCCTAAATTTTGGTAAGTTCACATTTTTGTTCTTGAATTTTGAAAATTTTACAATATAATCTCAATTGTTTGAAATCAGAATGTATCTATATTATGATTTATGATGATGGACAATTTACTTTGATTTTATGAATGTTTTATATTTATTTGGTCCTTGATTTCAAGATTTCTAGTGATACTTTCGATTCGATTTTTAATGACGCCGTACTTTAATGAAGTAATATATTACCTATAAAAATATCATTATAAATATATTATATATTTTTTATGACAATTGATTTATTAAATTATATTAAAAATCTTATTTACACATACAAAAAACATATGAAGAAGTCCTTACCACTTTGAACTATAATATTATAAATAATTATAATTAAATTTGTACAAAAATTCAAAACTCGACTCGACTTAATTCGACTTGATATTTATAAACTCGTTTCGAAAAAATTTCAAATAAAATTTAAATAATAAAATAAAATGTGTCAACTCGAATAACTCAAAAATTTTTTACTCGATTCGATCAAATGCTCAAACCTAGCTATGGGCATGCGTGAGAATCTGACGGGTAGTTCTGGAGAAAGCCACTTAAAAAAGCCTAAACTAAGCCTAAACCTGTTTACCCGGTCACATTTGCACATAAAACTATATACACAATTTCTTACAAAAACTGTAAGAAAAACGGTACATACATAAATTAGCACAAAAATAGTAAGGATTTGTGTTTGTACACAATTCCTTACAAAGTATACACAACGGCTTACGAAAATCGTAAGAAAAAAGGTATGTACACAAATCCTTACCACTTCAAAACCATGAGCTCGAGGAGGCTTTCAAGGGTAAGGATTTGTGTACATACACAATTTCCTACAAGAATACACAATATGGCACGAAAACGGTAAGGATTTGTGTTTGTACACAAATCCTTAAAAAGTATACACAACGGCTTACGAAAACCGTAAGAAAAAAAGTATGTACACAAATCCTTACCACTTCAAAACCATGAGTTCAAGGAATTTTCCAAGAGTAAGGATTTGTGTACATACACAATTTCCTACAAGAATACACAATATGACACAAAAACGGTAAGGATTTGTGTTTGTACACAAATCTTTACAAAAGTATACACAACAGCCTACGAAAACCGTAAGAAAAAAGGTATGTACACAAATCCTTACCACTTCAAAACCATGAGCTCAAGGAGGCTTCCAAGGGTAAGGATTTGTGTACATACACAATTTCCTACAAGAATACACAATATGGCACGAAAAAGGTAAGGATTTGTGTTTGTACACAAATCCTTACAAAGTATACACAACGACTTACGAAAACCGTAAGAAAAAAGGTATGTACACAAATCCTTACGACTTCAAAACCATAAGCTCAAGGAGACTTCTAAGGGTAAGGATTTGTGTACATACACAATTTCCTACAAGAATACACAATATGGCACCCAAACGGTAAGGATTTGTGTTTGTACATAAATCCTTACAAAGTATATACAACGGCTTACTAAAACCGTAAGATAAAAGGTATGTACACAAATCCTTACGACTTCAAAACCATGAGCTCAAGGAGACTTCTAAGGGTAAGGATTTGTGTACATACACAATTTCCAACAAGAATACACAATACGACACCAAAATGGTAAGGATTTATGTTTGTACATAATTCCTTACAAAGTATACACAACGACTTACGAAAACCGTAAGAAAAAAGGTATGTACACAAATCCTTAAGACTTCAAAATCATGAGCTAAAGGAGGCATCCAAGGGTAAGGATTTGTGTACATACACAATTTCCTACATGAATACACAATATGGCACCAAAATGATAAGGATTTATGTTTGTACACAATTTCTTACAAAGTACACAACGGCTTACGAAAACCGTAAGAAAAAAGGTATGTACACAAATCCTTATGACTTCAAAATCATGAGCTAAAGGAGGCATCCAAGGGTAAGGATTTGTGTACATACACAATTTCCTACAAGAATACACAATATGGCACCAAAATGGTAAAGATTTATGTTTGTACACAATTCCTTACAAAATATACACAACGGCTTATGAAAACCGTAAGAAAAAAGGTATGTACACAAATCCTTACGGCTTCAAAATTATGAGCTAAAGGAGGCATCCAAGGGTAAAGATTTGTGTACATACACAATTTCCTACAAGAATACACAATATGGCACCAAAATGGTAAGGATTTATGTTTGTACACAATTCCTTACAAAGTATACACAACGGCTTACGAAAACCGTAAGAAAAAAAGGTATGTACACAAATCCTTACGACTTCAAAATCATGAGCTAAAGGAGACATCCAAGGGTAAGGATTTGTGTACATACACAATTTCCTACAAGAATACACAATATGGCACCAAAATGGTAAGGATATATGTTTGTACACAATTCCTTACAAAGTATACACAACGGCTTACGAAAATCGTAGTAAATTGTGTATGTACACAAATCCTTACCTTTGGATAGCTCCTTTAGCTCATGGTGAGAAGTTGTAAGGAATTGTGTACATACATTTTTCCTTACGGTTTTTGTAAGCCATTGTGTGTACTTTGTAAGGAATTGTGTACAATATTTATTTGTATATTTTTTATTCGAATATTTTTATTCGAATATTTATTATATGAATATTTTTATTCGAATATTTATTATATGAATATTTTTAGTCAAATATATTTTATTCGAATATTTTTATTCAAAAATTTTTATTCGAATATTTATTATACGAATATTTTTATTTGTATATTTTTTATTCGAGTATTTTTATTCGAATATTTTTATTTGAATAGTTAAAAATAATTAAAATACGTTTAAATAAATTTTAAGTTTTAAGTTTAAAATTTTCAAACGTTTATTTAATTTTATATATGAAATAAATTAATTTAAATTAATTAAAATAAAATTTAAAATTAAAAAAAAATCTCAAAAACACGCTTAAATTGCTATTCACTACGGATCCAATACCGTCATTGAATCAAAAGAAATAATGTTTTAATCTCAACGACATAATGAAAAGATTAAAAAAAACAGAAAACATGGAATCGGTTATCCAAAATGAATCAAAACTCATTTTTTTATTAATGATTTATCGATTCAAAATTAAAAAAAAAATCATTTGAATTTGTATATATTACTTTCTTGTAACGAAGACAGTTTATATAATATAAAAGAATACATTAAATTTATTGTAAAATATGTAACTTATTGCAATTTTTAATACTTCTATATTATTGTTGATGACTAGGATGTGAAAAAGCTAACCTAACCTGAAAATCTGACTGAAACCTGTTTGAGTCAAAATCTGGTTTGATCTGAGAATATAATGATCCGAACTCGATCTGTATTCGACTGTTGTTAACCTGAATCTGAATTGGACTTGTTACTGTAGTAACTAAACCTGAACTGTATCCGACCGAAAATGACCCAAACTCGATTTTAACATGTTATTGTGGACCCAAAACCCGACCTGCATCCGATTGAAACAAACTCGAACCCGAGTCTGACCTCGCAGATAACTGATATTACCCGACTGAATCGACTTGAGAACTGATTTTACCCTACTGAATCGACTTGAGAACTGATTTTACCCGACCTGTTTTGAACTCGACATGTTATTGACCTGAACTAATATTAACAAGACTTAAAATTTACATGATTTATAATTAAGTATATCTATAATTTGATAAATTTAAAATATTGATATATATAATTAATCTTAACAAATAAAATTATACATGAAAATTAATTTAGGGATTATTATTTAAATTTAACATTACATATTTAATTAAATTAATTTATTTACTATTTTATTTAGTTTTAATGTAATTAATTTTAATTTTAAAATAATATTTGATTAAAAATTATAATTTTAAATTAATATTTCATTAAAAATATAGTTTTAAACTAATATTTAATTAAGTTAAATTAACTTATTGAACTTAGAATTCATTAAGTTAAATTAAAATATATGAACATAAATTATAAACATAATTAAAAGAATTATAAAATCAAATGTAATTTTTATTAAATTAATCTAAACTCAATTAAATTAAACTAAAATAATTGATAAAAAAGATAATTGATAAAAAAAGATAATTTTTATTAAATGTAAGTCACTCATTTTTTAAGTTTGAGATTAATTTACTTTTAGTATAAAAATTTTAGAGGGATATAAATTACCCTCCAAAATTTTAGAGGAAAATAGAAATAAATTTTGAAAATTATATAAAAAAGAGTGAAAAATAAATTTTAAAGAAAAATAAGTCACTCATTTTTTAAACTTGAGATTAATTTACTTTTAATATAATAATTTTGAAGGGATATAAGTTATCCAAAATTTTGGAGGAAATTAAAATAAATTTTGATTATTATATAAAAAAATGAAAAAAAAATAAAATTTTAGAAGAAAATAAGCCACTCGTTTTTAAGTTTGAAATTAATTTACTTTTAGTATAAAAATTTTGGAAGGATATAAGTTATCCAAAATTTTAGAGAAAATTAAAAATAAATTTTATTTATATAAAAAGAGGGTATATATAATATATAAACATGTATGTAAGTGTATGTATAATACTATTATTAATTTATAATTTTTATAATTTAGTTTTTAAAACTTTATTTTTTATTTCAAATTGACTTGTAATAACCCAAAATTTAAGTCAAAATCCCCAAATTAAGAGTCAAAATCCCTAATCGAAACCCTAATATTTGAGGATTAAAATTCTGAAAATTAGTGACCAAATTGAAAACTTTTAAAATTCGAAGGATCAAAATCAGAGGTTTCAGAAACTTTAGGCCCCTCGTCAGTAATTATTCCCTTTTTCATTGGTAACGTTTCTTCCTCTTTGATTTCTCCAGATTCTGAATTAATGGAGGATTAAATCCTCTTTTATTGTCTAATTATTATAAAAATCCTTTAATTCGATTCAAAGCAAATTCCCATTCGAAAGTATTGTGCTCTCACTCTCTCTCTCTTGGTGTTTTCTTCAACAATTGATAAGGTATGTTATGAAACCTTTTGCTCTCTGTTTTTGATTCGAATATATATATTTTAAGAGTTGTTTTGATTCGTTTAAATTCAAGAATTCGTGTCGGATCGTTAAGGATTGATTTAGGAGTGTATTGGATCGAATATAGAGTGAAATCGGATCAAAATGGGGGTTTATATTCGAATTATTACGTGTTTGGATGGTGGGAAAATTCTGGAAATTTTCCAGATTTTCCTGGGATCCAAACAGGGTATAACCGGCCCAACCTAGAACCCGGCCTAGACCAGAACCGACCCATCCGAACTGGCCCAGTGAACCGAACCGGCCAGACCGGCCCCCAGCCCAGACCCGACCAACCGACCCGACCCGACCCGAACCGTGATCCGACCCGACTGCCCGACCCGACCCGACAACCCGACCCGACCCGATCTCCGACCCGTTCTCCGACTCGGCTGACGTCATCTGCTGACGTCATCTGCTGACGTCAGTGTTGATTGATGACGTCACTGCTGACGTCAGCGTTGACCAATGCTGATGTCAGCAGTTGACTTTTTTGACTCGAGCCCACTTTATGTTTTTCGACGTCCTGAATCCAATGGCGCGGTCCGTTTTTCAAAATTCGAAACCGAAGTGTCGTTTTTGGGGGTTTTATGTTCGATACGTTATTTGGAAATTTTCTGTAAAAGTTTCTGAACAAGTTTCTGTTTGCTTCAGGTGACGAGGATTCCGACCCCGAGCAGCTTCCTCCTCCTCCTCCTGTACGTGGACCGATACATCAGCATTCGGGACCTTCACGTGAGTAACAGTTAAATTCTGTTTAGTTTATTTTACTGTAGTGTGGCATAGTAGAAAGTCTAATGTAATTCTGTAAATTGTAGACTCTACTCCTGCTCAGCTCGGTGGTAGAGCCGAGTCCAGTAGACGTCAGGGTCGTCGTTGAGTCTCTGATACAGGTGTGTTCTCTCCCGTTCAGCCTGTAAATTCTGTTGATCTGTATATTTGATTCTGATATCCGTATGATCATGCATCATTCTGTTCTGTCATATCTGATTCTGATTTCTGTCATGCTTGCCTCCTGTTAGAATATAGGCATGCATTCTGATTCTGTATCTGCATATATCATGGCATCTGGGATTATCTGTATACGAGGAAGTTAGTGATTCTATCACTTCTGTTCAGTGGCTCCACCTTCGGGTCGAGATACCATTTCTGTTGGTGTGATGGTGTTAGAGTGGTATGGGGACCAACTCTTCTGAGGTGTTCGGTGATGGGTGCATATCATGCATACTCTGTCGGTTCTGCATATCTGTTCTGTTATTCTGTTATCTGTTCTAGAGACACACTAGGCTCCCCAGCTTACACCCTCTCAGGTTATTGTTTCAGATCTCAGATCTAGGCCCGGTACGGTACTTGGAGGATCCTGTTTCAGTACTGATATTTATAGTATGTAATCATTTTCGGATTCCGGATTATTTATAGTATTTGGACAATATTTCTGTAATTAAATGTTTATCAGTTTTTGTTACATTCACTGTTTATAAATTATGGGTTGAACGTTATTTTAAAATGATAATTTTATTATTATTTTAATTTATTAATTTATTCAGTATTTATCCGAATATTTTATAATTATTTTTGTAAAACCCTAACGTGAGGAACAAGTTTTCAAGCCGTAAACCCTAACTTGTAATCTAAGAAATTAGGTTACTTTTAGGGGTTACATGACTACTATTTATTAATGATATTTTATTTGTTTTTTTAATTTCCTTTCTCTCATTTTCCTCTTCGATTTTCAGATTTTCCCACCTCTCAATTTCCTTTACGATTTCCCGCATCCCATTACTCCATTATATTTATATATAATATTTATTACTCTATATATGTCTATAATATAATATAATATAATTACATATACATATATTAAATTATTAATATATCGAATATTATATCTAATATACATATACTTAACATATATACATATAGTATATAATACATTATAAATCTAATTATACATACATGATACATATAATTATTATGTATACATATATTAATGTGTTATGTATAAATATACTAGTATAGTACATATTAATGTACTATCACTACTATCTATGTATAGTATATTAATGTATTATTACTAGTCTAGTCTACTGTGTATACATCATTAGTCATTACATCTAATCACTATAATATATATGAATGTACTATGAATACATTATATATATATGATATATTAATATATATATATATATAATTGATACATTATATTTCCATTTTTGAAATGTTTTAAACTATTAATAAATTATAAGATAATATTTTATTTTATTAATGTTTATCTTTTTTTAATTTAAATTTTAATTCTTTGAATTTGTAGTCCAATATTTATTCCTTATTAATTTTTAATTTTTATAATTTAGCATAATTCTTATGTTTTAAGATATGAATCATTATTTATTATATGATATTTTTGTTAAGTCTACTGCATAATATTTATTTTTAATGGGATTCATGCTAGTGAAAGACGTTAGATATTAAATAATTAATTTAACCTTAATAATAAAACTTATTTACTTATTTTTATAAAATCAAACTTAATAATTTTAATTATTATGAATTTAAAACCAAAATTAGTTCGACCTGAAACAAAACCGACTTGAAATGAACCTAACCTGAAATGCAACCAAACTGAAATCTACCCGACTAAAAACCTACTCGACCTGAAATAAAATTATCAATTATCCGATTTGGACCCGAACCGTTTGAACCCGACCTGAAATAGACCCGACCTAAAATGGATCCGCACCCGACCCAAATCGAGTCAAAATATCAAATCAACCTAAAATGACCTGTATCCGATCTTACCCAACCTAAAACCCATCCGAATAACTGTTTTTACGTCCCGATGACCTACTACTTATCTAACAAATTCCACCCATTTCGGTGCCACGAAAATAATGACAATAAATGAGGGCGTTTTCCTCAACTTGTGCTCTATATTCTTCTTCCCACTTTCTTTTCCAGAAAAAAATATAGCCACTGAATTTATAAAAATTCACAATATTTACACTATAAAACCATAGAACTATCTACAAACTGCTAAATAACCCCGTAGTAACTAAAAAAGATTCCAGCTAAGGTAGTTTTTTTTTTTTAATTTTAGTTTACCTACCTGAGTTGAAATTATCCCGGTTGAATCAACTACATTTTTTTATGTTCATTTTTATTTAATGTTTCTGCGGGCTATTGACCAGTTCTTATTGCTGGGACAATTTTAAAATTTAATTCTGTGCTCGATTGCAACACTTGGAAATTATTTATTTACTTTTATATGAATGAATCAGTAATCGAGTTTTAAACCGGAAACTGCAAAGCAAACGGATCACGAAAGGTTTGCGCTGGTATGAAATGAAATTGTGTTTGGAGAACAAAAGGTGTTGAAGATAGCTTAGGAGAAGTTTTAACGGATAAAGAATAGAAATCATGTATTTCTTGCTCTTTATTGCTTAACCCAAACTGGTTATTTATACAAGAGTTTCATGCAGAAAACTCTAGTTTTTCTAACTATATAAAAAACATGTTTATAACAAATTTTGTCAGCTTCCTAATTACAGTTGGATTTCCAGCTGGGTTTTCAACTCGTATCTTAACATTCATCCTGCTTTTTTTTTTTTAACTCATTCAATAAAAGCACATTGAGTTTATGTCTCAAGTTCTTAAATTGTTGCACTGATAAGAGTTTAGTTAACACATCTGTTATCTGATAAAGAGCAAGAACATAACCAATTTACATGACACGCCCTAGGACCTTTTCTCTAATGAAATGCAAATTCAAGTCCACATGTTTGGTTTTTGTATGCATCCAAGATTGAAAGCCATAGTAATTGTGCTGGTGTTGTCACACTATGCTTTTGGCAAATCAGTCAGTTGTATTCCTATATCTTGAAGTAGATTGCGAACACAGATTATTTCTGAGGTTGCATCGGTCAAGTTTCGATACTCAGTCTCGGCAGTAGATCGTGACACGGAGCGTTGTTTCTTGGAGCTCCAGGATAGAAAATGATCTTCATAGAATACATAATATCCTGAGACTGATCGTCTGTCATCTACGTCACTTTCCCAATCCGCATCTGAGAAGACCACTAGATTGGGAAGATTGTTACAATGAGCACCAAACCAAAGGTCAAACTCATTTGTGCCCTTGAGATATCGGAGTATGCGTTTTACAGTACTCCAGTGAATAATAGTTGGGCATTGCATATATTGTGCAACTTTATTCACAGCATATGCTAAATCGAGATGTGTGTGACAAACATATAAGAGTGCTCCTACTATGCTCCTGAATTGAGTGATATTACCATAAATTTTACTATCATTTTTCCAAGCTTAGGATAGACAGCCACGAGAGTGTCCACAAGTTTAGAATGATGCATCTGTGTTTTTTCAAGAAGTTCTGTTATGCACTTTTTTTGTGAAAGAAATAATCCTTGATTTGTAGTGATCATTTGTATTCCTAGAAATTTATCTATAACACTAAGATCTTTCAATGAGAATTTTTTGTTTAGTTGATCCTTAACATGCTTAATATGTGTTTCTGAATTTCCTATCAAAAGGATGCGATCAACATATATTGTCACGTATGCAAGTATAGTACCCTCTTTGTATTTAGAAAGAGACACATCACCAGCTGAAGTTTGATGAGGAACTCGTTCAACAGAAGTTTTTCTTACCAACGCCCTCATTGCATGGTTCCATTTCAGAATTATCCATCTACAGTTCTAGGTGACAATATATCAACCGCCAAAGTTTAATTTGTTCGTAAATCTCTCATTGTTGGACTCTTATTTTTCTGGATATCAGTAAGACGATTAGTGCATGATAAACCCGATCATCAATAAATCCTTTAGTGTTTGACCTTTGTTTTAGTCATCAATACGACCCTTAGTACATGATGAGCTTTTTTTCCCGTAAATCACTCAGTTTTGGACTCTTTGCCTCAAGATATTAGTAAGACAATCCGTGCATGGTAAAACCAACCGTCAATAAATCCCTCAGTGTTTGGCATTCATCAATAAGACCCTCAGTGCATGGTGAGCTACTTTTGTCCATAAATCCCTTAGTGTTGGACTATTTCTCTTCTCTTCGGAACATCAGTAAGATAATCGGTGCGTGGTGAACCAGATCACCAATCTAGTTGTTAATAAGACGATCAGTACATCAAGCTAGATCCTCAAGTATTCAACCTTTATTTTTGGGACATCAGTAAGGCGATCAGTGCGTGATGAACCAAGCCTCTAATAAGATGATCAGTGCGTGATGGTTTTTTTCTTCGGGACATCAGTAAGACAATCGGTGCATGGTGAATCGGATTTTCAATCTATTTGTTAGTAAGACGATCAGTGTATGGCGAGCTAGATCCTCCAATAATTCAACTCTTTTATTTTCGAGACATCAGAAAGACGGTCGGTGCATGGTGGAACGAATCAATATCAAATTCTTTAGTAAATAGATCCTTCGGCACGTGAAGTTTCGGTTTGATAGGGAGGTCGAAAAAAATTAGTACTTGTAGTCTTTGTTTTATCATTGTTTTACAACGATAAGCAAAGAGAGACAATTAATTACTAATTTTATCTGGGATTGTAAAACTCGGTTTTAATTTTATTCTCAATATTGGACTTGTTATTAAACGCAAAAAATTCAAAAAATATTACTTTATTACTATATATGCTATTCAAAATAAAAAATAAATAAAATATATTAAGTTGTTTTCCCGGCTCTATTTCAATGAGCTTTTCCTTTTTGTTTATTTTATTTACTATCATTATTACATATTTAAATTAAAAATCCAAAAATTATTATATTATTAAATATTATTTTATTTTCTTTCTAGCTTCAGTTTCCACATTTTATTATTATTATTATTATTATTATTATTACTATTATTATTTATTATTATTATCATAAATTAAATAAATAAAATAAATGTAAGAACAAATAATTATTAAATAAGAAACCCATTGTAAAATAAATAACAAGCCCAAATATGTTTTTATATAATAGTCCAAATACAATAATTAAAATCCAATCACATGACCCGTTTAGCCCAATTCCAAGCCCAAAACCCTTATCAGCCCTAATCTGATTACAATTGGAACCCTAATTGCCTTTTCTTATCCTATGTGCAGCCAGCCGTCTGGATCCAACTGTCCAGATTAAACAAAGAGGAAGTTTTTGGAATTCAGCACGTGCCAAGCACGGCTCCCAGCTACCTTAACGTGCGCGTGCCAGACACGCACCTGACTGTTCGACTCTCTGATCTAATCGTTGCTCTCCCCTCGCCGGCGATCAAGATGGTCCCCCTCCATTTTCGAAGGCCACCTTGCACATACAGACAAACGAAAATCGTCAGATTTGTACGAATCCACAGAGCTAAAAAACGCAGAAATTACAGAGCATATTCAACAAATTCCAGTACACATGAATTCGGCCAAATCAATGAAAAGATTAGGAGATGAATCAAACAAAAAGGATAACCGACATCTGAGAACCAATAACGTTTTAGTGTTTTATTTCCCCTTTTCTATTTTTTTGTAAAAATCGGTTATAAAACCGAAACTCAAACAATGTAATCGGGATGCGATTTCCCTATTTTCCATATCAATACAAAAACAAAGAATTTTTAGAGGTATATCCTCTTGTTCATCGATTGCTTGCAAAATCAGAATAGGGTTTATGATTTCTTTTACCTTTAACGTCGAGATCGTTCGTCTCTTTGAGTCTGCTCGTTTATTTTCTACGGTGAAAATTCCTCGGACCTTCGCGCTGATGGGGTGAACCGTTCATAAAAGAAACATTTTTCGGTCTTCGAATCGTTTCAAAACTTGGGTTTTGGTCTCGGAAAGAAAAGTTTTAGAACGAATTTCAAATCGAAAAAGATAAGGTTTTGTAGTGCTTTTTTGGTTTTGAAAACATATAGAAAGGGTCTTGTTTTTCTTATGGGTTTTGGGTTTGAATAAGGATGAACATTCATCTTTTTCTGAGTTTCAGAAGAACAAACAGAGAGAGTTTTGGGATTTTGTTTCTTTTGGTTAAGAGAAAACGAAGAGGGGGTTGATTTTAATTTCTTTTTGTGTTTTATACTCAACTCCCGTTTTTAAAATGGTCTATTTATGTTTTAAATCCACCCGTGTTTCTTTTGTTACAATCCTAATCCCTGTGCTTTTGTTTTTATTTGCAATTTTGTCACCATTTCAGTTATAATCTTATATTTCAAAAGGGATTATTTATTTTTTGGGCCCTCCGTCTTTTATAAATCTTTCCGGAGTCCTTTCTCCCTGTAAAATAACATTTTAAGGGCTCGAACATTTTTAAACTATTCCGATTTGGTCACTGTTTTCCATTAATTTTTTTATTTCGATTTTAACCTGAAATTTTGTTTTTATTTCAATCAAGTACCTTTCTGTAACTAATTCTTCATTTAGTATTTAATTTTTTTAGTTTAATTAATTTAATCCTTACCTATTTTATTTATCTATGCATTTATTTATTTTGTTTCATGTGAATATTCTTTCGTTGCATTTGTATTATATTGTGTATTGCATATTTTGATTTTATGTATTTTATATTATTGTTCATTTATATTTTCTTCACATTGTTTATATTAATTTTGCTTAAGTCAAACCTCATTAATTAATGAATCTAATGCGATACATTTTTTTTCGGTCATAACGGACCCGACATCAAGCGTAGTGGTGACGGTGTATTCGTTTTTCTTCGAATAAAGATACAATTAAAATAAAATTTTAAACAAATATTAATTTAAATGACACTTTAAATCGAAAATTTCAAAAATAATTAAGCGGATATTTTGTAAATGTGCTAATTTTGGATGATTTTAAACGTTAAAATCGTTTTAAAATCGTAATCGACTCTCGAACCCATTTCATTTTGAATCTCTGTTTTTTACGGTGTTCAGTCTACCAAAGTAACCGGTGGCGACTTCAACCTTTTTTTAAATCCTTTTCCAACTTCTAAAAATTCCAATTTTAAAATTTTTTTGTAGTTAATTCTATTTTTTAAAATTCTTTTTCAACGCCTTTTAAATTTTTTTAAAATCACTTTCCCAATTTTAAAATTTAAATCCATAACCCTAATTTCAAAAATCTCCTTTTTCATTCCCAATTTTACAATTTTACATTTCAAAATTCCTTTTTTTTTAAAATTTCTAAACCTACAAAAATTCCCTTTCTCAAATCTTAATCCCTAAATTCTAAAATTTTATCAAAAACCCATATTTACGCTTCAAATTAAATTCCCTTTTCAAAATAGTGACCCCTTTTTACCACACGTATTTATTTATTGTTTTAAAAAGGGTCGTTACACCCGACCTAAAATGAATCTGACTTAAAATGAACATGTCAATTATCTGATTTGGAACTGAACCGTTTGATCACGACCTGAAATAGAACCGACCTAAAATGGACCTGCACTCGATCCGAATCGAGTCAAAACATCAAACTCACGAGCATAAAGCTTAAAACACATACATGTAGGAGGGTCTCCCGATATTTGTGATTCAAACTACCAAGAGTCAACCCCCGGAGAGATTATACGGTGAACCTTGTTCACCACGTCATATATGGTCCAAGCAATCAGGACCATTGATCTTTAAATAATCACCTAATAACTACCCATCTACTAAGTCCATGTAGGAAAGAGATGATGATTCACTTGAAAAAAAATTAAAATCAACGGTCCTGATTACTTGAGACCATAGATGACGTAGTGAACATGGTTCACTGTATAATTTTTCCAACCCCCGACTACTCCACTAGGCATACCGGAATAGCTCGGTCCGAACTGGTTTGACTTCAGTGTAGCTTCTCAATCCAGCATTGACAGTCAAGTCCAAATATACATCTTTACTCGAGTATGACTTGTTGCAATTCTTACACTTGAATCCAGACCGGTAAATAGCATCCCTGTAAGTTTTGCAAACCCATTATTAGACTGTCATACAAGAACATGATAAAAAGGTTAACTATTCTATAACTTATAAGTTTAAACCTGGTGGGCCTTTTCTTATCAACGACTTATTTTGGTAAAAATATATTTAAGGACTTAAAGTGATTAAAATTAAATCATTTAAGATCTTATTTAATAAAAAATAATTTAAAAATTAACTCAAAATCAAAATTAAAAGATTGAGTAACCATAACCTAACACTAAACTAAAAAAAAATAAACAACAATTAGAAGATTTTCAAAAAAAATTAAGAAGATGAAACTTACCTGAAAATAGGGCTTTCTTTCAACGTCGGGAGTCTGCTTACATGAAGAACTAACAATGACAGCTTCTACCAAGATTGAGGAAAAAGATTAGAGAAGAAGGGATTGAAATTTGGGGTCATCGGGATCGAAAGGAGTTTCCCGCTCGTGGAGTTTTTTCTTTTAATTTTTGAAAGATTTGTGTAACCGGTTAACCTTCAGATAACCAGTTTCTAATTCCTTTTCAATTTTAATCTAACGGTCACCAAAGCAAAGCTTTAATCCGACGAATGAGTTTAGGGAGTCGAGACGTTTATTAGGGTGCCGGCTTTTAGAATGACCCTAAATCTTATCCATTGTTCAAACTCTAAAAGTGAAATCAAAGTTCAAGGCTTTATCTATAGAAATAAAAGATTTGTCTAAAATAACTTAAACTTCAAAGAACCTTATAGATGCCGTTGGAGATCATATTGGGAAAATAGTAAGCTTCGGATTGTTTTAGATTTAATTCTTGGGTCTGAACTTTCAAGTTTACCAGAAGTTTAGTGTATGATCAGTTGATTGTTCTCCTCTTTTGAGTTTGAGTTTTGTATTTTTTTTCTGTTCTGCTTTTGAGCTGTTTTGTATTGATTTAGAGAATATATACTTCGAAACATGATTCTTTTTTTTCTTCTTCTGTTCATATACCCATGCCTGTCAGTTGTAATAGTTTAGACTCTATCATTAATTGAATGCATGTATTTTGTATGTCTGTTACTACTACAATGTTTCACCATGGTTCTATCTCTACCATTACACTTTGTGTATGTATCACCACATATATCCCACCAAGGCACCTTGTTCGTTCTCGAATTTGAACTAGAAACATGCATGATTCAGTCTGAATCTCTAATTGTCAGGGTTCCTCACCTCTCCCCTCCCAACAACATCCATTTTGGAATTGTGCCGAAAGCTCTAGCTGCAGTGTAAAATTCATTTTGTTGACTGAAGCTGTAGCGTAAATCGCACTATGAAGTAGGTATTTTCAATCATTGTATCGTGAATGCCTGAAGTGAAACAGTATCAAGCGAAACTTGGCTAATGCAAGCAATTTGGTCACGTGTTCTGTTTTATTTTTTATTTTTTTTCATTTTTAAGAGTTATTTTGTTTGATTTAAATTTTGTTATCTTTGACGACGCTTGCACTTGGTGGTTCCTGTGATTAAGCTTTCCTCCTCTCGGTGTTGGGTATAAAATGTAGGGGAAAAGTGGGTAAAACTCTAATTTAATGGCTCGTTTGTCTTCCATTGGTTGGTGTTTTAGAAATTAGATCTGAGTCTGACCTGATTTGCTAATGGCCCAAAGGACATCCATCCACCTGTTAAATTTACAGATGTGAGGACACCAATTGAATGAAGAAACAACAGGGAAACTGAGTGATAGATCTTCACCTAAACAATTGAAAAGATATACAAAGAGGACCCTGTTCATTAATTACCACTCATCTATTTAATACTTTCATTACATCCAACTTTCATTCATGTAGTAGCTTTAGGCATCCCAAACCGAAAGTGTTGGTTCAGGCTAACAAACAAAACAATGGCATTAGGTTGTATAGTTTGAGACAAACCAAGTGCTCAGCTCAGTACTGGGTTTCCATCACAATTTGACATACAAAATTTAGAAATTTGAATCATCGAATCACTGTTTGAATTTTGATCATTTCTTTGCTAAAATTTGTCTTTAGTAATCCCATAAGACAAAATTATAAATTTGCTGACATATAACAGCCTCGCTATTTTTTTATTTGGACAACCACCTAACTCATTGCTTAGTCAGTTTTTTTATTTGATTGACTTTTTTTAAAAAAAAAACTATTATGTATGTAATGTATGAAAAAAAGGAAAAAACAGTGATCCAAAAATGTCAATAAGTAAGATAAACAATAAAAATATACAAAAAAACACCATAAAAGGGGAAAGAAGAGATGCATTTACAATGAAAAATTCAAATACGGTCGCTAAAAAATTTCGAATGACAACTTTTTCTCTGGAATTTTTTCGAGACATTCACACTCGTCAATTGCAAACTTCATTGTTATTTGATGATTTTTTCTTTGTGGAGGATAAACTTTTTTACAATAGTTATCTTTTTCATCAAGAGTTTGATGATCATGGTTCTATGTGCAACTAAAAAAGCAGAGTGCGTATGTTCTTGGAAAGAAAAATAACAACAGCTATTGTGCTTGAAATTTAGTCAATAATAATATACTTGGGAATTTTATGTTTATATCGAGGGTCTACTATAGTTTTCAACAAGTGGTATTAGAGCAAATTCTAAATAAATTTAGAATGAAAGATTGCAAGTCAGTAGCCACTCCAGCTAAAACAAGTATGAAGTTAATTGTTGACTCAACAAGAGAATCGGTGAATCCAACATTGTTCAAAAGTATCGTTAAAAGTTTGAAGTATCTAACTATCACACGATCAAACATAGCATACGCTGTCGAAATGGTAAGTAAATTCATGGAGAATCCAAAACAAGATCACTAGATTGGAGTGAAGAGAATTTTAAGATATATCAAAGGTACGTTAGATCATGGTTTGTTCTACACACATTCACAAAACTCAAAGTTAGTTGGCTACTCCGATAGTGATTATAGGGAGACATAGGTGATAGAAAAAGTACTTCTAGAAACCTATTTCATGTCGGTTCCGCTGCATTCTCATGGTCATCAAAGAAGCAACAAACGGTAGCTCTTTCGACATGTGAAGCGGAATACATAGTTGTTGTAGCATGCACTTGCCAAGCAATTTGGTTGAAAAATATTTTGGACGAGATAAATATTGGTGATGACTCACATACAAAGGTTAAAGGTAAGGGCAAAGTCATGATTACAAAGAAAAATGGAGAGAAAAAATATATATATCAGATGTCTACTATGTACCAGCTATGAAGAGTAATATCATCAACCTTAGTCAACTACTAGAAAAAGGATATGAAGTACATATGAAGAATCGCACGCTTTCAATCAAGAATAAAAATAGAGAATTGATTACCCAAGTCAATATGACACAGAATCATCTCTTTACTATTGACATCGAGTTAGGAGAAGTAAATTGTATGAAGATTGTAGTTAAGGATGACCTGTGGCTATGGCATTTGAGGTACGAACATCTTGGATTTCTCGGCTTAAAGTTATTGTCAAAAGCAAAGATGGTGAATGGATTGCCAGAAATCAACCCAACAAATCAATTTTGTGAGTCTTGCATCGAAGGAAAACAACACAGACAAAGCTTTGAAGTTGGCAAATCTTGGAGAGCAAGAAGACTATTGGAGATAATTCACACTGACATAACTGGACCATTAGACATACCATCACTTGGAGGAAACAAGTACTACTTGACCTTTAAAGACGATTATAGTAGAAAATGTTGGGTATATGTTCTTAAACAAAAGTCAGAAGCATTAGATAAGTTTAAAGAGTTTAAAGAATGGTGGAAAAACAAAGTATCACTTCATACGAGAACAGGTGAAAAACAAAAATGTAGAGTTAGTCTATTACAAAATAAAAGATCAATTAGCAAATATTTTAACGAAACCGTTGAAGACATATATATTTTATAAACTAAAAGAAAAGCTTGGGATAAAAATCAAGTTTGAAGGGGAGTCTTAAAAATTAAACCTGATTTTTATGGTTTCTAAGTCGGCATGGTGATGTTGTAGACAATTCTAGTATGTTGGCATCAAGAATATGGCAGAATGTTGGGGAAGCTTCGTGAAGAAAACATAGTATAGAGAATTCTTGAAGATTCAAGGAAGCTTATCATAGAATATTAATATTTAATTGGTGACTCGAAATATCCTTAATGTCAGTTAAGACACCCTATAAATAGGGTATGTTGTAAACTATGTGGGTGTGAAAAAATTGTGAAAAGCAACTTTGTGTACAACTAAAAAAGCAGAGTGCTTGTGTTCTTACAACCTCACGTGCTGCGCTCCACACGCGCCAGCGATTCGGCTCCCTACGCGTGCGTAAATCTCATGCGCCGACTATTTGGTTATCAAGCTCCCCTTCGAATCCCCTCGCCGTCTGATTGCGTTTCCAGTGGTCCCCTCCTCGCCGTTCGATTCAAATGCACAAACAAACAAAACACACATTAGAATCATACAGAGCAAACCAACAAAAACAAACAACTTGTCAGATTGATACAACGAAATTCACAGCCAAAATGTAAATTGCACAGAGAATTCGGTCGAAATTTCAGAGATTTTCAGCAACTTCAAAGGAAAAATTCTAACATTATTGACAAAAAATTTAGAGAATGGCAAAGCAAATATAAACAAATTTCCAATACTAAATAGCAGAGACAATAAGAATTATCACCGAATTTCCTTTTTTATTTTCAACATGTAATTCTCGGTTATAAAAGGAAGCCAAAAACAATTTGTAAGGGGTTCCCCACCGATTTAAATCAATACAAAAGAAGCATTTTCGAGGTATATCCTCTTTTATTGGCATTCATCGATTTGAAAAACAAAAGGAGAAGTTAAACCTTCGTTTTTAGCTTTATTTTGAGTTTGTCACGTGCTTATCTTTCGTCGGCGAGAATCCTCGCGCCGTCGGGGCGTTGTTGGTGAGCCGAAGAGAGGAGAAACATTGTTTCCTTCGCTTCTGTTTTAAAAACAAAGAAGGATTTTGTTCTTTTGGGTAAATGAATCAGTTTAGAAACAAGGAGGGGCTACGATTTGATTCGAGTTTCAGTTTTTAAGGAAGGGAAAGGAGTTATTTTTTGCTTTCATTTTTTGGTTTCGAAAAAGGGGTTTTCAAAATTGCGGTGGTCGGCGTGGTGTTTCTCGTGGTGGTTTTTGAAAAACTTGACCGAAATCTGGGTTTGTGATGATTTTTTGGGATCGAAAGGGTGAACACTATGAATGTTCATCCAATTTCCCAGAACATATGATAGAAAACAAAGGTTTGGAGGGTTTGATTTTCGGAAAAAATGAATGAATGGAGAAAAACTTGTGTTTTATACTCACCTAAAACTTTAAAAATGGGTTAATAACTTTTTAAATCCCCCTGTGTCTTGAAAATTAGTTATGTGGTCTTGGAGTTTTATTTTGTTATGCAATTTTGTCACTAATCAGGCCATAATCGTTTTTTAAAAATAGTTTTATTATCAAAAGATCCCTCCGTGTTTTCGAACAAGCTTTTAGGTCATTCCTCCTTTTAATATCACGACCGAGGTCCCTCTTGTTTTAAGTGTTTTTACAATCTGGTCATTGCTAGTAACCTCTTTATTATATTTTGTTTTAATTTTACCTTTTATTTATCTATTTTTTAATTTATAAATTATTTTTTTACTTGTATATATATATATTCGAATTTATCACATTATTTAATTTTGCATTATTGTTCATATTGCGTATATTCTATTATGCTTTTTACCATATCATATTACTTTGTCTTTTATTGCATGTGTGTGGATGTAGCATATTTTTGTTTCATTATGCTTTTAATGTGTTATGGCATACATTTATTTATTTGTTTATTTATGGGCATGTTTACTTTTATGTCTATTATTCATGTTGTTTTTTATTTGTATAGTTGCTTTGTTATATTTTTAGTTTATCATGCCATGTATGTTCTATTTATGTTTTATTTTATTGTACATGTATCATGTTGTATATATTGTTTATATCTTTTATTTTGCAAGTCACTCCCTATTAATTAATGAACTTAATGACAACATCTTTATTCGGTCGTAACGGACCCAACACCAAGCGTAATGGTGGCGGTGTATACGTTTACCTTCGAGTAAAGATACGGTAAAAATAAAATTTAAATTCGAACCTTAAACAAATCTCAATTTAAATCTCAATTTAAATCTCACTTTAAATCAGAAAGTTTAAAATTAACTAAGCGGTTATTTTGATAAATGTGCTAATTTTGGGCGATTTTAAACGCTAAAATTGTTTTTAATCGTAACCAACTCTCGAACCCAAATCATTTCAAATCTCTGATTTTTACGGTGTCCGGTCTACCAAAGTGACCGGTGGCGACTCTAACCCTTTTTTAAAATCCTTTTTCAATTTCTAAAATTTCCAAATTCTTTCAAATCCCTAACCCTAATTTTTAAAATTCTCTTTTAAAGAAAAAATCCCAAATTTAAAATTTTGAAACCCTAGATCTCTATTCCCAATTTTAATTTCTCAATTTCCCTTTTTTCAGTCCCAATTTTTCAACCTAATTTCTCATTTCAATTTAGAATTTTTCACTCTTCAACTAGTGACTCTTTTTTTTCCTCGCACATATTATTTTATTTTTGCGGGAGGGTTGCTACACTGTTGAAGAACAAATATCTTCTTTTGCGACTCTATTGGATTCCAATTTATGCATCTATCCTGCATAGAGTGGCAGATAACATTCATACTCAACTTGCGGACTTACATTTTACGGATGAGGAGCAAGATGCGATAGTTGATCTCTCTTCTTCGCAAAATGTATCCATGGCAACAAGTGTTGAATTTGGACTGTTAGGGAAGGTGCTTACAATGAAACAGTGAATGAGATGACATTCATTCGAGTCTTTTCGAACGTAATCGAGTCTTTTCGAACATAATGGCTGATGAACTTGTGGAGGTTTCTGTACTCAGTCCAGGAGTTTTCCTATTCAAATTTCCTTGTGAAAATGCAGTGGCGAATGCTATTAGAAGGGAACAATGGATATTTGATGGAGACTCTGTACTGCTACAGTGTTTCGTTCCATCGTTAGCTCTTGGTGAATATATATTTGAAACAATAACATGGTGGATAAGGATAAATGCTCTTCATTTAGATACAATGACCATGGAGGTAGCAAAGAAGATAGAAGCATGCTTCGGTGAACTGGATTCGGTGGATGGTAGGCAAATTTTAGGTAATCTTGGTGATTATTGTCGAATAAAAGTTCAGCTGAATGTTTGTAAACCTCTCCTTCGTTGCGTACGGGTGGGAAAGAAGGAAGATGGGACTGATCGATTATTAGGGATGTAAAAACAGTTACTCAGATAGGTTTCAGGTCGGTAAAATCAAATACATGTTATTTCAGGTTGATTTGATGTTTTGACTCGATTTAGGTCGGATATGGATCCATTTCAGGTCAGGTCTATTCCAGGTCAGGTTCATTTCAGGTCAATTCCGTTTCAGGTCGGGTTCATTTCAGGTCGGGTTCAAACGGTTCGGGTCTAAATCGGATAATTGACATTTTTATTTCAGAACGAGTCTATGTCAGTTCGGTTACATTTTAGGTCGGGTTCATTTCAGGCTAGGTTCATTTCAAGTCGATTTTGTTTCAGGTCGAATTAATTTTGGTTTTAAAAAAATAATAATTAAAATTGTTAATTTTGATTTTGTAAAAATAAGTAAATAAGTTTGATTATTAAGGTTGAATTAATTGTTTAATATCTAATGTCTTTCACTAGTATGAATCTCATTAAAAATAAATATTACGCAGTAGACTTAACAAAAGTATCATATAATAAACAATAATTCATATCTTATAATTTATTAATAGTTTAATACATTTCAAAAATGGAAATATGATGTATCAATTATCATATATATATTAATATATCATATATATTATATCTGTATAATGTATACATAGTACATTCATATATATTATAGTGATTAGATGTAATGACTAATGATGTATACATAGAAGACTAGACTAATAATAGTACATTAATATATTATACATAGATAGTAGTGATAGTACATTAATATATACTATACTAGTATATGTATACATAGCACATTAATATATACATTAATATATATACATAATAATTATATGTATCATGTATGTATAACTAAATGTATAATGTATTATATACTAGATGTATATATGTATCATGTCATGTATACATATATACATTAGTATATTAATATATGTATATGTATTATATATGTATATTATATTTATATAATATATATTAATATATTAATAATTTAATATATGTATATGAAATTATGCATATTATATATGTATATATGCTTATAATATATATATGTATATACATATATATTATAATATATTATAGTATATGTTATAATATACTTCATAGTATATATCTATTATAATATATGTATATGTATTATATTATTTATATATCATATTACATAGTATAATATATGTATTATATATTATAAAGCATATAATATATTATATAAAATAATAAATATTATATATAAATATAATAGAATCTTGAGAGGAGAGAAATCGAAGAGGGAAATGAGAGGACGAAAAATCTGAAAATCAAAGAGGAAAATAAGAGGAGAGAAATTGAAAACCAAATAAAATATCATTAATAAATAGTAGTCAATTTAAAATAAAAATAAAATTGTAAAAACTAAATTAAAAAAATATATTAATAATAGTATTATACATATACTTACATACATACTTATATATTATATAAATCATATTTTTATATAATAATCAAAATTTATTTTTAATTCCTTCCAAAATTTTGGTTAACTTATATCCCTCCAAAAATTTTACATTAAAAGTAAATTAATCTCAAACTTAAAAAATGAGTGGCTTATTTCCCAAATTTTGGGTAACTTATATCCCAAAAAAAATTTACACTAAAAGTAAATTAATCTCAAACTTAAAAAACTATCAGCTTATTTTCCTCTAAAATTTTGTTTTTCACTCTTTTTTATATAATAATCAAAATTTATTTCTATTTTCCTCTAAAATTTTGGGTAACTTATATCCCTCCAAAATTTTTGCACTAAAAGTAAATTAATCTCAGACTTTAAAAAATAGCTTATTTCCCTTCAAAATTTGGTATTTTCACTCACTTTTTTTTTCTCTCAATTATCTTTTTTTATCAATTATTTTAGTTTAATTTAATTGAGTTTAGATTAATTTAATAAAAAATTATATTTGATTTTATAATTTTATAATTATGTTTATAATTTATGTTTTTATATTTTAATTTAACTTAATTACTTCTAAGTTCAATAAGTTAATTTAATTTAATTAAATATTAATTTAAAACTATATTTTTAATGAAATAATAATTTAGAATTATAATTTTTACTCAAATATTATTTTAAAATTATAATTAAAATTAAATACATTAAAAATAAATAAAATAGTAAATAAATTAATTTAATTAAAAATATAATACTAAATTTAAATATTAATTCCTAAATTAATTCTCATGTCTAATTCACTAATTATATTTACTAATATTTTAAATTCATCAAATTATAAATATATTTAATTATATGTCATGTAATATTAAGTCTTGTTAATATTAGTTCAGGTCAATAACATGTCGGGTTTAAAACAAGTCTTGTCATTTATCAGGTCGGGTTCAAAATAGGTCGGGTAAAATAAAGTCTCGGGTCAGTTCAGTCAGGTAATATCGGTTATCTGTCAGGTCAAACTCGGGTTCGGGTTTGGGTTTGTTTCAGTCGGATGCAGGTCGGATTTCGGGTTCAAAATAATAGGTTAAAATCGGATTCAGGTCATTCTCTGTCGGATACAGTTCGGGTTCAGTTACTAAAGTAACAGGTCCAACTCGGGTTCGAGTCAATAACAATCGGATATAGATCAGGTTCGGGTCATTATATCATCGAGTCAAACTAGGTTCTAATTCGAATAGGTTTCAGTCGAGTTTTCAGGTCGTGTCAGTTTTTTACATCCTATATATTATGCCCAATACAGTATGAAAAATTGAACAAGTTCTGTTTTGGTTGTGGATGATTAGGTCATGAATTGTATATTTGTTCGATTAATTTGGAGAACAAAGAACGACCACCTTATGGGCCGTGGCTTTGAACTTCTATTGAATCAAAGATGAAGACTTTTGTTTGATGAAAGAATTAAAGATGAGGACTCAAACAAGAAGGGGGATTTTCGCTTTACGAACTGGAGCGAGAGATATAACATCATTCGAGAACCAACAAATTACTACAATTGAAAGAGTACAAGATGGAACATTAAAGGAAGTACCTTTAATTGTGGATGCTATGGAGGAAGCCGGTCTCACAATCAATGATATTGATGCTCTTCATGAGGCAGCAGTGGAGACTGTGGCGTTAGGTGTAGATGTGGTACAAGTTCAGGTTTGCTGGATGATTTCATCAACGATAATATGGAGTAGGGACTGTAACCCTAAACCCGATTTAGAAGAAATAGGTCGAATCTAGAAGTCATGTTTAAAAACTTTTCCCTTAAGTAATAAATTTTAGGTTTAAAATTAAATTAATTATAAAAATACTATAATGATTCAAAACAAAAACATTAAATCATTTTTTGATTTTTGTATAAAACACATATTAAATTTCGACAATGCATGCGAAAATAAAATCCAAAATATAATATCCTAAAGTCCGATTACGTTCGTATTCAAATCATAAAATAAAAATAATCTAAAAACCTAATATAAAATTCATATTGATAATAATGTTTGAATAAATACGAGATGCTCCATGTACCAAGTCGCTTAAAGAGTCCGAATATCTGAAAGAAAGACTATAGGGGAGTGAGCTATGAAACTTAGTGTTTCTCTAAGGTACAACATACTAGAATAAATAAATAAGTAAAAATATTATATTTCTTGTAAATAGTTTCTCAGATATCAAATATCAAACAATGTGGGTCATGATGCATGCAATGATGTCATACGAAATGCACAAATCCTAACTACATCATCACTAGTTCGAATGGAGGAGTTCCCCAGAACTCTCACCAACTTCCTCCGTACACAAATATCACCCCATGCACACATGATAATGCATCATGATTTGAAAATCCGAAATTTTTTTTGACATGATCCGATATCAAAATATCTGAAATTATAATATATCCTAAATCACATTTTCAAGAGATACTAAAATCACAAAAGTGCATAATCTGAATATCTAGAAGTTTCCAAAATTTTCTCAAATCATAATGACATGTATGCATGATAACACAAGTTCATAATCAGAGTCACGATACAGAAATCAGACATGCCAGCAACCACAAATATTTCTCAAAACACAATTTTGATCATGTCACAAAAATATATATATTTTTTAGAAAAATTCTTATAGCACCATTAAGATAACACACCTCTAAAAATCATAGCTCTAACGTTGAAGGTGACGTTCCTCGATTCGAATTATCTCTAGCTCTAACTGGTTGGATTGAGTATCACATGGAGGATTATTTTGGCGTTCTGAGGAGGCGGTGGAGACGATGGTACGATCTCGTCTTTCGAAACAATGTCGTCACACCACAACGAACGAGAACTATTTCAAAATAAACGTAACATTTGGTTTAGGTGTTTCCTTAAAATAAATGTGCATATTCGATTAAAAATTATTTCAATCGTTACTTTAGCTCGGAAAATCTAATATTATTAAAGTTGTAATAAAACAAAAGTATCAATTTTTGGACAGTGTGGGTATGCTAATTCTTCCCATCCGTAACCGACTCTCAAACCACAATTTCAAAATCTCTAGTTTTACGGTGTTCAATCTACCTAAACGGTCGGTGGCGACTACATTTAAAAAAATTATTTTTAAATCGAAACCCTCCAGAGAAAGTCATTCTTTTTCAAAATTATACATTTAAAATGTTTTCCAAACACAAAAAGAAATTTTAGCGAATCGCGTTTTTTTATCGTTATAATAGTTTATCAAAAATTTAAAACCCTTTATTTTTACGACCTTATAAGATATTTTTGTTACGCCTGTCTAAAACCTCACTGTTGATGCGGAAATTATATGGTTTGATATCTCTAAGAATCAAGCCACTTAGCATGCATAAGTTCTATTTTGATAATCTACAACTCATCGGAAGATAAAAAAATGTTCACACATAACGTTGCTGAAAAACATTCATACAAAAGTTTGCATTCTCATCATAAAATTACCGAATTTTTCCTTATTTTCTCGTTGAAGAAAAATATAGGTATGAATTAAGGATTAATATAGTAAAAAATTTAAGAATTGAATTAGATGAAGTATGTGAAAGATGATGGAGGGAGAAAAAGTAAAATATTATAAATATAAAGTGTAACACCTCGATCCGGATGTCACATTGGGCCTCCATTCCAAAATCCGTATTTCAAAAATTTTCTTCGAAAGTCCAATAATAAAGTCAATTCAAGTCTATATACGATCCATAAAATCCATTTAAAACATTTGACTCAACTAAAATGACCGAGTTACAAAAATACATATAGGTCTGACAAAGTACTAGCCCACTACATCTATCACTGTACCCTAACACAAAGTCGATGCTGAAATCCAAACCTTGATGGTGCTCCACGGGACCTACTTCACTTAACCTACGCACGAAAACAGATTCCGATCGTTGAGCCACACAAGCTCAGTGGATACGCCAAACTCGGCCAACATTATGCATATCAAAAGCAGTAAAGCATGGCATATAAATCCCGTGCATGATATGATGATCTAGCATACTCGCCTATCACATGGCATAATGAAATGTATATTATCGCACACAGCATATACAAATCAATCAAGTTAACACACAAGAGTGAGGCCCGCGTCCACACAGCATCGGGATCCTACACTCAGGATTGAGGCCGCCCTCAAATCCTATGCCCGGAATGTTACATCGGACATCTTCGAACGAGGCCGCCCAATGTTCGGAAAGGGGTGGAGGCCACCCAACCAACCCTATTCTCAGAATGTTACATCGAACATCTTCGAGTGAGGCTGCCCAACACTCGGAATAAAAGTATTCAATCATCACCCGACATGTTACATCGGATGGCCTTCAACGTGTTGCAACACTTATGGATATCCGGATTCCAACATACAAAGACTCGACCACACGAACGATCCACCTAGGATCTCATCACAACAAGATATATTAAAGTCTTATCTCAATTAGCCTTTCGGAGTTATAACCTCAACCTTAGTTTGACAATTCATTTCATAGCTTTTAGATTTGAGTATTTATTTATTAAGATCACCGAAGCCTTAAATTCTACCCAACTTAGCCAAAACACACAGGAGTATCGATACCCTTAAGTAGGGTATCAGAACATCCTGTATCAATACCTACCCAAAGAGGGTATCGAAATACATAGATATCGATACTAGTATCAATACCTCTT
This sequence comes from Abelmoschus esculentus, assembly GCA_035048815.1. Taxonomy (NCBI): domain Eukaryota; kingdom Viridiplantae; phylum Streptophyta; class Magnoliopsida; order Malvales; family Malvaceae; genus Abelmoschus; species Abelmoschus esculentus. The sequence goes on from JAUCBN010000036.1 coordinate 13,090,518, forward strand.
GAACAAACTCAAAGTCAACAAAAGAAGGAAGAACTGTTTCGAAACACGTATCGATACAAAAAGTTTCGGGAACCCTCGGTATCAAAGCAGGGTTCGATACCGTTGACCAACTTCAAAAGTCAATAGAAAAGGGGGACCTGTTTCGAAACATGGTTCGATACCAAAAAGTTTCTGGAACCCTCAGTATCGAATCATGTATCGATACCAAAAGTTTCTGGAACCCTCGGTATCGAAGCATGGTCCGATACCCTTGGGCAACAAGCTAAAATATACTAATGGGTATCGATACCGGTAGCCCGAGTATCGATACCCCCTGCACTAAGGACGGTTATGCACTTAGAAATTCTAGATTTTCAACCCCAAACTTAATCTAATCAATTCTAAAGTCTTCCTACTCATTCTTAAGAGTGTTTAAGGTGTTTTAGTATCATTTGTCATCCCTTTAACACAAAGTTACAAGTTCCACCATTAACACTTATCAAGCTCAAACCAAGCACACACATACATCAAACTATATGAATGTTTCCTACCATGATATGCATAAAAATTAGAAGAGTTGGGAGTACCAACCTCAAACAAGCAATAGAAAAAACGAACTCTTTCCTCCCACTTAAGCTTTCTCCTTTCCCAAGCTTGAAGATGGTGTTCCAACTTGTTTCTCTACAAAAGGAAGACACTTAACCATTAGCCACCATTTAGGGAGGTCCTTAGAACATCAAAGACACTAAAAACTGAGATTCAAACCCTTAAAACCTTATTCCCGTTTTTCCTCTCAAACCAACTCATAAACCCCCATCCTCACCAAACCAACACATTCTTACCTCTTTGGATAGATCTTTAACCACTCAACAACTTACTTTCTTGTACTAAAACGTGATTCTCAAACTATCTCACAAAGATCAAACCTTTTCACTTTTCTCCTAGGGCGAGATGAAGAAGATGAAGAGAAAAGCTTCCCTTATGACCTCACTCTCTTACACTCTCTGCAGCACACACACACCATTCCCTTCTTCTCTTGTCTTCCATAAAGGAAAAGACCAAAAGCCCCTTACTAACACCACTCTAGCCCAACAACACTCAAGTCCAACAAGTCAAAGGCCCAATAACCGACCCCACAATGCAAACCCGAGGCTCAAAGCCACTAAACTCGAGACCCAAACTAAAACTCATAACTCTCGGATTGACCCGACACTCGGATCTGAATCCGGGTCGTTACAACTCTCCTTTCCTTTAAGAAAATTTCATCCTCGAAATTTACCTAAGGGAAACAAGTACAGAAAGAGCAACCTCATACGGTCTTATAAACCTTGGACTTAACTTGTTTTTCCTTCCAAACAGATGATCCCTTTCCACGGTGACACTTTCAAGAACACTTTTCTTCCACCTCCTACTCTATTTTTGTCAGTTTCAAATCTGCATACGATTTCTGCCTATCTGAAGCTGTCCTTAACTGATCACAATCAACTTCAATTTCTCGGTTGTCTCCTTAAGTATAACTGGCATCAATATCAATTTTAATATGCTTCAACCCAACAAAACAAAATTATGTACTTTCTACCATTCAAAGCCTCATACGAAACCATTTAAATACTCGACTGATAATTGTTATTATACGCAAACTCAACCAACGGTAGGTGCTTCTCTCAAGTATCCTGAAAATCAATGATACAACATTGTAGCGTATTCTAAAGAATCTGAATCACTCTCTCTGACTGCCCATCTAATTGAGGGTGATATGAAGTAATGAAATTCAAATGGTTACCCCAAAGCACTGTGCATACACTCACAAAATCTGGCTGTGAATCTCAAATATCTGTTAGATACAATCAATTTCTGTACATTATGCAGTTTCACAATCCCACTGACGTACAATTTTACCAACTTACCTAACAAGTAAGTCGTATGAACAACAAATAAAATGAGTATACTTCATGAAGCTATCAACTATAACCCAAACTGAGTTCTTCTTCGAAGAGGTCAACGGCAAACCGGATACAAAATTTATGGCGATATTTTTCCATTTACCGTTTCCATCCGAAAATCTTCAACGACTATAACAAACCAGACAGAAACTGATATTCTGCTTTAACTCTCTGACAAACCATACACTTACTCACATAGTCGGTAATATCTCTCTTCAAACCAAGCCAAAAATATTCATCCTACAAACCACAGTATATCTTCGTACTACCTGAACGTATAACAAAAAGACTATTGTATGTTTTGGTCAGAATCACACGTCTTCAATCACTGTCATTCAAAATAACCACTCTGTCTCTGAAACATAGTACATCATTATCTCTAAACTGTATTCTGTAGATCATTCATCGGTTATATCTTGTACGTGAGGTACCAAAAATCCATCTGATAATCGTTTCTCTCTAACCAACTGACTCAAAGTAGTTCTAACCTAAAGCTCCGCTACCAAGCCACCATCATCTGATAAGTTCAATCTAGCAAACATAACCCTCAACTCAACGACTGCTTTCCTATTCAGAGCATCTGTCAGTATGTTGACTTTACCCGAATGATACTAAATCTTGAGGTCATAGTCCTTCAACAACTATGTTACCTGCGCTGCCTAAGATTCAACTTTTTCTGTGTCCTCAGATACTTCAAACTCTTGTGATCTGTATAACTGCGCATCTCTTTCTATACAAATAATGCCTCAAATCTTCAAGGCAAACACAACTACGGCTAGTTCTATATCATGGGTTAAATAATTGCGCTCATGGTTCTTCAACTGTCTCAAAGTGTAAACTATAACTCTTTCGTCTTTCATATACACACATCCTAGCCCTACATACGAAGCATCACTATAGATCATATACTCTTTCCCTAACACTTGCTGTATCAAAATCGACACATCTGTCAAAACTTCTTTCAGTTTCTCAAAGGATTGTTGTCTTGCATCTGACCACTCAAACTGAACATCTTCTGAAGTAATTTAGTCAAAGGAACTACTACTTTGAAAATCCATTCACAAACCTCCTATAGTAACCTGCTAAGCCTAGGAAATTATGAATCTTCATGACGGACTTCGGTTGCTTCCAACTCACAATCGCTTCTATCTTTTTAGGATCTACTTTAATCCCTTCTGCTGACACTACATGTCCTGAGAAAATAACTTTTCTAATCCAGAACTCCCACTTGCTCAACTTGGTATATAACAGATGATCCAACAAAGTCTACAGTACTAACCTCAAGTTTCTGTCAGGGTCTTCCTCAGTACGTAGGTACACCAATATGTCATCAATAAACATAACTACAAATTGATACAAGTGCTCGCAGAAAATTCTGTTCACTATGTCCCTGAAAAACAGCTGGTGCACGAGCCATCCCGAAAGGCATAACTAGAAACTCTTAGTGACCATACCTTGTACGAAAAACTATCTTCAGCACATCGACTTCTTTTACCTTCAACTGATAATACTCTGATCTCAAGACTATCTTGGAAAATACGGTAACACCTCTAAGCTGATCAAAAATATCATCAATTCTCGATAGTGGTTACCGGTTCTTCACTGTCAACTGATTCAACTATTTGTAATCGATGTACATCCTCATACTATCGTCTTTCTTCCTCATAAACAACACGGGTGCGCCCTAAGGCGAAGAGCTCGATCGGATAAAACCTCTATCTAATAGTTCTTGCAACTGATTCTTCAACTCTTTCAGTTCTTTCGGTGCCATACGATACGAAGCAATCAAAAACGGAGCAGAATCTAAACACATTTTTATGGCAAACTCAACCTCCTTGTCAGATGGTGAACCAGGCAACTCTTTTGAAGACACACTCGAAAGAAAATCATACTGTTCTGATATCCTGCGGGCCGACTTCATTCATGTTTGGGTTCATCAAATATGCTAGGTATGCCTCACAGCCCAACTCAACTAACCTCTGAGCCTCTAGAGTCGAAACAACATTCAATAAGAATTTCACATTCTCACTCACAATCACAATCTCATGGTCTTCTGCTAGCCTCAAATAAATTCTTTTGGTCTCAAAGTCTCTTCTAACCCTAGGCTTAATCCGTCAGTCCATACCAAAAATCACATCACAACCGTAGAATGACAATTTCATCATATCCGCTGGAAACACATACCCCTGAACCATCAATGGACATCGTCTACATATCTTTCTGACCACTGCAGTATCTCTGAAGAATCAGTAACACTAACACTTATATCTAGTGTCTCACAGGGTATATCAACATCCTAGTATGCTTACTCAGAAAACATTACCGGTGGGTTAACTATCAATTAGGTCCGGATCTCTTCCCTTAAACCTCTCAGAAATCTCTTACACTTCATCTTCTCGGTAGCTATCAACTCGGGTACATATCTACTCAGCTGTAGGAACTTGTACTCAAAACCGTACTATTACCTTGCACAAGAAGGGTGAACTGGTCTCTCAACCGACCGATGTGAATCTCATCCACAAACTTTTTCTCAAACTCATCCAAAATGTCGTCCCATGTCGGCTGATCAGGCTAATACTCCATCTCAACTGTTTTCCCAACACTCTCTCGCATTACCCTTTAGAGGCAACAATACTCATAACTGCCCATCCTCCTATCTCAACCTTATCTGTCTCAAGATCCAACGAGTATCATGAAGCCACTGATCCACCTTCACAGGATTATCTTAGCCAGAACCCAAGGAATCCGTAGCATCCTACTTGCGAACCCTCTCGATAGGTGCCTCACTTGGGATAGGTGCATGCCTCAGAATAACCTTTGCTATCCGACCCAAAGCACGGTACAAATGGGCGAAATAATTTGCCCCTTGCCTAACCTCTCACTCAAACTCGTCCACACCATGCACACACAACAACAACAACAAGCAGGATTATACCATCGAAATTTCAGCTTTAAGAAAGGTACGCTATTGACTCGTGGGCTATACTTGTCTAGCACCTATACAACACACTAGACTCCCCCGGAGACTCCTAGAACCAACTCAACCTAAGCTCTGATACCACTAAATGTAACACCCCGACACGGATGTCACATTAGGCCTCCGGCCCAAAACCCGTATTTCAAAAATTTCCTTCGAAAGTCCAATAATAAAGTCAATTCAAGTCTAAAATAGATTTCGAACGCTGAGCCACACAAGCTCAGTGGATACGCCAAACTCGGCCAACATTATGCATATCAAAAGCAGTAAAGCATGACATATAAATCTCGTGCATGATATGATGATCTAGCATGCTCGCCTATCACATGGCATAATGAAATGTATATTATTGCACACAGCATATACAAATCAATCAAGTCAACACACAAGAGTGAGGCCCGCGTCCACACAGCATCGGGATCCTACACTTAGGATTGAGGCCGCCCTCAAATCCTATGCCCGGAATGTTACATCGGACATCTTCGAATGAGGCCGCCCAATGTTCGGAAAGGGGTGGAGGCCGCCCAACCAACCCTATTCTCAGAATGTTACATCGAACATCTTCAAGTGAGGTCGCCCAACACTCAGAATAAAAGTCTTCAATCATCACCCAACATGTTACATCGGATGGCCTTCAACGTGTTGCAACACTTATGGATATCCGGATTCTAACATACAAAGACTCGACCACACGAACGATCCACCTAGGATCTCATCACAACAAGATATATTAAAGTCTTATCTCAATTAGCCTTTCGGAGTTATAACCTCAACCTTAGTTCGACAATTCATTTCTTAGCTTTTAGATTTGAGTATTTATTTATTAAGATCACCGAAGCCTTAAATTCTACCCAACTTAGCCAAAATATACAGGGGTATCGATACCCTTAAGTAGGGTATCGAAACACCCTGTATCGATACCCAGCCAAAGAGGTATCGAAATACACAGGTATCGATACCAGTATCGATACCTCTTGACCAAAGTCAAAGTCAACAAAAGAAGGAAGAACTGTTTCGAAACACTTATCGATACAAAAAGTTTCTGGAACCCTCGGTATCGAAGCAGGGTTCGATATCGTTGACCAACTTCAAAAGTCAACAGAAAGGGGGGGCCCATTTTGAAACATGGTTCAATACCAAAAAGTTTCTGGAACCCTCGGTATCAAAGCATGTATCGATACCAAAAAGTTTCTGGAACCCTCGGTATCAAAGCATGGTCCGATACCCCTAGGCAACAAGCCAAAATATACTAATGGGTATCGATACCGGTAGCCCGAGTATCGATACCCCCTGCACTAAGGACAGTTCTGCACTTAGAAATTCTAGATTTTCAACCCCAAACTTAATCTAATCAATTCTAAAGTTTTCCTACTCATTCTTAAGAGTGTTTAAGGTGTTTTAGTATCATTTGTCATCCCTTTAACACAAAGTTACGAATTCCACCATTAACACATATCAAGCTCAAACTAAGCACACACACACCAAACTATATGAATGCTTCCTACCATGATATGCATAAAAATTAGAAGAGTTGGGAGTACCAACCTCAAGCAAGCAACAACAAAAACGAACTTTTTCCTCCCACTTAAGCTTTCTCCTTTCCCAAGCTTGAAGATGGTGTTCCAACTTGTTTATCTACAAGAGGAAGACACTTAACCATTAGCCACCATTTAGGGAGGTCTTCAGAACATCAAAGACACTAAAAACCGAGATTCAAACCCTTAAAACCTTATTCCCGTTTTTCCTCTCAAACCAACTCATAAACCCCCATCCTCACCAAACCAACACATTCTTACCTCTTTGGATAGATCTTTAACCACTCAATAACTTACTTTCTTGTACTAAAACGTGATTCTCAAACTATCTCACAAAGATCAAACCTTTTCATTTTTCTCCTAGGGCGAGATGAAGAAGATGAAGAGAAAAGCTTCCCTTATGACATCACTCTCTTACACTCTCTGCAGCACACACACACCATTCCCTTCTTCCCTTGTCTTCCATAAAGGAAAAGACCAAAAGCCCCTTACTAACACCACTCTAGCCCAACAACACTCAAGTCCAACAAGTCAAAGGCCCAATAACCGACCCCACAATGCAAACCCGAGGCCCAAAGCCACTAAACTCGAGACCAAAACCGGAACTCATAACTCTCGAATTAACCCGACACTCGGATCCAAATACGGGTTGTTACATAAAGAATTAAATGTGTAATTATTTATATAAATTATTTTTATTTTGATGATTAAAATAGGAATGAAGTAATAATTTAGAGATTATTTATGTAATTTATCTTTTTCTATTATATCAGATCAGTCTATCATTAAATTTGACGATAACAAACGTTCCAACGATAATAAGTTTACAGATAAAAAATGGCTATAACAATCGAATTTGAAAATCAATAACTAAAATTGTATAAACCTTAAACGTATGTAATGATTCGAGTAGTTTAGCCTAAAATTATGGCTTAACTCATAAATAGGTCCTTAAGCTATATATATATATTTGATATAAGTGTCTACTTTTTTGTTGAAATGAGTGCCTAAAATTTTATTTAATTAGTATTTTAAGGTAACACCGTTAAAAAATTATCACCAATAATTGATTGATATGTGACTTTTGTTTTTATATTTTATTTTGAAAATAAAATAATTAATTTGTATAATATTATAAAATTTTTAAAAATCATAAAATAGTCCCCAAATATTTAAAAAACATGAACCTTAGAATCAAAATTGGTGTCACTACCTCTGTTAATAGTCTTGTCAGACCCTATTGTCCTCATCATCTTAGGCCACCGTTGATTTTCTCCATCCACCAATCATCAATAATCGACTTGAGGGACTTCAATCAAATGTCAAACAATGAACGTGAAAGACTCTAGTCATTCAACATTCGATTACAATTCTTCTCGCCAGTTATTGACGATGAGTGGGTGAGAAAAATGAATGATGACCTCAAGAGATGACAATATTCAGTGAGACTATCGATGACAGTAATTAAATCAATTTTGAGATTTTTTTAGAAAATTTAAGATATTTTTTTATGAATATCCTTATTCATGGTGGATATACATATATTAAATTAAACTTTAGTGAGCTTTATTATTAGGGTTTAATACCCATTAGAATTAGGGTTTCCATCTTATGCCTATAAATATAGACTTTTGAAGAAAGAATTGTATATATACAACCCTAATTTGAGAATATAATACAAATCTCTCTCTTTTGTCTCTCATATTTGTTCTTTTATTTTATTCTTATTCTTTATTTTATTCACAACACGTTATCAACACGAGACTCTAACCAACAGAGGTTTTTGTCGTTCGAATCTTGAAGGAGTTATTGAAAAGAATTTATTACTAGCATAAATCAAAGATAAGTTCTTCTCCCTCAATTATATTTTAATTATATTTTTCTCTCTTGATCTTTGATTTGATTTTTAATTTATTAAAAATCTTTTGTTGTTTGGTGTTTGTGTAGCAATAAATTGGCTCAATTACCGTGGTTCTTGTCGACAATTCGCGAAAAAGATTTTAACAAGATATTGATAACTAAATCTACCATATATTCAAATTAATGAAAAATTTAGTATGTTTTACTTATTTAATTTGAGTTTTTTTTGTTTTTATTTGTAATTAATATTTGTTTACTTTATTATTATGATAAAAGTTTATGTTTTTAATCATGTTCTAAGTATTACATGATATTGTAATAAATATTAAACCTTTAATTAATTAATATGTTCTTTGTTATGTTGGTTTAATCCGAATATATTGACTGGACATCCCCTTCTGCGAGGCTATTGGTCTCAAAGAAGGTTCTTTTTAAAGGACCTTGTGGACTGGTTTAACGCCGCCTATGAGGATTAAATTTTTATTCCTTGTATGCATTGTATATATATTGGTTGATCAATTACTATTTAATAGTATGGATATTATAAAATCTATATTTGCTTGAAAGCAATATTTTTGTGTTGAAAAACTCGATTATAGACTTATCCCAAGTTCAAGTTACTTAAATCGTCTTGATCCAAGAATTTTATGGGAGGCATTCACTGAAGTGAATGCATGCATGATGATTATTTCATGTAATTATTGGATTTATGTCATTCCTTGAAGTAAATGAAAGCATGATGTTTATTCTATGTGATTATTGGATTTATATCATTCCTTGAAGTGAATGCAAGCATGATGTTTATTCCATGCGATTAATTGATTTATGTCATTCCCTGAAGTGAATGTAAATATGATGTTTATTTCATGCGATTATTGAATTTGTTTCATTCTTTAAAGTGAATGCAAACTTGATAATTCACTATATGGTTAGGGAATAAAAACTCAGTTATGTGCGCCAGGGTATCATTGGTGAAGATATGTTAGAAAAGCATACTCCACTTTCAATACATTAAAGTTGTTCTGCAGACACAATATCATGAAAAGGTTTAAATACCTATTAGTCTCCACTCTATTCCCTAAAGTGAACGTGATATTTTATAGCGGAATGAATAAAAGCCACATTAGTAATTATGGTTGCGATTGAGATCATAAAATAAACATGGATAAGATGATTATTTTGAGAATACTTATATCCACCAAAATTGGAATTATAAGGATGAAAAAAATGATAGAGATCATATCAAAGCATTATGTTATTAATATGATGGTACAAACCATTGATCTCATACTTATCAAACATTGAAATTATGAACTTTATCCATAATCATGAATGATAAATAAAAGAAAATATAAACAAAGTTTCTTTGTGGTATAAATAATTATGGTGTTGTTGGTCCAACTCAATTAGATATTGCTAATTTTCTCATAATCCTTCAAGAGAATAATTCATCATTTATTTTATTTCCCTTATTACATCTAAAGGAAATAATTGATCTTTTATTTATTTATTTTGTTTTATGTTAATTTATTTTTATTTATTATTTATTTATATTAATTTATTTTACATATTATTTATTTACGCTTTATATTAATTTATTGTTAATTTATTTTTCATATTATTTATTTACATTTTATGTTAATTTATTCTTTGAAGAATATTATCACTTCCGGAATAAAATCTATAATGAATTATGACTATTATGCCAAGTAGACAACGCAAGTACTCATATTATACTTAAGCATAATAAATATTTTCTCATTTAAATACAAGAGAAAATGTGAGTACTATATCTTAAAGTAATAAAATATCAATACTTCGGAAGAGATTTTGAGAGTTTATCTTTGATAGATAAATAATTTGATATAATATGCTATATTTAATATTTTTCATTCCCTGAAGTGAATAGTACAAAGTATATATTTTTCATTCCTCGAAGTGAATGAAATAAAGCACATATTATAAGGTGCATAATTATGCATATTTTTCCTATTTTAAATTTAATGGAATAATGTGAGTACTATATCCAGAAGCACTAATAGCTTCGACTGAGCAAATATGTTATTGTCAAATGGAACTTTATTCTATATTTACAGTGCATTTATACTCGTCAAAGTTGCAAAGAGACTTATTAAATTTTAAAGATATTTGTAGAAGTATATTGAGAATATCACTCAAAGAGATGTTGACTATCTCAATATTACGAGTATAACTCAAGACAATAAGAAAATCTTGACAAAATTATATGCATTGTCATCCATATTATACTACAAAAGAATTAGTACAAATTGAAGCTCATGCTATTGTAAACCAGATGTTTACTTATAATTTTATTTGGTATGACCGGTTAGACCATCATGTTTCAATTATGATGCAAAAATTTACTAACACATTCATGTGGTAATTTATTGAAGAACTAATATTTTCTTCAAGGTAATTTTTCATGTGATACTTGTTATGAATGCAATTTGATTATTCAATCATTAAAAACTAAGATAGAGTGTAAATCTATTAATTTTCTGGAACAGATACAAGGTGATATATATGGGCCCATACACCTTTCTTATAGTCCATATAGATATTTTACGATTAATCGATGCATCGACTAGATGGTTATATATATTCTTGTTATTAACCCGCAACTTGGTGTTTGCGAGGCTACTTTCTCAATTGATAAAATTATGAACATATTTTCTAGATTATCTTATAAAGACAATCGATCTTGATAATGTTGATGGCATTTCATTTTACATGTAGTATCACTAATTCGCATCAATCCAACAAATAATCATAAGTTCTCCCCATTACAATGGTTTTTGGTTTGGAACCAAATATTTCTCAACTTAGATTTTTTGTATGCGATATATGTTCTAATTGCTCTACCACAACGTACAAAGATGAGTTTTGTTGAGAATATATATCAGATTTAAATATATTGAGCTTCTGATAGGGAATTTATTTAAAATCATATTTATTGACTATCATTTTAATGAGTTAGTTTATTTAATATTAGGGGGGAGAAAATAAAATAGTTGAAAAAAGAAATAAGTTGGAATAAATTACCATTTTCTTAGTTTGATCCATGTATTCAACAATATGAACTATAAGTTCAAAGGATAATTCATTTAGCAAATCAATTGCTAGATGATTTTGTTGACCCTAAAAGTTGACTAAGTCACGTATACCAGCTATGAATGCTTCGATTAAATTTGATGTCATGGAAGGATAAACTCTAGCTGCTAATGAGTCTAACTTACGCCTTTAGCGTAGTAGACAAGTTAGTTCCAAAGATAAAATTCTTCAATAAAGAAAAGGAGCTATTTTTTATGATGGTCTGATCGAGAAATTATTGAATTATGAAATCTCAAGAAGCGATTAAAAGGTCTCCAACAGAGACATTGACATGACCCAAGTCCTTAATAATAAAGAAATCGCAATAGATTATGTCATACTTGATAATAAGTGGAACTAAAATTAGATCGACATTGATAATATATTTGCATGCAATATAGCACTAGAGATTTTATTTGATGATGTAGATCATGAATCATTGTCAATTAGGCAATGTAAACAAAGAAATGATTGGCCAATATGAAAGAGGCAATTGAGACGAAACTAAAATCTCTTTCGAAAACAGAAGTATTTCGGCCTGTAGCCCGTACATTGAAATGTGTAAAGCTTGTGGATATAAATGAGCATTTGTGAGAAAGAGAAATTAAAAGGGAAATTTATGAGATATAAGCTCATTTGTTTGCACAAGGATTCTCACAAAGACATGAAATTGATTATGAGGAAAATATATTCATCGGTGATGGATGCAACTACTTTTAGATTTTGATCAGTCTGGCAATAAATACAATTACTCAGTTCCTGCCTATTGGATGTTGTTCATCCTATTTAAATAAGCCTCTTGATAGTAATATTTATATGAAACTTCCGAAAAAATTCAGACCGCTATAAGCAGTTAATTCAAGTTCTCGAGAATATTATTCAATCATATTAAATATATATTTTTATGGCTTGAAAATAATTTAGGCGTATTTGGTATAATCGCCTCATTGAATACTTATTAGCATAATGCTATATGAATTGTTTAATTTCCCCGAGCATTTTTATTAAGAGGTTTACCTCTGAATTTTTAATGTTGTGTATGTCGATGATTTGAATATCGTTGGGACTCATGAAAAGATCTCCTCAAATCCTTGTGTATCAATCGACATATAGAAAAATGTTGAAAGAGACTTTACATGCATAACACATATTCATTGATCACCCTTATGATTGTTAGGTCTCTTAATATAAACAAAGATTCTTTTCACCTCAAGAAAATGATAATGATATTCTTGGTCTAAAAGCATAATATATACATTATTTAATTTGGAAATATCGTATCTTAGATGGTTCAGAAATATTATTTAAGTGCTACGAGATCATTACCTTTAATTGTTATGCATGAGGCAAAGCCAAAATATGTGTTTGGCTAAACATATCCTGAAGATATGTGAATTGCTTTCACAAGATAAGATGCAAGTTACCTTGTGTAGAGATAATACAAAATTTATATCTCAAGGTAGATATATAAAATGTGATAAAACGAAACATATTTTTTTAAGTTTCGTCCCTCATGATCTTCAGATTAATAATAATCAATGAATCGTTTCAAGTAATAATTTGAAAGATTTATCCAACTAGTGCATAAACTACTTCATTATTTGAAGATTGTATTAATATTGAATTATGAAGATTCAAAGATCTTGTGTTATATTTTCATGAGGGCGAGTAAATACGCATTGTATTTTTTTCCTTAATCGAGATTTTATCCCAATGAGTTTTCCTAGTAAGATTTTTAATGAGGCAACATGTTATGCGTATCAAAGATGTGTGTACTCTTTTTCCTTCACTAAGAATTTTATTCCCACATGGTTTTTATCTTAGTAAGGTTTTAACGAGGCACATTATCTTCATGGATATCTAAGGGGGAATGTTATGAATATCTTTATTCATGGTGGATATCCATATATTAAATTAAACTTTAGTGAGCTTTATTATTAGGGTTTAATACCCATTGGAATTAGGGTTTTCATCTTATGTCTATAAATATAGACTTTTAGAGAAAGCATTATATACAACCTTACTTTGAGAATGTAATACAAAGTTCTCTCTTTTATCTCTCATCTTTGTTCTCTTATTTTATTCTTATTCTTTACTTTATTCACAATAATTTTAGATTTTTCTAAAAAATATTTTTTTTCATTTATTTATAAAAAATAAAATAAATATGTTAAATTATGATCAATTGATGATTTTTTAATAGTGTTACCTTAAAACACCAATGAAATAAAATTTTAGACACATATTTTAGCTAAAAAATATTAGATACATATCTCAAAAAAATGTATAATTTGAACACATATTTATGAGTTAAGTAAATTTTTTAATAGTATTACCTTAAAAGACTACGTAATAAAACTTTAAATACTTACTTTAATAATAAAATTATACATCTATTTAAAAAATTAATTATTTTTGAGTTAAGCTAAAATTAATGATAACATCATTCAATGACAACGATGAAAGTGAGTTTAGGAATTTTTTTTTAATGTAAACTAAGATTTAACATCTTAGTGACAAAATAAGCATTTTAAACAATTTTGTGATAAAATCGAAAATCTTTATACTTCAATGATGCAGTAGTTTTGTCCTAATTAGTAATTATCATCGAAACACTAGAAAAGAAAGGGAAGGGGGGATTCCAAGATTAAACAAAGGCTGTCATCGATTAAAAGATCGCGATTTACCAAAGCAAAAATCTACGATCGAAATATAGGGTTTGATCGATCCAATTTTCTTTAATTTTTTTTTTATTTCTTTGTTTTACTTCTTTCCTCTTGAAACTATCATCATGAACTGCGAAGTCTGTCAACTCAAGGAACTGGTAATCAAAATTTTCTGTTTACTGTTTCGTTTACTTACAAATTGAAATGTACTGTTTATGCTTCTGGTTAAAGTTTTCCTTTACTTTCCGCTCAATCTAACAAATTTCTATTTAGGAAGTGGAGCACTTCGAGATACGGGAAGTTTTGCGTTGTAAGTTCACTGTTCAATTTCTATATTTCCGTTTTTAATAATTAATTTTGTTTATCAAACGTTTGCCCTCTGTTTTTAGTGTTTTTTATTTGATTAAATTGAGCAATTGAATATTCTTTTTCTTTCCTATCAAATTCATGATGGCAGGCATTTTACATACAATAGTGTTTCATAGAGCATTAGGTCTCGTTCGGCCCAAAGATGTTGATTTGGAGCTTTTCGAAATTACTTATGTGAGTGATTTTTGTTTTCAGTTCTCTTTTTCCAATCAAAATTACTGCTTTTATTTCCTGATTTTTCACTGGTGTTTGTTCCCCAAATTCGCACTTGAGATATGTAGGTGCAATGTGGGGATGTTGAACTTGAGAAGAAAATAGATGAGAAAATTGATCAATTCATAAGTTGGGTGGAAAAACATCCCAATAAGAAAAGTCAGGTCTGTTATCTTTACTTCAGTTATAGATTTTGCGATTTCATTTTGAATATAGTAACCATTGACTATCATTTTATGTTTAGGTTTTAGTTTTGCTTATGTAAATGTTCCATGATGTATGGTCATTGCCTTTTACATTTTAGCATGTAGCTTATTTCGAATATGAGTTCTTCGTTTGTGGTGCAGATATGCTTATCGTTTTATGAGGTGAAAAGCAAGCAGCCTTCTTGGTTTACTAACAAAACCGAGCGTTTATATTGGGAGCAATGGTATGTAAATTTGAATGTGACTCAACACCCGAAACACCATTCAAGTAAATCGCATCATACCAAAGTAGTTGTCGACCCCGGAGGTAAAAACTTAAAAAATGTAAATTGTTTTTACTTTGTTTGAAAACTAATTTATTTTCCTCTTCCTCTATGATTTTTTATGTTCATCAATATAGAGAGTGCTACTGAGGAGAGAAGTTCTCGCAGAGCAATGGTTGAAGCTTCTCTTCGAGAGGTTCTGTTTCAAATAATAAAGTTTGTTAATGAGAAGAAGGACCATGTTCCCCCTATTTCTGAGGGTGTTATCTATTTTCCATATGAAATATCCATGCCAAGGTCAGCTCTCTCTTCATTAAATTTTTTTTTCCAATTTTGTTGTAAGATGAATTATGGCAGTGAAAAGTTACATTGTTATTTGTTTTGCTCTTTTGCTCCAGAACTTTGGTGTTTCTTGTCAAATCTTATTGTGTGAAACATCAAGTTGGAAACTCCAAATAATACAAAAGAGTTGATGTCTAAGAAGTTTGTGAAATAAATGACTGGCCTAATGGTGAATGGTGAAAATTTTAATGGATGAATCTAAAAGTATTTTCCAACTCAAATTACGAATAAAGTAGCAGTGTGATTCTTCTTGAATATAGTAAAACTTACTTCCTAGCATGAAGTATATTATCCCTATTGTCATCTGTTACAGAGTATGCATTGGTGCATATATTTGAGTGGCTTTTGGCTTGATTGAATAAACTGTTAATGTTAAACTGTTTATGGTATTTGTCCTCTTTCAATGGGATCAGAATGCATCATAAGAGTTCATCTTTTTGAGGAAACTAGAATATGCTTTGAGAAGCCTGCTTTCGTACAAGAAAATATTTTTGTGATTTCAGAAAGGTGCCTTGATGATAGGATGTACTTCTTGAAAACAGTCATTTAACATTCATATGTCTGTCTAGCTTCCCAGTATCCTTCCACTCGATTCCAGTGTGACAAGTTCGTGCTTGTGATGGATGTAAGATGTTTGTCATGTTTTTTAATGTGAGCAAGATAAGACAGTATTATATGTGTAACGGAAATCAGAGATGTTTGCTTTTATTTTTGATGGAATTGAAATGATCTCGTATTTTAAGTGTTTTTATTGGCTAGCTATGATGAAGAAAAATTGGACAATTTCTTATGGTTAGGAAGTTGGGTTCTAATTGGAACTAGTTGCTTTATGTTTTATTTTGTCATTTTTCCTACAAAGATATGTGAACTAAGTGTGCAAAATATAGGCTATGGTCAAATTGATCAACTAGACTAGGATCTATTGACTGGCACCCGATTCCTTGCTTTTGTTTTGATGAGCTGTTGTTGCATTCTCATCTCTGTTTGTTAGGAAATTTCAATGAGGAACATGTTTAGAAATGGTGAGTTAACATTGTGCTGCCATTACCCAGCTCGTCAGATTCTGCGTTCGGAATGGACATGATCAAGAGGATGCTCCACAGCGGGCATCCAACCATGCTCAGCTGATTATCGGACCAGGCAAGATTATTCAACTTGGGTAAAAAATTGTTCCTACACTTGAGATATTCTTAAATGCATGAATATAATTTGTAACAAAGCAAAGTGATGACCAGACGAAAGCTAATGAGGCAGACAGACTGGTACGATAGCAAGGTGTGTAGTAGAATCCATCAGCTTGTAAAATATCGTGTCATCTATTATCCTTATCCTTGTACTTTCTTAAGATGTCATCATTCACCATATACTACTACTACTACTTAAAAGGAACTTATCCGACGTGTAGCGTCTGGAATTCTGTTATATCGTTTCCATGTTTAAGTGTGTTGGATTCATATTGTATATTACAAGACTGTGTCACCTACTCTATGGGTGAAAAATGGTACTATTCTTTAAATAAATATGTTTAAATCATTCATGTTTTACATTTTTTAAAAATATTTTAGCATATAAAATTTTGCATTTATAGAAATAATATCTATATTACATAAAGATCGTGATTGAATTGGCATGTGTACCAATTTTCTGGGAAAGAAGTTTATTATATGTTATTTTAAGGCTAATTTTGTCATTTAAGTTTAGTTATATGTTGTTTTTCAAATGAAGTTTTAGCTCATGTGGTAATGCATGAATAGTGAGATTTGAGTTAAAATTTTCACTATGTAGAGTTTTTTTAATATTTGACTCATAAGCCGACTAATATGAATTGGGTTTTGTAAAGGCTCAAAATGAAAACCTTTCTTATCTAGTTTTTTTCCTTTTTCATTCATGTCAAGATTTAAACTTATAACATTGTAAGGATCTAACACCTCATCCTGCTAGTTTAGTTGATTTAGTATAGTTTTTATTTTTTAGTATTCTTTTTCATCGCTTGCTTTTTGATTCTAATGTTATTCTATTAATTTTCAAAAATATTTTAAACATAAGTACTTTTAATAAAATCCATTAGTTTAAAACATTTCCACTCAATCTTAGAACTCTACTATTTTTTAAAAGAACAAAAAATGTACATAGATTTTACTAAAAAATATTAAAAACACAAATTACATGAATAGTGGGTAGGGGTGTTCAAAAATATCTGATCTGGTTAATTCGATCAGATTATCTATTGATCTTATCCGAAAATTTGGATATTAGATCTGTTTTTTATTTTTGGACCGGATATCCAATCCGATTTTAAGTTTTTCGGTTTGAATATGGATCAAAATATTTTAAGTTTATGATTATCCGAAAATCCAAAAATTCAAAATTTTATTAACATTAATCTTGTTATATTCAATAATTTAGTTCTTGTTATATTCATTTAAAAAAAAATAAAACTTTTATAAATGTGATTCTTGTTGTCTTATATAATTTGTTGTTTATTATATTCGAAATTCAAAATTTTTCATAAATACAACCTTCAAATTCGAAAACTTAATTTAATCATATTATATTTTCGGATAATCGGATATCTGACTATCCGATCTGAATATCTGATATCCGAATATGTGAATATCCGCTTTTTTGAATCGGATACGAATCACTATATCATCGATCTAAAAACTTAAAAATCTAAAAAAATCTGATCAGATTCAATCTGATATTCGAAAATGATTATCCCTAATATTGTGTGATTATAAATTTTTAGATTAATTATTATTAAATTTAAGATGTTGCATTCCATTTTTATATAATTAACCATAAACAAAAGTTCTATGAAAAATATTCCCTGCATTGCTTTCGGACACTGTTTTTATAAGCGCTTTAGTTTCAGTGATTCGGTTTACAGTTTAGGCTTAATAAATGTGGTTAAAATTTAGGGTTTACTATTAAAATTTATGCTTTAAATTTTAAGATAATATATCATAGATTTATGTTTTAACTTATAAACTGTAAATTTTAATCATAAACATCACGTTTTAATCACTTTCCTTAAATTCTTATTCTTAAGTTTTAAATTTTTAAATTTTAAAATTAAATTACTTATAAAAATAAAAAAAATTATGTTGGTGTATAAAATAATTAATGTCACGGGCCGCACCACATGGCTTGAGACTAGCACACACCAAACTACCACAAAATCACTCTAGAGCCTTCTAGGCATCTCAGCACCAATCCAATCACCCATTGGAGCCCAAATTCGGATTGGCCAAACATTTGGGGATGGAGACTTATCCAAATTAGATTTGGAAAGTCTTCCTTATCCTTATCCCATATCTTTGTAATTTAGGCAACTAGCTTAGAATAAGAGATTTAGTGATAAGGATGAGTCTGGACCCTTGATGTAATTCATTTGTAACCGTTGGATGTAAGGGGCTTCAAGTATAAATAGAGATCTTTCCCACCTCATTTGTCACTCATTTCTTCATTGAGGAATACAAGAGCATTCACTCAAATCTCCCTAGCCTTTTATCATTCCTCTTCTTTCAATTGTTCATTGGTTTCCGCAAGGTTCTTAGCATTCTAGCTTTGAATGGTTCAGGCTTACTTAGACAGTTTACTGAGAAAAACACATCTACGGCTGCGCACCCCGAGTAGTTGAGTTCTACGAACGTGATAAATAGTATCAGAGCGAGTTTGTTCTATCGAAATGACACCACAAAGTGTTAGCGAGATCCAACAACTGACCGAGAGACTCATACAGGAGCTGCGGGGAAGAAGCACGATAGTTCCAGGGATATTATTGCTACCTTGGAAAAGAGGGTTGCGAGACTAGAGGATGCTTTAGGCAAGTTCCAAGAGACCCAAGATAAGGCCGAAGAGCGCCTTGAGAAGATGGAGACCCAAAAGGACAAAGTCTTGGAGGAAGTTCAGCCCGTTGTGGACAAGAAACTGACCAAGAAAGATGAATCCCTTCAAGTTGCAATGGATGCAATGAAGAAGAAATTGATGGGGGAGATCAAAAAGCTTAGTGTCAAGCTGTTTCTCTATAAGAATGCCGTGTTGGGTGGCATGATGGCTGAAGCAATAGTGTCTAAGCCCAAGATCGATGTTCCGAAGCCTAAGGAGTACAAGGGGACAATAACTGCTCAAGAATTGGACAACTTCATTTGGGGCTGGAGTAGTACTTTCGCCTGACGGGCATCGATGATGAAGTTACTAAGATAAATACAGCTTCAATTTATTTGACTGATGTCGCTCTGTTGTGGTGGAGAACTAGATGTTTCGAGTCAAGTGATGGGGACATTCCGTTTGAGACATGGAAAGAATTCCAGTCTGAGCTCAAGGAGCATTTTCTATCCCAAGAATGCTGACGAGGAGGCTCGAGACAGACTTCACTAATTCAAGCATAAAGGCTCAATTCGGGAGTATGTCAAAAGATTTTCCAAACTCAAGTTGCAGATCAAATACTTGATTAATTCAAAAAGGTTGTATCTCTTCAAATCTGTTCTTCAGCATTTGGCAAAAATGGAGCTGAAGAGAATGGTTATCCAAGATCTTTCGGAAGCAATGACTGTTGTTGAATCAATTGCAGAATTCGAGATTAAGAAAGATTATTCCAAGCCAAAACACAAGGGCAATGGTGGGGGAGATAAAGATAAGTGTACTAAGAATGGATTCAGAAAAATGTATAACAAAGCCAAAGATAAGCAATTTCGGGGTCAAAATGAGAAAGACGACATAAAGTGCTACAATTGCGGTGGTAAACACTTAGTCAGAAACTGTCCACACCCACGAAATGAGAAGATTGCTACCATCCAAAAGAAGACTAGAGAGGAAGAAGAGGTTGTCAAGCTCAACTCCATCATCATTTCCATGGAATTCAAGAAGGATTCGAAGGAGAAGGGTCTTATGTACGTGGATATTTCCATTGCGGGGCAAAAGTTGAGTGTAGTCATAGCTACTGGTGCCTCAAAATTGTTTGTGTCCGAACGAGTTGCCTAGAAACTTGACCTTCATGTGGAGAAGGTAAGCGGATTCATCAAGACCGTGAATTTCGAACAGAATCTGATTACGGGGTATCAAAAGGAGTGAAGATCGAGATCAGTGGCTGGATTGGTAAGGAAACGATCAAGGTCCTTCTCGATGACTTTGATTTCGTAATTGGGATTAGTTTCCTTGATCGGATTAAAGCGTTCCCTCTTCTTTTTGCAATTTCTTGCTCATTCTTGACCAGAGACATCCATGCCTTGTTCTGGTAAACCGAGAGTCTAGAATTGGGGCCAAGATCTTGTCAGCAATCAAGTTCAGCAAAGGGGTACGCAAGGAGCAACCAGTTTACCTAGCATCAATGGTCCATGATAAGTCGATCATGTCCAAAGGAGTTCCAGTTGAAGTGGAACAAGTGTTGGCAGAATTCTGTAATGTGATGCCTACCAAGTTACCCAAAACTCTCCCAACGAAGAGGGAGGTCGACCACAAGATTGAAATTGTGCCGAATGTGGAGCCACCAGCCCGAGCCCCCTACTGAATGGCTCTACCCGAGTTAAAGGAGTTACGCAGACAATTGAAGGAACTCTTCAAAGCAGGCTATATCCAACCACCTAAGGCATCGTATGGAGCATCGGTGCTATTTCAGAACAAGCTTGATGGGAGTCTTCAAATATGCATCAACTATAGGGTTTAGAATAAACTCGCTATAAAGAACAAGTACCCGATCCCACTGATAGTAGACTTGTTCGACCAACTTGGTGGTGCAAAGTGGTTCAACAAGTTAGACTTACGGTCCGGATATTGGCAAGTAAGGATTACAGAAGGAGATGAGCCAAAGATAGCTTGTGTAACACGCTACGGCTCATATGAATTCCTAGTGATGCCATCCAGCCTCAAGAATGCTCTCGACACCTTCTGCACTTTGATGAACAAGGTAATACAACCCTTTTAGGATCAATTTGTTGTAGTTTACCTGGATGATATTGTCATCTACAACAAGAACCTTAGGGAGCATGTGGAGCACTTGAGGCAAGTGTTCAAGGTCTTGCGAGAGAACGAGCTATTGAAGATTGGGAGCCGACAACCAAGGTGAGAGTTGATATCCTTCATGGGGCTAGCCAACTTGTACTGTAGATTTGTCAAAGGCTACTCCAAAATTGCCCCACCTTTGACCGAGTTGTTGAAAAAGGACAAGGCGTGGGATTGGAGCATTTAGTGTCAGAAAGCCTTTGAGGGACTGAAGAAGGCTATGGCGAGTGAGCTAGTGTTGGTTTTACCTGATCACACCAAGCCTTTCGAGAACTCATCAATGCATCTGACGTAGCCATTGATAGAATCCTTATGCAAGAAGGACATCCGGTTTCATATGCGAGCTGGAAGCTCAATGAGACCGAGTGGAGATACACGATCCATGAGAAAGAGATGACAGCAGTAGTGCATTGTTTGTGCACATGGCGATACCACATACTTGGTTCAAGGTTTGTGGTTTATATAAATAATATGGCTAATAGTTATTTTCTAACACAGAGTAAGTTATCTCCAAAGCAGGCCCGATGGTAGGAATTTATTACAGAATTTGATTTCTCATTGGAGTACAAGCCCAAGAAAGTAAACACAATTGTCGATGCATTAAGCCGAAGATACAACATTGAGACCATAAGCCTACCAAAGGATAATTGATTAAGCGCATCAAAGAGGGGATATCGCATGATCCAACAACCAAAATGCTGATTAGTTATGCCAATGAGGGGAAAACAAGAAGGTTTTGGCTCAAGAAAGATTTACTATATGCCCGAGGACATCGTCTGTATGTACCACAGTTTGGAGAATTACACAAGGAGATCATGAAGGAGTGTCATGACTCTAAGTGGTATGGTCATCTAGAAATGACCCGGACGATGACATTTATTAGTGAGCATTACTACTAGCCACACATGGGTGAAGATGTCAAAGCCTATGTGCTGACTTGTCTTGTGTGCCAATAGGATAAGATCGAGATGAAGAAGTCGGTGGGATTGTTGCAGCCTTTGCCCACTCATGAAAGACCATAGGAAAGTGTTTCCATGGATTTTATTGTTGGTATGCCCAACACTAATGGACTGTCAAACATCATGGTTGTGGTTGACAGGTTTTCGAAGTATGCAGTCTTTATTCCAGCATCCAAGGTATGCCCAGTTGATGAAGTGACTCGCCTTTTTCTAAAGCACATGGTGAAGTACTTTGGAGTGCTAAAGACGATCATTAGTGACTGAGACACGCGGTTCACGGGGAGATTTTAGAGGGAGTTGTTAAAGCTTTAGGGATCAAGCCTGAACTTTTTTATGAGTGTCGAACCCCAGACCGATGGGCACACCGGACGAGTGAATGCATTATTGGAGATCTACTTGAGCACTATGTGAGTGCCACACAACACGACTAGCCAAAGCTTTTAGTTGTGCCCTAATTTTCCAACAACTTGCAACGGAGCGAAGCGACAAACCAGACTCCTTTTGAGATCGCGAATGGGCAACAACCGTTTACACTCAACACGGTTGTTGCCAAGGAGTGGCAAGAACATCACGACTTAGCCCGAGCTTGTTTACACAAGACGGGAAAACGGACCTAGAAGTGGGCAGGATACGAGAGTCCTTTCAAAGTCGTGAAGAGAGTAGGCACCATGGCCTACAGGATCGAGTTGCTTTCGACCATTCGAGCTCATTCAGTGTTCCATATAAGTCTATTCAGGCCATACCATCAAGATGAGTTAGATCCAGATCGAGTCAAATCACACCGAGCGTTAGTCAGAATGAAGATCTCTTACGACAATGAGATTTGAGAAATACAAGCAGAGAGGGTCATTCATAAGCCAGGCCATAGACCAAGGCACGAGTATTTTGTTCTTTGGAAGGGACTTCCCGACAATGAAGGCAGTTAGGAGCATGTCGAGGCTCTTTGGCAATTCAAGAATCAAGTGGAACGGTACCATTCCAGTAGGGTGATGAGGAAGTCACCAGATCCAGTGAGAGAGAATGTCACGGGTCGCACCATAGGGCCCGAGAATAGCACACACCAAACTGCCACAAAAGCACTCTAGAGCCTTCTGGGCATCTCAACACCAACCCAATCACCCATTGGAGACCAAATCCGGATTTGCCCAACACTTGGAGATGAAGACTTATCCAAATCAGATTTGGAAAGTCTTTCTTAGGAATCTTATCCTTATCCCATATCTTTGTAATTTAGACAACTAGCTTAGAATAAAGGATTTAGTGATAAGGACGAATCTAGACCCTTGATGTAATTCATTTGTAACCGTTGGATGTAAGGAGCTTCAAATATAAATAGAGGCATTCCCCACCTCATTTGTCACTCACATCTTCATTGAGGAATGCAAGAGCATTCACTCAAATCTCCCTAGCCTTTTGCCATTTCTCTTCTTTCAATTGTTCTTTGATTTCCGCAAGGTTCTTAGCATTCTAGCTTTGAATGGTTCAGGCTTACTTAGGTGGTTTACTAAGAAAAACGCGTCTAAGGCCGCACGCCCCGAGTAGTTGAGTTCTACGGACGTGACATTACCCATATAATTGAATTGGTGTTACCTGAAATGTTCAAATTACTACACGTATTTAATTTGTTATGATTTATCCTCTTCAACCCATGGTTTGATCAAGGGTGTAATGAAAGCCTATTCGATTAAAAACACCCTTGGCATAGTTCGGGGTACGTATAAATAACTGTAATTGTTGATAGTATTGTTAATTGTTATAATTATTATATTTAGGTTAATTAAATGAATTATTAAAGTTAAACAACTTTGATCAGTCAAACCATTATAAATAATAGTTAATAATTACAATAACGATTACGAATTTCGATTAATAATTAATTTGTATGTTAATCTTTATTATTGGTTAAATAGACTGCAAAACAGGGCGTTAGCATTGATAAAAAAGTAAAATGAACTAACTGAAAGATAAATGGACCGTTTCATAGTATGGAGGTCACTGCCTTAGAAACAATTCGCCCCGATGTGTGTACTCGCTACTTTAGGCGGTTGTCCCCCAAAGGTTAGCACGGTCGCTCCAAACAGTGTACATCCAAAGTTTGGAGTGGACTATGGTGGTAGTGATCGTCTAAACCGGAGTCGAACAAAAGCTAACAAAAGCTTTTAAAGAATTCTCTCAATTTCTCTCAAAGAAGTAGAACAAATTCTTAATGGGATTATTAAAAATGAGAGAAAAACCTCTTATTTATAGGTTGAAAGCAGGGGTAAATCTGTCCAAGAATCAAACAAAATCTGATTTAAAATTTAAATTTTAAATTTAATATTTGATAATATCAAATTAAATCTCAGATATATTTGTTAATATCTATTAAAAAATAGTAGATTTGATAACCAAAAATATCCATTTAAATCTCGGATATTCTGTTATTAGATCTATTCGGTTAAATATTTAAAATTCAAAGAGAATTTTAAATCAACCAAACTGCTCTCGTACAGCCTATAAAAAAAGAGTGTGGGATTTATGCATTATACCTACAATCCCCCACTAATGCGAAAAAATCCTCCTAAAAAATCATAGAGTTCGACCAACACAAGACGAGCACTAACAAGATTACTTACTTAAGTACATAGTGAACGAATCCTGAACTGTTACATAGCGATGATGAGTAGTCCTCCTCTTAGATAAGTGAAACTAGTATTGAACTTTCTAAGATCGGGGTGAGCTCATAACACATAACTAATTCCTTCATCCACCAAAGTCCACAATGTGAATATATATTTATATACATGAAGTATATATTTAGCCATCTTACATCGGGATTTTAATAAGTTTACTAGAAAAAACATCCCATCATTCTTTATAAAAGGCGGATAACCCTTCTCACTTACATAGGTTATTTCATCAAGTTTATCTAAACATAAACAACCCAAAATCGGACTATGAAATAATTAAGAACTTTGTATAAAGCTCAACCTCACAAGAAAATAAGGTGATTTTGTTCAAGTTCATATTAAATGAACCACCCAAACTCTATGCTAAGAAATCATTAAGAATAAAAAATTAACCTTTTGTTCGATAAATTCAATAATGTTCTTCTTAATAGAACAATCCAACCTCTTTGGATAGAATTTATTAAGAGTTAAAATAAACTTCTCATTCCGAGCGGTAAATTCAATTAGTCCTTCGCAATAGGTCTAAGAACTTATTTTGAGTAGTTATTCAACCAAAATCGGTAAAAAAAATCAAGTCTTTCTCATTAAGACCACCCAAATCTGGGCTATGAATTTATTGAGAGCATTAAGCTCAACCTTGGCATGTACATAAAACGTCATATGATTGGGTAGATGGACATGTATACTATGAGTCGTGGTTTCGTTTGACCATATTGAACTTAGAGAACTAAGTTGGGTATCTACCATGAATCACTCAACCAATGGGCTTAAGACCCATCCCCCTCGACGAATCCAGAATTTGTTTCCTGCTCAATCCTTTTGGTAGTAGAATTAGCCAAATACATCTCTAACTTAACATACTCTAAGGCGCTTACTTCGTTCTTTATTAGGTCTCACATATTCGTACCTTATGTGAATGTGTATCTTCTTACCATTGTAAGCTTAATTTAGAGCCACATGTATCACAAATTATGAATCACACAATAAAGATATCGTAGGAGTCGGTTTTTCCTACAAAGGTATTTCTGCTAAAAGATTATTTAGCCACTCGATTTTGCCTAGTTAAGTCGAGAGCTGTAAACTCTGACTCTATGGTAGAGCGTGCAATACAAGTCTACTTGGCAGATTTCCACGAGATTACAACTCCACCTAAACTGAAAACATATCCATTCAAAGAGCTTACCTCATCATTATCAAAAACCTAGTTGGCGTCACAACACCCTCTCAAAGTAGTAGGATAGCTAACAAAAATGAGTTTCCAATCCATAATACCCTTAAGGTACTTTAGTGAGCGTCTAAGAGTCGTTCAATGTTCACCACTTGGATTATGAGTATATATACTCAATCTACTCATAACATAGGCAATATCAGACCGAGTATAGTTCATTAAGAATATTAGGCTTTCAATAATTTTAACATATTCAACCTAGGAAACATAGCTTCCTTTATTTTTAACGAGATGAGTGCTATAATCAAAAGGGATTCGAGTAGAGATGACATCCCAACAGTCAAAACTCTTTAACATTTTTGAGTAAATCCTATGACTACTAGCCTAGCCTTATAACTCTGAATTGACCCATCTAGCATGAGTTTCTTCCTAAAAACACATTTAATGCTGATAGGTTTAAATCCTCTAGGCAAGTCTACCAATTTCCATGTATGATTTAAACATTGTTGACTCTAGTTCATCATTAACAACATTTCTCCAAAAACTAGTGTCAATAGATCTCATAGTTTCTTCATAAGTTTAGGATCCTCATCTAACAAAAAACTTGAGCATAAGATCTGATAAGTTTGTCTAAATTATTTATCTCAAAAATAAAAAAGTAACAAAGTATGATCCAAAAGATATTTTTATCTTCGTTTAGGCTCTAAATCAAACTATAGAGCATCTCATACGAACATTGTTGGTAGCATGCTCAATAAATACTACATCAACAGTTTAGGGACCGATGGTGGACTTCTTAAAGTCAGGCAAACCTACTTTAGCTAGACACCCTCACACTTTTAGGTATTGCAAATTAGATGCATAACTTTTCCACAATTCGTATGGGTTTGAGTCTAATTTCTTATGAGGTACTCAGTTTAAGATTTACTGATAGAATGATTTCTCCCAATATGTTATCAGTTAACATAAAACTTATCAACAATGAATTCATCATCTCTTTTAAAGTTGTTTTTCCTTTCGGCTATGCCGTTTTGTTGAGGAAAGTAAGGGGCAGAAGTTTCATGAACTATGTCATTTGTCTCATATACCTCTTTAAGAAAATTAGATCCAAACTCACCACCACTATCATACCTAACATTTTCATCTTTTTTATAAAGAGAATTTTATGGAGATTTCTGCACACTCCTAAGATAAACAAATCTTTCATTCCTTCTTAATACTCTAAACAAAAGAGCTCAAGAGATTTAATGTCTACAAACATCTTTTAGTATCATTAATGTCTATCATTTTCTCTTTATTTTAGAGAAGATCATTACCTTAAAAGACCAATAGAAATATCCATCTACTATGACTAAAAGAAAGATATCTTAAAGATTATTAAAATTATTATTCTAACTTCTGCACTAAGTATAAAATATTTATTTAGTCATATTATTTTATAAATTGGAATAATGAGCATAGTAATGCACCAGGTAGGTTTAGAAAGAGAGGTGGTGCATAATGCACCACTTAAATACCAAGTCTTTCAAAGAACCAATCCTAGACATGAATTTTTTAAACTATCTCACTACTTTCCAATTAATCTCTTATAAATATTTCTCTTCTCATTTAGGTCTTTTAAAAAGTCATGCTTAATATATATTCCCCATAAAAAAAATTATTAAGCATACTCCAAATAAGCTTTCTAATTAAAAAAAGTTATCTAGCTTTCTTTTATAACCTAGTCTAAAAGATACTCACTAAGTTTATAGACTAGGTAAAGGCTTAATATAAATTCATATATTATAAATCATGAATTAAATAATCTGACATTATAAGTAGTAACGCAATTCATGTAGACCTTGTCTATTTTGATCATGCCTGCAACTTCAATTCTTGTATCATGACCCCAAAATTCATCGTGACTGATATTTTACATATATTTTGAATCTACAAAAGTCAAATAAAATTATATATGATTAGTCACGAAAATAATTTATTAACAGTAATAATAAATAAATAAATAAAATTCACTAATAGTAAAATATCCTTATCTTTAGGATTTTGGTTCTTATGTTCAACTTCACCACCACCTTCGATTATTGACCCGTCAAGTACGTCAAGCTTGAACACACCCAAAATCAGCTTGACAATAATATCATTTTTGCTGTAGAATTGTTTCTAAATTGTTGGTTAAATAGACTGCAAAATAGGGCGTTAGCACTTACAAGAAAGTAAAATGAACTAATTGAAAGATAAAAGGACCGTGTCGTGGTATGGAGGTCACTGCCTTAGAAACAATTTGCCCCGATATGTGTACTCGCTACTTTAGGCGGTTGTCCCCCCGAAGGTTAGCACGGTCGCTCCAAACAGTCTACACCCAAAGTTTGGAGTGGACTATGGTGGTAGTGATCGTCTGAACCGGAGTCGAACAAAAGCTAACAAAAGCTTTTAAAGAATTCTCTCAATTTCTCTCAAAGAAGCAGAACAAATTCTGAATGGGATTATTAAAAATGAGAGAAAAACCTCTTATTTATAGGTTGAAAGCAGGGTCAAATCTATCCGAGAATCAAACAAAATTTGATTTAAAATTTAAATTTTAAATTTAATATCAGATAATATCAAATTAAATCTCGGATATATCTATTAATATCTATCCAAAAATAGTAGATTTGATAACAAAAAAATATCCATTTAAATCTTGGATATTCTGTTATTAAATCTATTCGGTTAAGTATTTAAAATTCAAAGAGAATTTTAAATCAACCGAGCTGCTCCCATACAACCTATAAAAATAGAGTGCGAGGTTCAAACATTATATCCATATTTATTAAATTATATATTTAAAATATAAAATTATTTAAAAAGAATAAACTCACAAATACAAATACACACCCTTTTTCATTCTAAACCTTGTTTCTGAACTTGTCAAACTCAATTCACCCTTTTATTTTGGTTATGCTTCATTTCTCCGTTCCTTTCATACATTATTGGCCTAGTAGTAGAATAGTGAACATTGTCAAGACATACAATTTTGATTGGCTTTAATTTATTCTTCAAATTCAAATAGTAAACATGTGGGGAAATTTTGTTTTGGAAGTGAGTGATACAAATATCTTGGGTTAACCCTATTTTTATAAATATTTTAATATAATATTTATTAGAAAGATAATTATAAAATGTACAGCCACCCAACATTTAGCACCAACAAAAGACAATGGCAGAGACCAAGAACCAGGACCACAAGCACTTTGTTCTAGTGCATGGCCTATGCCATGGTGCTTGGTGCTGGTTCAAGCTCAAACCACAGCTAGAGTCATCGGGTCACAGGGTCTCACTGCTAGACTTATCAGCCTCTGGTGTAAACATGAAGTCAATCTATGATGTTCGTACATTGGAGGAATACAGTAGACCGTTGCTGATGTTTTTGGCGTCTCTGAACGAACCGGCCATCATCGTAGGACATAGCTTAGGAGGCATGAATTTGGCCCTCGCCATGGAATTGTTCCCACATAAGATCTCAGTTGGCGTTTTCTTAACAGCATTCATGCCGGACACTATACACCAACCCTCGTATGTCATAGATAAGGTACTTATCAACTTGTACATTTTTTTTTTCCTGATATAAACGTATTTGACGCTCACCGGAAAACATGGATTGTTGTAATTTCTTTCTTTGAAGTGTCTAGCGGAAAGCTCGGAGGAAACTAACCCCTCAGATTTTGAAGTAATAAGCATTGGCAGCCCGGAAGCACCTTTCACAATAAGAACAATGGGACCAAATTTCTTGGCACACCAGATCTATCAGTTATCCCCTGTTGAGGTAAACTCTGTTCTTGTGTAGTTTATGTATCCTTGGATATACATTTCCATTGTCAGGAAACATATGTTGCAAATCGTATGTTATCTAAGTGGGAGATTGTTGGATTAAATTTAATAATAGTGGACACATATGTATAATATATATTGCTATTATAAAGTTTAACACGTAATTAAGTGACTAATTATGTTACACGTGTTATAGGTATTAAATTGTCATGGAATTAAAAGTGTAGATATCATAAGGTGTATTTATAATTTGTTGAGGGGCAGAATTATAAATACTTAATAGTTTATTATTAAATCAACTATATAAAGGAGTTATGATCCTAAGAATTAGGTTAAGTTGCATATCTTTTCTCTCGTTTGAGTTGTGCGGCAAGATATAACTTAACTTCTTGAAGATCAAACCCTCTCGAAAAACTCTATCAATTAATTTAGGCACGCTTCCAAATTTAGTTTATTTATTTTATTGTTCTTGATGATTTGATACGTTTAGATCTTGGGTTTATATTCATATTGAGTTTATTTTAATTCTAACCAATGATATCAGTTCTAGAATTATATCAAATCATTGAGATCTAAGTTTTTTGGGTTTTAAATTTTTTATTGTTTATTGTCGATTTAAAATCTCAGATTTATATGTTTATGGTGATTTGAGTTTTTTTTTCAATATAAATATTAAGGTTTGATATTTCACATAATTTTTTCGATAATCCTTTTATTCTGTGAGAAATGGATAATTATCGATATATATATATTTATTTAATATGGGAATATTTGTATCGATCTTTATGAATTTTGTGATTGTTTTTGCAATTCGGAATCTCTTATATTTTCCAATTTGTAAATTCGTGTTTTTTTTTAATGTTAATGTGCAATTAAATAATTTTAATTCCATTGATTTTCAGACTTTGATAATAATCACATACATTGTTTTTATGTTAATTTTATGTTCCTAAATTCAATGGATTAATTATTATCTTTTTATAATGGATTCCAGTTAATAACAATTAATATGTATTTTGAATACACATGGTTATTAATTTGGAAAATATATATATTCTTTTAAAAAATATATTTACTTTGGTTGGATCAAAATTTATTTTTGATAATTGGGTATTAAGTTAAACCTTTAAAAATAAATATATTTTAAATTCAATTAGATCAAAATTTTAGTTTTGATCGTTAGTAATAAAGAAAAATATAATTAATTTGGGCTTTGTCGTGATAAATTTATCATGATTCAAAACATTTATTATCAGGTTAGCTATTTAAGCTTTATATTCGGTTTATGTCTATTAAGTTATGATTGAATAATCTTTTGGCATTTTACTTTTAAAAGTTTATGACTTCTTTACGTAGTTAATAAGTTAATATATTCAGTATTTAGTTTTGATCACATGTTATGTATTATAGAATATACATTTGATATTGATATATTCAATTCGGTTTGATTAAAATTTTCTTTTTTTATTATTAGATTATTATGGTTATATTAAATTTTTAAATAATCATTATACGAATTAATCATTTGTATGATGTTTCTGTTTTTGACTTTTAGTTAAAGATTAAATATTTTGATCGACTTTAATTTTGGTAAATGCATATTAAGGAATTTCTGAAGAAGAACAGTCAATGATTTTGGTTCTTTAAATTCTGGTAGCCCCATTTAGATAATATTATTTTAGGTTATTTCGGAATCTTAAGTGTTATTAGAAAACTCTGCTTTGATTGTTATAAATATTAAGTTTGAATATTGATATATTTATATTATATATTTTAAGATAAATTAATTGAAGCATTAAGTTACCAAAGTGACCTTTATTGCGAAAATTATTTTATTTAAACAATAAATTGACCCAAAAGAAAATTTATGTTTAACATATTCTTTTTATCAATATTTGATTACTACATCAAGATATCACTTACAAGTTAATATTTTTTAGATAAAATATTAATGGAGTGTCTAATATCTTGTAATAAGGTTATCTTCATTCAAATTTATTATTATTTTGATTATGTTTTACTTTGAGTGAAAGATAAAATTAAGAAAAATATTTTAAAACGATTAATTCATATTTTGGCTTCGGATATCTAATATTTTAATAGATTAATTAAAATATAATGTCACCAAAGTGACCGCTTTTGTGTAGATTAGTTTATTTAAAATATTAAGATAATTATAGGTTTTTGTAATTCATGCGTTTATTAATTGGACCAAAGAAAAATTAATATTTGGCCGAATCATAATGACAACTGTGGCGATAAATGTGTGACAATTATATGGTATTTTATGTGAACAATATGTTAGTCCAAAGATTAATCTATTGTTTGACATAATTTATTGTTAATGTTTGATTGTTACAATAAGAGTACCGCTTACAGTTAATATTATTGTCCAAAAACTTGATATTAATGTTGTGCTTGGTATCTTGAGAGGAACTAACCATTATTTTGAATTTATTGTTTATTTATGAATATTTATGTGACCTTGTTTATTTACTAATTTTTGTTCTATATTTAGGTAATTTATCTTTGTTATAATATATGTTAAATACATTCTACACTCATGTTTAGTGAAATTAATTTTAAGAAATAAAAAAATACTTATATATAGTATTTGGTGGTATAAACATAGAACTTGCACTAAGTGAATAACAACTTGCACCTCTCACAGCGGTAAACATTCATAAATAGGATTTTGAGAGTTGAGTTTGTTCAAATTGAATAAGTCTAATAATCATAAAGTATAATATTTTAGAAACTTTTAGGAGTACAAATCTAAAGAAATTATTTATACTAAGGGTTTTCTTGATAAAGTTGAGAAGAAAAAAATTACTAATTTTTTTTAAGATTAATGTGACATCACTTTTGGTTTACTTGGTGTCTATAAAGTATAAGGATTAAAGAAATATGAGGGAGTATATTATATTGCTTCAAAATTTAAGGCATATAAGATCAAAATTTCTAACAATTATTTGTTCGTATAACTTTAGTATAACTTCCTATACAATTTAACTAATTCAAAATTAGTTATAATTATTAAAGGAGAAATAAACTTTAAATGAGATTATTTCTAATTATGTTAAAGAGGAAGAAAAGTTAAAACATTATAATTATAAAAATACTCAATCAGTTAGTGCTCATTTAGTTAGTGTCTCTAAGGATAAGGGCAATAAAAAAACAAAAAGAAAATATTAGAATGAAATTGCTAAGGGTCATACTCAAAAGGAATAACAATAAGTTATAAAGTGTTAATTCTTTTATATAAACTAGGATACATATAAAGAAATTAAACTTCAAAAGTAAGCAACTACTTAGGCTATTTTGAGTGATCCATGAGCTGTAAAGTTTATCATCCAACAATTAAGATTATTTTAATGAGAGATTTATAACATTTTTTAGGATGTTGAGTTTGGAGAGAGAATAAGGTTAGATACATTGTTGTTAAGAAGGAATTGAATATTAATTTAATTCTTACTATCACTTTTGACGATGTTTAGATTTTCACACCTATCATTAATCAAAAGTGAACCAAGTACATCAGCAAAACAATATTGAACAACTTTCATTCAAGATAATGTACCTATTTTTCAGAAGAACAAACTCAACAATCTAAAAAAATGTCTTTAAAGATATCCATAAGAGGAAAGAGAAATACTATTAAGGATTATTACTTAATATTTAATCAAGAAAATAAGTATAATAAAGGAATGATAGAGAATAACATGATCATTTATTTTTATCAAACTATAATGTTTTAGCTCTCAAAAGTGGATAGATGTCATTATAAAAAAGAGTATAATTTTATACAAGGCAATAAAGTTTAAGAACTTGTTTCATTTCCTTAAGGTGCAAACCAATTGGTTGTAAATTAATATTTTAAACCAAGAGAGATGTAAATGATAATGTGGACAAGTACAAGTCATGTCTTGTATCTAAAGGATATACTCTAAAAGAAGTCATTGATTTTGTGGAGACTTTCTCTCAAGATTTACTGAAAGACTCTTTCAAAATAATCTTGACACTTGTTGCTTTTAATCTTGAGCTACATAAGATAGATGTTAAACTTTTGTTTTTCAATAGTAACATTGAATAAATTAATTATATGATACAATCATTGATTTGTGTCCAATGATACAAAATTAATGAATGTAAATTAAAAAAATCTATCTATAAGCTTAAGTTTGACTCTCATTAATAAAATCATAAATTTTATATTGATTATCCCATTCGGTTTTAAGATAAATTTAATTAAAAATTGTATGTATTACAAGTTTAGTGAGAGTAAACCAAGTGATACTCATATTAATAAAGAAGACAATTTTTATAAAATACAAAAGATTCCATATATATAAGCTTTGGAGAATCTAATTTATTCTCAAGTATGTATGCATTTGGATATTGCGTACATTATTAGAATGTTAGACAAATATTTAAGTAAATCTAATATGGGTCGTTGAATAGCATCCAGTAGAATTATGAAATAATGTCTTTAGAGAACAAAAAATTACATGCTCACATATCGAAGTTCTGGTAAGTTAGAGATCATCTAGTTTACAAGCTTCGATTCTACTAGAATATCGATGCAAAAAACTGTCATATGATATGCTAATTATAGATTGAATAGAAAGACCACTTTAGTTATTTTGTGATAATAAAAATGCATCATTTATTCTATAAACAATAGGAACACTTTAAAATTTAGTTCCTAGTTGTTAAAGAAAATTCAGAGTGTTTGTTTGTCTATAGAGCATGTTGGTACAAACTCCAAAATTGGGCGCTTATTCAGAAACTATCACCCTAGGTCTTTCATGAGCATTGTTCATATGGGTATAATATTATTTAAGTATATTCAGTTTTAGTGGGAGTTTATTATTTTGATAAATGCTCGTTCGTTTTAGACACAATTTCGATTACTTTAGTATAAAGTTAATTTTTTACAGAAATAAAGTTATTTTGGCTTATTCACACTTTGAATTTAGTAAAGTTTTATCTCACTAAAGTTTAGGAGAACCAGTTAGAAATAAGCATGTTCAGTTCACATTTACATGTAATTTTTATGCTACGCATCTATGACTGATCTATGTCATTTGATTATGTTTGTATTTGTGACCATGGATGAGTCAAGTCATGATTGAAATGATGAAGACCGCTTTGATCCTATATGAATATAATTGATGGATGAGATTGTTACAGAATACTTATTATATGATAGTAAATTTTGAGCTCATAAGGTTATACATTTGTCAGGAAACATATGTTGCCCAAGTGGAAGATTGTTGGATTAAAATTCAATAATAGTTGACACATATGTGTAATGTATATTGCTATTATAAAGTTTAACACATAATTAAGTGACCAATTATGTTACACGTATTATAGGTATTAAATTGTCATGGAATTAAAAGTGTAGATACCATAAAGTGTATTTATAATTTGATGAGGGGCAAAGTTATAAATACTTAATAGTTGATTATTAAATCAACTATATAAAGAGGTTATGATCCAAGAATTAGGTTAACTTGCATATCTCTTTTCTTCGTTTGAGAGTTGTGTGGCAAGAGATAACCTAACTTCTTGGAAGATTAAACACTCTAAAAAAACTCTATCGATTAATTCAGGTATGCTTCCGCATTTAATTTATTTATTTTATTGTTCTTGATGATTTGATATGTATAGATCTTGGTTTTATATTCATATTGAATATATTTTAATTCTAACATCGAAGGATCTGGAATTGGCGAAAACGCTGATGAGGCCAGGATCAATGTATGAACATGATCTGTCCAAGGCCAAGAATTTTTCGGATCGAGGGTATGGATCCGTGAAGAGGGTTTTTGTAGTTTGTGACAAGGATAAAGCAATGACCCTGGAACACCAACGCTGGATGATTCATAACAACCCCCCTCAAGTTGTGATGGAGATTAATGGTGCTGATCATATGCCAATGTTCTCCAAAACCAAACAACTTTGTGACATTCTCTTGGAGATAGCAGACACACGTGTTAAACCTAGCTGATATGATTATCTCAATCGTTGAACGTCTTTAGCCGGGATAATAATGTTTTAGTGTATGATTAATGAAATAAATGTAATTTAAGATTGCTGTTATACTTTCAGTCGGCAACTATTGTAAAACAATGGAAGTTTGACATATATTCATCTTATTTAAGCTGTTTCGGTTCATGAAGACTTGACAGTAGTCATCAATGGCGTTCTCAACTATACTTGTCTGCAATTTCTTGAAGACAAGAGCACAGTTCGTTGGGTTTCGAAAACATGACCATATGATCCGAATCAGAAATCAACTTCACCTCATCAGGTGGATTGTTTGTGATCATCCACCTCTGGTATTCTTCTTTCATGATATAATCTTTTCCACACACGACGAAAACTCGGGGAACCGATCCGTGTTTCTCCTTGGTGACTGCAAGAGCCTTGATTGATTCTTCATCTTGAAAGAGACCAACATGTCTGACCAAAGTTAGTGCAAGTGCCAAATCCTGTTCCCATTCCATAGCAAACAAAACAATGGAGATTGTTAATAGTTGAAAAAATACATAACCGATGAAGGGTGTTGATTGAATAATGAGAAGTCTTGCCTCAGGTGGGGATAACTGGTAGAACTTGGTTGCCATGAAATTAGGCCCCAAGAGTCCTGATGTTGGAGGCTTATCTGTTCCATTGGGGAACACATATTCAGTGTCCATAGTTTTATCGGAGTCGTATGTTTCATTGAACTGACCGATCAGGAAAACACCAGTTATGAAAGTTAAGGTTAAGAACCAGGACTCATAAATCTTAATACATGGTAAGAACTGCACAGGAGCATGTACCTGTTCAGAAAGAGTTGCATAAGGGAGATTTGGACCGGGCATATAAGCTGTGACGAATACTGCAACAACAACTTTTTCAGGGAATCGTTCCATGGCTGCTGATATGCTATACCCACCAAGGCTGTGACCCACTAGAATCACCTTCTCCTCTGGTTGGAGAGACACCATGAAGCTCATCAATGGTTCTAAGTAATCGACAATCGATTCGATCTCATGAAATTGTTTCGGATGAATCCCAGAACCAGCCATGTCCAAAGCTGTAACCTTGTGTCCCATTGACTTGAGCTGAGCAATCACTTTATACCAACACCAAGCTCCATGGCAGGCTCCATGAACCAGCACAAAATGACCCTCTTTCTTCTCCATCTCTCTTGGCTCTGTGGCTCCCCTTCGGAATCATACAACCAATTTATCTGAAAATCATGGGAGTTGTCGACTATAGGGGTGAGTAAAACTCGACTCGACTCGAAAAAACCGAATAACTCGACTCGATTTGAGACAAAAATACTCGACTCGTTTTAACTCGACTCGAAATTTCATAGACTCGACTCGACTCGAAAAAATTTCAAATAAAGTTTGAGTTATAAAATAGAAACTCGAATAACTCGAAATTTTTAGTAATTAAAGGAATATTTTTTAAGTTTAAGACGAATCTCTCAATTTTATATGATATATATATTGATATATAAAAATATAAAGAAATATTACTATATATGAAAAAAATATACATGTATATCTTATATAATTAGAGAAAGTCGTCTAAATTGGAATCAAATCATACTATAACATGATAAATAATTATAATTAAATATTTATAGGAACTCGAAACTCGACTCGATTTGATTCGACTCGATTTTCTTAAACTCGACTCGAACCGAAAAAATTTCAAATAAAGTTTGAGCTGTAAAATATGACTCGTAAACTCGAATAACTCAAAATTTTTTGACTCGACTCGACTCGATCGAATACTCACCCCTAATCGACTATGTGCGACTTCAGTAACTCAAATCTGCATAAGTTAGGACAACCGTCACTTTCGTGTCGTTTTCGGTGTATTGGAGAATTCATTGTTTTTCCACGTTCTCAACTAGTAAAAGTTACTACAAAACAAACATGTAATGCTTTAATGATTGTGATTATTTCTCTCCATACAAGCAAAAAGAAAAGGGTATGAACGAAATCAAAACCATCGATCTACATTGTTTTTCCATTCCTAGCCTCTTAGGACTGAACGCCTCCCGATGATATCTAAGAGATCATGATACGGTAAGGGTCCGCAGTTAAACATCAAAATAAATAGTAAAGCTCGATCGGGAAGGATCACATCATAACTGGCATTTGTAACGTATGAAAAAAAAAGACAACCAAAGGCGAAAAATGGTACTCGAAAAAGACTGTTGATATGATTTTTGGAGTAGAATTTTTTTTTTATCTCTTATTGCATTTTCTATCGTGTCCCATATTAAGAAAAATTAGAATTAACTTTTAACTTTTAATCTTTATTTTTTATATTTTAAACTCTAAACCTTATATCTTAATTCTCCAAACTTAAATTTTAAACTTTAAACTCATTAATTTAAAGTAGAAACACCAACGAATGCATGATTAAGGAAAAGACAATTTGCACTTTAATTTTTATAACTACTTTTTTCAACCGCTAAAAATAAAAAGTATATCAATTTTTTTCTTAAAAATTGGTATTTTAAGGGGTAAAATGGTAATATGGATTAAGAAAATTCATTTTAAGAAAAGGTTTGGAAAAAGTAGATTTTTTATAATATTGGGATTGATAGTAATAGTGCATTAGGGCCTATTATATGAATATGATATTTTGATTATTGAATTTAGTATTATAAATTTATATGTTTTTGTGAGTTTGAATAGTATTAATTATTTTAAATATTTGTAATTAATTATTATTGTGTGAACAATTTTTTTTAATCAGCTAAAATGTTACAATAGTATCTGTTCTAGAGTATACTCTCGACCATTAGACATGGATCGCTCAAACACTGTGTTGGCATTACTGGTGCTCGAACTCGTGACCTCTAGAAACAACAATCGTTCCTTAATTACTTAGGCCAGATGGTTCGTGGTTGTGAGAACAATAGTAAGATAAGATTAGATAGGACGTTTAATAGATATTTATAAGATAAATTGTGAATGAGATTTAAATCAAATTCATATATGTATATATTGAGAACAAGTATTAGGATTGACTCGTCTTAAAGATTAATACATGAACAGTGAACTAAAGTTATATATTAATTTTCAAATAGTTGTGAGATTGAATCTTTAAATCTAAAATTGCTACGATTCTAAATATAATAATTATTATATTTTGATATATTCAAAGATTGTTTTGAATCGGGTCACAGGGTCACACTGGTAGACTTATCCGCTTCTGGCGTAAAGTGTAAACATGATGTCAATCTATGATGTTCGTACATTCGAGGAACAGAATAGATGGTTGCTGACGTTTTCGGCGTCTCTGAACAAACCAGCCATCATCGTTGGACATAGTTTAGGAGGCATGAATTTGTCCCTCGCCATGGAATTGTTCCCACATAAGATCTCAGTTGGCGTTTTCTTAACAGCATTCATGCCGGACACTATACACCAATCCTCGTATGTCATAGATAAGGTACTTATCAACTTGTACAATCATTTTTCTGATATTAACGTTTCAACGCTCACTGGAAAACATCGATTGTTGTGATTTCTTTCCTTGAAGTGTCTAGCGTGAACCTCGGAGGAAAGTAACCCCTAAGATTTTGAAGCAATAAACATTGGCAGCCCGGAAGCACCTTTCACAATAAGAATAATGGGACCAAATTTCTTGGCACACCAGCTCTATCAGCTATCCCCTGTTGAGGTATATTCTGTTCCTGTGTAGTTTATGTATCCTTAGATATACATTTCCATTG
This sequence comes from Abelmoschus esculentus, assembly GCA_035048815.1. Classification (NCBI taxonomy): domain Eukaryota; kingdom Viridiplantae; phylum Streptophyta; class Magnoliopsida; order Malvales; family Malvaceae; genus Abelmoschus; species Abelmoschus esculentus. The sequence goes on from JAUCBN010000036.1 coordinate 13,130,348, forward strand.
CAAGTGAAAGATATTGGTAGGCTTTTGTTTTTAAGGACCTGGAATTGGCTAAAACGTAGACAAGGCCAGGATCATTGTATGAACATGATCTGTACAAGGCAAAGAATTTTTCGGATCGAGGGAACGGATCCGTGACACGGGTTTTTGTAGTTTGGGACAAGGATAAAGTGATGAACCTGGAACATCTGGATGATTTATAACAATCCCCATCAAGTTGTGATGGATATTAATGGTGCTGATCATATGCCAATGTTCTCCAAAACCAAACAACTTTGTGACATTCTCTTGGAGATAGCAGACACACGTGTTAAACCTAGCTGATATGATTATCTCAATCGTTGAACGTCTTTAGCCGGGATAATAATGTTTTAGTGTATGATTAATGAAATAAATGTAATTTAAGATTGCTGTTATACTTTCAGTCGGCAACTATTGTAAAACAATGGAAGTTTGACATATATTCATCTTATTTAAGCTGTTTCGGTTCATGAAGACTTGACAGTAGTCATCAATGGCGTTCTCAACTATACTTGTCTGCAATTTCTTGAAGACAAGAGCACAGTTCGTTGGGTTTCGAAAACATGACCATATGATCCGAATCAGAAATCAACTTCACCTCATCAGGTGGATTGTTTGTGATCATCCACCTCTGGTATTCTTCTTTCATGATATAATCTTTTCCACAAACGACGAAAACTCGAGGAACCAACCCATGTTTGTCCTTGGTGACTGGAAGAGCCTTGATTAATTCTTCATCTTGAAAGAGACCAACATGTCTGACCAAAGTTAGTGCAAGCTCCAAATCCTGCTACCATTCCATAGCAAACAAAACAAGGGAGGTTGTTAGTAGTTGAAAAAATACATAACGGGTGAAGGGTGTATATTGAGTAATGAGAAGTCTTGCCTCAGGTGGGGATAACCGGTAGAACTTGGTTGCCATGAAATTAGGCCCCAAGAGTCCTGATGTTGGAGGCTTATCTGTTCCATTGGCGAACACATATTCAGTGTCCATAGTTTTGTTGGAGTCGAATGTTTGATTATCCGAACCTAGACCCGCAACCCGTTTACCAATTTATTAAAAAACTCACATTTGGTTTTAATATATATATAATAGTAGGTTTTATATTTCATATTATTTTATAACATAATTTTTATTTATTTATACAAAGAGACTTTGAAAGAATACATATTTGTTCCACTATTAATGAAAATTGTGATGATAATACGGAAATGATGAATATCATTGACATGGTATATAAAAAAATTATTATATTAGATAATATTAATATTAATATTTAAATTTTAAAAATATTATTTTCGTAAAACAAATTTTTCTCTTTGTTTGGTTGTTTCTTGTTTATTTTAGAATGTTTATGATTTAAGTAGCGATGAAGATTAACACTCTAAGAGGTAGAATTACAGTACTCATCTTGCAACAATAGAATATTTCATTATCTATATTTCTTAATGTTTGTGTTATTCAAAAGATATTTATGTAATTGTTATTTTTTTTTTGAGATTTTAGTTTATCTTTTTTTTATCCTTATACTAGTTAATTGAAATTAAATTTTCCTTCATTTGAGTTGTGATGTGAAATTAATAAATGATAGTTTTATTACGTTAAAAAATAGTTTGAATGTTGTTTTTTAATAGAACCGTGTCACAGCAACGTCCCTAACAAATGCGGAACCTACGATTGGGCCAAACCAAAGGGAGTTACGAAAGAGTAGGAGGTAAAGGAGGATGCCAACGTAACTAACATATTTTATCTTATCTTAGAAAATAGATTATAAATAAAACATGTGTGTAAGCCTAAGGGCATAGAAAAATTCAAAATTTTATTATTCTATGCAAATCTAAAGCTTCTTCTTCTTCTTTTTTATCTAGTCTCTAACTTTTTGCAATGTGCTTTTCTCAAGTTTGATCTTAGCAAATTGGTGCTTTCATCGCCTTTCTCCATGGTGAATCATACCGGCTCCATTAAAGCTCTCAAGGATTCAACAGGTCGTCATGATCAACTCCTTAGCTCGTTGCAGACCCATGTTACAAACCAAGAACAATGGAACGCGACTACCCAGCTCACACTCCAGGACATGGCCAGTCAGTTACATGCAATCTCTTCCCAGTTGGGTATTTCAGCGACTACATCCAGAGGAGGTGAGGTCACTATCGATAGCAGTACAGTTTGAGATAAGGCGAAGGTTCGCGTTAATTCGGATGATGTTTTTCCTTTTCCTCCAATTCCAGTTCAAGTCAAACTTTCTTTATTTACTGACAAGGATCTTGAAGAATGATAACCATCGACATAAGATTTCTTTGAGTTCTGTGGCACGGAAGATCTTCACCATGTCACCATGGTGTCGTTTCAAATGGATGGCATCACAAAGAAATAGTTTTGGTGGATGCAAAGCCACGTTAACTGGCCGGTTGGAATCACTTGGTTGACTCCATTCATAAGCGTTTCACTGTTATGGAAATTGAATCCCCTGCATGACATTTGGCTAAACTAACTCAAACTACGACGGTCGAGGATTTCTATATGCTTTCGTTAGATGGTACTGAGTTGGTTTTGTGAGTTGCATGGATGGCTACTTTGGGTCCAATTACAATAAATTTCTCCACATTGTCATTTCAATTTAGCCAAGGTACCATCGACGTGAATTGGTTAGGCGAGCCTTGTTTCGACCCTCAACAAGTACAAATTAATTCTCTCAGTCGGATTGCTGAAACAAATGTCATGGCTACATGTTACATGCTTCATCTCCAGCACACACCTATCATTGAGTTTATAGTTGAGTTGGCCGATATGACAAATTTGTTGAATGAATTTAGATCACTTTTCGTTCCTCCTCTGGTTTTACCACCTACTCGACAAAATGACCATAACATATATCTCTAACCTGATGCAACACCGGTTAATGTCTGCCCTTATCATTATCCATATTTCCAGAAAGAAGAAATTGAATGCCAAGTTCAACAAATGTTGGATCATAATTTGATTTGTCATAGCATTAATCCCTTTTTGTCTCCGATTCTTCTTGTAAAAAAAGGATGAAATTTGGCTCTTTTGTGTCGATTATAGGGAATTAAACGTGGTTACAATCAAGTATAAATTTTCGATTCCAACGCCAAATGAATTGTTTGACGCATTAGGCACCTCTAAATATTTCTCGAAGCTTGACTTGCTTGTTGGCTTCACCAAATTTGCGTCCAACCTGCCAATGTTCACAAAACTGTATTTCGAACATATGAGGTCCACTACGAATTCCTTATTATGCCCTTCGGATTAACCAATGTTCCCTTTACTTTTTAGGCTACGATGAACGATACTTTTTGCCATTTACTACTTAAATTTGTGTTGATATTTCTGAATGATATACTTGTTTATAGTTCGTCTTGGCAGGATCATTTGAAACATGTTTGCCAAGTCTTTTTCCGTTTGCAAGAGACTGGTTTTGCTGCCAAGCGTAGCAAATGCATGTTTAGAAAATCTACAATTGAGTATTTGTGGCATATTGTTTCTCGCGAACGATTAGCGATTGATCCAGCTAAAATCGAAGCGATACATGCTTGGCTAACCCCCATAACAACAAAAGAGGCCCGTAGTTTTCTCGGTCTCGTTGGGTATTATAGGCGTTCCATCAAAGGATTTGCTTCTATCACTGCTCCACTTTCCGATCTGTTGCGCAGGGATTAGTCCTTTGAGTGGACACCTGCGACTCAAGCAACATTTGAACTTCTTAAGAATATTTTTTTTTCAACGTCATTCCTAGCTTTACCTCATTTTAATAAAGAATTTCAGGTGGAAACGGACGCATCTGACATCGGCATTGGGGTTGTTCTCACTTAGGAAGGTAAGCCCTTATCCTATTTTAGTAAAAAATTATGCTCAAGGTTGCAAAATGCTTCGACCTATTATCGTGAGATGTATGCGATAAACCAAGCTGTGGGAAAATGTCATCAATATTTAGTCGATCGTGTATTCAGTATCATTACAGACCACCATGCTCCACGCGAGTTAAACTAGAAGACTATTCAAATATTGGAACAATAAAGATGACTCTTCAAATTGGTGGTTTATGATTTCGACAATCATTATCGTTTGGGAAAACAAAATATCGTGGTTGATACTTTGTCTCGTGATACATTCACAAGTTTCATGTCTCTCTCTCAGCCGATTTTGGGTATTATTGAAGCAATACGAGCTGCCACACTCACCATGAGGACATCCAATGCTCTGTTCAAATTTGCATCAAGGTTCCCTAATTTAGTTGCTTATGATGACAAGGGTGGCTTGATTTTATTTCATGGTCGTGTTCTAGTTCCTAACGAGACAACCTTGCACATTCTGCTTTTATGCGAGTTCCATAATTAGGTTGTCAGGGGTTATGCAGGAATTACACAAACTTTTCATCGTCTTGATGTTGTTTTTTATTAGAAAGGAACGCGTCAAGATGTTCATCGCTTTGTCCTCCATTATCAAGAATGTCAACGTATGAAGAACGATAATTTATCGTCGACGTGTTTGCTTCAACCTCTTTCGATTTCTAATCAAATCTTTGTAGATATATCGATGGATTTCGTTGTGGGTTTACCTGTCTAATGGGAAAGAGGCTATTTTGGTGGTCATGGACCGTCTTACAAAATATGGCCACTTTTTTTGCTTTGCCTCGCCATTTTGATAGTGCTTATATTGCTCAAGTTTTTATGCATGGGGTGGTCAAATTACACGATATTCCACGTCGATTGTGAGTGACAAAGATTGTATTTTCTTGAGTGAATTTTGGACTGAATTGGCCAAATTACAAGGGACGAAGCTATGTTTTAGTTCGGCATACCACCCTCAATCTGACAGTCAAACGGAAGCATTGAATCGTTGCCTAGAAATATATTTACGTAGCATGACGGGGACAATCTTAGTAAGTGGGAGAAATTTTTGGCTTGGGCAGAATATTGGTATAACACGATATTTCAATCATACTCTGGCATGACATCTTTTCATGCATTATATGGTCGTAAACTTCCTACCATTCTTACATATTTGGAAGGTAGTTCTTCCAATAGCCAGCTTACTCAGCAACTCTTGGAACGAGATGAGTTGTTGCACATTTTCAAATGTGATTTGACTAAGACTCAAACTCGTATAAAGAACCAGTCCGATAAGCACCGACGTAATCTTGAATTACCTCTTGGCCATTGGACGTTTGAGAAACTTAAACCTTATCGCCAATTGTCTTTGCACCTGCAACTCTCTCAGAAACTCATACTTCGCTTCTTTGGTCCTTATCAGGTGATACAACGCATTGGACCAGTTTTTTTACAAGCTTTACTTGCCCGGATCAACAAGGATTCATCCCGTCTTTTATATTTCTCAACTTAAGCCATGCATCAAGCAATCACTACAACAAATAACTCCTTTACCGTTGATGCGTGAAAATTTTTTTGTTGTCTCTGGATCATCTAACCTATGAGGACAAGGTTGCTTTCTCAGGCGGAGATACTGTCACAACAACGTCCCTAACAAATGCGGAACCCATGGATGGACCAAGCCAAGGGGAGCTACGAAAGAGTAGTTGGGAAAGGAGGATGCCAATGTACCTAACATATTTTATCTTATCCTAGAGATTGAATTATAAATAAAACATGTGTGTAAGCCTAAGGGCATAGAAAAATCAAAAATTTTCTTATTCTCCGCAAATCTAAAGCATCTTCTTCTTCTTCTAGTCTCTAAATTTTGATCATAACAAACTGTTTTGGATTTGTTTTGAACCCGGATCCGTGAGATTCATTGAATCTAGATTTGGATGTTTATTTTTTAGACCCACGGATCCAAGGCGGATCTGGATCCCTAATATAAAAATAGATCTATATATGAATCTAATTAAATTTGGCTTAGATCTGACATGTTTCTATCCCTAACCAGAACTCATAAATCTTAATACATGGTAATAACTAAGAATATTGGAGTAAATCTTTGTTTGCTCGCCTAGGAAACGAGAAAATGGGGTGAATATTGTCAGGTGTTGAATGCATTTCAACATTTTAAAGTTTGGGTTTGAATATACCTGCCTTGCTGCGAGTCACCATGTTGTGTGTATTTGTGGATGTGTTGGGGGCAGGCTCACTGGTTTGTACTTCTTCATGATGAGCCATGATGGCATTGTCATCAGAGTCACTTGCAGGTGCAACATCAGTATCATGTACTATGTCTTCAGCAGGTTCGTTAATTGGAATGTTTGTGTCATCATTAAGCTAACTTCCACCAGCTCATCAGAAGAATTTCCCATAAGATCATTATCATCAATCACATGTCGAGAGGAAGAAGGAGATGCACTAGAAAAACTAGGATTAAGACATTGTTGTCAAGTACTGTTGAGAGCTGTAGGTGAGCTAGGAGAATGTTGTTCATTATCAGGGGTAACATGTGAGGACTCAAAGACTGGATCAGATTGCGAATCACCCCCTGGAGTTAATATTTCTGACTGTGTTGGATGAGTGGCTATGTCAGGTGTATAATTGATAAAAGAAAATTCGATAGAAGCAAATATTGAATCCTGCGGCGCATCTTTCTTGCTCAAAGCAAATGGAAAGACATTTTCATTAAACTTAACATGGCGTGAGATATAAATTCTGCCACTATTTTCCATGCATTGATAGCCATGGTGCTTGGGTGATTACCCCAAGAATACACACTCCTTGGATCTGAAATCAAACTTGTGTCTATTGTAGTCACTAAGACATGGGAAACGCTATGAGCCAAATATCCGCAAAAAAATGAGTTGGTTTTTTACCATGCAACTTTTCATAAGGTGACACACCATCTAGAACTTTTGAAGGCATCCTATTAATTAGAAACACTGCAGATTAAACAGCAAAGGACCAATATCGTAAGGGAACCGAAGCATGAGCAAGAAGTGTAAGAGATGTATCAACAATGTGTCTATGCTTTCGTTCAACGATATCATTTTGAGCAGATGTATGTGGACAGGTAATTCTATGTTGAATACCAACCTTAGTTAACTCAGGAACTAAAGCCATGAACTCTCCACCATCATCAGTTTGAAGAGCTGTAATTGTAGACTGAAATTGATTTTTGACGATAGTAAGAAAAGAATTGAGTGCAGTAGTAACATCAGACTTGAATTTAAGAAAAAAGATCCAATAATTCCTTGAGTACATATGAACAAAGGACACAAAATATTGCTAACCAACTGACCTATCAGGGGCAGGGCCCCAGACATCTGCTTCAACCAACTCAAAACATTTAGTAACTAAGTAGTAGATTCCTGAAAAGGAAGTCTCGTGCTCTTCCCTAATTGACAAGCTGAACAAAACAAATTCGTATTCAAAGGAATACTCTTATTTAAAACCATACTAACTACATTGTGAGATGCATGACCCAATCTTTAATGCCATAACTAGAATGCTTCTTGATTAGAGTCTCGAGTGGAAAGTGGCTGAGTGGAGACATTATTGCAGTGTGTTACAGCATTGATACTATTGAAATAGTAGAGACCAACATTTAACCCTCTTTGTAAGAGTATTGTACCAGTTACTTCATCCCTAACACAACAACCATCAACATGAAACTCAAGAAAAACATTATTGTCTTGAGTAAAACGAGACACAGATAAAAGATTTCTAGTGATCTTTGGAACACATAAAATATTATCAATAACAAGCGAGCCACAATGAGCATCAATAGTAGTTTTTGTAACATGAGTAATAGGCACAGTTGACCCATCACCTAAGTAGACCTTACCATTTCCTGAGTATGGTGTTCCATTTTGAGCCAGCGTTTGATTGTGAGTGACACTATGAGTGGCACCTGAATCAGGAAACCACCAATCATTAGTGACGAGAACACCTTTAGCAACCAGAGAGTTTACCTGAACCGTATCAACAGTTGGTTTAGGTGCAGCTGTTGGAGTATCGGAAGCAATAAAGGGATCATAGCAATGAACATCGAGTTCAGAAACATAATGACACATATTAGCTTGAACCCCTTCAGATCCTTCATTTGTTGACAAGCTGTATGGTTTAAAATTGTGATCAAATCGATACCAACAACGATCAACAAGATGGCCCAGCTTTTTACATAGTTGGCACTAAGGGAGAACCCTTCCACAAAACCGACCTCCACGCATAGGTGGACCACGGCCTCTGGTGTTGGCAAATTGAGGCTGAAAGCTACTTCTAGGAGTATACTGAGGCTTTTGAGGAGTAAACTGAGTGAGATTGATCCCAGCCGATACATGTTGCTGATTCAGAAACCGTGTCTCAGCATCACAGAGAATAGATGTAACCGAGGCTAGTGTAGATGGTTCACGACTCATGGTGAGAGCAACGACAAAAGGTTCATATTCAACAGGCAAACCATTCATAATAGTGACGATTTGTTCAATCTTAGCAACAGGACTATCACAGGAAGCTAGCACATCACATATCTCCTCGATCTGTGAGGTATACTCACGAATGGTTAGCGAGCCTTTTCTGAGAGCTCGAAGCTGACAATGCAGATTCATCTTCTTGGTTGTGGAAAACTCATAATACAACTTTAGCACAGACGACCAGATTGTTGTCGACGTCTCAACACCTACTACCTGCGGAAGAATACCAGGACTCATGGTGGAGAGAAGCCAGGAGGCAAGAGCATTATCCTCTTTCTTGAAACGTCGATAGGAAGGATTGAGGGATATCTGACCTGATGAACCGGTGATGATCTTCGGCGGGATCGGAGTATCCAGATCCAGGTAATGCTCAAGCTCATAGTCTCTGATCATTAGAATAACTTATTGTTTCCATAAAAGAAAATTGTACTCATCAAGGCGAATACTAACCTGTTTATTCGCAAACAATGATTCAGAAAATGGAGTTTCAACTTGCATCATTCGATTATCATTAGACTGCAAGGTGGATGCATTTCCAGAGGCGACCATTGAAGAGAAGAGAGGCAAAACTTACAATGACAAGAAGAAGGAAAATAAACAAAAAAAAATCTAGAGGATCGGTACAGCAACACCACAGGATCAGGCACTGACTCTGATACCATATTGACGAATATCAGAAGAAATTAAAGAAGAAATAAAGAAGAAGAAGAAGAAGAAGAAATATTGGCCAAAAAGAGATATTTAGGCCATTCCCACTTAAAGGTTTATATAGCCTCAAGATTAGCGTACCATCTTGATATTGAAAAAATCAAGTTGGTTGAAACTAACTTGGGCACTACCAAAAAATAATTAGATACAACTAACTTTAACTGATTTAGCTGAAGCTGAAACTAGTTGAGAAAAGCTGTGAAGCTCAAAGAGCTTAAACTCCAATAAAGAACTATAGAGGAGAATGAACCTATTGAGAAAGAGTTACATAAGGGAGATTTAAACCCGGCATGTAAGCAGTGACGAATACTGCAACAATAACTTTTTCAGGGAATTGTTCCATGGCAGCTGATATATTATACCCACCAAAACTGTGACCCACTAGAATCACCTTCTCTTCAAGTTGGAGAGACGCCATGAAGCTCATCAATGGTTCGAAGTATTCGGCAATTGAGTCTATCTCAGGAAACTGCTTCGGATGAACCCCAGAACCAGCCATGTCCAAAGCTGTAACCTTGTGTCCCATTGACTTGAGCTGAGCAATCTGTAATAACCCATCAACTCAAATACCATTTCTTTTACATGGTAACCCCAAAGCCCATTACATTACTCAGCCCATTACACCAAACAACCCAACCTTAAACATAACTAAACCCTAATTTGATAACAAACCCCAGCCCCCTTCCCATGTTTGCCGCCGCCTCTCCTCACCATGCTTCCAGTCACCTGCGCGTGGCCGCCACACGCGATGGTTCGAATGGCGTGTGGTGGCCACGCACCCTCCCATTCGTTGAGGAAGCCGGCCACCGCCCTAGCCACGTGAAGACTCAGATCCACCGCCAGCGTCTTTCACCTGCAAAAGAAAAAGGAGAATATGATTCGATCTAGCTTTACAGAGCTAAATAGGATAAAAATTCGTTTTTTAATTCATAATAGGCTTGTAAATCTGGGTATAAATACCCTGAATATCTGCTTGTAACACCGGTTAGAAACCGGTGATCCAAAAATATCAATCCAAGAGCAACATTTCAAGCAAAACAACACACCAAAATATACAACCAAATATTCGAATCAAAATAAGCGAAAGGAGGAGATAGGAACGAAATCAGAGAAAAATAAGGTAAAAAAGAAAAGGGAAACCAAAACTTATCTCCTCAGATCTAAGTTGATAGGGGGTTTTTCTTGAAAAACTAAGGCTAGATTCGTGCTCCTTGAGTTGAAACGAGTAAGAAAGTGAGTTCCTTTTTAGTCTTCGGCCACCGGCACGGCGACCGACGGCCGCGTGGGGTGGTCGGAGTGTGGTCGAATTCCCCTTGAGCCCCATAGGGATGAACAAGCCTCATAAGGCTCTGATGAAGAAGAAGCAAATGGAAAAAGGATGATCAAAAGGCTTTTATATCAGATTGAAACGGCACCGTTTTGGTGCTGGTCTCCTAGGCCCAAAACGACGCTGTTTCAGGGCCCCGGATCCGAGACCAGACCCGTCCACGACCCGACCCGCGTCTTACCCGTACAAATGGAGAAATTTCACCCTTGATCCTTCCTTTACCAGCTTGTTCGCACTTCAGTGTTTCAGTTTGCATTCTCTTTCAATTTGATTTGGTCACTCTCTTTATTATTATTATTATTATTAATAATAATCTGTTACTTTGTTTTTATTATTATTATTATTATAATTATTATTATTATTATTATTACATGTTTTATCATTATTATATGTCTTATTATTATTATTTTATTAATATTACTATTATTATTTTGTATTATTATCATTATTATTCTATTTAACCCTATTATTTTTACTTAACTTATTTTATTTTGCAGATCAAATTACGGGATCATGAAATTAATACTGAATTTCTATTTTCGATCATATAAAATATTTTATAACCGATAGGTGCCGATTTCGGGCGTTGTAGGGGTGCTCATTCTTCCCTAGGCGTAACAGACTCCCGGACTCAAATCTGGTACGCAGACCTTGATTTTTGGTGTTCCAATCGCACCCGAAAATGATTGGTGGTGACTTCCCGGACCAAAAACAGTAATTACCATGATCATGTTTTAATTTCACGAGCATGAAGTATTGATTCATAATTGGTTCTTAATTTAAAATATGTCGGGCGAAAATCTAGCATTCTAGATATTAATAAAACATTCAAAGTTGTGAATAAATCTCGTGCACGTAAAATGATGGACCCGAGAATCATTTTTGAATCGATATTTCCACATCTAAGTCATGCATCATGCATCCACGTGCATTCATTTTATAACATTAGTACTAATCTTTGGGGTCCCCTATCTTAGCGATACTGGACCAGACGATAATTCAACATCCCTACGGAACCCGACTCAAGACAAAGAAGATGAACGAGGATAGATTGGATAAGATTGAGCAGACTCAGAAGGATCTACAGGATGATTTAATGCGAAAAATGGAAGATCAGTTAGCAAGGGCTCGACAAGAAATGAAAGACCAGATTGCAAGATCTCAACAAGAAATGCTCGGGAAATTAGCACAAATGCTCGGATTCAAGCAAGAAGACACTTCTATGGTTGACTCAGGGACAAATCCCGCTAACATGATTGAAGATCCTATATATCCTTCAGGATTTACTCCTCTTCAAACCAAGATACCATCGGAGGCTCATCCCCAGGTGGTCTTTCTAAAGGGAAGTTACCGCTACATCCGACTGACACATATGGCCCCATGAACATATCCTCCACATCAGAAGCCAAACTGAGGGGCAACCAAGCAGAAAACTTTGTCTCAGAATTAGACCAACTAATCGAACCAAAGTTTGAGACTTCAAAAGAAATTAAAGAGCGTTGTAAACGACTCGAAGAGAAAATGGAAGCTATGGAGATTGAAGACACCTTCATCGGATTCGATGCCAACGAACTCAGCCTCGTCCCAGATCTGGTGCTACCCCAAAAATTCAAAATCCTAGAATTTGAAAGATATGACGGAACCAGTTACCCTCGAGCGCATCTTACTATGTTTTGTCGAAGGATGACAGGGTACGGCAGGGATGACAAACTACTGATATACTGCTTTCAAAATAGTTTAACGGGGTCTGCCACTAAATGGTATAATCAGTTGAATCGTCATTAGATAAAGTCTTGGAAAGACTTGGCTAAGGCTTTTCTGGAGCAATATAAGCATGTTAGTGATATGGTACTAGACCGTCTGACTTTAAAACACATGAAACAAAGGTCTAACGAAAGCTTCAGACAATACGCACAACGCTGGAGAGATGTAGCGGCACAAGTCCAACCTCCTCTCAGTGAAAAGGAGACGGTAGTTATATTCATCCAAACTTTGAAAGCCCAATCCTAGATCGCCTCATAGGTAACGCAACCACTAATTTTACTGATCTGGTGCTATCCGGTGAGCTCATTGAGAATGCCATCAAGAGTGGAAGAATTGATGCCGGTGGAAGTTCGTCCCAGAGAAGGTCGACACATGGGAAGAAGGATAATGAAGTGAATTCTGCAGGAATCTACAGCGTCAATTATTCCAAGCCTGTAACGATGACACAGCCTGCAGCCATGGGTACTTATAACTCCTCCAACCAAGATTTCAGTCAGAGAAAGAATTTACTCAACTGACAATGACTTACGGGGAGCTACACAAAGAGTTGTATGACAAGCGCTTGGTGTCTCCCTTCTTTCAAGCGCCGATGCAACCCCCTTTCCCAAAATGGTATGACGCCAATACAAAATGTGATTATCATGCGGGAAAAGTGGGGCATTCGATTGAAAACTGCCTAGGTTTCAAAAGGCTAGTGGAAAAGTTCATTAAGCTCGGAGTGATAAGATTCGACGACCCAGTTGAAACAACTACAAATCCTTTTCCAAAGCACGAAGACACTAAATAGGAATGACAATGTTGTTTTGGGGTTATACAAAGTAAATTATGCCTAGAAGGCTAAGATATTACTCTACCTTGGCCATAGTAGGTCACTTGCAGTTCTTATCTCTTTCGATGAGATATTTTTGTAAACTACCTCGTTAGCCTAAGCCCACTACATCGAGAATCCTTTGTAAGGGTCCAAAACTACAAGTTGCAATAAAGCATATTTTGTGTTATACATTGAGGTTGAATATTTTGCGAATCAACTTTAGAAGATAGAGACAATCTAGCTGGGCAACATGACCATACGAATTCTTACACTTTGAAGGTTCAGATTGTTAAAAATCATTTGGGGCATCAATTTTGAGAAAAGATTCCGAAGAAGGAGGCCAAATCAGAAGAATTCAAGCAGCTTTCGTCATGATCAGTGAAATCGGGGCACCCCTAGGAAAAATCAAGACATTCATGCATTCAAGTATTTTGCATTTACAAACCATGCATTTAGATTAAACATGCATCGGACATAATTTAGGAACATCCTTTGAAAAAAGAAACCATGTCATTCATGCATTCAGATACTACGCATTTCAACATCGTGCATTCAGACTTGATATACATTGAGCATTCATGATGCACATATTTTTACTTGTAAACAGGTTCATAGAAGAAACCGAAAGACCTTAACCTGGGGGACAATAACACGATGACCAACCTTTGGCCCCGAAAAGGCTAAAATAACACAGGTCATGACTACCCATTATGGATCATCAAAAACAACTTTTTCCCAATGTCACCTCCGTTAGTAGTGGAAAATCAATTTTGATAGAATCATGCTCCTTCGACAACTATGTTGCGGATCAAGATTTGATGCGGATTTCACTTTTCCATATTTGTACAGATAGTACGTGTGAATTAAAATTATTTTGAAAAAATGAAAAATAAAATAAAAAATTGAAAAGACATGCAGAAACAAGACATTGGACCATTCAAATGTCCTTCAAAAATCCATTTTCGTGAATGGTCAAAGGAAATCCATTCCTTTGGAAAAATTCAATCTTGTGATTGGTACAAACTGCTTTTACCCAGGGTAATGGTACAACTAGTCCGGAGCAAACGGCTATCGGTAAAGGCAAAACAAATCCGTTAATCCTTGTGCATTTGAGAAAAATGCATTGATAAGAACCATTCAAATGTCCATTGAAATCCATTTTTATGAATGGTCAAGGAATTAAATCCTTGGAACCAAATGATTGTACCCAGAGTAATGGTACAGCTAGCCCGGAGCAAACGGTTACCAGTAAAGGCATATCAAATCCGTTGATCTCTGTGCATTTAGGAAAAATGCAAAGAAGATACATGACATCAATTGAATCAGATATTTAGATCTTCCAGACCTGATCTTACCCCTCCGTTGATGGAATGGATGGATCCAACTCAGTCCTGCTTCTCCGTTGATGGCACAGTAGGATTCAAATTACAGACTTGATCTCGTCCCCGTTGATAGTGTGGCCAGATCCCATGCTTCTCCGTTGATGGAGCAGTATGATCCAGACTTGATCTTACCCCTCCGTTGATGGAGTGGATAGATCTCAACCTGGTCCTATTTCTCCGTTGATGGCGTAATAGGATCCAAATTGCAGACTTGATCTCGTCCCCGTTAAGGGTGTGGCTAGATCCCATTCAATCATGCTTCTCCGTTGATGGCGTAGTATGATCAAGACTTGATCTTACCCCTCCATTGATGGAGTAGATAGATCCCAACCCGATCTTGTTTCTCCGTTGATGGCGTAATAGGATCCAAATTGCAGACTTGATCTCATCCCCGTTGATGGCGTGGCCAGATCTCATTCAATCATGCTTCTCCGTTGATGGCGCAGTATGATACAGACTTAATCTTACCCCTCCGTTGATGGAGTGGATAGATCCAACCCGATACTGTTTTGCCGTCGATGGCATAATAGGGTCCAAAGTGCTGAAACTTGATCTTGTCCCCGTTGATGATGTGGCCAGATCTGAATCACTGAAGTTCAATCCTGCTTCTCCGTTGATGGTGGAGTAGGATCCAAGTTGCTGAAATTTTATCTTACCCCTCCGTTGATGGTGTGGATAAGATCCAACCTAACAAGTTCTCATTTTTGCCATTGATGGCATAAGCATATCACAGTTTGATCGGTCACATTTTATCATTGATGATATAACTTGACCAAATTTTGTATTTACGGATATTATATCTTTACTAGGAAAAAATGAAAATGAAAAAAAAAGAGAAAAAGAAAAAGAAAAAGAAAATATATATGTCAGATCATGCTTGTTCATCGGATGCAGCTGAATCCAGCTTGGTGGCCCTTGCCTATCTGTCAATGTTGCAGCAAGATCAAGTTTTCTCCAAAGATTGCAACATCATGAGTTTCACAGCAAGCCAAGCTTATTTTTTCTCCTCTAACGGTTCAGTCGCAACTTTTATGAATCTCCTCATTTTGAAGATTTTGTAAACAAGAGCGGTGGAGTAGATTAAGTCAAGCTCCAGTAGAAGAAGCGGTGGCCAGAGAGACCCCAACCTTACCATTAGAACCACAACTTTACCAAAAGAACCTCAACCTTACCTGAAAAACCTTAACCTTTACCAAAAGAACCTAGAACTTTACCTAAAGAACCCTTACCTTACCAAAAAAAAAAAAACCAAACCATGTCAGATGAAATGGGTTATTCTTTATCTTTGCTCTATTGTCGTTACACAACAATGAGCAAAGAGGGGCAACTGTAATAACCCATCAACCCAAATACCATTTCTTTTACATGGTAACCCCAAAGCCCATTACATTACTTAGCGCATTACACCAAACAACCCAGCCCTAAACATAACTAAACCCTAATCTGATAACAAACCCTAGCCCCCTTCCCATGTCTGCCGCCGCCTCTCCTCACCATGCTTCCAGTCACCTGCGCGTGGCCGCCACACGCGATGGTTCGAATGGCGCGTGATGGCCACGCGCCCTCCCATTCGTTGAGGAAGCTGGCCACTGCCCTAGCCACGTGAAGACTCAGATCCACCGCCAACGTCTTTCACCTGCAAAAGAAAAAGGAGAATATGATTAGATCTAGCTTTACAGAGCTAAATAGGATAAAAATTCATTTTTTAATTCATAATATGCTTGTAAATCTGGGTATAAATACCCTGAACATCTGTTTGTAACACCGGTTAGAAACCGGTGATCCAAAAATATCAATCCAAGAACAACATTTCAAGCCAAAACAGCACACCAAAATATACAACCAAATATTCGAATCAAAATAAGCGAAAGGAGGAGATAGGAACGAAATCAGAGAAAAATAAGGTAAAAAAGAAAAGGGAAACTGAAACTTATCTCCTCAGATCTACGTTGATAGGGGTCTTTTCTTGAAAAACTAAGGCTAGATTCGTGCTCCTTGAGTTGAAACGAGTAAGAAAGTGAGTTCCTTTTTAGTTTCCGGCCACCAGTACGGTGGCCGACGGCCGCGTGTGGTGGTCGGAGTATGGCCGAATTCCCCTTGAGCCCCAGAGGGATGAACAAGCCATATAAGGCTTTGATGAAGAAGAAGCAAATGGAAAAGGGATGATCAAAAGGCTTTTATATCAGATTGAAACGGCACCGTTTTGGTGTCGGTCTCCTAGGCCCAAAACGGCACCATTTCAAGGCCCCGGATCCGAGACCAGACCCGTCCATGACCCGACCCGCGTCTTACCCGTACAAATGGAGAAATTTCACCCTTGATCCTTCCTTTACCAGCTTATTCGCACTTCAGTGTTTCAGTTTGCATTCTCTTTCAATTTGATTTGATCACTCTCTTTATTATTATTATTATTATTATTATTATTATTATTATTATTATTATTATTATTATTATTATTATTATTATTATTATTATTATTATTATTATTACATGTTTTATCATTATTATATGTCTTATTATTATTATTATTATTATTATTATTTTATTAATATTACAATTATTATTTTGTATTATTATCATTATTATTCTATTTAACCCTATTATTTTTACTTAACTTATTTTATTTTGCAGATCAAATTACGGGATCATAAAATTAACATTGAATTTTTATTTTCGAACATATAAAATATTTTGTAATCGATAGGTGCCGATTTCGGGCGTTGTAGGGGTGCTCATCCTTCCCTACGCGTAACACTCCCGGACTCAACTCTGGTACGCAGACCTTGATTTTTGGTGTTCCAATCGCACCCATAGAAATGATTGGTGGTGACTCCCCGGGCCAAAACGGTGATTACACAATCACTTTATACCAACACCAGGCCCGTACCTGGGCCCGGGCAATAAGGGCACCAGCCTAGGGCCCCCCAATTGCCTAGGCCCCACTTTTAATAAAAAAATATATTAATTAAAATAATAATAATAAAAAAATAAATATAATATAAAGTGGGCCTAATAAATTATATTTTACTTGTTGTTGACCATTTGAAATCTTTAACATTTAATGTGGGCCCCACTTCTATATAAAATAAAAATATAAAAAATATAATATAGTGAGTCCCACAAAATCAATTTTTGTCGCTGCCACAGTTTAACAGTTTAAAATTTTTTTGGGGGTTCACTAACAATTATATAATCGTTTGAAAGTTTTTAATTATTTTTATATTTTATTAATTTATAAATTAATAGGTTTTAGGTTTTTAGGTTATCATTTTGAATTTAATAATAATTTAATATTTTTTAATTTTTTAATAAGATTAAAATTTTCAAATACACCACCTATAAAAAATCCTTACAATATTTTTACTTTTTATATCTCTATTTCTCTTATATTTTCTCTCTTTTTTTATGTTATATTCTTACATTTTGATTAAAATTTTTTATCTATTATTTTAATTTGATACTCTAAGAGGACAAGAACTCATACATTCAAGGAGATTGCGGTTTACATGATTTGCTGTTGATATACTACAATCGAATTTGAAGCATAAATTCAACGACAAAATTCCAAGACTATCATTCTATACCTTTTTACTTCATAATTTTTATAGTATAATGTTATCTTTTTTCGGAACTGAAAGTATTGCAGATGATTTTGTCGGATGCTTTAATGTAGGCACTTGAAATTTTCTAGTTTGTCAAAATGGTAGATTGTTATCCAAATGTTTCAATTGCTTATCGAATTCTTCTAACTATGCTGGTGACCGTTGCATCTACTGAATGGTCTAGCCATTTTATGTATTGAGAAAAATATGTTAGACCATATTGATGTAGACACTATCATTAGTGATTTTGTATCTATAAATGCACGTAAAAATTATTTTGTGTGATTATTTAAATGTTCAATAAAATTTATTTATATTTTTATTTAAATTTTGATATATTTTTAAATGATTTATCAACAATAATAAAAATAAATTAATTTATTTTAATATATTTTTAAAATTATTTATTTAATAAATATTTTAAGGGCCTAAAATTTTAATTCGCCCTTAGGTCACCAAAATTTCAGGAACGGCCCTGACCAACACCAAGCTCCATGGCCGCCTCCATGAACCAGCACAAAATGACCCTCTTTCTTCTCCATCTCTCTTGGTCACTAGTGTACCCCCCTTCGGAATCCTACAACCAATTTATCTGACAATCATGGGAGTTTCCCACTATGTGCGGCTTCAGTAACTCAAATCTGCGAAAGTTAGGTCAATTGTCACTTTCGTGTCGTTTTCGGTGTGTTGGAGAATTCATTGTTTTCCCACTTTCTCAACTAGTAAAAGTTACTACAAAACAAACATGTAATGCTTTAAAGATGATGATTATTTCTCTCCATACAAGCAACAAGAAAAGGGTATGAACGAATTAAAAACCATCGATCTTCATTGTTGTTTCATTCCTAGGACTTAACGCCTCCCGATGTCATGACATTGAATTTTTAGACCTAAAATTGCTATGGTTTTCGATGTGATAAATATTTATATTTTGACATAGTCAAATATTTAATTGGATGATTATAAAGATTATCCTCGAATAAAATAAGAAATCATGTAGTAAAATGTGAGTGATTAAAATATAATTTATTACTCTTAACATAAGAGAGATATTTCGGGGGCCTCGATGATTGAGACTAAGAAATACATGATCATAGTGAAATAAATTAATATAGATTAATGGCATTTGTTTAGTGAGTTCAATTAAGCATTGAGAAACTAAAAATAAAGCGACACAAGATTAATATTTTTCATGTCTTATATTATATCAAGATATCTCATATCTTATATTATATCAAGATATCGTGAGATATAAAGATTATGATACAAACTAAATTAATGGTGTCTTGGATTATGAGCTTTTCATTTAACTGTAGTTATAATGTCTTGCTAAAGGCCACGTATGACTTATAGAATAAATACGACTTAATTCCTATGGGGTCACACATTAAAAATGAATAATAATTATTGGGGTTATTGTCCTTAATAATAAGTTTAAAATAATGTCATTATTATAAATTATATTGTGAAAGATTATTTATTCGAATTTAAAGAATTTAAATTCATATTTTTGTGATAGAGTATTTTATTTATTTTATTATTTTAAAAAATAATATTATTAAATAATTTTATTGTCAAGATTTGATTGGATTTGAATTCTTTATCAGATAAGAAATATTATTAATTAAATTATATGTTCTAGATTTTAATCGAGTTTGAATTCCTTATTAGATCAAGGAATTTATTATAAATTATAATTTATTTAAAAACTTTTAATTAAATTATAATACTAAATTCAATTTAACCTTGATCAAATCATGTATATATGGATGTCTGCCAAAGATTGTAAACACTTTTTTGTTATTTTGACTACCCACCAAAACGCAAAAAAAGAAAAACTAGATTTTTGAAATCTTGATAGGAACTAATATTCTGATAGTCGTTCGTTGTGCATTCACATGTGGATACTTATAGATGACAATCGTATTTTATATATGCGGTTCAAAGATTTTGGGTACTGTGTAATTTATTAAAAATATAACTCTTAAAAGTAATTATTTATAACTCTCATTAGTTCTAAAAATGTGGCCCTTAGAAGCAATTGTTTTTTATAAGGGCCCCTGTGCAGTTATTTCTATTGCTACTGTCCAGAACCTCACTAATTCTACAGAAATAATAGTAATAAGAATAATTAATAATATTCTATAATCAATTGTCACATTTACGAAACAATTATAATGCTTTAACAATTATAACTCATATTTCTTTAGAGTATTTACAAAATTTTTATAATGAATTTCGAGATTAACATCATCTAATGAATATAATTTATCAAAATTTTAGACTCCTATTTTTAAGAGACCCTGTATGATCACTCCTATTGTACCTATCCAACCCCAGTGGTGTTTCAGAAAAGCAATGTCTCAATACAATCAGATTCTGAAATAAAAAATCAAGGTAATTTTTATTTCCTTTCCTGTACATTAATATGTTTATATGAGATCCTGAATATTCTTCGTAGGTTATTTTTCTAATGCGTTTTCGTGCTTGATTAGATCAGTTTATTTTTTATGAAACCCTACAGTCGCCATCGATCACTAAAGTGAGCAACACCGGACAATGAAAAATTATCCTAGAGATTTATTTGGGTTTAAGAATCAATTATGAGTAAAGATAATAGACAAATATAGTCTTGCGAATTCTTCATACAACTCTAACTGGGGTGAGGACAGGTATAAATTTAGTGACTAGTGCACGGGTATGAATGTAAAAAGTGATATCCAATGTGGGTAGTGTGTAGGAGATGAGTTTAAGACTTTACTTACATCGTATCCACCTGTCCCACATCAACTCGTATAAGAATTTTGAATCATTTACATTTGTAGAGTTCGATTATGTATTTTATTATGATATTTTATATAATAAGATATTAATTTGTTTTAAAATCTACGTTAATATTTAAGTTTGTAGACTTTGAACTTAACTAATTTAATTTGAAAAAATAATAATTTATGATCGTGTTTGAATTAATCAGAATGTCAATTTGTAATATGCACGGATAAGTAGAATTTATGAAAGTTTAATATGATTTTAATAAGTTATCTATAGCTAATTAGTTAGCTATAGCTAAGTAGAATTTATACGATGAAAATTTAATTTAATTAAGTGAGTTATCATTAGTTAGTTAGATATTAGTTAAATTTATATTGATGTAAATGTATTATATATACACTAGAGTAGTCAATAAATTATATAAAATTTTATTCTTTGTTACAAAAGTCTATGATTTACTTTTACATCAATCTATATGAGTGATTGTTGGTAGGTAGGTATAAGCGGATACAATTTTAGTGGTGAGTGTGGGGATTAATTTGAACTCCACATGGGCAAGTATAAATTTAAAAATTGTACATGTCGTGAGTGATAAGTAGGTGTTGAATATAACAATTTTAGGTGAGGACGGGGATAGGATACCCGTCACCGCTCTTTCTATTTGCCACCCTTAGTTACGAGTAAGGGTTAATACCCCA
Organism: Abelmoschus esculentus; assembly: GCA_035048815.1. Taxonomy (NCBI): domain Eukaryota; kingdom Viridiplantae; phylum Streptophyta; class Magnoliopsida; order Malvales; family Malvaceae; genus Abelmoschus; species Abelmoschus esculentus. The sequence continues at coordinate 13,151,802 of JAUCBN010000036.1, forward strand.
TCACGTCAAAAAATCACTATCTAAAGGTTTGTATTATATTTATTAAGAAATAATAAAACTCAATTTAATATAATTTTAATCCCTGAAAATACACGTACACATGAGAATTATAAAATACATCGATATATATTGTGCCTAAATAGATGATGCTCCAAGACCCAAGATGACACTCCCCATTGAATAACGAAATACAAATTTAAATACGACGGAATATAATACATAATTAATTTATTAAAATAATATAATATATAAGATAATATAAAATAATTATATAAAAATCAAGAGCCCCTCTTTATACTACGAGTTCTACTTGATTTGAATTTGACTCAGGAGATTAAATTTAATTTAATTCTCTTTTTTCTTCTTAATTATTTCATCTTCTATAAAAAATCAAGAGCCCCTCTTTGAAATTCAACCTTAGTCGTCGTCTCAGCTCACCGTTTTTATCACTCAACTGTTATTTTTTGATTGTTTTTGTTATCGAAATATTTTTTTTGACCTCCTCTACCTTGTTGAGGATTGGTAAATAGCTGAATTCGTTAGGTTAATTAACAAAGAGGTTAGGTGGTTAGTAGGTTGAAATCACGCAAGAAATGTGTATAAATAAGAACTCTCTGTACAAAGCCTTAATCAATAAGAAAAAAGAACTCAGATGCATTTCTTTTCTTTTCTCTCATATTCCGATCTTCATCCTCACTCCGGCGACCTCTCGACATGGTATCAAAGCTAGTGCGAACGGTGGTTCTTTCCGATCTGGTCGTCAAGTTTCAGGCTCTCATTGGTTCAGCAAGCTGGTAAGATCTCTCTCACAACAAATCTTGGTTATTGAGATTTATCTTCCACTTTGTATCTTATCGTACATGGAAACCGCGATTCAACCTGATTACACCCACCATCTTTACCTGCATCCTTCGGATACTCTCAGAACGGTGTTGGTTTCCCATCCACTTACTAGAGTAGAAAACTACAGCGTATGGAGTCGTTCGATGCGCATCGCATTACTTGCCAAGAACAAGATTGGTTTCATCGATGGTACAAACTCATTGGAAGACAGTCCAGAGGATCTCCATTCACAATGGAAACGTTGTAATGCACTGGTACTTTCTTGGATATTAAATTCCGTTAGCCAAGAACTCTCAGCTGGTGTAGTTTTTGCTTCAAGTACAACGTTGGTTTGGGCTGATCTTAAAGAATGTTTTGACAAGGTGGATGGGTCTCGAGTCTTTTTCTTGCACCGAGAGATTGTGAAATTGACTCAAGGTACCTCTTTCATCTCGGTTTATCACACTAAATTGCGCTTGTTATGGGATGAATATGACTCGATAGCTCCCTTTGTTGTTTGTGGTTGTGAGGCAACTAGAAAGAATAATGAAAACTTAAAACGTCAAAGATTATTTTAGTTTTTAATGGGGTTGAATGAGACTTATGCCTCTGTACGTAGCCAAATCTTATTGATGAGCCCTTTGCCTACGCTGAACCAAGCATATTCGATGCTTATTCAAGAAGAAAGTCAATGCTAAAATGCAGCAACTTACCAAATTTTGCCTACCACCTTGTATACAAAAACTGGGGGTCAATCAATTGCCAAGAGAAGATTCAATGGAGTTCGTGACTATTGCCACATTAAGGGTCATAAGAGGGAAACATGTTATAAACTAGTTGGCTACCCTAAAAATTTTAAGTTACTAAAAGGAAAGGTTCCATTAGTAGCTTGGTAACTCCAGAATCGATTATAGAAATACCTTCGGTTCCTTCAAACGATAACATTGCTTCACCACAAGTCCTTTATTTCACAGCAAAAAAGTACCAGCAGATTTTGGAGTTGCTGGGAAAAGGGTCAGATGTTAAAGGATCGGCTCACATGGCAGGTATTAATATTTCTTCTTCATCTAAGGATTGGATTCTTGACACTGGTACTACTAACCACATGACCTTTGATTTAGAGGGCTTAAACTCTCCTGTTGCGTATGACTCACCATCTTTTGTCCAATTGCCTAATGGTAAGAAAGCTAAAATCAGCAATATTGGATCTTATAACCTTTCCTCTACACAAACACTATCCAATGTATTGCATATTTCTGATTTCCATTATAATTTGTTGTCAGTTTCCCAACTTACAAAAGAACTTAGTTGTTGTTTCCTCTTTTATCCCGATTTCTGTTTATTCCAGGACCTTTACAGTGAAAAGATGAAGGGGATTGGTAGAGTCAAACGTGGTCTCTACATGTTTCAATCAGTTTCCTCGTCACCTACAGCTTTGCTAAAGAATTACTTTCCTGTTGTTAAACCAGATTCTTTGTGTTCCAACCTTGTGCATAGTAAACATACTTCTTTTGTACTATGGCATGCTAGGTTAGATCATTCTTCCTTGACCACAATGAATACGATACCTCATTTGTTTCCAATCTTGGATAATGATACTCATGTTAAATAGTATGTTGTATGTCCTCGTGCAAAACAATCTCGACTACCATTCCCTATCAGTAACACACGTGAGCTAAAACCTTTTTCTCTTGTACATATTGATTTATGGGGAGCGTATCGAATCTCCACACATAGTGGAAATAGGTATTTTCTTACTATTATGGATGATTTCTCTAGAATGACATGGGTGCATCTTTTACAACTCAAAAGTGATGCAATTGTGGTCTTGAAAAATTTTGTACTTTATGTTAGGAATCACTACTCAACAAGTATCAAAACCATTCGTAGTGATAATGGCTCCGAGTTCTTTAATAAGGAGGGAAAACATTTTTTTCTAGATGAGGGCATTGTACATCAAAGCTCGTGTGTTTACACTCCACAACAAAATGGAGTAGCCGAACGAAAACATAAACATCTCCTCGCAGTAGCACGAGCCTTGAAATTTCAGTCCTTTGTTCCTGTCAAATTTTGGGGAGAGTGTGTCTTGGTAGCATGCTACATTATCAATAGGTTACCTTCTGCCATTCTCAATTGGAAGTCACCTTATGAGTTAGTTCACAATAAACCTCCCAGTCTATCACACCTAAGAGTTTTCGGGTGTCTTTGTTATGCAACAGTACTTAATAGTACTGATAAATTCGACATCAAGGCTCTTCCATCAGTCTTTATGGGGTATTCTGAGGTACAAAAAGGTTACTTGTTGTTCAATATCCAGTCCAAAAAGTTTTTGGTTAGTCAAGATGTTGTTTTTCATGAGGATATCTTTCCCTTTCAAAAGCCTATTCCCAGTTCAACTTTGTTTCAAATTAGTTCGGATACGAGCATACTTGATCATGAGTTTTTGCATATTCCATTTATTCCTCCATCACCTGATCAATTAGACAATTCAGTTGCATCGTACTATGACTTTGGTTTCACACCTTCTACATCTCAAACCGATCAATCCCTACCTTCTGATCCTTCCGATCAGACTCCTGAATCAACACCTACAGGCCATGTTTCCCCAGATAACCTTTCTTCATCTCCACAACCTTCACCAATTATTGTTCCTCCACAACCACCACCAATTATTCGTAAGTCTACCAGGGTTACTAAACCTCCTTCTTGGTTTTCTGATTTCGTTTGTCCTACTAATCTAGCTTCATTGACCACTTCACATACAGGTCAGCACCCTATATCTAATTTAGTATCCTATGTCCATTTAGCTGCTCATACTCGAACATTTATCATTGCCTTGTCTTCCACTGTGGAACCCCAAACTTATCAACGGGTAATTGCTAATGAAAGGTGGGTCGAGGCTATGCAACAAGAAGTTCAGGCTCTTGAAGTTAATGGTACATGGAAGACTGTTGACTTACCACCTGGCAAAACACCAATTGGGTGCAAATGGGTGTAGAAAGTGAAGTATAACTTCGATGGCTCGGTGGAGAGGTTCAAGGCTAGGCTTGTTGCGAAAGGTTATAATCAAAAAGTTGGTATCAACTTCAATGATACGTTTTCTCCAGTGGCCAAACAAGTTACTGTTCGTATGGTCATTGCCTTGGCAACCATTTTTGATTGACCTTTGTATCAAATGGACGTTTTTAATGTATTTCTTCAAGGTGACCTCCATGAAGAGGTTTACATGCACTTACCAGATGGGTTTCGCAGTCAGGGGGAGTCCAATAATCGAGTATGTAGGCTGCTCAAGTCGTTGTATTGGTTGAAGCAGGCCTCGTCGCAGTGGAACATGAAATTAACCGAAGCACTTGTAGCTAATGGCTATACTTAAAGTCTCCATGATTATTCTTTCTTTACCAAGACTAAAAATGGTAAACTGGTGGTACTACTTGTCTATGTAGACGATTTACTTATCACAGGAAATGATGGCGAGTTGTTCACTGAATTTAAGGACATTTTGCATCGGAATTTTTGGATGAAGGACTTGGGAGAGCTTAAGTATTTTTTAGGTATAGAGGTAGTTCGGTACAAGGAGGGAATAGTTTTACATCAAATGAAGTATGCTCTCGAACTAATAGCTGATTCAGGGTCAGTGGGAGCTAGGTGTGCTTCGACACCATTGGAGCAAAATGTACACTATACTACAGTAGACCATGATATGCATTTAAACAAAAAAGACGTGGGTGAATTGTTGGAGGATGTCTCAATTTATCAAAGGCTAATAGGAAGATTGCTTTACTTGACCAACACTCGACCGTATATAACTTTTGCCGTACAACATTTGAGCCAATTCATAAAGGCACCTAAGAAGATTCACTATGAGGCAGCCTTAAGAGTTATTAGGTACATTCCGAAAAATCCAGCACAAGAAATTCTTTTTTCAGCCAAATCAAAACCAAAATTGAGAGCATATTGTGACTCGGATTGAGCAAGTTGTCCTATGAACAGGAAATCCATTTCAGGGTATTGCATCAAACTTGGAGATTCCTTGTTTTGTTGGAAGTCAAAAAAACAAAGCACTGTCTCCAGATCCTCGGCGGAAGTTGAGTATAGATGTATGGCTACAACAGTAGCAGAATTAGTATGGCTAAAAGGATTGGTTATGGAGCTTGGGATTGAACATAGTATGGCTGCAACTTTGTTTTGTGATAGTCAAGCAGCACTCCAAATTGCTACAAACCCGGTATTTCATGAGAGAACCAAGCATATTGAGATCGACTGCCATTTTGTACGAGAAAAAATTCAGAAGGGAATTGTGAGTACACAACATGTCTCCACCAAAGATCAAGAAGCAGATATAATGACAAAAGGGTTAGGTGTGGCACAACATGATTACTTGATAGGCAAGTTGGGGATGAAGGATGTCTATCATCCTCCAACTTGAGGAGGAGTGTTGAGGATTGGTAAATAGCTAATTCGTTAGGTTAGTTAACAAAGAGGTTAGGTGGTTAGTAGGTTGAAATCATGCACGAAATGTGTATAAATAAGAACCCTCTGTACAAAGCTTTAATCAATAAAAAAAGAACTCAGGTGCATTTCTTTTCTTTTCCCTCATATTCCGATCTTCATCCTCACTCCGGCGACCTCTCGATATCTCTCTCTATCGGTATAAATCTTAAAAAGTGTCTCAACAATCTCAAATTCTCCATATAATTATCTAGTTTTCTCGCCACTAATCAGGGAATCCTGTTGATAGCAAAATGACCATGCGATATTATAATTCACTAGTATATTTCACAAACAAACTAAATTTTGTTGATGCAAAGTTTGATTAACACGTTTTTTCACTTTTTAAACTATTTTATCACATATATCATTATGCAACAAGCTACAAGCTTATTTATAGTATTATCTAGACCAATATTATAAATACCTTACAAAACTTTAATGCTCTAACTTTTGAACTCATGGACACTTGTTCATGTTACAATATGTTGCTTAATTACTTAGCCTTTCTTAATCACTTAGTTTGTTGTTACATTTTTGCTTTGATGTCATAACTATGTCAACAATCCTTATAAAACTTTCACATACTCTTGTTATCTTTATTCATTGCTTGATATAAAAGAAGTTAAATTGGGTTTATCTTTCAATAGTCTCCCTCAAACCCAATTTTTTATACCAAGTTTTTCTTTGAGTATGTGAAATACATCACCTTTTAACGATTTCGTAAAGATGTCTATAACTTGATCTTCTGTTCTGTAATAGGATAGTTTTATGTTTTTTTAATTGTTCTCGTATGAAGTGATATTTCATATCAATATCCTTGCTTTAGTTGTGAGAGATGAGATTCTTTGTAAGAGATATCATAGACTTATTATCAACATAAATTGTAGCTGGTCTTTTTTGTGCAAAAATTTAACTCATTCAAAAATTATTCAACTAAATTGCTTGACAAGTACACGCACCAGTAGTATATATTTTGCTTCACATGTGGAGAGAGTTACAGTTTGTTGTTTCTTCGATGACCATAAAAATATTATTGAGCCTATATCAAATAGATATCCAGATTTACTTTCTCGATCATTAATGTCTCCCCTTATCAGAGTAATCGACTATTTTTAATTTTTTTAAAATGTGTGTAAAAAAACCATGATCCAACGTATCTTTAATATATCTCAAATTTCTCTTTGTTGCAATCAAATGATCTTGTTTTGGATTTTCCATGAATCTGCTTACTAATCCCACAATGTATGTTATGTTTGGTCGTGTAATGGCCTGATAACTTAAACTTTCAATGATGCTTTTGAATAACGTTGGATGCACAGTTTCTCTTATTGAATCAATACTTAATTTTGATGCTTGTTTTAGTTAGAGTGACTATCGACTTATAATCTTTATTCTGAATTTGCTTAAGATTTGCTTTGCGTACTTCTTTTGAGATATAAAAATTTTATTTTTTATTTACTTCACCTCGTTTTAAGAAAATAAGATATCTCACAGATATTTGTCATTTCCAATTCTTCAGTCACAACTTTCTTAAAATCACTAAACATAACTAGATTATTTTTGGTGAAGATTATATCGTCCACCAATAAGCATACAGTCATGATATCACCATATTTATTTCTCTGTGTATAAGGCATGCTCATTCAGACTCTTTATGAACTCATTCTATTGAAAATATTCACTTATTTTTGTGTTCCATGTTCTTGGAGATTGTTTTAATCCATATAAGACTTTCTATAAGGTTTTTTTTATTTTACCATTTTACCCTTTTTGTTAGGAATTTAAGTTAACCTATAAATCTTAAATTCTAACTATAAACCCCAAATTCTAGTGCGTGTACCTTAAATTTTGAATCCCTACATTTTAAATTTTAAAATAAATCTCTAAACTTTAAAACTAAATCACTTATACAAAAAAATATATATCATCGATACATAAAATAATTACCCATATATAATTGAATTGGAGTTACACGAGACAATTTGTAACACCCCGAACCCGAATGCTACATATGTGTGGCCCAACCCATTCCAACAAAATTTTTCTTTTTTCAAACCCAATTAAGCAATATCATATGTCACATCATAAATAAAAAAAGAGTTACCAAAATACAATAATAGTTATAATATTCCAAAACATTAAAGAGCTCTAAATACGATTTAATAAAATATTTGTATAATATAATTTAAATAAATACAATTACGAAAAGGTTCCTACGAATACATATCTCATAATATCTATAAATTATACTCTACCAACCGGTCAATGATGAAGATCCTCGATGATGATGCTCCACAACGTTCAATCTCTTACCTACTTGTACACAGAAACAGTTTTCGAACACTAAACTACAAAAACTCAGTGGATAAACAATATTGCGACTGTGCTTCAAGTGAATCATAAGCATTGTTTCATATCATCATTTAGTATTCCCATTCCAGGTTTTATTATACATTTTATGACTTAACTCACCCTTAGGAACCATTATAATAATTATTGAACCCCAAATTCAAATCTTAAAAACTTGGATAAATTTCTCCAACTGTACAGGTACTAACCCCATGCGTATCGATACCCTCTCTGCATACTGATCCACCTATCTACATATCGATACCGAACTTGTATTCAATGCAATTGATCCAACAAGGAGTATTGATACGTTTACCTAACGTGTTGATACGTTACATCAGTATTCATATATTGAGTATCGGTCTCAAGCCCGTACCGATATAACCCTTACCGTATCGAACCAAAAGTGGTTAGCAGAATTTGAATTAGCACACCCTACCGATACTCACCATGGACATATCGATACCCTTGAGAGGAATCACCCATCTTAAAAGAGGGGGCGTACCGATACTCAATCTTGAGTATTAGTACCCGAGCCCAAAAAACACAACCTAGAGCTTAGAAATCCCCTATTTTGACCCCAAAGGCAAGCCTATTAATCTAGAAACGATTTTATTTGTTATTTGGAGTATTTAGGTAAGTTTCTAATCAATTTCAATCCAAGATATCCACAATTTGCCAATTTATCATTTGCATAAACAAGCTCTATCTTCAACCATAAACATCATAAGCCAATCAAGCATGCAAATAAGGATGATGCACATGAAAAACACTAGGCATGGAAGTGTACTAACCTCCAAAAGCAAGTTGATGAACCTGTCACACAACTCTTCAAGCTTTCTTCTTGCCCAAGCTTGAATATAGTTCTCCTTGTTCCCTTACTTCAAAGGAAGGTTACCAAGAGGTTATTATTCTATTTAGATGATTTAAGGGAGCTGAAAATAAACTCTAACCATCCTAAAAATCCCCAAAATATAGTATTGTTTTTCTCTAAAGTCTCCATAAAAAATCCAACATCCACCATTTTTAATCATACATACCTTGTTAGATAGATTTTCAAGAGGTAAACACATTTCTCTCTAGCAGCAAAATAAGATTTCACACTCCAAAGCTTAACCTTACCTTTGTTGGTGAGGTTTAAAAAGGAGGATGATGGGGTAAATGAAAGACAATGCAACAAAGGATGAACAAAGCAATTCTCAGCGTAATGCAGAGAATTAATTCCCTTATATCTCTTTTCTCTAACATTAGGTAATTATAAAAATATCCTTAGATATCTTCCCAAAGCCAAAACCAGATTAAAACCCTCAAGCCCAACAATATTTTAAGGCCTAAACATGATGCTCATGTTTCAGGTTAACCTGACACCGAATTTTAAAATTCGGGTTGTGACACAATTATCGATTTTCAAATTACTAAACAGATTTAATTTGTAATGATTTGTCCTTTTAAACCCATGGTTTGGTCAAGCGTGTAATGAAAGCCTAATTTTGTTATGATTTCTCCCTCTTTTAACCAAAGATTTGATCAAGAGACAAGACTGTAATGAAAACCTAATTGATTAAGAACCCTGTTCGGCAATGCAGTTGACTTTTTCAAAAGTATTTATAGACTTAGGGGGTGTATAATTAATTTTAGTTATTAATCGTAACGGTTGGTTGGTATGACTGTTATATTTAAATTAATTAACCAAATTCTTTAAGTTAAACTATTTCGATTAATTAAATCATTATAAATGATAGTTAAAAATTATAATAGCATGGTTCAAAAAAATAATGATAATTATAATAGCAATTATGAATTTTGACTAATAATATAGGTTAACCGTTATTAAATTATATATATTTATAATATAAAATATTTTTAAAAAATCAACTCACAAATACAAATACATGTATCTATTTTTTTTAATTTTAAAACCTATTTCTAAAATTATCAAACTTAATTTCACCCTTTTATCTTAGTTATGCTTAATCGCTCATTTGTTCCTTTCATACAATAGTGGCCTAGTAGTAGAATAGTGGAACATTACCAAGACATACAAGTTTGATTCACTTTGATTTATTCTTCAAATTCAAATAGTGGCATGCGGGGAAAACTGTTGAGCGATACAAATATCTTGGGCTAATTCTATTTTTTATGAATATTTTAATATAATGTTTATTGAAATCAAATTTTATATTATTTTAAAAAAATAAACATATAAGAAAAAATTTATAATAAGTTACAAGTTAATATATAATTAAATCGTCTACAAATAATGTATTAACGGTTAATTATCAATGATTAATTATTTATTAAATTATTATTAATAAAATTTAATAATTATTAATTAACTGTTTAAACTAACTGATATAATTAATCTATCGTAAACGCATTTACTTATACTTTTATTTTTTTTTATTTTTTTTAATCGTGGAGTGAAGCAATTAATGTGGTGTTTATGGCAATGTAATTTCGTTTAATTCGACGATAGGATACAGCAGGGTTGACTAAGATCAGGTACCCGGCCAATTTGAATAAAATTGGTCTTGCTTTTTGTAATTATCAGTTTCTGAAAATTAGAATCAATCTCGGTTCTAGTCACATCGAATCTTAAATTTTAAAAACCAGTTCCTTTCCTGGTGGGAACCGATATCAATATCGGGTACTCGGTTAATTAATTTATTATTATGAAAATTTGAGCAATAGGTGAAAAAAATATCAACCACCAATAATAATAGTAAATAACAAAATTAGAATATTGTAGGCTTAAAATTTTAAAACTAATCATACGCATAATATTCATATATAAAAATAAAGTTTGATAAAAAAAATAAATAAAATAACATTATCTATTACAAGCAAGAAAACTAATACCGGATATTTGGTGTTGGTCCTCATATTGGGTAGCTACTGGATACTAGGTCTAAAAAATTAAGATTCAATCCCAGTACAGCTTATGACCGGACCTAAATTTTAGATACAGTTCCGATCCTACAAAAACTAATATAAGATAAAAATCTATCGGGTTTTATTGAGTCCGAAATCGAAACTGAATAATCGGAATTTTTTTCCACCCCTTGGCTATAGTGTGGTCCAATATAATACAGTTTAATTGCTTTGTTTCTTCAATTCTATTATTACTATTAATTGCTGTATAACAACTAACAAGGTTCAAATATCTAAAGACAATTTTCCATAATTCAATTGTATGGATTGAGGCGGTGTAAACAGAAGCAATTGAAGTAGACAAACTCTTCAGTTTAGAAAGATGGCTGGGACTCAATCAAACTCCAACTATTGGTTTCGTTCATGAACCGTCGTATAACTTAAGATGTCCGTTGCAGTTTCTCTTCTCCCACATCGATAAGCTCTGTGCTGTACATTACAAAATGGACCGAAAGCATAACATTTAGCACCAACAAAAGACAATGGCAGAGACAAACACCAACAACAGACAATGGCATAACATTTAGCACCAACAAAGCATAACTTTGTTCTAGTGCATGGCCTATGCCATGGTGCTTACTGCTTGGTGCTGGTTCTAGCTCAAACACCAGCTAGAGTCATCGGGTCACAGGGTCACACTGGTAGACTTATCCGCTTCTGGCGTAAAGTGTAAACATGATGTCAATCTATGATGTTCGTACATTCGAGGAACAGAATAGATGGTTGCTGACGTTTTCGGCGTCTCTGAACAAACCAGCCATCATCGTTGGACATAGTTTAGGAGGCATGAATTTGTCCCTCGCCATGGAATTGTTCCCACATAAGATCTCAGTTGGCGTTTTCTTAACAGCATTCATGCCGGACACTATACACCAACCCTCGTATGTCATAGATAAGGTACTTATCAACTTGTACAATCATTTTTCTGATATTAACGTTTCAACGCTCACTGGAAAACATCGATTGTTGTGATTTCTTTCCTTGAAGTGTCTAGCGTGAACCTCGGAGGAAAGTAACCCCTAAGATTTTGAAGCAATAAACATTGGCAGCCCGGAAGCACCTTTCACAATAAGAATAATGGGACCAAATTTCTTGGCACACCAGCTCTATCAGCTATCCCCTGTTGAGGTATATTCTGTTCCTGTGTAGTTTATGTATCCTTAGATATACATTTCCATTGCAAGTGAAAGATATTGGTAGGCTTTTGTTTTTAAGGACCTGGAATTGGCTAAAACGTAGACAAGGCCAGGATCATTGTATGAACATGATCTGTACAAGGCAAAGAATTTTTCGGATCGAGGGAACGGATCCGTGACACGGGTTTTTGTAGTTTGGGACAAGGATAAAGTGATGAACCTGGAACATCTGGATGATTTATAACAATCCCCATCAAGTTGTGATGGATATTAATGGTGCTGATCATATGCCAATGTTCTCCAAAACCAAACAACTTTGTGACATTCTCTTGGAGATAGCAGACACACGTGTTAAACCTAGCTGATATGATTATCTCAATCGTTGAACGTCTTTAGCCGGGATAATAATGTTTTAGTGTATGATTAATGAAATAAATGTAATTTAAGATTGCTGTTATACTTTCAGTCGGCAACTATTGTAAAACAATGGAAGTTTGACATATATTCATCTTATTTAAGCTGTTTCGGTTCATGAAGACTTGACAGTAGTCATCAATGGCGTTCTCAACTATACTTGTCTGCAATTTCTTGAAGACAAGAGCACAGTTCGTTGGGTTTCGAAAACATGACCATATGATCCGAATCAGAAATCAACTTCACCTCATCAGGTGGATTGTTTGTGATCATCCACCTCTGGTATTCTTCTTTCATGATATAATCTTTTCCACACACGACGAAAACTCGGGGAACCGATCCGTGTTTCTCCTTGGTGACTGCAAGAGCCTTGATTGATTCTTCATCTTGAAAGAGACCAACATGTCTGACCAAAGTTAGTGCAAGTGCCAAATCCTGTTCCCATTCCATAGCAAACAAAACAATGGAGATTGTTAATAGTTGAAAAAATACATAACCGATGAAGGGTGTTGATTGAATAATGAGAAGTCTTGCCTCAGGTGGGGATAACTGGTAGAACTTGGTTGCCATGAAATTAGGCCCCAAGAGTCCTGATGTTGGAGGCTTATCTGTTCCATTGGGGAACACATATTCAGTGTCCATAGTTTTATCGGAGTCGTATGTTTCATTGAACTGACCGATCAGGAAAACACCAGTTATGAAAGTTAAGGTTAAGAACCAGGACTCATAAATCTTAATACATGGTAAGAACTGCACAGGAGCATGTACCTGTTCAGAAAGAGTTGCATAAGGGAGATTTGGACCGGGCATATAAGCTGTGACGAATACTGCAACAACAACTTTTTCAGGGAATCGTTCCATGGCTGCTGATATGCTATACCCACCAAGGCTGTGACCCACTAGAATCACCTTCTCCTCTGGTTGGAGAGACACCATGAAGCTCATCAATGGTTCGAAGTAATCGACAATCGATTCGATCTCATGAAATTGTTTCGGATGAATCCCAGAACCAGCCATGTCCAAAGCTGTAACCTTGTGTCCCATTGACTTGAGCTGAGCAATCACTTTATACCAACACCAAGCTCCATGGCAGGCTCCATGAACCAGCACAAAATGACCCTCTTTCTTCTCCATCTCTCTTGGCTCTGTGGCTCCCCTTCGGAATCATACAACCAATTTATCTGAAAATCATGGGAGTTGTCGACTATAGGGGTGAGTAAAACTCGACTCGACTCGAAAAAACCGAATAACTCGACTCGATTTGAGACAAAAATACTCGACTCGTTTTAACTCGACTCGAAATTTCATAGACTCGACTCGACTCGAAAAAATTTCAAATAAAGTTTGAGTTATAAAATAGAAACTCGAATAACTCGAAATTTTTAGTAATTAAAGGAATATTTTTTAAGTTTAAGACGAATCTCTCAATTTTATATGATATATATATTGATATATAAAAATATAAAGAAATATTACTATATATGAAAAAAATATACATGTATATCTTATATAATTAGAGAAAGTCGTCTAAATTGGAATCAAATCATACTATAACATGATAAATAATTATAATTAAATATTTATAGGAACTCGAAACTCGACTCGATTTGATTCGACTCGATTTTCTTAAACTCGACTCGAACCGAAAAAATTTCAAATAAAGTTTGAGCTGTAAAATATGACTCGTAAACTCGAATAACTCAAAATTTTTTGACTCGACTCGACTCGATCGAATACTCACCCCTAATCGACTATGTGCGACTTCAGTAACTCAAATCTGCATAAGTTAGGACAACCGTCACTTTCGTGTCGTTTTCGGTGTATTGGAGAATTCATTGTTTTTCCACGTTCTCAACTAGTAAAAGTTACTACAAAACAAACATGTAATGCTTTAATGATTGTGATTATTTCTCTCCATACAAGCAAAAAGAAAAGGGTATGAACGAAATCAAAACCATCGATCTACATTGTTTTTCCATTCCTAGCCTCTTAGGACTGAACGCCTCCCGATGATATCTAAGAGATCATGATACGGTAAGGGTCCGCAGTTAAACATCAAAATAAATAGTAAAGCTCGATCGGGAAGGATCACATCATAACTGGCATTTGTAACGTATGAAAAAAAAAGACAACCAAAGGCGAAAAATGGTACTCGAAAAAGACTGTTGATATGATTTTTGGAGTAGAATTTTTTTTTTATCTCTTATTGCATTTTCTATCGTGTCCCATATTAAGAAAAATTAGAATTAACTTTTAACTTTTAATCTTTATTTTTTATATTTTAAACTCTAAACCTTATATCTTAATTCTCCAAACTTAAATTTTAAACTTTAAACTCATTAATTTAAAGTAGAAACACCAACGAATGCATGATTAAGGAAAAGACAATTTGCACTTTAATTTTTATAACTACTTTTTTCAACCGCTAAAAATAAAAAGTATATCAATTTTTTTCTTAAAAATTGGTATTTTAAGGGGTAAAATGGTAATATGGATTAAGAAAATTCATTTTAAGAAAAGGTTTGGAAAAAGTAGATTTTTTATAATATTGGGATTGATAGTAATAGTGCATTAGGGCCTATTATATGAATATGATATTTTGATTATTGAATTTAGTATTATAAATTTATATGTTTTTGTGAGTTTGAATAGTATTAATTATTTTAAATATTTGTAATTAATTATTATTGTGTGAACAATTTTTTTTAATCAGCTAAAATGTTACAATAGTATCTGTTCTAGAGTATACTCTCGACCATTAGACATGGATCGTTCAAACACTGTGTTGGCATTACTGGTGCTCGAACTCGTGACCTCTAGAAACAACAATCGTTCCTTAATTACTTAGGCCAGATGGTTCGTGGTTGTGAGAACAATAGTAAGATAAGATTAGATAGGACGTTTAATAGATATTTATAAGATAAATTGTGAATGAGATTTAAATCAAATTCATATATGTATATATTGAGAACAAGTATTAGGATTGACTCGTCTTAAAGATTAATACATGAACAGTGAACTAAAGTTATATATTAATTTTCAAATAGTTGTGACATTGAATCTTTAAATCTAAAATTGCTACGATTCTAAATATAATAATTATTATATTTTGATATATTCAAAGATTGTTTTGAATCGGATAATTATAAAAATTATGCTCGAAGAAAATAGAAAATCATACAGTGAAATGCAAGTGGATAAGATAAAATTTATCCACTTAAAATAAGAGAGATATCTTTGAACCCTTTTATGATTGAGATTGATAAATACATGATGTTCATGCTCAAATGAATTGTCATAAACAAATGGTATTTATTTAGTCAATTTAATTAAGCATTGAGAAACTAAAAATAGAGCGCATTAACATTTTTTATGCCTTAATTTCTATCGAAATGTCGTGAGATAAAAGATTACGACACAAACTGAATCAAAGTTGTTTCAGATATAAGCTTTTTATCAACTTGAGTAGGCATAATATCTTGCTAGAGGTCAAGTTATGACATGTAGAATATTTTAGCGTAGAAAGTCTTGCACCTTTTTAATGCAAGTATACACTCGTCAAGTTATTGTATTAAAAGTTATCGATCCCACGAGGACTATTTTTACTCACGCAATCTATCATTCCTGCAAAAAAAAATAATAGCACAAGTAGATTTGATTTGGTTTGTAATTAAACTACTAAAACTAACTAATATAAGTAAAGTAAACGATCGATAAATTAGGATTGAGAGTAAGCCACGTTAGATTGCATCGTAGTGTGGATTCAAAATGTAATTGTCTTGTTCTTATAATGAAAATTCAAGATTGTCGCCTCGACGGGTCGCTGAAAGGTCGCCTTGGTTACCTCCGCAGGGGTTTTGCTTTGACGACAGTTTGATAACTCATAGTTCAATAGTACGTCCTTTAATGACTCTTCGTTATCTCTAATTTAGAGTGCTATTGATGATCAAATCTTGATAATACCTCCTAGCGTAAATCAAGAATGAACACCAACCGATATTACATCCCTTTTAGTTGTTGAAATCCGAACTTATCCATAAGCCAGATTAGTCCTTATCGAAGTAGATAAAAAACAAATTTACTCGTTTTGTGAGTTTAACTCTCCCGATATTAGAAAAAAAAAGTTTCTCCTCACAGACTTCTCTCCAGAGCTTAAAAGAAAGAAAGAATAGGTACCAAAAGTAAATAAACTATGAATTTGAAGTTGCATTAATAAGAACTAAACAAATTACAACTCTTCTTCCACAACTATTCCACAAAATAACCTAGACCCTATGGAAGAATTAGAACATGATGATGGAGATAAAGGTCATGGTTTACGATGGACTCCTTGATTCAAGATTTGATCGATCCCAAGATTAGATGATGGTTTTCCCTCTACATATGGTATGTATTTATAGGCTAAGCCTAGGTTAAGTCCTTCTAAAAGTAGGAATTTAACTTAGAATAAAATTCAACTTTATTACATTAATAAAATACCTTTATTTTATTTCCTAGTTTATTCCAATTGAACTCTATCCATTTGGCTTTGGCCATAACTTTCATTGTTTTCCTTTATTTTGTTTTTCTTCCACCTTTTTTATAGAATTCAACTCTTTATGTTCTTCACGTCACACTTCATATATTATCGTCCAAGTGTTGCCTCCACGGGTGCAACTATGTATCTTGTCCTGGTTTGATCCAGTCTAAACATTCTTCAACTCTGTATATCTCAAAAATAACTTATGATCTGTGCCTGCTATTATCTTCTTCCTCTACGGAGGTAGGCACCGACTAGCCGGCATATTACCTATCGAAGAAAGAAAACGATATCAATACCTTTTTCTACCAAATATTGTATAAATTTAATAAATAATTTCACGGATGCTAAATTGTAGAAAATATGCAGAAATGCCCAGAATTGTCATTTAATTATATTAAATAAGGAAAATAATTAGAGTAAAAGAGGCATATAGTGTAGGACAATTATGCACTTATCACACACCCAAACTTAAACTTTTGTTTGTCCTTAAGCAATGCAAAATAAACTATGTTCAAGATTTTTATGGAAATATGCCATCCAAGCTTTCGCGGAGGGGTTCCTTTCTTTTGCTTTTCCTCTTCTGATTTCTAGGATTTCTTCAGAATTGGACTATAAGTCTCGTGAGTTTGTGTGTAGCTATGAACAAGGTTGATTTTCTGAGTTCTAATTAATTTT
This sequence comes from Abelmoschus esculentus, assembly GCA_035048815.1. NCBI lineage: Eukaryota > Viridiplantae > Streptophyta > Magnoliopsida > Malvales > Malvaceae > Abelmoschus > Abelmoschus esculentus. Next base: position 13,169,142 of record JAUCBN010000036.1, read on the forward strand.
TCAACTCAAGACTCCTAACTTGGATTTTACTTCTTCAAATTTTTTTCTATTCCCCTAAATTTCATATTAATATATAAGATTATGTATTTATAATTTTTGAGTCAATTTCAGGTACCTCAAGTGTTAATCTTACTACTAAAGCCAATTCTAGGCACCTCTAGCATGAGAAAAAGCTAATAAGTCTTTAAAGTCTGTATTTGACACCTCTAGAGACTGAACTAGAGCCGACGATAGACGCCTCTAGCTAATATCCAAAGTCTAAGTCTTTATTGCCTTATTCAAACCGAACTCCTAAAATCAGCTAAGTCACAATAGTGATTAATTTTTTTTCAATCTCATAGTCTAATCATAATTACTATTCCTTGGAAACCTTATGATTTTAAGCTTGATGAAGAGTGTACTCTGCCACGGTGAGTTGGTTGGCATATTACTGTCGAGGTGTTCATTTCATAAAATTCTAGAATTTAAAAAATTACGTAAAAGACATAAATAATAGAAATAAAGGTAATTTTTACAATAGCATATTTAATATTTACAAAATATGGCTAATACTCCCTCAAACACAAGGGATGTAGCATGAAACATATAAAAAATATAAAAAATACTAAAAATTAAAAAAAGAAAAAGAAAATAAAAAGAAAAATAGAAAAAAAAAAGATAATAATAAAATACTATTGCCTTAGATGGAAGGAGACTCGAAGGAGTCGACGGAGTGACTATTTATGATCAGCTTTTTGCGTGTTGTCGTCTTTGTGATTTGGGCGGCTAGATGCAGGTGTGGGTGGGTTTGGGTTGTTCTGCCTCCTCCTCAAAGTCGAGATTGATGGTGACAGAAAGGGAGACCTTGCTTTTGTGTCAAATCGAGCTTGTTGATTAGAGCGTCAACCTCTCTCAATATGCACACTATGTGCTCCGATGAGTTACTCCAACCAAAGGGTTTGGAGGGTTCTATTGCAGCTTTACCATAATTTTGGGTGTCCATCTTGAGGAATTCTACTAATGAGTCTTTTGTTGTAGTGAGAGCTTGGTAACAATGGCGACAATGATGGAGGTAGGTGAGTTCTAGTTAGGTATGATGACAGAGGTAGAGGCAGAGGTTGTTGGAATGACGGTAGTTGTTAGAGCTCGAATATTGATGTTGATGGATACTAAGGTTGACCTCAAAGCGAGGGAATATGGTGGCATAGTCCAGGAACTTTTCTTTTATGGTATTAATGATAATAATGTTAAAGTCTCAAATGTACAACATGAAGGCAAATTGCCTTACTTCTATTCCCTGCAGCTATTGTATTATTTTCGTAGGGGTTGTCGCTAGGGTAGAGTGTGTATCCTGTATCGTTTGTGCAGCCTCATGATCAGATGTCGACGCTTCTTGGAAGACTTGAGGGATGATATCCGTAATATACATCATCTTTATGTATTTTGCCCACTTCTATCATTTCCTGGCTGACGTTCTGATTTCGTTCGGTGGTGTTAAAACCTTTTTAAGGTAGTAAAGTTTAGTGATTAGGCAAGAAAAGTAGAGTATGCTTTTATCCTTGGCGGAGCACTCAAAAATCTCCTTGCAAATTATTTTTCCCACGTCAATATGGCGGTCGTAGATGATTAAAAGGATCAACATCAATCGTGGGTTATCCACTGTCTGGTATATGGATAGAGTTGTAAAATAAAAAATTTGAAGGAAAAACTTAGAAGAAGAATAAAAAGGCATAAACCGTTTGTGGGGGGTGTTTACAATGGGGGATGGTTGTGTTTAATGAGGTGGAGGCGTTCACGGCAAGTTTAGTCGGTTGTTATACATTCGTACGGGTTTCTAAGCCAGATTAAAAACTGGACAGGAAAAATATCACCCAAATTTTTGCCACAGCGTGTGTTTAGGTAGAATTAATGTTATCTAACAATGTGAAGGTTTTAGAAAGGCTTCAAGATGCGACACATGTTAGGATGAAGGATCCAAAGAGTCTTGAGGTAGAGACCCATGATGTTATAAGCTCTTATCAGTTTCTTCAAGAGAATCTTTGTTCCTTTAAGAGTTTAAAGAAGGTTGCTTCTGAGTAGTTACGGATGGTTGGTTCAGACTATAGACCAAGAACCCGTAGAGGTTCCTTATCATCTACTCCTGGAGGGAATACTGATGGGTCAGTTAGGACGTCACTTTCATCAGCTTGTGAGCATTGTGGTCGACATCACCTTGGAGTTTGCTTCTTGCTTCGGAGGGTTTATTACCGATGTCATGAACCAGGGAATATGGTGAAAGATTTTCCAATTTCGGATAAGAGTGTGATGAATCAGTCTCCAAGAGTTTCTTCTTCGCGATATGTTTAGAGGGTTGCTAGAGGAAAGCTAGGGTACAATCAGCTTATCATGGTGGAGGACCAGTTAGATCCATCGTTAGAGTTGACGAACGAGTGGTTGCTAGACAGTCCACTTTACAGGTTGAGGATGACAGTTTTGCTATCAAGGAGTTGTCAGTTAATCGTGTTTTGTTTCATCTTCAGTTGTTTTTTGTTAGCTTGTGAATTATCGATTGAGTGCCAAGTTAATCTTGGTTTACCATGTGTTAAGTAGAATCTTAAGTAAGTTGGTTAGTAGTTAGAGTTATACCTTTTTTCGAAAAGTAATTACCGTAAGTGAAGGTTTGGAATGAGAGTAAGAGTTCTTGAGAACTTGTTGTAGTTACTCTCACTTCCTAGTTGTTAAGTTATCTTTTGCTTAGAACTTCGTTAGGAGTATGAAGTGTAAGAAGATTTATGAGTAAGAAATCTTAAGACCTTAGTTTGTTTTGGACTAAGTAGTTGGTTCTAAGTAGGTGAGATCCTTATCTCCTTGAGAAATTTTGTACTATAGGTTGGTAGTTCAGAGAGTTCTTGTTGTCAAATATTTTTAGGCTGCTAGTATACACGGAGGTTTTTAGTTCTAGGACCTTGGGCTTTTACGTGTTAAGGGTATAGAGGTACCCTTAGAGCTTAAGCAACCTTGTTATCGAATCGTAGTGTAGCTACAATAAAGGTAAAGTCAAGTAATTCGTTGGTGGTTGTATCTTAGTATTTGCGGATGGAGTTGAGTTGAGGAGCAACAATAAAAGTTTGCTACTTGTCTATCGAGATCCATGATCGTTAATAGATCGTAGCTTAGTGGTAGTTCAGTAGGGTCGTTCAGGAAAAAGGCTTCGCGTGAGGTCAAGAAAGATGTTGATAGGTAATAAGATTGAGAGGTTACCATCTAAGTGGGGTGTAAGATAGATGTTGATAGTAGAAATGGACATGGTTAAAGAAGCTACTAGAGTCTTTGAGTTTTTTTAGATAGGTTGTGTGTCTATAGTTGAGACGAAATAAGAAAATGGCGAAAAGGATAGGTTTGGACCCTTAGGAATAGATTTGTTAGCTTAGTAGCTTAAGAGAGGTTATGTTTTGGTATATTAGTATCTAGAGATAAGGTACGTGGAGGCTGGAGCCTCGTATGTTGCAAGTAGTAATCATCATAGTAACTACAAGTTTAGATGGAACGAAGTGTTAAGTTTTATCTTGTGAAGTTAAGACCAATGAGATAGGTCGTTATCTTTGCTTTTTACGAGAACAATGATGTCTAAAGGGATGAGAATGTGAGTTACGCTCTTGGGTTACCTTGCGATAGTAGTGCATCTTTTAGTTTGAGGCATGTTTGAGGTTTCTTGTAAGGTACTAAATGAAGGTGGTTAGATTGTTAGAATCTCCATGGGAGATAGTTAGTTTTAGTAGGTTTAGTGTTTGGTTTGTTTATGGATGGTTGAAGGAAGAATCCCCGTTTGGGTTGTCTTAGAAGAGTTGTGTGTAGTTAGACCGCTGTGGTTATACCTCCTTACTCCGTTTAAATTTCGAGGATGAATTTTTTTAAGGAGGGAAGAGTTGTAATGACCCAGTTTTTCCAGGTTAACATCGGGCATTGACTTGAGTTGTGGATCGTCAGATCGACTCACATGTTGGAGCTTGTAGGTCGTATTGGATCGTGATGGGCCTTTGTTTTCTCTTGTGGGCCTTTTGGTTTTGTTGTGGGCTATCATTTTGGGCTTGGTTTTGGGTTGGGTTAGATGAGGATAAGTTAGTGAAGGGAAAATGACTAATTTCCCTACCCATTCACTTATGACTAACAGCCCTAAGGAGGGGGGTGTAATCTCTTCTATCATTTTTCTAATCCTTTCTTCTTTCTTTTCCTAACTCAAGAGAAAAAGATGAAAACTTTTTTGAAGAAGAAGAATCTCGTTTGGAACCTCAAATAGGTTTTGTTCAGCTCAAAGAGATCTATCAATCAAGGTTTATGTCTTTAGCTTTGGTGGGGAGTGTGTTTTGAAGCTTGAAGCAAAGGGAAAAATTGGAAGAAGCTTGGTGAAGACTTCATCAGGGTTTGTTGCTTGAGGTCAGTACATTTCTGACTCTTACACTTCATATGTATCATGAAATATTTTTCTTGATTGATTGATTGGTTAAAGAATTCTTAGATGGGGGTTTGGGAAGCTTAGAACCCTAGAAATTGTAGAATTCGTATTAAGGGTTGTTTTGATGTAAAACTATGTGGAAATCACCTCGTAAGCTTCATTTAATTTATAGAATCGAGTTAGGGATCAACCATGTAGGTTAGGTGAGGATTCTTGGTAATTTTCAACCTTAGACCTGCAATTTCGTGCAGGCGCATCGATAAACAAGAGGAGTGTATCGATACCTTGAAAGAAAAACTTAGGCGTGGATAGCAGGTGTATCGATACAGCTATTTCCTGTTTTGATACCCAAGTTCCAATAAGATTTGGTATCGATACCGTGTAGTTGACTCGTGAGCAAGGTAAGACTGACTTGCTTAGCGTATCGATACCCTCAAAGGGTGTATCGATACCTTAGAAAACAAGGATGAGGATGGTATACGTTTCTGAACGCCCTACCTGTTTTTCGATACCAAATCTTCCAATGAAAATCGTTTCGATACCTCTTTGGGGGAGTATCGAAAAAGGGTTCGTATCGATACTCCATGTAGGTGTATTGATACAGTTAGGTTCCCTTTGGCATAATGTCATCGTTCTAATGTATCGACACGACAGGGGAGCGTATCAATACTAGTCAGCTTTTCGATACCTCCCTATAGGCATTTCGATACCCCTAGGTAATCTACCCGAAAATTTACATTTACAATAAAAGATTCTAAAATTTGGAAGGAATGCTGCAATGGGTCTCTAAAGGTGTTTAATGAACTATATAATTAATGGGTTAAGTTAAATATCCCGATAGGTGAATTTATGAACAATGGTTTAGTAAATGATAAATGACACCAATATATCTAAGGGGTTTTGATTTATGAAATAATCTAAGAGAATCTTGTAAATGACCTAGTGGCCTTATATATCTAATCTTAATTATGAAAGATGGGTAGACTATTTGTTGAGTTATATGTTTGTCTCAACTTAATGATATGTGTGTATGTTCGTGGAGCATGAGCGTAACCCCCTTGACCCGATCTAGACACCATCCTAATCAAACGAGTTATACTGAGAATATCGAGGCTAATCCGGAGACTCATCCCGATGAATAATCCTAAAAAATTAAATGTCTATTTTTTTATCTTATCTAAATACTTTATTTTAATTATACATGTTCATGCATAGATTATATTCAATTGTAGTAGAAACAAATAAGGATCGAGTCCTAAACGTACAAATATGCTTCAAAGTATTCAAACATTCTCTAGATGCATTTATATACCTAAGGGGCATTAAGCACATAACATTGCATACTTACTAGATGCAATTCAACATAGATAATAAAAGCATAACACCAACTTTCATTAACATACTCACATCAACCATATATCATAATCACATATGATAGATTTATGAATAAAACCTCAAAATAGATTCAATATACTCAAACTATACCAAAAAGGCAAATTCAATTCACAAATCTAACACCAACAGTGATAATCATCATAGTTATTAGCATAAACATCATTCTTATTATGATATCTCATTCCCATTACTCTCTTACTACTATTAATTTTATAAGGACATACTTGAGCTTTCACTTGGCGGTTACCTGGATCATTGCTTCTCTTTGTTGTCTCAATATTATTTACCCTGCATTACAAGGTACAAAGAGAGAGTAAGCATAAGCTTAGTGAGTGAATAAAAACATATTTTAAAACACCTTGCAATGCAGCCCATAATATACCAAAATCAATTTTAAAACTAAGTCAAAAAAATTTTAAAAACCAAGTCATGCTCTTTGTAAGAAAAACATTCAAGTCTCTCAATGCCATCCTTAGACAATCAACAAGTTTGTCATGGCTCAAAAGCCACAAAACCTTTTCAAAATACCTTTTTGAAATACTTTTTCAAAATACCTTTGCAAAACACCTTTTCAAAATACCTTTTCAAAACACAAGTGTAATATGCTACTCAAGCAAAGATTAAATCAAAACTCTTTTGCACAAATCATAGCACATACAATAGTCATTGCAAAGTAAAAACACTTGCTTTTTAGGCCATATTGGTATTAGTGATCCGATTAGTCTACCGTTAATCGTTGGGATAAACGAACTCTCGTTCGATCCCTTAAACGAGGTTACATGGATATCTAATTTCTCCATGCGAAAACTCACCTTAGTCTCCAGGCTAGTTAGCAAACACGAATTCGATAAAGTCCTTTATATCGCGTAGCCCCTTCATGCATTACTAAGGAATTATACACGTACGAATTTTATATATTTAGTGCACTATCATCCTATTGATAGATCAACTTATCCCTCTTAGTCATCACATAATAACCAATACAAAACAAAACGAATTTTCAAGTTTTAATTCAAAAATAATTAATTAACCATATGCATACCACTAACACATGCATCAAATTCATAAACTAGTAAAAACCATTTTTCTCATATTTTCAAAAAAAAAACATGGGAGCATCATATGCATATAAAACCTTTTTAAAAATAGTCTCATGGGCATTGAAAACACATGCATATTCACATATGCACAAGTATAACACGAGCATGACTATTCATAGTAAAAAAACGCATAATATAAGAACCTTTAAGAAAGCAATACTTTAAAATTACTTCCGAGTTTAGGGACGCTTTTCACACCTTCCCTACACCCACAAGCCTTTGAAAACATATTTAAAATCCTACCAAATTGGTAGCCCTCATAATTTATTTACCGATTTACCAAAACTTGCTCGACACGTCACCCAAAAATGTGATTCGGCTTTCTGATCTCCCTCAAACTTGTTCCTCTACCTCATGACTTGATTCAAACATCAAAATTATATTTTTTATTGCATTAAAACGCACCCAAACATCCCTCAACTCAGACCAACACCAAATAACTCCTAAAAACACCATAAAACTTAACCGAAACTCACCAAAAACCTCTTCAAACACCACCTAAACCTTGGGTCTGGGATTAGATACTTGTCATCTTAATTAAATTTAAACACTTTAAGATTAATTTATTTAGGCATCAAAAAAAGCAATGTAAAATCCTTGAACGAAAATCAAGAAAATAATGTAATTTTTTATCAAGAAAACCGATTTTATTGATTCAAGACTTTAAAGATTATTGCAATCAGACAAGAAATTAGGAATTTAATTAAAGAAATTTATGTTTCATAGGTTTGAAAGATTTTTACCTCTAAAATTGATCCAACCTCCTTCCAAGGTTTAAAAACAAGAAAACAAGGTGAAAAAACAAAGAGATTTTCAAGAAGAAAATTATAACAAATTAAAAAAATGATTTTTTATTAAAAAAGAATATATATTTAACTTGGAAAGATGATGAAGATGATGCTTTGGGGAATAAAAAATGAAATTTAAAGAAGGGTTATTTTTAAAAAGTGAATTTTTAGGTTTTAGATCAAAATTAGGGAATTTTGATTACTTAGGTTAAAAAAAGGATTAAAGGTTTTTTATATAGGCTCTTGGAAGGTTTAGATCAAATATGATTAGTATTAGATCAAATCCCCTTAAAGATTCAAAGTTTTGGCCCAAATACAATTTAGTCACTAAATTTTCATTTTTTACAAAATAGTCACTAATTTCAAAAATATATAGGATTAAAGGGTTAGTTTTTAAAATTGATTTGACCAAATTCAAATATAATTCGAATAAGAAATTTATAATATTTTTTCAAGATTTATTTTCATCAAAAACTGATTTTTAAAAATTTAATCCCGAACTAGGCTTAACCGACTAAACTGATTCACTAGACTTCTAAACCGATCTCTAATCATCTAGACCCATTTTTGGGGCGTTACAATGAGTTACTGGTATGACTTAGTAAAGGGAATTCGAATATCTTAGAGTTAGTGCATGGTCACTTAGTTAAGGGGAAATGTACTTTGGGTTGTATGAGCGAGTATGTCTGACGTGTCCACGGGCTATGCGATTTAGATGCGATTCAAACCTATCCGTAGCTATGATGATCCGGATAAGGCATATAACTTTATGGGATGTGTGAGCATTAAGAACTTGATGGGATGTGTGAGCATCAAGAACTTGATGGGCTGTGTGAGCATCAAGAACTTGATGGGATGTGTGAGCATCAAGTAACTCGATAGGCTATGTGAACTCGAGTAACCTTATGGGTTGTGTGACCTCAGGATTTGACTACTTGTGGCTATGTTTATACAATTATATCTTGAACGTATTTGTGGCTATGTTGATCCAGATGTGGTTCAACTCGATGGCTATGTAATCACGGGGAAACCTGACGGCTATGTGAGCATAGATATAGTAGGGCTATGCTTGGCCAATAGTTATGGATGTTGCATGCATGTGTGTATGATATGTTATCATTGGTTAATGACCTTAATACCCTAAAGTTGTGTGAGTAGGTTAAGATACTTGTAATTCGATGGGATGTGTGATCTCGATGTAACTCGATGGGCTGTGTGAGACCGAATAAATAATCTTTGTAAGGCATGTGATCTTTATATATATGTTGATGTCTTGAGAATCTTAAATTGATAACTTTAGCTAAGCTAGAGATGAACCTTAGTTTAGAAGTCTTTCTGTATACTCTTGACTATCTTATCTTGCATATTACTTTTATGATATTCATGAACTACAGTAGAGTATAAATGTACCACTGAGCTTGTTAACTCAGCGTACAAAATTGTGGTTTTTTCGTTGCGTTGGTGACAGGTAGCTTTGGAAGAGCATATTGAGGAGGATTTCCCAATACCAGAGCCGTTTAAAGATTATAGTACTTGATCTTTACTTTGGACTTAATGTATTTATAGGACCTTGCCGTATATTGAGTCTGTACCTTTACTTTGAATTTCATTTTGAGCGGAAATGTATTTTGAGAAGTAGCTCCTATTTTGCAAACACTTTATTATATTTTATTTTTTATCTATGTGGTTTATAAAATGTGATATTTCGATACTTTAGAAAATGTGATTTTAAAGAATTTTGATGAGTCGGGTTTTGTGTGATCCGAATGTGACACTTCGGATCCGGATCGGGATTGGGGTGTTACAGATATATTAGGAATGTTGACCACAATTGACAATATTAAGTTTGAACTATATATCTATTTGGAAGGAGTTCTCATTTATAAGAAAAATTGTGGTGGTTTTTATTCTTTTGAGTAGTGAAAAATTAATAATCTCAAGTTTTGAATTTTATCTAAATTGACTTGTAAAATTTTATTTATTTTTATCACCATAGTGATTTCAGAATCTACATTTAGCGTTGGTGGTAGAGTGACTGATACATATTGTTCATGTTTAAAAATTGATACAGTAAAAATGTTATTTTGTAGTTCCAATTGGTATAAAAAATTTTATGGAATGAAAAAAAGTTAACGCGTGTATTTTTTTAATATTTGTTCTATTTATTTAATATCTAAAAATTTATTTTATTTTAGTTATTTAATTTTTTTTAGAGCAATGAAAAGTTAAATAGATTTATTTACTTTGAAGTTAGAATTTAAAAAATTTCAAAAGAATTTAACTTTTGATAATAACTATTTATTTAATACTATCATAATAGTCTTCAATTTTTGGTTATGTGATTTTTAGTAACTCTTTGTGAGAAAAACTAAATTTTTATTTCGTATTTTATTGTATAGTTTAGTGGTATATAAAAGTAAACAAGACTCTTTATATAATTGTCTTTCTTAAAATTAATTTTATATGTTCTTCCACCTCTAGATTGACTATAATTAAATGATCAACTATTTGAATATGAAATTATTTATGCAAGTATTTAAAGTTTTTTAACTTAATGATTCGTCCTCTTTTATAATGTTAGATGTTTATCATAGATTTTTTATTTTATATTTTTGAAAGATTATGAATAATAGTTATGATATTTTATTAATGTTGTAGATTATATTATTGTCTTATTGATTTATATTTAATATATTTTTATTTAATTGTTAAGAGTTATTAGATAATGCAAGGAATTCCAATGAGGTGCAGCCAACGATGAAGTGCTCCAAATCCTTTTGACAATTAATTAATTGTTAAGAGTTATTAGATAATGCAAGGAATTCCAATGAGGTGCAGCCAACGAATATTTCCTAATTTGATTTTTTTAAGTTTTTTTTTGTTTTGGTAGGTTAATGATGTGAAATTTATGTCGGTTAATTTTATTTTATTTATTTCATGTATGTTTGTTTAGTTAAAATTATTAAAATCATAAACGAGCATGTTCGTATACGTTAAACGGATATGTTCATAAACGCTAAATGAGTAAGTTGATGAATATATATATAAACGAATATGTTCGCGAACGTTAAATGAATATGTTCACAGATGTTAAACGAATAAATTATCGAACATATAAACTACGTTCATGAACATTAAACAAAAACGAACTGAATTTAAACATATTTAAAAATAAATAAATAAACACCAATATATTATTATTATCCGTTCAAACTCGATATATTATTGTCCAATGGGATATGTGGAAAGGGATTGGTATTGAGCGGATAAGGTGAATGATGAGAAGGGTGATGGTGGAAGAGTGTAGGTAATAAGGCAGGGGGCAGGGGTAGTTGAGAAAGCATGGTAGCTTCCCTTTTTATTTTTTTATTCGTTTAGTAAAATTATCTTTTTTAATTCAACATTTAATTTTGTACGTTTTCTTATTTCTTCAACTCTTACTTTGTTTTAAATTATTTTTTATTAAATTTGAACAAAATACTTTGAATGATCTTTTAAATTAACTTTTTAGTTTTATAATTAAGCCCCACAACTTTGAATAATTATTTATTTATTTAAATGTATTTTATTTTAAGTTTATTTTTAACTAAAATTAAAATTTATGATTCACTAACAATATATAATATTAATGTAATTATAATTCATAATTTTAACAAATATATTCTTTTTACTATGTAATCTTTTAACTTTAAATTTTATTTAATTTGATCATTCTACTAATTATCTTATAAAATTATTCTACACATCAATTCATTGACTCATCTATACTACCATCAATATAATTTTATTTTTTTAAAAATATTTGTTCACATGAATTTAATACTAATATAATTTTAAATTTATTTATATGTGTTAAAAATAATATAAAGAAATATGTATGTAAATCATAATATAATTAAAAAAATCATTTAAATTGGAATTAAACGTATTATAATAATATAAATAGTTACGATTAAAATTTATACATAGACTTAAAAAACAACTCTACTTGAGCTCGATAAACTTGAATTAAAAAAGAATATAGACCATAACACAGCATCTCAAAATTTGGTAAATTGATAACGTTTGGTTCATCAACGTGTTTTATGTGTCTATTTGGGGTGACTTTAGAATTTTTAAATTGGGTTTAAAATTTTAGTATCTTTTCATATATAGGTACGTAAAATTATATTTTATATATAAATTAAGCTTAATAGTTAGAAAGGTGTTTAATTTATACTCGGTTTTTTCAGTTTGATGTTTAATGTTTTTTTCTTATTTTTTAATGTTTAACGTTGTTGTTTTTTTTACTTTAAATGCTTAACATTTTTAATATTACTCAAATAGGTGTTTCGTCGTTACTGTTTGTTAATTTTCACCGTTAATTATATCAGCTTCTCAAAATTCTAAAATCATATTTAAAAAAAATAACCTCCAATTTTTAAAAAAATAACCCTAAAATTTGAAATCCTTCACCCAAAATCATTCGGATTTGGGATAATTTCTTCGTCAATTTTCATATCGTCGTAGATTATATTTATCGTTGGATCATCATGATCATTTATTCCATCATCTTGTTGTCAAAAATTGACTAACACCGTGTGAAACATCAAAAATTCTTGAATGTTCATTCAAATAATTCACGACGAACTGTGATATAACAGATAATGGACGACGTGTGAGTCGTTCAACAAGGGAAGGTCAATTCATTTCATTGTCAGAAGCACGACCAACACCAGTGATAATGATTGAATTTGGGATTTAGGAGTTTAAAGATTATTTAAATTTTTAAAATAATTTTAGTTTTTCAAATGTATTAATTTTATTTATTTTTAAATATAATTTTAAAATTTTAAGAAATTGATATATTAACGAAAGTTAACGATGAAAATTAACGGACAATAACAGCACAACATTTATTTAAATAACATTAAAAATATTAAACACCAAATTAAAAAAAAATATAGATCAAATATCTTTCTAACTATTAAACCTAGAAATTAAACTATATTTTTAATTTTTTTCCTTAAAAATTAAGATGTATATACTTTCCATGGAACCATATATATCCGCCCCTGTGTCTATTTACCCTTACTTTTCCCATAAACTAAAAATTCTGTAAGTAAACAGTTGCCGGAAGAAACCACATACATATGAAGAGTAATTACATTGGAGATGGGTATATGTAGGATTTTTACCCTAATCGCTTCCGATCAGAACATTAATATATTCCACCTATCATTCGACCTGATCTTGGTTTAAGGTAAAAAAAAATTAATCCGATCCGATATGATCTAACTATTATAATTGTAAAAAAACAAATTAGGGATGTAATTGTAAAAAAAAAAATAAAAAATTAGTGATCTAATATTTAAAAATTTAATTTAATGACCTAATTATATAAAATATATATAACGAAAGATCATTATTATAAATATTTTAAAAATATATTAAAAATTACGTTATTAATCTTGAGTCAATTTGGGTAAGATATTTTTACCTTATACTCAAACTGAGTTTATTATCAAAAAATTTAACCTGACTATATTAAGTCAAAATCTATCAAATTTCGATTCCGTACCCACCCTAAATTACATTGAATTGGACTAAAAAAGAAATTAACCGAGCCATCGAATCATGCCACCTTATACAAATTGTACAAACTCTGTACAAACTCAACAGGTGTGATGTGTCTCACAGAAATTATATCATGAATCATTTTCATCGCATTATCTATGAGATCAATTAATCAAATGAATCAATTTCACTAATTTTTTCGCCTTATCTTTTCACCAAATGAATTTTTACTAATATTTACCGTAAAAAAGTTAAAAACAACTTTTATCAAGTAAAAATTCCCTTGATAAAATGGTGAAAAATTATTAAAATAAATTCATTTAATTAATTAATCTCATAAATGACGTGACGAAAATAACTCTTATCCACGAATAATGAGCTCAAATTATATATACACGTAACTGTCCAAAAAATTGAGAAACCATTAGATTTTATTCGATTCATAGAGAATCCTAAAAGACAACTACTTTACCACATGTAAACCTTTTTGATCCTATTAACCAAAGTGGGACGTCTTTGCACTGTTGGAATTCCTCTCCTAAATGTTGCATCTCATTACATGGCAAGATTGGCAGATGAGCATGGAATAAACAGTAATGTTCAGGTTGCAAATGTTACATCACAATCGGTCGTTTACCGGCCACAACAATCCCAAACAATTCCTGGATTGACTCCCAACAAGCGTTTGTCCACCGTATTTTTAACGTTCCAACGGACATTTCGAAATGGCCGGATTTTTTAACTTTTGGCCAACGATCATTTGCTTTCAGCAGGCATTTGAGGACTACAACCCGAAACGGAGCCTAAGGTCACAATCATGCTGCAGAACCAGAACAAGGCCAGTTCAAAGATCCTACTCAACTTGAATGTCGGGAAAAAAAATCGAAAGATTATAACTAGATTATGATTTTTAGCACACCATTGCATCTTTACTCGCCAAAGTTCAGGAATCATCAATAATACTTGTCTAATTTGTATTACATGTTTTGGGAAAAGAAAAGGGTAAAAGTTAATAAGAGAGCTCAGTTACCTGACAATGCCCTACTCTTTAAAGCACAACTCCTGAAATCTTGTTAGGCTGCAAGCAAAACAAGAGACAACTTTTAATAAACATATGAAAAGCCTTAAAGCATTGCCGAAAGCATCTCCCTTAAAAGTGAAAATGAAGCACCGTTTTAGAAGCACTTTTGGGTTGTATGGGAACAAGTTCTTCTGGTGAAGGTTCTCCATGGATTTTTTCAGAGAAAGCAAACAATCCTTGGCTAGCTCATACATTTGTGTCGTGTCTCTATATTCAATGTCACCCTTTAACGTCTTCTCTAGGGGCAAAGGTTTTGTTTTCACAGGTCCAGATGAGGGTTCTACCTTAAAAGTGGAGCTTTCTGACAAGATTTTTCTTCTCTTGTTAGATAACTGATTTCTTAGTTTGCCATAAACTGAAAACTCCGTAAATGTTTGCCAATAATCACACACGATGCGCAAGCACCTACAGAATAAACAAAACCGCACCACAAAAGAAAAGTATGAAGAAGTTACATAGAATCAGTTGTAAAAAGAAATGAACAAAAGAGTCGTCTTATTATGCCCCTTTGTATGCCCAAGTTTAAGAAACAACGTGGTGTAGATGAAAACTAAAATTCATACCTTAAAAGATACTCTGCGCAACTAATTCCTGTGTCTTTCGAGATAAGATAATCAAGAAGAACTTGATGATCATAGTGCAACTGCAGATAGTGAAACAAAATACAAAGCATCAAAGATTATCCATGACCTACTCCAATAAAAGAAATTGAACCATTTTCCCCATTAACATTTTTTCTGTTGGACAACGAAAATTGAGCCTAGGAAGCTTATAGAAAAAATAGGATGTAATGGACTTGCCTCTGCAAGGAACAGATGAAATAGGTGTATGGGATTAAAAATATATATAACATGAAAAAGAACATCTGTCTCATCTTGAGGTGCCCGTCTTTCCTTGTGAAATCTGTAGACAAGCAAATAATCAGTTTAAAGAATAACCAAAGAAAAATCATTAAAATTGTAGGTAACAACAAGGATATTATTGCTTACTTTAGTTCTTCACAAGCTTGTAGAGAAAGCAGTTCCAAGAGCAACTTGAATAATATGTCATCCTAAGAAAAATAAGGAATTAAAAAATGGCACCCAAAGAAAAGAAAACGAACAACTAGTTCCACAGCAACTACACACAAACGAAATTGCAGGACTTACCAAAATAATGATAAAAATGTGGAATATTTTTTAGGAAAAGGAACACACATAAAGACAATGAAGCAACACATAATCATATAACCTCGTAGTGTTTAACAAAGTTCCTAATGCTGCTGGGAACTGACCTCATGCATATAAAGCTTGAGGAGGGAAAATGAAAAGTTTACGAACTTCTCCCTGCATGTTTCATGTGTAACAAGGTTATCGATCGGAACATATCCAGAAAGCCAAGCATATAGCTCTGATAAACCTTTCTCTCTAGCATAACTCAGCTCTGACATTGCATCAGTGGGATAATGCTTGATAGCATCTTGGACTGGATTTATCAAACATGAGGAACACCTCAAGAAAAGAAAAACGACCAGTCTTTGTAAATGTCGAGAGTGCATACTATGTACTTCTCCATCAGAATAACTTAACATAAAAGGAGACCCTTCTAGACAATTATCCTGATTCTCAACTTCAGTCAAAGGTTGGCATAAAAGGTCTTCAAAGTAAATATGGAGAAGCTGCAACCAGGAAACAAGAACCAAATGATCTAGGGATATTTGAAAACCAAGTCTGATCATCAAAACCTGCATTTTTTTAAGTTCATGAAATTAGACTGCTTGTGTGAAAGCAAAACAGATCCAATTAGCAGCAAAACATCTACATTCACATACCAATAATTTGTGTTTTAAATACTGACCGATGCTTGTGTCAGCACACTTGGCTTTCTTGCAAAGGCACCAAGATAAAAGTTTAGGCACAAGATTGATAATTTTCGAAAGAATTGCATGCTTGTCTACAGAATCATCCAACCCTTCTGCAAAACTAAATTGCTCTACAAAAGAACATAGTAACTGAATAAAATTCCCCAAAAACAAAGTCCTGGACTCATCCTTTTCACCACCGTTTCCACCAAAGATCTCATCCATTGAATCCCAAGGAGCATTCAAAATGGAAAAGCTTATCGAATTTAAAAACACTGGAACTAGCTCATCATCACACTCTTCCTTCAAAAACTTCAGTATATTTCTTAATATTCGAATTATCCCAGCTATGGTAAACAAGCTAGTATTTTTCAACTTAGGTTTAAATAAAACTACAACACTCAATAACTCAGAATCAGAAACCCCGAATCCAGTTAATGAAGGTTCAAAAGAACACGAGGATATGTTCAAGATTGACAATTCGAAGCAAATACAGAGCGAATGGATAAAAAATTCCCAACTTTTTACCTGCAATAACAAGAGAAAAAAACCTTGAAAAGGGTGAAAAGCAAACTTTAAAGCTTTAAATAGAATCTGCAAATTTGCTTAACATACTGATGAGGCTAGAAATTCAGAGAGGGTTACAAGAACATTTCCAGCTAAATGTTGACTGTATCGGCATTCCAAAGTTAACAAATTAATCTGAAAAGTAAATTTGAGAATTCTTATCATTTGGCCATTTGGGTGTTTCAAGAAAAACTGTAAAAATGACAAAAGAGAAAAAAAAAATATATGAAGAGATTACCAGATGAGCTATTACTTCAGATAAACAATGGCGATTTTGTGAGCTTGAATTTAACGGAGAAGAGGTGTCAGTCGACTGAATCAAGCGGCGAGTTTCGTTTGAAACCTGTAAAGAGAACCAGAGAATCAAGTTAAGTAATGAAAGACGGTTCAACAAAAGAAATTGAGAGAAGGAGAATAGAAGGGAACCTGAGAGAGAATAAGAAGAATGTTTTTCTCTTCTTGTTTGCTGAAAGAGAGATTCTTTGATTCCTGTCATTGTAAAAAAAAAAACAAAAACGGAAGAGGTTAACAAGAAAGAAAATGGATGGGAATTGAGATTTTGGAGAAGGAAGGAACGGACGGTGAAAGGGCGGAGAGAATCGTTGATGAGACGGCAGAGACGGGAAAACTCAGACTCAGTGAGCGAAGGTGGTGACATTTTTCTCCCCCTTTTTTTTCTTAAAGAACCATGAAATTGCATTCATAAAGGTAGAAAATTACCGACTTGTGCTAGTTTTATTGAATTAATTGAAAATTACCGACTTGTGCTAGTTTTATTGAATTAATTGAAAATTACACAAAGGTTGAACCAAGTGGTGACATGTAAAATTATTTGAATTTAAATAATTTTGTTTAAATATATTTAAATTATTAAATTATTTTTAATTAAATCAATAAAAAATATATATAGATTTTGAGATATAAAATTTTTATTATATCACGTCATAGTAATTATATTTTATCTAATATTTAATGGTTTAATGATATGTTTATAACAAAATATTAATGATGCACATATATGTCAAATTCAACAGGTTGATGCGGAGGTTTTACCATCAGGACTTATCACACGTTCTAAGGCAAAGAAATACAGGGAAGTTCTTTTCCTTACCTATGCTAACATTTCAGATTCATTTGAGAATGTTCATGCCTTAGAATATGTTGTTTATAATGTGTTGCATGCTGATATGTGACATATTTAGGTATATATATTAGTGTGTGTGTTTATTTATATATATACTATGTTAAGTATGTTTGCATTTGGTTTTAAGTATGTTTGTGTGGTTAAAATAAGACTACAAGGTTTTTTAGATGTGTTTGTCTTGTTCTGATATAGGTACTTAGGAGAACCTTAGCTCAGGAGAGCTTATGCAACTCAACTCCAGCTCAAGAGAGTCTATGCAACTCCACACCAGCTCAAGAGAGTGTATGCAGCTCAACACCAACTCAAGTGAATTATATTCAGCTTAGAAGAAGCTCAATGGAGTGCACGCAACTCACCTTAGCTTGAGACAGCTCAGAGGCTTAACTGCCAGCTCCGTTTAGCTCCTTACACTCTTAGCTAGCTCGTTTCAACTCTACTCAATTTTCAGCTAGCTCAACTCAAGCTGAAGTGACCTACGATATCTGAAACCTATCCTACTCGAACTGAAGGTGTCCTAGGCATGTGACATGCATGTGAGACACACATGGGGCCTTGTGTACATGTGTGGGCATTCAAGGGAGTACAAGCCAAACGCAACCCTTGTTTTTAAGCACTATGAGGCAATTTGGATAAGGTTGAGTGGTTTTTGTTTCAAATTTCAAACATTAAACACATGTTTAATGTGTTTATTGTGCCAAAACACTTGACTTGTAAAGATGAACGCCCAAGGAGTTATTTGTTTGAATTTTAAACAAATAAACAAATGTTTAATATGTTATTTTCGTTCAAACATGTGGCTAAGGATATTCTTAGGAGGAGTTATTTTAGCATTTAAATTTCAATTTTTATTTGAATTAAGGCCACAAATTCAAATTTGGCCAACTTCTCCTTTATTCCTATATATTTTCATAATTTTGTAAAGACAATGTTAGATAATTTTATGAAACAATACATTTGTGAGAATTTCTCTCAATTTTAGTTTTTCATTGAACTTTTCTTGATATTTTCAAACTTTTAGCGTGTTAACTCTTTGATACTTCGGGTTCCTAGATCGATATCTAGAGGGTCCAAGTTAGTTGACGGAGAACATATTTGATTCGGGTATGTTCAGTATATTGTTCGGGTTCTTTCGAGTTTAATATCGTTATTATTTTCCAGCAACTTCAACATCCAATTCTGTAATTTTGGATATTTTAATGCAGCCATGAAAGCCCTTGAAGCATTTCATCTTCATTAAATCCCAGAAACGCCATAATTCTTTCATCTCTTTTCTTTCTTTGTTTTTTAATTTTCTTTATTTTCTAGTAGTTTTAACCTCATTTTCATGTCCATAATCTTATGTTTTATTGCAGAGATATGCTTGCTACTATCTTAGATCCGTTTCAAACAAGAATGGTTGTTTTTGAAGCAACGTACCCTTATATCATATGGTAATCAGAGCTTTGATCGGATTTTAGCGCTTTCTGCACTAGATATCAGAAAAAAAAAATCAAAATTCTGGAAAAAAAGTCAAAGTCAAAGTTTGACCAAAAAGGCAATGTTAACAATAAAATTCAAAAAAATCAATTTCAATTATTTGATGTATTTTTATGTTTCTATGTGCTGTTTGACCGTGAAAAATGATGAATGATGTTTATGTTTACCATGGAATGCTTCTAAATCACCTAAAACAACTTGTTCTTGTTTGTTCGGTGATAGGATTGTTGTAAGCATTTCTAATGCAGTAAGTCCTTGTTTCTCCTTTCCTTCACTTTATTTTCAGTCTTAATTCATCGTGTTCTTGTGCAACCCTCGCCCCGGGTTAGGAGACAGGAGCGTCACCGGACAATCTTTGTACCAAAATGAATATTGCAATCAAATCCAAGACATTTTGTTTATTTGTATAACATTGCAAGTATATTCCTTTATAAAATATTGGACCAAATTAAAACTTTTTCTAACCTTAAACATATATCGATTTCCATAATTCACCTTCAATTCGTCTATCATTAATCTTGGACTCATTTTATTCCTCAATCGTAAATCATCTAACATTCGATCTCAAACGGTTTTAGTTCCAAGTCAAACTTATATATTACAATTCCAAATGCTTGTGGTACATTACAAAATCTCATATTCTAGTCACAAACGAGCTCAATTAAAGACCCTTAACCAAATTTTATTTGTTTATAGATCTTTAGATGTTCTTATTAATCAATCAATTTTAAAACTCAAGATCTGAACCAAAATTGGCTAGGGGTATCGAAACACAGTTCGATACGGGTCACCAATGTTGACTTATTGACCAAACAAGAACAGCCTGTATCGATACAGATATCGAACCAATTTCACTACTGGAGGTTTCAATATCAAAACCGGTATCGAATCGGGCTTGACTCGTTGACTTAAGGCCATGGTAGCCTGTTTCGATATAGGTATCGAATCGGGGGACCTCGAGGAGCTCACTAGAGGATTTGGTATCGAAACCGGTACCAAACCGTCTTATTATTATTAAAGGAGGTATCGATACGCCTGAAATTGATACCGATACCCCTGCTCGAAATGGAAGGATTCTAGCTTCTAATTTACTTAGACACTCTCCAAAGGCCATCTATATAACCTCAAACAAGTCCCTAAACCTTAAGGGACACTTTTAACTTATTTAGGCAACTAAAATCAACATAGCGAATTATTGAACCAAAGCATTTACCCAAGACTCTTTCTAGTCTTAAAACATGCCCATACTTTAGGAGCAATACTAACATAAAAGACGTCAAAGGCAACTTGCCAAAATCATATTCACCATTGTATATAACCTAGAACCATATAGCTATAATGCATTCATTCATACCATCCTATTTAATCCCATGCTTTACATGCTAAGGTAACTAAATTACTTACCAATGTATATGACAAAGCTAATGTAGATACAATCCATAAGTCAAGACTCAAATTGCATATAGCAAATCTAAACATATTTAGCCTTAAGGCTTACAAACCAAAAGCTCCAATAACAACATACATATGTATATATATATATATATATATATATATACAAACCATATATCAAACTTCAAGGTGTATGAGTTAATCTAAGCATGATCACTATGCCACCATATGCTAGGAGTTACGAAAGTTACAAAATATCATACTTTAGCTTGCTTGGTGGTGCTTGCTTGTAACAATCTCAATCCGACTCCGTGACTTGATTACTTGTTGTTTTGGGAAGGGGAAAACAAACGGTGGTAAGTACTTACGAGGTACTTAGTAAGGCAGTCCTAAGTCTAACCAATTTAGACATTAAACAAATAACAAGTAACATACTTCAAGTAAGCAATTAATCAAGTTCCTGATAACAATTTAATCAATGTACAAAGAGTGTCAATCGCCAAATAACATGTTTATCATAATATCATGCTTGTCATGCTTATTATGCCTCTAGTATACTATCTAAGTTCACAAATTAAATGCTCAAGTACAAGCTAGCATATCTAAGTTCGTAGATCTCATTAGTCAATTTTCATATCTCAAAGTTTCCATTATCAGAGTCATATCGAAGGCTACTTATTCATTTCAAATGCTCAATAGCAATTCATAATCAAATGTGCAATGGCAATTCATAACCAAATGTTCAATGACAAATCATAATCAAATATTCTATGGCAAATCATAATCAAATGCTCAATAGAAAATTCGCGTCCAAGTTCAAATGCTTCACAAGCAATACATTTACAAATGACTTTCACACTTTATGCCTTAACTTTCAAATTAGTTTCAGATAATGTCTTGGTATAGTTAGACTAGGTAAGTGAGTCAACAGAAGTACCAAAAAGACACCAGCAAAAGATACCCACGGTATCTAACAAATGGTGACTAACCACCAATCAAAGGTACCTATAGTACCAAACAGAAGTACCGAAGTACTAACAAATGAGCTCAAACCCTAGGCATACCGTACTACCTATGACCAACTATAGACTAAGGCTCGATAGGTATTTTATTATTCTTTGCTCATCAATCAATCCATATTAACCCAGCGTCAATTACCAAAAGCATGAATTCATAACATGTTATCAAAAAAAGCATCCATCATGCTATCATCAAACATATATACATCATGTGAACATATAAGCATACTTATCATGTTACCAACATAGCATTTATCTCATGTCATCAAACCAAAAGCATTACTATCATGCTACTAACAAAACATGTATATCATGTGAACAAATAACTTGCATACCAAACAAATATTTGTATCATCTCAGACATGCTTCATGCATGATTCTCATACCTGGCATCCCGTAGTAGTGTGTCATAACTTACCTCGGCATTTTTGAGCTATGCAAATGTACTAAGCTAGCCTTAACGATCTAGCATTCAAACATGTTATCACACAAGTTCGTTAAACATTAAACCTCCTTCCCGTTTTATCAATTATATAATTAGTCCATTTACATGACATATCAAATAAACAAAAGATGGTTAGGACCTAGGTCCTAACCCTAAGATTTGCCACACTCACAATGGTTCCAAGCAATTCAAGGATTGTAGATTGTGATCCTTTGCCCCTCTTTTTAGCTTGCTAGAGCCTTTCCTCTTCCTCTATAGTTTCTTCTTGGATTCTCTAACAAATCATATACATGGCAATTTATTAGTACATAACCAAATCAATTAAATTCAAGTGATTACATGCTTAACAAATGTAAACATGCACATTTGTTCATTAGGGACAGCTCTGCTACCCTTTCGTAAATCGAACATATCTCCTAGTTCTTATATCCAATTTTAGCCCATTTTACCTCTTTGGAAAGATAAGAAGATCCTCTAAAAGTAAAAATTAACCTCACATTTTAATACTCAACCAATAAATATCAGATTTTGCTTTAATCAGACTTGTCCAAATTTGGGATTGTTCGAACAGCCCTTATGGAAAGGCTTATAACTCTTTCTACAAAACTCTGATTGAGGTTCTGTAAATTTTTATATAAAATAGGTATATGAGAGTATTATACTTCAAAATTTGATCTCCTAACTCCATAAAATCCTACCTAGGGAAATTTTCAAAGATGACTACCCGAAATGGCATTTCTTAGGCAATTTTGGCTAACCTTTATTCCATGGCCTTAATTCATAACCTAACTTCTAAATTATTAATTCGTGATTCAAAATAAAACAAAATTATATGATATTCATTTCTAATTTAAATTTCTAATAACCCGATTCATCAAAGGTACACTCCATAATTTAGCCCTAACAAATTTCTAGCATAATACCTCTCATACCTCCTTCTAACATGGTAAACATCATTTAACCCGAATTTTCAGTCCATAACCCCAAATTTCTAGCAACTATAGACATTAAATCTCATGTCAAACAACAATCTAAAGAGGATTTAGAAGACTTACTCAATTCTTTTTAACTAGAAGCTTCAATACCCTTCAAATTTGCAAGAATTAAAGCTTGTTTCCTCAAGCTTCCATGGATTTCTCTCAAATGTTCTTTATTCTTCTATTTTTTTCTTTTTCACATGAAGGGGGAGAAAGAAAGAGACTTGGTTGATTTCTTTGCTCATTAATGTAGGTGAAATGACCATTTTTCTCTTTTGTCATAACTAGACTTGGTTTATTACAAAGGTTAGTCTATAGAATCCTTATTTTATCATGCAATCATCAAGTTTTCTATTTAATTCAATTATGTCCATTACTCCTAATCTACTTGACACATGATTCAATTTAATTTATAATTTATTCGAATCATTTTACTAACCCGATTTTTAGGGTGTTACAGTTCTTCATTAATTCGAGTCATATTCTTGTTTTTCTTTTATTTCTACTTTTCAACCTTTTTTTCATTTAAATATCCTCTAAACTACTTCTAACTCTTGTTTCTATCACCATTTCATAGATCTTAGAATTTGACATAGATAACAAGTTTAAAGGATCAAATTAGTTCCTTATAGAGCTGTTTGCGAGAGATCAAGTGGAAAAAGGCATTGAGCGTGGTGAGAACAGAAGGGGAGACAAAAAGAGCCATTCAAGCATTCTCCTGAGTGAAACACAAGCGCTGAGTGTTATTTTTCTGAGTGCATTATTCTTTTGGAGTGATCTGCGAGAATTTATTGTGTGTGTAGTGAGGGACTTTTAAATTTTCGTTTATTTAACATAATCATTTTCTTTCTTTTTTTTGTTGTAATTGTAAAACTAAGATTGATTTTGATATAACAAATAAGTGTAAGGACTATTTTTGAAATAACTTTTTATTCCTTAATTCAAAAATGATCTCTAAAGTCAAAACCAAGAACTTTGAAATACTCTTACAAGCCATTTTTACACGAGGGTATCGATACCACAAGGACAGGTATCGATACACCTGGGATTTTTTAAGGCTTGTTCTTAAGATCAAGAATAGGTATCGAAACAAGGTTCGATACCAAAACTTTCTGCCAACTCATGTTTCGATACTGGTATCGAAACAGCCGGGGAATTTTTTCAAATTATTTTTATTTTTAAAAAATACGACTCCTGGTATCGATACAGGTATCGATACACCCTTAATCCACAACAGCTATTTTCAAGCATTAAATGAGTCGACCGTTGGTGTCAGTTAATTTTTAAATGATGGTTAGCCTGTATCGAAACAGGTTTCGATACCGAGCATCACAGAAACTTTTTGTATCGAAACAGGTATCGATACACCCCTTAATAATGCACAACGGCTCTTTCTTTTCTTAGCATGTTTCGAAACAGGTACCCCGTGTTTCGATACCACCTGCTGCAGAGTGCATTTATGATGGAAAGATGAAGCTCCAACGTCCATATTTACTTTCCCAACAACTTCAACGGTTAGAAATCAATGAGAAGGTATAAAAAGAAGCATTTTCAAAAGCATTGCAACATTCATTGATCCTCAAGCAACATCTAAGCATAAAATCCAACTCAAAGCACTTCATTGCATATCCTTGCTCCGAACTCTTGTATTTTTACTTTGATCTATTGTAATCTGAGTTTGGGGAGAGTTTGTTTGTAATTGGGGCAAAATATTTATCCCTTGTATTCTCTTGTGAGGATTGAATCAATTCTTAGATAGAAGAATTGATTCGTATTGTAACGGTTATCCCTTGAACCGAGAAAAAGGTTGAATTCATTAGTGAATTGGTTTCAAAATCCTTAGTGGGAACTAAGGTAGTAGATGTAGAGCTTGTTCGAAGCTTGAACCACTATAAATCGCGTGTCCTTCAAATTCTAGCTTTTTACCGGAAATTCTTTAACTCAAATTTTTAATTACCAATTCACCCCCCTCTTGGCCATAATTCAAGTTCGATCAAATCAACAATTGGTATCAAAGCCTAATCTTTGAAGAGATTCATATCTACCAAAGAAGATCCAAAGGCGGTTAATCAAGTCCAATAATCAAAACCAATGGCCTCAACCTCTGGTTCATGGAATTAATCACACTCCATCACCAAGCCACCCTTCTTCAATAGGGATAATTACCCCTATTGAAAGAATAGGATGAGGTTATTCATCAACTCAAATGACTATGTCCTTTGGGATATAATCGAAGATGAACCTTCAATCCCAATGAAGCAAGAAGGAGACCAGCAAGTACCCAAGAGAAGAAGTGAAATGACCGATGAAGAAAGAAGGAGAATATCCACAAATGATAAAGCTCTCCACATTCTCTTTTGTACACTAGGGCCCGATATCTACTCAAAGATGTCTTCATGTACAAGTGCCAAACAAGTTTGGGATTCCTTGGAGACTACATATGAAGGCACCAACGATGTCAAGGAAACCAAAATTGGTCTACTCAATCTAAGTTATGAGAACTTCAAGATGGAGCCGGATGAAGACGTCACCAAAATGTTCGATAGATTCTTGGTGATCGTCAATGGTATCAAGGGTTTTGGTGAGATCATTCCGGAAGAAAAGCTTGTTCGAAAGCTCATCTACTCTCTTCCCGAGTCTTGGGATAGCAAGAGGACGGCCATCATAGAAGCCAAAGACCTCAAGACTCTCAAACTTGATGCTCTTGTGGGATCTCTTCTCACCCATGAGATCATGAAGAAAGGAAGAGAAAAGGAGAAAAAGAAGGAAGAGGTGAAGATCGAAAAGAGGGAAGTCGAGAAAAAGAAGCAAGGGATTGCTCTTAAAGCTTCATGTTCACAAGAAGAAATGGACACTAGTGAAGAAGAAGAGCTAGAGGAATTGGCCATGGTAGCCAAAAGATTCACTAGGCTTATGAGGGCAAATAGAAATAGAAGATTCCAAAGAAAGAGGGACTTCAAGGTAAAAGGGAAAGAAGAGGAGAAAGATCAAATAATTTGCTACGAATGCAAGAAGCCCGGTCACATTAGGACCGAATGCCCCTTATACAAAAAGAAGGGTTTTGAGAAGATAAAGAAACAAAGGGCTCACGTTGTAACTTGGAGTGATGAGGAATCATCATCCGATGAGGAAAACGAAGTAGCCAACTTGTGTCTCATGGCTCTTGAGGAGCCTAAGATAACCCTCCAACCATCTTGTAATGATCTATCTTATGTTGAACTTTATGATGCCTATGATGAATTACAAGTTGTGTATAATGAGTTGGTTTTAAAGTTCAAAGAATCAATTTTGAAAAGCAAGAAAACTATTTCCGATTTAAAATTAAAAAATGATTCTTTGACAAAAACAATTTTGGATTTGAAAGAAAATGTTGTTGGTTTAAATGGTGATTTAAAATTTTCTGAAAAAGAAAATGTTGATTTGAACAACCTTATTTCTAGCTTGAATGAAAATCACCATAAGGTGGTGAATGAGCTTAAGGAACAAATCAAAGTGGTTGAAAGTTCAACTTTTGAAAAAGAAAGCTCTTCAAAACCCAACCATGTGAAAAAAAATTTTCATGACTACAAACAAAGAAATTTTCAAAGGCATTCTAGGTATAGAAAGATTAGGAGTGTTTGGGTTCCTAAGGAACCCATTGTCTCAAATAATTTGAATGTCATTGCTACTTGGATTCCCAAGGGAACCAAGGTTTTAGGGACTAACACTCATGGACCCAAAATGGTTTGGGTACCAAAGATCAAACACTAAATCTTTGTTTGTAGGTTGAGCATTGCTTCAAGGCCAAAGCTTCAAGTCAAAACATGTGGTACCTTGATAGTGGATGCTCAAGGCATACGACTGGAGAAAAGGGATGATTCAAGGAGTTAGAGCTTAAAAAGGGTAGAGTAGTGACTTTTGGTGACAACTCCAAAGGTCAAATCAAGGGTATTGGCTCTATTGGTAATCACTCCTCTATTTTCATTAAAAATGTCTAGCTTGTTGATGGTCTTAAACATAATTTGTTGAGCATTAGTCAATTGTGTGATAAAGGTTTTTATGTCTCTTTTGATAAAAGTGGTTGCAAAATAATTGACATAGAGTCCAATAGAGTAATGCTCATAGGTCACCGCATAGGAAACATTTACATGGTGCATCTAGATGACATTAATTTTTCTCATGCATGCTTGGTTGCTAATGATGAAAATGATGCATGGTTATGACATAGAAAATTAGGGCATGCTAGCATAAGTGTTCTAGAGAAACTAGTCTCCCAAAATCTAGTTAGAGGTTTACCTAAGCTCAAGTTTTCCTTAGATAAATTTTGTGATACATGTGCTAAGGGTAAACAAAAGAGAGTTTCTTTTAAATCCATTAATGATGTTTCGACTAGTAGAGTATTACAATTGATCTATATGGATCTCTTTGGACCTATTAGGACTACTAGCTTGGGTGGAAAATCATATGCTTTTGTTATTGTTGATGATTACTCTAGATACACTTGAGTTCTATTTTTGACTACTAAAGATGAAGCCTTAGAAAAATTTATCACATTTTTAAACATTTCTCAAAATGATCTTGATCAAAGAATTTCTCATATTAGAAGTGATCATGAAACGGAATTTCAAAATCTTGGTTTTGAGTATTTTTGTAATGAAAATGGGATTAGCCATAATTTTTCGGCTCCTCGCGCTCCTCAACAAAATGGGGTAGTTGAGAGGAAGAATAGAACTCTAGAAGAAATGGCTAGAACTATGCTTTGTGAAAACAATTTACCTAAGTACTTTTGGGCGGAAGCCACAAACACTTCTTGTTATATTGCAAATTGAGTAATGATTAGGCCTATTTTAAAGAAAACTTCTTATGAGATTTTGAAATCTAAAAAGCCTAACATTACCTATTTTTATCCTTTTGGGTGTAAGTGTTTTGTTTTAAATAATGGAAAAGATAATTTAGGTAAATTTGATACAAAAAGTGATGAAGCTATTTTTCTTGGTTATTCTTCAAACTCTAAGGCTTATAGAGTTTTCAACAAAAGAACCTTAGTAGTAGAAGAGTCAATACATGTGGTTTTCGATGATAACCTCCTCCCTAGGAAGGATTCTTATGATGGTGATGATGTAGAAATCATTGAAACTATTGATGATGGACAAGCATCAAAGGTGGATGAGGTTCCAAGCAATGAGGAAGCACAAGATCCTCCAATAGAAGCTTTGGGAAATGCAAAGCTTGAAGAAAAGGAAGTGAGCTACCCAAGGGAGTTTAACTATGTCAAAAGTGGTGAAATCTTGGGTGATCCATCCAAGGGGGTATCTACTCGTTCTTCTCTTAGATTAATGAATCATTTTGCATTTATCTCATGCATAGAGCCCAAAAATCTGAATGAAGCTTTAGATGATGATTATTGGATTTTGGCTATACAAGAGGAATTAAATCAATTTGAGAGAAGTAATGTATGGACATTAGTTGATAGGCCTAATAACAAATCTACTATAGGAACTAAATGTGTTTTTAAAACAAACTAGATGAGAGTGATAACATAGTGAGAAACAAAGCTAGATTAGTTGCTCAAGGTTACACTCAAGAGGAAAGAATAGATTTCGATGAAACTTATGCACCCGTAGCTAGAATGGAAGCCATTAGGATGCTAATAGCATTTGTATGTTATCATGATTTCAAGCTTTTTCAAATGGATGTCAAAAGCGCTTTCTTAAATAGTTTCATAAATGAAGAAGTGTATGTTGAACAACCACCGGGTTTTGAAAATCCAAAATTTCCAAACCATGTCTTCAAACTAACAAAAGCTTTATATGGTTTAAAACAAGCTCCTAGAGCTTGGTATGAAAGGCTTTCAAACTTTTTAATAGAAAAAGGTTTTGAAAAGGGAAAGGTGGATACTACACTTTTTATAAAAAAATTTAAAAATGATATCTTAGTAGTTCAAATTTATGTTGATGATATAATCTTTGGATCTACTAATGAATATTCGTCAAGAATTTTCTAAGCTTATGCAAAGTGAATTCGAGATGAGCATGATGGGAGAACTCTAATTCTTTTTGGGACTCCAAATCAAGCAAAAGAAGGATGGCACTTCCATCAATCATGCCAAGTACATCAAAGATATGCTCAAAAAGTTTGGCTTGGAGAATGTCAAACCTCAAGCCACTCCTATGAGCTCCTCTACTAAGCTTGACAAAGATGAAGGAGGTAAGTGTGTTAATTCTAAATTATATACATCCATGATAGGTTCTTTGCTTTACCTTACCGCCAGTAGACCGGATATTATGTTTAGTATTTGCTTGTGTGCTAAATTTCAAGTTAGTCCTAGAGAATCACACCTTGTAGCCATTAAGAGAATTTTTAGGTACCTTAGAGATACACCTTGTTTAGGTCTTTGGTATCCTAAAGCTTCTTCTTTTGATCTTCATGCCTATTCGGATGCGGATTATGGAGGTTGTAAGATAGATAGGAAAAGTACTTCCGAAACTTGTCAATTTCTAGGTAGTATGCTCATATCTTGGTTCTCTAAGAAACAAAATAGTGTAGCTCTATCTACCACCGAGGCGGAGTACATATCCCTAGGGAGTTGTTGTGCACAAGTTTTATGGATGAAACAAAAACTCTTAGATTATGGCATCAAAGTTAAAACCGTACCTCTTAAGTGTGATAATACTAGTTCCATATGTCTTACCAAAAACCCCATTCAACACTCTAGAACCAAACACATAGAAATTAGACACCACTTCATTAGAGATCATGTGTCTAAAAATGATGTTGTCTTAGAGTTCGTTGACACCTTGAATCAATTAGTGGACATCTATACTAAACTTTTGGATAAGGAGCGTTTTTGGACCCTTAGGAGAGAGTTAGGTCTAACTAGCCTACCTTGACTTCCTAAGTGTTATCTCTTTGCTTATATTGCTTGAATCTTGTTTTAAATCATGCTTATGTTGCTTTTGTGTCTTGATGTTTCCATGCAAGTTGCTAGGGGGAGTATGAACTTATTCATGCTTAATAAACATGTCATTACATCATACGCATGCTTCTAGGGGCTTTAGAGACTCATTTCTAGTACTTTTAGTAGCCTAAATGCAAAGCAAAGGTTGAAGGTATCGATACAGCTGATCCCTGTTTCGATACTTGTTCGTCAGCCAATCTGGGTTTTTGGTGATGACATGGCCAATGATTGATCGTTTTGATTTTTCTTATGCTTTGCTTTTTAGCTATTAGGACTAGTTATGATGCATTCATATTAGAACTTATGCACCTATGTTTTTTTCTTTATTATTGTTGGATTATATTTTTTTTAGATACTTTGCTTGCTATGGATTATGTTTCCTATGAAATTTTATCATATTTAAATGTTATAATTGCTTTATTCTATTACCTTGTTTATCATTGATTTTGATCTAACAAAAAGGGGGAGAAAGTTTTATGACTTTAAGTTTCGAAACCATCTTTTTTGGCACATATTAAGGGGGAGTCTTTCAACCAAATCGTATTTCAAAACTTAAAATTTTTAAATGGTTTTGTTATATCAAAAAGGGGGAGATTGTAAAACTAAGATTGATTTTGATATAACAAATAAGTGTAAGGACTATTTTTGAAATAACTTTTTAGTCCTTAAGTCAAAAATGATCTCTAAAGTCAAAACCAAGAACTTTGAAATACTCTTACAAGCCATTTTTACACGAGGGTATCGATACCACAAGGACAGGTATCGATACACCTGGGATTTTTCAAGGCTTGTTCTTAAGATCAAGAACAGGTATCGAAACAAGGTTCGATACCAAAACTTTCTGCCAACCCATGTTTCGATACTGGTATCGAAAATCGAAACAGCCTGGGAAATTTTTCAAATTATTTTTATTTTTAAAAAATACGACTCCTGGTATCGATACAGGTATCGATACACCCTTAATGCACAACGGCTATTTTCAAGCATTAAATGAGTCGACCGTTGGTGTCAGTTAATTTTTAAATGATGGTTAGCCTGTATCGAAACAGGTTTCAATATCGGGCATCACAGAAACTTTTTGTATCAAAACAGGTATCGATACACCCCTTAATAAATGCATAACGGCTCTTTCTTTTCTTAGCATGTTTCGAAACAGGTACCCCGTGTTTCGATACCACCTGCTGCAGAGTGCATTTATGATGGAAAGATGAAGCTCCAACGTCCATATTTACTTTCCCAACAACTTCAACGGTTAGAAATCAATGAGAAGGTATAAAAAGAAGCATTTTCAAAAGCATTGCAACATTCCCAACTCTTGTATTTTCACTTTGATCTATTGTAATCTGAGTTTGGGGAGAGTTTGTTTGTAATTGGGGCAAAATATTTCTTGAGAGAGAACTTTCATTTGCCTATTTATCCCTTATATTCTCTTGTGAGGATTGAATCAATTCTTGGGTAAAAGAATTGATTCGTATTGTAACGGTTATCCCTTGAACCGAGAAAAAGGTTGAATTCATTAGTGAATTGGTTTCAAAATCCTTAGTGGGAACTAAGGTAGTGGATGTAGAGCTTGTTCGAAGCTTGAACCACTATAAATCGCGTGTCCTTCAAATTCTAGCTTTTTACCGAAAATTCTTTAACTTAAATTTTTAATTGCCAATTCACCCCCTCTTGTCCATACTTCAAGATCGATCAACTCAACAGTAATAATAGGTAATGACGGTCATAGTACCGGTGAAGGTAATCCACTAGATTTGCAAATATAGGCTTTTGCTTGAACTTTGTAGCGTCTTTTAGACCAAGGATTGGAGTCTATTTAGTCTCGTTTGAATAGAATAGATGAGGGTGGTTATCAATCTGTCCCAAATGAGAACCATGATGAAAATAACGTCGAGCAATCACCAAGGGTGAATCGTCGTGCATGAAAAATTGATGATAATTTATCTAACATTAAAGTTTCTATACCTTTTTTCCAGGGACGTTCAGATTCTGATACATATCTTCCTTGGGAAAGCAAGGTAGAACATGTGTTCGACTGTTATAATTATTTTTAGTAGAAGAAGGTTTGATTGGCAGTGGTGGAGTTTATTGATTATGCATTGATCTGGTGGGATCAATTATGCGTAAGTCGATGATGTACCGGAGAAGGTCTAGTGAGAACATGGACAGAAATTAAGCAAATCATATAAAAACGATATGTTCCTTCTCACTATCACCGTGACTTATTTGTGAAGTTACAATTTTTGAAATAGGGTAGTAGGAGTGTTGAAGACTACTACAAGGATATAGAAGTGTCCATGACGAGAGCGAACATTATGGAAGACCGAGAGGCTACTATGGCACATTTTCTTGCTTGTTTAAATACTAAAATTGCCAATGTTGTCGAATTGCAGCCTTATGTGGAATTGGAAAATATGGTACACATTTCCATTAAGGTGGAGAGAAAGCAGCGTCGGAAATTGATAAACCAAGGTAGTACTCCTTTTAAACCTTTTTCAAGTTCTTCAAACGTTCCTAACAATTTCAGAAAGCCACCACCACAAGAACCACTTTAGATTCGAGAACAAGGTGAATCCAGCAAGTCAAAGCCTCCCATTGCTGGTAATAGACGTGGTAAACAACCAGTGGTGACATAGGAACGTTCAAGGGACATTTTATGCTTCAAATGTCTAGGGAGAGAGCATGTTTCAAGTCAATGCCTGAATCGAAGGGCCATGATGTTGTTAGATAATAGAGAGATTGAGTCTGAGTCGGAGGAAGGCGGGCAGGACCCTCCTATAGTGGACGCAGATGATGATGATGACAATATGAAGACGTTTGCCATCGATGAAGCACATGTTGTCAAGAGAAGTCTGCAGACTCAACCAATCCAAAATGAACAGCAGCGAGAGAACATCTTTCATACGAGATGCCTTATGAACGAAAAGGTATGTGTTGTAATTATCGATGGTGGTAGTTGCACTAATGTTGCTAGTTATGTGATGGTTGAAAAGTTAGGTTTAAAGACGACAAAGCATCCCAATCTTTACAAGTTACAATGGTAGAATGACGGTGGAGAGATTAGAATGACCAAGCAAGTTTGGGTGTCGTTTGCCACTAGAAAGTGCAAGGATGAAGTACTTTGCGATGTCGTTGTGATGGATACGAGTCATTTGCTATTGGGTCGTCTGTGGCAGTTTAACTAAAAGACGAATCATGATGGTTTTACGAATAGGTATTCTTTTAAGCATGCTGGAAAGAAGATAACCTTGGAACCATTGACGCCTAGTCATGTGCAAGAAGATCAAGCGATATTGCGAAAGAATATTGAAGAAGTTCGTGAGAAAAAGAAGATGAATGTGTATGTCAGCAACAAGGAAATCAGGAAATGTCTTTCCTCTCGGATTTCTGTATTTATTTTGTTATTTCAAGATAATTGTTTATTGGCTGAGAATTTTGGTTATTTGCCTGCTTCTATTTCTTCTCTTTAGCAGGATTTTGAGGACATATTTCTAGATGAAACACCTAACGGATTGCCCCCTCTTCGTGGCATTGAGCATCAGATTAACTTTATTCCAAGTGTCACGATTCCGAATAGACCAGCATACCAAAGTAATCCTGAAGAAACAAAGGAACTTCAACGATAGATTTCTGAGTTATTTGACAAGGGTTACATTCGAGAGAGTCTGAGTCCGTGTGCTATACCACTGTTGCTGGTACCAAAGAAAAACAAAACTTGGAGGATGTGTGTTATTGTCGAGCAGTGAACCAAATTACAATCAAGTATCGGCATCCCATTCCTCGACTCGATGACATGCTGGATGAGTTATACGGACTGACTATCTTCTCCAAAATTGATATAAATAGTGGATATCATTAGATTCGCATGTGAGAAGGCGACGAGTGGAAGACCGTCTTCAAAAAAAAACTAGGTTTGTACGAATGGTTAGTGATGCCTTTTGGTTTAACTAATGCACCTAGTACTTTTATGCGTTAGATGAATCATGTTCTACGGTCTTTTATTGGTAATTTTTGTGTTGTATACTTTGATGATATCCTGACTTATAGCAAGACTTTAATAGATCATGTAGAACATTTGAGAGTTATTTTACAGACTTTACGAAAGGAGAAGTTGTTTAGAATCATGGAGAAATATGTGTTTTGTACTAACAAACTTACATTTCTTGGTTACATTGTTAGTTCTCAGGGAGTTGAAGTTGATCCTAAGAATGTCAAGGCGATTCAAGAGTGACCATGATCGACTTCAGTCAGTCAGGTTAAATCATTTCATGGTTTAGCCAGTTTTTATCATCGATTTGTTTCTCATTTCAGTTCTATTACCGCTCCCTTAACAGGTATTATAAAGAAGAACTCAATCTTCTCTTGGGGTAAAGAATAGGAAGACGCCTTTCTGAAAATAAAATATTGATTGATAAAAACACCTGTTTTAGCATTACCTAATTTTGATAAAATATTTGAAATTGAATGTAATGCTTTTTCAGTTGGCATAGGTGTTGTTTTGTCACAGGAAAAGAGGCCCATTGCATATTTTAGTGAGAAACTTGGTGGAACAACGTTAAATTATCTTGTCTATGACAAGGAGATGTATGCACTAATTCGGGCTTTGGAGAGTTGACAACATTATTTGTTGCTTAAGGAGTTTGTGATCCACACTGACCATGAGGCTTTACGATATATTACAGGTCATCATAAATTGAACAAACGACATGCTAAATGGGTTGAATTTTTAGAGTCTTTTCCTTATGTTATTCAATACAAAAAGGGTAAAGACAATATCGTTGTTGATGCTTTATCACGTAGATATGCATTGTTGAGTTATCTTGATTCACATTTGATTGGTTTTGCATATATTCGTGAGTTGTACTCTGATGATCCTGATTTTAGAGATAAGTTTAATGCTTGTGAGAAAGGCGCAGATGGAAAGTTTTACAGGCATAATGGTTATCTTTTCAAATAAAACAAGATATGCATTCCTCAAGGTTCGATGCGTGATATTCTACTTTTTGAGGCACATGAAGATGGATTGATGCATCATTTTGGTGTCACTAAGACGCTACACACATTGAAGGAGCTGTTTTGGACAAAGATATGTAGAGATGTTGAAAGGTATTGTGAACATTGTGTGACATGTAGGAAAACAAAATCGAAGGTTTCACCACATGGTATGTACTTACTTCTACCTATTCTTGATTCCCCTTGGACTGATATTTCAATAGATTTTGTTTTGGGATTGCCTCGAACTAGAAATGGTAGAGAGAGTTTCTTTCTTGTGGTTGATAGGTTCTCTAAGATGGAATATTTCATCGTATGCCATAAGACTGATGATGTTGTTAATGTAGTTAACTTGTTCTTTAGAGAGATTGTTCAATTATATGGTATTCCTAGGTCAATTATTTCTGACAGGGATGTTAAGTTTCTAAGCAAAATACGTATGAAACT
This sequence comes from Abelmoschus esculentus, assembly GCA_035048815.1. Taxonomy (NCBI): domain Eukaryota; kingdom Viridiplantae; phylum Streptophyta; class Magnoliopsida; order Malvales; family Malvaceae; genus Abelmoschus; species Abelmoschus esculentus. The sequence continues at coordinate 13,204,709 of JAUCBN010000036.1, forward strand.
CATGTTTTCTACTACATATCATCCCTAGACTAATGGACAAACTGAGATTGTTAATCATGTTTTATCTACTTTGTTGTGTTCCATAATTAAAAAGAACATTAGGACTTGGGAAGATTGTTTACCACATGTTGAATTCGCTTATAATCATGTTATACATTCTGCTACAAAATGTCACTGTTTGAGGTTGTTTATGGTTTTAATCCTATTATGCCTCTAGATTTGTTGTCTTTGCCACAAGAACAGCTGATAAGCAAGGACGGAAAAGCGAGAGCAAATTATGTGAAGTGTATACATCAACAGGTTAAGGAGAACTTAGAGCAAAGGACTCAACAGTACGAAAAGCAAGCAAACAAGGGAAGAAAGTGAGTCACCTTCAATGTTGGTGAATGGGTAAGGGTTCACTTCTAAAAGGAACGATTTCCAGCCCAAAGGCGGTCTAAGTTGTTACCACGAGGAGATGGTCCTTTTTATGTGTTGGAGAAAGTGAATGACAACGCCTACAAGATAGACTTACCGGGCGAGTACACTGTAAGTGCCGCATTTAATATTTCTTATTTAACCCCTTATGATGATTCTGTAGATTTGAGGTCAAATACTTTTCAAGAAGGGGGGCATGATGTGAACACATCATGTCAAGTTCAACAGGTTGATCTGGAGGTCTTACCATCAGGACCTATCACACGTTCTAAGGCAAAGAAATATAAGGAAGCTCTTTTCCTTATGCTAACATTTCAGATTCATTTGGGAATGTTCATGCCTTAGAATATGTTGTTTATAATGTGTTGCATGTTGATATGTGACATATTTAGATATATATATTAGTATGTTTGTTTACCTATGTATATACTATGTTAAGTATGTTTGTATTTGGTTTTAAGTATGTTGGTGTGGTTAAAATAAGACTACAAGGCATTTTAGATGTGTTTTCCTTGTTCTGATATAGGTACTTAGGAGAACCTTAGCTCATGAGAGCTTATGCAACTCAACTCTAGCTCAAGAGAGTCTATGCAACTCCACACCAGCTCAAGAGAGTGTATGCAACTCAACACCAACTCAAGTGAATTATATTCAACTCAAAAGAAGCTCAATGAAGTGCACACAACTCACCTTAGCTCGAGGCAGCTTAGAGGCTTAGCTCCTAGCTCTGTTTAGTTCCTTACACTCTCAACTAGCTCGTTTCAGCTCTACTCAATTTCCAGCTAGCTCAACTCAAGCTAACTTGACCTACGACATCTGAAACCTATCCTACTGTCGCAACCGTTTTAAAACCGAAAACGTGTGAAAAAATAGCCTGACGATTAGTCTTGAGAAATCCGAATTTTATTACTTTTAACCCAAAATTTTAAAAAAGTGTTTATAATTTAATTTTAAAAATATATTTGGAGTCGTCACTGGCCACTTTGGTAGGCCAGACACCATAAAACAAACCAGAGATTCGTTAAAAACATTTGGGTTCGGGAGTCGGTTACGTATAAGGACGACCCTTACAAACGCCCAAAAATTGGTACCTTATTAATTACACATGGAATTTTGATATTTTGAATATAGATATTAATTTAATTCTTTATTGTTAAAGAAACACTGCTTGAATTGAGGATATCCTTTTGATTAAGAAAATATATCTCTTTTAAACTCGGGCCGAATGAGTCGTCCTCTAGATAGGAAATCTCACCCAAATTTAAAGAAATATAAATTCTGCCTCAAAAGGTTTAAATGCATGACCATTTATTTATCTTGTTCATTTTAAGTTCTAACCTAGGAAGGCTCCATTAATTAAATATTAAAATACTAGTTAAATTATTAATTTCACCAAATGTATGATAACATCCGAATGCTCGGACACTACCATCTTCTCAGTTAATAAAATTAATAACTTTATTAACGTCATTAATTATTTACCTACCAATTTTATTTAATTCTAAACCTAAATTTTTCATCAAATTCTAGGTTTTTAATAGCACATGAATTCGATACCAAGGTACACTCTTTAGACCAACATCATGGTACGTCAAAACACCGGCCTCTCAGTGTATCCGAGGTATAATATTCAAATACTATCGTTACTAATTATCTCCCTATTTAATTAATTAATTAAAGCAACTAATCCTAGAAGGCTCTAAATTAATTAACTAAATGATGATTAAGTGATCTCCTAACAAATATGCCATGTGATTTTTTAAAATAAAACATAATTAAATAAAATGAAATAAATAAACAAAATAAAGGAACTTGATTACTTTTCATTAGAAAATATGGGAGTTCGAATTACATCCAAGATGATCAAAATTGAGCACAAAGGGACTTACATGGTAAAGATAAAAAAAAAAAAACAAGAGTTCAATTTCAAAGAATGAATTAGATTTAATTAAGTTTAATTAATTTTAAGGTTTAGAATCATTAATTAAATTAATAATTTAATCAAAATTTCCTAAGCTTTAAATTTTAATTAATCCTAATTAAAGTCAAATTTTATGAAAATTTAGTTTTAAGGTTCACTTAGGCTAAATTAGATCTAATTAGGTTAAATTAATTTTAAATTTTATCTTAGAAACTAAATTAAATTCAACTAAGAACCTAATTAAATTATTTCTAAGCCTTTTAAAAAAAATTAAACCTAATTAATATCTAAATTAACTAATTTTGAGTTTTAGGGTTCAATTTAGGTTCAAACTAGATTAAATTAGATTAAAATAATTTTAAATTCAACCTTAGAAATTAAATTCAATCAAGAACCTAATTAAATTATTTCTAAGCCTTAACATCAAATTAACACCTAATTAACATCTAATATTTGATTAAATTTTGAACTTGGGGTTCGATCTAGAGTGAAACTAAGGACTTAATTGAGTGAATTTTAAAGTTTTAAGGGTTAATTAGGGTGTTTGGGGACCAAAATGAATAACAGTCTAAAGCTCGAAGGACTCATGGGAGAAAATTCCCTTGTTTTCTCACAAACACTAAAAACCTAGAAAAACTTCCCATTTTGGATCAAAACACACATATTTTAGGATGATGTTCATCTTGTTCTAAAATGAACATGAAGAACACTATGAACATCAACCCGAAACACCATGAACTCCGCCCATAGATCCAACCTACCGCCACTAACCACCACTCCGGTGAGTTCGCCGACGACCTCTAAAACCACCGAAAACATCTAGGAAACTCAATTTTTAGATCTAAACACCATAAACGCACCTAAATCTCACCCTTAATCATTCAAAAACCACTCGAATGACACCTTAAAAATACTTAAATCTATCCGGATTTCTCCCTAAAACCGAAAATAACAGAGATGAACCAAAAGCAACTAACGAGAGAAAAAAAAACAAGGGCTTACCTCCTCAATCCACCGAAAATCTCTTTCGATTGCCCTCTTGCCGATCCAAACTCTCCGATTCAAACTTTCAGCTCTTTTCATTCAATTCCCTTTTTTCAGATTCGAAGGTCTCTATTTAAAGGATTTTTCAACAATCCTAACTCAAATAAAAAACTACCAAATCCCTAAAAATTCTCCTACTATCCCTCAACACAATCCTCACTAAATCTAAAACTCTCACATATCTTTAAATTTTCTGTTTTTTATTTTTTATTTTAGTTTTTGTATTTTTTATCTTTTTATTTGATTTTTTAGTTATTTATTTTATTATTATTTTTTAAAAAGAAATTCGTGTTAACACCTACTCGAAGGGAAGATATCCTAGGCATGTGCCATGCATGTGAAACACACATAAGAGCCTTGTGCACATGTGTGGGCGTTCAAGGGAGTGCAAGCCAAACGCAACCCTTGTTTTTAAGCACTAGGAGACAATTTGGATAAGGTTGAGTGGTATTCGCTTCAAATTTCAAACATTAAACACATGTTTAATGTGTTTATTGTGCCAAAACACTTGGCTTATAAAGATGAACACCCAAGGAGTTATTTGTTTGAATTTCAAACAAATAAACACATGTTTAATGTGTTATTTTTGTTCAAACATGTGGCTAAGGATATTAGGTGCTTAGGATGAGTTATTTTAGCATTTAAATTTCAATTTTCGTTTAAATTAAGGTCATAAATTTAAATTTGGCCAACTTTTCTTTATTCCTATATATTTCCATAATTTTATAAAGACAATGTTAGACAATTTTATGAAACAATACTTTTGTGAGAATTTTTCTCAATTTCAGTTCTTCATTGAACTTTTCTTGACATTTTCAAATTTTGTTTGAGCGTGTCAACTCCTTGATACTTCGGGTTTCTATATCGATATCTAGAGAGTCCAAGTCCGTTTACGGAGAATATATTCGATTCGGGTCTACTCAATATATTGTTCGAGTTCTTTCGAGTTCAATATCGTTATTATTTTCCAACAACTTCAACAGCCAATTCTGTCATTTTGGATATTTTAATGCAACCATGAAAGCCCTTGAAGTATTTCATCTTCATTAAATCCCAGAAATGCTTCATCTCTTTGTCTTTCTTTGTTTTTTTAATTTTCTTTATTTTCTAGTAGTTTTAACATCATTCTCATGTTCATAATCTTGTGTTTATTGCAAAGATATGCTTGCTATTATCCTAGATTGTTTCGAACAAGGATGGTTATTTTTGAAGCAACGTATCCCTATATCAATTAATTAAATGACTAAACTATAACTTTAAAAAACATGATGTTTGTATTTAGATTAATCGATAATTTTATGGAATAACTGATTTAAAAATGGTTAAAACGATTATACTATCTTTTTTATAAAAGTTTATAAAAATTTTAATACATATTTTTTTGTATAGATCAAAATTTTTATATTTTTTAAAGAAATTTGGTATATACCAAAATTTTTACATTTTTTATAAAAAAAATTATTACATATATTTTTAAAAATTTAGTATGTACCAAAATCTTTATATTTTTTTTAAGAATTTTAGTATATCGAAAAATATGTAACAAAATTTTTTACTTTTACAAGAAAAAATAGTACAATTATTTTTTTTTTAGCATTTTTTAGTTTATATTTTTTTAGAAAAACCCTTTGGACTAATGATTAAATACCATTGGGTGTATTTTACCCTTTATTTACTTGCTCATTTGTTTTTGATAAAGTATATTAATGGTTACTTAACTTTTAGAGTATTTTTATTTTGGTCACCAAACTTAAAATTTTTATTAAGATCATCCAACTTTTATTTTGTTTTTATTTTAACCCATCTCGATATCTTTCGTTAAAGAGTATTGACTTAACCCGTTAATTTTTTCTCAAGGTAAACTATATAAATGGTCACCAAACATTTAAAATGAAATTTTAACGGTTAATTCAAGTGTGGAACCCATATCCTGCTTTCTAATCTTTATGCTGCAACCGAGAGATGGCGACACGAAGTAGATATGACGAGAAAGATAAGAGACTTGACGTTTGAATAGGATCCTGAGCCAAGTTGGATTGAAGATAAAAACAATTATGATGCAGAAGCTGAACTGCATAGGTTAAGAGGGAACATGGCAAGTTCAGTAACAAATGACTTTGTCTCAGGTTTTTAGTTTAACATCAGAAACCCAACATAGGAATAATAGTTTTCAAATCTTATTTCTCATAAAAAACAGAAAATCCCTACAATGTGTTCTACAATGTTACAGTAATAAGGATCTTGGAGTACTTTAAACAATGTTGAAAAGACAGAAAAAGAGATTAGTTTCACAAAGCAAACATCTTACGGGGGGGGGGGGGGGGGGGGGGGGTCTCTGGATATCACCAAGAAGCCTACAGGATCCTTCAACTCCTGAGCTAATGATGCTTCACTTTAAAGGTATATCATGAGAAGATAAACTGTCAAAAATGAACTATGTGCCCCCTTTATGACATGTGCAAAGGATCATTGCAACCTTCCAAAAAAAAAGGATTATTTCAGTGAACAGAAAGTAGCTTTGGGATTTCCATATTCAACTTACAGGACTAACGCCGGGCAGTTCGGGATTTCGGTCTTGATGATTTCTGCAAGACCGCACATCGAAGAGGTTAGTTAAGACTTAAGAGAAATATAATTGATCCAAGTGACAATGTTGACTTGGAATTTTAGTATGCTTTTTAACCCGACTGTTCTTTAGGACAATTATGAAAAGGAGAAGAAAAATTGAAAGCCATGAGAACACTCTACTCACAGATGCAGCCCCAAAGCTAGCACCAGAACCAGTTGGAGCACCTGAAAAGAAAAAAAGAACCCAGAAGCAATACTAAACATGATCTGCAAACGACATTGCTTGAAAATAGAAAGAAGTGATTGCAGAAAAATAATAATAATAGCATAGGAAGGTACCAGAAGCAAATGGTATTGAAAAAGAACCTCCAGCAGTTGGAGTAGAACCGAAAGCTGGTGTGGTATTAGAAAAAAGTGAGGGAGTGGATGCAGATCCAAAGAGAGATCCTGACGAGGAACTGAAAAGGGATGTTTGGATGGAAGCTCCTGTGGTTGGAGTTGCAAACAGAGAAGACGACATGGAAGAAGCGGGAGTGGAAGACGGTGTACCAAAAAGAGACATTCCACCTCCTGAAGATGCTGTGGATGGTGCTGCGGATGCCTGTGGGGCAGAGGCTGCTGCAGGAGTTGCCGCTGAGCCAGCAAGCAACCCAGCAACCTGAGTTGACGGTTGTGAGTTTGTAGGTAAATGTAAGGTTGGATGTGCCCTCTTAGCAGCAGCTTCTTGCTTGGCAGTTTCTCTCCGATCAGCTTCAAGAAAAGGGTTATTAACATCTCCTCTGCGACGGTGATCAGCAAGATATGCTGTTTTCATTGATTCAATGTATTGATGAATGCTCTCTGCCTACAAAACACAATCATATGACAAGTTAAATCTTTCTTTCTTCTATGTTCTATTTTGGGTGGGGTGGATAGGTGTTAAAGGTGCAAGTAAAACATAACTGCACAGATACAAGGACGTGCATCTTCCTTATTACCTTGGCAGCCACATGAACAAAAAAGTCATGCACATTGGACATGACTTCTGGAAGAGATTGCAATAATGATGATGCTTGATTGATAGAGTTTCTGTAAGAATTAAAAAGGAGAAGTTGTTCCAACTCTTCAATCCACTGACGGCACTCACCCAAATACTTCTCAAATCTAGCAACGGTATACTGTAGAAACGGAGATGGCTTCTTGGGAAGCCCATGATAAAAATCAAAAACAGGTACCATGGTTGCAGCAGTTGGTTGAGCACTGGAACCTGGTGCCGTTGTTGCTCCTGGAGCCTGGGATGGTGCTGTGGCATTTGAAGCGCCTACTGTGTTTGAATGAAGGAACCGGGGCCGAAGCATCGTGAAAGAACGAACAGCAATCTCTGTGTTTCTCAACATATCTTTCACAGTAGCCATCAATTCCTGCAGCAAAGCTTTCTGCCTCTCCGTGGCAGTGGTGATTCCTCCAAGTTCCTGTTGAAAATAACCATGCCATTTTATACAGCAATGCTAAACACTACAATATGCAAAGGACAAGCAAAATGTTTCAAAATTGATGGCTTATTATACACATCATTCAGACAGGAAATACTTCATACTTTGAGGGGCTAAAATCCACCGACTGATCCAAAACTGTATCAATGCAATGCCTCAAGAAGCAGGAAAAGTTTGAGAGAAAGAAAAACCAAAAATGAAAGCAGGAGCAACTGCACAATTTAATAAGTAAAGCAAAGTTTAAACCTGGACAATGTGGCTAGCATCAAGCTCGAAGCCTTCATTGGAAACCGAAGAATCGTAGAGGCGACTACACTGATCTAACCTTTGGCTTTCATCTCTATACTCCAATATCCTTTCCCTAAATTCCAAGAAGATAATCACACTACTTAGTACGAGAGTGTAATATAACAATAATAAATACCAACAACCAAGCTCATCCAATAAACCAAATCAGCAAGTGAAGCTATATCTCACACTTTTCCAGGTGAATTAAAATATCAAAATGCATGGAAAAAAATAAGTTTTATTTTAAATTAACCACAACAGACAGTCAAAAAAATCATTACTTACGAATCCAAAACAAAACCCATTATAAAGAAATGAAAGCATACTCGATTTGAAGCAGAAACTTCTGAGAATCAGGATGCAGATCAGCCCATTTAGTGCTGTAATTAGCAGGAGTCTTGTCATTAGTAAAAAGAAAAAGAGGCTGTTGCTGTTGCTGCTGCTGCTGTGGAAACTGTAATTGATGTTGCTGCTGTACTTGTTGCTGTTGGGGTTGGAAAAATAGGGTGCTGCTTGGCTGGAAAGGTGATTGTTGCTGTTGGGGTTGAAACAACGACTGGGGTTGCTGGGGTTGTGGAGTTGCAAAAAACGATGACATTGCTGTTGTTCCCTGGAAACAAATACTATGGTTCGGATTGAGGAAGAAAAATACTTGGTTTTAAACCCTAGAGGGAAAATCATCGAGGAAAGTCGGAGGAATGGAGAAGACCCGACCCGACTTTCTTCTCCAAAAAGACAAAGAAGATCCGACCCGAACTTGAACTAATGCCTTTTTCGCTTTTGTTGGGAATAGCTGATGTACTTTAATTTGTTTATTTTTATTTCTATAAATTAAAATGGATCGAATTAAAGTATATAAACTAAAACCACAACTTACTTATCAAATGGATAAGTCTACTACGTCCGTCGAATACCGCTAAACATTATTAATATTAAACATTACTAATACAAATAAATTAATTAATAAAGATTAAAAATATTAAGGACTCAACAAATAATTAATAATTACTTAAAATATAATTCTAATTAAATTATTTTTCATAAGAAAAACTACAAGGGTGATCCAATTATATATTTTTTTTGTTGGTAACCCAATTAATCTTTTTCTCAAAAATATCATTAATATTTTATTTTATCATCATTTTGGTCACCGAACGTTAAGTATTTAACGAAGATTGTCACGTAACATAGTTTAATATAATCCCTAAAATTATTAATTTTTTTTTAATTAAAATGGAAGCTAATAGACTAGATTATATAGCAGTAGTCTTGTAGTAGGGGGACCGTCAATATCTCTGATAAGTAAGTTCTTGATAGAATCCGGGAGCTTCGTGGAGAGTAAAGTTGTAGTGAGTCAAAGTGGCATTTCTAGGCAAATTATCAGCAACCTGATTTGCTTCGCGTGGAATCCATGTGAAATCGACTACCCAACCTCGTTTGTGTAAATTTGAGATGACTCGGACAAGAGAGATGAAGCTATGGCTTGCGTCCGGATCTTTTATATTAGTTTAATCCTAATAAGAAACAACTCATCAAATATTTGGACTAAACATCAAATTTATCCCTTTTTTTCTATAACTCTACGGATATAAATTTCTTAGATTTTTTTCGGCTCGTTATTTTTGAAAATCTATCTCTCTTTGGATGAATTTCGAAACTCCGACATCAATGAGTCCATAAAGACAAATCTCCTTGAAACAAATAAAATCTTAGCCTGATTTAAACTGCATTTGAGGAGTTAATCAACCCCAACGTTATTATTGTCGAAGAAAATTCATCAAACAATCAATCTGCATTATTGCAGGATTCAAAAAAAAATTAATTTCCTAGCTTTCTGTATTTGAAGAGTTAATTAATGGCATATAGATTATACATAAAGTTTAAGTAATGTTATTTTGGTTTATAATATTTTTCGTTTTTAAAAGAAATTGTATAAATTAATATATGTGATTATCAATATCTATAAGTACTTGTATAAATATATTTTTATATTTATCAATTTAATTAAATCTTATAATTAAGATTTGTTGATGCATAATGTGGGAATCAATGCTTTTGTAGTTTTTTGCTTTGTTTGATCGCTGCGGATAAAATGTTGTGTGATAATGTATAGGATGTGCTAAATAGAAAGTTTGGTGGGTGTCATTGAGATTATTATATATTATAAATATAATATTTACTTTTTATCGAATAAAAATTATGAAGCGAAGGAATTTTATTTTATCAATAAAAAATTTTAATTATTAAAATATAATGTTTTTTTTAAGTATTTATGTGAAAATTTCTTTAAAATCTTTTATCTTTAGATTCTTAAAAAAATTTAAAATATATTTCACGTGTTCATACTACTAATTAAATTTGATAGAGTTACAAAATCTCGATTAAAGATAGTACTTGATTGAGTCTTACGACTCTCTATCCAAATCAGGAGGATGAATCATACGAGGCATTCTTTAAATATTCTTGATTATCTAAAAACAAAATTTTGAGGCTAAAATCGTACACAAACATTTAAAATTATAATATTTTATTATTAAAACTTAAGATTTTTACTTACCAAAATAAAAACATCAAACATAAATTTATTGATTATAATTTGCATTATATGCGATATATAAATGTTTTCGTTTTGAATTCCATAATAATTTTAAAAAATATTTTAATTAGTTTTTATAATTTTCTCCCTATCAATCTATGAAACCACCGCAATTCTTCCCCTTCAAATATTTAAAAGAGAGTAGTGTTTCACAAGAAGAAAAAAAATGAAAATTTTAAGGTTTAGTATAAATATTTGATGAATTATTTTTTATTAGGATTAAATTAATATAAAATAACAAATTTAGGATTAAAATTATTATTAAACTATGTCTTGTCATATTTTTGTTAAATATTTAATGATAGGTGATTAAAATGATAATGAATTAAAATATTAGTGACGATTTTGATGAAAAATTAGTCGGATGATTAATACAGAAAAAAGATGATAGTTGAGTGATCACTCGTGTAGTTTTTCTTATGAAAAATAATTAATTAAAATTTTATTTTAAATAATTATTAATCGTATATTGAGTTCTTAAAATTTTAAATTATTATTAATTAATTTAATAGTGTTCAATAATATCTAACGTTAATGATGTTTAACGATGTTTAACGCCGATCGTAGAATTTTCTCTTACCAAATACGTTAATTTATTAAATCCCTATTGATTTTAAATATTTCAAAATGGATTAATATTTTGATAAAACGACTACCAAATTTTCCTTAGCTTCGTGCATTTAAAGAAGAAAGTTGTTTATAATATATAATTGTAGCGATTATTATTATTTTTAAATAAAAAGTATTTCCACTTTTTAAATAATAAATTCCATTTAAAAGGAAAATCTAATAAAAAATTGTTTTTATAAAAATTAGAAAGCCACCACCGATATTCTAAAAAGAATGGACCAAACATAGAGAAAAACAAAATCAAAGAAAAATTGGGTCTTGAAATTTATTACATATAAAGAATTATTAACACCCACGATACTTAAAATTGACACCTAAAGATTAAGAAAATTAAAAAATTGAGTTAATTCAAAATTTAATTCCTAAATACATGTATTATGACAATTTAAAATTTATTTTAATACTAACAGTAGTCAAAAGAAATAACATTTAAAGATCAGAATGTTACTCCCAAAGTAGAATACCGAAATTAGGGATGTGCAAAAAAATTCGATTTAACTGATCCGATTCAATCCGAAATTTTAGATATTCGATCTAAATTTTATTTTTGGATAATTTGGATCGAATATCTAAAAAATTTGCATCGGATACGTATCAGTGTTTTACATTCAGATCGGATATTCAACTATCCGATATCCGAAAATTTTAATTTTTTATATATAAATAGTGTTATATTTGGTATTTATACTTGTTATATATGAAAAATAAAATTTTCATGAATAAAATATTGTTATATTCAATAATTTATTGATTATTATATTCAAAAACCAAAATCTTCATAAATAAGATCGTTAAATTTTAAAAAAAATATTTAAATTAAATCATAAATTCAAATATTTAGATATTTAAAAATCTGATCCAAAATTTTAAATATCCGAAAAATCGAATATTTAATTTTTTCGGATCGGATACAAATTACTAAAATGTCGATTTAAAAATTTTGAATATCTGAAATTTGATTGGATTGAGTCAGATAATCTGAAATAATAAAACCTAATACTATATATAATAATTATATGCAAGAATAATTAATACCAACACATAATTGTTAAATTACAAGGACAGGTCACCCGAGCAACGGAAAACATAGACATATAAAATATAGAATATTCGATAAAGAGCAAAACAACAAATACATGATAATTAATAATAAAATCTTAATGAAATATGAAATATACTATTAGGCCCAGGGAACACCCTGAGTGTCCGCTCAGCCCCTGATCAGTATAGGTACTTAAATTTTTTAAATTTTCATTTTTTATTATTTATTAGATAAATTAATTAATTTAAAGATTAAAATTATTTTTTTTATATATAAATAAATTTAATAATAAAAATAATATGTTTAAAATATTAAATAAATTATTTAAACTAATTAGATGAATAAAAATTATTTTTTTGATATTATTTTTTATGTCTAACACTAAAAAAGTAAATTTTAAACACTAACCTTAAATTCTAAACCGTAAATTCTAAATACTACATCAATACCTTAAACTTTAGTCTTAAATCATAATTCTAAATTCTAAACCTATTTCTTTTATTATTGGTACAAAAATAAGATACTAAAAATAGATAAAAATAGATTTTGCTCAGGGCCTCGAAAATTTCTAAGACGATCCTAATACTAGTTATAAACATAACATGAATCATATAACATGTGATAATACTGTATAGGAGGATGATATATATAAAGACATGACATAAACATAAATTATATACAAGCCATGTAAGATATGGAATTATGATATATACCATAATATAATATACATATGCGATGAAAATATGTATGAGACATGCGTGTATTACTCACGTAGAATACATATATTAGTACATGATACAAAACAATGCAAAATACTATGTAGTATACATAAAAATATGATATATATAATATAGCGTACACATATTTACTATAATATATGATATAGATAACATAATATCACATATAACACATTCATATATATATATATATAGACACTTAAATTAAATAAACAAAAGCAACGTAATAAGTATTAGATTAAATATAATAACAAAGGGAAGGGATTCAAAGGGTAATTAACCCACTCGACTTTGGACTAAAATAAAATCAAATCAAAATCTAGGGACAAAATTAAAATAAAAAACAATTTGAAAGCAGTGGCTGAAATAAACAAAAATGAAAGTAAAGGGGAAAAAGAGCAAAATCGATTAAGGCAGAGGATTTAAAACAAAATTAACCCATTTTTAAAAGAAAGCCTCAAAGCCCGTGTCACGGACCGTGAGTCGTGACTACGCGGGACCGAGCGAGATGCTTTCTGGTGGTGCGTAAAGCTTGGGAGTGGGATAGCATTAAGAGTGTAGTACATGCCGAGCAGTCGTCCCATCTGGGATGAGCGCGCTGATCGTGCACCACACTGGTCGGGAGCTGTCCCCGCTTCCCTGATGAGCCCATGGGAGGGCGAAACCAGTAAGCATGGGAGGGCGAAACCAGTAAGCATCTGACCCCGTGACACCCGGTATAAATAATACTATATTTTAAAATCATTTTAACCTTAGAATCCAAAATAAAACTTTAAATTTTCTCTAATCTTTAAAGGAATAAAAATAGATTTTAAATAGATTTTTTAAAATTTTAAATTTTAGAAGCAGCAATCGTTCACTCCATCCTCTCTCTCGATCAATTAATAATCTAAGTGTTTTTTTTAATAAATATATTATATTATCATGCATGTCGGGATTTAAACTCATAGAATAGACAATTTTAGCAGGATAATCCATTCCCAATTGTTTATTGGGTAAACAGGGATCCCCAAAGATTATTTGAGGATCTAAGCCAATTGCTACAATAACTCAAGACCAACGCCACCTGCAGGTGGCGTTGTTCTTTTTTTTTATAATTCTTTTGATACGCTCGTCTCAAACTGAGCCATATAAGTGAGCATACCAACGCCACCTCGAGGTGGCGACTTCCTGGCACCATCGTTGTACTGGCACAGCTTTTTTTTAACATTTCTTGACCTTTTTATTTGTTATTTATCATTCAAGATATATTTGTATTTCTGTAGGTTATATGGTTCTGTAACCATGAAATAAAGTGTATGAATGAAATCAAACATATAGAAAAAAGATATCTATGGTTGTAGTTAAGGGTGAGCGTTCGATCGAATCAAATTAAAATTTTTAAGTTATTCGAGTTAACGTATCTAATTTTATCATTCGATTTTTTTAAAGTCGAATCTAATTGAAGAAATTTGAGTCGACTTTCAAGTTCTTATAAAAATCTAATATTAATTATTTATTATATTATAGTACGATTTGATTATAATTTAATCGAATTTTACTAATTATATTAGATATATATTTCTTCATGTTAAAAATTTTGAGAGACTCGTCTCAAACTTTAAAATAAATTCTTTAATTACTAAAATTTTTTGAATTTTTATTTTATAACTAAAACTTTATTTAAAATTTTTTAAATTAATTTGAGTATATAAAATTCTAAATCAAATTAAAACAAATCAAATATATATTTTTTAAATCAAACTTTATTTAACCCTATTCTCAATAAAAAATAAAAGATATATTTTTTAAATCGAATTTTATTTAACTCTATTCTAACTTACATGGCTCATAAGCTTACTTATATGGCTCAGCATGAGCCGAGCGTATCAAAAGAATTATAAAAAAAAGACAACGCCACCTGCAGATGGCGTTAGTCTTGAGTTACTGTAGCAATTGGTCTAGATCCTCAAATAACCTTTGAGGATCCCTATTTACACAATAAATAATTGAAAATAGATTATCCTGCTAAAATTGCCCATAGAATAATACAAATATCTTTGATAATTAGTCCAAGTTTTATTTGTCGTTTTTATACCTTACTGTTTACCTTTTATTCACTTTTGGATTTATTAAAAGAAAATTTGATTTTTACGTACACAACTAGAACTTGATTTTAGGTTAGATTGATCTAACAAAGAAGAAGATTGAGTTTGAAAACAAAGTGGAAAGATCATTAGCCAATTGAATCGTCTCAATTCATAAAAAATTCCTTCCATTACAAACATTGAAGATGGCTTAAAGATCTTGCACTCGATCGAATGCAAGAACAAAATGGAGCAAAGATTCTAAAAGATTTTTGTACACCCCACCTTCAATGGCTGATGTCAGGCCAAGGAGCTATTTGTTGGTGATTTCCACCTCACCAAACCACTTTTCCACCAAGGAAAATACCGGGATTTTCTGAATCCTGAAAAGGGTGTCTTGACACGTTGTTTTCACTTGTCTGATGCATGAAAGTTCCTCCATTCCTGCACCATTATAAAAATTTCAGAATCTCTTGCAGGAAAAAGAAAATACTAACATGGTTGAGTTGTTTGACATGGGTTGATGTTATATTCCATCTCTTGCACACTGGACTGGAGTAGCTTTTTGCTGGTTTCGGCTTTCAGGTTGGTGTGCAGGAGGTGGAATACATCATTGAAGTCATGATATTTGAGTTACTATCAAGGCCAAGGGTGGTCGGAACTCGGCAATCCATGTATCCGTGTCTCGTATTACATGTGTTTGTTTTGTGTCATACTACAAGATGTTTGGTTTCAGTTTCGTTTCCCTTTCCTTTTATCTGTTTGAGATATGTTAGGTTTGTTTGGTTAAAATCAGTAGGCTGCATTGTTCTTGAGTGCAGGTTTTTGTGACCATCTGCAAGTCTACGTAGGATCTGGGATTGGAGGAAGCACCTACAGTCCAGTTTAGATAGCACAGAGGAAGGACATTAATATGGAAGTTCCCAGGGCCTAAGTTGGATCGGGAAATTTTTATCCTAGACCTGACCCGATCCAACAAACCTGCTAACGTATGAGCAGAGCCGCAGAGGTTAGACCTAGACAGATTAGGTATCCACCGGGAAGTGGGGACCTGACCGAATGGATGGTTTGTGTAGGGTTCTTAGTGTAGTTGTGCAGAGAAGGATATATATATATATAATAAGAGAGGCTCTTGTTTCTCTTAATTTTTTTGATATAATAATATTTGGGCTCCCTATCTTTTTAAGTAGTAGTTAAGGTTTTTGTCTCTCTTATTTTTTAGATTTTAAAATTTAATAGATCGGTTTGATCTTTACTTTGTTCTTGATTTTATGACTGTGTCGGTGAAAACTAATTACTGAGAGTGTAACTAAGATTATATTGTATAAAATTACATACAATTAGGATGGAGTTTAATATTAATGTGTTTCTTGTACTTAAATTTTTATAGTGAATTCTCTTTGAAGAGACTCAAGGGTATAGGGTTGTGATTCTGAATATCATTAATGATTTTATTTTGTTTGTTTGCATTTTATGTTTCAATGTTTTTTTTTTCCTAATTATCACCGACCAATAATATTATATGGATATAACTACACTAACGGATTAAGCGACTAAATTGCCAGTTAGCCATCAAAATCTTAAATATTTGATCAAAGTAATGTTGAGGCATTTCAACACGAATTAGGTAGACAGAATAAACCAAATCACATAGCATGGAGTCATCTAAAGAACAAAAAACAAAATGTCATAGTCCTATATCTCTACTTTCATATTGCTAATAATTTACTCTCAGACTCAGGACTACTAATTCATTGGATATAAGAAGATGTTGGAAGAATGGTATGGTAATAAACATTTTGGAGATTAAATTTATGTTAGTTTCATTAGTCAAATTAATTGGGACTAAGTGGATGATTAATCTACTATAAGAGTAGATAGAATTATATATTTACAAGATCAAAATGTTCAATGGGTGAATGAGAAATTGTTGCTCAATGTGACACCCATGATGTTGGAAAAATAAAATGAAAAATATGAAAAGTAGAATGTCCCACATTTGTTGGGAATATTGATTTGGAAAGCTTTATATATTAAAGTTCTTCATGCTATTATTGGAAATAAGCCTGGGTGTGCTAAAAGCCCACACCTAGCCATAGGCTAGGCACTTTGGGCTAGTATTGATTGCTTATTATGAAAGTCAAAAGATGAGCCTTGAGCCTTGGGGTTCTAAAATGATTGATTTTTTTTCTACTTTTCTGACTTTATTTTTTCAACAGATATTATAGAATTAAACCACCTTTTATGGAGTTGCAGACCCTTCAGCTGGTTGTAACCTCCAATTTATTTGGATTAATTCTCTGTTAAATGCCATTTTAAATTCAGGGAGTTGTAACTCTTCAAGGAATTGTAATTACAGATTAAT
Source organism: Abelmoschus esculentus (assembly GCA_035048815.1). NCBI lineage: Eukaryota > Viridiplantae > Streptophyta > Magnoliopsida > Malvales > Malvaceae > Abelmoschus > Abelmoschus esculentus. Next base: position 13,221,855 of record JAUCBN010000036.1, read on the forward strand.
TCTGTAATTAAACTTGTCCCCTGCATGAACACTATAAAAGGAACTCCCTTGCTCCTATCTCAACACACTGAAAACAAAACATCCTCTAGCCAAAATTCTTGATAGTGTTCTGCTTCTGTGAAGTTCGCCGTTGCAGTTAAAGTTACATTTCTCTCTTTGCTGCAGTCTACCATTGTATCCTGGGAGACAGACGTTCCATAGAAACTCCAGCTCCGGGAGGGAACGAATCTGTTTTAAGGATATTGTGATAGCATAGGTCTCGGTTTAAGTTTTTCAGAAACGTTTTATTGGTTTTTCTTTATTTCTGTAATCTTTTTATTTTCATTTTATATGGTTTATTTTTATTACAGAATTGTGTGCTAAACATCTTATTAACTTGTTTTGTTTATTTTGAACTATAATCTTAAAACAGATTCTTTTGTGAAATGGATCAAGGTGCACCTGTTGTTGATGCAGTCAATGATGCAGTACCTGCGAACATCATTGATGCTAGGTCCTCTACGAGTGCCCTTTTAAGGTCTGCCTCATTTCAGCCTGTTTCTGTGCCTACAAACACGGCTGAAAGGCCAGAGAAATTCATAGGGTTGAATTTCAAGCGGTGGCAATAAAAGATGTTGTTTTATCTGACAACATTGAATCTTACGAGATTCTTGACAGAAGATTCTCCAACGTTAGGAGAAGATGAGACTGACTTCTAAGTTGTTAGTGCTGTTGAAGCTTGGAAGCATTCAGATTTTCTTTGTAGAAATTATATTCTGAATGGCTTAGCTGATGCATTGTACAATGTGTATCAAAAGGTGAAAACATCCAAAGAGTTATGGGAGTCTTTGGACAAGAAGTACAAAGCAGAAGACGCTGGAGCAAAGAAGTTTGTGGTTGGCAAATATTTGGATTTTAAGATGGTGGACAACAAGACTGTCATAAGCCAAGTTCAAGAGTTCCAGGTGATTTTAGGCGAAATTCATGATGAAGGCATGTCTATTAGTGAAACCTTCCAAGTAGCTGCAACCATTGAAAAGCTACCTCTTGGCTGGAAGGATTTCAAAAACTATCTCAAGCATAAGCGAAAGGAGATGAACATGGAGCAGCTCATTGTCAGACTTAGAATTGAAGAAGACAATCGAACCAATGATAAGAGGAGCCATATTCCCGTAGTCAAGGCAAATATGGTGGAGCATGGTCTAGGCTCCAAGGCTGCTCAAGGTCCTAAACAGTGGAAAGGGAAGCAACCAATGAAGTTTGGACCTAAAGGTGGAATTGGGAAACATGTGTTCAAAGGAAAATGCTTCAATTGTGGCAAGGAGGGTCACAAATCTAATGAATGCAAGTTTCCAAAGAAGAAGAACAAGAATGTTCAAGCTAACATGGTGGACTACATTGCGGAAGATATATGTGACATCAATCTTTTTGCCATGGTTTCTGAAGTGAATCTGGTGAGGTCCAATCCTAAGGAGTGGTGGATAGACACTGGTGCCACATGTCACATCTGCTCAACTCGTGAGATGTTCTCCATATTTGAGGCTGTTACGTGAGAGAAAATCTACATGAGAAATATTGTTGTTTCATCTGTTGAAGGAGTAGGAAAGGTGATGCTGAAAATGATTTCTGGAAAGCTGTTTACTCTGAACAACGTTTTGTATGTGCCTGAATTCCAGAAGAACTTGGTGTCTAGGTCTCTCTTGACCAAGCATGGGTTTAAGTTGGTCTTTGAGTTAGAAAAATTTATCTTGTCAAAATTAGGAATGTATATGGGGAAGGGGTATGTTCTGAATGGGCTTTTTAAGCTTAATGTAATGACAATTAATAATAATAAAGCAAGTACTTCTTCTGCTTACTTGATTGAGTCTTCCAATACATGGCATGGTAGACTAGGACATGTTAATTATGATACCTTGTGTAGGTTAATTAACTTAGAACACATCCCGTCATTCCAAATTGATTTAAAACATAAGTGTGAAACTTGTGTAGAAGTAAAATTGACAAGGTCATCTTTCCAAACAATAGAAAGAAATATAGAACCACTTGATTTAATTCATAGTGACTTGTGCGATTTAAAATTTGTACAAACGAGAGGTGGTAATAAATATTTTATCACGTTTATTGATGATAGTACAAGATATTGTTATGTGTATTTACTCAAAAGCAAAGATGAAGCTTTAGAGAAATTTATTCTTTATAAAAATGAAGTAGAAAATCAGCTTAATAGAAAAATTAAGGTGATTAGAAGTGATAGAAGTGGCGAGTATGAATTTAGAGAATTTTGTGGGCAACATGGAATTGTACATGAGGTAACCGCACCTTATTCACCTCAATCAAATGGTGTTGCAGAACGGAAAAATCGTACTTTAAAAGAAATGATAAATGCGATGTTGATAAGTTCAGGGCTACCACAAAATTTGTGGGGTGAAGCTATTTTGTCAAGTAATTACCTTTTAAATAAGGTATCCCGAAAAAACCAAGATAAAACTCCGTATGAATGGAAAGGTAGGAAACCATCCTACAAATACTTAAAAGTGTGGGGGTGTCTTGCAAAAGTAGTTGTTCCAACACCAAAGAAAATGAAAATTGGTCCAAAAACAATGGATTGCATTTACATAGGCTATGCACATAATAATACTGCTTATAGATTTCTTGTGTATGAATCAAGTAATCCAGATATACATAAGAATACTATAATGGAATCAAGGAATGCATCGTTCTTTAAAGATGTGTTTCCATGCAAGTCCAAAGAAGGACAAAGCTCGTCTAAACGAGTTTATAACGACACTATGAATAAAAGTGATGATTCAGAAGTTGAAATAAAACCAAGACGGAGTAAAAGAGCAAGAGTGGAAAAAACGTTTGGTCCAAATTTTTTAACATATTTGTTAGAAAGTGAACCAAAAACGTATATGGAAGCAGTAACTTCTTCTGAAGGACTTCTTTGGAAGGAAGCTATTAAAAGCGAGGTAGATTCTATTTTACAGAATCATACTTGGGAGCTAGTAGATCTTCCACCAGGCAGTAAACCTCTAGGATCCAAATGGATATTCAAAAGGAAAATGAAACCTGATGGTTCCATTGAAAAGTACAAGGCTAGACTTGTAATTAAAGGTTATAGACAGAAAGAAGGTCTTGACTACTTTGATACATATTCTCCTGTGACGAGAATAACATCCATAAGACTAATTCTCGCAATTGCAACATTGCGAAACTTAGAAGTTCATCAAATGGATGTAAAAACAGCTTTCTTGAATGGAGATTTAGATGAAGAAATCTACATGGAACAACCTGAAAGTTTTATAATTCCAGGTCAAGAAAAGAAAGTTTGTAAATTGGTTAAATCGTTGTATGGTTTGAAACAAGCTCCAAAATAGTGGCATCAAAAGTTTGACCAAGCAATGACAACCAATGGTTTTAAAATTAATGAGTGTGACAAATGTGTCTATATAAAGGAAACAAAAGATGGTTATGTCATTTTGTGCTTATATATTGATGACATGTTAATTGTTGGTAGTAATGACAAAATGGTTAAATCTACCAAAAATATGTTAAATTCTAAATTTGGCATGAAAGATATGGGACTTGCTGAATTAATTTTAGGAATCAAAATTATACGAAGTTCAAATGGTCTCATATTAAGTCAGTCACACTACGTAGATAAAATTCTTGAAAAATTTAACAAAGATGATTCAGGAGTGGCTAGAACACCTTTAGATACGAGTGTTCATTTATCCAAAAATCGAGGAGAAATTATTTCTCAATTAGAATACTCTAGAATTATTGGAAGTTTGATGTATCTAATGAGTTGTACTAGGCCAGATATTGTTTATGCTGTGAGCAGATTAAGCAGATATACTAGTAATCCGAGTGTTGATCATTGGAAAGCAATTGTAAGAGTACTTAGGTATTTAAGAAACACTCATGATTATGGGCTGCATTATACAAGATATCCACCAATTATAGAAGGATACAGTGATGCTAATTGGATTTCTGATGTAAAAGACTCTAAGTCTACTAGTGGATATGTTTTTACACTAAGGGGTGCAGCTGTGTCATGGAAATCTTCAAAACAAACTGTTATAGCCAGATCCACAATGGAATCTGAATTTATTGCGTTAGACAAGTGCGATGAAGAGGCAGAATGACTACGACATTTTTTGGAAGATATTCCAATATGGGAAAAACCTGTGCCTCCAATTTGCATTCACTGTGACAGTCAGTCGGCAATTGGAAAGGCACAAAGCAACATGTATAATGGTAAGTCTAGGCATATTCGTCGAAGGCATAATACCATTAGACAACTATTCTCAACTGGAGTTATTTCTATTGATTATGTAAAATCAAAGGATAATATAGCGGATCCGTTAACCAAAGGGTTAAACAGAGAGTTGGTTGATAAATCATCGAAAGGAATGAGACTGAAGCCCTTGAGAGGATGAATTTATAATGGAAACCCAACCTAATTGACTAGAGATCCCAAGATATAGGTTCAAAGGGAAACACATAGTTATAAATAAATTATGATCACTGTAGGGTGCACACCCTACCCATTCTTGAATTAACAGTGATACCCGTATATGAAGGATAACAATGTTTGCTTTAATGATTCTAAGTTGTCAAAAATTTTGAACAGAGCAAGCGGGTTGCTTTAAAGAATCACCTATGTGAAAGATAAGTGGGGCCGCTTCAAGGAAGAATTGTGTAGGGCTTAATTCTTTATAAACTTTCACAGAACCAGGATGGTGTTCATGGCCAAAACGAACACACCCATGAGAACTGAATAGAAGTTGGAAGATTCCTGTGTAAAGTATAATTTTACGTTTACACTGATAGCAGGACAGTTCAAAGACATCAAGTCTACTGGACAGCTAGTAAAGTATGTATATCTTTAGAAGGGAAGGTTCAAAGGGTAACCCTTACCTATCCTATGCAGGTTTCAACCGTTGAACACTATTAAACCTTAACTTTAACCTAGACAATTTTCATGGATATTAGAAGATGTTGGAAGAATGGTATGGTAATGAACATTTTGGAGATTAAATTTATGTGGGTTCCATTAGTCAAATTAATTGGGACTAAGTGGATGATTAATCTACTATAAGAGTAGATAGAATTATATATTTACAAGATCAAAATGTTCAATGGGTGAATGAGAAATTGTTGCTCAATATAACACCCATGATGTTGGAAAAATAAAATGAAAAATATGAAAAGTAGAATGTCCCACATTTGTTGGGAATATTGATTTAGAAAGCTTTATATATTAAAGTTCTTCACGCTATTATTGGAAATAAGCCTGGGTGTGTCTAGCCATAGGCTAGGCACTTTGGGCTAGTATTGATTGCTTAATATGAAAGTCAAAAGATGGGCCTTAGGCCTTGGGGTTCTAAAATGACAGATTTTTTTTCTACTTTTCTGACTTTATTTTTTCAACAGATATTATAGAATTAAACCACCTTTTATGGAGTTGCAGACCCTTCAGCTGGTTGTAACCTCCAATTTATTTGGATTAATTCTCTTTTAAATGCCATTTTAAATTCAGGGAGTTGTAACTCTTCAAGGAATTGTAATTACAGATTAATTCTGTAATTAAACTTGACCCTTGCATGAACACTATAAAAGGAACTCTTTTGCTCCTATCTCAACACACTGAAAATAAAACATCCTCTAGCCAAAATTCTTGATAGTGTTTTGCTTCTGTGAAGTTCGACGTTACAGTTAAAGTTGCATTTCTCTCTTTGCTGCAGTCTACCGTTGTATCCTGAGAGACAGACGTTCCATAGAAACTCCAGCTCCGGGAGAGAACGAATCTGTTTTAAGGACATTGTGATAGCACAAGCCTCGGTTTAAGTTTTTCAGAAATGTTTTATTGGTTTTTCTTTATTTCTGTAATCTTTTTATTTTCATTTTATATGGTTTATTTTTATTACAGAATTGTGTGCTAAACATATTATTAACTTGTTTTGTTTGTTTTGAACTACAAAAGATTCACTTTACCCGTTTCCTAGTGTTAAAATGGCAACATCAGGCCAAGAAAAGCAATCCCCACTGCCAACGAATCCAGTTTCTCCACCTTCAAAATGCCATGTGCTCCCTATTCCCGTCGCAGCCACAACAGCTACATCCCAATTCCTGAAAAGCCCCATATTCCTGTCTCAAGCCCACTTAAATTAAACCAATTTCATAAAGTCCACTTAAATTAAAACAAACCTAAAATAATTTAAAGTAATTCAGAGCTCCAAAATTATTACAGACAATTTAAAAATATTCGATCCAATTAAAATAACAGAGTTATAATACATATAGGGTCCAACATAATACTATGCCTACTACATTTAATAAATATACTCTGACAACTCGGTCGATGCTGAAAGTCCAAACCTTGATGGTGCTCCACGGGACCCGCTTCACCTAACTTACGCACGAAAACAGATTTCGAACGCTGAGCCACACAAGCTTAGTGGATACACCGAACTCGGCCAACATCATGCATATCAGAGCAGTAAAGCATGGCATACAAATCACATGCATGGTATGATGGTCTAGCATGTTTGCCTAACATACGGCATAAATGAGATGTATATTATCGCACACAACATATACAAATCAATCAAATCACACAAGGTAGTGAGGCCCGCGTCCACACAATATCGAGATCCTACACTATGAGTAGGGCCCGCGTCCACACAGTATCGAGATCCTATACTCAAGGATGAGGCCCATGTCCATACAACATCGGGATCCTACATTCAAGATTGAGGCCCGCGTCCACACAGCATCGGGATCCTCCAAATCCTATACTCGGAATGTCATATCGAGTATCTTCGAATGAGGCCCGCGTCCATACAACATCGAGATCCTACACTTGGGATAGTCATCAAATCATCATCCAGAATGTTACATCGGATGGCCTTCAACGTGTTGCAACACTTATGGATATCCGGATTTCCAATACAAAGGACTCAAACCACACGAACGATCCACCTAGGATCTTATCACAACAAGATGTTTAACATTATCTCAATTAGTCTTTTAGAGTTATAACATCAATCTTAGTTCGATAATTCGTTTCAAAGCTTTTAGATTAAAGTAATTATTTACTAAGAAACACCGAGCCCAAAACTATACCATCTTGGCCAAATTACACAGGGGTATCGATACTCTTAAGTAGGGTATCGAAACACCCTGTATCAATACCCACCTAAAGAGGGTATCGAAACACATAGGTATCGATATCAGTATTGATACCGTTGACCAATTCAAGAAGTCAACAAAAGAAAAAGGACCGTTTCGATACAGGTATCGATATAAAAAGTTTCTAGACTCCCTCGATATCGAACTATGGTTCGATACCCCTGAACGACAAGCCAAAACATACTCATGGATATCGATACCGGTAGCCCGAGTATCGATACCCCCTGCACGAAGGACGAGTCTGCACTTAGAAATTCTAGAGTTTCGTCTCCAAACCTCACCTAAACGATTCCAAAGTTTTCCTACTTATTTCTAAGTGTATTTAGGATGTTTTAACGTAAATTTTCGACCATTAAACACATAAACTCAGATTTCACCATTAATGACCCATTTCAAGCAAACCAAGCAAGACAACACACATACATGATTTTTCTATATGCTATACATTCTACCATGAATGGATGATGAAGGAAGAGTTAGGAGTACCAACCTCAGCAAGCAAGCAACAAAACGTCCTCTTAACCACTCTTCAAGCTTTCTCCTTGCCACCCCTATGGGAAGAAGCTCCAACCTCCTTCTCTACAAGAAGAGTTAAAATCATCCATTAGACTAAGCTTAGGAAGGTTCTAAAGCTGAAAACTTGCTCAAAAACGAAGAAAGGACTCCTCAAAACCCAAAACTTGGATTGAACCTTAAACCCTCACTAAAACCTTACCTCCACTAAAACTATCCATTCTTACCTTGTTTTAAAGATCCTTGACAGTCCCACAAAACTTCCTCTAACACCAAAACAGAATTACAACACTAAACTTGAAAGATCTTACCTTTACTCTCCCTTTTCTTGCTTCAAAGATAGTGGAGGATGAAGAAAAGAGAAAAAAGATGAAGTCATTCTCTGCAAGAGAATTAAAAACCCATCCATCTTGTCTTCACCTTTAGACATTTACAAAAATGCCCCCACAACCAAAGCCCAACAAACCTATGGCCCAACAAGGCCCAAACCACACAAACCCGAGGCCCAACACCACGGGTTAACCCGACACTCAGATACGGGAAATCCGGGTCGTTAAAGCTCTACTTAGAGATTACAACATATCAATTCCGAATGTGTTTTTGGTTGTCCTGATCCTTACTTGAAAACTAAAATATTTGACATGATCTAATCCTGAGATAATAAAACTTATACTTCCATCAAAATATATTAATAATAAATTTGACTAACTCAACCAGAGAAAAATAATAAATATATTAAATAATATATATAAAAATATATAAATTTATCATGTCAGATAATTTTTTTCTTAAATTTAATTTTGATTTTGATTTTAATCTCGATCTGACTCGACTTTATTTTTACAATATTTCGATATGACTTGAATATGATTTTTTAAATAAAAAACTTACCCTATCTGATCGAGTCGGGTAATAACTTGTTGGGTCGGTAAAATTGCCAATCTTGTTTTCAAAGATGGCACATACGATCAATATGTTTTACCCTGAACATGGCTTTCCAAGGTTCAACACTAGCCAATAACCAATACCCATGCAGATCTCCCTCCATAAACCTGATTTGAAGCAGCTGTCTTTGATGATCTACAAGTATTTGGTTTGAGTTGATGAGGTCGCCAGTCTGAAACATGAGCACATGGCATCTCAGAAAAAGGAGATTTCCATATCCATCTTTACCTCTTCTAGTTTAATTCCAAATACATTGATGGTTCTGAATTTTCCATAAACACATGTTTACCTCTTCACAGGGGAACTGATTGGATATGAAAAAAGAGAGGTTTAAGGCAGTTTTAAAGCCGGAGAATCCCCAAATGTTTCACTTCTCCTCTTCCTCTGAACAAGTCTCTCATCACCACTTTATCCAACCATCGTCTTCCTCAGTTCTTCTCCTCCACTCCAAACCCAATTCCCCTTTTGCCTTCAAGTTTCTAACCGATCAATCAAAAGGTCAGGATATTAAATAAGGTAGTATTTTTAAACCCTAAACTTAACTGTCATGATATTTCAACTTTCAAGTCATGGCAGGCTCAACTTGTGGTATCTGTTTTTTCGGATTGACCTATTGAAAGAATATTTGGCAGGGAAAAGAAGAAGAAAAAGAGCACGTGTGGTCATTCTAGGAGATCTTGGCCGTAGCCCTCGTATGCAGTTTCTTGCCCTTTCCCTTGCACGTTAGGTCTTGTTTCTTTGAAAAACCTCTGCTTTAATATGCTCGGTTTATAATGTTCTTCAAAGTAACTCTACTGGTCATTGGTAGATAGATGTTTTTCTCTAACTTCGACCGAGGTTATGATGTTGGTTTTTTATCTTTTACGACGCTAATAGAAGCGGCCCACTGTTCTTCCATTCAAAGCAATTGTTTCAGCATAACTTTGCCTGAAGTAAGTATTTTGAAATGTTTTCTGCCATTTATGTTATTGAGGGTTTTCTTTTATAAGAGCAATAGAACTAGAAAAGAGGGAAGAAAACTGGCATGGATAACATTAACAGATTTCCTTCGGAGAATACTACTGATCAATGAAAACAGCTCTTGATGGTGTTGCATATTTTCATTCACAGATGGAGAATAACGATCCCGTGTTTACACCGAAAACACCTCATTTCTTTAAGATCGTTTTAGACTCCACTATTCGTAATAAGAAGCTTGTAAGCAGTACTTCTTTCCTCTGATATTTCTTCTCATTATTGGTCTGCTTTCCCTCTAATTCTATGCGATTTGCCTATTTTCTAATAGGGTATTCCTCGAAAATTTGTGAACAAATATGGAACTAAATTATCCAATTCAGTCTTGTTAACGGTACCAAATGGTGATACATGGCGTGTTGAGCTGACAAAATCCGATGGTGTTCTTTGGTTGCAAAATGGATGGCAAGAATTTTTGGAGTTTTACTCTCTCAAAAAGGGGCATTTGCTTGTTTTTAAGTATGAAGGGACTGACAAGTTTCTAGTACTCATATTTGATATGAGTACATCAGAGATTAAATATCCACGCAAGAGTGAACAAGTATGCCAGCAACTTGTCAAGGAAGAAGCCAAAGATAATGTTTGTGATGAAATCATGCATCAATCATGTTTTACACCACGGAGAAAACAAAAAACAAGTAAAGAAGACAAAAGTAAGTGCAATTTTTATATTACTAAATCAGGGTATTTAATGATTGTTGTGGGAGAACTCTTTCAGGTAACAAGGGTTGTGAAGGTTTGTGTAGTGGTGAAGAAGAATTGCAAACTGAGGTTCCTGGATATGCTAATGCTCTTCTAAGAGCCAGAACCTTCAGATCAGAGAATCCCTTTTTTCTGGTTACAATGCAACCTTCCTACATTAACCCCGGTCGAAAACTGGTAAAATGCTTCAATGAAACATTTAATACCATGAGATATTGAGAATGTTTTGCATTTGCTTACTCTCCATATATAAACTTAAATCAAATTACAAGCATACTTCTTCTAGCATGTTGAGCTTTTCCTTCTTTTTTGATCACAGTGCATACCGAAGGACTTCAGTTTGAAGTACCTAAAAGAGAAAAATGGTGACATAACCCTCTCAATTTCGGATGGGAGAACATGGCCTGCTCGTTACTGGCGCTACATAACCAGTCACAAATACACAAGAACAACCATCCATATCGGTTGGGAGCCATTCATGCAGGAAAACAATTTGAAAGCCGGTGATGTTTGTGTATTTGAGCTGATTTCCCAAACGGAGTTGAAGTTTAAAGTAATTATTCACCGTCAAGACACAGGTGGTTCTTTCTTATTGGGTGAGTTCATAATCTGCTAGTCATTTGATCACAGAAGATGCATACTATTTTTTATCTGACTTTCTCAATGTGAGCTTTATTAATGTTTTTTCCCTATATATATACTCTTGTTGATACTCTTCATCAGATGGTGGTAATGTAGGTTCATCAACACTAGGAAGCATAGAGTCTGAGCATCATAGCTCGAAGCGACCAATGACGTGCAATGAGAAAACAATAGCACTTCAAAGAGCTGGGAATTTTGAACCTAAAACCCCTTTTTTCAAGGTTGTAGTGCAGCCCGTATATCTACATAGAAATAGCCTGGTAAGATTTCTACTAGTAAAATTTCAGTTTCCTTCTTCAATTAACCACCATAGATTGGTTACATACTTATCTTTGAAGCACTAAACAGCTACTAAAGTTTTTAGAAGATTAGAGTTATGTTTGAATATCATGTGAGTATTTTCTCAGTTTTATTTCTTGCCTTTCACCAGAGTGTACCATACAAATTTGTGAAGAAATATCTTGACGAGGAGAAGAATGAAGCTGTCCTTCAAGTTGCTGATGGGAGGACTTGGGTTGTCAAATTCGTTGTTAGTGTAGTCACCGGTGGACAACGAAAAGCTGAATTCTACCCTTTCAAGACTTTTGCACGGGACAACAACTTGGGACGTGGTGACGTATGCGTCTTTGAGCTGACTAGCCGTCGTGAAAATTCATTCAAGGTCTCTATTTTTTAGATGGATTCCCTGTGAAGCCAACAATCCTGCGGGTATGCTAACTAAACACGCTGATCATCTTCATAGATATTGCCATTGCACTTCTTTTTAGTTGTTGCTTGGATTTCAAGGTATTACTTACCAGGCAAGTTGTCTTGGCGATGGTATCAGCATCAATATCAAGTCCATTGAGCTTAGCATCTTCAGTGACCGTGAGTATCACATCCATGGAATCTTGCTCTTCCTTTCGATCACCATTACTCAATCTCTTCTTTTTGTGCTCACCAAACCAGGCTTGAACGAAAACATCCAACTCGTTGCCCGGAACTGATAAGTTTCTTTGAGAGAGCCTAGATGAGCAGGGCTACAAGGGTAGCAGTGAGAACAATGGGGAACTGGAAAAGGGTATAATCCATATCCTGAGTATTTTTTTTCCAACTGTAAACCCTCGTGTAAGTTGATTATAACGACCTGAATTTTATGTTACCGGGTTAGCGTTGACTTAGGTAAATGGGTAAATGAGTCAAGTTTGGACTCCCAATGAAACCTTTTGGGCTAGGGAGGGGATGGGTTTTGTAAAAGAAGGAAGTTGAGGGACTGTGGGAGTAATTCAACCAATTGGGGAAAATTATAATATAAATTTATAGTTTGAGTTTTGAGAAACAAAATTTATTATTTGAACTGTCACAATTTTTAAAAAATAATAATATAAGAAATTAAATTTTATACAAGAAAAAAGTTTGGACTAGAAAGATATTAAAATCTACTTGAGAAGCTTCTGGTCCAGTGGGCCCGTAAAACTCACTAGAATAAGTGGTATTATTGAACCAGACAAAGCAACAAGCAATGAAACCAATACAAAGGATCCAAAAATAGAATAAATAACATGTAAAATAACATCTTAATTATTATAATATATTTCAATGTTATATATATATATATATTCATAAATATTATGAGATAAGTCAATAAAACCATCTTAAATTTGACTCTAATTTAAATTAACATTTTAAAAATATTTATATATTTGCACGAACCATCTAACCTTATCGGTTAAAGGAACGAAACACAGAGTGATCAATGTTGAAAGGTTGAGAGTATACTCTGGAATAGATATTACTAACCACTGTAGTTGAATCAAAAAAAATTATATATTTAATCTAATTAGTGTTAAACTTAATTATATATATTAAATTTTTATTAATATCTCAAGATAAATCAATATAAACTATCTTAATTTTTTGTAAAAATAGAAAAAATATCAATACTAATTGACTCTCGTTTAAAAATTTTCTAAACCGAAGAAATGAAAACTAATATAATACTCACTATGTCCCATATATGATATTTAATATTGACTTTTTAAAGTTAAAATTTAGAACTTTGACCATAATTATTTTAAATATTTTAATTTTTTAGATTTTATAAAATATATATTTTTAAACTACTTAATTAAAGTTTTTTAAAATATTTTTTTATATTTTTATCAATAATAGATTTAAAGTTATAATGAGTCAAAATTAAAAAAATTTGACTAAAAGAAATCAATAATGAACTAAAAAATTAGGAGGGAGGGAGTATCAATTAACATAAAGGATAAACTAACCAACAAAACCAAAGCTAACACCGCCTACAAGACCATCCATTTCGCGACAGATCGATCATGCTCCAACAAGTATAAAATCGCATCAGGTGCAGATCAAAATCGATACAATTCAAGATCACTTGGACAATTTATCCCACACTTTATTTTTAAATACGAAAAAAATTAAGTCCTAATAAGAGGTATATATCAAATATGAATATTTTCGGTATTTGATCTGAATTTAAATCCGATTTAAGTTCATGTTTGTCTAATCCGATTCAAGTTTCATTTATATCAGAATTTTAATCAAAATATTTATAATTTTTAATTACTTAAAACAAAATACTATGTATAGTATTTACTTTAAAATAAAATAAAATAAAAGATTAAATTAAATACATTAAAAGAAATATATGTTTTTGAACGAGTACATAAATATATATTAAATACCTTGAAATAAGGGTAATTAAATACATTAATGCTAAACTTGAAATAATAATAATAATAATAATATTTACTATGATTTATATTTATCAACTAAATTTAATTTATTGTAATGTATCTATTTATACCATGTGCATATATACATAAATATGAAAATTGAAATAAATGTAAGATAAAATCATAGATAAAAAAATAGAAAAAATAAACATAAATATCAATAAATTATAAAAAAATAAGAAAGTTGATGATTGAAATAATAAATACTTAGGGATGGCAAAAATACCCGTCCCCGATCCGATCCAGTCGAATTTTTTTCTCTAAATTTTGGGGATCGGGGCGGAGAAGTCATGAAATTTGGTCGGGTTGGGTTCGAGTATTTATTTAAAATTCCCCGCCCTGGTATATTTTTATATATTTATAAAAAAATATCATTATACATAAACATTTTTATGGGTTTTAAGTATTTTTTATACTATTAAAGTTTATTCTTATAATAAAAAATTATTAGATATTGTTCAAATTTTAATATATTCGATTATGTTAGTTGAGGATTCAAGTTTTTTTCTTTTAAATATGTAATTTAACATGTGTGTAATTTAAATTATATTATATTTTATTTTTTTTCCATAGATTTAAAGTTACTTAAAAACCATAATTTATAATTGTGATAAAAGATTGATCGAATCTAACTTTTATCGTTGACGAATATTATTTTTTTAATTTTTTGGGTCGGGTTGGGTCGGATCGGGTTTAGGAAATAATATATCGGAGCGGGGCGGGCGGGTAAATAAATATTTTAATTCGAGTCAGGACGGGTCGAGTTTAAGAATTTCCAAATCGAGTCGGGATCGGGGCGACCAAAAACCCGACCCGCCCCGACCCGGTGCCATCCCTATAAATACTGTAAAATTGTAAGATAAAATTATGAAATATTAGGTTAAATATATGAATTAAAATAGAAAACAAATTAATAGCATAAATAATAAACTCAAAAAATTAAATGTAGTCAACAAATAATGGATAAAAATAAATAAGTATAAAATTAAATGAAAAAAATTAAAAAAACAAGAAATTAATTATACAAAATTATGGACTAATTTTCATTAAAATAAAAATATTAGAAGGTCAAAGCACAATATATCCTAAAGACATTAAAATTAATGGATCTACTTGTTGGACTCAAGTCAACGCTAAAGATGACAATTTAATCTGAATCTGATAAAATAATTTGATTTAAATACGATTAAAAAAATCTAAAAAATATATGAATCCGATTGTAAAGAATTCAAACATAGATTTTATACAATTTGTCCTAAGTTTGAATCATTGCCTTCCCTAAATTAGGAAAAATTATTAGGTGAACCATGTTCACCACGTCATCCATGGTCCCAATTAATCAGGACCGTTGATCTTAATTTTTTTCAAGTGAATCATCACCTCTTTCCTACATGGACTTAGTGGGTGGGTAGTTATTAGGTGGTTATTTAAAGATCAACATTCCTGAATGATTGAACCATGATGACGTGGTGTAAGGGTGAGCGTTCGGGCGAGTCGAGTCGGTTTAAAAAATTTTGAGTTATTCGAGTTGAGTCAACATATTTTACGATTTGAACTCTTTTTGAAATTTTTTCGATTCGAGTTGGTTTTTCCGAGTTCG
Source organism: Abelmoschus esculentus (assembly GCA_035048815.1). Lineage (NCBI taxonomy): Eukaryota > Viridiplantae > Streptophyta > Magnoliopsida > Malvales > Malvaceae > Abelmoschus > Abelmoschus esculentus. Next base: position 13,237,188 of record JAUCBN010000036.1, read on the forward strand.
AGTCGAGTTCGAGTCAATTCGATTTTTCGAGTTTATGTATAAATTTTAACTGCACTATTTATAATATTATTATACATTTTGATTCTAATTTAAATGACCCTATCTTTATATCTACATACATATTTTTTTATATTATTTTTTACATGTATAAATAAGATTTTAAATTATTATTATTATTATTATTATTATTATTATTATTATTATTATTATTATTATCATCATCATCATCATCATATACCTTAGGTATGAATATGTCATTTTATTAAATTACAAATCTCGTCAAATTTTTTTTCTTATTTATAAAAGGCCAAAACGAGATAAAAATAATAATAAATAAAATAAAATAATATAAATACAAATTTAAAAATATAAAACAATTTAAATAATATAAATAAAAATGATATTAAATAAAATAAAAAATAAATATGGAAAGTGATCATATTGTGAATAAATGAAAATTAAGAGGTAAAAATAATAAAAAAGAAGATATAACTGAAATAAAACTGAAAATAAAACTACATGGACTAAATGTGTAATTAGACCTGAAAATTTTTGATTTTTCAATTTTTCGAGTAACTCGAACTTCAAAAATTTGAACTCGACTCGAAATCGAAATTTTTTCAAGTTATTCAATTCGACTCGAATAACTCGAAATTGAAAAAAAAATCGATTTTTTTGATTTGAGTCAAGTTTTGCTCACCCCTAACGTGGTGAATAGGGTTCACCTAATAATCTCTCCTAAATTAGAGTCTTATACCAATATACTTGACCATACAATCAAAATGCAATACTTTTACTTTTCGGTGTAAGATTTATGATCGTCTGAAACCAATTCCAACTAAGTCAGGTTTTAGGGTGTTATATTTTTGATTAAAAAAAATAATAATCGTAATTATTTATTATTATCGATTTAAAATTAATATAAAAATGAATTATTTACGGTTTAATTATTATTTCTTTTCTTTTAAAAAGGCATGTGTTTATAGATATTAAACCTAGAAAATTTTTAAAAAAATCCCCACTAAATGTTTAATTGAGAATGAGTTACGGTTAACAATAGTATGGAACTGAATTTGGAATTCAACAATATAGTTGAAAAATAAAATAAGATTCATTTAGTCGATAAAAAATATTTTTAAACTATATAGTTGAAAAATCAAATAAAATATAGTACTTTAAAATCACATAGTCATCGTGTTAGAAATAAATTGACAAATTTTATCATAAATAAATTGACAATGCAGACGATAGAAAATAGAAATATTATTGGGCATGTGATAAACATGATTAGAAAAATACGTGGGTATAATGCTTGAATCTCACCCTCTGTATTTATAGGAGACATGAAAGTAGTTCGGTTAATTTAATTTTTTTTTTGAATTTTAAATGTGTAACCGATTAGATTTAATAAATATCAGAGATTTGATTTGATATTATCTGTTATTAAATCTAATTTTAAATAAATATTATCTGATAATATCTGAGATTTTGAATGTCTATTATCTGATATTATCAGAGATTTGATTTGATATTATCTGATATTAAATTTAAAATTTAAATTTTAAATCCGATTTTATTTGATTCTCGAACAGATTTTCTCCTGCTTTCAACCTATAAATAAGATTTTTCACTTCTCATTTTTCAATGATCAGTTAGAAAAGCTTTATGCTTTTTTTGTGAAATTTGAGAGTTTTATTCACAGAGGTTGAGTTCTTCTTTTTAGATTAGACGATCACTCCAGACTTTGGGTGTACATTTTTTGGAGCGACAGTGTTAAGCTTCGGGGGAAAATCACCGAAAGCAGCGATTATACACATCGGGGCGAATTGTTTCTATGCAGTCTATTTAACCAACAATTTAGAATGACGAATGACATAGTTCATGAAAATTTTGCCTCTTACTTTCCTCAACAAAATGACATAGTTAAGAGAAAAAACAAAAATTTAAAAGAGATCATGAATTAATTGTTGATAAGTTCTAGGTTAGCTGATAACTTATTGGGGAAAGTTATTCTATCAGTAAATCTTAAATCGAGTACTTTATAAGAAATTAGACTCAGCCTCATACAAATTATGAAAAGGTTATGCATCTAACTTGCAATACCTAAAAGTGTGGGGGTGTCTGGCTAAAGTAGGTCAAAGCTATAAGGGTAAGCTATTATTCATAGGTTTCACTTGAAAATATTAAAGAGTTTTGATACTGGGGATGTCATCTCTACTCGAACCCCTTTTGAATGTAGCATTCATCTCGTTAAAAATAAAGAAAGTTGTGTTTCTCAGGTTGAATATGCTGAAATTATTGAAAGTCATGTTCTTAATGAACTATACTCTGCCCGAATTTGTCTCTGTTTTGAGTAGATTGAGTAGATATACTTATAATTCCAAGTGGTGAACATTGAACGACTCTTAGATGCTTACTAAAGTACCTTAAGAGTATTATGGATTGAAAACTCAATTTTGTTAACTATCTTATTACTTTAAAAGGATGTTGTGACGCCAACTAGGTTTCTGATAGTGATGAGGTAAGCTCTACGATTGGATATGTTTTCACTTTAGGTGGAGTTGTAATCTCGTGGAAGTCTGTCAAGTAGACCTCTATTGCACGCTCGACCATAGAGTCAAAGTTTATAGCTCTAGACTTAACTAGGCAAGAAACTGAGTGGTTAAGGAATATTTTAGCAGTGATACATTTGTGGGGAAAACTGAATTCTCCGATATATTTATTGTACGATTCGTAATTTGTGATACATGTGGCTCTAAATCAAGCTTACAATGGTAAGAAGAGACATATTCGCATAAAGTACGAATATGTGAGGCATCTAATAAAGAATGTAGTAGTCGCCTTAGATCATGTTAAGTCGAAGATGAATTTGGTAGATCCTCATACCAAAGGATTGAGCAGGAAATAAATTCTGGATTCGTCGAGGGGATGAGTCTTAAGCCTATTGGTTGACTGATTCCTGGCGGATTCCCAACCTAGTTATCCAAGTTCAATATGGTCAAAAGAAATCATGGAACGACTCATAGTGTACATTTCCATCTACCCAATCCCTATGACGTTTTATGTATATGCCTAGGTTGAACTTAATGCTCTTAAAAATTCATAGCCCAAGTTCTGGGTGATCTTAGTGAGAAAGACTTGATGAATTTACCAATTTTGATTGAATAACTATTCTTAATAAGTTCTTAGATCTATTACGAAGGACTAATTGAACTTATCGCTCGGAAGGATGGGTTTATTTTAACTCTTAATAAATTTTATCCAAAGAGATTGGTTTGTTCTATTGAAAAGAAAATTATTGAATTTACTGAACAAAGAGGATGAATTTTTTATTCTTAATGATTTCTTAGCCCAGAGTTTGGGTGGTTCATTTAATATGAACTTAAAGAAAATCACCTTATTTTCTTGTGAGGTTGAGCCTTATACAAAACTCTTAATTATTTCATAGCCCGATTTTGGATGGTTTATGTTGAGATAAACCTAATGAAATAACATATGTAAATGAGAAGGGTTAGCCGCCTTCTGTGAAAAATGATAGGTCATTTTTCTAGTACACTTACTAAAATCCCGAGGTAAAATGGCTAAATATATACTTCATGTATATACATATCTTCACATCGTGGACTTTAGTGGATGAAAGGATTAGTTATGTGTTATGAGTTATGAGTTCACCCCGATCTTAGAACGTTCAAGACTAGTTTTACTTATCTAAGAGGAGTATTACTCATCATCACTACGTACTAGTTCAAGATTCGTTCACTATTTACTTAAGTAACTAATCTCGCTGGTGCTCGTCTTGTGTTGGTCGAACTCTGTGATTTTTTTAGAAGGATTCCTTCGCATTAGTGGGGGACTGTGGGTACAATGCTTGAATCTCACACTCTGTATTTATAGGAGACATGAGAGCAATTCGGTTAATTTAAAATTCTTTTTGAATTCTAAATTTGTAATTAATTAGATTTAATAAATATCAGAGATTTGATTTGATATTATTTGTTATTAAATCTAATTTTGAATAGATATTATCTGATATTATTCGAGATTTTGAATGGATATTATCTAATATTATTCAAGATTTGATTTAATATTATCTAATACTAAATTTAAAATTTAAATTTTAAATAAGATTTTATTTGTTTCTCGGATAGATTTGTCACTACTTTCAACCTATAAATAAGAGGTGTCACTTCGCATTTTTCAATCATTAGTTAGAAAAGCTTTATGTTTTCTTTGTGAAATTTGAGAGCTTTATTCACAGAAGTTGAGTTCTTCCTTTTAAATTAGGCGATCACTCCAGACTTTGGGTGTACATTTTTGGAGCGACCGTATTAACCTTCGGGGGAAATCGCCTAAAGCAACGATTACATTTTTTGGAGCGACCGTGTACACTTTTTGATAGATTTTGTCGATTTTTTTTCTATAAATAAATGATTAAGAGTAAATGAAAACTTTAGTAATTGTTCAAATTTATCCTCACCTTGTTTAATAGACTTAAAACATAATATTTATAGGGTATAACAGAAAAATGTTCGTAATGATTAATTGAATAATTATTTTAATTTTTATTTTATAAAGTAATTTAATCTATAATGTTTTATTTTGAATTAAAATGGTTTCTCTATGAGTGAAAATTGTTAGTTAATAGACAACAAATAACTTAAAATGATTTGATAGAATGTTATATAAAAAATATTTTATATAATTTTATAAAGTTATTTCTTAATTGATGGGTCATTCTTTAGAGTTAACATATTTGTTATAGAACATTGCTATCGTGGCTTGTACTATCATGTATATTATCATGTTATTTCAAGTAGGGGTGCTTAACGACGAGCTGCTCAACTCGATTCGGTTAAAACTCGATAAATGTTCGATTTGGGTTGATTCAATTTGAACTCAACTCGAGACCTTGATGAGTTGAATTAAGTAAAGTTTAACTCGACTAGATAAGTTTGCGAGCAACTTATTAATTTTTTAAATATTTTTTAATATTTATTTTAAAATTATTTTATTAAAAAATAAATATAAATAATAAATATTAATTTATGAATTATTACTTTAATTTTAACATGTTAGTTTGATATATTTGCGGATTGTTAATTTAGAATTTAAACTTTAAAAATATTTTATACACTATTTAGATATTTTATGGTTAAATTTATAATTTTATATTAATATTAAGCATCATGTAGTATTATTAAATTTTACTTTTAGTTAAAAATAAATTAAAATTTTTAATGAGTTTAACGAGTAACAAAAAAATTTAACAGTCACAAGTCCAGCAACAAAAAATTTTAACGAACGTGAATCGAGCAATGTTCAACTCACGATCGACTTGCTTGATAAACACCCCTAATTTTAAGTCGTTTATTTTTAGTAGACTAACAGTTTTTATCCGTACAAAGACCCTTTTGACCTAAAAAGGAAAATTAATGATTAGATTACTTAAAAAATAAGAGGGCTAAAATAATTTTCTTAGTAAAATGTTAGGGATATTTTTTAACATTTTACCTATTTACAGACTATCGTATTTAAATCTTTTGTCATATATTTATTCTTGAATTTTTATTTTTATCAAATTAAACTAATTAAAAAAAATAAAGTTTAATAGATGTTAATTATTATTTCTTTTATCAATATTAACGTTAGTTATTTTGTCCTATCCAAAATAAAAAAATGTAAAAAACATAACATCAAAATTTTCCTTTTACGTTTATTCAAATCACAAAGATAATTTTAACTTTTAACTCATAACATTTATAATTTTTATCATTTTAGTCTTTATTTTTTTTTGGATAAATTTAACCCTTAACTTATGGGTTTTTAACAAATATACCATTTTTAACTAACATAAAATAATGATTAAACCATTAAAAATTTAATAATAATATGTCATATATGTAGGATGAGGTTTGAGATTTGAAAATGTTCGATAACCTTTTATTTTAGATTTAATTAATTTTTAATATTTTATTTCAATTTTAATTGTTTTATATTTTATGTTCGAATAAAATTATATTTTACATATATTTTTTATTATTGTTAAAATTTTAAGGATAATGACGTGCCATATGCTAAGCTAACAGATATAAGAGTAATATTAGAAGGATGAGTCTGTTGTAACAAACTATGAAAAGTTTGTTAGCTTTGGCGCCTGATTCCAAAGGCCACTCTTGTGCTATATAAGCAACCCTTGCTCACTCTATTTTAAATATGAAACGAAAATAATTTCTATCTAGTAAAGTTGTTAATATTCTGTTAGCTTAACATGTATCTATCGTCTCTTTTTTCCTGGGTTGTTATGTTTTTGCTTCTTCTTCTATCTTCTTCTTTGCTTCAGGTTCTCATGGTTACCGATTGTGACATCTCCATGGATGATGACTCCACTCAAGCTTTCTCCAATAAACAGATTAATGTCAAGCTTGACGATCATAACTTTCTCCTTTGGCGATAACAAGTTCTGCTCATGATTCGTGGTCAAGGGTTGAAACACCATCTTGATGGAGAGTTCTCGCCTCCGACCAATTTTACCACCACCAGTGATGGAACTACGGTGCCAAATTCGACACATCAAAAATTTATCAAGCAGGATAAATCTTTTGCTTTCTGGTTACTCTCCACTGTAGGTATGATTGTTCTTCCTCATCTTGTTGGTTGTGATTCCTCCTCTTTCATTTGGAGCACACTTGTCTTTCGTTATTCAAAGCTCTCTACTACTCGTGTCATGCATTTGCATTGCAAATTAAGGACTCTTCAAAAAGGTAGTTTATCAATTCATAAATCTGCTACACGAATGAAAGAGGATTGCGATCTACTTGCTGTCTATGGAAACCCTATTTTTAAGATTGAATTGGTGGCTACCATTCTTAAAGAACCCTATAATTTTGATGGTGTTGTTTCCTTATTATTTGATGCTGAAGCCAGACTTGAAGATCCTTTTCGGTTCTCAGTTGGAACCAACAACACCGTAGTGGCACCAAAAGTTGTGAATCCAGAATCATCGTTCTAAGTATGTATATACTCGTGGTGGTTCTCGTGGGTGGTAGAATCGGACCAGCTGGTTGATTTCGTGACGGTCGTTCTCGGCTTCAGTGCCAAATTTGTGGCAAAATGGGCCATCTTGCTGATCGCTGTTGGCATAGGTTTGATCAGAACTATCATATCCAGTCAGAATCTACTGGAGACACTCATACTTGCTATTGTGCTCATGATCCACCTGATGGAGCAAATAGTCCCTATTCGGTCTGAGATTCCACAACCTGTTGCCCTTCTAGACGAGTCTTTTCAGGTAACTGCTCAGGTGAATGCTCTTGTTGCAACAACCTCAGCTTGGTACCCCGATTCCGGAGTAACTCTGTGACCAATTCCACTCCATCTGCTCCCACTACGTCCAAGTATACAAGACAGGGTAAAATATACATTGGTGATGGTTCTTCACTCAATATTTCACATATTGGTCAATCATTTGTTGCTTCTAATACTCGATTCTTGAATAATTTGTTGTATGTGCCTGACATAACTCATAATCTCATGTTAGTATCTAAATTTGCAACGGACAATCATGTTTACTTTAAGTTTTAATCCACCTATTGTGTTGTTAAGGATGAATAGAGTAGTTACTTAGAGGTGATCAGAAAGATGGTCTTTATGTTCTTCCTTCAATAAGCTCCACAACTATGGCACATTCAACAATTCATGATGGTGATTACTGGATTTGGCATAACAGATTGAGGCACACTACATTAGAAGTGATTAATGCAGTCACTCAGAAGAAGTTTTCTCGAAAACTTATACATCCTTTGTCAGCTTGTCGATTAGTCAAGAGTCACTCTCTTCTTTTGAATCTTCAAACACGATTTATCATCAACCTTTTTAATTAGTTGAAATGGATATTTGGGGATATGCCCTGAAGCCTCAAATGGCTATAGATACTATATGTCATGTATTGACTTGTTTTCGAGAAATGTATGGGTTTATCTTCTCAAGAAAAATCAAATGCTCCTCTTGTATTTCAAGTATTTTATGCCATAGTAAAGAATCAATTCAATACTAATTTGTTAGCAGTGCAAGTTGATGGTGGAGGGGAGTTCAAGTTTCTTGAAACTCAATTGACTCAGCTAGAGGTGTTGCTTAGAGTTACTTCCCTTATACCTCTCAACACAATGATATTGTTAAATGAAAACATAGGCATATCATTGAAAAAGCTCTCACACTATTGGCACATGCATCGTTACTAGACCTGAAAAACTTGATCCGAGAACTGAAAACTAAACCGATTTACCCAAATCGAAAACCAAACTGATCCGAAAAACGATCTCAATGTGATCTGGAACCCGAACTGAAACTCAAACTAATCCGAATTCTAGAAGAACCGATATGGACTCGTAACCGATTTGATTTGAATCGATTTTCACCAATCTAAATCAAACATCAATCAGATTTTAACCCGACAATTGAGTCAAAGTGAATGAATAATTTATTTTTACTATTGTTTATTTTTAACAATATCATAAATAATAAAATAATATATCTTTTATTATTTTTTTATTATGATAATACTAATTAATCATTATATCTGATAATAATTTAATGTTTAATATCATATTTCATTCTTTAAAAATCAATTTATTTTTTGATAATCAATCTCTATTAGAGTTGGACCTCTATTTTGATTCATTTGCTTGTAGTAAGCACTAAAGACTAGTAATTCACGATCCAAATGGTGTTTGTATTTGAAAATATTATACAAGAAAATATCACAGTTAATTTAAAGATAAAAATTAGAAAGTGCACCTAGTAACATAAAAAAAAATCTTAAATAATTTTTTTTATTCAAAAATTAAATTTAGCTGCAGATAAAACTAGCTAAGTATCTAAACCCAGCTACCCTTAAGTCTTACATATCAAATTTAGTTATATTGAGTACACTGTACACACAAATTCAGTTACATATCAACTTTTGGATTTTGTTGCAGTCAAATCCACATAAGAGCCAATGAACTCGTCATCTTCCGTAACTACATAAACAATAACAAAAAGTTATTAATTTATTTATTACTAAAACAAAAAATAAATCAATATAACTATTAAGATAAAAAAAAACATTCAAACCAAATTAACCCAAAAATTCAAAGATTGACCCGATCCGAACTGATTTAAATGACCCAATATGGACCCAGCCCAAAAACATTTGATCCAGTATTGACCTGACCCGAAAATAACCGATCCGATATTGATCCAAATTATCAATCCGATATCCGAACCGAATCGAATTATCATATAATCGAAATAAAACAGAAACTGAAACTAATCCAAACGGAATTTAAATCGAATACAAATAAACCCGAAATGAACCAAACCGAAACAATTCAAATCGAACCCGAACTGAATGACCCGTTTGCTACCTATAAAATTTTGGTCATATGTTGTTGTCAGTGCAGTTTATCTTATCAATCGAATGCCCTTAAAAACCTTAAATCATCAATCACCATTTCAAGTGTTGTATGGAAGGCTTTCCAATTATAAATTTATGCGAGTGTTTGACTGTCTTTGTTATCCATATTTGAGGCCCTTTAATCGACATAAACTCTCATTTAGATCCTCTCCTTGTACATTTGTGGGCTACTCCATGACTCACCATGGTTATGTTTATTTTGATCAGAAGAATTCAAGGGGTTTTATTTCCAGAAATGTAGTATTTGATGAAACTACATTTCCCTAAAATCAAGAGTCTTACATCAGACCTACAGAAAAATGCTTATCTCAACCTCTTCGGTGTCACAATCTTCTCGAGGTTCACCTATGTCTACTGAGAGGCATTCCAATAGTGAAGCTACACACTCGACTACAACTATATTGCCACAAGATGATACAGAACCTCAAAATATTGCACACTCAAAGGATGCTCCTGAGCCTCCCAGATCTCCACCTGCTGTGGATCCATAATTGGTACCTTCAGCTGATCATGATTCAGTAAGGTCACTTGATCCAGTTGATCCATTTTCTCAAGTTGGTCCAGCGGATAATTCACCAGGGGTACAATCTCATGACACTGTTATTGGTTCACCTATGCTCTCTCCTAGTAACATTGTTGATCAGGTTTACTCTATTACCATACACACCAATACTCATGCTATACGAACCAGGAGCACGACAGGTATTTTTAAGCCCAAAGTGTATCATTTTCAGCTGGATAAGTTTCCTACAGATGTTTCTACTGCTCTTGCAAACTCGGAATGAAGAAAAGCTATTTTTTTTAATATCAGGCACTCATTGACAATGGTACATGAGAGCTTGTTTCTCTACCTTAAGGTCGTAAAGCCATTGGTTGTAATTGACTATTTAAGATAAAAAAAAAACACGTTGATGGTTTCGTTGATCGCTACAAAGCTTAGTTAGTAGCTAAAGGGTACTCTTAGCTTGCTGAACCCGACTTTAGAGAAAATTTAGTCCATTAGTTAATTCGTTTACAGTTAACTTGATCATCTCCTTGGTTGTGACATATCACTAGCAAATCAGAAAAATCAGTGTAAACAATACTTTTCTTAATGGAGACTTACATAAAGATGTATATATGGCACAACTAGATGGTTTTCAACAATTTGCAAGTGATGAAAGTGAGTTGGTATGTAAGCTTAAGAAAGCTCTTTATGGGCTTAAACAAGCTCCAAGTAATGGTTTAATAAACTTCATGACTTTCTTATCTATTTGGGATTTAAGTTTTCCAATGCTGATGCATCGCTATTTGTGTACAATGCTGTTGATATTATCGCTTATATGATAGTGTATGTGGAAGACATTTTAATTACAAGTCAGTCTCAAGAGCGTGTGAACTCAATTATAGTTCAGATACATGCATTGAGGATAATATATCTCTCGAGTTTGGGGGAGTATTGATCCTATTTTATGCCTTATAAAAATATCTGTCATGCATGGAAATTATTCGAATTATCTTACTACTGCCTTAAATTTTGTCTTTACAACAATTATAGTTTTATGCAAATTTTTTTAAGTTTGTTGAATTTTATTGAGATTGCCTCGACAACAATATATTCTCCAGCCGTCGCAGCAGTATGCACCATTCACCAGACTTGAATTCAGAAAGGTCTCTTAGGATTAGTAATTAGAATTAGACTATGAGCCTAAAATCACATAATCACTGTTAGTCTTAGTTGATTTTAAAAGTTCTTTTCTTTGAAAAGCAATAAGGACTTAGGCTTAGATTTTATACTAGAGTTGCCTATCACTGGCTCTAGTTTAGTCCATAGAGGTGCCCATGACTAGCTCTAGGACTTAGGTTTCTCCCACTTATTACAGGTGCCTATCACCGGCTCTAGTAAGAATAGCTAAACACTTGAGAGGCTCGAAATTGGCTCAAGCAATATAAATTTATATCAATATAGATTTATATACCACTCTTGAGAGACGAAAAGAAAAAGAATTAAAAAGAATCTTATTCGGAAGTCTTGAGCTAGAAAAAGGATTAGAACTTAGAAAATCATCTTTGACACAGCTACGCCACACTCGCCAATACTCATAGTCCAGTTCCGAGGAATTCCTAAGAACCAAAAAGAGGCCGAGTCAAGAAAGGAATTCTACCGCAACAGGCAGGATGATATATTACTTCAAAATTCCTTACTTAAATTTATCTTTTGCATTGTTTGAGGACAAACAATAGTTCGAGTTTGGGGGTGTGTTCAGTGCCCAAAAGTCTTCATATTTTATATCATTTTCCCATTAAATTATTGCTAATAAAGACAAAATTATAGGCGATAATAGATATTTCTATGTATTTTCTATATTTCACCATCCGAATACGGATTTCATGAATTTATCTATTATTTGGCATAAAACAGATGCATTTGATGGTTTCTTTCTTAGACAGGAAAATGCATCATAAAAATTGCCAAACAAGAAGATGGATGCTGGAAGCTGAAGCTGAAATGCAGAAAATCACCCGCCTCGACAGCACCTGAAGAATAAATATCGATATGATAGGCGATCTAAAAAGAAAAATAAGGTGGACGTTTTAAGAAAAACGATATAGAAATTCGAGATGGGAATACATGGAAAGTAAATATCAAAGGCTACGTGGGAAAAGAATCCTTATAGGAATAAACTAGGAAATAAAATAAATATCTTTTGTTTATTTACTTAACTTGTGTTTTACTTCAAGTTTTATTCCTACTTTGGAAATGTTTGCCCTAGGCCAAGTTTATATAAACCATAGCCTATGTAGAGAGGAGAACATCTGGAAATAAAGTGTTCACAGAAAAACCTAAACTCCTCCATCGTCCCCTAGGGTTTAGGTTAGTTTGTGGAATAGTTGTGGGAGAAAGTTATACTTTGTTTTCTTGTTTCATGTAATAAAATATCGAGGTTTTCTTATTCTTTGTCATTCATTGTTCTTGCATTCAAACTCGGGAGACAAGTTTGTGAGAGATTTATTTATCTAATATCGGGAGAGTTAGATTCATGAAAGGGATAAGTACGGTATTTTTCTAGTCGGAAAATACTAACTCGGCCTAGGGATGTGTTAGAGAGTTTTAGCGGCTAAAAGAAGTGTAAGATTGGTTAGTGATTATAGTTGATTCACGCTGAGAGGTATCATCAAGGACTAGTCATCAACAGTACTTCGACTTAGGGATAAGTGGAGTCATTAGAGGACACTTTGTCGAACCTTAGTAAAGTCCACCCAAGAGCAAGGGATTGTAGCGGCGGACGAAACCCTTCACTATCGAGGCAGTAAAACTGTAGTGTTGCCGAGGCAGTGTTGAGTAGTTTCATGCGACAGAAACAAGTCAATTGAATCCACACTACAAAGCACTCTAACCTGCCCCACTTTTCCATCCTTGATTTCTTGATCATTTATCTTTATTGCTTTAATTAGTTCCCTTCGTTATAATCCAACTCAATTATCTGTGTCTTTACTTTTCCATTGTGCAGGAAAAATAAATTGCGTAAGTAACGTCAATCCTTGTGGGATCGCATCTTAAATACTACAATTTGGCAAAAGGTGGACGAAATAATGCTTCATTATAAAAACAATACTTTCTAGCCTTCACCATATGTTCTTGTCACAACAAAAATATATCACTGAGCTCTTGGTAAAGACTATAAAGCCCCGATTTTGGGCTTAGGAGTTATTAGACTCTAAACTAGGTTTAGTTTCAGGTTAATTTTAAATTAAGAGATGAATTTTACAAACATTCACAATATTTACAGAAATGCTGTTAATGAAATTTATAAGGAATTTGAAGAATCAAAACACTCTTTTTCTCATCTTCTTTAAAACTAACGTTAAAACTCTCTAAACCCTCCCATTTTTTATTTCTTCACCATCCAACATCATCCAAGATCTTTTTCAAAAGGTAATTTCATATTTCACTTGTCCTTTTACTTTCCTATCTTTTGATAGTTAAAAATCTTATTCTTATCAAGTCTTGGAGAATCTCTATTTTACAAGGTTTGATGAGGAAAGGGAGGATTTTGTTGAAATTCCTAATGGGCTTGGCAAAGCAAATCTTAAGGATGTTTTTGAACTCTTTAATGAAGTTAAAACATGTTAGGAAAATGATTTAATAGTAGCGAACCCGAAACTAGTCTTAGGGAGGATTTTTAGAGTTGTGGATGAGTTTTTTGTTGACTTTTGTTGAAAATAAAGGGTTGGAGTTATATAGAACCTTTGTAGGTGTTTTTAGAATGTTAAAGGATTAATTTTGAGTAGTTAAAGTGAGTAGTGATTGAATTCTCGAAGTGGCTGCAATAGACAATTTTTGAAAGTGAAAAATGAGTGTTTTGGGGTATTGTATTGTGGAAAAGAAGGGTTGATGGTTATACTATATATGAGTGATATTTTGGATATATTTTGAAGTTTTTTAGGTGTTCAAATTAAAGGGTAATGGTTTTTCTTTGCTTAAGTACGAAAATGAGAATATTTGGGATTTGGCTTTGAATTGTTGAGAAAATATTATGGATTTGTGAGCTGATGTAAAATAGAGAATTTGTGGTTGATTATGAGGTTAATACCTTAATTTTGTTTGGTTTGAAGCAACACATTTGTTTTCGGGTGATTCGAGTGTAATTCTAAAAGGTTCAGGGTTCGATTTGGATATCGTTAGACTTGTGTGGTGAGTGAAAAAATGTTTTGAACTTGGTTTTGGTAAAGGAAGATTTTGGGAGTTTGGACTAGACTTAACAAGCTAATCCAAAATCAAGAGTAAGATCTATCCATTTTACTTACCTTGTATGCTTGTTAGATGGTAAAGGCTGGAAAGCTTGTTGTGTTTAATTATTGTCGATGGTATGTTAATTGTTATGTTGAGTTGTTTTGATTATATATTGATTAATGAAATGTTAATATACAATGTGAGATATTTTTAAGGTAATTGTAAGATGTAGGTTATGCTTGTAAGTGGTAAGTAAGACCATTTAATTATGGTAAAAAATATAGCCTGGTGGCTATGTAAGACCGGTAAGAAGAAGATTTGTAAGATAATGTTGTGGTAATAATGTTGGCATTCGTTGAGTCATACCGAGTATAATTGGTCGACCAATAAGATGTAATAATAGTGCACTATAAGATAAAACTCGCATACGTGTCAGATAAATTTGGTCGTGTCAGACAAAACTCGTATACGTGTAAGATAAATTTAGCCGTATTAGATAAATTCATATGCGTATAATACATTTCCGCATATCCTTGTATAATAACCGAGTTTTCTAACATACTTATCTTAATTGCTATGAATATGTGTTTTTATGTTATGTTGCAGACTTTGATTGCTCTCGTAAGTTGTAAGATGCTATGATGTAACATGTACGAAATGATGTTAGTCTTTATTTTCAAATAAAGTGATGGAGGCTGTGGAGTCCTTTTAATTCCATCTTTGTCAGATTATAATATTTAAAATATTGATCTCACGAGAACTGAGTCAACCATGCTACTTCTTATAACTGTACTAAGAAAACTAAAAACACAAGTGAATTGAAGGTTGACTTATGATAAGATAAAAGCGAGGCTAGATTGAGTGCTTTGTAGAGGAGAATTCAGTTATGTTAAGTATCCACTTATTAATGCAATGGGTTGAACTGTCGCCTCGGCGTATTGCACAAAGGATCGTCGCAGCTGCCTAGGCGGGGTTATGCCTTGTCAACAATTCAATATTCCATAGTTCGACAGAGCATTCTTGTATGTCTTCTTACTTATCCCTAAGCGAAGAAAACAATTGAAATCCAAGTCTTAATGATACCTCCCGGCGTGAATCAAGGGCGGACAACAACCAAACACATACGTCTTGTTAGTCGCTGAAATCCTTGACGGATTAGTTAATACCCATGAGCAAAGATCGTATTATCTCATTTCGTGAACCTACATCTCCCGATGTTAGGCAAATGAGTTTTTCTCACATACTTATCTTTCGAGCTTATATGCAAGAAGAGTAACTACCAAGAGAGAATAAACTATGAAATAGATTTTGTATTAATAAATATCAAACATAACATAGCCTTCATCTTTGACTACTCCACAAACAATCTAAACCTCCGAAAGATGTAGTCGGCGGCTAAAGATATATAAAATGAGAATCCGTCTCGACTCCACACTAAACCTAAACCTAATGAGTGTCTTATATAGGTCAAGACCTAAGTTATCTTTCCATGCAAGGAAAGAGTTCTAAAAGGAAAATAAATCTAATTCCTAATTAAACTATATTAATTTAATCTTAATTTCTAAAATATCTCTTCTTTTCCCGCGTTTGTCTTTGATATGGGCTTGACCTCCTAATTGAGCTTCTTCTTTCTCTTGCTCTTTTTCCGTTAAGATCGATATCTTTTTCTCTTTCTGTTGATCACCAGTTGTTGTCTTTTACTATGTTGTTGTTGCCTCCAGAGTGTTGTCATGGTGGGTGGTTCATCTGCAATTCAACATCTATTTTATCCTTTGGCTATCTCTGTGATATAGTTTTCTGTCTAAGAGAGAAAACTATCAAACGTATATGTTTTATGTCAATTAATAGATAAATTCATAAAGTTAATGATCGGATGCTGAAATATGAAAAATAACCAAAAATATCTATTATCGTTAATTTTGTCTTTATTGGCAATAAATAAGTGGAGAAATGATATGAAAAATGAGGAGTTTTGATTACTCATCATAAAGCTTGAATCATGTATTCACGTAGTTACGTTTTTGAGTTCTGCTCACTAAGTACTTATGCTTGCACTCTCGTTTTTTGATAGTGCAGATCGTTAGCTTGGAAGGTAGCACGGTGCGAGGAAGGGCATCCAAGCGTGTTGCTCGTTAGCTCAAGTATGATTTAGTTGCAGTAATGTATTAGCTAGCAATGGGATATGCTATGTTGTTTAGGATCGTTGTTTGACTCCCATGTTGACTTATGTTTTGGATGATTTCATGCATGGTTTATATTCGCCATGGTTGCCTTGGGTTAGTATATTGATTTATGTTTTGAAGTTATGATTATGTGGATATTATCTTTGATGTTGTTTAAACTCTTTTATGTATGAATTCTATGTCATGTTGCTTGAATATCATTCAAATAGATGTGTATGAGTTTCAAGCATGTATAACCTGATCCTTGAGTTCTATAATATCTTATGCATGTTATGTATGCTTGTATGTGGTTGTTGAGTTAGTCCTTAGTTGTTTGTGCTTTAAAAATTCGTCCAGATACAAGGGTTTTCAGTTTCACGTCGTCCCGATACGTCAATATCGTTTTGAGCCTTCGGGATTTTGGCAAGCCCAATAAGGTTGGCTTAAAATTCGTGTGCAGATACGTTGGTCGTTTAGGCTCAGAAAGACTTTCTAGGGTTGGTTATTGGAGTCGGGTCTTCAAACTTGGTTTCGATAATCCCCGTGTAGCCACGTCGGGTCGGTCTTATGACTAGGTCGGATTGAGGGGGTTACAAAGACTGATATGAGAGATATCAATGATGTTCCCACCCTAAGACTACTAATTTCAAGCTCAGTAAGACTGATGGAGAATTTCTTGTTGATCCTCAGTAGTATAGAAGCATTTTAGGGTCGTTTCAATACATTTTTCATACGAGACTTGATATTTCTTTCTCGATGAACAAGGTTGCTCGGTTTATTCATCAACCTACTGAGACTTATTGGGTTGCTGTCAACAGGATTCTTCGATACTTAAGGAGTACTATTGACTATGGCTTATGATTTTTATCACATCAAAACATTACTCAGGATATTCACTCCTTTACTGATGCTGATTGGGATAGTGATCCTGATGATAGAAGGTCTATTTATGGTAGTTGTACTTACTTTAATGCTTATATAATCACCTGGAATTCTCGCAAACAATGAGCGGTATCTCGATCAACTATTGAGGCTGAGTTTCGAAGTATTGCTGACGCATCATCAGATGTGTTATGGCTTCAAGCAATTATTCAGGATATGTTTATCTCCTTGAATGCAGTTCCAGTGGTATGGAATGACAACAAAAGTGTTGTGGTCATGACTGTTAATCCTTTCATGCATGCCAAGACCAAACACGTTGACCTTGATATTTTTTTTTTACGTGATAAGGTGGCCTCTAAAACCTTAAGGGTCAGTTATGTACCAGCCAGTAGTCAAGTTGTCGATGTGTTCACCAAGTCTCTCTTCATTGTTCAGTTTTAAGCATTTAGACATCAATTACGTGTACAAAAGCTCTCAGAAGTTGAAGAAGCAAGGGAAATACAAGAGTAATATTAGAGGTATAAGAGTCATTTAGATGGATAAGTCTATTGTAACAAACGAAAAGTTTGTTAGCTTTGGCGCCCAATTCCAAAGGCCACTTTTTTCCTATATAAGCAACCCTTGCTCACTGTATTTTACATATAAAATGAAAATGATTTCTCTCTAGTAAAGTTGTTAATGTTCTGTTAGCTTAACAAAATATATATGTAGAATTAGTTTAAATATCATATTATTTAAAATATATTATCACATGTATATGATATATCATTATCGTTAAATTTTTAATAGTTTAATCGTTATCGTTAATTTTATTTTTATTGTAATTACATGACTATATTATTTGTATTTGCAATTATTTTTCTACATTTGGAATTACCTGTTAATTTTCTTTTACACTTAAATTTGTTTTTTTAAATAACCTTTGAATACTTAGTATAATTGACACCGATTTAGGAAATGCAATGTGGTGAGGTTTTAGTTGTCTCTATCCAGACTTGAAAAGTAAACTATTATACAAGAATTAGTCTCGTTCTATTTTTCAATATATTTTATTTTAATCTGATCTAATATAATAAAAAAATAGGTATAAAGATAATTTTAATTTTTAACGTTTATAATTTTTATCATTTTGCCCTTTATTCTTTTTTTGGATAAATTTAGCCCTTAACCTATATCTTTTTGACAAATAGCTTATTTTTAACTACCGTGATAACAGGATCGTTAAATATGTAACAATGATGATATGTCATATGTATATGATAATATATTTTAAATGACATAGCATCTAACCTTTCAAATATATATATGAAATATAATTCTATTCCAATATAAAATATAAAACAATTAAAATTTAAATAAAATATTAAAAATTAATTAATTCTAAAATAAAAGGCTATTAAACATTCTCAACCCTAAATACGATACAATCAAAGTCCTATTTTAAAAATATATGAAAACATTTCAAAATTAATTAATTTTTTTAAGGTAAGATTTTGATTCTATCGTATTTAGGTTTGAGAATGTTTAGTAATATTTTATTTTAGAATTAATTAATTTTTTAATATTTTATTTGAGTTTTAATTGTTTTATATTGTATATTATAATAAAATTATATTTCATATATATATATATATATATGTATTTGATAGGTTAGATGCCATGTTATTTAAAATATATTATTATATACATATAACATGTCATCATCATTAAATTTTTAAAGATCTAATTATCATGATAATTAAAAATAAGTTATTTTTCAAAAAGATATAGGTAAAGGGGTAAATTTATCCCAAAAAAGAATAAGAGCCAAAATTATAAAAATTATAAACGTTAAGAGCTAAAATTATGTTTATGCCTAAAAAATAATTTAATTCTACTATGATATTTTAATAAAAGCTGGTTAAACTAGATATGATCTAAAAATAATAAATACATTATGTAATAACCCATTTCCATATAATTTGGATCCAATTACAAACTAAACTAACCCAACATGAAATCAGCCCATCAAACAAACCCAAAAATAAACCTTAAAACGTTATTCCCTTTCTTCAAAATTGTCTGCCGCCAGCCTTATCCTCTATGCTTTTCAGTTGTCGCGCGTGGTGGCCACGCGCGGCGTTTGGCCTTCTCACGTAGCATCCGCGCACTCCTTTATTGGCTCATTCGACCGGTCACCGCCCACGTCAACTCAACCGCCCTGCTCCACTGCCCATCACCTGCAAATATTAAAAGGAAAACATGATTAGATCTGCAAATATAAGAAGAAAAGTAGAGATGTTTTGTATTAAAATAGGTAGAAAATTCGGATATAAAGACCGAATTCAAATTTTGTCATGTTTTTTGACCCACGAAATCAATAAAAAAGGCATTCGAAACAAAACAAAATCCAAAGCAAAATATTCGAAACCAATCAAAACAAAACCGAAAAGTAGAGAGATTGAATCCAATAAGAAATAGAAAAGGTATAAAAGAGAGACTCTACTTATCTTATTCTTCAGATCCACTTTGTATGATCGTTTTTTCAAAAATCCGATTTCGGATTCGTGTTTCCCATGTCTTAAACCTCTGAAAAAGAGTAAACTTTTGTGTCTCCGACAACCTCCGACGGCAACGACCATCATCGTCGAGCGGTGGTCCGCTGTAGCTTCCCCACCGGCAGTGACCGAGGAGCAAACAGTGCAGAGAGAGCCTCAAGCTCTCTTTTTTGTTGTATGGAAAGAATAAAACAAATAAAAAAAGGAAATATGAGCATTTAAATAAAGCATAAAACGACACCGTTTTGGTGTCGGTCTCTATGGCCCAAAATGGTGTCGTTTTGATACTGGAGCATCGTATCCGACCCGAATAACTGACCCAACCCGCGTCTTAAATCGTAAAAGAGGGAAAATCACGCACGTAGTCCTTAAGCTGTCAGCGTGCTTCTATTTCGGCCTCTAGTTTGTTTTGCTTTAAATTTTAGTCACTGGTTTTCATGGTTTTGCCTTAAAGTTTTATATTTTATTCAATTTCATCCTTATTTTCCTTTATTATTGGTCTAATGATTTTGTTTTCTTGCAGGACAGTCCCTGTAATTTCTTATTATTATTTTCACAATGCTTTATCATATTTTACTAACCTATATTATTTGTTCTGCAGATTAAAAATATTTTGGGATCACAATTTTTATTTTAATACCGAGTTTATAATTTCACATATAAAATACTTTGTAACAGATAGGTGCCAATTTTGGGCGTTGTGGGGTTGCTCACCTTTCCCTACGCATAACAGACTTCTGGATCCAGCTCTGGTTTGCAGACTCAATTTTAGTGTTCCAATCACACCATTTAAAAAGGATTGGTGGCGACTCCCTAGACGAATTCCGGTGATTACAGTTGGCGAATCTGCTGGGGACTTTCTCGGGAGTCGAGTCATAAATTGGTTATATTTTATTTAATGATAGAAAATATAGATTCGATTCATTTTAATTTTAATTTAGTGATCCCGTTTTATTTTATTTATTTTATTTAAAATATTTTACTAACATGTTTTTAAATGTTTTTCAGGACCCTTATTCCATTATTCCATGAGCTCTCAACTCGGGCTCCTTCCATTTAAGTAGGAGCATGAAACCTTTCCTTCTTGAGGTTCCGCCTCCGTGTAGGATGGTGAATTGCTTTTGAGATATTTTTTCCTCTGTCTTCGTGAGACACACATCTCCGCATAGACTTAGAGAAATGTATCTGACCTGAATCAAGATTTTTATCCTTAGTAGGGTAATAATTTTCATTCGGGTACCTTCTAGAACCGAACCGCATATAGTGAGCCCTAGAAGCTTACCCTTAGAGCCGTCATGTCGAATCTCTTCCCAATTAGAGGGTCACCTTGTAGGGTTTCTCATTTTCATTTTCTTTTTCTTTTTTTAAAGGGTTTTTTATTTTTAGAAAGAGAGAGTGGGGGTTTATATTTATTTATGCCCTTTAATTTATGTTATTTATTTTTGTAATATAATTTTCATATTCATATTCATGCATAATAAAACATACACATTTATTATTCTTTAATTTGATACTAATGTTTTTACATGTTCGCATTATCGTGTTTCTCGTTTCCTACATTTGAATTTTATTAAAAAAAATGGTGTTGATACAAGTTGACCGTTAAAAGGATCAATCACACAAGAACCATTTTCTCGATAACATGGAGGGCACCCGAATGGGTTTCACTGGTGATGTCAAGACAACAAAGGTCGAGTTAGTTCGTGCTAGTAATGATGTAAGGCTCACATTGATCAAACTCAGGATTAAGATCGTACCATGATCGTAGCCCTAATGCAAGCCCAAGAAAATGGCCACATATCTATGAATTCTAACTATTCGAGCCAAAGTTTTTTGGGGCAGGAAGCTGGTATTGCTCTTCCAGAAAATTAAGATGAAGGTCAAACAAGACCCATTTTACATAAAATGTATTATAACACTTTGCATGTACATGACATCATTCTAGTTGCATCAAGCATATCATTTTGCATTATTATTACCATGATTCTAACATCAAAGGGGCATATCCTTTGCAGTAATTCAGACACCTGTTAACATGCAACATCCTTATTCTACAAGGAGCAAATTCGAAGACATGGAACAAAAACTAGTTAAACTTGAGAAAGCATACAAAGACATCAAACAGGATATCGCAAACAAGTTAGAAAAAATGCAGCTAGATGTTCAAGAAAATATTTCTCTGTCACAAGATGACCAGATAAGAAAAGTTGCAAAGATATCAACCGAAAGAGATCTCGAGAAGTAGAAGGAAAACCCAAATATAACGGGTTTTAAAGGGAGATATGATGATCTGGAGACACGGATATCGAGGCTGGAAAGTGAAAGGAACCAGTCGAGCTTTGTGATACAATCTCAAGAACAAGAAATGGAAAGGCTAAGGAAAGGGAAAAATAAAACTGAATAAGACCTGGATGATCTGCAAGGCGATCATAAAAAATTTCGACAGTCAGCAAAATATGCGACTATCGAGAAGTTTTCTGTTGATCGAAAAATTGAAGTCTAGAAGAAAGCTAGTTACTGGGAAAAAATTTAAAGATGCATACGCCCTTATGCAGAAAGAGTTGGTCCGTAGCCGATTCGAGAATATCAATTTAAAGGATAGAATTATTGAGCTAGAAAAACTCTCGGAGTACCATAACCAAGATTTGGCAATTGAGGCGAAAGCAGAAGCAATATCAAATCAGAAGAAAAATGCAGAAGAGAAGAAGTTTACCCCTATCCCTATCTCTTACAGCGAGTTATATAAGCTTTAATATATTGCAACATAGTTTTCTCATTTTACTCAAAGCAATTCCAAGGGTGCACCATTGTGGAAAAGCTTAATGTTCAATGTGAATACCATGCTCGAATTATGGGGCATTCCACAATGAGGACAATGTGAATACTATGCTGGAATTGCGGGGCATTCCATTGAGGACTTTGTTGGTTTCAAGAAAATCATGGAGAAGCTTATGAATCTGGGGGTTGTGAGATTTGACGACCCTGTTAGACCTAACGTAATGGTAACCCTTAGATTTCCCTTTTTGAAACTTTTTGTTCAAAGGGTGTACCCACCTTGCAACAACTACAATCGGATTGATAAAGAGTTTCTTACAGTTTTTGGAATATCCTAAAGCTATGTACATAATGTACTTGTCACTCTTGCTCGAGAGTAACAAAAGTCTTTTTGTAAAAGGGCCTAAGTTTATTATCTATATGAAATTAAATTTTTCATGCTATATATGGAATTTTTTTCTTTTAATACAAGAATGTCGAACAAGTTATGCATCCTCATGGCCAAACAAATGTTTCAAGACCTCAGATATCGAGATTGTTTTAGAATTCATATTCAAGAAATGATTATGTCTATAAACCAGACTATGATAAACATTCTGATCTGCTAAGGCTGATAGAGCAAAAAACAAAAACAGATCCAGCCCCACAAAGAATCTGTGAGTATGGGAAACAAAAGGGACACATTTGAACTAAGCCCGAACATCATGATATAAAGTTTCCCGTGAAGGAGGATTGCAAGCAGTCTAATAAAAGTTGTAGAGAATAAGGTTCGATGTATGAGAGAACCTTTTGCTATAAGTTAATGCCATTTTTTACTAAAAATGTTGGGAGAACATATCAACGAGCCATGATCGCTTTATTCCGTGACATGAAGATCAAGGTATATATCGACAACATGATCGCCAATTCGAGAACTGAAGACGAGCAGATAGAAAAGTTTCCTTTAGACTAACCAAGTTCCCACCAAAGTTGAATCATGTTAGATAAACATTCGAAGCCGCATCAGAGAAGCTGTTGGGATTTAAATTATGACAGTGCTTCTCATGCCATAAACACAAGAGGTTGGTGGCAACGTTAAGACGATTGTTACCCTTTCAGCAATAAGCTCAAATTTAATTGCACGGGAATCCAAGGTATGAGTACCCACAAAAAGCCACTGAAAAAAGAGGATGATCCAGAGACAATGTCCTAGATAGGGATGTGATATACAAGAAAGAAGAAAGATCAAATGCCTCCATAATACGTATATGCCATTAAAGCTAAAATGATCCTCGAAATAGTCCACGAAGGAACATATTGAACCTATACCAGCATATTCACAATGGCAAGGTAGATCACGAGATGTGGGTGCTACTGATGGAAGGTGACAGTATCAAATATGCCAAAAATGTCACAAATGCCAAAATGATGTTGATAAAAGCAATGTTCTTTTGTCACCTCTTTATGTGATAAATTCTTCTTGGCCATGCTCAATATGTGGCATAGACATCGTTGGACCTACCACACTAAAGGTTTTCAATAGATATTGATTCATCATCGCGTCTATTAAATACTTTACCAAGTTGCTAGAGAGAACCACTTAGACTAATGTTACCAAACAGTCATGAGCACATTCCTAAAGAAAGAGATCATATGTCGATGTGGAGATGAATGAAACAGTGGAAACCGCTAACCGAACATTAAGGAGAATATTATTGCAAAAATGGTAAAGACCTATAGACATTAGCGTGAGAAGTTACCATTTACTTTATAATTCCACAGAATATCGGATAGAACTTCTATCGGGGAAACCTCTTTTTCCCTAGTCTAGGGGATAAATGCTATATTACTCGTAGAAGTCGAAAATTCTTCCATAATCATGGAGGGGACGTGATAAGCCATCGTGAGCTTCATATCAATCCAAGCTTCTACTGGGCAGCCTCTTTTTCCCTAATATAGGGGATAAACACAAAATTACCCGTAGAAGTTAAAAAAAAACTCATTCCTTAATCATGAGAGGGTCAATAGAAGCCAACATGAATTAGAGCTTCTACTGGAGCAACCTCTTTTTCCCTAATTTAGGGGATAAATTTTATATTACCTGTAAAAGTTGAAGATCCTTTCTATGGGTTTGTCAAGTTTGAAACAACATAAAATAAAATGAATCCAGTTAGACATGGGGCTTTGTGAAACAAGAACTTGCATTTAAATCCTCCCATATATATAATGTCTCGTTAAATCGATTCTACAGAGCTTGTTAGTAGGATAATATGGGCATCACATTGTGCCAGTTTGTCCGGTAGCTATTAATGTTTACTGCTTGGGTTGTCAATCAGTTGACAATTTTGTTTATATTACTCCAGAAACATTCCTAAAAGTATAGGAACTGAGAGCAATCTCAATTCAGAAAACGATTTTCTCCAAGAAAATACAAAAAAAGAAAATAGCTACTCCACAAATAGATTGATGTCGGATACTTTTGCTTGGGTTTTGTCAATCAATTGATAAATTTGTCTATATTGCTCTAGAAACATTCCTAAAAGTACAGGGACTGAGAGCAATATCATTTCAGAAAGATATTTTCGCCAAGATCATACCTCAAAAGGAAAACAATCACTCTACAAATAGAATGAGATCAAATATTTTGCCTGAAGAAGAAAGGCACAACCACTGAAACAAAGTTCTGACAGATAAGAGGACCAAAGAATCGAGCTAATCTTTAAACAAAATCATTGATATATGCACTTTGCATTTCATGCTAGGATCATGCATGCATGCATGCATACATCAGACGTGTTAGGATTAGAATCATGCAGTGCATGCTAACCATAACATTCTGAATCTATTTGTAATAGTGATACAGAATTCACTCCTCTTCTAATAAATGATGGAATAGATGAACACAACAACTTCTCATCAAGATCTATCCACTTCCTCAGATGTCATGTAAATCGATTTTTCATGAAGATTCACCACTTCTTCATATGTCGTGTAGATCAATTTTCACGAAGATCCACAACTTCCTCAGATATTGTGTAGATCAGTTTTCACGAAGATCTATCCACATCCATAGATGTTGTGAAGATTAAGAGGACCAAATAATCGAGCTAATCTTTAAACAAAATCATTGGTATATACACTTTGCATTTCATGCTAGGATCATACATGCATACATCAGAAATGTTAGCATTAGAATCATGTAGTGCATGCTAACCATAACATTCTGAATCTATTTGTAATGGTGATATAAAATTCACTCTTCTTCTAATAAATGATGGAATAGATGAACACAACAACTTCGTCATCAAGATCTATCCATTTCCTCAGATTTCGTGTAAATCGATTTTTCACGAAGATCTACCACTTTCTCAGATGTCATGTAGATTAGTTTTCACGAAGATCCACAACTTCTTCAGATATTGTGTAGATCAGTTTTCATGAAGATCTATCCACTTCCTCAGATTTTGTGAAGATTAATTTTCCATAAAGATCCACCACTTCCTCAGATATTGTGTAGATTGGTTTTTCACGAAGATCTACCACTTCCTCAAATGTTGTGTAGATCGGATTTTCACGAAGATCCATCACTTCCTCAGATGTTGTGTAGATCGGTTTTTCACGAAGATCCATCACTTCCTCAGATGTTGTGTATATTAATTTTCACGAAGATCCACCATTTCCTCAGATATCGTGTAGATTAATTTTCACGAAGGTCCACCACTTCCTCAGATTTCGTGTAGATCAATTTTCACGAAGATCCACCAATTCCTCAAATGTTGTGTAGATCGATTTTTCATGCTAGGATCCACCACATCCTCAGATAATGTATAGATCGGTTTTTCACGAAGATCCACCACTTCCTCAGATATTGTGTAGATCGGTTTATCACAAAGATCCACCACTTCCTCAGATGTTGTGTAGATCGGTTCATCATGAAGATACATCATTTCCTCAGATGTTGTGTAGATCGGTTCATCACGAAGATCCACCACTTCCTCAGATATTGTGTAGATCAGTTCATCACGAAGATCCACCACTTCCTTAGATGTTGTGTAGATCAGTGCATCAAGAAGATCCATCACTTCCTCAGATGTTGTGTAGATCAGTTCATTGAAGATCCACCACTTCCTTAGATGTTGTGTAGATCAGTTTCTTACGGAGATCTAGCATTTCCTCAGATGTTATGCAGATCAATTCTTACAAAGATCTTACCACTTCTTCAGATGTAGTACCGACCAATTCTTCATAAAGATCTTACCACTTCTTTAAATATGTTGCAGATCATTTCTCTCTCGGTCATACTACATCATGTTATTTCGTTAGATTATGTCGCGTTATTAGCTTTACGTATTAAATTTTTCTTGTAAAATATCCTAGAAAATAATTTGTTTGATAAAAATAGAGAGTTGACTAATACGAAGATGCAGGTAAAGTTGTAGCTGATACCGATATATCCCATTAGAGGATACAGATGTTTATTATAACAAGGTGGGGGAAGCTACTAAACCTGACATGTTTTTGTATGAACAGATAAGGGGGAGAAAATAAAACAAGGGGAAATTTAAACGCCCATTGAAATTTGTTCTCGCGAATGGTCAATGAATTAAGTCCTTGGTTTCAACTGATTGTACCTAGAGTAATGGTAGAACTAGCCCGGAGCAAACGGCCAACGGTAATGGCAAAATAAATCCGTTAATCCATGTGTATTTGTGAAAAATGCATTGATGAGGACTATTCGAACGTCCATTGAAATCCATTTTCACGAATGGTCAAAAAATTAAATCCTTGGTACCAACTGATTGTACCCAGAGTAATAATACAATTCGCCTGGAGTAAACGGCTACCGGTAATGGCGAATCAAATCCATTAATCCTTGTACATTAGGGAAAATGTATTAATAGGGACCATTCAAACGTCTATTGAAATCCATTCTCGCGAATGGTCAAGGTATTAAAACCTTAAGGGAATCCAATATCATACTGATTGTACCCAGAGAAATGGTACAACTAGTCCGGAGCAAACGACTACCGGTAAAAGTAAAACAAATCTTTTAATCCATGTGAATTTGGGAAAATGCAATTAAACCAAGATCACTGCTTCCTTAGCGCTACAATGAAATCAAATGTCAAAACTCATCTTCTCGTTGATGTTGCAGTCGAATCTAACATCAAAACCTTAAGAGTCGAAGACGTTGCCTCCCATCAATCCTGTAGTTGGATTAAACACCAGCACTATACCTGAATTAGAGTCATAAACCATTTTCTCGTCGGTGTTGTATCTATATCAAATTATATAATCTATCTCATCGTCAGTGCTATAGATGGATCAAGACTTATAGATCTTGCAGCTCCGTCAGCATTACAACTAAGATCAAGTTTTCTACAAAGAAGGCAACATCATCAGTGTCGTTGCAGAACAAGCATATTTTGTCTCATACAACAAGTCAAGCTTAAATCGTCTCCTCCAACAGATCGTCAGTTTTGAAGATTTTGTTAACAAATGCGGTGGAGTAGATCAAGTTAAAGCTCTAAAAGAAGAAGTAGGGGCCAAAAAGAATCATAACCTTTCCAAAAGAACCATACCTTACCAAAGAAGAACCCTAAAACCATGCCAAATAAAATAGATTATTCTTTATCTTTGCTTTATTGTTGTGGTCATGATCGTTAATCCTTTCATGCATGCCAAGACCAAACACGTTGACCTTGATATGTTTTTTTTTTAACGTGGGGAGATGGCCTCTAAAACACTAAAGGTCAATTATGTACCGGCTAGTAGTCAAGTTGTCGATGTGCTCACCAAGTCTCTCTTCATTGTTCAATTTTAAGCATTTTGACATCAATTATGTGTACAAAAGCTCTCAAAAGTTGAAGAAACAAGGAAAATATAAGTGTAATATTAGAGGGATGAGTCTGTTGTAACAAACGAAAAGTTTGTTAGCTTTCGCGCCTTATTCCAAAGGCAATTTTGTGCTATATAAGCAACCCTTGCTCACTGTATTTTACATATGAAATAAAAATGATTTCTCTCTAGTAAAGTTGCTGATGTTATGTTAGCTTAACACCATATATATGTAGAATGAGTTTAAATGTCATATTATTTAAAATATATTATCACATGTATATGATATATCATTATCGTTAAATTTTTAATAGTTTAATCGTTATCGTTAATTTTATTTTTATTGTAATTACATGACTATATTATTTGTATTTGCAATTATTTTTCTACATTTCGAATTACCTATTAATTTTATTTTACACTTAAATTTATTTTTTTAAATAACCTTTGAATACTTAGTTTAATTGACACCGATTTAGGAAAGGCAATGTGGTGAGGTTTTAGTTGTCTCTATCCAGACTTGAAAAGTAAACTATTATACAAGAATTATTCTCGTTCTAATTTTTAATATATTTTATTTTAATTTGATCTAATATAATAAAAAATAAGCATAAAAATAATTTTAACTCTTAACGTTTATATTTTTTATCATTTTGCCCTTTATTTTTTTTTTGGATAAATTTAGCCCTTAACCTATATGTTTTTGACAAATAGCTTATCTTTTAACTACCGTAATAACTGGGCCGTTAAAAATATAACAATGATGACATGTTATATGCATATTATAATATATTTTAAATGACATAGCATCTAACCTATCAAATATATATATATGAAATATAATTTTATTTTAATATAAAATATAAAATAAATAAAATTCAAAAAAATATTAAAAATTAATTAATTCTAAAATAAAAATCTACTAAACATTCTTAACCCTAAATACGATAGAATCAAAGTCCTATCTTAAAAATATATGAAAACAATTCAAAATTAATTAATTTTTTTAAGGTATGATTTTGATTCTATCGTATTTAGGTTTGAGAATGTTTGTAGTATTTTATTTTAGAATTAATTAATTTTTTAATATTTTATTTGAATTTTAATTATTTTATATTGTATATTAGAATAAAATTATATTTCATATATATATATATATATTTGATAGGTTAGATGTCATGTTATTTAAAATATATTATTATATGCATATAAAATGTCATCATCGTTAAATTTTTAACGATCCAATTATCATGATAGTTTAAAATAAGTTATTTGTCAAAAAAATATAGGTTAAGGGGTAAATTTATCCAAAAAAGAATAATAGCCAAAATTATAAAAATTATAAACGTTAAGAGTTAAAATTATCTTTATGCCTAAAAAATAATTCAATTCATCTATGATATTTTAATAAAAAATTGGTTAAACTGGATATGATCTAAAAAATAATAAATACATTATGTAATAACTCCATATAATTTGGATCCAACTACAAACCCAACTAACCCAACATGAAATCAGCCCATCAAACAAACCCAAAAATAAACCCTAAAATATTATTCCCCTTCTCCAGCATTGTTTGCCGCCAGTCTTGTCCTCTATGCTTTCCAGTTGTCGCGCGTGGTCGCTATGCACGGCGTTTGTCCTTCCCACGTGGCAGCCACGGACTCTCTTATTGGCTCATTCGACTGGTCACCGCCCACGTCAATTCAACCGTACTGCTCCACCGCCCATCACTTGCAAATATTAAAAGGAAAACATGATTAGATTTGCAAATATAAGAAAAAAAGCAGGAATATTTTGTATTAAAATAGGTAGAAAATCCGGATATAAAGATCGAATTCAAACGTTGTAATGTTTTTTGACCCACGAAATCAATAAAAAAGGCATTCGAAACAAAAAAAATTCTGAGTAAAATATTCGAAACCAATCAAAATAAAATCGAAAAGTAGAGAGATCGAATCCAATAAGAAATAGAAAAGGTAAAAAAGAGATATTCTACTTATCTTATTCTTCATATTCACTCTTGTATGTTCATTTCCTCGAAAATCCGATTTTAGATTCGTGTTCCCTACGTCTTAAACCTCTGAAAAAAAGTAAACTTTTGTGTCTCCGACAACCTTCGACGGCGACGGCCGTTGCCGGCGAGCGGCGGTCCATCGTAGCTTCCCCACCGGCAGTGACCGAGGAGCAAACAGTGCAGAGAGAGCCCCAAGCTCTCTTTTTTGTTATATGGAGAGAATAAAACAAATGAAAAAAAAAAGGAAATATGAGCATTTAAATGAAGCATAAAACGACATCGTTTTGGTGTTGGTCTCCATAGCCCAAAATAGTGTCGTTTTTATACTTGAGCCCCGTATCCGATCCGAATAACTGAATCGACTCGCGTCTTAAATCGAAAAAAAGGAAAAATCACGCACGTAGTCCCTAAACTCTCAGCGTGTTTCTGTTTTGACCTCCCAATTTGTTTTGCTTTCAATTTTAGTCACTGGTTTTCATGGTTTTGCTTTAAAGATTTATATTTTATTCAATTTCATCCTTATTCTCCTTTATTATTAGTCTAATGATTTTTTTCTTGCAGGACAGTCCCTGTAATTTCTTATTATTATTTTCACTATGCTTTATCATATTTTACTAACCTATATTATTTGTTCTGCAGATTAAAAATATTTTGGGATCACAATTTTGATTTTAATATCGAGTTTATAATTTCAATCATATAAAATACTTTGTAATCGATAGGTGTCAATTTTAGGAGTTGTGGGGGTGCTCACTCTTTCCCATGCGTAACAGACTCTCGGATCCATCTCTGGTTTACAGACTCAATTTTGGTGTTCCAATCGCACCGTTAAAAAAAGGATTGGTAGCGACTCCTCGGACGAATTCCGGTGATTACTCACTAAATATAATATATAAAAATATATTGAGTTAGATCATATCAAATATTTTAAACTTTAAACTTGACCTTGATCTGATCTTAAAAATTTCAAATATACACCGAATCTAACCCACCTTAAAATATGATTTTAGGCACGAGCCATCTAGTCTCAATGGTTAAAGGAACGATTATTCCTAGAAGTCATGGGTTCGAACACCAATAATGTTTGAATAGTAATTGAGCGATCAATGTCTAATGGTTGGGAGTATACTTTAGAACATATACTATTATAACACTGAAACTGATAAAAAAATCTTATTTTAAAAATAATAAATTTATTTTAAATAAATTGATTCGGATCGAAAATTATCAGGACAAATATTAATGTCTTCCCTACGTCCATCGTTGACTTTTACCGAGATTTTGAGTTGAAAAATCTGAACGAGGAAACGAGAAACATTAATTGTTCACCTACAAAACAATTATACATTCAAATTCAAGGAAATTTATCTTCTCTCTGTTTGCAGAAATCACAAAAAGAAAACATACATAAAAATATCACAGGAATTTATTTACATAAAATATTGAAATATAAAAGGACGAGTCTATTATATATGTCGAACATTATTAAACACTACTAATGATGAACACTGTTGAATATTATTAAATTAATTGATAAAAATTAAAAATTTAAAGACTAAATATATCATTTTAAATTATTTAAAATAAAATTTTAAATATTATATATTATATTTTATTTTTTAAAATAATTTATTTAAATTGCTTTTAATTTAAAAATAAAAAATATTAAATCCAAAACCTAAAACCCTAAACTCAAGCTAAAAATACTAAACATTAAATCTTAAAATCTAAAATACTAAATCATAAACTCTAAACCCTAAAACAACAAAACCATAAATCATAAAATCTAAAAATATAACCATAACCTAAACCCTAGAATAAAAAATTTAAAACACTAAAAAATATAAAAACTAAACTTAAAACCTAAAATTAGTTTAAAATTTAGATATAAAGGTTTTAGTTATTTTAGGGTTTATATTTAGTGTTTATGGTTTAGTATTTTTTTAGGTTTTTAGATTTAGGGTTTTTAGATTTTATATTTTAGGGTTTAAAGTTTAATGTTCAGTGATTTAGGTTTTGAATTTTGGTTTTAGGGTTTAGAGTTTAGGATTTTTATTTTTTAAAATTTATTTAAATTAATATTTTATTCAATTATTTAAAAAATAAAATATTATGTATAGAAAATAATTTAATAAAAAAATTTTTAAATAATTTATAATTATATGTTAAGTCTTTAAATTTTTTAAACTTTATTAATTAGTTTAATAATGTTCAACTTTGTTCGTCGTTAATGATGTTCGGCGGTACTCGACGCACGTTATAAAATTTTTCAATATAAAATTATTTAAGAAATAACTGTAATTTAAGATGAATTAATCGTTAAATCATAGATAAAGAGAATATAAACTCTTTATATTGAATTATTTTGAACCATAAACAAATTAATAAGTTGCATTAATAACGAATCCATATTTTTTTATAATGAGCATAGATATATTAAGTACTAATAACATAAAAAAAATTATACGTTAATAAATATAAAAAAAAAATAGACTGAACATGCTTATTAAAATATAATTTATTTATTTTCAAACTCATAACTAATGAATTGAAATATATAATGTAATAGCATAAACGTTGACAATTTCAATGCAAAACAATTTATAGGTAATACTGCCATGAAGGAATACAATTGCTATCGGACCGAAGCTGGTCTGGCGTAATCGGCG
This sequence comes from Abelmoschus esculentus, assembly GCA_035048815.1. Taxonomy (NCBI): domain Eukaryota; kingdom Viridiplantae; phylum Streptophyta; class Magnoliopsida; order Malvales; family Malvaceae; genus Abelmoschus; species Abelmoschus esculentus. Next base: position 13,270,215 of record JAUCBN010000036.1, read on the forward strand.
GTGCTCGTTCTGATATGCGCCACATCTTAACGGACTTATCTAGGCTACCACTGTAAAGAATCCATCGTGCTTCACCGGACATCGATTCATGATGTCTTTCTATCGCCAGGCACTTAACCGGACCACTATGTCCGGTTAGAATCGCCGAGCAAAAATACTCCTTCCCCGATCTTTTCCACACAGAAATCCCCATATCCGCTGACCCACTGATCACAAGATTTCCGGCGGAAACCAAGCAGAGAACAGCCTGTTTATGGCCTCTCAGTACTCCGCCGCGAGAGAATTGGTTCTCACGTTCCCAAAAGTGAACCAACCCATCGGAAGAGCCACAGTAAACAACCGTAGCATCCGGACTCAAAGCCAATGCCGTGACAGCACAGTCTTGTTTCAGTAATGTCTGAGAAAAATAATGCTTGGTTCTTTTCCCGGGAAACTCTCTCCTCCATACCTTGACTGTTCCGTCGGCGGAGCCAGTAAAAACCAACCCATCGAATCCTGCTGCAACGGAGTTCACTGCATCATCGTGGGATCGAACGGATTCTAAACATTTCGAATCCAAAACCCTCCAAACTTTGAATGTTCTGTCCCACGAAGCCGAGTAAAGCAACGTCTGGTCTTCGTTCAAACTCAGGCACGATATAGCATCCCAATGTTTCAGCCACACCGCGCAACGGTTGTTCTTCACTTCAACGTAATTCTTAGGCTTCATTGACTTCTTCAAGTAATCTTTAAACTTGGGTAAAGTCCCCACTCGTTTATGAACACTCGGGTTCTTGTTCGAAATCTTCCAAACTCGGATCTTCCCGTCTTGGTGACCCGTAAAGATCTTTTCTCCGGCGATTACGATGGTTTTCACCAATCCACTGTGCGATTTAAACCCAGAAAACTCCTCGTGGTTCCTCCAAACCCTAATGTTCTTGCTTTCCGAACCTGTGTACAACAAATCTCCGGAGGCCGCCAATGAATAAATGTGTCCTTCTTCACGTACCAATGAACCCATTAATACGTTGGGCGAGAAATTGTTGAAGCTGTTGGTGTTTTGATCATCATCACAAGAACTAAAAACGTTGCTTACATGACATGACCATGGAGATCTTAGCAATGGAGATACGGATGCGTCATGAGTGCCGTCGTCGACGGCGGCCATTGACGGGTAATCTTTTCCATCCTCTATGGTGGAGATTGAAATATTTAGCCGGGCTAGATTTTGGCAACCGGTGACTGTTTCTTCAAAGAAGATGCCACCACCATCCCTTTTGTTACACCGGAGGGATTCCATGTGAACAAACGAGTCAATGTAAAAGGTAATTAAACAAAATAAAACTAAAATAAAAGAACGATGAGAAAGAAATAGAATTGAACCTATAAAAACTAGGGGAAATTATGGATCACAAGCTTTGAACTTTGTTTCTTTATTAAGGTTTGGGGGTGATTTGTGGTGGGTGAAGAGAGACATGATTTAGGGTGGATGGTTAGCCTTTTATTACAAGACAAACAATTTCCCTGAATCTAAGGTGAATGTTCTTGCCCCGCACAATTAGGTTTAACTGTTGATCACTGTCCTAGACATGGATTTGAATTGATTTACCTAAACGGGCACCCAGTGTTCTTCAATATATAACTTAAATGTAGAAATTGATGCAACAATTGTTGCGAGTCTTCGGCATAATTTCCAACTAGAAAGTGCACCTCAGTTTGATTTCACTATGGACTGTATGAACTCTTGTAGTTTGTTTACTGTGTGTACTTCCCCGCCTGCTGAACTTTCTTATTTGCCGGTTGGGAACAGTTTAATGAAGTGATGTTCCTTGCTTAATAAAGAAAAAAGAAGATTGCAAGCATTAATATGTAGGAAAAATACTGTTGAGGGTAGTTGTGAGGTAAACAGTTTCCCACCCTCTGATGCCAGCGAACGCCGCATGTGCAGATCATGGCGCTGCTGCCAGACCATCCAACGAATAATGGGGGTTCTAAAGTAGGATAAATATGAGTCATCGCATAGAGTACCTAAAAAAACACTTAAAATTTTTATAAACTATATTCATTAGATGATATTAGTTTCGAAATTCATTATAAAAATTCTACTAAAAAAGATGAGTTATAATAATTAAAAGGTTATAATTATTTTTTAAATATAATAATTATTTATAAAATTTTATTTACTATCTATATTACTATTGTTTTCCGTAGAATGAAACATCTTAAAATTAAAATTATTAAAGTCTTACCTACAAACGATTTCATAGTAAGAAAGACATTTCTTATAACAATTAAAAGATTTTAAATGAGAATTGATATTGAAAGTAGTGTAAATGATTTTGCTTCAAAATATTAAAAAAAAATTTTAATAAAAATATTTGGTTTTAAATGTTTATAAGTTATTATTTTATTCTCAAAATGATAATCTAATAATATTTTTTATAATACAATATTCTTTTAAAAAAACTTACATTTTTTGACGATTATAAATTAAGAACGAATACATTTTTTAATAAATTGTACAATATCTCTAAACTCTTTGAATCGTCCAAGTCAACGAATAATGTTTCCAAGTCTAACCACCACAATCAAACACCGAGAACTGCAACTCCCTCATGATCTTCATGGGAAAATGGGTACTCAAGTCTGTTGCTCAATGCTGGAACTCAGATTTTTTGTTCAAACTGAACCTGGGAAGATACACATATACAAGAGACAACAGACTAACAAATCCGAGCTTAATTGTCTGATGAGTTCCAAATTCCAAGAAGCTGGCATTAAGTGAGATTAGATGATGATGATTTAAAGGTCAGTGGGAAGCATCTGTTTCCTAAAATAAACAACTCTATGACCCACACTCAGAAGTATTGATTTCATACCTCCAAAAGCAAAGTCTCCATTGTTCTGACATGGTTAAAAAGGATACACATATTTTTGCCTTTTTTTATCCGAAAGACTCAATTCAATAGTATTCCCACCATGAAAACGAGTACCACCTACCTTTCTTTGGGGATTTTTGTCGAATGATTTGTCGTCAAACCATGTTAAAAAATGGAGAAAAAAAAGTGGGTTTTAGAAGTCTATCTTCAATGATTTCTCTCAATCTTCCAATTTGTCATTCAAAGGCAATTATTAACAAACTAGGGTTCATATTCCTTTTTCTTCCCTACGTCCCGAGAGATTATTAGGTGAACACTGTTCACTACGTCATTCATAGTCCAAACAACTAGGAATGATAATTCACCTTAACATTGTTTAGGATTACAGATGACGTGATAAACAGAGTTCAGCTGATAATTTTTCTCTTGTTTGACATCACCAACACCATCTTAACATAATTATTTGATTATTATTATATTAGTAATTTTATACTTAATAGGAGCATTTCATCTTTTCCTATCTCCGTTCTGGGTATTATTTAAAATGTCCTTGATTTGAGGGCGTCTTTTAAAGGAAAATCTATAAACATTCAGCTTTATACATAAAAAAATAAAAAAATAAAAAATTTATTCTAGTTTTAACAAAAATAATTCTCTAAAATTGTATCTATTAGTTGAAAGACCTTGAAAAGAATTAAGGGTATGATACTCGCTAGTGTTTTTTGTTTAAACAATTTAAATTTTGATCAATAATTTTATTTATCCAAATTAAATTAAATTAACCTAACAAGTGACCACCATAAAATTATTCTTAAATTCACGCAAATCAAGGACGAGGGTCAAGGCCTAAATCACGACTGGAGTAACAACGACGTATTTTCTTCGCCCGTAAAATAAAGGGAAAATTATTTGGTTTTAACCGAATTAACCAATTAAACTAAATTTATTTTAGTTAATTAATCAATTAATTTTAAATAATTTTATTTTTAACGGTTATTTTTTTAAAAAAATTGGTTATCAGTTAATTTAATTTGAAATCGATTAATTAACTTAATTAACCATAATTATTATATATTAAATATTATATATATATTTTTGTCATTAAACTTTTAAAAATTATAAAATGATCATTAAATTTTTTATATATTATAAAATAATCATTAAACTTTTATCAAATTAGAATAAAATGGAAGTTTACTGACTAAAAAGTATTTTATCATAATTTAGTGACTTGTTATGCAATTTATCTAAAGTTTTATAATAATTTTTGGTTAAATCGAAAATGAACCAAATTAATCAAAATGATTTCGGTTTAATTAATTTGATTATAATAAATTCGGTTTAGTCATCGATCAAATTAAACGAATGTACATCCCTACCGTCAAGAGAAAAAAATAAAGAGAATATAATTTTCTCTGGGTACGGGGGTGTTTATTATTAAGTTAAAATTAATTAAAATAAAATTTAATTTAATTATCATACTTACATATTCTATCGATTAATGATTAAAGATTTTTTTAAAATTTAATTATCAATTAATTTAATTTAAAATAAATTAACGTCTATAAATATGAAAGGCATAAAGATAGTTTTCACCCTTAACGTTTATAATTTTGGTCATTTTAGCCTTTATTCTTTTTTGGGGATAAATTTAGCCCTTGACCTTTATCTTTTTAATAAATAATTCATTTTTTAACTACCATGATAACTGAACCGTTAAATATTTAATAATGATAACATGTCATATATGTAATAATATATTTTAAATAACTTAACATCTACTATATCAAATACATAAACGCGGGATATAGTTTTATTTCAATCTAAAAATATAAAACAATTAAATTTTAAATAAAATATTAAAAAATTATTTATTTAAAATTAATTAAATCTAAAACAAAAGGCTACTAAATATTTACAACCTTAACTATAGTATGAACATAATCTGAGAAGAAAGTGTTTTGTATAGTTTATTATCGGTGAATCAAAAATAAAATTTTTTGATAATAATCAATTGGATTTTTATTATTTTAATTTAGAATTTTGGTATTTTAGTTTAATCTAAATCGGAGTTTTAGGGTTTTATAAAGATATTTTAGTTTAATTAGGATTGAGAATATTTAGTAAATTTTTGTTTTGTATTTAATTAATTTTTAATATTTTATTTAAATTTTAATTTTTTATATTTTATACCGGAATAAAATTATATTCTATATATAAGTATATATTTAATAGGCTAGATTATATGTCATTTAAAATATATTATCACATATATATATATGATATGTTATCATTATTAAATTTTTAACGGTTCAATTATAATGGTAGTTAAAAAATGAGTTATTTGTTAAAAAAACATACATCAAGGGCTAAATTTATCCAAAAAAAGAATAGGGGCCAAAATGACAAAAATTATAAACGTTAAGGGTAAAAATTATCTTTATGCCAATATAAAATTCTTGCTATGAATAAGGGATATGATATTAGTTGGAAGGAAAAAGTGGAGGAAAAAAATTGACTTTCATGAATTATAATTGTGTATAGTTATAAAAGAATATTTATAGTTTTATATAAAATTATATAAATTATATTTATTATTATATTTATGTATTATAATTGATATATAATTTATAAAATATAAATTTTTTTTATATAGCCTACAAATATAAAATTCATATACAATTGGGACTATACAAAATTTGAAATAATTTAGTGAGTTAATAGTTGAAATATATATAAAGAATAAGGGAAGAGGTTACTCGAAATTAAACATGAAATTTAATGTTAACTAAATAATTTTAGTATAATTTTTAAGCTAATACGAAATTAAATACACAAATTTAACATTTGATTATCTTGATAATCTTTAAAAAATAAATTAAATACCTTAAAAATTTTCAGCGCGTATGTGCGTGCAAAAACTAGATATCATCTTAAAGTATAAAAAATTTATGAATTTTTCTTAGACAACACTTTTGATGCACCACGATAAATTCTTTAATATTAGGTGTTTTGTAATTTGTTTTCCTTAGAAAAAAAAAAGATTTTTGAGCAAGTACTTTTGTCCTTAACCTATATCTTTTTGATAAATAGCTTATTTTTTTAACTATCATGATAAATTGATCGTTAAAAATTTAACAATGATGACATGTCATATGCATATGATAATATATTTTAAACAACATGGCATCTAACCTATCAAATACATATATATATATGAAATATAATTTTATTCTAATATAAAATATAAAACAATTAAAATTCAAATAAAATATGAAAAAAATAATTAATTCTAAAATAAAATACTACTAAACATTCTCAACCCTAACTACGATAGAATTAAAATCTTACCTTAAAAAATTAATTAATTTGGAACTGTGTTTATATTTTTTTAGATAAGACTTTGATTCTATCGTAGTTAGGGTTGTGAATGTTTAGTAGAGTTTTGATTTTAGAGTTAATTAATTTTTAATATTTTATTTAAATTTTAATTGTTTTATATTTTATGTTAGAATAAAATTATATTATATATGTATTTGATAGGTCATTTAAAATATATTATCATATGCATTTGACATGTTATCATCGTTAAATTTTTAACGGTCCAATTATCATGATAGTTAAAAAATAAGTTATTTGTCAAAAAGATATAGGTTAAGGGTTAAATTTATCCCAAAAAGAATAAGGGCTAAAACGATAAAAATTATAAATGTTAAGGGTTAAAATTGTTTTTATACCTAATTTTAATTTTGAGTAAACTACTGGGTTAGTCACTTTCGTTTACCCTCAGTACATTTTTAGTCATTGATTTTGAAAATTGACCAGTAAAGTCACTATCGTTTTCAGGGTGTAAAGTTTCGCTCACGTCAAGTGTCATTAAATATTGACGAAAAGATGGTCTGACATAATAAAAAATAATAAATTACTTAAATAGTCCTTAAACTATTTTTATACTTTTATTTTATCTTTAATTTGATCCTAAAAAATGTAAAACTTTATATTTTTACCATCTTTTCAAAAAAAAATTAACTCTAACCCTTATTCAAATCCAAAATCCTCATCTAAATAACATTAAAATAAATTGTCCTTCCTTTGTGTCTGATAACTAAAAAAAATAGTTTCTCTTAAAGTACGAAGATCTTAAGGAAGACATCAATTCTCAGGTGAAACACTTGACCATGTTCTTAGGGGTTCCTTTCACAGAAGATGAAGAGCGACAAGGTGTTGTCGAAAAAATTATAAAAGTTTATAGTTGAGAATTTGAAAGAACTGGAAGTGAACAAAGAAAGTTTTACATATTTCTGGTGTTCCACACAAAGATCTTTTTAGGCAAGAAAAAGTAGGAGATTGGAACAATTATCTCACACCTGCCATGGTTGAACGTTTGGATAAGTTTATTCAACAGAAATTAGATAACTCGAGTTTAACATTTAAATTCTCCACCAAAGTTTGACAAGATCATGATAATGTTGGTTTTGGATGTCCTTTTTCAGCTTTGATTAAAATCTCTTTTAATCTGTATTTTTAACATGTTTTTCTCTTGTAATCTGTATTTGAGTTTCACTCGTATTTGATTGGTTTTACTGTAAAATTATTTTTGTTTCAATTATTAGATAAAGGAATGAGATTTGATTTTGTTTCAATTTATATGGGTGAGGATTTTGGAGTTTAGATAAGGTTTGGGGTTAGTTTTTTTAGAAAAGATGGTAAAAATATAAAATTTTAAATTTTTTAAGATCAAATTAAAGATAAAATAAAAATATAATAATAATTTAAGGGCTATTTAAGTAATTTATCATTTTTTATTATGCCAGATCATCTTTTCATCAATATTTAATGGCACTTGATGTTGGAGTGACTGAAACTTTACACCCCGAAAATGATAATGACCTTACTGGTTTTTTTCCAAAATCGGTGACTAAAAGTGTACTGAGGGTAAACGAAAGTGACTAACGCAGTAGTTTACAAACTAAAAAAAATTTATTGTATTAAAATATTTAGTCAAGGGTATATAATTTTATAATTAAAATATTAAAATTGTAGGTCGAAAGAAACAAAGTTATCTTTTTATCCTCTCCTAAAAAGGCTATTATAAATTGTATCTCATACTAAAACTTACAGACAAACAAAATTTTGGGGCTCATTATTCTAGACCTAATCAAATTTTTCTAAATAGCGTGAGGGTTTTCAAATTCAACTCAAATTTTGATCTAGGCGCAGCATTAAGGTATGGTTCATGATTCTTGTTTTTATTTGATATATCCGTTTTATGAATTCAAGATTATTTTGGGGATTTAAGTTTACTTTTTATTTCTTGTTTCCCGTACTTGATTAATTTTATATTTCTAACATCATATATTTATTGTTTGTGTTTGATTTAAGTTTTTGGGTATTATATATTTTCTATTGGTTTGGAATTGATGTTATTTTTAATTGTGAAAGTTGGATGGTATCGATAGTAAATTTTGATTTTATACTTATGCTTCCGATATGTTTGGTGTATTAGAATGTATTTGTTTTTTTTAATTGTAGCTTAAAATTTTGTGCTTTTAATTGATTGAAGCATGCTTGTTTACATTTAAGTAACAAGCTAACACTATATTGTTTAATTGACATACTGGTTTTAATTATTTTGAAGTATCAATATTATATTAAATTAAATGTTATAGATTGTATTCAAGTTTAACCTTCTTATATTTTTTCTATTAGGATAAATTAACACCATGGATAAAAGGTGGATGATGAAGTCTAAATATGCTGCAAATTATGTAGTAGGTGTTTCAACATTCATACATTTTGTTAAAGAAATAAGTTAGAATGAATTATCGTTTTCTTAGTTTGATTTACATATTCAACAATGTGAACTATGAGTTCAAAGGATAATTCATTTAACAAATGAATTGCCAGATGATTTTACTGACCCTAAAAGACTGACTAAGTCACATATACCAATTATGAATGCTCCCATTAAATTTGATGTCCTGAAAGGATAAACTCTAGTTGTTAATGAGTTAACTTACGCTTGAAGCGTGGTAGACAAGTAGGTTCCAAAGATGAAAATCTTCGAAAAAGAAAAAGAGTTATATTTTATATTGGTGTGGTCGAGGAATCAAAGTATTATGAAAATCTCTAGTATAGATTAAAAGGTCTCTAATAGAGACATTAATATGACTCAAGTACCTGATAATAAAGAGATCTCAATAGATTAAGTCATGCTTGGTAATAAGTGAAACTGAAACTAAATCAACTTCGATAATATATTTGCATGCAATATAGTACTAGAGATTTTATTGGATGATGTGGATCATGAATCCTTATCAATTGGGCAACATAAACAAAGAAATGATTGACCAACATGAAAAGAAACAATTGAGGCGAAACTAAAATCTCTTTTGAAAATAGAAGTATTTGGGCCTATAGCTCGTACATAGAGCTGTAAATGAACAGAGCGTTAGCTAAACTGTTCATGAACCATTCGTATAATGTTTGTTTATTAAGTTAAATAAACGAGAATGAACAAATATTTTATGTTCGATTAATAAACGAATAAATACGAACATAAATGTGTTCGGTTCATTTATGTTCACGAACAAACTTGTTTATATTTGTTTATAATCTCGTTTATATACCCGTTTATAAGCTCGTTTATAGGCTTGTTTATGTTCGTTTTTATACTCGCTTATGTTTTTTAATAATCCTAAATTCAAAGTATATAAATCATATTAGAACGTCAATCTCCCTTTTCTCCTAATTTCTTACAGCCACACACACTACTCTTTCAAATCTCTCTAAAAATAAACGCTGCTTATAGTCGTACTTTCCCCCTTAATTTTTTGTTCAACCTTCGACCATCGACCTTTCGATTCTCCTTTACGCCATCGGTCTCCGTAACTCTCTGTATACTCTGTTCATCATGCGTCACCGTAAGGCATCAAAAACTGATAAAATTTTGGGTGAGTTTCATCTTCTCTGTTCATTGATTCTCCTTTTGGTGAATTTCAACTTATTTGTCAATCGTTTTCGTATGATTTCAAAATTTTAGGGAATAATTTTACTGAAAATTTTGGATAAATAATCTTATCGATAAGCTTTTAATTTTTGTAAGTGTAGTGACCTCTTTTAAAAAAGTTTAGTATTAGGTGTAAATGAAAATAAGGGTCACTAGTTTGAAAATTAGGAATAAAAATAGAATTTTAAAATTTAGGGTTTAAAATTTGGGAATTAGGGTTTGGAAAACCTAAAAAGGAAATTTAGAATTTTATTAAAAATTAGGGATTAAAAAAAATGTTGGGAATGTTTTTTTTTAAAAAAAAATTGGAGTCGCCACCGATCACTTTTGGGTAGATCGGACACCGGAAAACCAGAGATTCGAAGTGTTTGGGTTCGAGAGTCGGTTACGGTTTAAAAATAGGTTTAGTGTTTAAAAACTACCCCAAAATTGGTACCTTTAAAATAAATTACCGCTTAATTAATTTCGGATATTTTTGAATTAAAGTGGCATTTAAATTATTTTTTGTTTAAAGATTCGAATCAATTTTATTTTTACCGGGTCTCTATTCGAAGGCAACGCATACACCGCGACCATTGCATTGGAACGCGGGCCCGTTACGACCGAATAAAAATGTTTAAAATTAAATTCATTAAGTAGTAGGTAAAATATGACTTAGAGCAAAAAAGAAACAAAGTATACAAAAAGATTATAAGCAAATACAAAGTGCATGTAAACAAATAAAGCATGGAATAATAAAAGTAACATAAACTAAATGATTGCAAAAGAAAATATAAAACAATATTTACAAGAATTCAAGACACATATATGACAAAACAAGCATACATGAATATCATGATAAAAGCTAATAAGGCAAGTAACCTAACATAGTATAACAAAAAAGCACAAGAATAATCATGCAAAATAAATATACAAAATACATGTCACATGTAAACAATAAAGTAAACACAAACAAATAAATGGGCAAGACATGAATAAAAGATTACAAATACAACGAAAAGAAAGGAAACGCATACAAAAGTAAGTGAACCATAACAAAAACATAAATAAAAGACATATGATATAATCAACAATAATTATGATGAAAAATAAAAAAGGTACAAACATGAACTAAGTAAATGTGTAAAATATAACTAAAAGAAAAATATAAATATATGCATGATTAAAAAAAAAACAAGATGGGAAGATAAATAAATAAATAGAAAAGCATTAAAAGAGGCCAAAATAAACAAAATAATTCGAACAGTGACCAAATTAAAAAAATTTAAAACATCGGAGTCCTCATCTCGTTATTATGAAACGAGAAAGGGGTTTAAAGAGAAGAACAAAACAAGGAGGGATCCAGTGGTGATAAAACCATTTTTAATATGATAATTAAATCTGAAATAATGACTGAATTCCAAAACGTTTCAAAACCAAAGGGACCAAGGAGAGGATTAAATAGGCACGGAAGGATTTAATGAGGCAAAAAGCCCATTTTAAAATGTTTATGAACTATAAAACACAAAAAAACAAAAGGTTTCCCCCTTTGATCCATTTTTTACCGAACACCCAAGAGAAAAACAACATTCTCCTCTGTTTTGATCCTCAGAACCCAGAAAAGAACATGAATGTTCTTGGTATTCTGAGACAAAACCCAGGAACCCCCCCTTTGTTTCCAAAATCCGATCGCCGTTTATGGTGGTCGACGGTCCCAAAGATAGCAACAGAAATCTCTTTTCGAGACCAAAACCAAACCTTTGTTCTTCCTTTCTCAGAACAAAAAAACCATTTTATTTTCACTCAAAAAAAACAAGATTTGAAAATCCTTTTTGCTTCGGAACCGAAGGAAAAACGAAGACCTCCTTTGATTCCATGCAAGACGAAGAGAGGAGATGATGATATTAAAGATTAAAGAAGCCGAAAAACAAAGGTAAAAACTTTTTCTTTCGATTCATTGCTGAAAATATACCTTGTATGGCTTTTCTGTTTGAATGGTGGTCTCTAGGACCTTACATCTCTTTTTTTTCTCTTTATAGCCTAACTATTACATGAAACCTCAGAGAGGAAAAAGAAATAATAAAAAGTTATCTTTATTTTTTGGATCTCTGTCTTTTGCTGAAATCGTTCGTTGTGTACTAGAAACCCTTGGCCGGATTGCTCTGATTGTTCTGACGCATTTTTTAGCCATTATCCTTTGTGTATTGCCATGACATCTGTTTTCCTGGTGTACGAATTCTGACCCTTTCTTTTGGCTGTTTTCGCATGTACGACTGGCCGGAATCGGTGAACGGACGACGACGATCGGACGGTGAAGGAGCGCCGGAAGGTGAAGGGATTATTTGGGGCATCGAAAGGACGCGCGTACATTGCACGCGAGGATCGAAAGGTCGCTCGGATATCCCAGCAGCCGCGCGTGGGAGTTCTCCTCCTGGCCGCGTGTGCGCGTGACGATTCCAGAAGTTTCTCCCTTGTGATCGTGGCCGTTGGATCACAGATCTGATCCAACGGCTCACAGTGGGCTGCGCATAGGAGATGAGTTGATCAGCTAGGGTTTCTTTAACCCGATTTGGGCTTATAACGTGGGCTTGTATAATTTTAAATGTATTTGGGCTCTGTATTATTAAATTCGGGCTTTGTTATTTTATATATGGGCTAAATGTTTATAGTGGACTCTGATAGTTAAAATGTTTAGGCTTTATTTTTATTTTTATTTTAGTTTGGGTTTTATTTATTTAGTAAATATAATAATAATACTAATATATTTATTATAATAACCGGATAACAATAAATATAATAATAATAACAAAAATAATGATAATGATAAAAATAATAATAATAATAATAATAATAATAGAAAATAATAATAATAAAAGATAAAAATAATAATAATAAAAAATAATAATATAATAAAAAAGAATAAAGAATAAAAAAAATAATAATAATAATAAAGGATAAAAATAAAAATAATAATAATAATAATAAAGGATAAAAATAATAATAATAATAATAATAAAAATGATGATGAATAATAAAATAAAAGAAAAGAAAAGAAAAAGTAAAGATATACTAGAAATAAACTATATGTATGTATTATTTACAAAATAATAAATTAATATTAATACATTTACTTTTGCTTTTGTTTGAATAAAATTAAAGTAGTACAAAATTTAAAGGAGAACAAGTGCTATACATTTTTCTGCATTTTTGATTATCAAATACAAGCCCGTTATTCGAATTAAAACTAAAATTAAAGCACAAGTTTAGACCGGATAAAATTAGTGATTACAGTTGCCCCTCTTTGCTTATCGTTGTAAAACAATGATAAAGCAAAGATAGAAAAACACTAATTTTATCCGACTTTCCTGTTTGAAGACTGCTTTAGAAGCCCCTTTTCCTTGATTCTGATAGCCCTTTTATCCTCTGATCCCTTGCTTTGCTTTACCGTGAACAACATCCCAACTTAAGACCATCTGCACACATAAAAAGATTTCAGAAGCCAATTTTGATTTCGTTACTTAGACATTTTGAGCGAATTAAAAGATTCTGAGTTGGAGTTTCCCCCTCGACGGGACTTTAGCCTTGAACTGTTGAAGAAGTTGATTCTTCCTATATAGAGCCAACTTCTGAAACAGCTTCGAGTCTCTCCTATATAAAACTCTTCGCAATAGTCTTCGATACGAGTTTCTCCTATATGAAACCCTAAATCTAAAATTCTATCGATGTTGATCCCTTCTCCGTAGAATCCTCCTCTTCGAGATGCTCTGATTTCTGATCATCGCAGCATCTGACGGTCCCTCTCTTCGAGCGTATACCGTGGTGGGCGACCCCTCTCTTCGAGTGTATGTCGCAAAAACAATGTTGATCCATTCTCCATAGAATCCACATCTTCGAGATGCTCTGATTTCTGATCATTGCAGCATCTGACAGTCCCTCTCTTCGAGCGTATACCGTGGTGGGCGAGCATTGAAGCGCTAGTGTCCTTCTTTCCTGTAAATGCATATGATATGACATGGTATGGGTTAGCATGTTCCTATTCTACATGATGCATGTTTGAGTCACAAACGAAAGTCGTTCAAATCTGGCCTCTCTGGTTTCACATCTTCTCTTTAATCGCTTTCTATGTTAGGACCCAGGCCATCTTTTGATTCGAACAACAGGATTCCTAAATTTACTCCTTTAAGGACACCCGTTTGCAGATTTTCACTTTGACGACTTTTCTTTTCCCTTTTTCCTTTTTCTTTTCTTCTTCTTCTTTTTTTTCTTTTTCTTTTTCATTCTCTTTATTTCTTTTTCATCCTTTTCATCTCTTTTCCCTTCTTTTCTTTTTCTTTTTATCTTTTAATCCCTTCTTAGGCGCCCTTTCGGGTTTTCACCTTGTAGAATTGAATCTTCGATGATCTCTATTGATTACTGCGGATCGATTTGGACTTTGCTCCTCTTCGACCTGTAGCTGATGAGATAAATCATAGCAACTTCGAAAAACTTTGTTTATTGATATTCCAGGTTGATTTATTTATGAATATACTAAAGGAATGAATATGATGCAAAATAGAAATGTTTAATATAGCTATTATATTCCAAAAGTCATGGCAAACACAGAATATGCAAGAAAAGGAGGAGAATTAAACTCTAAACAGACTTCACAATATTGAAGGTATGAATGATACGAGAACTCATCAACCGCATCAAAGATCTCACTTCCCGACTTGATCACAGTAGCCTCCAGGAGAGTTGATGAAGCGCCGGACCTTGCAAATATTTGAGCCGCCCTTTCGGGTTTTCAACTCAAGATCTCCTTCGGTTCTAAGGCGTCCTTTCCGAATTTTCACCTTAAACCCTCCTATGGTCTTAAGGTGCCCTTTTCGAGTTTTCACCCTGGACCCTCCGTTTTTCTTTTTTCTTCTTTTTTTTTTCTTTTTTTCTTTCTTCTTTTTTTTTCTTTCTTCTTTTCTTTTTCTTTTCTTTTTCTTTTCTTCTTCTCAAGCATAATACCTCTTGATCCAATCAGAATTCACAAGACTACTCAACTCGTTCTCATCCATTTCTGCCAGAATGACAGCTTCCCCTGAAAAGACCTTCTTCACAACGTACGGTCCTTCCCAGTTAGGCATCCATTTTCCTCAGAAATCTTTTTGGATAGGTAGAACCCTTTTTAGCACCATATTTCCTTCCTGAAACTCACGAGGCCTAACCTTTTTATTATAGGCTCGCATCATTCTTTTCTGATACATCTGGCCATGACAGATGGCGTTCAGCCTCTTTTCCTCTATCAGATTCAAATTGTCTATCCTGACTTGTGTCCATTCAGCATCTTCTAATTTAGATTCACTCAGAATGCGGAGAGAAGGTATTTCAACTTCGAGTGGTAGGACTGCTTCCATACCGTAAACCAGTGAGTATGGAGTTGCCCCGGTCGAGGTTCGTATTGAAGTTCGATAAGCAAACAAGGCAAAAGGCAACTTCTCATGCCAATCCCTGAAAGTATTTGTAGTTTTTGCTATGATCCTCTTAATGTTCTTATTAGCAGCCTCAACTGCTCCGTTCATCTTGGGTCGGTATGCGGTAGAGTTGTGATGCATAATCTTAAACTGTTCACACACCTCAGAAATCATCTTGTTGTTCAGATTTGTGGCGTTATCGGTAATGATTCTTTCTGGCAAACCATAACGATAGATGATCTCTTTCTTCAAAAACCTACAGACCGTGGCTCGCGTGATGTTGGCGTAGGAGGCAGCCTCTACCCATTTAGTGAAATAATCAATTGCTACTAAAATGAAACGGTGTCCGTTGGATGCCTTAGGATGAATCTGTCCGATGACATCTATCCCCAGGCAGCAAAAGGCCAAGGTGCATTCAAAGTATGTAACGGCAATGGTGGGGAATGAATTTTATCTGCATAAATCTGACATTTGTGACATCTTCTAGCATGATTAATACAGTCTCCTTCCATCGTTGACCAATAATAGCCACATCTCATGATTTTTCTAGCCATTGCAAAACCATTAGCATGAGTCCCACATACACCTTCTTTTATTTCTGTTACTATGGTTTTAGCTTCTTGGGCACCAACACATCTCATTAGCACCTGATCACTCCCTCTTTTGTACAAGATATCTCCATCAAGGACATACCCTGCTGCCATTCTCCTAATAGTCCTTTTATCAACATCTGTGGCTCCCTCAGGATAAACTTGAGATTTGATGTACTGCAGAATATCATGATACCAAGGATTCCCATCTTTCTCCTTTTCTACTCCATAGTAGTGGGCAGGCAGTTCGATGCTTTGCATTTCTAGGGACCTCATTTGAGCCTTCGTGTTTGTCTTGAAAGTCGCGGCCAGAGTGGCCAAAGCGTCAGCCATTTGGTTTTCCTCCCTCGGTAGATATTCAAAACTGATTCTTTCAAAATTCTGAATCAAATCCTGAATCAGGTTATAATACTTGATCAACTTAGGGTCCTTGGTTTCCCATTCTTGCCGTAACTAATAAATGACTAGCGAAGAGTCTCCGAACACCTGAAGGACATGAACCTTGCGTTCGATAGCTGCGTACAAGCCCATTGTACAAGCTTCATATTCCGCCATATTATTAGTGCAAAAGAAATTCAATCTGCTCGTGAGCGGATAATGAACTTCTTCCGGAGAGACCAACATTGCCCCTATGCTGTGCCCAAGGGAATTAGAAGCCCCATCAAAATATAGTTTCCATGGCAACACAGTTTCAGTTATTCCTCCCTCGACTGTGGCGGATATTAAATCTTCATCCGGGAAATCAAAGTTCAGGGGTTCATAATTCTTTGCGACCCGACTTGCCAAGAAGTCGGCCACCGCACTGCCCTTTACAGACTTTTGATTCACATACACAATATCAAATTCAGACAAAAGCATCTGCCATCGAGCCATTTTTCCTGTCAGCGCCGGTGTTTCCATTAGGGCTTTTAAGGGATCAGACCGTGATATCAGATAGGTGGTGTGATACAACATATACTGTCTCAACCTTTTAGTCGCCCAAACCAGGGCACAACACAATTTCTGAGTTTGCGGATATCGAGATTCGCCTTCTGTAAACTTCTTACTCAAATAGTAGATAGTTCTTTCCTTCCTACCTGACTCGTCTTGCTGGCCTAACACACAACCCATTGAGTTCTCAAAAACTGTTAGGTATAAAATCAACGGTCGATCGGGCACGGGAGCCACTAAAACTGGGGGTTTAGTTAGATACTCCTTAACTTTCTCAAATGCTGCCTGACAGTCTTCATCCCAGGTTCCCGGGTCATTTTTACGGAGAAGTCTGAAAATGGGGTCACACTTATCCGTTAACTGAGATATGAAATGGGAGATATAATTTAGCCTCCCTAAGAAACCTCGAACTTCTTTTTGAGTTTGCGGTGGCGGGAGGTCCCTTATGGCCTTGACTTTATCTGGATCAATTTCTATCTCTCTTCGGCTAACTACGAACCCGAGGAGCTTTCCGGATGTTACTGCGAAAGTACATTTGGCGGGATTGAGCTTCAACTGATATTTTCTTAATCTCAGAAATAACTTTTGCAGATTCTGAAGATGTTCATTCTCCGTCTTGGATTTGGCAATCATGTCATCCATATACACTTCAATTTCTTTATGCATCATGTCGTGAAAGAGAGTCACCATTGCTCTCTGATACGTGGCCCCGGCATTCTTTAATCCGAAAGGCATTACTTTATAGCAGAACGTGCCCCACAGTGTCACGAAGGTGGTTTTTTCCATATCATCCGGGCACATCTTAATCTGATTATAACCCGAAAAATCGTCCATGAAAAAAAACCATGAGTGCCCCGCAGTATTGTCAACAAGGGTGTCAATATGCGGGAGAGGAAAATTGTCCTTGGGACTGGCCTTATTGAGATCACGATAATCTACACACATGCGTACTTTCCCATCCTTTTTGGGCACAGGCACGATATTCGCGACCCACTCTGGGTACTTCGCTACTTTCAAGAACCCGGCTTCGAACTGCTTTCTTACTTCTTCTCTTATTTTCAACAACATATCCGTTCTCAACCTACGGAGCTTTTGTTGGACAGGCTTATTCTCCGGTCGTGTGGGTAGCTTGTGTACAACAATATCTGTATTTAGACCTGGCATATCTTGATACGTCCAAGCAAAAACATCTTTAAACTCTGAAAGCAACCCAATTAATTTTTCCCTTGAGTCTGATGCTAAAGTGGTGCCTATTTTTACTTCTTTTTTTTCTTCTTCAGACCCCAAATTTATTATCTCCAGATCCTCCTGATGGGGCAGTATTTGCTTTTCTTCACTGGCCATCAACCTTATTAACTCGTCGGGGATCTTTAACTCATCTTTCTCTTCTTCGGCTTCTGCGACAAGTACGGGTTGTTCGAAATTCGGTACAGGATTAAGTTCAGTATCATTCATACAATCGATATTATTGAACCTGCAAGAATTTAAATTTCCTATGTTGGGAAATAGTATACATATTTTACAAATAAAGAATAAAGAGATAAAGAATGCAAGGAATAAAATTTATGAAAAGAAGATTGTTTGCCATTTGAGAAAAAGAGCATGAAGCCCTCTGTTTTCATTGAAATGCAGATTAACATAGATGCCCTTTACAAAGAAATCCCATTGCTTTGGGCGAAAGCGAACGGGAGGTGTTTTTTAGACATTACTTTGATTCATTCTTAACAACTACAGGCAGATCGACGCTGGTCCAATTGTTGAGCTTTTTATCCGGGAGACATGGACGAATGGCAAACAGAGCAGACTTTCTCTTGGCATTTTGAGAGATCATATTTACATCCATCATTTCGAAGATTTCACTCATGAGCTCAGCCTCGTAAAACTTCTGTCCTTCTAAATTGGCTTGGTGCACTTTCTCCCCAGAATTCTCAATTCCTCCGAAGGTGAAACTATTCTTGAGATTAGTTTTGACTATGGGTTTCCACGGGATATCTTCTCCTCTGAGTCGGGCTCTTCTTTGCTCTTCCTTCCTCTTTCTTTCTTGTTTCCTTTGCAGATAGATAGGGTGAAAGCCTAACCCAAACCTGTCCCTCTTGTCAATAACACTTCTGACTTTCAGACATCCTTGCAAGTTCTTTCCGAGTCCTTTCCCTTTCCTAGCCCCTTTTCCGACAGTCTCAATCATCACCATCTTAGTGCAATTCGAGTATCTCGGGGTTGGAATCCGACTTCCCTCCGCCACAAAGTGGCATTGATGAATTCCAAGGCTCGGAAGGAGCATTCCAGGGCATCTTCAACAGGGGGCACATAGGGAACATCCGAAGTTACAGCAGCAACAACGTCTTCTTCCGCGTTGACTGTCACAAGCTTTCCCTCCATCACATATTTCAGCTTCTGATGAAGAGAAGAAGGGACAGCCCCGGCTGCATGAATCCACGGCCTCCCTAATAAGCAATTGTATGACGGTCGGATGTCCATAACCACAAACTCTATGACATATTCAACTGGGCCTATAAGCAGGGGTATCTCAATCTTCCCGGCCACTTCCCTCTGAGTACCATCAAATGCCCGGACAGTATTCTGACAGAACTTCATATGAGAGCCATCAATAGGCAGTCGTTGTAAAGTAGCCATGGACATAACATTAAGGGCAGACCCATTGTCGATAAGCACTCCGGGCAAAACATGCCCCTTGCAGTGAGTTGTGATATTGAGGGCTTTAGTTGAACCTCTTCCTTCCTCTGGGATTTCATCATCACTGAAAGTGATGTAATTATCGGCAGCTATGTGATTCACAATCTGATCAAGTTTCTTGACAGTGATGTCTTGTTCTACAAAAGTTTGATTCAACACCTTTAACAATGTTTCTCGGTGTTTTTCCAAATTTAGCAGTAGGTCAAGCACCGTGATTCTGGCCGGTTATTTTCGGAGCTGATCAACCACATTGTACTCACTGTGCTTCAGGAACCTTAAAAACTCTTGGGCCTGAGCCTCAGTTACAGGCTCGAGAATCTTCGAGGGAGGATCATCCCCGAATACTTTTTCTGCCTCTGGTTCAACAAGTTTGCCTTTACCCTTTTGTTCGTCGGGTTTCTTCTCCTCCTGAGGAGAGTAACATCTTCCGCTCCTTGTAAAGTGCCCCACTTTATTCACTATTCTAGAATTCTGTCCCAATGTATCACCTTCCTGAGCTGGCCTCCCCTCCTCCGGAGTAACGATTCCTTGCATTCCCGGATTTCTGGGTGTAGAGATATTGGCGGCGTAATTCCAAGGCACCCTCTGTGTGCTTTTAAAAGGAAAGGTCGAGGGAGGAGAAATTATGAGCCTCGGAGCATTTTGGCTAGAAGACCCCTCCTCGTCCACCCTACGACTGATGATAAAGGGTCTCTGAGCCGTGTATTTGTTACTTGGGATATCTGCCATACAGATTTCTGGCTTTTCCTCCTCACATTTTGTGAAGAACTCAATTTCTTTGGTATCCATGAGTGCTTGCACCTTACTCCGAAATTCCGTGCAAACCTGAATGTCATGATCACTAGACTGATGATATTCGCAGTATCGACCACATCCCTCCTTTATAATTACCATTCTTCGGTCTATCAAACGGGCCATGCACAAATGTCGGAACACCCATCTCAAAGGGGATCGTATCTCTGATACCATAGATATGGCCTTTTTAGGGGATTCTTTCTCAATACTATTGATCCCCTGATTCCCGTGGTTAGGAAGTAGGTTGCTTGTGGTATTCGGTTCTCCCAACTGTAAGACTCCCGTATTTAACAAGTTCTGAACGAGCTTCTTGAAGGCTATACAGTTCTCAATGTTATGACCCGGAACGCCGGCATGATATTCGCAGTGTGCTTTCGCATCATACCATGCTGGATATGGTGGACTGAAAGGAGTCACATGAAAAGGTCGTACCAAATCAGCTTTGTGTAGCTGAGCGTACAACTCCTTGTACGGGATTGGGATAGGGGTGAAGGTCGTCTTCTCAAATTCCTTCTTCGGCTTCCTATCATCTCTTCTACCGCCTCCCTGAGTATTGCTAGCCGGTTGTGGTTGCGATATTGTTAAATTCTGACATGTTTCGAAAGCATTTACTTCATGTTCCTTTCTCTTGAATTGCTTTTTGAGCGATTCACCTCCCTCAATCCTACCACTTTTGATGGCCGCCTCAATGCGTTCGCCGGTCATGACTAATTCAGCAAAGTTACTTATCGGATTGCTGATGAGTCGGTCGTACAGCACCCCTCTCAAAGTATCCACAAACATAGGAGCGATTTCATTTTCGCAAAGTGGCGGTTGTACTTGTGCCGCGAGATCTCGCCATCGCTGAGCATATTCGCGAAGGCTTTCACTTTTCTTCTGTTCTAAATTCTGTAGCATAAGTCTGTTGGGAATCATATCAGTAACATGCTTGTACTGATCAATGAAAGCTTTTGCTAAGTCCTTCCATGACTTAATCTGTGCACGGGTCAACTGATTATACCACCTCGCCGCTGACCCTATCAAGCTGTCTTGGAAGAAATGAATGAGAAGCTTTTCATTGCTAGTGAATCCGACCATCTTGCGACAAAACATAGTCACATGTGCAGTGGAACATGTTGTGCCGTCGTACTTTTCGAACTCAGGCGTTCTGAATTTCGGGGGAATTTCTACATCGGGGACTAGGCTAAGGTCGCCCGCATTCAGACCAAGAGAATCATCTTCTACTTCTCTAACCCGGAGCTTTTCTTCAAGGTCTTTCCTAGTCTCCTCAAGCTGTTTAGAGAATTCTGCTTTTACTCTACTGAACTTTTCAAGTTCATCCAAATCAGGCACATTTTCGCCCGCATTCTTATCACTTTCAGCCGCCCCAAACAATGGATTCTGAATCGATGTTCCGGCTCAGAAACTAAATGTTGCTCCCTTTTGTGGGGCAGGGGCTGAGCCAATAACAATGGGGGAATATGCCGGTTCTATCCCAGTTTGAAACGGATTCTCCACCTTTCCTTTTCCTTTCGTATCATCTGATGGCTTAAGTCCTAACATCTGGGTGAGCTGTTCCAACATATCTTGCTGAGCTTTCAACATGGTTTCTTTCAGTTCCAACTGCGATCTTTCTATATGGCTCTCAAATCTTCTTCTAACTTACTGAATTGTTCCTCCATCTTCCTCACTTGAGATCGAGTGCAGTATGGATACGGAATGATTGCAGATTCTATTTTACAATATTTTCTAGGTTAATTTAAATTGTATACATGATTAATGCATATAAAATGCATGAATGGATGCATGTGAATGATGGAATGCTTCAAAAAGACAAGCAATGCAAATAAAGGTGTTGACTCATTTAGTGATCGTCCTTGAACCAACTTTCATTAAATTCTAAAAAGTCTTCATTACAAAGGAGAATAAAAACTACAGATAGGCATCAGCCCTAGTTCCTAAATCTTGAATTGCTTTGAGTAGTTGAGCGAAACGGGCTGCTTCTTTCATGTCCTGTGTCACAAAGGGTGTCAAGGCTTCAGCTTCCGCGGCTAGGTTTTTCACATACTGGGCCACTTCTTGTACTCGCACCATTAGAGCGGTGTTATAATCATCTCGATCTTGTATCATGCGAGTGGCATCACGAAGACGACGCAACCAATAGCTGTCCCCCCCTTGTGCAGCTCCCTTGAGGACCACTAGTCGTCCCAAATAGTCTTGAACCTTGGCTTCTAACTCTCCTATCCGTGCTTGAAACGATGCGTTCTCTTGTTGACTGAGCTGTAATTCCAAAAACCCATTTCTGGCCACATATTTCTCTAAAGAGCGGCCCAAATCCTCGACCTTGTGTTCCAACAGAGCATTCTGAGCTTGACACTGTTTCAGAGTTTCAGAAGTAGAGACATACAGATTTTGCATCTCACAAAAACGATTCTTATTTTCCTGAGCCCTTCTCTTCCATGCATTAGTGTTTTCCCTTTTCCACGCTACAATTTGTTTTCCTTTCTCTTTCTCTTCCCGATATTTTTCCCTCTCTTGACTGATTGCTCTCCTAGCATCCCTCTTTTCTTTCTCAATTTCGGCCTCTCGGATCTCTATTTCCCTATTCATGGCTTGTTTACCCCTTTCCTTTTCTTCTTCTAGGATTCGAATCCCGTTCATCCTTTCCGTTTCCACGGCGAGAAATTTCTTTCGGTTAGCAGTTTGCACCTGAGCATACAGCTTGATGGTATCTTTCTGGTAGAGGGCATTTTTCTCACTTAAATCTTCATTATCCTTCTTTAGCTGTTTAATTGTCCCCTCCTTAAGATCGAGATCCAAACTTACTTTGTATAGTTCTTCCGCATACTATGCCTTCATTTCCTCCATCTGTTTCCTGACTTCATCCATCTCACTTCTTAGTATATCGGCTTCAGAAGGGACAATACGCATGTGTTCTTCCAATGTCATTGTGGGCTCGTGGTCGGATATCGGGATTTTGTCATTAACTCTGACACGTCTCCAAAGATCATAGTCCGGTGTAGTCATTCCTTGATTACTTCCTTCTACTCGAATACGGTAACAGTAACCCCACGCCCTTGTTATCTTCTGAACCTTAGGTCGATACTCATTCTTAAAAGGAAACTCGGCTTCGCTCAAACCTGCCGTAAAAGGAACAAATTGACGAGATCCAAACTGTCTAGATACCAGAAGAGGTGCACAGGCAATTCCTCCGTGTAAGCCAATCATCATGACCCAATTGTAGTCTCCGATTCTATAAAGGAAATGAAACTCGTGACCCATCCACGGAACTCTCCACACAATATCATCATCCCGCAGATTCCTGAAGATTTTCGACCATTTTCTTTTATCGAGGTCCTCTCGCCATTCTCTAGCTAAATATTCTCGCATCGGGGAGAAACTTCCTTGAAATATACCGGACAAGACCTGAGTTGGCTCCTTCCAAAAGTGACTTTGTATCCATATCTGAAGAAGCTGTGCACACCCTCTAAAACGTCCTTCTTTATGTTTCCGACAAGCGTTCAAAGAAATGAAGGTTTCTGTTAGTATGGCCATTACCGGATTAGCCTTCTTCTTTAAACGATCGAACAAGTCAAGAATGGCCACATCTATGTTGCCCAATACTCGAGGAAAAATAATCAATCCGTATATGCCTATAGCAAACAAGTCCATCTTCATTTCCTCATCTGGATGCACTGGTATTATGTCCCGGATACTCTCCCATGAAAATGCAATACTTTCTCCCTGAACCTGAATTATTCCTTTAGCCCACGCATCACTCATTCCGGCTAGAGAACTCAACTTCGAATGGTAATTCTGAGACTTAGGAGGCTTCGAGTAGATCCAATCTTTGTTGACATTTCTTCTATTTATCAAAGCTGTGTATTCTTCTATTGTTGGCATCAAATCGTTCCCATTGAAGGTGAAACAACAAAAAGCGGGATTCCAGAACTGAAAGGCGGCTCTGAGCAAAGGCTGATTAATTCTGACATATATTAGCTGAGCTATATCCCCATAATTTTCACGGAACCGGTCTTGTACTCTCGCTTCCCAACTTTCTCATATCTCTTTTAGCTCATACAAATCATTCTGTTGTAAACTAACATACGTGTACCCGGGCACAATGCGTTCACTTGGTTGACTGTCTCCAAAGGCCTTTTGGTTGACTTCGGACCAGTGTCGGATTGCTGAGTTCTTATCTTGGTCACCTAGAAGACTTTTATCCATAATGAAAGCTCTCAAAGCGGGCAAACCACTCGAATCAACACCTTTAAAAAGAATGCAAGAAAAAGAAAAAAGAAAACAAGAAAAGAAAACAAAACAAACAAAAGGAAAAGAGAAATGTGTTAGTAAGGATGCCATAGATAATAGAAGCACAAATAGATTATACAAATAAATGGCACGGAAGGAAAGAAAGATAAACAAAATCTAGATACCTAATTCACCTAGGTTACTCGCATGGCTCTAATGGGGTGAGTTTACTAGTTCTCTAAATGCAATTTTGGTTCTAGGAGGTACCCGAATTGTCCTCGCTGTCCTCTTCTAAGAGTAGCAAGGCCCCCGATCATCACCCATTATAGGCTCATCTCAATCGAGTTCAATTCGAGAGGACCCTTTCGCTATGCCCATACGAGGAAACAATATTCCTACGAAGACATAGGGTAATCGAGCCCCGAAGGTACTTTACTAGGCCCCTACGAAGGAACAATATCCTTACGAAAGCCTTAGTACTTTCCCCCCACTTAAAGAGACGGGTTAAAATGATATAACTTCGAATTAATAAACAAATGATAATTTAATCGCCACTTTAATTCAAAAATATCCAAAATTAATTAAGCGGTATTTAAAAATAAGGCTTGACTCGTTTGAAAATTTTTTTGTCCCCAGCGGAGTCGCCAACTGTAGCGACCTCTTTTAAAAAAGTTTAGTATTAGGTGTAAATGAAAATAGGGGTCACTAGTTTGAAAATTAGGAATAAAAATAGAACTTTAAAATTTAGGGTTTAAAATTTGGGAATTGAGGTTTGGAAAACCTAAAAAGGAAATTTAGAATTTTATTAAAAATTAGGGATTAAAAAAATGTTGGGAATGTTTTTTTTTAAAAAAATTTTAGAGTCGCCACCGATCACTTTTGGGTAGACCGGACACCGGAAAACCAGAGATTCGAAGTGTTTGGGTTCGAGAGTCGGTTACGGTTTAAAAACAGGTTTAGTGTTTAAAAACTGCCCAAAAATTGGTACCTTTAAAATAAATTACCGCTTAATTAATTTCGGATATTTTTGAATTAAAGTGGCATTTAAATTATTTTTTGTTTAAAGATTCGAATCAATTTTATTTTTACCGGGTCTCTATTCGAAGGCAACGCATACACCGCGACCATTGCATTGGAACGCGGGCCCGTTACGACTGAATAAAGATGTTTAAAATTAAATTCATTAAGTAGTAGGTAAAATATGACTTAGAGCAAAAAAGAAACAAAGTATACAAAAAGATTATAAGCAAATACAAAGTGCATGTAAACAAATAAGGCATGGAATAATAAAAGTAACATAAACTAAATGATTGCAAAGGAAAATATAAAACAATATTTACAAGAATTCAAGACACATATATGACAAAACAAGCATACATGAATATCATGATAAAAGCTAATAAGGCAAGTAACCTAACATAGTATAACAAAAGAGCACAAGAATAATCATGCAAAATAAATATACAAAATACATGTCACATGTAAACAATAAAGTAAACACAAACAAATAAATGGGCAAGACATGAATAAAAGATTACAAATACAACGAAAAGAAAGGAAACGTATACAAAAGTAAGTGAACCATAACAAAAACATAAATAAAAGACATATGATATAATCAACAATAATTATGATGAAAAATAAAAAAGGTACAAACATGAACTAAGTAAATGTGTAAAATATAACTAAAAGAAAAATATAAATATATGCATGATTAAAAAAAAACAAGATGGGAAGATAAATAAATAAATAGAAAAGCATTAAAAGAGGCCAAAATAAACAAAATAATTCGAACAGTGACCAAATTAAAAAAATTTAAAACATCAGAGTCCTCATCTCGTTATTATGAAACGAGAAAGGGGTTTAAAGAGAAGAACATAACAAGGAGGGATCCAGTGGTGATAAAACCATTTTTAATATGATAATTAAATCTGAAATAATGACTGAATTGCAAAATGTTTCAAAACCAAAGGGACCAAGGAGAGGATTAAATAGGCACGAAAGGATTTAATGAGGCAAAAAGCCCATTTTAAAATGTTTATGAACTATAAAACACAAAAAAACAAAAGGCTTCCCCCTTTGATCCATTTTTTACCGAACACCCAAGAGAAAAACAACATTCTCCTCTGTTTTGATCCTCAGAACCCAGAAAAGAACATGAATGT
Source organism: Abelmoschus esculentus (assembly GCA_035048815.1). Lineage (NCBI taxonomy): Eukaryota > Viridiplantae > Streptophyta > Magnoliopsida > Malvales > Malvaceae > Abelmoschus > Abelmoschus esculentus. The sequence continues at coordinate 13,296,906 of JAUCBN010000036.1, forward strand.
TCTTGGTATTCTGAGACAAAACCCAGGAACCCCCCCTTTGTTTCCAAAATCCGATCGCCGTTTATGGTGGTCGACGGTCCCAAAGATAGCAACAGAAATCTCTTTTCGAGACCAAAACCAAACCTTTGTTCTTCCTTTCTCAGAACAAAAAAACCATTTTATTTCCACTCAAAAAAAACAAGATTTGAAAATCCTTTTTGCTTCGGAACCGAAGGAAAAACGAAGACCTCCTCTGATTCCATGCAAGACGAAGAGAGGAGATGATGATATTAAAGATTGAAGAAGCCGAAAAACAAAGGTAAAAACTTTTTCTTTCGATTCATTGCTGAAAATATACCTTGTATGGCTTTTCTGTTTGAATGGTGGTCTCTAGGACCTTACATCTCTTTTTTTTCTCTTTATAGCCTAACTATTACATGAAACCTCAGAGAGGAAAAAGAAATAATAAAAAGTTATCTTTATTTTTTGGATCTCTGTCTTTTGCTGAAATCGTTCGTTGTGTATTGGAAACCCTTGGCCGGATTGCTCTGATTGTTCTGACGCATTTTTTAGCCATTATCCTTTGTGTATTGCCATGACATCTGTTTTTCTGGTGTACGAATTCTGACCCTTTCTTTTGGTTGTTTTCGCATGTACGACTGGCCGGAATCAGTGAACGGACGGCGACGATCGGGCGGTGAAGGAGCGCCGAAAGGTGAAGGGATTATTTGGGGCATCGAAAGGACGCGCGTACGTTGCACGCGAGGATCGAAAGGTCGCTCGGATATCCCAGCAGCCGCGCGTGGGAGTTCTCCTCCTGGCCGCGTGTGCGCGTGACGATTCCAGAAATTTCGCCCTTGTGATCGTGGCCGTTGGATCACAGATCTGATCCAACGGCTCACAGTGGGCTGCGCATGGGAGATGAGTTGATCAGCTAGGGTTTCTTTAACCCGATTTGGGCTTGTAACGTGGGCTTGTATAATTTTAAATGTATTTGGGCTCTGTATTATTAAATTTGGGCTTTGTTATTTTATATATGGGCTAAATGTTTATAGTGGACTCTGATAGTTAAAATGTTTGGGCTTTATTTTTATTTTTATTTTAGTTTGGGTTTTATTTATTTAGTAAATATAATAATAATACTAATATATTTATTATAATAACCGGATAACAATAAATATAATAATAATAACAAAAATAATGATAATGATAATAAAAATAATAATAATAATAATAATAAATGATAGAAAATAATAATAATAAAAGATAAAAATAATAATAAAAATAATAATAATAATATAATAAAAAAGAATAAAGAATAAAAAAATAATAATAATAATAATAAAGGATAAAAATAATAATAATAATAAAGGATAAAAATAATAATAATAATAATAATAATAAAAATGATGATGAATAATAAAATAAAAGAAAAGAAAAGAAAAAGTAAAGATATACTAGAAATAAACTATATGTATGTATTATTTACAAAATAATAAATTAATAGTAATACATTTACTTTTGCTTTTGTTTGAATAAAATTAAAGTAGTACAAAATTTAAAGGAGAACAAGTGCTATACATTTTTCTGCATTTTTGATTACCAAATACAAGCCCGTTATTCGAATTAAAACTAAAATTAAAGCACAAGTTTAGACCGGATAAAATTAGTGATTACAGTAAGATAAAAAAAAAAACTCTTATAACTTTTGTAAGATCAAAATTTTGAATCAAATACAGTCACTTCTAAACGTATATGCATACAAGCAAAGTGTGGAATCATTCTTTGGTGTACATACAAATTCATTGAACCGAGGCATTATGGTTCCTAAATTTACGAACCGCGGTTAATTGAATTAAACCGAACTTGATGTTTTAATTGATTTTAACTATTTTTATAAGGTAAAGATATATTTTATACTTAAAATACTATAGATGTATTTTTATTTTTTATTTTTTTACTTAAAAATAAGTTTTTAATAAATATTTATAAAAAATATCTCAAAATTTTTATCTTTTAATGTTTAAAAGTCATAAAATAAAGCTATTTTGTCAAGATAAAATACAAATTTTTAAAAATTAACGTTAATATGGAAAAACTGAAAACTGAGGTTAACTGAACCGAAAATCAACTATTACTAAAATAGTTTACCGAATTAAACCGAACTCGAACCGAATGCACCCTTAGCTTCAGGCGAGGGCGCTCGTCCACCATGGTCAAAGGGGGAAGGGAAGGAGCTGGACGGGGTGATTTTTAGATATCCTAAAATTTTCAAATAATCTCGAAGTAGTTCCATATCTCTAAACCTTAAACCCGATAACTCCCACTAACATTGGGCGTGTTTCTGACGATGAAATAAAGCATCATCCCTGCGTCAAATAACTCACATATTGTTTGTTTATCATTCGTTATATCATTGTTCGTTTTAAATTAATGAATAGTAACGATAAGACATCTATTTGAATAACGTTAAAAATATTAGATACTTATTTGACTTAAAATAAATTTAAATATATAAATAAAAAAAATAAATTCACTACTTATTTCACTGTAAACCTTTTGTCTACTATTTTAGCGGGTTTGGAAAAATCGTATAACATTAGATGAATGTTGGGCTTGGGTTTTAGCAGGAACCTAGGAGGGGGCATCTATGAGCTATACCGAATGACTATTCTAAAATATTTGTTAAACTTGGAGGGTAAAAGTGAACCAACAGCAAAAAAACCTAAACCCTAAAATACTTTTGGCTTATAAAAGAAAGCCAGCCGCTCTGTTTCCCCATCTAATTTCTTTGAGACAATCTTTTTTCTTCATCTTCTTCACTGTTTCCTTTGTGCTTCTGTGTTTTGTTTAAATTGTTTTCTCTGTTTCATCTTTACTGGGTTTCTTGGTGATGATCGAAAACGATGACGAGTCCGATGTTTTCCATTCTTTCAAATCGTGACGACAATTCGAGGCATTTGTCTGAAAGTAACCCATTTCCCTTTTCCTTTTCCTTTTATATTTCTTCTTATTTTTAACAAACCCAGATGCTTTCCTTCTTTTCTTTGTTAATGGAATGTTCTTAGAGGCATAATGAGGATGAATTTACTCAACAGTATCTGATTCTTATGATGATCAGTAACCTCCTACTCATTCTGAATGCCTGAACAAACCCAGATTTCTCTGCTAGTATTCTTTTGGTTTGAAGGGAAAAAGAATTTATTATTTAAATTATAGAAAACAATTATTCTGGATTAGGGTTATTTAGGAATAATCACTTCGTGCGATCTTTTGTTTTCGTGTTTAAATTTGTAATTTTTTTATTACACTAAACAATTATCATAAGTAACTATGAGGAACGGATTTCAGATTTTGCTTTCTGGGTTCTTTGGAAGGATATTTTTGAACTCGGAGTGTAGCGATGATTAAATCGTGTTTAGGGTTAATGATGGGATCTTAGTTCTGATTATGGAGATAATAAACTTCAAGTACTTCTGAGTTGCTTTCTCCTGATTAAAATAGATTATGACTTCATAAATATTATATTTTCTTTTTAATTAATTGTTTTAAAAAAATGGGTTTGTTTATGGGATGCTCTTAATCAAATATTATTATTTTTTTCTGCAAATATGACCGTTGTTCCCCAAAAAATAAAATATTGTATTGTCAAGTTATTTTTAAATCTATAGTATTTATTAGATGGACATATAATTAGATTTTATTTTCAAAGTATATAATTATTAAAAATTATTATATATCTTGTGTTTACTATATTTCTTTAATTTAATTTTAATTTTAAATTAATAAAATAAAATAATTATTTAATTATGTAATGACATGTGTTAACCTTAAATTGTGTGTTTTACATCATTAATAAATTCAATATATGTCTTATTATTTTATATATGTATTCTTTTAATTATATATATATATTAGATAATAGTCTCAACCATTTAACATTATCGCTTAATTACTTTGTTATAAATACTGGTTAATTATATATATGGGTGTGTATTTGGTTAATTCGGTTCGACAATCGATCAAAATAATCAAAATTTTTAAAATCCTAACTGTTAATCAAACCGAATTTTCTTCAATCGAATTAATTAAACCAAAATTATTTTGATTAATTAGTTGAATTAATCGAAATTTATTATAAATTTTGGATAATTATATAATAAGTCATTAAATTAAGCTAAATTAATTCTTTAGTCACTGAACTTTTATTTTATACTAATTTAATACAAAATTTAGTGAACATTTTAAATAAAAAAATTTAATGAATTTTATAATTTTTTAAAAGTTAAATAACTAAAAATATATATAATATATATAATATTTAATATATATAATTTCGGTTAATTTGGTTAATTAATCAATTTTGAATTGAATTAATCAATAACCGAATTATAAAAAATTAACTGTTAATCGAATTTATTAAAAATTAACCGATCGAATTAACTAAAATAATTTTGATTTGGCCGGTTAATTCAATTAACCAAACTGGATGCACACCCCTAATTATATATATAATCATCAAATTAGTTTTACATATATAACTCCAAACTCAAAATTGAAATACTAAACCCTAAACCATAAATCTTAAACCTCAAATTCTAATCCTAAATTTTAAATTTACAATCATTAAATTAATTTCACATATATAATTCTAAATATTAAATCTTAAACCTCAAATTCTAATCCTAAATTTTAAATTTACAATCATTAAATTAATTTCACATATATAATTCTAAATATTAAATCTTAAACTCTAAACCTTAAACTTTAAATACTAAAAATCTGAAATCATAAATATTAGATATTAAATTTCAAATCCTAAACCCTATTATCTCAATGGTTAGAGTGAATGGGCCAAAAAATTATATTTTATTTTTAATCTTATCACCCTAATATGTTGAGCAAAATTCTTTACCTTTTTATCATGTCTTCTATGTTTCTTATAAAAAAATTCTAAAATTTGAATTTTAAATCCTAACTCTTATTTTTTTATATCTTAAACCCTACAATCTAAAAAATACATTTTATCCCTAATTCCTTAAATCTTAACTACAACTATTAACCTTGAACCTTAAACCATATACCTTAAACCCTCTAATTTAAAAAAGAATTATGGAAGAATGCATAAGAAAAATATAGACGATTTGTATTTTTTACTTTGGGCTTTAAAATTTTTGAGGACCACATTAATTTTTACTTTGTGCTTTAAACATTTTGAGGACCACATTCATGAGTTTCAAAATTTGAGGAACTCAAACTTGTAAGAATGCTCATCCACCTCCACATAGCACGAGACTATGTCTTCTATTTAAATGATTAAGTTTGAGTAATTTAGGTTTTGTTTGGGGTAAATATTCGTTCGCCGAAAGCTGATTTTTTTTTTTTAAATGTAGCGATGTGAAAAAATTCACGAATAAGTGTCATCGCTAAAAATATTCTTTTTCGAGTTGAAGAATATTTTTTCGATGTGTCGATTTGAAATAATGTCTTTCACATGGGGTTTTTGGTTTAAAATTGATTTTTGAAAAATTGGAGTCACCACCGGCCATTTAGGTAGACCCGACACCCATAAAACCGAAGGTTTTAAAAATGTTGAGGTTCGAGAGTCGTTACGGATAGGGAAGGATTAGCACCCACACCGTCCAAAATTAGTACTTTAATAATTATCGCTTTAATAATATTAAATTTTCCGGGCTAGTTTGACTATTGAATTAATTTATAATTAAATGTGCACATTTATTTTAAAGCACCTAAAACCGAAGATAAACGTTCAAACCACTACCACCATATTGGTACTGGCCTCACTTACGATCGAATTTAGGGGTCCGCATTAATTAATTAAAATGTTAACATGCAATCTTAAACATAACAAACAAATTAAAAATATTACATAAAAATACATAAAACATAAAAATTAATCTAACAAATAATATACTAATCTAAAGCATAAAATAAAACATACACAAATATTAATCTAAAACATAAACATAAATTAATCTACAACATAAATTAAAAACAATTATTTTCATTAATGATATTTAAAATACAAAGATAAAAAAATTAAAAATTATATCTAAAAATACGAATGATTAACCCTGATGAACTCCCCACCGAGATCTATCACGATCCTCCAAAATTATAAAAGAGATCGAATTCTAAAAATAGGACCCGGTCGAACCGGGTAGGACCAAAGATTTTCCCTGGTCCTTGGCTAGCCGAGATTATTGCTCTCTCATTTGGCCTACCAATGTCGGATCCTCCCTTGCAAATAGCAACCCCATGCCTATTTATAGGCAAATTGAGCATGGGGTGGGGTGACGTGGGTTCTTCATGGCCAAGGGAATTCCATGTCATTTCCCCATTTTTCTTGTTCCATCATTTTTTTAATTTCATTTTAATTTTTACTCTTTTTTTTTTATTTTTCCTCTTCATTTTCTTTATTTTATATTAATAATAATATTATTATAATAATACTAAAATAATAAAAACTCGGTTAAAAATGAGTGATTACAGTTACCCCTCTTTGCTTGTTCTTGTGAAACGAGAACAAAACAAAGATAAAAAAACACTCATTTTTAATCGACTTCTCTATCAGTGGTCTTGGAATGATGTGTTTTTCTGAAATTCTCCTCCTTCTTTGACTGACTCTTCAGGCTCGTAAGTTCCTTCTGTATCGAACTTGCTTGTCTTCTGGTTTTGAAGCTGCAGGTCACTCCTATATATGACCATTCGCCTTGATCAGATCTTGCAAAACAAAATCACTTCCTATATAGAGCTTTCATTTCTAGATCCTGAGTTCTGGTTTCTCCTATATAAAACCTTCACCCTGAAGTCTCGAGTTATGTACCCATCTTGTATGGAGCTTTTCACTCAGACTATGACGAAGATAGGGGTTCCTCCTATATAAAACTCCAGGTCTTCCACACTGTTGATCTCTCCTATATAAAACCTTCAGTATCACGATGGATCTTGCAAAATAAGGTTCTTCCTATATATAACTCTTACTTCTGGATCTAGAGTTAGAGTTTCTCATGTATGAACTTTCACGCTAAAGTCTCGAGTTGCGTGCCTCTCCTATATGAAGCTTCAATTTCAGAGACGAAAACGAAAATAAGGGTCCCTCCTATATAGGACTCCTTATTTTGGTGCTACCGATTACTCTTATATGAAACCTCACGTCATGGATAAACTTTCTCACTAGTAGCTCTTTCTGTTTAGAGCTTCGTGATTTTTTTATGCTTGATGTTGTGAGTTCTTTCTGTGTAGAACTGCTGAAAATTCTCTTTCTGTGGGATACTGAACATGTTGGTACATTCTGTTTGAAACCTTCATCTCGAGTATTTCAGGACTCACGCTAAATGGCTGCTAATATTTCTCTGATTAGGGACTCATACAGAGTGACTGCCAATATTTTCCTCTGAAAACATTTGGTCGGGACTCACGCCAAGTGGCTTCCAATATTTCTCTGATTAGGGACTCATGTCAGAATGACTATCAATCTTCTTTCTGAATCAAGACTCACGCCAGAGTGGTTGTCAATCTTCTTTTTTCTTCTTTTTCTTATCTTTTTTCTTCTTCTCCTGTTTCTTTCCTTTTGAATGATGACCCGATTCTCTCTGTCTGGTCATAGTTTCATCAAGGATGATGGTCTGAAGTGTTGACCTCTCTGGTCCATCTTTTTTTTCTTTCTTTTTTTTGTTAGAAGGTGGTACTCAACTGAGTGTCCTATAAAGTCGTGCAAACATGCACTGAATCTTTGTTGGAGTCATCTTCTTGACTGCTATCTATCTTTTCTGTAAGATTATTGTTTATAAAAAAGAATAATGCATGAGCATTTTCATTATGCATGCGTGTATGATGTATGTTTGGGATGTATGGAGTTCTGTTCTCTGTTTCAAAAATGTTGATGCCCCGATCCTCATTCAGTTGACAATGTAGGCTTCTTTAATTAAACTATGCCAGTCCTCATGACATCTCTTGTCATTTCTGATCTGAGTTTTGCTTTTGTCATTTCGAGGACAATGATGTCCCGCTCGTATTCTTTGTATTCTAATATGGATTGGTGATGGTCGATTGGACGTATTTGTGTCCTAATTTCATTTTTGTGCTTGTCGAGGTACCTCAATGGAGGCTGACTCTTATTTTTCTTTCATTCTTAAAAGATGACTTTATTTGAATGTATTTCCATATGCAAGTAAGTTTTGAAAAATGTATGGTATTTTAGAGTATATTGCAAAACAATTTAAGAAAAATTTTGCTTCTCTAAATGTCCAATGCAATGGCATATCTGCCCCAATCTGGAAAATTTCAACTCTAATGAAGAGTATATTTATAAGATCCACGATTATTGCAGGGATATACATAAATGCCTAGTCTCTTCTAGACTGTCAGGCTTTCAAAAGGAACAATCTCTTCCTAGAGGCTATTCTTTTTTCATGTGGCTCTCATTATCTCACTCTCTCATCCTCCCCCATCCTTCCTTCATTTGGGTGTCGATCAGGCGCTTCGAAGTTCATCGTTCCTTGAAGCAAGGTTAACCTTTAGGCGAAAATATGGTCTGAAGACAAACTCATTTAGTGTGGATGTCCCTAAATGATCATAATGGTCTTTGAAAGTTTGTAAGACCTTGGTCCATGACCAGTGTAAATGTATCTATGTATTCATGATCTGTGTGTACTAATATTCTTTTTCTTTTTTCTTTCTCTGTCTTGTTCTTTTTTTTCTTTTTTTTACCAAAAATGACAATCTTCAGGCCGATTTGTCTCTGATGTGTTTCAATATTTACATCTGTGCAAATCTATGTGATCGTGAGACATTCAAAATAAAGATTTTTCACTTATCTTTGCCTCGTTTCTTCTGGTTGAGTTTCTGTTTCTAGATTGTCTGATCTGAATGAAGTGTGTACAATACTGTTTCTCTTTTTTGTTTCTCTTTTAAGTTTACGAGTGTACCACCAAATTGAAGTACTTCTCGGTTATCCACTGTTTGGATTTGGTCACCTTTTTATAACTTTCTGATATTGTTTGGATTTGGTCATCTTTCTAGTAATTTTTTGATGTTACAATCTGTAAAAATCCTCATTCACTTGATTTGGGCTCGCTTTGGACTGCTTTCTTTCGATATCCTTCTGATTTCAGTATCTAATTTATCTGATCCTACCTCGTCCTTCAAGTGAGGTAAAAATGTCATTTGTCATCCCATTCGGAGAAATCCTGAAAAGGTCTTTAGGGGTAGAAGTTTAAGTTCGACTCTCGATTCAAGAATCTTGATCAACAAATGCCTGAGAAGGACATTTTCCTAAAAATGGGAGTTGTCCATTGTCTATTCGCTCATATTGTTCTTCTATTGGCCTTAGTAGATCAATGGAGATACTCATTTGTAATATCTCTGTAACATTCAGTTTCTTATGAATATACAAAACCTTATAGTCGGTCTTTGAGTTCGAAACAGAGATGCTCATTTGAAATTTCAAGGACCAAGTATTTAATGATATGAACATGCTTAAAAACATATGTTATATGTACATGGGAAAACAAAAGTTGTCCCTTAAAATGAATGAGATATTCAAAATATTAAAGAATGTAAAAAGAGTGAAAACAAATATGTATAAAATTTTCGGCTTAATGTTCAACTGAGAAGTTAAAACCTTCTTAGACACATCTCTTCCATTAGTCTTCGAAACTTGAAGTATCAGACTCGATCAAACTTTGAACCTTGTTCTTTAGGGCTCTATATTTCTTTATCGCATGGCTCGTACCTCCTAAATGGTGGTCACCTACCACATTAACTATTTCTTTATAGGCTGAATGTACCTTGAAAGATGGTCTTGAAGATGACCGTGAGATTGATTAGTTGGGCGAGTGCCCCTTTCTTGAACATGAGCTACCTCCATGTCTCGAGGGGCTTGCTGTCGGGGTTCTGAATTTTCCCTCTTTTAATTACATTCTCAATGCTTTCTTCAGTCATGTCTTAGAAATTGCTAGCATGGCGACTTACCGAATGATTATGATTGTATGATGCGAATGCTGATGCAAATGATGCAAAATGTATGCAGATAAAGGTATTGATCCCTACTGGTAATCACCCTATCTGGATTATTTTCACAAGAAATAGAGGGTCCTTTACAACATTGGGGGAACTAGTCCTATACATAAGTACTAGCCCTAATTCTGATTTCCTATGGCCCTAAATTGCTTGCTTGACCAAGGAAGCTCTGTTACATCGCGAGCTTCGTGCTTCTCGATTGATCCGATTATTTCTGACTACCCCTTTAAACTTCGGTCTTCGAGATTGTCTAACAATGGTCTTGGTCAAATATTAACTGAGCAACCTTACCATGTTGGTGTTGCTAACAGTGGTTTCTTCTGTTGATGTTTCTTCCAAAGCTGGATTACTTTCGGTAATCCTAAATAGTGACCTTAATCCTCATGGAGTGGGTCGGTAAGGTACTAACCCTTTTATTCTTCTTCTTGATGTCTTATAAAAACACTCCTTCGTTGACGCACTTGAAAATTCGGTCAATCACCTTTTCTGATCGGTAATCTGTATCTGACTCTAACTTGTTCTCTAGATGGTAAAGTAGTACCGATTCAGTAAACCCTTATGTTGTTAGGCTCTTGGGTTTTTTTATTACGTCTTTGTATCAGTTTGGTATTCTCGATGGTTATCTCCTCATTGACCCAAGTATGATGAAACATTATTGTCTGCTCCCGGTGTATGATACTTGATTCTGACTCAATCTTCGAATGGTTAGATGAAATCGGTTATGTTTCTTTGATAATCCATTTATCAAACTTTGGTTTTTTGTTACATCTTTCATGTTCGTTTGGAATCCTAGGCTGACATTCTGATGTAAACCCGAATAAATGCATGGTCATTATCTGGTCGTTTGGTAGACTACTGTCTGGGGCTCTTCGACTAACCGATGTTTGATAATAAGGTTTGATGGATGGTGACCTTGCCAAACCTCATCCCTTATTCGGTGTCTCTGATCGGTTTCTAACACTAAGGTTGAGGTTTATAGATACCTCTCTTCCATGGTGAAAGTTTCCTTTGTAGGATGAACCACTCGAATCAATACCCTTGATGCAATGCAAGATGTGATGATGCATGCAAAAAGGGGAAAATATGAAGAAAACAGGTTAGTATCGGGTAAAAAAATAAACGCAAAATAAATTTCAAAAAATTAAATTGCGTAAAAGTAAACAGAGAAGAGTAGTCCTAGATATCTCATCTAGTTCACCTAGGGTATCTGCATGGCTTTAATGGGGTAGGTAGTCTAGTTCTCTATATGCAGTCTTGGTGCTAAAAGGGAACTCGAATTGTCCGAGCTGTATTCGCTTATAACCCCGAAGGTACTTCGACTAGAGCCCATATAGGAAAAAATATCTCCACAAAAGCGCTAGCCTTTCCCCCCACTTAAAATGACGGGTTTAGATGTCAATTTTAAATGCGAAAAAATAAAAGCGCAAATTCAATTGAATATTAATTTGATCGTCACTTTAGCTCAGAATCTTTAATATTCGTAAAGCGATAATTATTTTAAAAGCTCGACTATTTTTTTGTTTTAAAAAAAATAAATTTTCTCCCAGCGGACTCGCCATCGATGTGGAAAAATCCACGAATAAGTGTCATCGCTAAAAATATTCTTTTTTGAGTTGGAGAACATTTTTCGATGTGTCGATTTGAAATAATATCTTTCACATGAGATTTTCGGTTTAAAATTGATTTTTGAAAAATTGGAGTTGTCGTCGGCCGTTTAGGTAGACCCGACACCATAAAACTAGAGATTTTAAAAATATTGAGGATCGAGAGTCGGTTACGGATAGGGAATGATTAACACCCCTACACCTCCCAAAATTTATACTTTAATAATTACCGCTTTAAAAATATTAAATTTTCTGAGCTAATTTGACGATCGAATTAATTTATAATTAAATGTGCACATTTATTTTAAAGCACCTAAAACTGAAGATAAGCGTCCAAACCACTACCACCATATTAGTACTGGCCTCGCTTATGACTGAATTTAGGGGCGTGCATTAATTAATTAAAATGTTAACATGAAATCTTAAACATAACAAACAAATTAAAAACATTACATAAAAAATTTATAAAACATAAATATTAATCTAACAAATAATATATTAATCTAAAGCATAAATTAAAAAATACATAAATATTAATCTAAAACATAAACATAAATTAAAAATAACTATTTTTATTAAAGATATTTAAAATACGAACGATTAACCCCGATAAATTCTCCATCAAGATCTACCACGACCCCTCTAAAATTTTAAACTAAATAAAATCCTAAAAATAAGACCGATTTAACCGAACAGTACCGGGGGGTTTCCCCGGTCCTTAGCTAGCCGAGAGCATTGCTCAGCCTACCAATGTCGGTTCCTCCCTTGCAAATGGCAACCCATGCATATTTATAGGCAAATTGAGCATGGGTGGGGTGACATGGGTTCTTCGTGACCAAGGGAATTCCATGTTATTTTCTCCTTTTTCTTGTTCCATCATTTTTTTTTAATTTTATTTCAACTCTTACTCTTTTTTTTTTTACTTTTCCTCTTCATTTTTCTTTATTTTATATCAATAATAATATTATTATAATAATACTAAAATAATAAAAACTCGATTAAAAATGAGTGATTACACGAAACACCTGTTTAAACGCTAAAATATTTACGTAAACTTTCATTAAAAGTCAAATCAAGAATTGTTAGTGGTTGTGGCCGATAAATATCGTTGGCTACAGCTACTCCAATCACAAACGTAATTATTGTACAGATACGATAAAATTTTTTAAAAAATAATGTTTCATGTATATAATAATAGCAAATCAAAGTTTACCTATAACATTCAGTAATAAATTAAATTTTATTAATTATTTTAAAAATCAATTCTGAAAGAGTTTCCAAGTTTTTGCTTTTGATTAGCACTAAAGGATCCAAATCAAATATATATTTAAATTTTAAGACGGTGACCGTTCCTTTTAATCCCTGTATCAAGAAATTATATTATGGGTAAGTTTCATTAAGAGTGTTCATTATCGGGTATCTAGTTTTTTCGGGTCATAAAAAATTGGCCCGTATCCTGATCCATTTAAATTTGGTATTTATTATCGGGTACCCGTAAAACCCGGGTACCCGGCTAATCGGGTAACGGGTACCTAATTCATAATTTTTATTTTTTTATTTTTTATTTTAAAATTAAAATAAAATTAAATATTAAACATATCAGTTTTAAAAATTTATAATACATAACTAAACATAAAAACGAGTGATTTAAAGTTAATTTTAGAATATTTGAATTTATATATACATCTATATTTATATATTTTTATCACTAAAATAACGTTAAAAGTATTAATCCCGTTTTTTTCGGTATTAGTAAATAATTAAAAATATATTTAAAAATTTTAAAACCTAAAAATATATAATACAAACATAAAACTAATTTAGAGATTAAATTTAATTTTAGGTATAAATATTAAAAAAATCTAAAATAAAAATACAATTTAAAACTAAAAATATATATATAATAAAACTAATCAGGTCGGGTACCCGCGAATTAAAAAATTTCGGCCCAAGCTCGGCCCATTAATTCTCGGGTCGGGTAATTTTTTTCAAGAATTACTCTGTATTTTTGTTTCGGGTCGGGTCGGGTCAACTGGATCAGGTAATTTTGAACACCCTTAAGTTTTACTACATGTTCGTGAGACCAACCACTAAAAATTATCCATATCATCATTTTTTTCGTTTCATATTTTTTTAAGTGAATCTTCACTTGAAAAAACTGTTTTTAAAATCAATTAACAGTAAATATGAGTGAAGATTCAATTAAATAATATATGATATGTAAAAAATATGATATAATTGATTTTTAGTGATTGATCTCATAGATGACATAGTAAAACTTACTCATAATATAATTTTTTTCCTCTATCAAATTATATTCAGATGAAATCAGGTCAAAGATTTTAAAAGAGACCTAAATCCTAATCCAAAAGGTTGTTATTAGCACATCTAGCTAAAATTTAATGTTATGGACATAATTTTGTGTTGGGATTAGACATGATTTGAACCAAAAACATGAACCTATAACTCCCTAATGGGTGCATGATGTCAATGGGATTATCATTAATTCTCTCATTTTTTAATAAAAAAACTCCTTGTGTATACAATGAACCGATTTCCTTTGTCATTTTTAAATCCAAACCCAATAATTTGATTTGGTTGATGAGAAGTGTTGATGTTGAAACATGATCATTTTGACCATGGAATATCGGTCCCAAGGAGGGACTATCAATTGACATTAACAACACAAAATACGGTTTGGACACGGATGAAAATTTCATGGAAATGGTAATGGATATTTTTTATATTTTATTTAATCAACGTTATTTATTTTATTGATCGATCAATTTAGATCGGATATTATAAAAATTTATTATAAAAATAATTTTTCAGATTTATTTTACTCCACTCACAACGTCATAGTTGAAACTCTTAATACTTAAAGGATCTAGTGTCTCATCTCACTAAATCAATTGACAGAGACACTAGATCCCTCACTACCATTTAACTACTTTTTATATTAAAGATGATGTCTTACTAAAAATTTCTTTTACAATCAATACCAAAATAAAATTAAATGTAAAAAAAGTGTTAAAAATTAGATTAATTCAAATAAAAAAATCTTATAATACATATGCATAATCAAAGAGTATACAAAAACAAACAACTAAGAAAAATACATGATTTAAATTAATTTGTTTTTTGTGAATTTTCTTTTATTTTTTTTAAACAAATTGCTTTTAAATATTTACGTAAAATATATAATATTTCATTTTTAGTCTGTTTATAAATTTTTTAAGTTGGATTTGAGATAATTTAACTCGTTAAGATTTTGAGTTAAATACAAACTTAAATTAAACTCAAATTAAACTTTAATCAAATCAAATCTAAATAATTTATGAGTCGATCAGAGTTATTACATTATCAAAACAAAGAAACTAAATCCATTTAAAAAATCCATGAGACTTAGATCTCCAAAACACCCCTTTCCCCACTAATTATAAGCTTATAATTATGGTTTAAAAAAAAGCTTATAATTATGAATGTAATGTGTTTATGTCGGTTGGTCGGGTTTTAATCTCTTGTTTCCCATCTAATCCTGTCCATATAACCCAATGGATTAGAAAGAAAAAACACCATGTTGGGAGAATGTTAGAAATCAAATCCTTGTCGATTATTGTACGGTTTTTTAGGGCATTGGTTTTATTTCTCTCAAAAATATATCTACTCAAGAGAAATAATGGATATTTATCTAATCTCTTATTATACATTTAAGGTTAATTAACCAAATCAATACTTCTAATGTACTTTAATTTAGACCATAGCCACAACAGAACCCTCTTATTAAATATTTAATACAAGTTCAAAAAAAATGTACCCATAATCCAAACATTATAGCAAACAATAATCATATACTAAATCCAATATTTGGTCCAAAAAATATTTATATTTAATATAAGACAAATTTTAAAAATGACATTTCATGATAAAAAAATATTAAATGCATATTATAAAAAATAATTAAAAATTATATTTAAAAATTAAAAATTTCGTTAATCAAAACAAATATCTGAGTAACCCTAAATAGAACCAACAACCTATGGCAGCAGATCAGCTTACGCCATGAAATGTCTGAATTTGTTGGGGGTTTACCCTTCCCGAGGGTTGTCTGTTCCACGTGTCCTAGTTCATGCCATGCAACAATTTCGCCCCTATGCTGCTGATATTGCCACGTTTATCTTTCCTACTCCATCTTCAAATGCCCACACCTTCTCAGTGTAATTTACGTTTCTGTCGCTTCATCCGATCATCATCCCTTCGAATAAAACTCGAATCAATTTAAAAAAAATGATTTATCTTAAATTATTTTTTTTTTAAAAATTGATATATAAAATGAAAATTTGAAAATTTTGACTAATTTAATTAGATTATTTTTAAAATTTAAATTGAATCTTTAAATTTTTTAAAAATTAGATTTGATTCAACACCAATTTAATCAAACTTAATTTCTAAAATTTTTAAAAATCTAATCTTATGCCTAACTATTCCAAGTTCCAACAGGCAAGGCTCCCCAGACCCAGTTTTATAATCCATGCCCTCTTCGGCCATTTTGGCTCTGCCCCAGTGAACGTAGTCCCTGCCAGTGTAATAGCATCTTGAAAAGAGGGTTGATGAGTTTAATCCCACTGATCCCCAGACACTTATACAACCTGTCAATACCAACTGACAGGCTGGCAACCCCTGCCAACCGGCCCCACTACCCATTCACGACGAAATCCTACATGGCACCTGTGTCCAAAACCCCAGGCCCCTCCCCCTACCTTGGACTCTATAAACTCACCCTACCACCATCTTCCACTTGCACCATTCCCCGGTTGAAGTTCTAACTCATCCAACACGACAGCAACATTAAACTCCACGAATCTTGAACATGGGTATTTGTAGTTCTTGCCATTCGAACCATGCAGCCACGGCCAAGCTGATTCTCCAAGACGGTAGATTACAGGAATTCCCTTACCCTGTTAAGGTTTCCTACGTCCTACAAATGTACCCTACGTGTTTCATTTGCAACTCCGATGAAATGGATTTCGGCGACGTCGTTTCACCCATCGGAGAAGACGAGGAGCTTCAGCCCGGTCAGCTTTACTTTGCCCTGCCCTTGAGTTGGTTGAAGCATCCCTTGCAGGCTGAAGAAATGGCTGCATTGGCGGTGAAAGCTAGTTCCGCTTTGATGAAAAGTAACAATGGCGGTGAAAAACGTGGGTGCAGATGTAAGACTGTTGCTCCTTTTCCGGTTTCAGAGGGATCCCATGGCCGGAAAGTTGCCTCAGCCGGCGGTGGTGGTGTCGGGAAGAGTGGGAGTGGAGGTAGGAGAAAGTTTAAGGCTATTGTCACGGGCCGTCAGTTCGAGCCCGTGCCACATGCGCATATTGCTGCCCAAGAGGTTCTTAGGGAGATTTTGGGCCTAAAGGTACCACCAGACTTAGCCCGTTCCATGGAGGATTCTAGAAGATAGCCATTTTGGCCTTGTAAACTTTCCTTGTATTCTTAGGATTTGTTTCCTTAGTTAACATGGAATATTCTTAGGATTGTGCCAATGTGGTTGGTAGGAAATGATCCTAGCCATCGATGTAAATCAGTGGGAACCGTCGGATGTAAGGGGAATCAACTATAAATAGAGACCTCCCCAGTCTCATTTGTATCATCTCATCTTTGAGTAATCAAGTGGCATTCACTCTAAAAAACTCTCTCAATTGTTCTTTGTGTTCTTCGCGTTCTTCTTTTCGTTCTTGAGTAGCCATACTCATAGTTTGCTTTCCGCCAGAACGATTCAGCGTTCTTAGTGCCTTGGGAAGTTTGATCTTTCAGAGCGAGTTTTCAGGCTGACTTAGTCGTTTGTCTAAGAACATCGACTAAGGCCGCGCGGTTCAGCTAGGTCAAGACTCTAGCCCCGTGACAAGTGGTATCAGAGCGTGGTTCGAGCAAGGCGCTAGTGATTATGGCACGTGGAGAAGAAGACGTTGCAGCAAAGGGTGTGAAGATCGTTGCTGGGCAAAGCCAAAGAGCAAGTTCGAGGGATGCTGTAGCTACGCTGGAGGAGCGAGTTGATAAACTCAGCCAGGTGGCCAACGGTGCGGAAGAGAGGTGCGAGGTGCTTGAGGCCGAATTGCAGGCTGTGAAGATTGAGATGGAGGAGATGAAGGCAGACTTGTATATTTACAAAGTTGCCTTGATGAATGGAAAGATGGCCACTGCATCCAAGTCGAAGAAGGACATTCCAAAGCCAAAGGTGTTCAAGGGGAACCGATCGGCCCAAGATGTTGAGAACTTCTTGTGGGGCATGGAGCAGTATTTTCGAGCCATGGGCATCAAGGATGATGCGGAGAAAGTAAACGTTGCTTCGATGTATTTAACTGATGTCGCTCTTTTGTGGTGGCGACGCAGATGCTCGGAGGAGCCGAGTGGAGACATTCCTTTTGAGACATGGAAGGAGTTCCAAGTTGAGTTCAAAGAGCAATTCTATCCGACGAATGCTCAACGGGAGGCTCGTAAGAAGTTGCGGCAATTGAAACATGAGGGTTCCATCATTGACTATGTCAGGAAGTTCATTGAAATCAAGCTCCAAATCCAGGACTTGAGTGAAGCGGAGGGATTTTCCTACTTCATGGATGGACTCCAAAGATGGGCTCAAATGGAGCTAGAGCGGAGGGGAGTCGAGGAGCTTTCCAAAGCCTTTACCGCAGCCGAGTCCATAGCTCAGTTCGAAGTTGACATGTCCAAGTCTTCCAAGCCCTGAGGTAAGAGCTTTGGTGGGGGAGACGAGGAGGATAATCATTCTTGCAATGATGATGAGAGGGTCAACAAGTTTGTCAAACCATCGGAGAAAAAGGATCGAGGGCCTTTGAAGTGCTACCATTGCCATGGTTCACACTTGGTGAAAGAGTGTCCCAAGAAGAAGCGCCCCGATACGATCAATGATGCGGATGACGAGCAAGAGGACGAGGAATGTATGCTTGGTACGATTGCTAGTGTTAGAGCAATCAAGCCAAGGGTGGGGAAGCAATGTTACGAGAGCAAGGGACCTCACGTAGTTCGTGAGCACCCGGATCGAGCCAAGCAGCCCTAAAGGGACAAGCCCGAGTCAAGTGAGGCTTGTAAGCTTGGGGCAATGATACTAAATTCTGCAAAGACGAAGAAGGGCCCGAAGCAGAATGGGTTGATGTTTGTCAACATCAACGTGGCGGGACGATCGAGGAGTGCTCTAGTGGATACCGGAGCATCCGATCTCTTCATGTCAAAGATGGCTGCTGAGAAGCTTGGTCTCGAAGTTGAAGGTTCAACCAAAAAGATCAAGACCGTTAATGCCAAGGAGGTTCCAGTTGTTGGAACAGTGCGGAAGGTAGAGCTGCAGATTGGTGAATGGAAGGCCAAGGAAGATTTCAAGGTAATTCACTTAGATGACTTTGATTTCGTTTTGGGGCTTAACTTCCTTGACCGTGTTCAAGCTCTTATCATCCCTTGTGCCGATGTTATATGCATTTTGGATCCGAAACAACATTGTGTTGTGCCCGTGTATCGAGACAAGGGACGGAGGATCGAGAAGCTGACATCCATTCAGCTTACCAAGGATGCTCCAAGGGAAGGAGGCATCGCTTTGGAGGCTATTGGAGTGGACACCTTGGTGGGGCAAGAGTTGCCTGAGCCACATGATAGTGAACCCGTGGGAGATCCATCCATTGAGGAGATGGACGAGGCATCGAGCTTCAATGAAGACGGAGCATCGATGGGAGCATCAAACTTCACGAGTGAAGAAAGATTGATGCGAGTTAGAGTGAATGCGGAAAAGTTGATTGAGGTACATCCCGAACACAATGATTGTGTTTTACAGTTTGATTTGCCTTGTTTGTCGGGTGTAGGCCAGCAAAAACCTAACCCTTCAAATGGAGTTGTCGATACTTGGCGAGAGCACAAGCCACCTTTCAGAGTTCTTAGGCGCAAACGAGGGTTGCCGACGATCTTGAGAGACCGCTCAGTGTTCAATGTTGTGGCGTCCAAGTCATTGTGCAAGGACCATGTGTGTCCGAATGGGGGCAAATCACAACTGGTAGGAGCTAACTCCTACGATCGAGATGCGCTTGGAGGGACGGTGACTGATGTTAGATGGCGACGAGTACCAAAGCAAGCAGTCCATTTGGGTGGACAACTGAGCCAGAGTCGAGTGCTCTTTATGAGAAGAGCATCCAGCCCGATTCAGAGTTTGGGGCAAGCCGAGGTGACAAGGAATTCCCAGGATCGGTTCTATCTTCGTTCCGAGGCGGCGACGAGGGCGTCGCCATGTTTGGTGGGGGAGAATGTCACGGGCCGTCAGTTCGAGCCCGTGCCACATGCGCATATTGCTGCCCAAGAGGTTCTTAGGGAGATTTTGGGCCTAAAGGTACCACCAGACTTAGCCCGTTCCATGGAGGATTCTAGAAGATAGCCATTTTGGCCTTGTAAACTTTCCTTGTATTCTTAGGATTTGTTTCCTTAGTTAATATGGAATATTCTTAGGATTGTGCCAATGTGGTTGGTAGGAAATGATCCTAGCCATCGATGTAAATCAGTGGGAACCATCGGATGTAAGGGGAATCAACTATAAATAGAGACCTCCCCAGTCTCATTTGTATCATCTCATCTTTGAGTAATCAAGTGGCATTCACTCTAAAAAACTCTCTCAATTGTTCTTTGTGTTCTTCGCGTTCTTCTTTTCGTTCTTGAGTAGCCATACTCATAGTTTGCTTTCCGCCAGAACGATTCAGCGTTCTTAGTGCCTTGGGAAGTTTGATCTTTCGGAGCGAGTTTTCAGGCTGACTTAGTCGTTTGTCTAAGAACATCGACTAAGGCCGCGCGGTTCAGCTAGGTCAAGACTCTAGCCCCGTGACACTATGCTGAGTGCAATTCCGGAATAGGGAAGGGTTGTTTTGGGAAACGGAGGGGATGGTATATTTGTAGATTAGTCTAATCGTTGTAAGGAATGGAAAAGGTTGATAGTGTAAGTTTTGCTATGTTTAATGGCTAAAAAGCTCCTTGCCTCGCTTAAAAAAAATTAAAATTAAATTTTAATTATAAGTTTAAATTTTATAACTTCAATTTTAAATCTCATATCTTAAATCTTATTCGTAATTTTTTAAATTTTAATTATAATTTTAATATTAAACGCAAAATTTATTATTTAAAATAAAATATTAAAAGATGCACAATAATAAAATAATGATTTATACCTATATTTAATTATATGGACTTAAAGTTTATAGTGTAATCTTCTTTAATATTTTTAAAGATACTTACAATAATTCCTCATCATTATATTTTCAAAATTAAGATTTTAAAATTATTATTTATAATTTAATTTTTAAAATTAAATATATTTTATATGTTTTTTAATTTTGAATTCAAGTATATATATGATTTTTAAGTCTATTTGATTTATTTTAAAGATTGTTTAAAGATGATGTTAGATTTAACTTTAGAATAATTATTTTAGATCAAATCCGGGTCAAATAAAAATTGATTTGTGCCAATTCCTACTACCAACAATCGAGCCATGTTTAATATGTCCCTTCAATTCTTTTGGTATAATTACATTTTAGGTTTTTTTAATCTAAATAGTAATAAAATATAGACTTTATCCCTTTAAATTTTAAATTTAAAGATTTAATAAATCTTTATCCTTCTAGATGTATAATTCTAACTTTGTCCCTCCCTACTTATTTGAATCTATTGTTTTTTCCTCTCTATTTTTGTTATCAATTGCAATATGGTAACACTAAGAGATAAGAGGGAGAGATTATTGGTGAATCATGTTCATCACGTCATCCATGGTCCAAACAATCAGTATCATTGATCTTTAAATAATCATTTAATAACTACCCACCCACTAAGTACATGCAAGAAAGAAGTGATAATTCATTTGAAAAAATAAGATCAACGGTCCTAATTAATTGAGACTATGGATGACGTGATGAAAAGGTTCAAGTAATAATTTTTTGATAAGAGGGTTTCTGTTTCACGTCACTATTACAACTTTCTTCTTTCAAACATTGTAAACTTGGAACCCTATCTTGCTTCTGGTTGGTAATGGAACAGACAACATCAACTTCAGCTTCAACTTGTTATGCTGCTGAATGCCCTTCTCTGATTATTAAATAGAAATTAAACTCAAATCAACTGCATAGAACAAACAATTAGTTGAAAATGCTTGACCATTAGGTGGTGGCAACTGGAAGAACAAACGCATGTTTGGTTGCTCAGAAAATTATCCTGCATCAAAGAAAACAAACAAGATGGAAAAGTAAAAAATCATGATTTTCTAGATCGGGATCTTACTGGAGGGACCATGGCCAACAAACACCAAAACCATCCAATCCATCGTTTCGCACTAGTCGGTGGTCCTTAGTTATAGTTAGGATAGACGAAACTCAATTTGATTATAAAAAATTGAATTATTTAATTTGATTTAAAAGAATAAAAATCTGACTCATTTTAGCTCGGCATCATAATTTCCTAAATCCGTCTAGAAAAATTTTAAATTTTAAAATTTAAATTTAAATTATTAAATAGATATAACTCAAATAATTGAAAATTTTTAACAATTAGATGTTCAATTTTTAAATTTGAGTCGAGTTTGTGAATTCTAAATGATAGATTATGTATATTACACGTGAAAAATATGAAAATTTTGTATATAGTATATAAATATAGAAATTCATTAAAATTGAAATCAATATATGCACTATCAAACCCTAAGTATATGTATATAGAAATATATATGTGCACCGTTACATGTATTGCATCTATATCTATATATATAATTAAATTTTTACAAAAATTAAAAAATTTAACTTAATTTGATTCGATCTGAATTTTGTAAACTTAATTTTATTTGAAAAAGTACAAATAAAGTTTAAATCATTAAATGAGTCTTATAAATTCAAATAATTTTTTTTATTTGATCCGATTTAATTGAATGTTTAACCCTAACGAGAGTCAATCCAAATCAAGATGAAATTGCATTCATGTATTCCTCTAATTAAAGCATATTGTCACAGGGCTAGGATGCGACTAGCGAAACCGTGCGGCCTTAGTCGCGAAACTCTTTTTGAAATGCAGCTAAGTCAGCTTGAAATCCAAGCAAAGAACTTGGATGAGCAGCGGAACAAAAAGTGCAAGGAAGAAAGTTGAGAGAAAAGTGAAGTTATCTCTTATTACTCAAGAAGAAAGTGAATGAATTACCTTGAAAGTTAAGCCTCTATTTATAGGATGACTTACTACGATCTAACAGTTACAAATGATGTGAATGAATGGCTAGGATTAGCCTAAGAAAACTAAGGAAGTAAAATCATGTTGGAAGAACCTTCCTTCAATAGGTGGATTCATATGGACAGATTTCATATGTGTTGGAAGACACTCACCATGAATCGGGGGATTGAGTTGGTGTCTTGATCCTTTCCTTGAGTGATTCGGTCAACTGAGCATTCTCCAAGGTGTTGGTCGGATGGGCTTGAGGAAGGCCCAAGAGTTCAAATAGAATTTCTTGGGCAATTCATAAAGTGTTGGGCTTGGTCCTCGGGTGTATCTAGATGACATTGGCCGCGGACCCTGGGTGCCCCTGGATGGTGCGAGCGCTGGGATCTCCCCTCAGTCGGATGATGCGGAAGCTGGTTTCGCCCCTCAATTGTGCATGAGTGTTGTTAATGTCGGCTCGTATGTGCAGATGAGTGGTGCTGGAGCTGTGCTCGGATCCTTAGTGTGCACGTCGGGTGCTATACTCGACTCCATGGTGTACACGTCGGGTGTTGTGTTTTGCCGCATGGTGTTGGGCAACAACTAGTGTGTGCGATTTGGCCCCTTGATGTGCGGCCTCCTCGGTCATGGTGTGGTGGGCTGTGATATTCTCCCCACTGAATTGAGCGACGCCCTCGTCGCTCGACTTTGATGGAACTTGAAAATCTTGTCGTTGAATTGTCAAAAGTCTACGCCAAGTTCCCAACTACCCTCAGTTTCGGGAAGTCCTTCCAAAGCACAAAGTATTCGTGCCTTGATTTATGGTCGGGCCATCGGATGACTCAGTCCGCAAGGATGTCTTGTGCTTCATTCTCATAGGAGACCTTGACTCTGACTGGTGCTCGATTATATCTGCTCCTCTCCAGGTCATCAGCATCCTCGTGGAATGGCATTAGCATGCTGATGTAGAAAACAGGATGGGCTCGAAGCTTTGGCGACAACTCCAATTTGTAGGCCACCTTGCCTACTCGTTTGACCACCTTGTATTGTCCCCTATATCTTCTCACGAGTGCTCTGTGAAAAGAAGAATTACTAAGTGTTAGATTCAATTTTACAAGGACTAAGTCTCCTACCAGGAATTCCATGTCTCTGTGCTTCTGATTCCCCCTCTTTTTGTTTCTCTTTTGAGCTTTATGCAAACAGGCTTCAGCTAAGTCTCGCTTCTCTTACCAAGCCTTCGTGAAGTTAAAGGTTGCGGGATTTGAACCCTATTACTTGGTCACAATAGCATGGAGTGTGTCCGGTTGTTGCCCATTTACAATCTTGAATGAGATCTTGTTTGTTGCCTCACTTTGTTGCAAATTGTACAAGAATTGGGCCATATCCAATAGCTTTGACCAGTCCCTTTGTGTAGCGCTTATATAGTGCCTTAAGTAAATTTCAAGTAGAGCGTTGTCTCTCTCCATTTACCCGTCCATCTGTAGGTGAAAGTTGGTTGTAAATTTTAAGTTGGATCCCATAAACTTAAATAATTCGGTCCAAAATCGACCCATGAAACGAGTGTCCCTATTGCTCACGATGGTCTTCAAAATTCCCCAATATTTTACAACATATTTGAGGAATAAACGGTCTGCCTCCTCAGCTGGACAAACCTTGGTTGTTGGTATGAAGGTTGTATACTTTGAGAACCTGTCAACCACAACCATAATACTCAAAATATTGTCCACATTAGGTAAACCAATAAAATCAAGGTAAATACTCTCCCATGGCTTCTCCGAAACTAGAAGTGGTTGAAGAAAATCCATTGGCTTCTTGGAATCTACCTTGTCTTGTTGGCACACAAGACAAGTTTTAAGATAGGCCTCCACGTCGTTTCCCATGTGCGGCCAATAGTACTTTTCGGCTAGCAACGCCAATATGTGATGCATTCCCGGATGACCCGCCCATCTTGAATCATGGAACTTTTTCAAGAGTTACTTACGTAGGTTGTTGAAATGAGGGATATAGAGGCGGTGTCCTCGTGTATAAAGAAAGTCCTCTTAGATCCAAAATCGTTGGGTTTTGCCATCATTTGCATACTCAATAAAACCCTTTGCACTAAGATCGTGGGACAACCCCTCTTTGTTGCTTTCGAGCAAGGCTCTCTCGGGTTGGCTAATAGTGGCAAAAGTCGACCTTCGGCTTAGTGCATCGGCCATGATGTTGGCTTTACCCGGCTTATGTTTCATGGTTAAGTCGAACTCGACTAAAAAATCTTGTCATCTAACCTGCTTAGGAGATAACTTCTTTTGGGTTAAGAAATAGCTAATTGCACTATTATCGGTAAAGACAATAAACCTCGAACCTAATACATAGTGTCTCCAAGTGCGCAAGCAATAAACTACGACAGTCATCTACTTCTCTTGGACGGTGTAACGCCTTTCAGTCTCGTTTAGCTTTCTACTCTCGAAAGCAACTAGATGCCCTTCTTGCATGAGCACCCCTCCGGTTGCAAAGTCTGATGCATCGGTGTGAATTTCAAATTCCTTGCTGTAGTCGGGAAGAGCCAACACCGGCTTACTTATCATGGTTTGTTTCAGCCCTCAAATGCTTTTTGACAGCTTGGACTCCAATCCTAATCATTGTTCTTATTGAGCAATTCGGTCAATGGAGTGGCGATATCGGAATAGCCCTTGACAAACTTACGGTAATAGTTAGCTAAACCAAGGAAAGAGTGGAGCTTGGTGACCTTGTTTGATGGTTCCCACTCATTGATGGCTCGGATCTTGCTCTTATCCATTCAGATTTTGCCCCTTCCGATAATATGACCCAAGAATAGAATTTCTTGTTGGGTAAAGTCGCATTTCTCCTTCATGATGTACAACTCATTGTCGTGGAGAACCTGCAAAACCTTTCTCAAGTGCCTTATATACTCTTCAATAGTTTCACTATAGATGACAATGTCATCGAGTTATACAACCACAAAACGATCAAGGAAAGGGTGCAATACCTTATTTATTAATGTGCAAAACGTGGCGGGGCGTTCGTAAGGACAAAAGGCATGACGAGGAACTCAAAGGAACCATACCTTGTTACACAAGCTGTTTTGGGCTCGTCTCCTTCGACAATTCGCACTTGGTAATATCCCGAGTGGAGATCTAGCTTGGTGAACTATCTCGTACTTCCAAGCTGGTCGAACAAGCCTACTATCAAAGGTATCGAATACTTGTTCTTTACAGTGAGCTTGTTTAAGGCTCGGTAGTCGATGCACATATGTATACTACCATCGTGCTTCCTTTGGAATAGCACTGGTGCACCAAATGATTCCTTGGATGGCTTGATGTAGCCCGCATCCAAAAGCTCTTTTAGTTGTTTTCGTAACTCCTCTAATTCCAGTGGTTCCATCCGATATGAGGCCCTTGCTGGTGGCGTGACATTCAGATACAATTCGATCTTGTGATCGACTTGTCGCTTTGGTAGCAACACCTTTGGTAACTCAGAAGGTATTGTGTCCTTGAAATCTTCAAGGACTTGTCCCACGGCACTAGGGACCTCTATGGTCTCCACAGATTTATCCTTTTTGAACACGAAAAGGTAGGATGTCTCATCTTTACGCACTCCTTTGTTGAACTGTATCGCGGATAATACCTTGGCTAACACACTTGTCTCTCGACTAACCAGGACAACACATTGATGTTGGCGGTCGAGGATACATAAACAATCGGCAAATGGTGGAAGAAGTGCATTAATCCGATCCAAGAAAGATAATCCAATCACTAAGTCGTAATCGTCTAGAAGGATTACCTTGATGGACTCTTTACCTTTCTAACTCCCAAGTTGAAGCTCTACTCATTTTGCCACTCTGAAAATGATTTCTTCCTTGGAGTTCACTGTTTTGATGCATCCGCTTACCCTCTACACATGAAGGCCAAGCTTCTTGGTCGTCCCTTCAAACATGAACAACTCGAATGCTGTGATGTACACTAGTGCGCTCAATTGCTTTCCCACAATTGTTACTTCAACATACATAAGACCCTTGTTCCTGCGAGTAGACTTAGTTTGAAGGGAACTTATGATTGAACTAAGTTGGACATTTACCTCGGATGATCTTTCATCCCCATTTATGGATGAAAGATTGGTCTTCTTCGGACAATCCTTGATGTAATGAGGCCCATCGCAATGGAATCACCTGGCAGGACCCATATCATTTCTTTCCCATGATCAAACAAACATGTTTGACTTGTTGTTCGAAGACTTCCGATTATCGTTCGATGACTTATATGATCCACTTTTGGCTTGTTTGTCCCTATCTCCCCAACCATTACCTTTGTACTTTGGTTTTAGCTTAGGTGACTCACCCTTATTCTCAAATTTGGCTATGGCTTCGACCTCGTCCAAAGCCTTGGAAAGACCAATAACACCTTGTCTTTCTAACTCTAAGTTTTCCCATCGTTGGAGTCTTTCCATAAAGATTGAAAAACCTTCATCTTATCCCAAGTTTAGGATTTGAAGTTTAACCTTGGTAAACTTCCTCACGCACTCTTGGATGGTGTCATCATGTTTGAGTTGTCGAAGCTTTGTTCACAACTCCCTTTAAACGTTTTCGGGATAGAAGGCCTCATTAACTTCAACATAGAGTTCTTCCTACATCTCGATTAAATCCTCTTTGCTTTTCTCTTGGGTAAACCTGCGTTGTCATCATAAAATAGTGGTGTCAGTGAAATAGGCGGATGCAGTGTTTATCTTTGTGGATTCTTCCATAATGTTCATGTGACAAAAATATTAATCTATGCTTTAGATGAAATTCTCCACATCTTAAGCATCCCTTGATCCCTTAAACTCCTTCAGTTTAGGGACATCGACTAACAGTTTGCTTGGGCTAGCCATCACACCATTTGAATGACGTTTTTGTACATGAACAAGTCGGACTTCATCATGTCCATGATCTTCTTGAGATCATTTAACTCGGATTTGAGTGATGTGTTCTGCAACTCCAAATTCTCCATCGTAACATCGATGAGGCTTTAGAACTTTTCTTTAAGATGATCCCCCTTTCCTTCTAACTCATTTAGTCGATCGTCTACCATATCGAGTTGGTCCATTGACTCCCTTGTAGAATTCTCCAAGCTGGTAACCTTGTCTTGCAAAGAGGAGATAACATCCCTCGAACTGGCCCTCTTGGCCTTGTCGGAGCGAGTCTCAATGGTTTTTGGTATAAATTCACTCGGATTCATCATATTTTGAATGATTTCTTACTAAAAAACGTGGCTATGATACCACTTGTCATGGGGCTAGGATTCGACTAGCGAAATCGCGCGATCTTAGTCGCGAAACTCTTTCGAAATACAACTAAGTCATAAAATTCGGCTAGGATTTCATCGTAATCACAACATTTCAACCATCTTATAATTGAGTCATAAGCATGTGATATTTGAAGAATTTTTTAAGATAAAGGAATATATATACAAAATAATTTGACAAAAGGCATCTCTTGATTGAAATTAAAATATATGGCCTTTACATAAAGTCATTGCTACTTTTAGTCCAATAGTAGCAAGGTTGATTTAAACACAGAAGAAAGACAGAAAATGCAAGATTTGTTAATGCAAACTATCATCTAAGACATAAAAACTGAGATGCGCCTAGTACTCTTTCTGGCTGGGGCATTACTCCTGATCCACCCTAATTGTTCCGTCTCTTTAGCGTTTACCATATTTAGGTGAGGAACTGAATGTTGTGCTTGACTAATCAATTTTTAGAACCCCGATGTTAATCAAGTTTTGCAATGTCTTCTTGAACATAATGCAATTCTCTATTGAGTTCCCTTTTATACCGACGTGATATTCACAACGTGCGTTAACATCGTACCAAGCAGGATATGACGGTAAGAAGGGAGTGACACAAGTGGGTCATACAAGATTTGCCTCATACAACAGTGAATACATCTCTTTGTAGGAGAATGGCATAGGGGTAAATGTCTTCTTTGCCTTTTCTTTCTGAGGAAACTGAGGTATATTCCTCGCTTGTGGCGGGAAACTCCTGAAGGTATCAGGAGTTGGGTGGGCAACTTCATAGTTCTTGGGTCGTTCTTGCCCCCTAAAACAACCTTCGAGACTCTCATCCACCGAAGAGGACAAAATCTTCTTAAGAGCGGCGTCGATTTTATCTAGTGCTAATTCAGTAGGACAAACAGAGGTATTACAAGCTATCTCATATTGGTGAATGATAGCTTGATCTTCTTTGGATAGAGTCATTTTCTTACAACCTTGACTCTCACTTTCATCAGTGAATGAACCCTCTATCGAACCCTTTCCCTTGATCTTGGTAGCCATTATGCCCCTTAACTCACTGAACTGTGCCCTAGTTTCATCTTGAAAACTCTTCATGTCTAATAGTATCTCCTTCTGATTCTTGATCACTAGCTCATGCAACCCTTCAAGTTTGCTCACTCTTGCCACAAGATTGTTCACGTTCTTGAGGTTGTACTGCTCTGAGGTCGTCCCCTTGTCCTTCCTAGCGTCAGACATGAATGCCTCCTTTGTGCCACTCCCGGCCTAGTGAAATTCTTATCCATTTGGTTGGCGTAGTCCTTGAAAAGCTGCCACATGATGCCCACAATTAATCCTCTTATGTTATTAATTAATGCAAGTTATATGCTTGAAAATGCATGAGATGAAAATGCATGAATAAATGCATGAGATGAAGATGCATGAGATGAACAATGAATGAATAAATGCATGAGATGAAAAATGCATGAATGCACTTAAAGGTATTGATCACGCTAGTGATCGCCCTTTGAGCAACTTTCATCGATTAAGAGATCTCAATGCCCCTTTGTTATATTCTTTTAAAAAAATTCTCTATTTTCTCTCTTCTTTTTTCTTCTTCTCTCGATTTTATTTTTTATTTATTTTTCCTTTTCTTATTTTCTTTTTCTTCTTTTCTTCTAATCTCTTTTCCTTATATTTTTATTTTTTTTCTCTCTTTTTCCTTTTTCTCTTTTTATTTTTTTCTTTTTCTCTCAATTTTTCTTTTTCTTAGTTTTATTTTTTCATTGTTTTCTTTTTCTTTCTATTTCTCTTATTTTCTCTTCTCTCGTTTTTTCTCTCTTTTTTTTTAATCTTTCAATTTTTATTTTTTTCATCTTTTTTTATTGTTTTTTACTTTTTTTCTATTTTTAATTCTTCTCTCTTTTTATTCTTTTCTTCCTCTCTCAAATTTCTATTGTTTCTTTTTCTTTCTAATTTTTATATTTTTTCTTTCTTTCTCTTATTTTTCTATTTTTTACTCTAACTAGAATGAAAGCCTGTAATTGATCAAACCACTTAGATCAATACCTTTAAATATGAAATGTCTATACAAATAAAAAAACATATAAAAAGGTTAGTATAAAATGAAAACAATAAACAGACCAATGAAAATAGAGACAAAACAACCCTATTTATTTCGTCTAAAACCCTAGGTTATTCACATAGTTCTAAAGGGTGAGTTTTCTATATTCTCTAAATGCA
This sequence comes from Abelmoschus esculentus, assembly GCA_035048815.1. Taxonomy (NCBI): domain Eukaryota; kingdom Viridiplantae; phylum Streptophyta; class Magnoliopsida; order Malvales; family Malvaceae; genus Abelmoschus; species Abelmoschus esculentus. The sequence goes on from JAUCBN010000036.1 coordinate 13,327,225, forward strand.
GTTTTGGTACTAGGAGGTACCTGAATTATCCTTGTTGTCCTCTTCTAAGAGTAGCAAGGCCCCGGTCATCACCCATTATGGGCTCATTTCAATCGAGTTCAATCTGGGAGGACTCTTTCGCTATGCCCATACAGGAAAACAATATTCCCACAAAATATAGGGTAGTCGAGCCCCGAAGGTACTTTGCTAGACCCATACGAAGGAACAATATCCTCACGAAAGCACTAGCGTTTCTCCCCCCTTAGAAAACGGGTTTGAATGATATTTAATAAACCTCGAATTAGTAAACAAATAATAACTTAATTGCCACTTTATTTCGTAACTTCCAAAATTAATTAAGCGATATTTTTGAAAACAAGGCTTGGCTCGTTTGTTTTAAAAAAATCTCCCCAGCGGAGTCGCCAACTATAACGACCCTTAAATTAAGAAACTTCGAGGTTTAATAGGATGGAGGTCGCTATTTTGAAAAGGATGGAAAATTAAGTTTTGAAATGTTAAAATGTTTTGAAAAATTAGGAGATTTATTTTTGAAGAAAGAAATTATGGAATTAAGGTTGAGGATTAGAAAAATATGGAATTTGGGGAAATTTGGAAAAATGAGATTTTTGGAAAGAATTCAAATTAAGTTCAAAAGTTTGAGAAAAGATACATTTTGAAAAATTAGGGAATAAGAATTTGGAAAGGGGAAATTAAAAATGATTTTGAAAAGTAAGTGAAAAAATAATTGGACATTAAATTAGGGAGCGGTTTGAAAAGCAAATTGAAAATATTGGAAACTATTAAAGAAGGTTAGAAATTGTTTGAGAAAATGGGTTTAAAATATTTGAAAAGTGTTGGAAAAGTGTTTAAAAAAGCTTGGAAAACGAATAAAAAATATTAAGAAACGATCAGAGTCGTCATCGGTCACTTGGGTAGATCGGACACTGTAAAATCAGATATTCAAAATTAAAAGTGTTCAAGAGTCGGTTACGATTCAAAATGGGGTTAACATTTTTAAACCGTCCAAAATTGGTACCTTTAACAAAAATTATCGCTTAATTAATTTTGAATTTTATAATTTAAAGTGGAATTTAAATTAAAATTTGTTTAAGGTTCGCATTTATTTTAATTTTACCGTGTCTTTACTCGAAGGTAAACGCTCACACCGCCACCAATACGTCGGAAGGTGGGCCCGTTACGACCGAATAGAAACGTGATTAATTAGGCTCATTAATTAAAAAGGTGATTGTGAGCAAGATAAATGAAATATGGACAATATACAAAATATATATGCATAAGTAATAAAATAAGTAAGTATAAATTAAAATGCTAAAATAAATAAAACATGACATAAATAAATAAATAAATAAATAAATAAATAAATAAATAAATAAGCACAACCTAACTAAAAATGCATGGTAAAATATATGTAAAGCATAATAAAATAAATGTAGGCAACATGAATATTATAACATGAATAATGAAGATAAACATGAACATGAATAAATAAGCAAAACATAAATAAAAATATATGACATAATAATATTTGTACGACATAAAAATAAATAACATGTGCAAAATATATGCAAAATATAACTAAAATGCATAAATTAAAAATATAGAAAAAAAACATAAATACAAATGCATGATATAAATAAGAAATAAATATGTACATAAATAAATACATACAATATAATAAAATAAATACAATAATTAAAATGCATAAATAAAATAAATAAAGCATAATAAAATATTATATACAAATGAATAAATATAACAAGTAAATAATAGATATGAGCATAAATGACATAAATATTAAATGACAAACAAATAAAATAAAATGATAACCAAATTAGCTAAATAATAAAATAAATAAAATAAAATAAACAAGAAACAAGAAACAATAAAAGAAACAATGGAAGGGACCTGATTGAACAAATTTAAAAAACTTTAAGCCCTCGAAACACTATTATAAAGCGAGGAAGGGCTGGAAAGTAACCATCCAGAAACGGAGGGACGTAGCAAAAATAGAACCATTTTATCAAAAGAGATTACAACGAAATATGGACGAAAATATAAAGCAAAAGAGAAACCGAGGGACTCCAGGCATGATTATGAAAAGCAGAATGGCTTGAAAGCATGTCAAAAACACGGAGGGACTCATCGGCGGTTAAACCGTTTTTAAAATAACTATTATACAAAAATCGGGACTAGATTGAAAGCTTTTGAAAAGACAAAGGAATTTTGGGTGTAAATAAGGGGATACGGGAGGTTTTAAAACGTAAAATTCCATATTTAAAATAAGAAGTAGGGTATAAATAACAAATAGAAATTAAAACATTCCCTTATCCTTCATTTTTCAAAACAAAAACCAAAAAAAATGAGAGAAACTCTCAAGTGTTCATCTGGGTTTCCAGAAAAATTAAGAACACTTTGAGTGTTCTTCTGGAAAACCCAGAAATGAAGAACACCTCCATGAGTCTGCCTTACTTTTCAGGTTCCGGTCACCATGGGTGGTGGCCGGCGATCTAAAAAACTTTCTTTTTCAAACCGATTTGAAAGCCCCGTTCAAAGCTCTTTCGAATATAATTCCAAAGTACAAAAAAAACTCGTTTATAAACATAGAACCAAAACCCAAAAAGCTTTGTTTGAAATCCGAAATGAAATAAAAATGTTTTTGATTCGGGAGTAGCGAAATAAGCAAAAGTCTCTCTTCCTCTTTGCTTGGCTCACCACTATTGATCCGAAGACCGGGTGTTTATTATCGGCGAAGAAGCGAAATAGGGGGTTGTGGGCTCCGAGAAAGGTAAAAAAAACTATATTGTTTTTGTATGTGAAAGAAAAAAGGCAAAGAGATTACTACTGAATTTTTTTTTTCGATTGATTCAAAATGGTTCCCGAATGGGATTACAATGTTGGGGCTCTTCCTTGTTATATCCCTCTCTCTAATTACATTCATTAAAACTAAAAAACGTTCATTCCTTGGTTTAATATTGATTCAGATATTTGTTGTGTTTACGTTTATGTGACCCTCTGAAATTTCTGTCGAATTGTTCCCTCTAAAATGCATCTGATATTGGCCAAAAATTCTCTGAAGTTTTTTGTAATATGTTGTTATAATCTCTGAAAATTATTGTGATTTGTACGAATTTTTATCCGTTGGTGTACGATCTGACATCAGATTTATTTTCTTGGTGTGCATGTGATGTTCTGGCATGTATGAGGGGACCACCAGAAGGACGATGTCATGGCTGTCGGAGGGTATCAGCCGGTGATTGTGAAAGTTGAAAGGTCGAGTGGAAATTGAAACATCTAGCGCGTGATTTCCACGCGCGCGTGGAGATCCCGAAGAGTCGCGCGTGGGCGCGTGGGCACTCCAGGAGCTTCCATCAGCTTCGATCTGGATCGTTGGATCTGAGGTTGAACCAACGGTGGACGGCTAGCTACGCATAAGATAAAGGGCATTAGGGTTTCTCATATGTTATCCGGGTGGGCTTGAAATGGGCTTTAGTTAATTAGTTGATGGTTTGTGTATTATATTAGATATTAAATTGTAGTGGAGTATTATTATTAATGAATTTGGGCTATTTTATTATTTATTTAATTTTGGTTTATTGTTCTGATTTATTTATGGTAATACTTATAATGAAATAATAATAATAATAAACTTGGAAACCGAAACCGAAAATAAAATAAAATTAATACTATAATATTTTTGGACTTTTAAATAATAATTAATACTCCTAATAATAGTAAACAAAAGAAAAGGATCATAAAATGAGAAAGACTTATAATATTTTTATTTTTATAGCATAATATTAGAATTAGTGGTCATAACCTAATATATCTTCATTTTTCTATTTTAAATAGCATATATAATAATGAGAACAATAATAATAATAAAAACAAAATAACCGAATGTTAAATAATATTTTAATAACAAAAAAGAAACTAGATAATAATATATAAATAAATAAAATATATACAAAAATAGTAACATAACATTTTTAGATTTCTTAAAAAGAAAATACCATATATAGTAATATATATATATATATATATTTACAAAGTCAAAGGAATAGATACTAATTGACAAATATATATTTTTTAAATTTTTATCACAAAATTAAAACCCATTATTACCTTTTTTTTTGTATTCTTGATTTTTTTATAAATTCTAAAATTAATTAAAGCCCATTATTTAAGACAAAAATAAAATAAATAAAATAAAATAACATAAATAAAAACGTGTTTACCCCGGATAAAATTAGTGATTACAAATTACAAATGAAAGTTAAGCCTCTATTTATAAGATGGCTTGCTACGACCTAACGATTACAAATGATATGAATGAATGGCTAGGATTAGCCTAAGAAAACTAAGGAAAATCATGTTGGAAGAACCTTTCCTTAATAGGTGGATTCATATGGACAAATTCCATATGTGTTTGGGAGACACTCTGCATGAATCGGGGGATTGAGTTGGTTTCTTGATCCTTTCCTTGAGTGATCCGGTCAAGTAAGCATTCTCCAAGGTGTTAGCCTGATGGACTTGAGGAAGGCCCAAGAATTCTGACAGAATTTCTTGGGCAGTTCGCAAAGTGTTGGGCTCAGTCCTTGGGTGCATCTGGATGGCATTAGCCTCGGACCCCGAGTGTCCCTGGATGGTGCAAGCGTCGGTCTCGCCCCACGTTTGGATGATGCGGGTGTTGGTCTCGCCCCTCGGTTGTACTTGAGTGTTGCTGGTGTCGGCCCGCATGTGCGGACGAGTGGTGCGGGAGCTGTGCAGGCTCTTTGGTGTGCACGTCAGATGTTGTACTCGGCTCCATGGTGTGCACGTCGAGTGTTGTATTCCGTCTCGTAATGTTGGACAACAATTAGTGTGTGCGATTCGCCCCCTTGGTGTGCAACCTCTACGATCATAGTGTGGCGGGTTGTGACAATATGCACACACATACAAACAGTACTACCCAATCCATGTCTTGGCAAGATTCATCATTTCAAAAATAATCATATTATTTTTTTATAATCAACTAATTCAAATATATTATTAAATATCGATTTTTTTATCAACTACATAATACACTCATTTTAAATAATGATTATAATTAGGGGTGTTTAAAATTATCCGACACAATTACCCAAAAAAATAATGGGTAATTCCCGAAAAAAATTATTCAGCCGGGCCGGATACCTAATCCAAGAATAATAATTAGGCCAGGCTTGGGATGATTTTTATCAATTACTGAGTATCTGACCCAACCCAACTAATTTTAAGTTATATATTTTTAGTTTTAAATTATATTTTTTATGTAGGTTCCTTAATATGTGTATATAAAATTAAATTTAAATTTTATATTTTTAATTTTATTTTGTAAAATATATTTTATTAATTTTTTAATATTGAAAAAAACGATGTTAATATTTTTAATGATAAACTTTAATAGATATATATGTATATATATATATTTACATATTCTAAAATTAACTTTAAATCACTAATTTTTATTGTTTGTTCATATATTCTAAAATTTTAAAATTTGTGTTTAATATTTGATTTTTTTTTAATTTAAAAATAAAAAATTTAAATATATATATGAACCGAATACCCATTACTCGATTAATTGGATACATGATAACAGGTATCCTATATAAATGAACTGGGGCACAGACCAAAAAATTATTATTCAAAGAAATCGAATACCAAATTTTTAGATATCTAAAAACTAGATACTCGATAACGAACACCCCCTTATTATAATATATTATTAAGATAAAATAAATGTTCATGCCTTGGAGGCCACAACCACATAATCATGAGCCTTGTTGTCTGTTGGATTTGGATACAGCTGTTTTAGGGCAGATCGATAGAGTCTTAATAACCTATGAAATCGGATTAAAAATTATCTGTCTCTTTTTTGTGTCTCCTTTTGTGTTTTTTTGATTTTTTTAAAAAATTAAATTTTAATCTTTAAACCCTTATTTTCTATATTCTAAATCTTAAACCCTACGCCCTAAAAAATACATCCTACTCCTAATTCCCTAAACCCTAACCCAAAACCTTAACCTAAAACCCTAAACCTCTGATTTGAAGTGGGGCATAAATAGAGGCACTAAAAAAGAACAGATGATTTGCACTCATGAAATCGTAGATACAATCAGATAAAAATAGTTAGATGTTCAACTAAGAATATTTGTTTATTCAACGTTAAATCAAATTGAGTTGAATAAAAAAAATCGGAGGAATTTATAAATTATATTTTATGATTTAATTTTTTAATTTTTAAAATCAAATTATAAAATTTAAATTGATTTTTAAGTTTTTTTATAAATTTAATTATAAAAATTATTTATAATGTTATAATACATATTAATTCTAAATTAAATAATTTTTATATTTATATAATATAAATATATATTTTCTTTATATTTTAACATGTAATGTATAATATATATCAAGTAACATTGAAAGATTTAATTCAAACTTAAAATCGATCAATTAATTATTAAAAATTTTAATCATTTAAATATTTATTTTATATATAACTTTAATTTTATTTGTTTTTTAAATTAAATTGAATAATTTAATTTTTTATTCAAATTAAATTTTAATCGCCACTGCTTACAAGTTAATGCCCACGTGCAAACCAAAGCAAAATCGAGTTTTATTAATTATTAAAACTCGGAATTAAATCAAGATTAATGATTATTTAAAATTTTAATGATAAAAAAATATGTTAATTGAGTTTTTTTTAAATAGTGTCTAATTTATTTTACAAGTTCACAGCTTATAAATAGTGATAGATTATTGGTAATTCAGTTCGATAAAAACACATTAAAATTTAAAGTTAAAAATAGATTTTGACGAGATTATGGTATGAAGCCGGATTTAAACGAGAAATTATATTATGGGTAAGTCTCATCACATTATCTACGGGATCAACTACTAAAAATCATCCATCTTATTTTTCTTCATGTCATATTTTTCTCAAGTGATTATCACTCATATTTACTGTTATTTTATTTTAAAAACAATTTTAAGTGAAAATTCACTTGAAAATATAACATGAAAAAATAAGATATATTTTTGATGGTTGGTTCATAAATGATGAGATTTACCTATAATATAATTTCTCGATTTAAACAAAGAGGAGATAGGAAAAAAACAAATCCAAGGGAAGTGGGGATATGGTAAGAAAATGAGTAGAGACTCATTTGAACAATGTTTGGTGGAAATGGAGGGAATTTAGATTGTCTTGTTACTCATGTTCTATTATTGTTCGAACTGGGCCCTTACAAGCTCAAACAATATAGTTTTGGTAAGACTGGATTAGTCCATTTACTATAAAGTTCATGAATTGAGTCATCTTAAATTAAATATCAAAATAAACTATATTTTCACATCATTTAAGAATAAAAGAATAGTTTGATAACTATATATTAAAATAATATTGTATCATTATAAAAATATAAATTAAATTTTATAAATTAAACATGATTTTTTTTTTTGTGAAATACTAAAAGTTCAGCTTATTGTCTAAACAATCAGACCTTGGACATCGATGTGGGATTATAGCCGATGAATCAGCAAAGGATGTTCCTAGACTGCACAAGTGGATATCGATGTGGGATTATCGGAGAAAGAGTTGAATGCATTGGCGTCCGTTGCTACCGAACTTGGTGCCACTTCGGATATGGGACAAGGCTCGAATATTGTTGCAGTAGATAAGACGTACTAACTTTTGCCATTAATGATACTTTTCAAGGAATTAAAATAGGGATAATGGAATTCATCTTGGGGTTCTACTGATGTTCTTTATGCTACCGGCAAGGCAGCAAACGAGAGAAGATAAATTACGAGTTATTCAAGTTTTATTTTATTAAATTTTAATTTGATTAAATTTGATTAAAGCTTAAAATCGGTTCGATTTTTTAACGGATCAAGCCGAGTTACATGATACTCACCTCGAAAAGCTCACGAGCTACTCTAAAATATAAATATACTATATTTTATTTTTTATAATTTAAAATCTACATTTTTAAACTTAAAACCTTAAAATCTAAACCCTAAACATAAGTCTCAAACCCTAAATTAACGCACTAAAGATTAAAATTAACAAGTTTGCGTTTACACAACTTGTGTATTAATTTTTTTTCTATTAGACTTTAAATGAGAAATGATAAATAAGAGTTACTCAAGTCTAACATAATCAAAAATCGGTCAATACTTAACTCGATTAGGCCCAAATAAACCTTAAACTCCACTCGAATTCTTAACAAGCCGAACTAAATTAAAAAATTTTAAACTCGTTTAAAATTACTCAAACACAAACTTGACATAAAATCTTAACAAATTTTAAACTGAATTTTACCACATGATCAATAATCAATGTTTATTTTGATTTATCAAAAATTAATTTTTTTTCATGAAATTTAGGTTTATAATTAGGAAGATTTTTAAGATGTTATATTGATTCAATTTATGATTGAGGTATTTTTACAACGACGCCATCATTTATCGGTTGTTTACATATACCGTCTAATTAATATAGCACCCTTAATTTAATAAACTGGACATTTACTGAACAATAATATAATTATTTTTTATTTTAAATATCCAAATTATATTAAAAATATTATAATTATTGATACTATTAATGAATAATATTAATGGATGTTTTTTTCTTTTCTTAGAGATTGACATTAGGATCTCTAATGTTGATTGTAGAGAGTTTTTTAACGAGAATTATATTTTTTTAAAAAAATATAATTTTTTATGGACTTAAACATTAAAAAGGTATCCAACTTATAACCGTTTTTTTTTCCAGTTTAGTGCCTAATATTTTCTTCAGGTTATTGTAACACTTAATGTTTAATTCCGTAACTCAAATTATTTTTTTCAAAACAAGTATTAAAAAAAATTCATTATCCAACAAAATTAAAACACATGATTTATTTCTAATATATTTTTTAATTTTATTTTTTAAAAATTAGAAGAAAAAAAAATCTTTAATCTTTATAGAAAACTAAAATCTTTATTTTTTTTAAATTACGTCAAACCAAACTCAAACTCTAAATCCCTAAATTTCTTCTCTTTTCCCGTCGATTCAACCACCAACAATTATCAATGTCTTCATCGCCCCTTCATGACTGAAAACCCCATTATTTTATCATCAAAAATCGTTGAATAAATCGTCGATTATTCCATATACAAACATCTAACAATAAAAAAAGAGATCGATTGAGTTTTTAACCGACAACTAGAGAGTGAGGATGTTGAATGGTGAGATACATGACACGTGAGTGGTGAACTGTGAACCACCAACGTACGAGGAATGTCAGACAATAAAGATGTGATTTAAAGGCTCGAATGAAATTATAACTTTGGGTCTTATAAGAAGTTAGTATATTTAAAAAAATAAAATTAATTAAATAAATAAAAAACAGATCATGTGTCGTATTTTTATTAGATAATAAAAAAATTCAACGTCATTGATGAAATACATAATTTAATTTAAAATAAAATATTAAACATCAATATAATCTATAAAAGATATTATACACCAAACTAAAAAAAATTAGTATATATTATGATTGATGGCTTCTTTTGTCAAACAAGATATGAACATAGTGGACAGTCGTTTTCAAACTTTGCACTGTTTTATTATTGAACCAATGAAGTTTACTTATTAGATGGAGATTCGGAATTGACCATCAAATGGTTCCTACTAAATCTAAAAGGATGCATAAAATCATATTAATAATACATTTATAAATGATACAATATTTATTACTATTTTTGAACGGTATTTATTACAAAAAAATTGAGTATAAGAATAATATAAGATTACATTTTGAGAAAAATAAATAAAGAAAATGCAGATATCAAGATTTGGTTATAAGATCTCAGACTCTTTTATATGGTAAAAATTATATAGGAACCTTTTTTTAAAAATAATAAATTAAGGATTATTATTTCATATATATAAATAGTATTTTTTATTTTCACAATTATATTAATTTTAAGGATTAAAGTTTTAATTTAAGGTTTAGAGTTTAAAATTTAATGAAAGGGTTTAAAATCTAGAGTTTAGGATTAGTGTAACACCCCTTACCCTGGTTAGGATCAAGGCGTGCTACCATACAATATTAATCGAGCTAATCCGAATTTTCGTATAATTTAAAACTTTTTTTATGAAGTCTTACCTTTAACACTTGTCTTATTACTCAACTTCAAATCATACATTCAAGTCTATTACTATTTATCTCCTTAGGACGTATTAAGTACCTAGATGTATCTATCAACTATAAAGTCCAGTGATGAAATTCAATTTGGTTTCCACTACTCATGTCAATCAAACATAAACTTATCCAATTATCATGCATTTTAACAAATCATACTATCCATGGTCGAATCTACCTAACCATTTAGGTGTTCAATCTTACTTGGTTAAATACTTACATCTATATCTATCCTTTAATTAATTCAAGAATTAATTATGTGTACAAATTGCTATAGTCTTTCTCTAACTATGCAAATACACATTTGATTTCACAATATAAACTCAAGCCTAGTTTGTAAGTTTCGAGTAGCCCATCTTACGATTACCTAACATTCAAGTTGCATGCACTCAATTTATAGCATCCAAACTTTCGGGTGGTATTCATCAATTAGCATGTATACAAGATTAAAGCAATCAAGTTTTCAAGTAGTATGGTTCGATTAAGATGCAACCAAGACATGACAAACAAGTTTCGAGTAACATGATTCAATAACACGTATACTTGCTTATATCAATCCAATTTTCAAGTACGAGAAGCATGATTCAATTACATACATTTTAGGTCATAGTAAATCAATTATTCAAGTACAAGAAGCATGCATTCTTTAGCATACAATACAAGAAGCTTACAAGTCATTAGCAAACATATCAAGTCATGGTAAATCATTTATTCAAGTGCAAGAAACATGCTTTCTAATCAACGTGCCATTCAATAAGCTTGTCCAATTTGATTAGCCATTTTGTCATGTTATGGTTCATTATTTTGTCTCGATTTATAGTTAGACAAGGTAAACAAATCACAAGAAGGCATATGAAATACCCAACAAGGTGATACATAAAGTATACACAAGAAGGTGCCAACACACCATTTGTACCCATAATACAACAAGACGATACACAGGTATCTAGCAAGAAGGTGACTAACGATCACATGACGGTACGCTAAGTACCTAACAAGAGAGCTCAGACTCTAGGCATGTCATACTACCTATGACCAACTAAAGACCAAGACATTATTATCCATATCATTATCAAGAATCAAGATTGTATTAATGGTCCATTAGATTAAATTTTTATTACAATTTTACCAAGATCAAACCAAGTAATACAAGCATTCATGCTTTCAATCACAAGCAAGCTTAATAACAAGATGCACAAGCACACGTATACATAACGTACCTTAGATCCTGCAAACAGCGTGTCCTTATCTTACCTCGGCATTTTCAAGCTACGCACTATACTAAGCTAGTATGGCATGTTATCACCCAACATGACAACACACAAGTTATCACACATTTTAACCTTCTTCCCATTAATTTACCAAGTAAATTATTAGTCCAATTACATGCTATGAACATAAAATATGATGGTTATGACTTAGTCCTAACCCTAAGGGTTTGTTACACTCACAAGTTTTTAAGCTAAGTCTCCTATGGATTGTGGATGACAACTGTAACACCTAAAAAAATAAAAAAGATGGAAATAAGGTTATAGGGTTTCGAACCCACAACAACCTACATTCTAAACCAGAGACAACCATCTGAGCTAGATAGCTCTTGAGTTTTAATCTCTCATTGCTTGACTATAATCTATCTCTGTTTCGGATAATAATAAATAATAATAATAGATTCAAAATATAACCGATATTCTATGTTGGATCCTTTTTAGATCTGATATTAGATCCCCTTCGAATCAAACCTCTCTCCCTCACCAAACCCTTCAGTCGCCGGCCGATCTAGCGTACCGCCGGTCTGTGCACTGCACCGCTGCCACCACCGTGTTCGCTGTCGCCTCCCGATCATAACCTCTCGCCCGACGCGCGCAACCGCCGCCACCTCCGCCGCGAATCGAAGCTTGAAGCTTTGTCGGAGTCTAGGGTTTCGCCCGTTCAAAATCTGGAGATTTGGCCTCTGTTCGACATTGTTCCGGTGTATCATCTTCGCCTCCGATCCCGCAGTCGGTGGTCGCCGTTCAGGCCTTCACCGGAGAACCTTAACCAGTTCGGATTTAGGTGAGTTTGGAGGTCGTTTTAAGGTTTTTCTGGGTGTTGGATGAGTTTATGTTGGATTTAAACTAGTTTCAGAGATTTTTCTGACCTGAAGGGGCGTTTTCCGACCGTTTTAGGCTGCGCGTAGCCTCCACGCGTCATCGCTGGCGATTTTCGATCACCGTGGGCAGTTGTCGGGAGCCATTCGGTCTGAACCGGTCGAACCGGCCTTGAACCAATCAAACCGAACAGGTCTAACCCGAACCGAACCGGTTAGACCAGACCCGTTGACTAGACCCGGTCCATTGACCGACCCGACCCGTTGACTAGTGACGTTAGTGTTGACTGCTGATGTGGCAGCTGACGTTAGCATTGACGGCTGACGTGGCAGCTGACGTTAGCGTTGACGGCTGACGTGGCAGCTGACGTCAGTATTGACTTTGCTGACATCAACATTGACTTTGACCAAAAAGTCAAAATTTTCAAAAAAAAACCTATTTTATGTTTTTCGACGTTCTGAGTCCATCCGTGAAGTCTGTTTTTCGAAATTCAATCTCGAAAGCCTCCAAATTGAACTTTAAAATCTTGAGTCAAACTTTTCTTCTAAGTTAAGTTAAGTTCAGAGTTTTAATCTGGGTCTAATATCAATACCTGTTTAATTGTAGGATCTCATAGTCCTCCCGGTCGAGTACCGACCCAGCCCGGTTCCTCCTGATTCGATCTGACTCGTGATCCGATCGTGACCCGTATGTATTCTTATCTCTAGTGAATAAATCCAGTATCTAGATTCCTGTATTGATATAAACTTTATCATGTACCTATAGGGTCCAATACTGCTGTAGAGCGAGGCTCAGCCGCCCAGTAGACCACCAGTTGAGTCTTCTCTTTTGAGGTGTGTTTTCTTATGTGCTATATGATTATATATTATTATTTTCCTATTTTAACAAACCAAGCATGGGCACATGACTATTTTTCGGATTTTACCTAGACATATATATTGAACCTGATCATGTTCTGTTTTACTGTATGCCTGATATATTTCGTATGATGTCTTGATTTAGCATTACATGATATCCGATTAATTACTGACACTGCCATCATTAAACCTGTTATTATTGCATGTCTGTCACTTTAGGTTTGGGATGATGTGTAGTGCCTGTTATTCAGTTCAACCTTGATCCAGCTGGTAATTTCGTCCTATTTATGGTTCCTAGCTAAGGTTAGGTAATTTCGTCCTAATATCGGTTCCCGTGCTACAGCCGAGGTAATTCCGCCTGTTACCTAAGGTGATTCCTTAGGTCGGTACCTTTGTCCCATCGGGCTTAGGTTAATGTCTGTATTAGATACTATTCTGGGAACCGTATCATGGAGATCAGTTGGAGGGTAGTATATCATGTCATGCATTTCATGCTTTGTTTTCTGATATCATTATATATTTTTTATACCTATGATTTTTATACATTGTTGGAACACACTAGGCTCCATAGCTCATACCCGTTTTCTTCCCCCTTTTAGATAACCGTAGATAGGCATCCCAGATTTGGTACTTGGAGGATCTACACCTTCCAGATTATCTATTGATGTGATATTTATATTCTCCGGATTTCAGTTAGGGTGATATGTGCCTTTATTTTGCTACTGATATGCCTATATTTTGTTACTGATTGATTTTAACTCATCATGTTTTATTACTGTGATATGGATTATTTTATGAACAATGTTTTAAACGCAAATTACTTTTGAGATTAACGGTTTATTATGATCATATGGATTATGGTCGAATTTATGATTTTGATGGAATTTTCATTCTTACAGGTTACCTTGATTTCGGTTGAATCTTGTATTTGCTTTATATATTCGTTTTGAAAAAAATGACTACTTTAGGTCGGGCTTTCCGCATATGCAGGTCTAGGGGGTTATATTTAGTTGGTATCAGAGCTTTTGGTTTTAAGATTCTCAGACTGTGATGGGTACTAAATAAAATGTTTTCCGTTAAACCGTTTTTAATTAATATCTGAAAGGCCATGTCACCTATATCTTTTTGTATTGTGTATGATTCTCTAGTGCCAATTCTAATCCCATAAACTTTATTCTTGTAGATTACTTGAGACTCTTGAGTGTCTGTAGGGCTCTCCGGACTACCCGAGGGCGTGGTCGTGCGACTAGCTTCGCCGACCCTGTAGAGGATCCTATCAGTGGCCCTCCGCCCATTACTCCTGTAGACCCTCCCATTCCTACTAGAAACACCGTAAAGCCTGGCCCACATCCTCCTACGGGTATAAGTACGTCTACCTCGGTTAGAGGGGCACCTATACCGAGCACCGAGCCTGCTACCACAGTGACAGATGAGACCCTTAGTAGACAGTTCTTTCAGCTGATACAGGGAGCTATCAGAGCTTCAGGTGCTATGCCAGATACTCCTATCTCTCAGATCCTGATCGCCAATGGAGTGAGGAATTTTTCTGGATCCCTGATAGGTGCACCTTCTAAGGCTGAGTCATGTTTGTATGATACTGAGAGACGTATGGATCAGCTGGGTTTGGAGCCAGCTAAGAGATATTTAGGAGCTATGTCTATGCTCGATGGTAGTGCTCACGTCTGGTGGGAGTCTGTGGTTAGCAGTGTATCGCCTAACATGTTGACTTGGGACTTTTTCAATGATCGGTTCAGGAACCGTTTCCTAGGTGAGTGATATCTGAGAGAGAGGCGTCAGGCCTTCAAGTACTTGATTCAGGGTACCATGACAGTGGCCGAGTATGAGCTACAATTTTTGGATCTGATAAGGTATGGTACTGGGTTAGTGGCTACAGAGAAGGATAAGTGCAACAAGTTTCTTGAGGGCCTCTGTATTGGTATCCAAGATTGAGTAGCCACGCACCATGATACAGTATTTGAGGATCTTGTGAACCGTGCAAAGACAGTTGAGGACTTGGAGAAGCTTTCAAATAGTCAGATCATTAGGGATCAGGATCAGGATAGGGGCAAAGATAGGGACCGCAGGAAGGACCGTAACCGATCTGGGGGACACAGCCATGGTGAGTCTTATAGTCGCCCTGATAAGAGGGCTCGATCGGTACCGAGTCAGAGAGGTGGTTCCTATCATCGGCTTGCGGCACCTCAAGACTTTGCCGTTAGCCGAGGTGGTTCTTTTGAGTTCCCGACTGTATCAGTATGTGACTACTGTGGCAACCTGCATAAAGGCGAGTGTAGGAAGAAGACTAGAGCATGTTTCCGATGTGGTTCTTCCGAGCACTTTCTGAGAGACTGCCCCCATCCACCTTCTGCTGGTCGACCATCGACCCATACCCCTGTGCATACTCAGACTCCTTCCCGATCTTAGACATTTGTTCAGACACCTGCTACGTTAATTCTACCAGACGTCGTGATGACCGAGATGAGCCAGATGTTATCGCAGGTACTTTTACCATCTTTTCTGTCCCGTACTTTTCCTTGCTTGACAATGGCTCCATCCACTCCTATATATCCAAGTCAGTATCTGGTGATCTTGCGATCTCTGTTGAGGACACCGAGAGTGTTGTTACCGTTATGAGCCCCGTGGGACAATCCTTATCTGTGAATAAGGTGTTTCGAAGATGTCCCCTCATTGTGGAAGAGGAAGTGTTTCTTGTGGATCTTATGGAACTTCCTTTACAAGAGTTCGATCTCATCATGGGAATGGATTGGTTATCTGAACATCGAGTTAGTCTGGACTGTGAAGCCAAAAAGGCCACTTTAAGGACTCAGGATGGACGATCCGTAGTTTTGGTTGGTGAACGACAAGGCTATCTGTATCAGTTTTGACTGCTGACAGGATGATCCGTAAGGGATTTGAGACCTTTATTGCCTGTTTCCTTAACACAAAGGGGTCCCTATCTAAGATCGAAGAGATTCGTACTGTTAGCGAGTTTCCTGATGTTTTTCCTAAGGAGCTACCAGGTCTCCCTCCAGACAGGGAGGTGGAGTTCGAGATTGAGACACTTATCCGGGGTCAGCGCCAGTTTCTATGGCCCCGTATCGTATGGCTCTAAAAGAGTTAAAGGAGTTAAAAGTTCAGTTACAGGAACTGCTTGACCGAGGGTTCATCCGATCTAGCTCTTCACCCTAGGGAGCTCCAGTACTCTTTGTTAAAAAGAAGGATGGTTCCCTTCGATTGTGTATCGACTACCGGAAGCTGAATAAGCTAACGGTGAAAAACAAGTACCCTTTACCCAGGATTGATGACTTGTTTGACCAGTTTCGGAGAGCCACTATCTTCTCGAAGATTGATCTTCGATCTGGGTATTATTAGTTGAAGATTAAGGGCTCAGATGTTGCTAAGACTGCTATCTGCACCAGGTATGGGCATTACGAGTTTTTAGTGATGCCTTTCGGGTTGACTAATGCTCCTGCTGCCTTTATGGACCCGATGAACCGTATCTTCCGACCCTATCTGGACCAGTTTGTTGTAGTATTCATTGATGATATTCTGGTTTACTCTCGCTCTGAGGACGAGCATGTAGGGCATCTGAGTGTGGTGCTGCAGACTCTTAGAGAGCATCGGTTATATGTCAAGCTAAGTAAGTGTGAGTTTTGGCTTAGTGAGGTGGCTTTTCTGGGACATGTTTCCGCTAAGGTTATCCAGGTGGATTTGAGTAAAATTGATGCAATCACCAGTTGGAAGCCTCCTAGAAACGTGTATGAGATCCGTAGTTTTCTGGGCTTAACTGAGTATTACCAACGCTTTATCGAGGGTTTTTCCATCATCGCTGCCCCTTTGACAAAGCTTCTGAGGAAAGATGTTCCTTTTGTGTGGTCTGAGGCCCAGCAGTCTAGTTTTGACCAGTTGAAATCAGCTTTGACTCAAGCTCCAGTTTTAGCATAACCTGAGTCGGGAAAGGACTTTACAGTCTATAGTGATGCCTCGCATTCTGGACTTGGATGTATTTTGATGCAGGATGGTAAGGTGATCGCTTATGCATCACGCCAGTTGAGACCACACGAGTGTAACTATCCCACCCATGACCTTGAGCTTGCTGCAGTGGTTTTTGCTCTGAAAATCTAGAGGCACTATCTCTACGGAGAGAAGTGTTATATCTTTACCGATCATAGGAGCCTAAAGTACCTTCTTACTCAGAAGGAGCTTAATCTGAGACAGCGTCGTTAGTTAGAGCTTCTTAAGGATTATGACTGCGAGATTGAGTATCATCTAGGGAAAGCTAATATTGTGGCTGATGCTTTGAGTCGTAAGACCGTATCAGACCTGAGATCCCTGTTTGCCAGGATGAGTGTATATGACGATGGTAGCCTACTGGCTGAGTTACAGGTCAAACCGACCATGACCGAGCAGATCAAGGCCAAGCAGCGGTTAAATAACTCCTTACTTTCTGTTATGTAGCAAGTTGAGCAAGGATCCACTTCTGTTTATTCTTTTGATCAGGATAGAGTCCTTTGTTTTAACGGTCGATACTGTGTACCCAACGATACTGAGTTGAGACAGACCATACTCAGAGAGGCTCATAGTAGTCCTTATGCTATGCATCCGGGAGGAGATAAGATGTATCAGAACCTGAAACAGAGATACCGTTGGGTAGGTATGAAAAAGGATATCTCAGACTATGTATCCAGATGCTTGACATGTCAGCAGGTGAAAGCAGAACATCAACATCCTTCTGGTCTCTTGCAACCTATCAAGATTCCAGAATGGAAATGAGAGCGAATCACGATGGACTTTGTTACTGGTTTACCTCTGACCCCGTCTAGGAAAGATTCTGTTTAGGTTGTTGTTGATAGACTTACAAAGTCAGCTCACTTTATTCCTGTTCGGGTCACTTATTCTCTGGAAAAGCTGGCTAGAGTGTATATTTCTAAGATTGTCAAATTGCATGGGGTGCCCTTGTCTATCATTTCTGACCGAGATCCGAGGTTTACTTCCCGTTTCTGGACATCTTTACAGTCTGCTTTGGGTACCCGTTTGAATTTCAGCATATCTTTTCATCCTCAGACAGATGGTCAGTCTGAGAGAGTGATATAGATCCTAGAGGATATATTACGGGGTTGTGTTTTAGACTTCCGAGGCAGTTGGGAAGATTTCTTACCTCTAGCAGAGTTTGCTTATAATAACAGTTATCAGGCTAGCATCCGTATGGCATCTTACGAGGCTTTGTATGGTCGTAAGTGTTGTACCCCCATCTGTTGGATAGAGTTATATGATCGAAAGACTCTGGGTCCTGAGTTGATTCAGGAAACTGAGGAGACTATAAGATTGATCCGAGATCGCTTGAAGAAAGCTTTTGATAGACAGAAATCGTATGCTCATCGGAGGAGGAAGGATATCAAGTTTGAGGTTGATGATCAGGTTTTCTTGAAAGTCTCTCCATGGAAGAAAGTTCTGAGATTTGGGTGTAAGGGCAAGTTGAGCCCGAGATATATTGGACCATACCGTATTCTGAAAAGAATCGGGCCTGTTGCTTATCAACTAGAGTTACCTCCTCAGCTTAGCCGTATTCATGTATCTATGTTAAGACAGTACCATCCGGATTCGAGTCACATCATTCAAGTTCAGGATGTTGAGTTACGACCAGACCTGTCCTATGAGGAAGAACCTGTTCAGATCTTAGAGTTTGATGAGAGAGTTCTGAGAAGGAGACGTATCCCTATGGTTAAAGTTCAGTGGAGAAATCGTAACCCTTCTGATGCCACCTGGGAGATCGAGGAATCTATGAGGGAAAAGTTCCCGCATCTGTTCAGTTCAGGTAAATTTCAAGGATGAAATTTCTTTTAGAGGGGGAGAGTTGTAACACCTAAAAAAATAAAAGAGATGAAAGTGAAGTTATGGGGTTTCAAATCCACAACCACTTGCATGTTAAACCAGAGACCCAACCATCTGAGCTAGATAGCTCTTGAGTTTTAATCTCTCACTGCTTGCCTATAATCTATCCCTGTTTCGGATAATAATAAATAATAATAATAGATTCGAAATATAACTGATATTCTATGTTGGATTTTTTTTAGATCTGATATTAGATCCCCTTCGAACCAAACCTTTCTCCTTCACCAAACCCTTCGGTCGCCGGTCGATCTAGCGCACCACCGGTCCGTGCCCTACACCGCTGCCACCACCGTATTCGTCGTCGCCTCCCGATCATAACCCCTCGCCCGACGCGCGCAACCGCCACGAATTGAAGCTTGAAGCTTCGCCGGAGTCTGGGTTTTGCCCGTTCAAAATATGGAGATTTGGCCTCCGTTCGATGTTGTTTCGGCGCGTCGTCTCCTTCTCCGTGTCCATCATGCTGAGGCGAGCAGAACGCCTCCGATCCCGCAGCCGTTGGTCGCCGTTCAGGCCTTCACCGGAGAACCTTAACCAGATCGAGTTTAGGTGAGTTTGGGGGCCGTTTTAAGGTTTTTCTGGGTGTTGGATGAGTTTATGTTGGATTTAAACTAGTTTCAGAGATTTTTCCGACCTGAAGGGGTGTTTTCCGACCGTTTTAGGCTGTGCGTGGCCTCCATACGTCGTCGTTGGCGATTTCCGGCCACCATGGGTAGCTACCGGGAGCCAGCTGGTCTGAACCGGTCAACCCGAGTCGAACTGGCCTTGAACCAGTCAAATCGAACCTGTCCAACCCGAACCGAACCGATCAGACCCGACCCGTTGACCAGACCAGACCCGTTGACTGACCCGCTGACCGACCCGACCTGTTGACCAGTGACGTCAGCGTTGACTGCTGACGTGGCAGCTGATATCAACGTTGACTGTTGACGTGGCTGCTGACGTGGCAGTTGACGTCAGCATTGACTTTGCTGACGTCAGCGTTGACTTTGACCAAAAAAGTCAAAATTTTCAAAAAAAAACCTATTTTATGTTTTTCGACGTCCTGAGTCCATCCGTGAAATCCGTTTTTCGAAATTAAATCGCGGAAGCCTCCCAATTAGACTTTAAAGTCTTGAGTCAAACTTTTCTTCTAAGTTAAGTTAAGCTCAGAGTTTTAATCTGGGTCTAATATCGATACCTGTTTAATTGTAGGATCTCATCGTCCTCCCAATCGAGTATCGACCTAGCCCGGTTCCTCCCGATTCGACCCGACTCGTGATCCGATCGTGACCCATATGTATTCTTATCTCTAGTGAATAAATCCAATATCTAGATTCTGTATTGATATAAACTTTATCGTGTACCTATAGGGTCCAGTACTGCTGCAGAGCGAGGCTCAGCCGCCCAGTAGACCACCAGTTGAGTCTGCTCTTTTGAGGTGTGTTTCCTTATGTGCTATATGATTGTATATTATTATTTTCCTGTTTTAACAAACCAAGTATGGGCACATGACTATTTTCCGGATTTTACCTAGATATATATGTTGAACCTGATCATGTTCTGTTTTACTGTATGCCTGATATATTTCGTGTGATATGTCCTGATTTAGCATTACATGATATCCGATTAATTATTGTCACTGCCATCATTAAACCTGTTATTATTGCATGCCTGTCTTGATTTAGCATTGCATGATATCCTGTTATTATTGCATGCCTTTCCTTTAGGTTTGGGATGATGTGTAGTGCCTGTTATTCGGTTCAGCCTTGATCCAGCTGGTAATTTCGTCCTGTTTACGGTTCCTAGCTAAGGTTAGGTAATTTCGTCCTGATATCGGTTCTCGTGCTACAGCCGGGGTAATTCCGCCTGTTACCTAAGGTGATTCCTTAGGCCGGTACCTTTGCCCCATCGGGCTTAGGTTAATGTCTGTATTAGATACTATTCTGGGAAATCGTATCCTAGAGATCGGTTGGAGGGTAGTATATCATGCCATGCATTTCATGCTTTGTTTTCTGATATCATTATATATTTGTTATACCTGTGATTTTTATGCACTATTGGAACACATTGGGCTCCATAGCTCATACCCGTTTTCTTCCCCATTTTAGATAACCGTAGATAGGCATCCCGGATTTGGCACTCGGAGGATCTACACCTTCTAGATTATCTATTGATGTAATATTTATATTCTCCGAATTTTAGTTAGGGTGACATGTGCCTTTATTTTGCTACTGATATGCCTATATTTTGTTACTAATTGGTTTTAACTCATCATGTTTTATTACTGTGATATGGATTATTTTATGAACAATGTTTTAAACGCAAATTACTTTTGAGATTAACGGTTTATTATGATCATATGGATTATGGTCGAATTTATGATTTTGATGGAATTGTCATTCTTACAGGTTACCTTGATTTCGGTTGAATCTTGTATTTGCTTTATATATTCGTTTTGAAAAAAAATATGACTACTTTAGGTCGAGCTTTCCGTATAGGCCGGTCTAGGGGGTTACAACAACCCCTTGATTTCTCATCTTCGAAGCCTCCACAACTCTTTCCTCTTCAAAGTTTTCAAGCTCTTGGTCTTCTAGCAGATCTAACATACATGACATTCATCAGAATTAAACTCAACTAAGCTTTTTAAGCAATTACATGCATTTCTTATGCAAATACTCAAATTCGTCCCCTCTGAACAGTTTATCGACACTTTATAAAAAAATCCATATCTTTTAATTTGTTCGTCGGATTTTCGCATACTTTATATCTTTGAAAAGATAACGAAATTATCTATTTAACCATTACATGCTTGCATTTTATTACTAAGCTATTTAGTTCAGGTTTTTACCTCAAGACAGCCTTAATTGATTCTCGGATTGCACTGATACATAATTTTGTTTCATTTCCAGATTTTGCTACGTAACTCCAAATCGATTTTCGTCTTGTCTCAATCGTTCTAGACACAAGAAATATTAATCCTACAAAAATTCTGATTAAAATTCTAACTGTGTTAATCACAGCAGCCCTTTAAACTCATTGTTTCAGCACAAACTGCTATGGACAATCCACTTGCACTAACTTTAACAATTTAATTGGTGACCTTAACACTTTAGGATGTCTCTGTTAAATTTCTACATTAATTTCTAGTATATTAAATACATATTAGTTCAAGGAAGATGTCAATTAACATGTCTCGCGTGCCTAATAAATTCGGTAAAATCAGTGTACATCAAAACAGTTTTTGACTCATGTTTAACTCAAACCACTTATTGAATTTAGTTCCTAGAATGAACATATGATCTTCCTAGCATTTTACACATGTAATAACATCTAAAACTCTATTTTTAGGCATTTTATTTCATGCTTACATAGCATTTAACCATGGATACTTAAAACAATCCTTAAGTGATACTAACATATCACTAGCATGCAAGAGAACCAGTTCAAGTAACATGGCAACCCCAAATCTATTTTACTCATGCTTTTAAATATTTCATTAGAAGGTAAAAAATCAACATTACTTTACTCTAACATGCATGAGCTCTTCTTCCAAAATGTGAACTCAAAACAACCCCTAAAATCCCTCTTTCTCACTCTAATTTTCGAACAAGAAGGAAGACAAGATGAAAATATGTTACGGCAGCCCCCAACCCTTATCTTCTTCACTTAAGCTCTAAGGATTTCACTCTCTTAGTTTCTTTTCTTTTCTCTTTGGTTATGGAGGTGAAGTAAGGAGGAAGAAGAAGGGAGTTATCTTTCTCTTTCCTTTCCAATGAATGTACCGTTCAAGCCCCCCTTTCACATTCTTTTTTCTTTTTTTTTTTAGATTAATAGGATAATATCCATTAAAATGAACCTCATTGGTCCATTTTATCCGCATAGGATTTTCACTATCAAGTTTTTGGTTTAATCCTCTAAATTGACAACACATACTTCTTCAATTACATGCAAACCTTCATACTTGATTTTTGTTTCATTGAAGTCACTTTAATTTATCTTATCCTTATATCTTTTCTTTTAATTAGGCCCACTTCTTTTTTAATTGACTTGATAATTGTAATTATTTGAACAATTAAGCTACATGTTTTAATTTATTTCAATGAAAACCTTAACTCAATGGTTTAACATGAATTAATTCTACCTTTAATTTATCATGATAGTTAAAAAATAAGTTATTTGTTAAAAAAAACATAGATCAAGGGTTAAATTTATCCCCCAAAAAATAAGGGTCAAAATGAAAAAAATTATAAACGTTAAGGGTAAAAATTATTTTTATTCCTTAAAATTATTACATTTAAACCTACACCCTACATAAAATACACAAACCCTAAAACTAATTCGCTTTGTAAATAAAATTTTCACACACGGTTGTACGTGGAATAATTAACCGTGCTGTTTTTCAAGAAAGAAAAAAAAAGGAAATTTCAGCATCTGATTATTAAATAACAATTCTATCATTGGTCACTAAGCTTTCTCGTTTTCCTGTTCTGGTCATCAAACATTTTTTTTAACAAAATAATTATTAATGTTATATTTTTTATTTTGGTCACTTATTATTAAATTTTTTTCAAAAAATAAAAGCATGAATAATTTAATGGTCAAAATAGGAAATAAGAAATAGGTTGATGACCAAAATAGAAAAAAAAAGAGTAACATTAATACCAAAATAGGAAAAGATAATGTTAGTGATGATTTTGCAAAAATAATAATCTAATGTCTAAAACAGAAAATCAAGGATAGTTTAATGATCAATGGTGATGTTTACCCAATAAAATATTGCATCCAGGCTGGCGTATCAGGAAAAATTAATGATATAAAGTAGGGATGTAAAAAGCTAACTCGACCTGGAAACCCGCCTGAAACCTGTTTGAGTCATAACTTTTTTTGACCTGAGGATGTAATGGCCCGAGCCTGATCTGTATCCGACTATTGTTGATCCGAACCTGAGTTGGACCTGTTACTGTAGTAACCGAACCCGAACTGTATCCGACCGAGAATGACCTGAACCCGATTTTAACTCGTTACTGTAGACCTAAAACCCGACCTGTATCCAAATGAAACAAACTCGAACCCGAGTCTGACCTGGAAAATAACCGATATTACCCGATTGAGTCGACTCGAGACCTGATTTTACCTGACCTGTTTTGAACTCAACCTGTTTTGAACCCAACCTGATAAATGACCCAACTTGTTTTGTACCCGACTTGTTATTGACCTGAACTAATATTAACAAAACTTAATATTTACATTACATATAGTTAAATATATTATAATTTGATGAATTTAAAATATTGTTAAATATAATTAGGCTTAAAAAATAGAATTAGACATGAGAATTAATTTAGGATTAATATTTAAATATAGTATTACATATTTAATTAAATTAATTAATTTATTATTTTATTTAGTTTTAATGTATTTAATTTTAATTTTAAATTAAATACATATATTATATTAGTAATATACATACATTGACTCATAAACAAATTAAATATATTTTAGTATACATTTAAGTATATATATAATACATAAAATATAATATATATACGTATAGCATATATATTAAAGTATATTATATATGTATTAAATTATATTATATATATTATATATTAATGTATATTATATACATAGTATATATACATATATAAAAAAATAAATATACATATATTAATATATATCTAATATATATATTTGAAATAAATCTAAAATTAAAATTTTGAGGGATTTTTTTATTTTAAGGGGAATTTTTGAATTTAGGGGGAAATTTGGATTTTAGGCGAGTGGGTGGGGGATTTTGAATTTTGGGGAGGGGATTTTGGATTTTGGGGTGGGGTGAGGGGATTTTGGCGGGGAAGAGGGATGGAACCGGGTGTGGGGGGTAAATTTGATGGGGTGAGGATTTAAATTTGAGGGAATTTTTTTTAAATTTTAGGGGGAAATCAAAATTAGCGGGAAAAAATTGAATTTTTGTTAGTGAATCTAATAATTTTAAAATAAAATAAAAAATATAAAAGTGACATACATAATACATATATGTACATATAACATGGGTATAAAATAAATTATGTATATTTATAGATAAAAAATACGAAGGAATTTGTTCGCTCATTTTTTAAAGGTTATTATCACTTTAAGTCTGTACTAATTTAAATTTTACTCTTAAATCTTTATTTTTTTAATTTTAATTTGATTCATTTTATGTCAATTTAAATTTATTTTTTTTAGATTTTAGATTTATATCCAGAATTTAATGGTAAATATATCAAATATATATACATAATACATTAATATATATATTAAAGTATATACATATACATACATTAAAGTATAATATATACTTTATATTATAAAAAATAAATATTATATCCTATAATATGTATACATTAAAACATATAATATATATAATATATACTTTATAATATATACTATAATACATATTATATTATATACTATAAGCATACATTAAAGTATATATAATGTATATTATAATATATATTTATATCATATACTCTATATATTAAAAATCAATATACATGTTAACATGTATGATATATGTATAATATATTATATATACATATAATATATATATAATACATTTACATATAGATTATAACATACATGATACATATATTTACTACATACTAATGTATATATACGTATACATAATTTATAATTACATATTGATATAACATACATATACGATATATATACATATATACATGTACTATATACTGATTACTATAAACAATTATACATATGTTATATATACATAGTATATAATATACATTTACTAAATTATATATACATATACATATACATATACATATAATATACATATATGATATATTGAATTGTTGATATATATATATATTAATGTACTATGTATAATACTATTACTACTACTAAATACAAATCTATTATTACTATGCATACATATAACATACATTGATATATATATTATATATATATATGCATGTTAGAATGTACTTATGTAATTATGTATTATGTATAATTAATAACTGTATACATTATAAATATATTATACATACATTATACATATAACATATCTAATTACTAAACATCTAATTATCAATATATATTATATAAATACTTATATTAGTTATTTAATTATTAATATATTATATATAGTGTAATGTATACCATATTTTAATAGATATTATAATTTTATTTTCCATACATATGGTATTAATTCATTTATATTATTATTCTATTTGCAAAAATAGTATTATTCCATAAATGATATTCTGCCATAAATAGTATTATTCCTTATTTTAGTATTATTTTACTTCCAAAAATAGTATTATTTCACTTCAAAAAATAGTATCATTTCATATATATATTGTTAATCCATGTATAATATTATTCTATTTCCAAAAATAATATTAGTCCATTTATAGTATATCTTTTACGTATAGTATAAATTTCTTAAATAATATTAATTTTATATATACTATTATTCTATTTATAGTATAAATTTTATATATTGTCTAAATTTTATTTTTAATTTTTGAAATATATTAAACTATAGTATAATTATAAATTTATAATGTATTAAAGATAAATTTTTAATACTTTTAATTATTATTAAGTTATAATTTTTCTAATTTAGTCCTTATAACTTACAAGTTATTTTTTTTTTGAATTGATTATTACTGATTTTTTTAATTTACTTTAATATTTCTAATTTTTATTTTTTATAATTGAGTCCTTACATGTTAATGTTGATTTTTTAAAATTTCAAAATTTAATCTTTAACTTTATGGTCTAATATTTATTCGTTTTTTATGTATTTATACAAAATCAAAATTAATAATTTAAATTACTATGAATATAAAATCAAAATTAATTCGACCTGAAACAAAATCGACCTGATATGAACCCGACTTGAAATATAACCGAACTAAAATGGACCCGACCTAAAATCTACCTGACCTGAAATGAAACTGTCAATTATCTGATTTGGACCCGAACCGTTTGAACCCGACCTAAAATGGATCCGACCTGAAATGGACCCGCACCCGACCCGAATCGAGTTAAAACATCAAATCAACTTGAAATAACCTGTATCCAATTTTACCCGACCTGACAGTACCCGACCTGAAACTCATTCGAGTAACTGTTTTTACATCCTCATATAAAGCCTACTCTCTCTCTATAATCTATATATATATATATATTATGAATTAAATGAATCCCCCGATCAAAACCTTTTTGTAGATTTTTTACAACACCCAAGAAACGAAAAAGTTGGTCAGATTAGGCTAGATGGGTGCCTGCGTGTCTTCAACTTCAAGATCAAAATCAGAAAAAACTGTAGGAGGAAGAGGAGGATCGAGTGCAGTCAAACGCTCATCGACAGCAGCCAAGGTGGTTCACATGGACGGTCGTGTTCAAGAGTTCAGGCAATCAGTCCAAGCCAAGAACATAATTTCTCAGAATCCCGGTCACTTCCTTTGCAGCTCAGAGTCAATGTCTATCGGCAATTGCGTGCCCCATGTGCTCGGTGATGAGGAGCTTCAACCGGGACAAATTTACTTCTTGTTGCCACTCTCTCATTCTGATAAACCACTTTCCTTGCCGGACTTGTGTTCCCTCGCCATTAAAGCTAGCTCTTGCCTTGTCAGATACAGTTTGGATTTCTCCTCAAGCAACTCGAAACTCATCCTTAGGTGATCAAGGTGGTAAGATGGACATGTTCATCTGCAGATTAAGATGTGGATTCTCCCCATAAATGTGATTAATATTATACGATTTAGATTGTAAAAGTCAACGGCTTTGGATTGGTGTTTTCGCTTTGTTAGCCAATTTGATCAAACTTTCCAGCTCGTAGCCAACTTGCCATGGCACCCCCAGTGAGGCCTATTGCTAGTGTTCTTGCTTTGCCCCAGTTTTGCTAAGCTCAATTCTAGAACTTTAGTTTTCAATCGTCACCTGCCGTTTTTGCTGCTTTTGTAGGTGTTTTTTACTATCATTTCTTTGGACTTTGGAGGCAGATTGTTGAATTCATCGCCATTTTTGTTCCCTCTGAAGCTTAATATTATGAACTTAAAACATATCAGAGGTTGTAAATTATGCTCAACAGTTTTTTGACATCCTTGTGACCTTTCGAAGATTATAACTGTATTAATCAATTGTGCTAAACTTGAACTTCAAGATCTATGGTGTTTTTACAGTAAAAAGTAAAAGTCGTCCAAGCTTTACTGTGACTTCTAGAAGTTGGATGAAAAGCACACTGATTTCAAGGTAAATTCTTTTAGAAATTTCACGTCTGCCACCTACTAGCTACATGCATGGGAAGGGTTAAGTCGGCCTTCTTTCCTACTGACTTCTAGAAGTTGCAATAAAAATAGATCGACTTTTACTTTTACTGAAGAAACATTCATAGATCGTGAAATAAAAATTGGCATCCCAATATATGGACAAAATATCCGACAATGTAACTAAGATTCTTTTTTCAATTTGAGAAAGACAATATTATGTCTACTTATCAATTTGATTTTGAATTCAAGCTAAAGGAGAATACTGTATATAAATGCACCGATCCCTATGAACTTTTACCCTGATTCAGTGACATAACCTGACCAAAGCTATTTAGCACCGACTACATTGTCTCCGGTGGTCAACGCCTTGGTTTCAATTCTAGTTCCAGCTATTTGCCACAGTTTTGGTCGGACCCCTCAAGTGGAGTGAGCAGCTCGCTAATGCCAGCAGGCCTCCTTGCTAAGTGCCAAGGAACAAAATGGGTTATCTCAGTTTGCAGATTTGACAGATCTCATGTCTGGAGCAAACCAGTTATGCGGTTTAGTGGATCATAAGAAACACCAATACTTGTAGTGGAAAGGGTTATTCTCTTACATTCTTTTTTCCTTACACAAAATTTGGGTATGAATGAGGAGTTTGATAAGCAGGATTAATCATGAAAATAACCATGGGAGGTGTAAGGCAGAACATGATTCATTATTTCAGGTGTAAGGTTTTGAGTAACTGAAAAGGGAAGTACAGTCGGCTAAATCTGAAGCACTCGGCTGACAGAACATACACCGTGCCAAGAGTGTGCCCAACGTGACAGATGAACGTGATAAAGCCCAACTCTCCACATTTGACCAACATGGGCAGATTTTTTAAGTCAAAATATGAAATGGGTTCACGTGCTGGTGCAGGAGACCAACTAAAATTTGCAAGGGAAGGCATTTTCAGTCAGATGCTCAAGTTGTGTAACTTGAGTTACCGAGCTATGCATGCCTGAAATGATTTGTAAGGAAGACCTCACACCATTAGGGGTGTTATGGTTAATCGACATAATGCAACGGTTAACCTGTAGATTTTATTCTTAGTGTAATCAGATGATAATGTCTGTAGATAACGTGTTTATCTCATTATATTCAGCTGATTTTGGTTAACTAAAATACTGCAACGATTAACCATGAACACCCTACACACCATAACTGTATACAAACCTTAATGCACATTGCATAACACATCATGATAACAATTACATCACAAAATATACCCATATCATTTATACTTTGTACAAGGAAAAATGTGGAATCTTACCCAAGGGTAAATACCTGAAAACTGCAACATGCTATTGATGCTTACAAGCAATCATCAAACTAATTCTTTAGATATTAGATACCTGAAGGTGAAATTGTGTGGGATCCATTCGATGCTCTTGTGGGATTTGCTTACCGGACATTTTCTAATGCTCCTACGAACAGATTCAGGTAAACATTGTAGGACCATTTCGATGATACTAACTGGACATAAACTTGAGTCCTTTGCAAATGATTCTACGATCTTTGGTAACACAATTTTCAGGTCTTTGCAGACACCAAATGTAGCTCTGATGTACTCTTGTTTAGCAGTTTCCAGCTCTTGAGATACTTTCTTTGGTGTGTAGACACGGACCTAATGAAATGAATAAATATGATCGGAAGGCTGACAATTTCCATATGGAAAACATAACACCAAGAAAAAATTATAGAGGCCAACTAAAACAACTAACATCTTTCAAATGATTCTTAAACATCCTATTATTCGAGCTAATAGCAAGGAAAACACTAGTAAGATCACAGATGATATAGTACCGCAGGATCGGAATGGTTTCCCGAACAGAGTGCGAAGTGTAAAAGTGGTTCTGGATGTTCGATAGCATATGCCTGCCTTCTGTCTCCAGTTTTAAACTTTTTCCTCGAAGGAATTAATAATCGAAGCCACTACAAGCAGGAGAAACCTTTGTCAGCTTCACCTTAAGAGTGAATTGTCTGATTCGAAATAATCACAAATGCCATCAGCCTTTTCTTTGTATATTTAACATAGAAAAGACCACGTGGAGACATCATTTATAGTTAACATTAACATATACAAGTTTCACAGAAAGAGTAGCAATTCTGACCATAGTCCTCTCTAAAAGATCTTTATCAATCTTAAGTAATTAAAGAATCAAAATCGAGGACATGAAAGATGAAGCTTGAGATCTACCTGTCCAGGGCGAGACATACGACATCCAAGGATGGAACTCTGTATTGTATCCACACTGATGGTGTGACCCCCAATGTTATATGCAGCCTGAATAGTACAAGGCATAAGATAACACATACCATTATAGTTTCATCATTCAAGAGAATCAGAAATGAACGCAAGTTAGATTACCTTCAACAGTAGAAACAGTCTTTTCAAATTATTTTTCGGAATACCATACGCCAAAAAAGCCTATATTATAGAAGAAAGGAAAGACTTAGTACATTATATCGTGAAACCTGAAACAAATCTATAACATCAGATTCTTTTCGTTGATGAGATCGAATGCATACATGCATCACTAATGAATTGTGTATGTTTATCCAGAATGCCAACTTCTCTTCATGTCTCAACTTCCTTGGATCGACTTCTTCCAATCGACAAATAAGAGACCTGTAACAATAACAATTTGATAAGCACATGAATCCTCCAATCACAAGAAACAGATTTTCTTGTGATGATTGAATGTTAGGATACCCACCTGAAATTCTGTAGTAAGTTTTCCACATCAGCCAGATTTTGACTACCTCTGAAAATCCATGGTACTTCAAGCATTGTGCTATATGGTCCGCTAAACTCTTTAAGTCCTTCCACATGGAAAGGGTTATCTAACCGTACATCAAAAGATGAATTGTTTCTGAACCCTGGACTCCACATGTCATGCTTTTCCGGTGGGGAAATGGCACTGGCTGATGACAAGGATGAATTGGGAGATGAACAGCTGTTTTGTATCAAAGGTGGGTCTGCAAGCTTGCAATATATAGCAGACATACACCGGATCATATCCTCTGAAAGCTTATTTGGTGTGTCTGGGACATGATAGGAAATTTGAGTGCCAAGATGCTCAGCCAGACTGATTATATTTGATGCATTCTCAGCATACTGTAGAGGACCAAGCAAAAGTTCCATGAGTTCCTCAAAGTGTAATACATATCATATGAGAGATTATTCTCCCATAAATATTAATCATTGTCTTGTGAATGCAGTTAAAATGAGACAATGATTGAATTACTTTATCTCAAGCTTTGAGAGTGGAGACAACAATCAATTATTCCAAAGGTAAATAAAATAATATAAGTTGTTGCTCATACAA
Source organism: Abelmoschus esculentus (assembly GCA_035048815.1). Taxonomy (NCBI): domain Eukaryota; kingdom Viridiplantae; phylum Streptophyta; class Magnoliopsida; order Malvales; family Malvaceae; genus Abelmoschus; species Abelmoschus esculentus. The sequence goes on from JAUCBN010000036.1 coordinate 13,358,894, forward strand.
CTAAATACAAATGATGAGAAGATTACATGATAAAAGTAAGTTACCTCCAGCATGGACAAAGGTTGTGAATGACAGGCACGTACAACTTTCTCAGCCAAAGTCTTATCTGGAGGAGATGCCCAACTCGGAAATAGTGAATGCTGTGATAGTGAGGAACGACAGCGATGAACACCGGAATCTAATAGTTTTTCTCCTACAGCGCCAATAGGCTCCTTCCGTGAATTCTCATGGTAACCAGACCTCACAGCTGAGTTTCCATCTTTTGATGCATCATCAGGTCCAGAAAACTCCAAAAACCTTTTACTTGGGGTATCTACTGGCTTTTTTAACAGTTCATACCTTTTACTTGGGCAATCTACTCGTGTTTTTAACCTTTTATCCATTTTACCTGGGCTATCCACTGGTGTTTCTAACCTTTCATCCCTTTTAGATGGTGAAATTGAAGGCACTTTTTGATCAAAGGCTTTCCTATACAAGGAGAGCAGGTACTGTTCCAAATATACAACTTCCAATTCTAAAACAGCAATTTCCTTGATTAGCTCCGTAGCTGACTGTAGAAAAGCAGTGTCAACTGTCAAGAGGGAGACATAAAGAAGGTACAATGAAAAAGTGAAAAGTTAAGACAAGAAACTAAATTCTAAGAATCTATGGTAAGAAAATGGCATAAATGAGAATTCAATTGTTCATAAAGACTAGAAGTGGTGTCCAGATTCCAGAGTGATATCATTAGAAACCATGAAGAAAAAGAATAACAGAAAAATTCCCAGAGAAATAAGAATTTAGAGTTACCTTAGATACAGACACCGATGTTTCATTTGTATCTTCATGGGAGGAGGTTCTATAACACAATGCTTTTTCCACAGCACGGCGAATTTCAAATTGGTCTTGCAATCTATTCTCAAGCTGCAAAATCTGCACCAAAAGAGTTCGGAAAGATACAGAAGAAAAATCATATGAGCAATAGAACTTCATAACTTATGAGCTGCAGCCTAAGCTTGGTCATAAATGACCTGAACAGGCCACTGCTAAACAGAATTCAAGCACTGTAAATACCTAAAGATGATTAAAGTAATATAAAACAGACTCAGGTCCACACCTCTTTCTTCAAAGAGCTTTGGACCTCAGAGCTAGGGGTGGGAGATTGCTTATTCTGGGTTTTGACAGAGTTCTTCAAGTGTCTCATATCCTGGCACCACATACACCAATCAATCCCTTGGCCAATGGAGAAATGTTCTTTAGAATTAATTTTTTAGCTTTATAAGGGGATACCCCACTCTTTTTTCTCATGCATAAATACAGTATTTTTTTCAGCTCCATCTAGATTTATATCAAAGAATCCAATTAATATGATTCCTACTTTTGAAACTCCATTTATAAACAATCATATGCAGCAATAAAGAGGAAAAGGGAGGATAGAGAAAAAGAAAGAAACAGCTAGGCTTTTGCATTGGATGCATGGAAAAAGTAGTCATTAGAAAAAAAACAATAAGATAATCAAATCATTAGCTTTCAAATTACTTTCTAGAGTTAAAGAAAAAAAGAAAGAATTACCAGCATTATACGATTTGATTCTTCAATAGAATTATCCAAGCCTTCTTCTACATCTCTTTGCTTACCAGGAAAGCTGATAAGGGACAATCAAGCACCAAGAATTAATGGATAAAACTTGCAAAAGGCAGGATTTGAGGACATCCATTGAGATTCATAGTCGTCTCTTGACTATTTTGCTAAACTCAAGCAAAGTATGTAACTTTTTTCTCACATGTTTCTATAAACAAGAAGACCAAGGGTGTCAATTCTGATCCTGTCAATTCTGATCCCTGTATCAGCAATCCACTTAGATATCATTTTCAGCAAACCATCTCAAAAAAGCGGTTTGCAATTACTTGTAACTCACCAATGACTTATTAATGGCAAACGTTACTTAAAATAAAGGATAGTCATTTAATGTTTAGCAAAGAAAAGAAACATTTAATGGCAGAAGCCAAGTTTCAAGCAGTTTCATGATTTTAAGGAAATTCCCTTTGGAACTCATCTGGACCACTAAATGGATTTAATGCAGGACCAAAACCAGGAAGTGTGGACATAGAACCAAATTAATGAGGTGTTATACGTCTGTGTAAATGCTTGAAGTTCCAAGTTTTTTTTAGCCCCATCTCAGAACTCGTTTAGAGAAAAAGCTCAATATTTACAACATATGTGTTAGGAAACTGAACAAGAGATTTTTGAACAGTTACCTCTTGGAACGCTTATGCCTTGAAGATATCACTTTGAACCCCAACATTTCACTTTCTCCACTGCTTTGAAACCCCATCACTGAGAAAATGGTATCAGAGAATAAATTGATAATATGCGAGCAGAAAACCCAAAAGATGGCAGAAAATGGAAGAAAGTAAAGGCCTTTACCAGTTAGACTCTAAAAGAGGGAAAAGAAAAAAACAAGGGAACACCAGAGAATTCTGAGGAAGATGAACGAGCAGGATACGCAATTTGAGAGAATAAAAAGAACAAATGGGTTTTCAGAGACCCTTGATTACACTCCAAAACTAAACTTGTCTTCTTGCATTTTCATGGGAGCTAACCACAATGTGTACAGAAAGTGATCATTCTGCTGCTATAAAACAGCCTGAAACTTAGCAGATGACTGAATTTTGCTTTTGCATAAAAAACCCACAAATACGGCTAAGAAAAGATGAGACTTTTTGGCTTTTGACCAGTGTTTCTTTCTCTTTACTCTTTACATTAAAAGATGTAAAACCAGCTCGTGAGCTTCAAGGGAAGAAGAAAGCTTTGTTTTTTACGCTATATCTCCATGTCAATTGTCGAACAAATGTCCGAAAGTAGATACTGTTCTTCAACCAACCAACTACCACAGGTCTCTAAAGCAGACAAACTGAAGAAAAGATATAAATAATGGCCTATCGCTGTTTAGAGCTTAGAAACCAATCTTTTCAAGTTTTCAATCAACCGACTCCATATTCTTGTTGTTTTCCATTGTTGAGCTGCAAGTAGGAGTTGTTTACCATCCCAAAACTTTTGGTATAATAATATTTATATTTTTTAAATTTATATATTAGTTAAATAAGATATTTATCTATCTTAATTTTTAAATTGAAAAATTAATAGACTTTTATCCATTCTTTGATTCTAACTCTCTCTGTGACTATAGATACTTCAGTCTCTAGAGAGCTCTAAACTATAAAAGTAAATGCATAACTTTATCATCTCATTGAACTTTTACAAAAGGAAAAGAAATTTGATATATCACGATCACATTAGCCAACCATTACTTTTAGTAACAAGCCAAAACTGCAGAGATGCAGCAGGGCCATCTGAGATTCTTGTTTTAGCTAACATGTATCTTTTCTCAACAAAATCTGAAAAGAACTAAAGGTCAAGTTTTCTTCTCTCTTGTTCCATCTAACTCTACTGTAACCATGAAGTTAGCTCAGGACATTGCTTGAACTTGGTGAATTATTCACAACTTGTTTGACACAAGTTTTTGTCTCATAATTGGCAACTCAAGCAACTGAACACTTAACAAAATCCTATTTTCCTCTGTCAAAATAATTGCTTAATGCACATTTGAACGGTTGGCCAGCCAAACTGTTCATCTTTATTCCCTCGTATTCTTTAGGACTTGGTTTTATACCCACAAGCACACGCTTCCTTCTCTTCCCTTTAGGTAGGATTAAGATTTGTTAAAAAAAATATTGCTTACTTGGTCTCTGGATTGAGAAGATTGACCCCATAATAAGGGTTTATAAAATCCGGTTTAATTTAATCGATCAATGAGTCGAAAATCAATTGTTAAACGGAAAACGGTTACTTACCATCGGTGAAATAATGATTAGTTTGACAATTAATTGTTAAAATATTTCAACTAAATCAACAACAAAAGCTGGTATTTGAGTTGTTTTTTCAACTAATCTAGAACAATAATACTTAACAAATTATTAGGCTATCTGGCAAACCTCCACTTGATTATATTATCAAACAGGTTTAACATCCAATGATCCTTAGTAATCTCAAAATCTTTTTAAAAATGGCTGAAACAAGTCATTCCAAATATAAAGGATTATGAACACTAATCAAAGTAATTTCTAACAACATTAAAAGGTAAAAGACAAAAGTAGGATCTGACCTCAAAAGGGATGAAAGGGGGAATTCAAAGTAGACACAGGATGCTTACAAGGAAATGAGGTTTTGTGGGTTTCTCTTTGTCTAAACCTTCTTTTTTAAGGGACAAAACAGGGTACTAATTACTAACAAAAGATGTCCGTATTGTCTTTCTGTATCAAAGAGACTAATATTTGTCACAGAATCCACAAAATTAAAATAATAAATAACATATACATATACATATATACATATATCAATATGGTAATTATACCTTGTACTGATGGCGATTTTTTTTCTACAAGTACTTTAATTTTAGGGATTATAGATTCATTTTAAGGTTCATATTAGGTTTATGTGCTTAGGATTTAGGGGCGTGGTTTGAATTTAGAGTTAATAAGTTAAAATCTAAAACTCTAACATATTACTCTAAAACTTCAGCCCGACATCTAAACTCTAAATTCTAAACAATACTTAACCCTAAATCTCTATTTAATATGAGTTCGAATCTAACATGGAAAAAGTTGTAATCTTTATTTAATAAAAAAAAATATTTTATTATTCATTGCAACAAGGAAGAAAAACAAAGAGCTTGCTTATGGAAGAACTTTTCCATCAATAATTGTATATTTGACAGATTTCTTAGTTTGAGAATGAAGAAAAAGACAAAAGTCTTATATGTAAACAAATGTGCAGAATCAGCAAGGGAGATTTTTTTTCCTCTTATTATTACTCTTTTTAATCCAAATATTTTATATTTTTTGAAGCTGGTAGCTTATTAATGTTAAAAAAGATGTTTATAGGTCATGTCGGATTTAAAATACGGTATTAATGTAATTTATATTCATTTAAACTCAATCGAACTTGAAATATTAAGAAATTATTAAATAGTTACAAATCATGTCATTTATAGTCTTATTTAATAAAATTTATTTATTTAATGGTAAAAAAATAAAAATTTACCTTATATAAAAGAAAAAAAGATAAAAATTCATTTTAAAAAATAAAGTATAAATTTATTACTGAATGACGTGATAAATTAAATTTATCTAATAATTTTTTAAACACGTGTGTTTTAAATATTGTCGAAACATGTTTAATTTGTAAGTATTAATGTATTACCATGTTATTTTCTTATATGTATACTGTTTTTAACATAATATTTGATAATCTTTATATTCTACATTTTGTCACACTTTTTGATATAGGTAATGAACAAGGTCAGAATAAAGTCAATATTTTTAATGTCTAATATATATATATATATAATTTTATTAATTTAAAATATTATAATTCTTTAACCAAATAAGTTATAAAAATGAAAGTGCAATTTCACTATTATATTAAATAAAAAATTATAAAATTTAAATGGACTAAAATATATTAAACATTTAGGAAGCAAGTTTCTCTGGGAGAGATTATTAGGTGAACCTTGTTCACCACGTCATCATGGTCCAAGTAATCAGGACCATTGATCTTTAAATAACCACCTAATAACTATCCACCCACTAAGTCCATGTAGAAAAGAGGTGATGATTCACTTGAAAAAAAATTAAGATCAACGATCTTGATTACTTGAGACCATGAATGACGTGATGAACAGGGTTCACTTAATAATTTTTCATCTCTGAGCTTGCATTGTTTTGAGTAGTGAAACATTTTATATATAAAAAAAATTATGTTCACAAAAGTATTCAACAAATTAAAAGTTAGCGTGTTAAAAAGATGTTTATAAATTTATTAAATACTAATGTTATTTTCAATTTAATAAGTAAAATGATATTAGATTATTTTTATGACGATTTTGAAAGACATCAGATAAAAAGGTTAAGTTGGCTGGTGAAGGAAAGTTTTGGACGAGGAGTGGTGGTTCAACTGAAGAAACTGGAGGTTCACTTTTTGTAGGCTTAAGACAGAAAATCGTAAACAATAGAGATGGTGGTCGAAGCCATATCGTAGAGTAGACGAGGGATAAAAAGTGATTTTTTTAACAAGTTAATAATGATTACAATAGTATTTGTTCTAGAATATAATCTCAACTATTTCATATTTAACCGTTCACTCACTCTATTGGTATCGTTGTTGTTCGAATCCGTAACCTCTAGGAATAACAACCGTTTCATTAATCACTTGGGCCAGAAGACTCGTGCTAAAAGGTGATCTCTCTTGTCTTTGATTCTTTGGTTATTTATATTCTCTTGAAATTGTACTTGGAATGATGTATACATTTTTATATTTAGCTTGAGTTTTGGGTTTTCATGTGTAGCGACGGATCTAGAAATATTTATGAAGATGGGCACAAGTCAAAATATTTTTAAAGTGGACACAAATCTTAAAATTTTAGGGTGACACAAATCATAAAAAATTAAAAATTTAAGGACTAATTAATAAAAATTAAAAAAAATAAAACCAAATATGTGAACTTTAAAAAGTTAAGGGTGGGCACGATCCACCATCTTTTACATGTAGATCTATCGCTGGTCATGTGAGATAAAAAGATAATGTAAGGATAAAGGGATAAATCTCCCCACTTTGAAGAAAAAAAGGGTGAGTTCTTAATTTTCTATAGAAGAGTGATGAGCTTAGTCTTATCCCCTTTTTTCCTCTTATCTTTTTTTCTTCTTTATTTTCTTAAGACCTAAAAATAAAAATTAAATTTTTATCATTTTAAGTAGAAATCTCAAATTTTGAACTGAGAGAGTTATGTGTCAATGGCTGGTTTTACTTATTCAAATTTCTGTTTTGTTTTGTTAATTTCAATTAAGCTTTATGCCTGTTATAGCCGTTAAGAAGGTTTACTAATGCTGTGTGTTTTGGTAGGTTAAGGTTATGTAAGCTAATACTGGGTGTTTGTTGGAGCTACCGAATGAATGGAGCTGTGAACTCTTTCTTCTTCTGAAACTCCCTTTCTTTTCTTCATCTTAATCTCAATATAATGTTTGTTCTTTGAGTTTACTTGTGTTACAAAGGTATCAGAACTAGACTATCCTCGAACTTGGTGGACGACATAGTGACAAGACATCAGGTAGCATTGGCGGCCCAAGCTGCGGTGACGTCTCAAGCGGGGGGAAACCTTGAACAATCAGAACTTGAGCAGATGAAAAGCAGATTAAAAGTTAAGATTGATTTAAGAGTACAGGAGATAAGGCTTGCGATGATGATAGATTTACATCGTTTGTTGGAATCGGCTTTGGGCAAAAAGATAAGTGCAGAAGGATTACCGAGCCCACATGATGGACTGGTGAGAAAGACTCCAGATACTCAGGCGGCGCAACTTTCGACCCAAACATCTACCGAAGCTGATAAGAAGGATGATAATGCTCTGATACAGGTGATTTCTTTAGAAGAAGAGACAAATCCTAAAGCCCGGTCACAAATGACCAATTTTGCATACAAACTCTTGTGTCCCAAATTTGGTGGGAAAGATTTTAAGGGATGACTCTCTAAACTGGAGCCGTATTTCGAAGCAGAAAGAAGTCCCTGATTGTGCGAAGGTGAGAGTGGTTATGCTTCATCTTAATGGAAGAGCTTTATAATGGCATCAATACTTGTCCAGAACTCATGAAGACCTTAATCAAGTCGGATAGAGTAACTACTTACAGTTGATGAGGGAACGTTTCGCTCTAGATGGGTTTCATGATCCCTTCACAGGGTTGTTGGCCTTGAGGTAGACGAAGTTAGTAGAGACCTTTTGTGAGGAGTTCGTTAATCTTCTGAATCAGGTACAACTCCCTGACAATTATGTTTTGAGCATGTTCAAGAAGTACTTAAGAATAGAAATTAGTCAATATCTGGAACTGTTGCAACCTAGTTCATTATTGGATGCTTTCAATTTGGCTTGGAAAGTAGAATGCATGTTTTTTCTAGTAGTAAGAAATATGCTGACAGTGGATATAGATCACTAGCTCCATCAATAATGAATATGCCTTCTAGACCTGGGAGTAATTTGTTTCGAAAATACCTTTAATCTAGGGAGTGCTCCCAATTACTCTACAACTTCTAGAAATACTTTCCCTAGAAAAATTTAGTTTCAATGTTCAAAAACTTAGAGTAAGACAGGAACAAAAGAACAAAGGAAGATCAATTTCAACTGCAAAAATTAAGGAGAAGAGAAAGAAGGGATTATGTTTTAGGTGTACGATCAAGTATTCTCCTAGACACAAGTGTACCAAGTCTCAGGTTTTTTAGATTATGGTGGAAGGAGTTGAGGAAGAGGCTGAACTATAGGAGTTTCTGGACTATAAAGATCATAGAGAGATGATAATGACTGAAGGAGAAAAATTTGAGGGCCCTACTGTTTCTTTACAAGCTATGTGGGGAGCTGAAAAATACTATGAAGCTGAAAATAGAGGTTGAAGGAAAGAGTTTGATTGCTCTAGTAGATTCTGGAAGTACTCATAACTTCATTAACATTAGTGTTGTGAAGCTTTTGGGATTAAGGGTGGAGGCTGAGAGAAAATTGAGAGTTATAGTAGCCAATGGAAACTGTTTTGAGACATTGGAAATCTGTAAGAGGGTAGTTTGACAGGTTCATCAACATGGGTTTGAATCTGACATGCTGGTGATTCCCCTTAAAGACAGTGATGTGGTGTTAGGAATCCAGTGGGAATATCAAATGGAATTTTGATAAGTTAACCATGAAATTTGAAAGAGAGAAGGAGGCTATGAAGTTGAAAGGGATTCTATTGTCACCTTTGGAATGGATTAATCCCAAAGAATATTCTAAGGTGTTGAAAGGTATAAGTAGTTGACTCACGACAGTAATGTGGATATTGAATGCCCAATTGGAATTCAAAAGAGGTAGGAAACTTTACCAGAAAGGTTATAAAAATTGTTGCAAGAGTTTAAATATGTTTTCAAGGAACCGAAGGGATTACCACCCGAAAGAGGATAGGATCATAAGATTGTGTTAACTGATGAGAAAATCGTGATCAAATTGAAGTCATATAGGTATCCAACATGGTAGAAGGATATTATTGAGAAGATGATAAAGGAAATGTTAGAGGCAAGAGTGATTAGGGACAACAACAACACTTTTTCTTCCCCAATTGTGATGGTTAAAAAGAAGGAAAACTCTTGAAGAATGTGTGTTGATTATATAAGATTGAATCAAGCTACCATCAAGGACAAATTTCCAATGCCAATTATTGAGGAGCTACAAGATGAACTTGGGGAGGCTAAAGTTTTCTCAAAATTAGAGTTGAGATCTGAATATCATCAGATAAGAATGTGGGAAGAAGACATACACAAAACAACTTTTCGAACTCATGAAGGCCATTATGAGTTTTTAGTAATGCTTTTTGGCCTTACTAGTGCTCCGACAATATTTCAAAGTCTAATGAATAAAGTTTTCAAGATGCAGTTGAGAAAGACAATATTGGTGTTCTTTGAAGACATACTAGTCTATTCAAAATATTGGGAGACCCATTTGGAGCACTTGAGGGAAGTTTTACATGTCTTAAGGAGGAATAAATTGTATGCTAAATTAAACAAATGTTGTTTTGGAGTTGGTGACATCGATTATTTGGGTTATGTTATAACAAATGGAGTGATAACTATGGATCCATCAAAGGTTCATAGTATTTTAAGTTGGTCAATTCCTAGTACAGTAAAAGAACTAAAGGGCTTTCAAGGATTGTCCGGATATTATAGAAGATTTATTAAGGATTATGGAAAGATTGCAAGGCCACTTACTGATCAATTGAAAAAAGGAGCTTGGAATTGGGGTAATTTGGAGTCTCAAGCTTTTAAGAGACTGAAAACAGCAATGTGCTCTACTCTAATACTTTTATTACCCAATTTTGAAGAAGAAATTATTGTAAAAACTGATGCATCAGACCTTAATGTGAGAGCTATCCTAATGCAAAAAGGGGAAACCATTGACATATTTTAGCAAGGGATTAGGGAGTAAATACCAAAAATTATCAGTGTATGAAAAAGAAATGATGACTGTATTGATGGCCGTTAAGAGGTGGTTTCCTTATCTAGCTGAAAAACATTTTAAGATTAAGACAAATCATCAAAGCATAAAATTTTTGGCTGACAATCAAGCAATTACTCCTGCTCAGTAGAAATGGGTAGCAAAAATGATGGGGTTTAATTATGAGGTGAGTTATAAAAAAAGGAATAAGCAATGTGGTTGTTGATTGCTTATCAAGGAGGCCTATAGGGGCAAGTTGCTCAAATCTGAATGTGAGTAATATTGCCACTGAAACCTTGAAAAAAGTGGCAGAATCATGGCAACAAGATAATAAGCTCAAGGCTCCTAGGATATGACGCCCTTGAGGCTTTCTATTTGATTGTATTGAAAGGCCCAACGAATTAGAATTTCCCTATTGGGTCGGGTAATTTTGGGGCAAGCGAATCATTCATGATGAAAAGGATGAGCTTCAAGAGAATGATTAATTAATCAAGGAAATTGAAGATGGCAAGAGAATAGGATAAAAATATTTTTGGGATGGTAGACAACTAAAAAGAAAAGGGAAATTGGTGGTGGTAGCAAATGAAAATTTGAGAAAAGAGATTCTGAATTATTTTCACAATCTTTGTGTGGGAGGATACTCAGGTGCACATGCCACTAGTAAAAGGGTGACAAGCATTTTTTATTAGAAGAGGATAAAATAAGAAGTGAAAAATTGGGTTAGGGAGTGTGTGGTATGTCAAAAAAAACAAGGATGAGTTGAAGAATCCAAAGGGATGACTACAACCTTTACCAATCCCTGAAAATGCTTAGGCTTGTACATGTATGGATTTTGTAGAAGGACTGCCTAACTCGAAGAAGAAAGATTGCACTTTGGTTGTGGTTGATAGGCTAACTAAGTATGGGCATTTTGTTGCTATGTCCCATCCTTTTTCGGCCAAAGATGTGGCCAAGGTGTTTATGGAAAATATTTACAAGTTACATAGTTTGCCTAGCTTCATAGTTAGCGATCGAGATAAAATCTTTATGAGTATATTTTGGACTGAGTTGTTTAGTAAAATAAGGGTTGTTGTGACTCCTTCGACTGCATATCATCCGGAAACAAATGGGCAAACCGAAAAGCTTAACAAATTCTTGGAGAGTTACCTAAGGTGCATGACTGGAGAAAGGCCAAAGGAGTGGAGCGATTGGCTTCATTTAGCTGAGCTATGGTACAACACCTCTTACAATTCGGCTATACAGACCACCCCTTATGAAGCATTGTATGGTCAAACCCCTCATGTACATCTGCCCTACATTGCTAGAGATTCTATGGTGGACTCAGTGGACAGAACATTACAGAACAGAGAAACAACCGTTCGAATGCTTCAATTTTAATTAAAAGGGGCTTAAAATAGGATAAAATAATTTGCTGAAAAGAAAAGGACTGAATGTGAGTTTCAGATTGGGGAGTGCGTTTTCCTAAAGTTACAGCCTTACCGACAATAATCGGTTAAGGTGATGAGTTCACAGAAGCTTGTTGCAAATTGGTTCGGACCCTTTGAGATTATAGGGAAAATTGACAAGGTGGCTTATAAGTTGAATTTACCTGCGAATTCAAGGGTGCATTCAGTCTTTCATGTATCCTAATTGAAGAAGAGAGCAAATTGTCACAATCTGAGTTGCCAATTATTGGACCTGATGGAGCTATTAGCAAGGAACCATTGAGAATTCTCCAGTGGAGGATTGGGAAGAGGGGAGGTAGAGCTGTAACAGAGGTGCTGGTAGAATGGTCAAACTCGTTTCCTAAAGATGATACTTTGGAGGTGCTGCATCAACTCCAAACTCAGTTTCCAAACTTTAATCATTGAGGTCAAGGATTCTTTCAGGGAGAATGCTTTGTCAATGACTGGTTTTACTAGTGCTATATATTTTGGCACTTAGAGTTTATGTGCTTATACGCTATCGTTTTGGCAAGTTAAGGTTATGTAAGCTAATGTTGGGTGTTTGTTGGAGTTATCGAATGAATGAAACTCTAAAGGAACCCCCTTTATTTTCTTTATCTTAATCTCAATATAATTCTTGTTCTTTGAGTTTTCTTGTTTTACAAAGGTATCAGAGCCAGACTATCCTTGGACATGATGGACGGCATAGTGACAAGACATCAGGCAACATTGGCGGCCCAAGTTGCGGCGGCGTCTCAAGCGGGGGGAAACCCTGAGCAATCGGAACTTGAGCAGATGGAAAATAGATTGGAAGCTAAGATCGATTCGAGAGTACAAGAGATATATTGGTACATGGAGAGTTCGTACCGATACACAAGGATACCATATCAATATATACAAGGGTCGGTACTTGTATCCACTAAGTATTTTTTCAAAATGATTGATGAGTCTATAGGTTATAAAATCTTAAAATCTAATCCAATAAATACCTAATGATATAAAATGGATTCTTAACTAAGAAAATGATATTTTATTCACTTATAAACATAACGTGTCAATACTTTACGTACGGATGGGTGGCTCGATAACAATAATAACTTTATAGCTTACGATAATTGTTATAATGTTGATGCATGTCGTGTAAGCATTTATGTGGTAGAGTCACCTGAATTGTTGGGATCTTGATATCCAAGACGTGTTGCAACATTATAATATGTTAACTAAATGAACACCACGATAATGTATGATTCAGGCTTCGAGGGATTTCGAGTACAAGTGTACATTATGGTGTTGTATAACCCAAGCTTCACTATAAGTGTATGTATCAATGTTATGTGATCCAATTCTTACTCCAAGTTTGTGAATTGATTGTTATGATATAATTGATGATGATATGATATATTTTGTTGTTGAGCATGTTTTAGGTGATAAGCGGTAGCACCATATATTAATTGATGATGATTTGTGTTGCGTGTAAAAAGTGCACAAATAGTGCAAGTGTACACGTCGCAAGTAATAAAGTGATAAGTATTATCATGTATCGTCTCCACAGGGATTGGTCTACTCAATATATCTTCTCTTGTCTTCTTGCTCTGTAAAAGAAATAAATAAAAATACATGTAATTTGGATTGAGTAAACTAAATAACTTGAAAGCTAAATAATAAGAAAATAATCAATTTAAGAAAGTGGCTAGGATCCAGTTGTGTTGTATAGTGGATTCAATTAACTTATTTTTGTTCAATGCAATCATACAACACTGCCTCGATAGCACTGCAGTTTTATTGCCTCGACAGCGATAAGTGTCATCTTCCACAACAATCCCTTACTCTTGGGTGGATTTTTTAAGGTTCGGCAAAGTGTCATTTGATGACTCCACTTATCCCTAAGTCAAAATACTGTTGATGACCAGTCCTTGATGATACCTCCTAGCGTGAATCAATTATAATCACCAACCAATACCATACTTCTTTTAGCCACTGAAACTCTAACATATCCCTAGGACGAGTTAGTATTTTCCGAATAGGAAAATATTGTACTTATTCCTTTCCTGCAAAAACAAAAAATTGTAGTAAAGCTTGCATTTTCTATAAATATCATCTTTATATGTTACACAAGAAAAGTAACTGAATATCTCACATTAAGTACATGCATTAGTTCAAGTAGGTGTAGATTAAGTGATTATTGTTCATGAAAGGTGTAAAAAGTGATAGTGAATTGAGCACTTATCACACCCCCAAACTCGAACTATTGCTTATCCTCAAGCAATGCAAACCAACAATTTGCCAAACCTTATTCTCTATTGGTCTTACATTTTCATCTATTCTCCCCATCATAACTATGCCTAATCTTAAGCCATAACCTTTCGATTACTCAAGGATTTACCCGGAACCAAGCTATAAGATTTTATGAGTATATGCATTTTTGTGGACAAGTTTGATTAAAGGCTTTATTAGACAAACTCTAAGTTCAAGACAAGTAAACTTGGATTTAGTGTACTCTTCTTTAAACAACAATTTCTTGAGCCAATTTTGGGCACCTTAAGGATTGTGTTTTCTCATCAAATTTTCCTTCTTTCTTTTGATAGTCTTTTTAGCATACTAGAGCCAATTTTGGGCACCTCTAGCACGAAGAAGAGTGATTCCTAGAGCCGGTGATAGGAACCTCTAGTCACATTTCCAATAATCTAAGTCTTTATCACCTAAGTTCATTAAAAGAATTCCTAGAATCCAATAAGTCTCAAAAGTGTTTTTAGGATTAATCTTATAGCAAGCTTCTAAGTTTTGTTCCTTAAGTATTCTAAAGTTAAGCCTTCTAAACAAGACCTAACAATGGTAAGGGGAAAGATTTCTATAGCCTAAAAAGAATAAACTAAGGCAATATTGATGAAGAGCGGTGCAAAAGTATGGAAAATAATTCAAGTAAGGTGGGGGACAAAAAATTTTCAAAAACAGCTTAAATACTTCCTTTCATGGCAAGGTCGCGACAGTGGATTATCTCGGCAGTGTGTCTACACCCCCAAACTCGAACCGAGCATTGTCCTTAATGCTTATATCAATGGCACAAAGCAGGAAAAAATATGTAAATAAACAAGTAAAGATATATAAAAGCAACATAAATATGTAGAAATTAAATAGACTCTGAAGAACTGCTGTCGATAATCAGTTTTCGTGGCCTTGATGTTGACTGTTTCATTTTTTGTGATGGTGATGGCTGAGTTTTGGCTTATCGGGGCGACTGAACTTTTGTAGATGGTGTCCGTTGCACTGGAGCGTCCACTTCTTATCCTTCTTCTTCTTCGATAATTTCTTCGGTAAGCATTATATCCGTCCTACCATTATCTTCAACATTCATTGCCTCGGCATATTGAGTACTTGACTCGGAAGCGGTTGAAGATTGATGCACTTAGGCATCTATTTCTGTCGAGAGACTACCCATGATGATGGGGGATCCTGGTGGAATGCTAAAGACTACTCTCCTCTTAGATGGTCGTCGGATAGCTGAAGATGCCGCAACAGTCTTTGCTGGCTGTGATAGGCCAGCAACATAGAATGGTTGCTGTGGTCTAGTAGGGAAGAATGGTCGTGGTCCTCCTGGTGCTGGAGTCGTCTCGGTGTAGGGTGCAGCTGTGACAAACATGTTATTGGGGAATTCTGGAAACTGCACCCCTTGGCTGGGAAAATTATGGAGCATCATCTAAGCTAGTGTGTTGTTGAAGTCTCTTTGATGCTTCATGTACCGTTGTTGTCTTAGGTCCATGGTTGTCATCCTTTGAAGTATCTCCTTGTAGGGATTTGTCGCGGTAGTGATATGAGCAGCGTCAGGTATGTCTACCGTGAACTGGGCCCCGACAGTTGTGTTAGTAGTGTATTGTTATGGAGTTGTTTGGACTAGTTCTGCCTAGGTGATCTGCATGATCTTATGGCATAACTCCCTTGTCCACCTGCGTCTTTGAGTAATGAATTCATTCGTATCCACCATTGGTACACCTAGAGCAATACAAATACTCGTAATTAAGCAAGGAAAATATAAAGTTCCTTTGTCCTTCTTACCGTACTCGTAGATTTCTCTTAAGATTATCTCTCCAACGTTGATGCTTCGTTTGTTGATGATTGATTGAATGAGCATCAATCTTCTTCGGTCGACCGTGTTGTTGTAGGAAGTTGGGATGAGGTGTCTTTTGAAAAAAGTATTCCATAGCTTGGCCTTAGGCCTAAGATTCTGCCTTGCCATCGATCCTCTATGAGCACCGGTTTCCCAATTTGTATTGTCGTAATAAAGGTCGTCTTTGATCAGCTCATAATCTTCGTTGGTGATGTCCTCCATGAATAAAGAATGATCATCACGAATTGGTGTTAGGCCGTAGAAAAGATTTATTGTCTCGGTATCAAGTTTGACCGGCCTGCCTCGATAGTGGACATACAGAGAGTCCTTGCTTGGTCCGTGCGCATAAAACTCTCGTACGATTGTGGCATTGGCTTGGGTAGGTTGAAGGCAAAAGATTTGTCATTCTTGGTACTTGATCTAATCGAACAAGTAATGCTCGATTCCATAGTTCTCTTTATCAGAGTGTTGGAATCCTTGTTCTTCCCATAATTATCGAGCAATGAAGGATCTGTTAAATCGTTCTTCAACGGCGGCGAGTGCGAATCTATTGTATGAAGCCATAGAGATAAATAGTAGAGAGTTTCTAAAGATCTTGGAGATGATCTTGGAGAATTTCTAAAAGTGTTAAGAGAGCTTGGATATTAATAGAGAGTAATACAAGAGAGAGTTTAAGTAAAAAAATTCTAAAGATTCAAGAATGCAAGATTAAATAGTTCAAGAAGGAGAATATGCTTATAAAGGCCTCGACCTTGTAGCCGTTTGAATCAACTAGCCGTTAACAATTACTGTCGTTAGCCTCTACTACCGCGGTGAAAATTTCGACAGACTAGTCGTTACACTGTTCTAACTGTTGGAGGTTGCTGTAGGCCTGACATTTTTTACTGCCAAAGCAACAAATTTCCTGCTATGAACATCTTCACCTTCATTCTTGTTTATTGTCCTAAAAAAATCAACACAAAAAATAATTAAATAAAAAAATATAATAATAAAAATTAACTCTAAACTAAAACTAATCCTAAAATAAAATAAAAATAAGATAAAGAGATTAATTCATGATTGGAGTGTATGTAAGTGCATCTCCTAAAGTGAAGGTCTCTATAGTCCTCATCTCATGTTGGCCAGTATCATGCTTCAATAGTTGGACATTCTATTTGAATTCATGTCCATCCCTTCTTGATTTGATCTTTACTGCACCATGTGGTTCTGACCATTTGGACCTGAATGTGCCTGGACAATGTGTTATCCTATTGGCTTCCTCCACCTATGGTGTTTCAACATTGTCTAATATTCTGCTAGAACAAGCGTCAATTTTACAGTCGAGCGTACTATCTAAGCAGTGGTTGCTGAGACAGGATATTTTGCTACCTGCATCTGTGTTGTGGATAACTTTGCACTCATCTAGATCATCATGTCTTTTCAAATCATGGAAAACATTGAGTTTGACTTGCTGGCCGTTAACCCTCATTGTCAACTCTCCTTTTTCCACATCTATAAGAGTGCATCCAGTGGCTAGAAAAGGTCTCCCCAATATGATCGGTGCATTGTCATCTTCTTCACAATTAAGAACAAAAAACTCAGCGGGAAAAATAAATTTATCCACTCTTACCAATATGTCCTTGATTTTTCCTTCAGGTTGCACATACGATCTATCTTCTAATTGGACTATCATGGTTGTAGGTTTTGCCCTTCCTATTTCAAGCTTTTGGATGACAGATTTAGGCATCAAGTTTATGCTTGCTCCAAGGTCACATAAGGCCTTTCCTTTATAGTGGTTTCCTATCACACAAGGTATAGTAAAGCATTCAGGATCTTTCAATTTAGGAGACATACGATTATGAAGCATTGCCATACATTCTTCAATTGCAGCCACTGTTTCAAACATACCAAGTCTTTTTCTTTTAGACACAATGTCTTTTAAGAATTTGGCATAGTTTGACATTTGTTCAATTGTTTCCACAAATGACAAGTTGATGTGGACTTGCTTCAAGATATCTAAGAATTTTTTAAATTGGTGGTACTGTTTCTGCTTTATTAACCTTTGTGGGAAAGGTGTTGGTGGCCGTATTTCCTCCAATGTCTCATTAGTTTGGAATTTAATACCTAGCACTACTGGGTCTTTTGCTGTCTCGGCGACTTGTCAAGGTGTTGCCGAGTTCTCTTTCGGGGTAGTGTTTTCTGCTGGGATTTCTGTGGTATGATCTTTTGGTTCAGCATCCAAGTCCTCTTTGTCCGATTCTTCTTGTTCTATTGTTGAGACTTTGTCTGCTGAGTTTCCTAACGTTTCCTTAAGTTGTAGACAACACCTAGTAGTGATTGTCTTACATTGTTCATGGCCTATTACCTTTGCAACTTCAGTATTGATAGGTAATCCTCCTTGTGGTCTAGTGTTCAGGTTTTGAGCAAACTGTTCAACCTGAGTTTCTAGTGATTTAATTGTTCTCTTGATTTTGCAACCTTATCTTAGTTCTATTTATGAATGCATCTGTTCTTTTGATGAAATTACTATTCTCTTCCATGTATGATTCTGTTTTCATCATAAAGGCCTTAAGAGAATTTTCCAGTGAATTTACAGGTTGCTGCTGATGCATCTGTTGCTGTGGTAGTGATTGTTGTACTTGTTGCTGCGATAGATGTTGCATTTGTATCGGTTGCTGGAAACCTGGAGGTTGAGTAGTTGGATTCAGCGTATTGTTGGGTTACTCCATGAGAAGTTGGGATACCTTTTCCATGTTGGATTGTATGTGTTGGACATCATGTTGTTCCGGTTTTAGTTTCCAACATATAGGCTATATTCCTGATTCTGCATACATTCATAAGAACTATGGTTACCTCCACATAAATTGCAGAAAGAATCTATTACCTTAACCTCAAAGGTATTGTGCTACATTTGCATGTTTTGAACCATCTTAGTAAGAGAGATCAATTTTGCTTGCACTGAATTGGATGTTTCCAACTCATTCACTGTAGCTTGACGTCTTACTCCTTCTCGCCTAGATGTAGAGAATTGAAAGTCGTTCTTTGCGAGTTTGTTCAAGATTTTAATAGCTTCCTCCAGTGCTTTGTCAAAGAGTGCTCTATTGGTAGAGGCATCTAACATAGTCACTTGTGACCATAATGGAAATCCATGCAAATGACACTTGTGCAGTAGCTCCCTATAGCGCTCACATGCCTCATACATAGGTTCACCATCTATCTACCGAAAAGAAGTAATTTCATTACGAATATGATCATATAAGTTAGTAGGATTAAATTGTGTAATGAAATCACGACAAAGTTCACTCCAAGATCCTATAGATCCTACTGGAATAATATTCAACTAGGTTTTTGCCCAATTCCTCAGTGATTAGGGAAACAGTTTCAATCTCAAAACATCTTCATGGACTCCTTGGATTTTGAATGAATTATAGATCTCCATAAATTACTTGAGATGTTTCCTGACATCTTCTATCAAAGACCCACCAAACTGTCCAATAGTATTGAGCATATTGAACATGACAGGTTTTAGTTCAAAGTGGTTTGCTTCTATTTCTGGTGTAACTACTCCAACATTTAACCCATTAAAATCCTCTTCCAGAAAATCTCTGACAGTGAGCTGTCGTGGCAGTGGTGGCGGCGGAATGCCTTCATTGCCAACGTGTAAATTCTGCTCTGCTGGATTATCTGTCATAGCTGCTTGGATTTGTCTCCTCAACCTTTGAAGTGTATGTTCAATCTCTGGATCTAGATCGTACAAAGGATTGGTTGGGTTTGCCCTGGTCATACATCAAAAACAAACCAAAGTAAAATAAAAAATAATTAAAAATAACTAAAATAAAGAAAATAAAGAAAAAAAATTAGTTGTCAATCCTCGGCAACGGCGTTAAAAAACTTGTTGCGTGTAAAAAGTGTGCAAATAGTGCAAGTGTACACGTCGCATGTAATAAAGTGATAAGTATTATCGTGTATCGTCTCCACAGGGATTGGTCTACTCAATATGCCTTCTCTTGTCTTCTTGCTCTGTAAAAGAAATAATAAAAACACATGTAATTTGGGGTTGAGTAAACTAAATAACTTGAAAGCTAAATAATAAGAAAATAATCAATTTAAGAAAGTGGCCAGGATCCAGTTGTGTTGTATAGTGGATTCAATTGACTTGTTTCTATCCAATACAATCATACAACATTGCCTCGACAACACTGCAGTTTTACTGCCTCAACAACGATAAGTGTTATCCTCCACAGCAATCCCTTACTCTTGGGTGGACTTTACCAAAGTTTGGCAAAGTATCCTTTGATGACTCCGCTTATCCCTAAGTCGAAGTACTGTTGATGACCAGTCCTTGATGATACCTCCCGGTATGAATCAATTATAATCATCAACCAATCCTACACTTCTTCTAGCCGTTGAAACTCTAACCTATCCCTAGGCCGAGTTAGTATTTTCTGAATAGAAAAATATCGTACTTATTCCTTTCGTGAATCTAACTCTCCCGATATTAGATAAATAGATTACTCATAAACTTATTCTCCCGAGCTTGAATGCAAGAACAAAGAATGGCAAAGAATAAGCAAACCTTGATATTTTATTGCATTGAAACAAGAAACAAAGTTCAATCTCTTCTCACTAATACTCTAGAACTTTCATCTAAGACTAAAAGAAATTAGAACATAATAGAAAATAAAGAAAAACTCTAAAACCTAAGATGAACTCTCTTTGATCAAGTCTATGTGTCTTGTGCTCTTGGGCGGCTATGGTTTATATAGGCTTGGCCTAGGGCAAACCTTTCCTAAGTAGGAATACAACTTAGAGTAGAACACAAGTCAAGTACATAAATAAAAATATTTGTTTTATTTACAAGTTTATTCCCATTAGGATTATTTTCCTGCATGGTCTTTTAATTGGGCTTTCCATGAGCTCCCCAGCTCCGATCCTTGTGCTGCTTGTCCAGAAACCTCCACCTCATTTTTCTCTTCAGCTCGCCTACAATATCGGTACTTGTCCTTCAGCTGCTGCCTCGGCATCAGGTCTTGCCGCGACAATAGATTTTCCTGTAAAAACACAAAAGTGCAGTAAAGCTTGCATTTTCTATAAATATCATCTTTATATGTTACACAAGCAAAGTAACTGAATATCTCACATTAAGTACATGCATTAATTCAAGTAGGTGTAGATTAAGTTATTATTGTCCATGAAAGGTGTAAAAAGTGATAGTGAATTGAGAACTTATCAATTTGCATGAAGCATAATAAAGTATAAGTGTATCCACTTAGTTTTATGAGCTCAATGTTCGGAATCATTATTTTCGTTCCTAGATTTTAGGTTGTTGTATTGCATCAACATTGCCTCATTGAATGTAGGACTTCAATTCATCAACGTGCTTCAAGAGTATTATACTTACAATATATTTATAGGATCCTGATTTTATGTCTGTACCATTTATTTTAAATTTATATGACCATATCGATTGATTTACATTATTTTATTTTAAATTGGAGTTTCTTTTGTAAATAATTTAATTATTTTATATTATTTCTATTTAAAACGTTAATAATTTATGAAATTTAAATATGAATTGGGCTAAACCATGTTAACAAAATTATATTTATAAATTGGATTTGAAACTCAAATACGATGATATGTTTAAAACGTTACATCAAAAAGATTTTTAAAATATCTTGTTGCAAAGTGATATTTGAGTATGAAAAATAAGCTGGAATATAGTGGTTTCGGAGGCTGTGGTATCTCTCGTGTTGAGGGATATCACGGACCTTGAGGGCTCCAAAGGTTAGCCTTCGGGGAAAGGCAGACATCAAGTGCAGCTCTAGATGAATTTCTGAGGCCTAAAAACCTTTATACCAGAATATAATGTGGAGATGATGGTTTTCAAAGGTGAGTATTTTGGAGGCGTTTAAGGGGTAAAAATCCTATGTTTTTTTATCATGCCTTCAATCATGTTTTTTATTGAAATTTTTTATAAAAATAAATTTTAAATCCTAATCTTTATTTTTTATATTCCAAACCCTAAATTTTACACCCTAAACTCTACACCCTTCCCTTACTTAAACCCTAACCACAACCCATAACCTTAAACCTTAAACCATCTAATTTGAAGTGGAAGCACGAATAGAGGCATAGAAAAGAGGTAGACGATTTGCACCCGTGTTTAAAGGTAAAAATCATCTGTCTTTTTCACATGCCTCTTTTGAAAATTTTCTAAAATTTTTAATTTTTAACTCTAATCCTTATTTTCTATATCTTAAACCTTAAACCCTAAAAATATATCATACCCTTAATTTTCTAAACCTTAACCACAACCACTAATAGAGGTATGGAAGAAAGCATGGCAAAGAGGTAGATAATTTCCAGTGGGGGTTCTAGACAAGCACAATAGGAGCGACCGCACAAGGCCCTTGATAAAAAGAGTCCCAAAATATTGATAAACTATATTCATTAGACAATATTAATATCAAAATTCATTATAAAAGTTTTGGAAATACTAGTTATAATTATTAAAACATTATAATTGTTTCTTAAATGTGACAATTGATTATTCCTATTACTATTGATTTTGTAGAATTAATGAGATTCTAGACAATCGCAATAGAAATAATCGCGTAAAGTCCCCTAAAAAAACAATTACTTTTAAGGATCATAGTTTTAGAACTAATGAAGGTTATGAACGATTGCTTTTAAGGATCATATTTTAATAAATTACATAAAGTTTTTTTTTGAAAGATGGATATTATTAGAAAATAAAAACTCTATAGCAAGTGCCTCATTAAAAAACCTCCCTAATCCTAATTGGAGGAAAAAGAATGCTCTTACTAGTAAGAAATCAAGATAAAGTTCAAAGTTTTACATCCAAATACCACAAACTTACACATTTTAACACCAACCTTAAATACAAACCATTTCGACCCTATTATGCCATTTTGAAATTATCTGTGATCCTAAAAGTATAAGTTGAACTAAATCAATTCTACCTGTCTATTAAACTCAAACACTCTACTTAAAATTCTGCATCCCATCCCTTTTTTTATCCCAAAGGAATAGTCCTCAAAATCCCACTCTTTGCCAATCTATCCGTAGTGTAATTTGTTTCCCTTGACACCAATTGATTAGACCAAAGAAAACCTGCACATAGATTCAAGCACTCAACAATAATATCTTTAAACACAGTAAGAGCAGACTTTGGATTAAAAATCCAGTCAACACAATTCGAACAATCTGTTTTCAGCAACAACTTACGACTTCCACCACCTCGATTGCCTATATAGGAATATTGCTTCTTTCAGAGCTAGTAACTCGGTTGTAGCTGCATCAATAATACCAACAGATTTAGAAAATATTAAAAAGTCGAGTTCTCCCAATTTGTAAGTATTCCTCCAATTTCAGCTTTTCCGAAACTCCCTTTTGTAGCTCCATCGACATTAAACTTCAGAAAGTATAAAAGGGGTTACCAAACGCATTTCATCTTAAATTTTCTATCAATATTCAGGCTTTTCAACAAGAAAAGAGATTGTAAAATATCATCCTTAGAAGCTAATGACAAAGGCCATTTCGCTTTGCACCACCACCCAATTCTAGATAAATAAATATCGAATAACCGATTCACAACGACTTGAGTATTTTTGAACACGATTTCATTCCTATATAGCCATATTAACCAAGTAAAACAAAAGAAACATAACTTCCATACCAGACTTGAATTCAAAGGGCAGTCAATCGAAACCCACTATACCAATAAGGCTTTAACGTTTTCTAGCATTACAAAAGTAATCCCCTAATAATTAAAACATCGATTCCAAATATTCCAACTTACGTCGTAGTGGAAGAAAATATGGTCTACCGTTTCGATAGCTCTATTGCAGAAAGGACAATATAACCCAAACTGAACACTAATTCCTCTTTTAACCAATTCGATTTTCGTAGAAATCCTTCCGTGCATCATTCTTCATACAAATGCTTTAACTTTTGGTGGAACAATATTAGATCATACTATATTTCATATCTCTTCTTTCAATCTGTCATCAAAGGAAGCTAGATTTCAAAGAGCTTTCGCAGAGTAAATGCTGTTAGAAGCCCCCACCCATCGAAGATTATCACATGGTAACTGCCCCAAACTCACTAAACTTATACTATGAACAAAATTTTCCCATACGGTTACTTCCCAATCAAATAGAGGTCTACGTAAATTGATCTTCCACTGCCATTTTCCATTCACATATTGTCCGAAATCAGCAATGACATCCGACTTTGTCATAGCTAGAGTAAATATCTTAGAAAACATCTTTTTTAAAGGGGAATTACAGACTCTGATAATATCCATCATGTTTAAGTTGAGGTATATTAGTTTTCAGTTAAAGTTTTTACACGTAAATGTCTTAATGTTCTTAAACCCTAACTCTTAATTTATTAAATAATGTAAAATAATAGTAAATTTAGAAAATGTATTGGACCAGATTTGAGTCTTAAATGATAAAGTTCACCTTCAACCAATACTTTAAACGAATTTAGTTATATTTTGTTCAGAACTATTTTTTATACTTAATATTTAAATCTTTATAAGTTTAGATAAAACTTTAAAGTTATACGGGTGACATGGATATAAACATGTGAAAGCAAATTTATTCTCTTTAAAAATTTAAAATTCGTATATAATTTTTTTAAAAAAATATTAAAATATATTCCCTAAAGATTTATAAGTTCAACCCTTAGCTTAAACTAAACTCATAGGTTGTCCTGTTTGGCTGGTTAAACAATGCCAATATCTATCCACGTGAATTGACCAAAAAACTAACATCTATTCATGTGATATATACATATATTATTCTTGTTTGGTAATGAATAGATAGTTGACACCTAGTAATTGATTAATTAATTCTATTAATCGATTTAATTAACGTATTGTATTAGTTAATTGTATAAAAAAATTAAACAAGCAAACTGACATATAAGAAAATATTATGTCCCATACTTATTTGAATAGTTTATTGGTTATTAATACTTTGTATTAATATAATATTACTAATCATATTATAAAAAATATTTTTAATATAATAAGATGAAAAATTAAAATAAAAAAATGTTATATAGATTTAAGTTATTCGAAGATTTTTCATAATTGTTAAAGGTAAAAAGATTTTTATAATTCTTATGTTAAAAAATTTAATTTTAAAAAAAAAATTATATTAACAGCTTTTTCAAAATTAAAAGTTTCACTCTAAACCATTATTCATAAAACATTCAAATTAATAGATTTGATTGTTCAATTAGTTCAAATCTCTATTTTATTCAAATCGTTATTTATCAAATATGATCATCGATTATTGAATATTTATGATATAAGATCGTTAATCTTAGACAGCTGTTGATACTTGAAAATCTGTCAGAAGCCGGTGAAGAGTAAACATCTTGAAGTTTTAGAAAATTTGCAAATCTCAAGGAAGCTTTTGGTATATTCAACTGAAGTGGTCAATGAAGACAGATCAGAAATGAAAACAAATGGATGAAATTTAAAGGAATTAGCCAGAAAAATTTGGTTCATATCCTGTTCATGGTTCTTCGTGTTTATACTCGATTAATCTGTCGAACCGTGTCATGTGAGCTCGATTCTGCCAAACAATTTCCAGATGAATTTGTGTAGTTGTGCATCGTTTTGCCCTCAAGACCATGTTTGCCAAAAGAAAAAGAACAATTCAGATAAACAACAATCTGTTCTAGTAGTCCTTAACCTATTCTGTACCTGCAGATTCCCACAAGTATAGAAAAATTGAAACTTTCCAAATACATGTGGACAAGGGAGGCAATGCCAATCATAAGCAGCAGCAAAGGAGACAACCAGTTCTTAGATGCTTTAACTTAACTTATTCATTAATCCATGTTCACCACTTTAAACATATGTAAATTTCCTTTTTTTATTATTTTTGAAGATGTAAGAGATTGATTTCAAGACAGCAGCGTGTTAAAAGCCTAAAATACTCCTTTCAAGCACAATCCCCTTGTCTTTTTAGGTTTTAGGGTTTATACTATCTCAAAAGAAGATAATGGAATAAAGGGATATCCGCAAAGTAAAGAAAAATCGGTATACCAACAAGTTGGTCTAAGCGGGGTAAGCAGTTTGGTATCGTTTGAATAGTTATTACTCTCTTTTGGGTCTTCAATATTTTGTTGTTTTCTTCATGGGGCTGAGGTTTTAAGACCTAAATTAAATGACTATCCTTAACAGCCAGTTGTCTAGGATGATTGAAAGCCCAACATCCCACATCATCTAGTTAATTTCATTGTTTGCTGTTTGAGTACCAGAAACCAGCAGTATTCAGAATCCTGAAGCAGCAATGTTCTCCTGGCAATACCTGCTAGTCATAATGTCTTCATTTGGTGAGCTAGCTGCTGATTATAAAAAGGTCATGTATATAGATTCCTTAATTGGCATAAGGAGATGAGAATCTATTGAAACTAGTTAATTGCCAAGATTTTGAAGATTTGATTAAGCTAGAAATTATCTCTTCATAATCTGATCAATGGTGGAATTTGAACCAGAATCCACAATCCATTTGACAAAATTACTATTGGCAATAAAAGAAACACTATCTGCATGTGTAGTGCTCACTATAATCTGATCAATGGTCGAATTTGAATCAGTTCCTAAACTGATTTTGGAAGAAGATATTTGCATTTTTCTAGGTCGTAAGGATCGTATCCTAAACTGATACCATGTTAATAAAGCAGGACAAGGGAGTAGACTTGAGTTTTCTTATTCTCACTTGATGTAAAAATATCTCCATTTTACACGGTATAATCGACACCAACCCTCCCTTTGTCGCCCCAAAAGGTTTTTTTACAATAACCATGACATTCCATCAAGGCAAACAACTGAACAAGGGACCATGCATCAGGTGCATAAAATTATTCTTGCAAGGCAGGGAATGTTCTTCCCATTTCGTAGTCTATTTGATATAAAACTATTTTTTCCCTTTGTCTTTGATTCAGAAATTGTTTGATTCCATACTATGGAATGATTTTAGGTCTATTGGGGATGCACCAATGCAATAAACACTTGGTTCTGAATGGGAAACATGGAAGCATAAAGTTACGAAATGGTTCTTAACATCTCACCCTGTATCTACTGCTGGAGTTACTGATCATCAGAACAGTGATGATCACTTGAACAAAAGACTTCAAGTTAGCAGGAAGAGGCACAAGCTTGAAGTTCGCCGTGCAGAGACACATGCCTCCCAAATGCAAAGCAATGGTTCAGATCAAACTATGACTGTTGAAATTGACTCATGTTCTTTCAGTGCCGGGATGTTGTAGATGTCAACATGCCAACAGCGGGACTTTGTAAAGCAAGGTACCAGTGTGCTTGGTACTAGATGCAAGCACAGGTCGTTGTATGGCTATTCATTCTGCAAGAAACACGGACCGAAAACAAATGTAAATAATGTCTTGCATTCTCCAGAGAACACACTAAAAAGGAAGAATGAGAAGATCATTCCCAGTCCGAGGCCACATGTTGCATATATATAGTTTTGGTGGGAAAAAGTGAAAGTCCCCTGCAACTGCAAGTGGAGCCATTATCAGTAATTGAGAGTGATGCATTCCAGGGACTAAACAGCTTAATTGAGAAACCTGAATATTCTGGTAAAGATCATGATATCACTGAATTACTGAATTGCATAGGCTTATTTCCCATAGTGGTTTTGATCCTTGTCATGGAAGCCCTAAGCGGCATCCATTATACTGTGATAAGTACCTTCCCAGTTGGCTCAAGCATGCTAGGAATGGTAAGAGCAGGATAGTATCCAAAGAAGAGTTTTTAGATCTTTTGAAGGACTGTTAATCACTAGAGCAAAAACAGCATTTACATCAAGCATGTGAACTTTTCTACAAGCTCTTTAAAAGTATTTTCTCTCTAAGAAACTTAGTTCCTGTGGAAGTCCAACTTGAATGGGCCCTTTCTGAAGTATCAAAAGATTTGAAAGTTGAAGAATTTATGATGCAATTGGTTTACAAGGAAAAGGATGCCCCTGTTCCAATTCAACATGCTGTTCTGAGACATGTGATCATGTATATCGCTTTGATAATGATTATGAAGATGCAAGAGACATATATGGGAAATCCATGTCTGGTAGATTTTCATACGATGACAGGTCGAATTGTCTTGGAGGTACTCTAATTCTTGTTCCATCAACCATTACTATTCTCAGCCTCAAGCATCACAGTTTTGCTCGCCAAATCTTGTTAACCATCAAGTTATTGTTGACAGCATGGATTGTCAACGTGCTCGCATTGGTCTCTATGCCAGTCAAGATGTAAGCAATTATCAACATCATAAATTAAAAAAAAAAAATGCCCCCTCTAGCCACGCTTTTAACTGACAAATATCGATTGGTGGCAATGGAATTAATTATGCAGAGGCTCCAGACAGAACGTGCAACTTTCAACTTTTGACATGGAAATTCTACCATTGTACCCTACGCAAATTTCTTCTTCCTAAACGAGCTTCAAGAAAACAGGTGAAACAGTAGAGATTTTTTCAGGCTTTACACATTGTATCAGGTTCTAGGTTGATAGCTTAGCCTAAGAATATTAGAAAGCAGATCTTTCTGATGCATGAATTGCCTCTTCTAGTAGCTACGCGTCAGCCTTATAAGTGACAAACTCTGGTTTGTTCTCTCTATCGTCCGAAACTCACTGATCAACCATGGTGCATTGTTTAGGGCTGTTATGCTTGTGATGGACTCCATCATACTTGTAATCTAAGGTATATAGTGCTAAACTATATAGAGATTGAAGCAGGCAAATGACAGAAATAAGGTGTTTGATAATATTTGTTTAGGGTTTCTTATATTAGATTTGGAGAGTAAATGATATCATAAACATGGCACATGAGTTGAGCTCCACCAAGGACAACCCATCTGGTGCAGTGGGGCAAATTTCCATTCACGCCATCTTTGCAAATGGTTTTCCTTTTGGAAGCACTGATGATGAAAGACCATCTTTTGTATTGCTTTTTTCATCATTGCTGAAAACTCCATTATTGCCTTGCACCACTAACAGACTTTTAGAGGGGAAACAGTGAGTGTTGGAAAACAAAATGAAAATATTGGCAGACCCAGGGGTGGCAAAGGGGATGGTCCCAACTACAAAACTCAGTCAAAAAGATTTTGAAGAGCATGTTTTATTGTTTGGACTTTTATTGTTAAAGAACATTAAATTTGAATCCCATAAGCATAGGTTATAGACTTAGAACAAGGAATTCAAGTTTGTCATTTTCACTGTGCCTAATTTGTCATTTCAAATCCCCAGCATTGTCAAAGAGACGGCTGGATTTTAGCTTAGGATGCCTCATTGAATTTCCCCTCATGACTAGCCGCGATAACGAGCTGAGTCGAGTTTGAGTCTAGTCAGGTTCAGCTTGGTTTCGAGATTCGCCGAGCTCGAAATTTTAGGTTCGAGGCTCACCGAGCTCAGAAATAATATTATTGGACTCGGCTCGGGTTAAAAGTTCATAAAGCTCGACTCGGGCTTGTCAGGCTCGGCTCGACCCCAAATGGACAATTTTGTTATAATTTTATAAAAACGATAGAGCCTCGTTAAAAACCCTTTTCATAACTGACTCCGAAAACAAAATACAATATTGAGAAAGGAAAAAAGTGTCTAAATTATTTTGATTTATTTATTTGTACTGGATTTCTCTTATTTTATTTTATTATTTTTCTTTTGCTAAAAAGATTATTTTTAGTATATATGTAGCAAATATATAATATAATTATTTTGAGCTTGTTCTCGAGCTTTTCGAACCGAGTTTGGATAGGTTTGACTCGTTAAAGTCTCAAACCGAATCCGAACTCAAGTCGAATTCACTCAAGCCGAACTTTGACCGCATCAAACCCAAATAACTCGCGAATCGGTTAGACTTATTATCACCCCTCAACGATGAAAATGACATGAGTCTTGAAATTAGGAAATATTGTTCAGATTATGTTGTAAAATTTTTTGTTGTATTAATGTAGATTAAATACTTCTTTATTTCATGAACAAAAAATAATTGAACAATAATAGTAGAATAATAGGCGACTTAAAAAATTAATTTAAAGATAGTTGTTTGAAGTTATTGAAATTTTCAGACTACTTTCTTTTATGTTTACATGTAACCATCGAAATTTTTTGACATAATATAATATTTTATTGTTTGGTATTGTTGTTAAATAATAATTTTAAAAAGATAAAATATTTATTTTAAATATTATGTTATAAATTTAATTTATATCATTTTAAATTGTATTTTATTTAATTGTATGTAAAATATATTAATTTATTGTAATTAAAATATTAAAATTAATTTATAGTAATTCATTATTAATAACTTTTTATATTGAATAATTTTTTAAATATTCTAAAGATGATTACAAGATAGTATTTATTTATATATATTTTTAATTTTTTTAAAAATTAAATAATTTTAAAAAATATAAATTCTAAATACATTATAACAAATTAATGCAATTTATTTATAAATTTAATTTAAATATAGAAAATATAAGTTGAAAATAAATTACATGCTCATATAATTAATATAAATATTAATATATTATCCTATATATAAAATAAATTAAAAAATATTTTTTTTTGTTCTCTTTCTCCCAACCTCCCCTTCTACTCATTCCATTGATTTCTTTCCATTTCATATATATTTTAATTTTTACAATTAGTTTGTTTTTTTTTAAAGTAAGGCGGATTAAAAATGTGACGACACCAAAATTATTATAAAATTATAAAAATTTTAGTATCAATTTTTTGATTTATATCAAAATTTTTATATTTTTTTAAAAAATTTGATACATACTTAAATTTTTACGTTTTAAAGTTAAAAAACTTTTATAAAATATTTAATATATACTAAAATTTTTATAAAAAATTCAACATATACATAAAAATCTATTAAAACTATTAAAAAATTATAATAATTTTGGTTCCATCCTCTAGAATTCCCCAATTAGCTTAGCTTTTTTATTTTCAACTTTGGTCTGTTTAAAACGTTATTTTTAGTCAAAAGCTCGCCCAAAACACAATACTAAACGAAGCCTTTAGTCATTTCAATCAACTCAGAGTCGCCATGAAAACAACGTTCACTCTTGCATAGAAAATCCAATACCGGATCATGAAAGCAACCCACAAATTATATGGGGTTTGGCACTTCTCTCTCTTCTTAAATAATGAAAAGGTAGAAAATTTGGAAGGTAGATGATTAAAAAAAGCAAACTTATTTGATGACGAAGGAAGCGTTTTTAAGACGAAAGACGGAACATATTCGGGTGGCACTGATTAAAGCCATGCAAAAAGTAGAACACTGAGAGAAACAATGTTGGAAAAGCTAACCAAACCGCATCAAGTGGTTCTTTTTATTTTCACTTTAGCTGTTGATGTTTTATTTTTTTACAGAAAATAATATTGGCAAGTGGCACTTTACTCATCATTCTGCCCTGGGCGAAGTACGAATTGAATTGATCCTTTGATGCTCGACACCAGAGCACTTTCACAGTTCACTCAATCATTTCAAGCTCCCGTGGGATTTAAGGGCAGAAGCCAGGTTAAACATTAACAGCGACCTTTCTTCAGCTGAGGTTTTAGTGTTTGTAAGTTTCCAAGATTCCCTTTGCTGGGTATTAAAAAAGGTACTATTTTGTTATGCTTGTGTCTCATATGGATTGATAACAAGAGTTTTCAAGTTTCTTTCTGAATCCCCCTTTTCCCTTTTGTTTGTTCTATCTTTGGTCATAGGAGAATCTGTAAAGGTTTTATCTTTTTCCCCTTCACATATCTTTTTGGGATTTCTTGTTTTTGTATTGCTGATGTAGTAAGTATCTTGAAGAAATTTTAAGACTTGCTTGATTTAGGTAGTTATTGAAGTTTGTTTTGTCTTAGGAAAGCTGCAAGTTGTGGGTGCTTGAAACTGTTGTTGGTGTTTTCACTTTAGTTGGGTTTCTGCACAATTTTCTTGCAGTGATGCTTTGAATTGTACTAAAAATGGCTGAAATTAGAGTTAGTAAGGTAGAGCAAGGCCAAACCAAGATTAGAAATGTTCCAATTGCAGTGACCCCTGAAGGTTTTTGGTGTTGTCCCTCTCCTGCTGGGTTTCAAAAGACTCTCAAATCACAAAATGCTCTAAATAAACCCAAATCACCTCCACCGCCACCCAAGTCTAATGTTCAGAAGAAACAAATCCCACTTGCGGAGAAGGAACCGATGATCGCCCCAATGAAGCCGGTAGCTACCTCCAATGATCAAAGAAGTTTTACCCCAGAGAATCCTGGTATTGGTGCACCGATCATTCTGGAGAGACCAGTAAGGCCTAAGGTAGAACATGTCCCTAGGAAAGTGGCAATTGAGTTTGGGGAGCCAGGGACCAGTGATATGAAGGTGGTTCTGCTTGGGAAACAGGGGTATTGTGTTAAATTGAGTGTCCACAAGAAAGTGCTATTGGAGAATAGCAGTTTTTTCACTGAAAAAATTTCTCAACAAGAGCCTGGTTTGTGTTGCCTTGAAATCGATGACTGCAAGGATGCTGAA
This sequence comes from Abelmoschus esculentus, assembly GCA_035048815.1. Classification (NCBI taxonomy): domain Eukaryota; kingdom Viridiplantae; phylum Streptophyta; class Magnoliopsida; order Malvales; family Malvaceae; genus Abelmoschus; species Abelmoschus esculentus. The sequence goes on from JAUCBN010000036.1 coordinate 13,391,016, forward strand.
ATATACATCGAGACTGTTGGACTCATGTACTGCAAAGAAATGAAACAGCGGTTAATCAAACAAAGTGTTTCGCGTGTGCTCCATATTCTCAAGGTATTTTGCACATTCATGCTATGGCCTTTTTCATTGGAGGAGCTGAAAATTTTTTGTTGTGTATGAACGCATACCAGCTCACGCTAAGGACACCCTTTGAAGTTTATTTCCAACTTAACAAATAATAATCTTAGATTTCAACTCAACTATCTATCATATCTCTTTGAACTTGATAAATGCTAGTTAAGATACATGAAGGCATGTCATTCTGCCTATATTTTGGTACATCAGATGTTTACTTGGATCTTGTGCTGTCTTGGTTGGAAACAACCCCATATCATTCTGTCTTCTTGTAAGTTTCTGTGGTGGTGTTTAGTTAATCACTCAACTTGTTTAGTCATAAACTCCGATACATGTAGCATGTATTTGTAAAATGTCATGTTTTGCTATATGTGAATGTGAAACAAGCTTTTGTATTTTAAAGTTTTTTGTCCCATTTATGAAATTCTTTATGTTGTTAACATTGCAGGTTGCTGAATTACTTGGCTTTAGTTCATGCATACTTTCATGCTTAGAATACTTGGAAGCAGCCCCTTGGGTTGACAAAGACGAAGAAGAACAAGTAGTCTCTTCAGTTCTCCAGCTCCAGGGTGAAGGTATCGATGTCACACCAGTATTAAAACGCATCTCTTCTGATGTGTCAAATCCCCCCGGTGACACAATTTCACACATTATGGATCTTGTTCTCAAAAGCAATGATGAGAGAAGCCGGCGTGAAATGAAATCTGTAGTATTGAAGCTTCTTAGGGAAAACAATAGTCTTCCAAGTTATGCGGATTCAGCCGATGACTTCAATAAAACTGTTTATATATCATGCAGAAACTGCTTGGATTCACTCTTGTTGCTGTTCAAACGAGCAGCTGAACCAGAACCAATTGATAGACCCACGGACACCAAAGAATCTGTGGTGAAACAAATAACTTTGGAGGCTGATAATCTCTCATGGTTGCTTGAGATTTTGGCCGACAGGCAAGCAGCAGATGAATATGCATGGATCTGGGCTACCCAGCAAGAGTTGGCAACATTGCATTCTAAGTTGCCCATTGTGTCTCGTTACCATGTTAGCAACATTACAGCTAGACTATTTGTTAGAATCGGGAAGGGGGAGCTGCTGCCGGTGAAAGACACTCGTCGGTTGTTGTTACTAACCTGGTTGCAGCCGTTGATCAATGACTATAGCTGGCTGCAACATGGCTGCAGGTCATTTGATAGGAAAGTGGTGGAGGAAGGTATCGGTAGGATGATCCTCACGTTGCCCCTAGAAGACCAACAGAGCATTCTTCTTACTTGGTTGGGCAGCTTCCTGAAGGCCGGTGACAACTGTCCGAATCTCCAAAAGGCATTCGAGGTCTGGTGGAGAAGAACATTCATTAGACCATATGCTGATATCCAAGTCAATGTGCTCCAACCAGATAGTTCTCAATGACATCAAAGCAGTAGAAAAAAAGAAAAACAATACAGGTAACAAGACCATATGTACATTAATTAGAATATTTCTCCAGTACCACAAATTGTCATGGCAAGTCGCACAAATATGGCATAATTTCAGTTTGACAGCTTCATGCTGATGTTTTCTGCTAGACTTTCAGCACGGAACTTTGGATTGATGAGTGCCGGCCGATTGTATTTCAATCTGTTGATTCTAGGATGGAAATTTGACTCCTGTGAATTTTATTCTGGCTTGATACATGGTTGTGTTGTACATTAATCTGGTGCAAATTTATGCTGTATTTCAGTTTATCTCTATAAGATCCAAGTTTTTGTTGGAAGATAGATTGACAGGTTTTGTTGAGTTGCAGAGTTGTGATTGAACATGTCTGATAATGTAAAATTGATTGGTGAGAAGGGTTGTCTGAAATTTTAACATGAAGTAGTAGCCTAGAAGATGTAGTGAAATGGGTTCAACTTACATGAATGATTCCAAAGGCAATCAACCACATCACACTGTCAAATGATATATTCTAGGCTTCTGGCATATCCAGATGATGGCGGATCCACGGATCCTATCTTTTTAAAGTTTACATATTTTTAAATTTGTAATCGGTAATTAGGCCTACACTGATATGGGCCGAAAGACTCACCAGAACTGACCTTGTCCTATCCCTGTATGCCTCATTCGTTCCAAACCCTGACCTGGGTTCCAAATGGATCTTTGTAAATCAGCCATGAATGTGAAAATTAAAATCAGTCATAGAAACTTTTCGTCTGTTTCTATGACATTGAATTTGCTGCAATTTAAATACCCCAGGAACAAGACAAAGAACACGTACAAGGCCAAAATCACGAGTCATTGAAGTGTATGATACAAGAATTTGAGCCGAGCCAATCATCGATAGAGTTTAGTGAGATAAAATATTAGATTTTTTTAAATAATATTAATAATTTTAAAATTAAATTTAAAAAATAATATTAAAAGTTTATAAAATTTAATCTAAATTAATGAACAATGAATACCATAAAAAACAGGTGAAGTCATATTGAAATAGTCCTCAGAAAATTGTTCTACGACTCGCAGGATTCAGGACCACACTCCCTCTCCATCCACTGGGGCGGTTTAAGTATTTTGAGACTGTACAATTTATTAAAATATGACTCTTAGAAGTTATTGTTTATAAATTTTATTGGTTCTAAAAATGTGACCCTTAAAAATAATTGATTTTAGGGACCTTGTGTGGTCATTTCTATTGCGATTATCTAGAATCTTAGTGATTCTATAGAATAATAATAGAAATAATCAATAAGATTTTATAATCAATTGTTACATTTATAAAATAATTATAACGTTTTAACAATTATAACTCATATTTTTTAAAAATATTTTTAAAATATTTATAATAAATTTTAAAATTAACATCGTCTAATAAATATAATTTATCAAATATTTGAGCTTACTTTTAAAGAATCCTATATAATCACTCTTACTACGCCCCGGCCAAAATCCCACGCCGACCAACTAAGTGACGTATGGTATTAGACATTGAATGTAAAGGTTAAACAAAACAAAACCCTCAATTAGAGAGGGCCAAAATCCAATATATAGATTTCTATAATTAGTATTTATTTGATTTTTGATAAAATTTAAAAATATAATTAATTATATTCTTAAAAAATTATGTTATATTAATTTATTTTTTAATATAATTAAATATTAAAATTATAAAATCTTAAATTCTAAACACTAAAATCATAAAATTTGTACCTTAAACCTAAACTATAAATCAAACCCTATATCATAAAAAATATAAGATTAAACCATAGACTCTAAACATAAAATTAAACTCTAAACCTTAAACTTTAAACTTTAATCCTAAACTCTAAATCTAAATCTTAACCTTTAAATTCTAAATTGTAAACCTTCAACCTTAAAACATAAACCCTAAACCTTTGATACAATATCTTGTCACTTAAATGCAAGGATTTAAAGGCAACATATTAGGTAACGGGTACTTGTTGCTTGACAAGTTAATTATTTGCTTTAAGGAACAAATTCATTTTTTTCCTTGGAAGAGTTGGCTTTTAATGACAACAAAAAATATGTAGGTAGGGTTAGTGTCTAATCGAGTCGAGTCAAAAAAAAAATTAAGTTAAGTTAAATTTATGAGTCTTATTTTACGACTCAAATTTTATTTGATTTTTTTACGATTAGAGTGGAATTTATAAAATTCAAGTTGAATTTTTGAGTTTATATATAAATTTAATTGAAATTATTTGAGATGTTATAATACAGATTTATTTTAATTTAAACGATTTTTTATATCTATATACAATATATATTCATATGCCCCATGTATATAAAAGACAAAATTGAAAGAACCGAACTTAAAAGTCGATTCACTAATTACTAAAAATTATGAATTATTCAAATTTCTATTTTATAACTCAAACTTTATTTTAAAATTTTCAAGTTGAGTCAAGTTTATGAAATTTCGAATTGAGTCAAAATAAGTCGAGTTTCTTGGGTCGAATCAAAAAATTTATTTTTTTCAAGTCGATTCGAATTTTGTTCCTCACAAGTTCCGTTAACTTTGCTATTTAAGAGTTTTGAAATTCGAATTTATCTTTTGACATTTCTACAGACATACCTAACAAGGAATCATCAAGCAATGACAATATATTTACACACATTTATAAAACATTTACTAGAAATGTCATCTCTTATAAAAGACTGCATCCAGTTCATGTTTCATGTTATTCTAGAAAATATAAAGGTATACAAAAACCCTAAAGTACATACAGAAGTGAAACAATCTCACTATACAATCATAATATGGCCAAACACAACTAGCTACGTTGATCGTTATGCATTCTTTGGTTAGAAAACAAAAAAATAAAATGAAAATTGAATTCTTGTTTTGTAGTACTATTATTACTATGGAATATGTATTTGAAATTAACAGCCCTCAAAGTCTCTAACTGAGAAAGAAGAGCTCTTCTCGGGCATGTTTCCAGCATGTCGTAGCCCTAAGGTGAGTGAGACATCACCAGTCGTGGTCCCCAACCTTATGCGTGTCGAACCAATGTCAGTGTTATTACCTGGGGTGGTGGTGGTCCCGTAACCGGCTGAAACGATGCTGCCAACATGGGGAATGAGTGGCACCATCTCAGTGGTTGTGGCCTTGAAGGTAGTGGGAGGAGGAGGACCAGTAGTTGTAGCAATAATAGTGGTGTTGTGGTGGCCATGGATGCGCTGTTTTGCTTGGTTTTCCGAGAAGCGTTGCCTATTGATTGCAACGAGTGAAGGATCGTTTTCCATGGCATTGATTTCGGATCTTTTGCCTCCTCCTCCTGCTGGTGGTGATGTTGACGGCGTTGATGGTGCTGCTACGCCTGCAGGCGTCGATTTCTGTGCGTTGTGGCTGTTGTGGCTATCATTATTATCTTCATCCTCTTCTTTAATCTCTTGTTGGTACATATCTTCCACCATGGGTTTCCACAACCGAACCCTGGCATTTATGAACCAATTTGAAACCTGCAAATTAAGCAAAACAGTAATTTTCTCATCTCATTAAAACCCCAGAGTTAGATATGTTGTTAGCCATGTTTTGCCTCAATAATGGATGTTTCTTGCAGGAAGTCCAAGAATTATTGAGCACTGTCCTTTTTTATTACATACAGAAAACATAGGAGTAAAATGTCCTTAATCATGTCACCTTATATGTATCGCACTAAAGAATTAAAAAAATAAATTAAACCCTAATTTTTACATATAAACCCTAAACTTTACACTCCAAAAAATATTCATTACTCATAATTTCTTAAACCCTAACCATAATCTCTAACCTTAAATCATAAACCCTACATTCTAAACTTACTATTTTAAAGTAGAGCCTAACGAAGATATAATAAAAGAACAAACGATTTGTACTCAAAACATAGGAGCAACGAATGGACAAAAATTATCTACCTTTAACTATGCCTCCTGTGCTACACCCTAAAAATACATAAAAAATTAAATTTAAATTTTAACCCTAATTTTTATATTATAAACACTAAACTCTACACCCAACCTTAAACTTTAACAATAACTTCAAACTCTGAACCTATTATTTTAAAATAAAACAACAAAAAAGACAAAATAAAAAACAACATATTTTCACCCGAAAACAATCTAAAATTCCATTTTGGTATTTTTGAGAAGTATATATAACAGTCTACCCATTAATTAAACTTTAACTAATATAAGTATTAATTCTATAACATGGTTTGAGTGGTCTGGAAATTATAATGGAATTCTTCAAAGTAAAACTACAGCTAATAAATAAATAAATAAAACTATGGTCATGCAGCTGAAAAACTTTACTGCCATTACTTTGGCTTTTTATCGTGTTGTTGCAAGGGTAAAGGAGAGAGAGAGAGAGAGAGAGAGAGAGAGAGAGAAAAGCTGCAAACTTTTTCATGTCTCATCTGTTTGTGTACTTTGTCTTAAATATATTATAATAATAACCTGCTAAGATCCATCGCCATTCATTCAGTATTTATGTCCATCTATTTCAGAAATTAAACCAGAATCTATGTCTCTCTCTAGAGAAATCTTCTCTAAAATGGAATGTAAAAAAATTAAAAAGAAAAAAGAAAAGAAATTATCTAAAAACAGTCAAGTAATAAGATCAGATAAATCAAACCCAAACCCATACAAGTTCAACTGAACCTACTGATGTTCCCTTCCTATGGTTTTCCTTCTATTTTCATAGTTCTTACCATACCAGCAAGTGTTGGTGTTTTTATTGCAATCGCACCCTAAAGTCTTGTAATTTCGTACCTTACATTTTTGAATTCGAACATAACTTATTAACGTCTAACATAAAATCTTGTTTTTGTCGCTGATTATAATCTGTCTAGTTGTGTCCACGTAAACACACACATGTATACTATGTTATTAATAAATTCAGGATTACCAACCTGATTTTTCGACAAACCAGTCTGTCGAGCCAACAGAAGCTTATCAGCATCGCTTGGGTACCTGAGAAAGAGACCAGAACATGACATCAGAGACATTTCCCAAAAACCCTATAAAACAGCTACCCTCTCTTTCATTTACAAATTACACCCTTAAATGTGATTCAAGCCTTTCCCGCTTTGTTTCTTTCACTGCATGGGCGTGAGAATCTATGAGAAGGAAACATCATCAGGCAGCAACACCACTTCTTTATTAGTATTGTAATAACAACAAAAGAAAGAAAGAAAAAGGCTTTTTGTTTGTTTGTTTGAGTATGTTCATGAACTGTTACAATATGATACAGTGAAAGAGAAGAGAGAATGAGAGAGAGAGAGAAAGAACAGATCTGTTAAGTCAATAAGAACTGCCATGTCTGTAAAACTATGCTTGAATAAAGTTGCTTTTTAATACTAACTAATTTCTGGGTCTGGTAGTGACAAAGTAAAGCTATAGATACACATGTATATACACACAAATAATGTTATCAGGAGAAAAAAAGTGAGGGAAATTAATAAGGTCTTTAGCCAGCTTTTTGGCAACATCCAGGAGAGTCTGCATTATTGTTTTTCTCTATACACTAATCAGAAACTGTGACAAAGAAGAAAAAGAACTTGGATTTTGTGAGTTAATAAACTGTCATTTATGTCACATATATATGTACTTATGATAGATTGTGTTTCAAGTTACAGCTTTTTACTTTTCTGAAATTAAGAAATGCATATTACTGGAGTTAAGCTTTCAGATAATAACAAGGTTTATATTACAAATAAGTATTTAAAGTATATCGTCTTTTTCATCTAAGTATCTAAAGTATATTTTTTAGTCAAAATAGGTACCTAAAGTATTTTTTAATCAATGTTACATGTCAACTTTTAAGAACCAATTTTGATTAAAATATATATTTTTAGTGTCTATTTTGAACAAAAAATATACTTGAAATACAAGTACTTGGATGAAAATGCTCGAAAAGAAAAACTATTAAAATATACCTTTTTTTTTCAAAATAGGTACTTATTTTGATAAAAATATAAATACTTAGATTAGAAATATGATATACTTTTAATACTTATTTGTGATAAAAGCAAAGGTAAACACGTACGGGTGAAGAAAATGCTCGAAAAGCCAAGCTCTCAAAATGCTGACAGAACGTTCAGGCAAGCCCCTTTGGGGTCTCCAAGCTTCTTGTTCCATCATCCCCATTTGTTGGAATGCTCGCTGCTGTCTTAAGCTTTGCTCTAACATCTTTAACCTCGGTGTCTCTCCCTTTGTTATGCCAGAGTTTCCTGCTGCATCTTTCTCTCCTAGTACCTCACAGCTATGCTGCAACTGTGCCAGTATCGCATCTTTCAAACACTTGAAATGCCTGGACATCGCCTTCTTAGCAAGTGCGGTATAAGGAGCTGCTGCCCCGAAACCCATCACCAGATCAAACGAGTTCACCACTGTTTGCATTTGTTCACAGTAATGGTTGTATCTTCGGTCCACCTGCAAATCAATGACCATGATTTGACATTTCAGTAATCATTTGGACATGACTAGGTTAAGAAAACGAAAGGAAAAGGAAAGAACAACTGCTTTCTCCATTGTCAACCAAGTCCAAGTTATAATATACGTAATAAGGTGAAACGAATTTGTCATGTTTATTAGGATTGGCAACAAGTTATCTGATTTTTAAATTCTTATAACCTAACCTTAACATCCACCAATAAGATCAAACTCTACCAACTAGACCTATGGAGTCCTATACTCCTATTGCACCAACCGGCTTTGTTGTGTATCTTGGTTTTCTTCTATTTAAAAATGGCGGCTTGGAGTTTCTTATTTGTGCTTGAAAGAAGAAAAAAGATTGGGTCTTTGACTCTTTGAAAGAGAGAGAAGATGGGAAAGAGAAAAGGGATTACATGCCTCATCAAGCATGGATAAAAGTTTGACCTTCCTTCTTTGATGTTCATTTCTATCAGCTGCTGATGTAGGGAGGGGATTTTTTGTTGGTGAAGAAGAACCACCGTCGCCGCCATTACTAGCTGGATTAGAATTAGGGTTTGTGTTGTTTCTACCTAACTTGTTCTTCTTGAACTGGCCATTTCCAACACTACAGAATTCCTCTAGCAACTCTTGAGCAGCTTTGGCATACTTTGAATTCCTCAACGCATTGACCATTAACGAGGATCCGAACCCGACATGAACTTGGTGGTTTTCTCCCGCTCCACCTTGCAAATTCTTGTACTGAAGTTGAGCAGGAGCGGAGGAGCCTCCTTCTTGAATATAGAACAGTAACCCACCATTTCTCATCCTCAATTCTTCAGCTTTGGAAGCCTCCAAGTGTTGCAAAGAAGATGATAAAGAAAGTGAAAGGCCACCTCCGATTTGACTAGAGTTGTTGAGTTGTTGATGAGCACTATTAGGAACCCAAACAGTGCCTGAACCGAAAGGTGTCCCTCCGGGATCCGAAACACTAAACCCTTGAAGAGAAGTAGATGGATTTGGGAGCAACATATGGAAAGTATTAGAAGAGGTTGAAGGAGGGGATGGAGATCTTGGCCGTGGATTCATCAAGAAAAGATTCATGGCAGCTGCTGCTGAGTCGGTATTAATGCTTGGCAACGGCTGATGTTGCTGTTGAGCAGCTAAATTGTCACGGCTATCATGACTTTTTGATTCACCTACCAGTCCCAAACCCCCAACAACACCTTGCCTATTGCTAAACCACTCGTTGGTATCACCCGGTGGCCTGTTTGCTCGATAATTAGGCTGCTGTATATGTTGGTCCAATAACTCCGCCGAGGCCCCCACACCTGAAGGAAAGTTGAACATTTCGGATAACATGCCTTCGGCTTCATAAACAGGAAGAGCACTTGACGCTTCCTCTTCCATACCTACTAGTAGAGCTGGGGGATCAAAGCCTTGAACTCTTAGCTTATCTCTCCCGATCTGCTGTGCTAAGTGTTGCTGCTGCTGGCGGTGGTGGTGGCTCGTTGCTGGTCTCTCGAAGCCATTCGAGAAGCTGAAGAAGCCAGCTGCTTGGTGGTAATCTTGGGACATAGAGTTTGTAGAAGGGTTACTCTTGGAGTGCTGAGAAATAATTGATAGGAGGAGGAGGACTGGTGATGTAGCTATGCCCGTATCAATATCTTCTTCTTCATAACATATAACCCTTTGGTTATTTCCTCTCCTACCAACTCTCAGACTCTTCTTTCCTGCACCTTTTTTCTCTTCAACTATGGATCGGTAAACCATAAACAAAAACCAATAAACAAAAACACCCATCTTGAAATTAGTGATATTCACCATAAACAATACCAGAAAATGGAAAAAATGACAAAATTCTAGCCATTAAGTGAAAAATATGAAGTTTTTTTTCTGTATATATATATATTCTATTTCAGCTTTGATGTTTATATATAATTATACTATGTAAGCATACCTTGTTAGAGTTGCAGAGTATGTAAAGCTCTTAGACATCGTTTTCTTTTTCTGTGGTACTGAAAGCCTCTTCAATTCCCTCCTCCTTTCTTTTCTTTTCTTCTCCTTTCCTTTCTCTCTCTTTCTCACCTGGCTATTTGTGTGTCGTCTCTTTCTTTCTCTTTCTCTTTCTCTCCTTTTCCTTTCCTCTTTGTTGCTCTTTGCAGTAGTGGCTGTTTTTATATTTTTTTTTATATTTTCTCTGCCTATTTCTCAATTTTCCTTTGTTGAAAAGAGGAGAAGAAATGTTTAGGGAGAAAAATGAGGTGGAGGAAAACTGATCTCTCTTTCTCAATAAAAACATGTACTACATAACCTTAGCTTTTACTTGGGAGAATGGGGAGGGATTGAAGGATTATTTTAAAAAATCAATTATTTGAATTTATTTTCAAGACACTTTGGTGAGGTGGCAGTATTTAGTTTACGGTATTAGTGCGTAAAATTTATCAATTATATTTAAAGCAGAGATTATATTATGAACTCTTCTCATTATATTATTTATGATTCATATAATTAGATACATTCATTTTTAAGTAGTTATTAATAACTACTCACGTATTTATTTACAAGTAGAAAAGAGTTGATGATTCACCTTATAAAAGATGAGATTGATAAATCTGATTGGTTAAGACCATAAATGACGTGGTGGAAATGATTCATGATATAATTTCACATATTTACTGAGAGATTATATCAAGGATTGGGTCATCATGTCATCTGTGGTCTCTATCAATAAAAATTACTTATTTTCATCACTAATCATTCATGTCATTAATCTAATTTTCAGAAAATATATTTTAAAATGAAAAAAATGAGTATAGATTCATTGGTTGAAAATAATAAATAATAGATAAGACATGGCTGATGTGGTAAGTTATACCCATGATATAATTTCTCATATTTATGATTTTAATGAGTATAAATCTCCTAACTCTCAATCATGTCTTATTTCATGTCTCTTGTTAAAAAATCTTTAAAAAATGAATTTTAAACCATAACTCTAATTTTCTATGTTCTAAATCCTAACCTTTTACCTTAAAAATATACTATATTCCTAATTCCCTAAGCTCTGATTGCAACTCTTAACCTTAAACCTTAAACCTTAAACCTTAACTACAACTTTTAACTTTAAATACTAAACCTTAAATCTATTAATTTAAAGTGAAGACACTAATAAAATATAATTAAACAGTAGACGATTTATACTCAATCGTAACATAAAATTGGATAATAAAATAATGTTAAAAATAAAAATGTTATCATTACATAAAAATATAAAAGAACCTTTTTTTTACAAATAGGAGGAGAAAGGTTCTATTAATTTTTTCTGTTAACGTGGAAGAGAAAAGTTTAAATATTACTATTTAACACACGAAATTATATAACCTTAACTAAATCAAAATTTTAAGATTGATACAATTTTTCACGCTCTCCACTATCCATATTAATTATAACTATGAAATCTAATACAAGCAATAAAGACAGATAAATAAATATATAATATTACTATCAATCGTCTAAATATATGTTATGTAACGTGATTATTTTTGGTTTAAAAGTTTTTGGTGGTTTAGATGATCCGATAGATAAGTCAAAGTCAAGATTGAAATTGAATTAAAAGTTTTAGCGAAGAAAAACTATTTTTTTTCTAAAATCATTATGTAATATAATAAAAAGTTTGGTGAAATCAATTTTATAAAAGGAGGTTTTAAAATTAGATATTTCGATTAGTGATCAAAATGTGAAGTTTGTAAAACTGTTTTTAGTGATTGTTTTAAAAAGAATCAAAACATAAAATCCTTAAGGAGTTATTATACGAAGGTTCCAAAATCTATTTCTCTCAATTAATATTATTTTAAAGTGTTTTAATTATTGATTAAAATGGATCTAATAAAGAGAAAATAGTTATTTTTCTTAAACAATTTTTAGAATTATTTTTATTGGGGCAAATCGTTTATCTCTTTCTCATGTCTCCATTAATGTCTCCATTTTAAATTAGAGGATTTAGGGTTCTAGGTTAAGGATTATCGTTAGGGTTTAGGGAATTAAGGGTAAAATATATTTTTTAGGGTATAGGGTTTAGGGTTTAGGATATAAAAAATAAGAGTTATTATTATTATCATTATTATTATTGTTTTTGTTGTTGTTGTTGTTATACGATCCCAAAGATTGAATATATTTTTATCTAATATATTATTCAACTCATTTTATTTATTTTTTCCATTAATAACAAAAACAATATAAAAGATGAGGAGAGAACAAGCAAAATTTAAGAACTAAGAGAGTTGAAAATTAGTTTTAGGAAAATAAAGATAGTTGAATAATTTTTAGAAATCTACGATAATTGTTATAGTAAAAGGTGAAATTATCTTTCGTCAAAAGAATATTAAGATCAATTTATATTTTTTAGTATGTTCATTTTATGTTGTTGGCGATTAAGACGAATTTTTATAATCGATACCTTTAATAAATTAGAAAAAAATATTAAAATAATTTAAATTATCTTTTACAGGAGATAAATTTTTTGGATAAATTGTTATCTGAAAACACGGGAAATTACAACAACACTATAAAAGGTTAAGGTCTAGACATCCATCCTTAAAGATTTTCTAAAGCCTTCTTATTCGAAGTACTTTTACTATATAATCTTGCATTGCTATTATGGACACCTATATTGACAATATTTTTATAAACTAAAAATCTTCTATCTTTTTATCAAGTATTTTTTTTTGATTTTTGAATTTTTTTAAAAAAATTAAATTTTAAACCCTAACCCTTATTTTCTAAATTTTAAATCATAAAACATAAAAAATAGACGATTTGCGCCCATTTTTTCAATCTATCTTATATTTCCAAAAATTAATTTTAAGCATAATATTCCCTGAATTTTGCCGAGAAAGCAAGAAAGGAATAATCTAGTGGGGGAAGAAAGAATATAGTTTTCCAACTTACAGCAAATCTCTTATCTTTAGAAGATAATATTTTAATCGATCCAACATTGAAATCTTATTCTTCATTTATTCTTAGATTTCGGCATCTTTTGTAAAAGAAAAAAAATACAAAATTTATATTATTAAGGTAAAATTTTGAATTTTCCTTTTAGAAATGAAAATTGTATTAATCAACCCAAATGATAAACAATAAAGCAAGCTAGTAGAAGGAGAAGACAAATTAAACATAAATCAACTAGTTTAACTCATACACTCGAATTTAAGAAGAATTGTATCATGGATCATGTCCGTCACGTTATTTATAGGATCAATCAATTAAATATATTTATTTTATTAATTTTTTCATCTGATCTTTTTATCAAGTGAATACTTAATAATCTTTACTATAAATTAAATTTAAAAATATTTTTTACCAAGTGAACATTCACTTGATAAAAAGATTATATAAAAAAATTAATGAAATGAATGCATTTGATTGGTTGGTCCCGTAATAACGTAGCGAGAATGACTTATGATATAATTTTTTTTAATCTAGAGTCTTTTAAAACTACCAAAAGATATATTGAAAATATGGATAGACTATATCATATACCATTAAACTTTATGTGTTGTATCGTTTATGGTATTGGACTTTCAATTTGTTCAATTATAGCACTAAACTTTGGTTTTAACTTCAATTATATCATTGGACTAGGAATAATAATAATGTGATGACATAGATAAATTATTGAGTGGATCGAACAATCGAATTTGGCCAAGATATGGGTGAATTGGTAATTTAAAAGAAATTATGGAAGATAAAAAGATGGGAAAAAAAATAAAGAACACACAATTTATAGCGGTTCAAGCTTTGAACAAGCTCTACATCCACTATCTTAGTTCCCACTAAGGATTTTCAACCCAATTCACTAAGAATTTGACCTTTTTCACGGTTCAAAGGATAACCGTTACAAACGAATCAATCTTTTTATCTAAAGATTTATTTAACCACACAAGGTTTATAAATAAGAAGAATGAAAATTAAATATTTCTCTCACACAAAGATTTGCCCAAATAAAATCAATTTCACTCGCCAAACTCAGAAAATAAAATTACAATGAAGATTGAAGGAGCTGGGTGACAAGGATTTGGTAATTGAGCACTTTGAGTTGGATTAGATGCTTAGATGTTTACTTGGTGATCAATAGTTGTTCATGATGTTTTGAATGCTTGTTTTTATATCCCCTTATTGATTTCTAGCCATTGAAGTGGTTGAGAACATAAATATGGAAGTTAAGACTTCATCTTCCCACCATAAATATACTTCTGCAACTAATGGTATCGGTATTCGGGATACTTGTATCGAAACACTACTAAAATATAAAGAGTTGTTATGTATATTTAATAAGAGTACTAAAATGCATGATCAACATATCGACATGATTTATCTTTAAAACAAGAGCGTATCGAAACAACTATAGAGTTGTACTGCAACGTTTTGGTTCTGCCAAAATATGTATCGAAATGCCTCTAGGCACGTACCGAAACGCATTAACTAACTTTTAAAAATTATTTGTCAAACAATAGTCAAAATATTTGATGTTCAAAGAGCCGTTGAAAAATTAACCCTTGTATCAAAATAGACACATAGCATATCGAAACACCTTAAATATTTTATTTGTAAAACCAAGACGGTATCGAAACAACCTTTGGTTGTATTGAAACGCCTATTTCGATATCATTTTACATAGTTTCAAAATCAATTTTCAGAGTTTTAAAACGTATCAAAATGATCGAAGACCGTATCGAAACGTCTAGTAAAACTTGAAAAACATTACTCAAAGCATGCGATATTGAAACACATTAATAGCGTATCGAAATGCCTAAAAAATTACTTAAAAATTTATTTTAAATCAGTCCTTTTACTTATTTTTATATCAAAATCAAATTTAATTTTACACAAATTAAACTCGTTTTGGTGTATTTATTGATACGCAAAACGATATCATTTTTGGCATTGAACTTTAGGAGTGTATCAATTTTTCATTAAACTTTAAAACAATTTTATTTTCATTGCAGAACATTTAAACCATTGTTGTTGGTCAATCATTGTCTGTTGTTGATACCGTTTGTGACAAGATAAAAATCAAAATTTTCATATTTTACTCACGTTTCTTATTGGATTGTTTTTCGATGAAATCTATATAACCCGATAAAATTGAACAAAAAAAATACCATTTTGAGGCTCTGGGGATTTTTCGAATTTTAAGGTTTTAGTATATTTGTTCGTAAATTTGAATGGTAGAAGCATCTTTTGATAAAATGGAAAACATAACTTAAAATTTGTCTCATTAAACGATAGTCGAAGGAGATCTAACTATTTGCATGTATGACCCATTGATGGATTTTGTTTTCAAATTTTAGTGGATTTCATGAAAAAACTATCACGACCCAGATTTGGATCTACGTGTCGGATTAACTCGAGTTGTGGGCTCTAATGTTTGGGCCTCAGGTTTGAGCTTAGGCCTTGTTGGGCCCTAACCTTGTTGGGTTTTTGAGTTAAACTTTGTTGATAAAGGCATTTTGATAAATGTTCTTGAGATGAGAAGGAAGAGGGTGAGGGTTTAATTTCTGCAGAGGAATGACCTCATTCTTTTCTCTCTTCACTCATCTCCCCCATCTTAGAAGCAAGAAAACAGAAAGGTAAAATGTTTAATCTTTGAAAGTTTACTAGAAAATCTCGTTTTAGTGTTGAAGGAGATTTTGTAGAGCTGTTGTAGATCTATAAAACAAGCTAAAGAAGTTAATTTGGTGGAGAGAAGAGTTTAAGTGGAGGTTTAAGCTTGAGTGCAAGAAGAGGTTTTAGAGGGTTTAAATCTTGTTTTTTTTTTCAGTGCTTTAGACTCTAAGAATCATCTTCTTGGTGTCTAATTCACTGATCATTTTTCTCTTTGTAGAAAAATAAGTGAAAGAGCCATCATCAAGCTTGAGGAAGGAGAAATCTTGAGGTTGAGCTAGGAGCTCGGGTTTGCTGCTTTTGTTGGTAAGGTTGATACCCTTTCAACCCTTAATCATCATGGATATCATGTTTTAAGCTTGCTACATATTTTGATTGCTTGTTGTGTTGTATGGTAGCTTAAATGTTCTCTAATGGTGGATTAAATTATAGTTGATGAACCTTCATAAAAATGGTGTAAACATGCTAAGAATCACTCTCTTAGAGTCTAGGATCGAGTTGGGATCGAATGGATAATTTTTTGATAGAGTTCTAAGTGTTAGAAGTCTCAAAACTGAACATTTCGTGTAGGGGTATCGATACACTTTAGGGGTGTTTCAATATCCAGAGAGAAAACTTAGACGAGAAATGTAGGCATATCAATACGCCTTGTCCATGTTTTGATACCGAATTGTCCAGTGACAATCATGGTTCAATACCCGTATCGAAACGGGTAAATCTTTCGTAATTGACTTTGAAATTTTGTCAAAGTGTTTCAATACCCCTTTAGCATATGGGATTGGGTTGGCGATGCTTATTTACATTCAATTTTTGGAAGATTATTTTCAAGGAATATTGTACGACAATATTCAATTTGTTATGTGATACATTATATTTTATATATTATATTTCCATCCAATATATTATATTTTATATACCCTATGCACTATAGAGTTTATGTTCGAAGTTCATGTATGTTCTATTCAACTAGGGATAAATGATAAATCATCTTGTGTTGGAGTTCGAGGAGCCTATTTAAAAATTTCAAAATATTTATATATTTAAATAATTTTTTAAAGATTTTAAAGGGTTTAATTTTAAAAAATAAATTATTTTAGGATAACTTTTAAGAATTTTAAGTGACCCATGTATAACTTGTTCTTAAATATATTTAAATAAAATAAAAATATTATTTTAATATAATTAAAATTAAAAGTATTAAAAAATTAAATATGAAGGTTGACCTAAATATAACTTGTTCTTGCTTATAATTGACTCAAGTATAACTTTTAATAATTAGATGACTGAATTGTAATCTTACCAATAAATAAATGATCCAAATATAATTTTTAATAATTGAATAACTTAAACATAATTTTACCCATAATTAAGTGATCTCCGTTATAATTTACCAAATTAGAAAATCTCAATGTATATCTCATTCATTTATCTTTTTATTTTTTTAAACATAAACCAAAGACACATGATAATTAACCATGAGATATAGTACGATGATTATTTCTTTCGCTATTTAATTATAAGGTTTGAAGTTCGATTTTTATCTATAAAAATAAAATATATTTTATAGCTAATCTTTTATCTTTTAAAAGAAAAAGACTCGTAATGATTTATTAGACTCAATCATGCTATATTCTCTGTGTACCCAAAAAATTCATGTTTTTAAAAGCATTTTATTTCTTTTCTTAGTTCATATTTTTGTCTATCAATGATAATCAATTAAAATAATATATAAAATACCATTTAATGTTAAATATAATAGTAAAATATAGTGTTAATTACCACGGAGGTCACGTTTGTTTGTCCCCAGTACAAATTTAGTCACCGATTTTGAAAATCGACCAATATAGTCACGTACGTCTTCGGGTTGTAAACTTATGGTCACTAAGACGTTTGTTGCCGTTAAACTTTAACGGGAAGCTGATCTGTAATAATAAAAAAATGATAAACTACTTAAATAGTCCTTAAATTATTCTTTTAATTTTATTTCATCTTTAATTTGACCCTCAAAATTTTAAAAACTTATATTTTCACCATCTTCTCAAACAAACCCCCTTTCTGTAAATATTATCCTTCCTAAAATTTTTTTTATTACTTTCTTGTCTTGCCTCGATTTTCTACAATAGCATCGTTGTCAACTAAGCTGGTACAGTCAGAAATAGTTCTAAAGCTTGATTACATTTAACTTCATAAGGTTAATACAACCAAAGGACATAATAGAAGGAAGCTACATGAAAATCATTTTGGTTTATAGAATCTTTTTTTTACCAATACAGAAAACTATAAGAATACACAAAAGAAACTGATACTCCATACAAGGCACAAACATAAGCAAAACATAAAAGCCCAATAGCTCTTTAACAAGAGCTTAATAAACCGTGGAAAGCAAGCTCATCAGTATAAATTAAAATAGTATCTTGGTAAGGAAATTCTACATTTAATGCAAATAGTGCACATCATTTATAGTTGTAACTATACATACAACATCTGTTGATTAAATGCACGTATATGTTCATCAACTGCAAAATTATACTATTTCACCAAAAAGAATAGAATACAACTCTTAAAGAGGAAAAAGGTCATACTAGCTATTGAATTTTGAAAAGAAGCACTTAAAAATTTGATAGGATTATACATCTTATAGAGTTTTATGACAGAGAAAAGGTATACTGCAATCACTATCATGTCTCAACTTTCCTTTCGAAGTCAAGCAGTTGGAACCTATTTTTCATCCTCAATAAAGAAAATTTAAGTTATCAGAACCTAAGAACGAGAGGGAAAGAAAAATTAGTTAATTAACGTAATATTATTACCGTCCAATAATCTTGTAGAAGAAAATCATATGCACGTAAATAATCCTATCTTGAAAAAATAACGAATATATATATAAATCCTTTTCTTTCTTGCAAGATTAATCAAAAATGAAAGAAATGCTTTTTCTCCTGCTACTTTCAAGCCATTAATGACCGACGAGCCCATTACTCTCAAGTCTCAACGACTTGAAAGTGGGGTTTGTTTGAGAAGATTGTGAAAATTGTTTGAGAAGAAAATCATATGAATTTTAATCTGCTAAAAGAGATGACCCTTTTTTCCCTGCTCATCATTCCCATTACTGTCGCCACCTGAGAACCAAACTAAAATTATTCAATGAGAGTGACAAAATAACAAAGAGTATTCATACTAAAATCTTGGTTTAGTTGTGCAGGTAAACCGAGGGCAAGACAAGAAAGTAATAGGAAATTTTGTTAGGAAGGATATTATTTAGAGAAAGGGGGTTTTGTTTGAGAAGATGGTGAAAATATAATTTTTTAAAATTTTGGGGTCAAATTAAAGATGAAATAAAAGTGAAAGAATAATTTAAGGACTATTTAAATAGTTTATCATTTTTTATTATGATAGATCAACTTCCCGTTAAAGTTTAACGACAACAAACGTTTTAGTGACCATAAGTTTACAATCCGAAAACGTACGTGACTATAATGGTCGATTTTCAAAATCAGTGACTAAGTTTGTACTGGGGACAAACAAACGTGACCTCCGCGGTAATTAATCCTAAAATATATTATACTTTTAAACAAAAAATTGAATTTAAATTTTAAAAATGATATTATTAAAAAAATCTTTAATTAATGGATAGATTTAGGTAGTAAATAATTTTATATGATTTATGTCTCAAATTTAAAATTTTATGTATAAAGAAAGATTCTTACTAAGAGATTTATCCATTAGAATTAGATGTATGTTATAAATCAATTTTAAATTAATTAAAATAAAATTTTAAAAATCTAGAGAGAAGAAATAATCTTAAACTTTAAATATAGTTAATGAATTGACCATGAAAAACAAATAAAAAAATTACAAATAGATCAGATAGATCTATTTGAAATTGAGGTAGAAAATGGGTTGAAATTAGGGAAAAGGGAACATTCCTTGGTATATGGGATGCCATTGCCTTATGGGGCATTGGGTCCTAAATGAAAACGACGTCAAATTATTGAACGCATAGCTCTCCTCATAAATAAAAATAGAAGCTTGGAGGTGGTCCAAAATTCCCCGTAAGGTGGCCCACGTGGCACGGCCGGCAAAGGGTGGCCGAGGCAACGTGGGAGCGGTGGTCCAGCCAGACAGCAAAGTGTTTTGAAAACAAAACGTTTAAGATAAAAGGAAAATTTATTAAATTTATTCGAACTATTATATTGTTTATAGTTTTAATTAATAAAATTAATCTACAATATCAGATGATAAAAAAAATCGTGTTCAAGGACGAGTCAAGATTTGAGGTTAAGAGGGCAAAACATTAATATTTAAAAGTAACAGGATAGATTTATAAAAAAAAATTATTTTTTAAAAAAGTTTAAATAAGAGAAAAAAATAAAAAAAACGGGATACGAGAACGATTACCCTTTTTTACCCGTATAATTTCGTCCCTGATCGTGTTCATATAATATTTTTTTTAAATAAAGAGTAATGACATATTTTCATCAAGGAGTGTTTTTTGTTGATTTTTTAATGAGTAAAAAGTTTTTACATTATAAAATAAACGAAAAGAATTTAAATTTAGATGAAATAAAATAAAGATTAATTACTAGAATGATTATTTTTACTTTTTTAATATAATTTATTACTGATTTTATAAAACGATCAGTAAAATTATTTATATTTTTGGATGTAAATTTTTGTCACTCTGACATTAAGTGTCATTAAATGTTGACTGAAAGATAGTCTGATAATATAAAAAAGATAAATTACCTTGATAGTCCTTAAATTATTATTTTATCTTTAATTTGATCTTTAAAATTTTATCATTTCATCATGTTTCTAATAACAATCATTCTCTCTCTAAAAGTTATCTAACCCAAATCCGAACTCAAATTTCAACAACAACAATTGAAAAGAATGCTTATGCGTCATCTATCTCAAAACTGTACCAGAGAAAAATAAAAGTGATAATTTCAGTAATTAAAATAAAAAATAATATTAATATTTAATTAAATAGTTACTCCTTAACTCTTATTTTAACCTTAAAATTTTATTCGAGTCAAAATGATTCATCTATAGATAAAATCATTAGTTAACGTTAAATAATGTTAAATGATATGACAAAGTGTACATTAACATGATAATGATAGTATTATATAAAAAAATACGTTGACTTAAAAGAATATTACATCAATAATTTTTTTATAAATTCATATAAAATATATATTTTTATTTTATGTTATTCTGTTAAATTATTCTAAATTATTTATAGTTTGAATAATAATTTCACAAATAAATTAATTATTTTATTTTAAAATAAAATATTAAAATATAAATTAAAATAATTATTTAATTAAAAGTTACTTTTTTCATCATTATACGAATAAAATAATATAAAATCTTTGACCACGTGTCATGTGTCTCGAGTGGTTCTGACAAAAATGATAACCGTAATAAATTAATTTAATGTGGGATGAATAATTTGGTGTTGGATTTATTTATTAAAGTTTTGGGGTTTTAAAAATACATTATTAAATAAAATTCATTTAATGAAATAAGTAAACAAATACAAATACATAATTATCAAAACTGTTTAGCAATTAAAAATAGTTATATTATTTTATTTTATATATTCAAATTTTATATTTATTAAAAATATAAATTTAATAAAGGTTAACTACTGCACTAGCTATTTTTTACCTTCGGTACAATTTTATTTATCTATTTTAAAATACGACCAGTAAAGTCATTTAGTTTTTAGGGTATAAACTTTTGATCACTCCGACATTAAAAATATTAACGAAAAGATATGATAGGACAAATTACCTAAATAACCCTTAACTTATTATTTCATTTTTATTTTATTTTTAATTTAACCCTAAAATTCCTTTGTTTTATTTTCAAACCAATCAATCATTTTACTACTCTTGCTTTTATATCCATGCAAAAACGCATTAGGAACATTATAACAGAGTACTTCATTGAAGCATTCTAACATAATTTTATTGTTGGATTTCGTTAAAACGGATTTTTTTAGAGGAAAGAGTCAAGGTTTGAATTAGAGAACTTTTTTAGAGAAAGAATTTTTAAAAAGATGATGCAAAGATAAATTTTTAAAATTTAAGGGTCAAATTAAAGATAAAATAAAAGTGAAATAATAATATAAGGATTATCTAGGTAATTTATCTTTTTTTTATTATGTCATATCATATTTTTGTTAATATTTAATGACACTTAATGTCAGGGTGACTAAAAGTTTACACCCCGAAAAATATAAATGACTTTACTGATTGTTTTTCAAAATTAATTACCAAAATTATTCTAAAAATAAACAA
The DNA here is from genome assembly GCA_035048815.1 of Abelmoschus esculentus. Lineage (NCBI taxonomy): Eukaryota > Viridiplantae > Streptophyta > Magnoliopsida > Malvales > Malvaceae > Abelmoschus > Abelmoschus esculentus. The sequence goes on from JAUCBN010000036.1 coordinate 13,412,985, forward strand.
AGATGACTAACTTAATAGCTACCTATTTAATAAATATTATGTACGTAATTTTTTTTATAAAAAAAGTAGACACCAATCCCGTCCCAATAATTTAGAGCAGGCCCTGAGGCCTCTAAACATTTACTATATGGGTCTAGTCCACCCAAAGCTTTTGGATGGTATGCAGGTTAGATTTTTTCTTAAAATTGTGCTGAAAGTTTTATTTTTTTAATATCACCCAAATTATTTATAATCCTTAAATCTTTGAATTCGTGTATGTATTTAAAAGTAAAAATATTTATATTTAAAATTTATATTTTTTGGATAAATTTATTTCTTTTATTTATCCAGAGTGGCAAACAATTATATGAAAATTGTTGTGAATAAAGTAAAGAACAAGAATAAAATAGAAGAATAAAGATGAAAGAAAAAGAGATAGATTTTATTATATTCTCAAACTAGGGTTGTATACAATGCTTTGTCTAAAAGTCTATATTTATAGGCATAATATGGAAACCCTAATTTCAATGGGTATTAAACCCTAATAATAAAGCTCATTAAACTTTAACTTAATATATGGATATCCATCATGAATATATATATTTATAACACTCCCCCTTGGATATCCATGAAGATAATGTGCCTTGCTAAAACCTTACTAATATAAAAACTCTGTGGGAAAAAAAATCTTAGTGAAGGAAAAAGAGTACACACATCTTTGATACGTATAACATGTTGCCTCATTAAAAACCTTATCAGAAAACCCATTGGGACAAAACTTCGGTTAAGGGAAAAAGAGTGCAACTCATATTTACTCTCCCTCATGAAAATATCACATAAGACCTTTGAATCTTTATAATTCAATATTGAATACAAACTTCAAATATTGTAGTAGATCATGCACTAGTGGATAAATCTTTTAAATCATTGCTTGAAATGATTCATTGAATAATATTCATCTAAAAATCATGAGGGACGAAACTTGAAGAAATATGTTTCATTTTATCATATTTGATATATCCACCTTGAGATATAAATTTTGTATTATCTCTTTACAAGATAGCTTGCATCTTATCTTGTGACAAACATTCACATATATTCAAGATATGTTAGTCAAACACATATTTCGGCTTTGCCTAGTGCATAACAATTATTTAAAGGTAATGATCTCGTAGCACTTAAATAATATTTCTTGACCAGCTAAGGTACGATGCTTTCAGATCAAATAATATATATATTGCGCTTTTAGACCAAGCATATCATTACCCTTTTCTTGAGGCAGAAAGAATATTTGTTTACTACACTAAGAGACCTAACAAACATAAGGGTGATCAATGAATATGCATTATTCATGTAAAGTCTCTTTCAACATTTTTCTTTATGTCGATTGATGCACAAGGATTTGAGGAGATCTCTTCACGAGTCTCAACGATAGTCAAATCATCGACATACACAACAATAAAAATTCAGAGCTAAATCTCTTAATAAAAATGCTCAGAGAAATAATTCATATAGCATTATGCTAATAAGTATTCAATAAGACGATCATACCAAATACGCCTAGATTGTTTCAAGCCATAAAAATATATTCAATATGATTGAATAATATTCTCGAGAACTTGAATGAACTGCTTATGACAATCAAAATCTTTCCAGAAGTTTCATGTAAATATTACTATCAAGAGGTCCATTCAAATATGATGTAACAACATCCATTAGGTAGAAACCGAGTAATTTTATTTATTGTCAGACTGATCAAAATCTAAAAGTAGTTGCGTCCACCACCGAGGAATATATTTTCCTCATAATCAATTTCATGTCTTTGTGAGAATCCTTGTGCAACCAAATGAGCTTATATCTCATGATTTCCCCTTTTGATTTATCTTTCTTACAAAGGCTCGTTTATATCTACGAGCTTTACATATTTCAATGTACGGGCTATAGGCCCCAATACTTCTCTATTTGAAAAGAGATTTTAGTTTCGCCTCAATTGCCTCTTTCATGTTGGACAACCATTTCTTTGTCCAATTGAAAATGATTCATGATCCACATCATCAAATAAAATCTCTAGTGCTATATTGTATGCAAATATATTAACGACATCGATTTAATTTCAGTTCCATTTACCAGACATGATATAATCTATTGAGATCTCTTTATTGTCAGCTACCTGAGTCATGTCAATGTCTCTGTTGGAGACCATTTAATCTCTTCTAGAGATTTTTATAATCATTAATTCTTTGATCAAACCATCATAAAATATAGCTCATTTTCTTTTTCGAGGATGTCTTATCTTTGGAACTTACTTGCCTACTACGTTTTAAGAGTAACTTAGACTCATTAGCAACTAGAGTTTTTCCTTCCATGACATCAAATTTAATCGAAGCATTTATAGCTGATATATGTGACTTAGTCACTCTTTTAGGGTCAGTAAAATCATCTGGCAATTGATTTGCTAAATGAACTATCCATTGAACTTATAGATCACATTGTGTATTACGTGGATCAAAAAGAGAAAATGATAATTCATTCCAATTTATTTCTTTCCCCAACTATTTATTTTCTCCCCCTAATGTTGGGTAAATTGACTCATTAAAATGATAGTTGTAACACCCTAAATTGGGTTAGTAGTAAAACGATTCGAATAAAATTTTAATTAAATGAATTATGTGTAAGATTAAGTTAAAAGTATGTGACCAAATTGAATTAAGTGGAAACAAGAGAGGATTGCATGTTGGATTATCAATTCCCCTTAATTGCCCATGAGCATTAAATTACTAAAGATGGAGGTGGGGGCAAAATAGTCATTTTGCACCCCTTTAATGAGAAAGGAAACAAGAATCGGCCAACTCTTTCCCCACCTTCATCCTCACTACACGAGAGAAACAAAAAAAGAGAGAGAGAGAAAGAGACCTCCATGGAAGCTTGAGAAAGAAAGCTTTAAATTCATGCATGAGTGAGCTATTGGTCTAGGAACTCAAGTTTTAAGGCTTTGGTAAGTTCATCTTTCCATAATCAAATGTTTTAGGGTGTTAAAGTTTTGGGGTTTTAATTAATTGAGGATGTTTACATGTTAATTAGGTTGATAAAAGCCTAAATAGAGGTTATGATGCTTGGGTTTAGTCATTGAAGCATGAACATTGAAGTAAGAAGCTTGAATTAGGGATTTTTATAAATACAATATGTGGTTAATTAATTTGGTATTATGGTAAAATTAAGGATTAGTTGAGGTTAATTTTATGCTTAGAGGTGCTGTAAATTGTAAGGTTAAGATTGGGTTTGGAAATTAAATAATGGGATCAAAAGTTAGCCTTATTTGCCTAGATGAAACAATTCCGGGTAGTCAACTTTGAGAAATTCTCTAGGACGAGATATAAGGATTTAGAATCTGAAAATTTAAAGTATGATACTAGGATATACCTAGTTTAATTGAAAATTTACGGAACCTTAATCCGAGTCCGGTAGAAAAAGATATACGCGTTATCGTAAGGCTACCCGAACAGTCCCGGAAATTCGGTCAGGTCTGTTTCGATTAAAATCTGGAGCTAATCGAATAGGAATTAAAATGTAAGGTTAATTGGTCCTTGTAGATAATTCTTCTAGCTTTCCAACGAGGTAAAATGGGCTAAAATCGGACTTCGGAGCTAGGAGATATGACAGTTTCGCTATGGGATAGCAAAAAACTGTCCGTAAAAGATAAACGTGCATGTCTATATTTGATAAATCTAAGATTACTTGAATTGAATGATTGGGTATGTTGTGATGAATGTCATATGTATATGGACCTTTAGATAAACCGTAAGAAAAGGTCGAAGAGCAAGAGAGGCTCGAAGCAACGAGAAAACGAGGCAAAAGGGTTGCGATCTACAACCCTTAATAGCTCGAAGAATCTGTGAGTGCGGCAAACCTTAGGGTTAGGACCTAGGGTCCTAACCACCTTTATTATTTGATTTGATTTGATATGTAACCGAACTAATAAATATTTGGTAATACGGGAAGGAGGATTAAATGTAAAGGATTAGTTTGATACCATATGTATGTGCTAGATGTTAACTAGCTTAGGACATTGCATAGCTCGAAAATGCCGAGGTAAGTAACGACACGCGGCTATGGTTGCCAGGTACGTAAGTCATGCATGAGACATGTCTATGATACTTTGTTTATGTGATTAGTGATATGATATATGAACCTTGATATGGTAGCATGAGATATGCTTTTGTTTTGATAAGTAGGATGCATATACTTTGATTTGGTAGCATAACACATGCTTCAATATGTTAGTATGACATGGATACCTTGATTGACAGCCTGTTATGATCATTGTTTATGATTGAGAACTCTATAATACAAATTGAAGGATTAAATGAATATGAAACCTTGACTGAGCCTTGGTCGATAGTTGGTCATAGGTAGTACGGTATGCCTAGGGTCTGAGCTCATTTGTTAGTACTTCGATACTTCTGATCAGTACTTCGGTACTTCTGTTGGTACTATGGGCACCTTTGTTGGTGGTTAGTCACCATTTGTAGATACCATGGGTATCTTTTGTTAGTGTCCTAGTGGCACTTTTGTTAGTACCTTTGTGGTACTTCTGTTGACTCGCTTACCTAACCCAACTACACCGAGGCATCATTTGAAATTAATCCGAAAGATTAAAACTGATGAACTTGCTATTGAGCATCTGCTATGACATTGCTTAGAGCATTTGATTACATGTTGCTTTAGAGCATTCGATTACATGTTGCTTTAGAGCATTTGACGATATGTTGCCATAGAGCATTTGATTACATGAATTGCCATTGAGCATGGGAATATGATTTGCCATTGAACATTCGAACATGGTTTTGCTATGGAACAATTGAGTATGAATTGGTACATGAACATATAGTTTACGAACTTAGTTTACTTGCTATTGGCATGATAAACATGATATTTGGCAAGCATGACAAACAAAAGATACGTTAAACATGATATACATGGTTTATGTTGTTATGTAAGATTGATTGATTGCTTGTTTGAAGCATCTTATTATGTTGGTTTATGTCTATTTGGTTAGACTTAGGGCTGCCTCACTAAGCACTTCTTAGTACTTACGCTCTTTGTTTCCTCCTTCCCAAACAACAGGTTACGAGTTAAAGAGGTAGATCAAGCTCGATTCGGAGCAAGGACACGCAAGCAAGCCAAAGTATGGTATTTTGTTAGTTTTTGTAACTCCTAAAGTATGGTGGCATAGTGACCATGTTAGCTTAGTATTTGCATTTTGTTAGCTAGCCCATGAGTTGTGTATGTAATTATGTGATCATTCAAGCTTTCGGTTTGTAAGCCATAAGGCAAACATTCATGATAGGCTAGCCTTGTATGTTTTGAGTACTTAGTTATGGTTGGCATGATGGCATGGAAGCATGCATTTGGTATATGGTTAACTTAACATTGTGTCTAGGTCATGTGAACCTAGGACTCTAATTTTTGATTGCTTAAGCAGCCATAGAAAAGATAAATTTAGATGATAGTCCTAGAAGAGATGATTTGGAATATGGAAATGCATAATAAATTGACTAAAACGAACAAGATTGGTGAATTGTATGGGTTACCTAAGCAAGTCTAATGATCATTAAGGCTTAGGATTAGGTTGAGACCTTTAGATAGCCCCTTTTGAAATGTCTAAGTGTTTGAAAGCCTTGAATTTGTCATCCTCGAGTAGGGGTATCGGTACCACTAGTTTGGGTATCGATACCACCTTTGGCAGGAACTTTTTGTTCCGAAGCTTGTACCGATACCAAGGTTTGACCTTTAGTCAACGTGTCAATGAGGCAAGCCAGTACCGATACCTGTTTCGATACTGGAGCATCCAGTAACTTTTTGTACCGATGCCAGTATCGAAGCAGGCTACCCAACCTTGGTCAATGAGTCAACTCTAAGGACCGATATCGATACCTGGCTCGATACCCCTGTATCGATACCAACTTTAGGTGTATCGATACCACCTTACTGCATGGGTTCAAATTTAATAGGGATACTTTGCTCGACTAATAAGGTACAATCAATGATAGTAAAATGAATACGAATTGATATAGAAGTTTAGTTCTAATTAAGTGAAGTTATAATTGAATAAACGTATGGTGTTTGAGGTTCGAATTAGAAATTTGTTTAAGTATTGAAAAAGTTTTAAATTGTCTCGAATTTGCGTAAGTAATATAAGAATTGAACCGTAAAATAAATAAGTATTATTAAGGAAATTGACTTACAATGTTATGTAAGTAAGCAAATTGTTTAAATTTGATCAACTCTCAAATCTTATAAATAAGTAACTTGCTTGAACTTGATTACATTGCTCGATTTTGTATGTCCGGTCGACGCCCCTGTCTCCTAACCCGGGGCAAGGGTGTCACAATAGTCAATAAATCAGATTGTAAATAAATCATCTATCAGAAACTCTTATATATATTCCCAATAAAACTCATCTTTATGCGTTGTGGTGGAGCAATTAGAATATATATCGCACACCCAAAAAATTGAGATGAGAAATATTTGGTTCCTGACCAAAAACCATTTATAATGGGGAGAACTTATGATCATTTGTTGGCTTGATGCGAATTTATGATACTACATGTAAAATTACATGTCATCAACATTATCAAGACTGATTGTTTTTAGAAAATAATCTGGAATATGTGCTCGTAATTTTATCAACTGAGAAGGTAGCCTCGCAAACACCAAGTTGCGGGTTAATAACAAGGATACACATAACCATCTAGTCGATGCATCGATAAAAATTATAAAATATCTAGATAATCTTTAAGAAAGTTGTATGGGCCCATATATATAACCTGTATCCATTCCAAAAAAATTAATAGCACTCTATCTTAGATGTTAATGATTGAATAATCAAAATGCTTTCATAGCAAGTATCGCAAGAAAAATTACCTTGAAGAAACTTCTAGTTCTTCAATAAATGACCACATGAAAGAGTCAACAATTTTTCGTATCATAATTAAATCGAGATGGTCTAACCGGTCATGCCCAATAAAATAATCAGTAAACATCTAGTTTACAATAGCATGAGCTTCAATTTATACTAATTCTTATGTAGTACAATATGGATGACAGTGCATGTAATTTTACAAATATTTTACTATTACCTTGAGTTGTACTCGTAATATTGAGATAGTCAGCATCCCCTTGACTAATATTCTCAATATATTTATGCAAATATCTTTAAAAATCAATATCTCTTTGCGATTTTGACGAGTATAACGCACTGTAAATATAGAATAAAGTTCCATTTGGCAATAACATATTTGCTCAACGAGCATAATGCACTGTAAATATGAGATAAAGTCTCATTTGGCAAATAACATATTTGCTCAGTCGGAGCTTTCTGTGATATTAGTACTTCCGGATATAGTACTCATATTATTCTCTTGCATTTAAAATGGGAAAATATGCATAATTATGCACCTTTTAGTACGTGCTTTATTTCATTTACTTCGAGAAATAAAAAATATGTGCTTTGTACCATTCACTTCGGGGAATGGAAAAATATTAAAAAAATAGCATATCATATCAAATCGGATTAAAGATAAGCTCTCAAAAACTCTTTCGAAGCACTAATATTTTTGTACTTTGAGATATAGTACTCATATTTTTCTTGTATTTAAATGGGAAAATATTTCTTATACTTAACTATTTTATGAGTATACTATAATAAATTTATCAATTTGTGACGAAATTTTAAAATGACATTGTGTATAATATCACAGAATGCACTACAAATGTGACAATTATTTTTTTGTCACATTTTATGATTGATGTTATATCTTTTATAACAATTTTAAAAAATGTCATTGATTTTTGCCACTATATATTTAGAGCTAAAATTTACCTCCAAAAAAATTAATGAAAAATCTTTCAATGACGTTTAAATAAAATGATGACGTTGTAAAATCGTCTCCAATAAAATAAAGATATTAGTGACGGTTTTTATTATAACGATTTTATTTGAACTAACGACATTATAAATTTGTCACTGATATTTTTTTTGATAATTTGGTTTATTATATTTATAGTAACATATAAAATGTGATGTTTTATTCTTGTTACATTAAATCAACATCTCTTCGTAATTCGGGCAACCTTCCTTGACCTCTGGTTCGTTGCAGCCCTCTCTTTGTTGTTTGGGCAACCTTCCTTGCACCTCTCTGGTTCGTTGCTGCCCTCTAACCACTAACTCCTATGCCACCGAACCTCTGTGACCAAGAAGCAACGGGGACAAAGAAGATTAGTAAGGGCTTGAAATCAGTCAACCAGATCTAGGAGCTTGTTTTAGTTATTTTTCAGAAAGGAGATCAAATTGTAATGATTGTATAGTTTTAGGTTTTATTGTTTTATTTTAATTTGTAAAAATATGAGCATTTTTAAAGTATTATTTAATTTATGAGAACTTTTGTCCTTTATTATAATTTTCTAAAGTTTTCTTATTCATTGTAATTTTATAAAAAATGATGGTCTATATATTAATTTATAGAGAGTGATGGACATTATTGTAAATTCCAAATTGTCATGGCCTTTATTATAATTTATGGAGTTTTGGTTTGATTATAATAATATAATAATTTTATAATTTTTTTAATAAATAAATTGTGACAATATTTGTAACACCCAACCCGGATGTCACATTGGGTCTCCGGCCAGAACCCGTATTTTAAAATTTTCTTTGAAAGTCTAAAAATAAAATCACGTAGAGTCCAAAAACATTTTCCATAAAGTCCATTTAAATTAGAACGACCCAAAATAATTTAAAGAAATTTGGAGCTCCAAAATTATTACAGACCATTTAAAAACATTTGACCCAATTAAAAATAACAGAGTTACAATACGTATAGGGTCCGACATAATACTATGCCCACTACATCTAATAACTGTACGCTGACAACTCGGTCGATGCTGAAAGTCCAAACCTTGATGGTGCTCCACGAAACCCGCTTCACCTAACCTACGCACGAAAATAGATTTCGAACGTTGAGTCACACAAGCTTAGTGGATACGCCAAACTCGGCCAACATCATGCATATCAAAAGCAGTAAAGAATGACATATAAATCACATGCATGGTATGATGGTCTAGCATGCTTGCCTATCACATGGCATAAATGAGATGTATATTATCGCACACAACATATACAAATCAATCAAAGCACACAAGGTAGTGAGGCCCATGTACACACAGCATCGGGATACTACACTACGAGTAGGGCCCGTATCCACACAGCACCGGGATCCTATACTCAAGGATGAGGCCCGCTTCCACATAGCATCGGGATCCTACATCCGGGATTGAGGCCCACGTCCACACAGCATCGGGATCCTCCAAATCCTATACTCGGAATGTCATATCGAGTATCTTCGAATGAGGCTCGCGTCCACACAGTATCAAGATCCTACACTCGGGATAGTCGTCAAATCACCATCCGGAATGTTACATCGGATGGCCTTCGTCGTGTTGCAATACTTATGGATATCCGGATTTCCAACACAAAGGACTCAAACCACATAAACGATCCACCTAGGATCTATCACAACAAGACATATTAATCCTTATCATACTTAAGTCTTTCGGGGTTATGATTATCAATCTTAATTCGATGATTCATTCTATAGCTTTCAGATTAAAGTATTTATTTATTAAGATCACCAAGCCCCTAAATTCTACTCAACTTAGCCAAAATATACAGGGGTATCGATACCCTTAAGTAGGGTATCAGAACACCCTGTATCGATACCCACCCAAAGAGGGTATTGAACACATAGGTATCGATACCAGTATTGATACCGTTGACCAACTTCAAAAGTCAACAAAAAGGGGAGGACCCGTTTCGATACAGGTATCGATACAAAAAGTTTATGGACTCCCTAGGTATCGGAACAAGGTTCGATACCCATGAAAAATAAGTCAAAATATACTCATGGGTATCGATACTGGTAGCCCGAGTATCGATACCCCCTGCACTAAGGACGGGTCTGCACTTAGAAATTCTAGATTTTTAGCCCTAAACTTAATCTAATCGATTCTAAAGTCTTCCTACTTATTTTTAAGAGTTTTTAGGATGTTTTAACATCAATTTCTAACCATTTAACACATAAACTCGGATTCCACCATTAATGACCCATTTCAAGCAAACCAAGCAAGACAACACACATACATGTTTTCTCTGTATGCTATGCACTCTACCATGAATGGATGATGAAGAAAGAGTTGGGAGTACCAACCTTAGCAAGCTACAACAACCCAAGCGAGCTTCACGCCTCTTCAAGATCTTCCCCTTCCAAAGCTAGATGATGGCTCACAAACCTCTTTCTCTACAAGAGAAAGATGAAGAACGGATTAGGCACACTTTGGGGAAGATTTTAGAAGCTTAAAACACTAAAAGAGTACAGATTTAAGCCCCTAAAAACTCATTCCCGAGCTCAAGCTAAAACCCATATAAAACCCTTCTCTTCACTAAACTAGCTCATCTCTAACTTGTTTTGTAGATCCTTAGAAGCCCTACAACCTTCCTTCCTAGCCAAAAACGAGATCCTTCACCAAACCGATAAAAACCTCACCTTTTTGTTCCCCCTTACTTTGCTACAAAGATGAAGAAAAAGGGGGAGATGAGCTCACTCTACAGGAGGAATTAACTCCCCTACACCCCTCTTTGTCATTTAAGAAAACATTTACCAAAGTGCCATCACCTACAACTCACAAGTCCAACAAGCCCAAAACCATACAAACCCGAGCCCAAACCCAAGCCCCAACACAACGGGTTAATCCGACACTTGGATATGGGAAATCCGAGTCGTTACAATATTTATTGACACTTTTATAAAAAAATATTATATTATCGGTGATGATATAAATAACTAAAGACAAAATTTTATATTATTTGGTGACTTATTTTGATGTTATTAAAAATAATTATAAAGTGACGTTATGCATAAATATCATTTTATGTTTAACAATTGGTGACGAAAAAGATACATTGTCACATTAGACATTTAGTGACACACCTAGCGTGACATTCGTCGTGACATCGAATTTTATGTCACAAAATACAAATAGTGACATAAATAAAAGTTTCAAAGACAATATTTTCAATGTCAATAATAAGCAAATTTTTTGTAGATGTACTTGCACTTTCTACTAAGCATAAATTATCATAAATTATTGCATATTTTATTTCGGAAGTAATCATATTCATTTAAAGAAAAAAATTAAAATAAAAGATAAATAAATAATATATAAAGTAAGTTAACATAAATAAATAATAAATAAAAATAAATTAACATAAAATAAATAAAAGATCTAAATAAAATAAATGGCGGATTATTCTCTTGAAGGATTATGAGAAAATTATCAATATCCAATTGAGTTGGACCAATAACACCATTATTTTCTCTGCAAAGAAAATCTATTTATATTTTCTTTAATTTATCATTCATGATTATGGATAAAGTTCATAATACTTCGGCATTTGACAAATAAGAGATCAATGGTTTGTACCATCGCATTGATAACATAAAGATTTTAATATGATCTCTATCATTCTTGTCATCTTTATAATCCCACTTCTTGTGGATATAAGTATTCTCAAAATAATCACCTTATCCATGTCTATTTTATGATCTCAATCACGATCATAATTACTAGTGTGACATTTATTCTTTCCGTTATAAAATATCACATTCACTCCAGAGAATGGAGCGAAGACTGATAGGCATTTAAAACCCTTGTATGATATTGTGTCTGTAAGACAAAATTAATGTGTGAAAAGTGGAGTATATTTTTCTAACATATCCTCATCAGCATCATGCATGCATTCACTTGAACTTAGGATAAGTTTATAGTCGAGTTTTTTTTTTGACATAAAATTTGTATTGCCTTCAAGTAAATATAAACTTTTATAATATTCATACTATTAAATAGTAATTGATCAATCAATATATATACAATACATACAATGAACAAAAATTTAATCCTTATACACGGCGTTGTTAAACCAGTCCATAAGCTCCTTTAAAAAGAACCTCCTTTGAGACCAGTAGCTTCGCAGAACGGGATGTCCAGCCAATATACTCAGATTAAATCAAGATAATAAAGAACATATTAATTAATTAAAGGTTTAATATTTGTTCCAATAGCATGTAATACTTTAAACATGATTTAAAACATAAACTTTCATCGTAAATAAATAAATATTGATTATAAACAAAGACAAAAAAATATTAAATTAAATAAGTAAAATATACCAAATTTTCCATTATATGGTAGATTTAGTTACCAATATCTTGTTAAAATATTTTTCGGGAATTGTTGATAAAAACCACGGTATTTGAGCCACTTTATCGCTACACAAATACCAAACAACCAATGATTTTTAATAAATTAAAAATCAAATCAAAGATCAAGAGAGAGAAATAACCGATAATTAAAATATAATTGAGGGAAAAGAACTTATCTTTGATTTATGCCAGTAACAAATTCTTTTTAATAACTCCTTCAAGATTCGAACGACAAACACCTCCGTTGGTTAGAGTCTCGTGCTGATAAGGTGTTGTGAATAAAGTAAAGAACAATAATAAAATAGAAGAATAAAAATGAGAGACAAAGAGAGAGATTTTATTATATTGTCAAAGTAGGGTTGTATCCAATGTTTTGTCCAAAAGTCTATATTTATAGACATAATATGGAAACCCTAATTCTAATGGGTATTAAACCCTAATAATAAAGCATATTATTTATAATCTTTAAATCTTTGAATTCGTGTCTGTATTTAAAAGTAAAAATATTTATATTTAAAATTTATATTTTTTGGATAAATTTATTTCTTTTATTTATCCAGAGTGGCAAACAATTATATGAAAATCATATATATTTTGTATAAATAATTCAAATTATATGATCTCCCAACTTAAACATAATTGAAAGTTCACTTTTATTTCTGTCAATACAACAATAAAAAAAATCCGAAACAACCTTATTTTTATATCATTTTATAAATTTTGTATTATTTATATTTTCAAACATATTATTCTTATAAAAATAATTAAATAATCATTTAACCATTTATTTTTCATACAGTCGCACTCACACAGTTGATTCTTTATAAAATGTATCTTAAAAAATATTATTTTTACTACTATGATTGTAAAAGGTAGAATCAAGTTCACTCCGAGAGTAAATACCCAATGACAATGGATCAGACTATACAAAGTTCAAATTCAATCCAATTAATAATTGGACTCTTAGACTAATCCAAGCTCGATCTAAATAAAATATTTAAAATCCAAATTCAAATTTGAATATTCATATCCAATTATTTTTTTTTATTTTTTAAAATGAAAGCTCCAAATCTTTAACAATTTTTTTGAAGATAATAATTATTTTTTATCAAGCAAATATTTTAATTAATAACACAAATAAATTTAAAAAATATTAAAACTCAATGAACAAATTATAGAAACTACTTAAGCTTTAACTTTAAATAACTAAAACAAAAATTTTACTAGTCTTTAAAACAATTGTGTTTACTAATTGTTATATAACTATGATCATCAAAGTCTTTTCGAATCATAATATAGATGTCTATCACATATTAAAACTAAAAATAAAATAAATTTAAAATAAAATCAACATGTTAATCATCAATATTCGTCATAGAAGAATAAACTTTCAACAATGAAACTTCCATTATTTCGCTAATGCTCAAAAAAACCTATAAAATAAAATAAAAATATGAATAAAATTATAGAAATTATTAATAATTTAAAAATATTGATTATATATAAACTTACCAATTACTCAATTTATCCATCTTCAAGCTTCACATCTTCATCTTCATATATAAATACACATTAAAAGTTACCATCATTTGTAACATCTAAAAATAATAACAAATAACATTAAAATAATAAAGTAAAAATAGTTAAAATTATATATTTATCAAATTTAAATGCAATTACCTTTAAAATGAGGAAGCCTCCAACTTTAAAGACATATTAACGCTTTGATGATATCCAGATCAAGTCTACTATAATAGGGACCAACAACTTTACCACCTTTACTAAATGCACTCTCCGAGGCAACAATTAAAATTTGTACCGCAAGAAGATCTCTAACAATTTTGTAAAGGATTGAAAATTTACTTGATTCGATACTCCACCTCTCTAAAAGAATAAATTTCCTATCATCTACAATAGTTCGTTCTTCCTCTAAGTATGTCTCAACCTCACACTTACGAGTCCTTTTTATTGGTTGTTGTAAAACATGTTTTTCTCATACCCCCTCAACATCCTCTGAATCAATCAATATTCTTTTACTTTGATCACTTACAAACGATGAAGGTGAAACAAGAGAAAATTCTTGATTAATCACTTTCTTTCCATAATCATCAACCAATTCAACCAAAACTTTCTTCACTTTATCACATTCAAATTCACCATCATCACCAAAGAGAATGTTAAAATATAAAGATACACATTTCATTTTCTTAGGATCCAAAACCGAAGTCACAGATAATATCTCGTTAATAACTTTCCAATACTTATCAAATTTCACAATCATGCTCGATGCCATCAACTCAATCACTTTATTTCCACAAGTCAACCATTTCTTCAATGCAGGTTTGATTTCATAAATTTTCTGAAAATATAAGTTTGCAGTAGGATAGTTTATCCCTGAAAAATTTTAGTTATCCTTTTAAATACTGCTAACTTATCACATATGTCACTTATCATTTGTCACTCATCTTTAGTTGGCAACATATTTTTTTCTCTTTTTTCAACTTTTATGTCCAACCTAGTGAAAGCATCTTTATACATAATGACAACTTATAACATATCATAACATGAATTCCATCTTGTCTTACAATCTAATGTCAATTTTCTAGTTAAAAGAATTTTAACATAATTGCAAGCATTTTCAAACTTCTCATATCTTTTTGGTGTTGATGACAAAAGGCAACTATAGAACGAACTTTCTCAATTGCACCACTAATGATATTCAATCCATCATTCACAATCAAATTCAAAATGTGTGCACAACACCTCATATACAAATAACTGTTGGAATAAAATAAAATAATAATGGGCACATATGTATAATGTATATTGCTATTATAAAGTTCAATACATAATTAAGTGACCAATTATGTTACACGTGTTATAAGTATTAAATTATCGTGGAATTAAAAGTGTAGATACCATAAGATGTATTTATAATTTTATGAGGGACAAAGTTATAAATACTTAATAGTTGGTTATTAAATCAACTATATAAAAGGGTTATGGTCCCAAGAATTAGGTTAACTTGCATATCTCTTTTCCCCATTTGAGAGTTGTGTGGCAAGAGATAACCTAGCTTCTTGGAAGATCAAACCATCCGGAAAAAATCTATCAATTAATTCAGGTACCATTCCACATTCAGTTTATTTATTTTATTGTTCTTGATAATTTGATATGTATAGATCTTGGGTTTATATTCGTATCGAATATATATTTTAATTCTAACAAGTGATACCAGAGCCATAATTATGTCGAATCATTAAGATCATAAGTTTTTGTTTTTAATTTATTGTTATGATTTGAAATTAAATATAATTTAATGAATTATTTATTTCGATTGTTTCCTGTTAATTGATTTTGGGTATGTGACGATCTTTATGATCGAATGAAAACAAGTCTTGCAATTCTTCAATTGCACATTCTTTGATTGCCGATTACTATCATTGTTCTATAAATTAAGGTTTGCAATTCTTCAATTTCAAATTTAAGAATTTACAAATTCGTTTTTTAATGGTAGTGAGATTAAATAATTTTAATTCCATTGTTTTTTAGACTTGAGTAATAATCATACATATATTTTTTTATGTTAATTTTATGTTCCTAATTTCAATGGATTAATTATTAATTTTTTATAATTAATGAATTTCGGTTAATAACAATTAAAATGTATTTTTAATACACATTGCTATTAATTTGAAGATATATATTTTATTTAAAATATGTATTTACTTTGGTTGGATCAAAATTTTAGTTTTGATCATTGAGTATTAAGTTAAATTTGGTTAGATCAAAATTTTAGTTTTGGTTGTTAGTAATAAAGAAAAATATAATTAATTTCATCTTTGTCGTTATAAATTTATCATGATTCAAGAATTTTATATTTAGGTTAGCTCTTAAAGCTTTATATTCGGTTTATGTCTATTAAGTTACAATTGCTTGATCTTTTGATATGTTACTTTTAGAGTACACAACTACTTATGTAGTTACTTAATTAATATTGATAAGTGCTCAAATCACTATCACTTTCTACACTTTTCATGGGCACTTATCATTAATTCTACACCTACTTGAACCAATGCATGGACTTAATGTGATATATTTAGGGATATGCTATCAAAGATTATATTTGTAGAAAAGACATACTTTACTGTATTTTCATATCTGTGCAGGAATAAGTACTACCGAGGCAGGACTTGATGCCGAGGCAATAGAAAAGAAAAAGGAAACATGGCTGGCGATTGAAGGAGAAAATTGAGGAGAGCATTGTGGAACAAAAAGCCCAAGATTCGGAGCTAAACAACACAAGAAAAACCCATGGACAAGGCCACGCGAGATTAAACCTTCTAGAAGATTAAACTAGGAAATATTTAACCTATGTGTATAACTTGTTCCCTACTCCAAGTTGTACTCTAATTAGGAAAGGTTTGCCCTAGGCCAAGCTTATATAAAGGCATAGCCGTCTTAAAGTTTAAAAGAGGCAAAAATTAGAGAGAATTAGATAGACGTATTTTCAGAGAGTCTTAGGAACAATTCTTTCCATCATGTTTTAAGTTTTCTTAGGGTGTTGGTGAAGGTTGTTGAGTAATTGTGAGAGTAGATTGTATTTTGATTCTTATTTCAATGCAATAAATATCAAAGTTTGCTTACTCTTTGCCATTCTTTGTTCTTGCATCTAAGCCCGGAAGGGAAGTTTGTAAGTAATCTATTTGTCTAGACTCGGGAGAGTTAGACTCACGAAAGGAGTAAGTGCGGTATTCACTTAATTGGAGGATACTAACTCGATCTAGGGATAGGTTAAGAGTTTCAGCGGCTAAAAGAAGTATTCACTTAATTGCTGGTTATAATTGATTAACGCCGGG
This sequence comes from Abelmoschus esculentus, assembly GCA_035048815.1. NCBI lineage: Eukaryota > Viridiplantae > Streptophyta > Magnoliopsida > Malvales > Malvaceae > Abelmoschus > Abelmoschus esculentus. The sequence continues at coordinate 13,430,140 of JAUCBN010000036.1, forward strand.
AGGTATCATCAAGGACTGACCTTCAACAATGTTTCGACTTAGGGATAAGCGAAACCATACAAGGACATCTTGCCGAACTTTAATAAATCTACCAAGAGGACATTGTCGCTGCCGAGACAGTATCTGCAGTACTGTCGAGGCAGTGCAATGCAATTGTATTGGAACAAAAAGCAGATCAATCGAATCTACAATACGACACAACTGGATCCTATCCCCTTTCTCTCATAATTGTTATTACCTTAGTTAGTTTAGTTTATTAGTTAATTCGATATCAAACTAAATTGTGTTTTTACTTTTCTTTCACAGAAGCAAGAAAACCAAAGGAAGCATATTAAGTATATCAATCCCTGTGGATATGATACTCGATAAATACTTATAACTTTATTACTTGATGACGTGTTCACTTGCACTTAATTGCGCATCTTTTAGCACGCATCAAATATATTTAGTATTTAGTTTTTATCATATGCTATTATGTATTATAAAATATATATTTGGTATTTATATATTCAATTTGGTTCAATCAAAGTTTTTTTATTATTAGATTATTATGGTTATATTAAAGTTTTAAGTAATCATTATACGAATTATTCATTTATATGATGTTTCTGTTATTTAAATTCTGGTAGCACCATTTAGATAACCTTATTTTAGTTTATTTTGGAAACTTAAGTGTTATCAGAAAATTCAACTTTGACTATTATAAATATTAGGTTTGAATATTGGTATATTTATATTATATATTTTAAGGTAAATTAATTGAAGTATTAAGTCACCAAAGTGACCTTTATTGCGAAAATTATTTTACTTTAAAATATAGAAGTTTTTGTACATGTAATTCAGTTTATGCTAATATTAATCGGCCCAAAGGAAGGTTAATAATTAGTAATGTTACATGTGCATCTATGGTAATAAACATGTGATAATTATTCAGTTTTATATGTGAATAATAAATCGGCCCAAAGGAAGATTTATGTTTAACATATTCTTATTATTAATGTTTAATTACTACATCAATATATCACTTATAAGTTAATGTTTTTTTTAAATAAAATATTAATGGAGTGTCCGATATCTTGTGATGAGGTTACCTTTATTCAAATTTATTATTATTTTGATTATCTTTTACTTTGAGTGAAAGATAAAATTAAGAAAATATTTTAAAACAATTAAATTCATATTTTGGCTTCGGATATTTGGTATTTTAATAGATTAATTGAAACATAATATCACCAAAGTGATCGCTTTTGTGGAGATTAGTTTATTTAAAATATTAAGATAATTACGGGTCTGTAATTCATGCGTTTATTAATTGGCCCAAAGGAAAATTAATATTTGACCGGATTACAACGAAAATTATGGCGATAAATGTGTGACAATTATATGGTATTTTATGTGAACAATACGTTAGTTCAAAGATTAATCTATTGTTTGACATAGTTCATTGTCAATGTTTGATTGCTACATCAAGAGTACAACTTACAGTTAATATTACTGTCCAAAGATTTGATATTAATGTTGTACTTGGTATCATGAAGGAAACTAGCCATTATTTTAAATTTATTGCTTACTTATGAATATTTATGTGAGCTTGTTTATTTACTTATTTTTGTTTTATCTTTAGGTAATTTATCTTTGTTATAATATCTGTTGAATACATTCTACACTTATGTTTAGTGAAATTAATTTCAAGGAATAGAAAAGACATTTATATATAGTATTTGGTGGTATGAACATAGAACTTGCACTAAGTGAATAACAACTTGCACTTCTCACGGCGGTAAGTATTCAAAAATAAGTTTTTGAGAGGTGAGTTTATTCAAATTGCATAAGTCTAATGATCATAAAGTATAATATTTTAGAAACTTTTAAGAGCACAAATCTAAAGAAATTATTCATACTAAGGATTTTCTATTGAGAAAAAAATTACTAATTTTTTTAAAGATTAACATGACATCACTTTTGATTTATTTGATGTCTATGAAGTATAAGGATCAAGGAAATGTGAGGGAGTATATTATATTGCTTCAAAACTTAAGGCACATAAGATCAAACTTTATAACAATTGTTTGTTTTTATAATTTTAGTATAGCTTCCTATACAATTTAACTAATTCAAAATTAGTTACAATTATTAAAGGAGAAATAAAATTCAAATGAGATTATTTCTCATTGTGTTAAAGAGGAAGAAAAGTTGAAGCATTATAATTATAAAAATACTCAATCAGTTGGTGTTCTTTGGTTAGTGTCTCTAAGAATAAAGGCAATAAAAAATATATATTAGAATAAAGTTGCTAAGGGTCCTACTCAAAAGGAATAACAATAAGTTATAAAATGTTGATTCTTTTGTATAAGCTAGGATACATGTAAAGAAATTAAACTTCAAAAGTAAGCAACTACTTAGGCTATTTTGAGTGATTCATACGCTATAAAGTTTATGATCCCACAATTAAGATTATTTTAATGAGAGATTTATAACATTTTTTAGGATGTTGAGTTTGGGAGGAGAATAAAGTTAGATACATTGTTATTAAGGAGAAATTGAATATTAATTTAATTCATACTATCACTTTTGACGATGTTTAGGTTTTCACACCTATCATTAATCAAAAGTGAATCAAGTACATCAACAAAATAATGTTGAACAACTCTCATTCAAGATAAGGTATATATTTTTTCAGAAGAACAAACTCAATAATCTAAAAAATGTCTTTAATGATATTCATGAGAGGAAAAAAATACTATTAAGGATTATTACTTAGTATTTCATCAAGAAAATAAGTATAATAAAGGAATGATAAAAAATAACCCGATCAATTATTTTTATCAAACCATAAAAGTTTTAACTCTCAAAAGTGGATAGATATCATTAAAAAAACCATATCATTTTATACAAGGCAATAAAGTTTAGGAACTTGTCTCATTACCTTAAGGTACAAACTAATTGGTTGTAAATTAATATTTAAAACCAAGAGGGATGTAAATGATAATGTGGACAAGCATAAGACATGTATTGTATCTAAAGGATATATTCTAAAAGAAGACATTGATTTTGTGAAGACTTTCTCTCAAGTTATACTGAAAGACTCTTTCAAAATAATCTTGACACTTGTTGCTTTTAATCTTGAGCTACATAAGATAGATGTTAAACTTGTGTTTTTTAATGACAACATTGAATAAATTAATTATATGGTACAATCATTGATTTATGTCTAATGATACAAAATTAATGAATGTAAATTAAAAGAATCCATCTATGAGCTTAAGTTTAACTCTCATTAATGAAATTATAAATTTCATATTGATTATCTCATTCGATTTTAAGATAAATTTGGTTGAAAATTGTACGTTTTACAAGTTCAGTGGGAGTAAACCAAGTCATACTCATATTACTAAAGATTACATTTCTTTTCAGTGCCCTAAAAGTAACCTCAAAATTTATAAAATAAAAAAGATTTCATATATATATAAGTTATGGAGAATTTAATTTATGCTTAAGTATGTATGCATTTGGATATTGTGTATATTATTAGAATGTTAGACAGATATTTAAGTAAATCTAATATGAATTGTTGGATAGCAGCAAATAGAGTTATGAAATGACTTTAGAGAACAAAAATTATATGCTCACATATTGAAGTTCTGGTAAGTTAGAGATCATCAAGTTTACAGGCTTCGATTCTACTAGAATATTGATGTAAAAGACTCTGTCACATAAGCTGCTAATTATAGATTGAATAGAAAGACCACTTTAGTTATTTTGTGACAATAAATGCATCATTTATTCTATAAACAATAGGAATACTTTAAAATTTTGTTTCTAGTAGTTAAAGAAAATTCAGAGTGCTTGTGTGTTTATAGAGCATGTTGGTACAAACTCCATAATTGCGCACTTATTGAGAAACTATCACCCTAGGTCTTTCATGAGCATACTGCTCATGTGGGTGTAATATTATTTAAGTATATTCAGTTTTAGTGGGAGTTTGTAATTTTGATAAATGCTCATTCGTTTTAGACACAATTTTGGTTACTTTAGTTTAAGGTTAATTTCTGCAGAAATAAAGTTATTTTGGTTTCTGCACACTTTGAATTCAGTAAAGTTTGATCTCACTAAAGTTTAGAAGGACCAGTTGGAAATAGGAATGTTCGATTCATATTTACATGTAATTTCCATGCTACGCATCCATGATTGATCTATGTCATTTGATTATGTTTTTATACGTGACCATTGATGGGTCCAGTCATGACTGATATGATGAAGACCGCTTTGATCCTATATGTATATAATTGATGGACGAGATTGTTTTAGAATACTTATTATATGATAGCAAATTTTTGAGCTCATAAGGTTATATATTTGTCAAGAAATATATATTGCCAAAGTGAGAGATTGTTGGATTAAAATTCAATAATAGTGGGCACATATGTATGATGTATATTGCTATTATAAAATTTAACACGTAATTAAGTGACCAATTATGTTACACGTGTTATAGTTATTAAATTATCATAGAATTAAAAGTGTAGATACCATAAGGTGTATTTATAATTTGATGAGGGACAAAGTTATAAATACTTAATAGTTGATTATTAAATCAACTATATAAAGGGGTTATGATCCCCAAGAATTAGGTCAACTTGCATATCTCTTTTTCCCATCTGAGAGTTGTGCCGCATGAGAAAACCTAACTTCTTGGAAGATTAAACCCTCTGAAAAATCTTCATTAATGGATTCAGGTACGCTTCCGCATTCTGTTTATTTATTTTATTGTTCTTGATGATTTGATATGTAGATCTCGGGTTTATATTTGTATCGAATATATTTTAATTCTAACAGTTGATTGAATACTCGACGAAAAATTACCGATTAATTTCTTGGCTTGACGGTTAGTTTACTGCTAGTTAGATTGTTAGTCAAGGTTCATTGCTAATGGATGAACTGATTTTGGTTATTTTTGGTTAATTTCTCACTATTTTATTTGGCGTTTAACTCCAATTTAGTGGAGAACTAAAAAAAATTCAATGTATTTTTTCCATCTTTGATTACGTTTCTCCATGTCGTTGGATGTTTCTTTCGTTGAGTTGATTATATTGTTTTTGCTGTCTCATCTGCATCCTTGCTGTCATGGTTCAGATTTGTGGTTATGTTAAAGAATAAACTGGTTTTTCACTTCTTTATTGTCTCTTGGTTCTCTCATAAGACAACTTAGAACTTGATGGTTAATAGTCAAGTGTTCATGGAAGAAAATCTCTAGGAAATGTATAGAGCTTAATAGCTTTGCATTCTATTATCTAGATAAAATAGAGTATTTTCTTGCTCGAAAGAGAACTCCATATAGCACTCGAAAGCTCAATACTTAATAGCCTTGCTTTCAATAAAAAGATGGTTCGAATAAGTGAGAAGACAGTGAAGATGTAAAAAAATTGAAAGAATATTTTGGATAGAAAAGTTATTGACAGAAAGGTGAGTTAAAATGGAAAAAAAAACTCTTTTGATTCTCAATAATCCACCAAGTAAGAAATACAACTTTCAAGCGAAGGAATGAAAAAAGAAAACATTTTGTGTCATGGCATAAATCATCTCAACTCATCATGGGAAAATCAGATACAACATAAGAGTTTTCATTGGGATGTATATCACCAAGTTATAGTTTTTCATTTTCTAATTGCAACTAGGCAGCTAATTTTGAGTACAACGGCTCTGTTTTGTAGTCTCAGTCAATACAATTGCATTTGTCTTATTGCCATTTTTTCTTATTCAATTTCAATCGTCAATTTCAAGAAAATTCAGAAGCTTAAAGAAACAGGGTGAATATTGGATGATTAATAATTGAGTTAGTAGTTAATTTGTTAAGAATTTTTTATTAATTAGTTAGATTTGTTAGCCTAGTAAGTTGATACAAGTTTGGGTTATAAATACTTAATGTTGTTAATAAATGTACACAAAATTGTTTAATCACAGAAGTTTTAGATTTTCTCTTATTCTTTTAAACTCAATATCCTCACTTTTTTCTCCACCTTTGTTCATCATCATCCTTGATAATCATATGTGCTTTCTCACGATCTTTAACAATTTATATTATATAAATTTTATCATTGATATAAACTTGTCGAATCAATACAATGGATGGGAGAGACAGCTGAAAAGAATATGCAAGGATATGGTATGGTAATGATTCTTTTTACGACTGTCTGAGAAAAGCCAGGTAATGGGAATTGAAGTTGTGTTGTTATGATAAGCTTTGGGGGAAGAAATGGTGGACAAGCCTATCATTGTTTAACCCACCAATGTCCTACTTATCCTTCTCCTTCTAAAGTGATCCAAAAAAATCATTAGTATTGTTAAAAAAAAAATTCTATTGAGTTATGTAATCACTCATTTTTAATCGGATTTTAGTATTTGTAGTATTATTGTAGTAGTAATATTATTAATAAAAATAAAAGAAAAAAAGGGAGAAAAATGAAAGAAGAAAGGAGAAAAAGAAGAAGAAGAAGAAAGAAAAGGAAAAGTGATGTAGGATTAGAATCCCACATTGGTGGGAAACACCACTTTCCCTTCTCTCATTGCCTATAAAAGGAGGGGATGAGGAGCCTTTTGGAGGAGGAACCAATTGGGTGAGGGTAGTACCCTATGATCTTAATTTGAGAGTTTAGCTCTCCCCAAATTTTGGGTGGTTCGATCGATTCTTATTTTTAGGATTCGATCTAGTTAAAATTTTTAAGGGGGTTGTGGTAGATCTCGGTGGGAAGTTTATCGGGGTTAACCGTTCGTATTTTTAGGTATAATTTTTATTTTTGTATTTTGAATATTTTTAATGAAATGTAGTTGTTTATTATTAGATTTTAATTTATGTTTTAGATTAATATTTATAGTTGTTTTTAATTTTTGTTGTAGATTAATTTTAATTTATGTTTATGTTTTAGATTAATATTTATGTATGTTTTAATTTATATTTTAAATTAGTATTAAATTTGTTAGATTAATATTTATATTTTATGTAATTATTTTTATGTGATGTATTTAATTTATTTTTATGTTTAAGTTGCATGAATGAAATATTAATTTGTTAATGCGTGCCCCTAAATTCGGTCGTAAGCGAGGCTAGTACCAATAAGATGGTAGTGGTTCGGACGCTTACCTTCGGGTTTAGGTGCTTTAAAATAAATGCGCACATTTAATTAAAAATTATTTCGATCGTCAAATTAGCCCAAAAAGTTTAATATTATTAAAGCGGTAATTATTAAAGTACCAATTTTGGGCGGTGTGGGGGTGCTAATCCTTCCCCATTCGTAACCGACTCCCGAACCCCAACTTTTTAAATCTCTGGTTTTATGGTGTCCGGTCTACCTAAACGGCCGGTGGCGACTCCAATTTTCCAAAAATCAATTTTTAAATGAAACTCCCACGTGGAAGACATTAATTTTCAAAACAACACATCAAAAATGTTTTCCGACTCGAAAAAAACATTTTAGCGAAACTCGTTTTTTAAGATCGCTACAGATGGAGACTCCGCTGGGGATAAAATTTTTGTTTTTTATAAGCAAAAAGAAGTAAGTCGAGCTTTTAAAATGATTACCGCTTTACGAATATTAAAATTTTCGGGCTGAAGTGACGATCAAATTAATTTTCAATTGAATTTGCGCTTTTATTTTTTCGCATTTAAAATTGACATCTAAACCCATCATTTTAAGTGGGGGGAAAAGGTTAACGCTTTCGTGGAGATATCGTTCTCCCGTGTAGGCCCTAGCCGAAGTACCTTCGGGGCTCCACTACCTTATGTTTTCGTGAGGATATCGTTCCTTCGTATGGGCATAAGCGAACGAGTCCCCCTGAATTGAACCCGGTCAAGATGAGCCTATAATGGGTGATGATCAGGGGCCTTGCTACTCTTAGTAAAGGATAGCTCGGACAATTCGGGTCCCCCTTTAGCACCAACACTGCATATAGAGAACTAGATCACCCACCCCACTATAGCCATGCGGATACCCTAAGTGAACTAGACGAGATATCTAGGGTTGCCTTTCTCTGTTTACTGTTACGCAAATTTATTTTTCTGAATTTATTTTTGCGTTTATTATTTTATCCGGTACTAACTTGGTATTTTCATGTTTTCATTTTCCTTTTGCATGCATCATCACTTTTTTTGCATTGCACTAGGAGGTAATGATTCGAGTGGTTCATCTTACATAGGAAACTTTCACCATGGAAAAGAGGTATCTAAAAACCTCAACCCTAGTGTTAGAAACCAATCAAAGACACCGATTAAAGAATAAGTTTCTGTCACAATCAATCAAAACCCTTACTCCTGTTAAAGGACGACCGAAGATCCTGAGACAACAGTCTACCGGACGTCAACACCAGGTAATGATCATGCCTTTATTTGGGTCTACATCAAAATGTCAGTCTGGGATTTCAAGCCAACGTGAACAATGTAACAGAAACCAAAGTTAGATAAATTGCTTATCAGAGACATAGAACCGATATCATCAAACCATATAAAGGTCGAGCTAGAATCAAATATAGAACACCAAGAATATATGTAACAAAAAACCTCAAAGAGCCTAACAATGTAAGGGTTGGTCGAAGGTGCAGAACCGGTACCATTCTCCGTCCAGGGTTTGAGTTAGAGTCAGATATCGAACGTCGGTTTGATAAGGTAATGAATTGAATTTCCAAGGGCGTCAATGGAGAAACAATTTTTATCAGACTACAAGAACAAGAACATGATCAGTACCTTACCGACCTATTTTAAAAGGATCGAGATCACCATTCAGGGTTATCAGAGATGATTTAGAACTTTGGAAGGAGCATCAGTGAGAAGAAGTCGTAACTAGAGACACCGAAACTATAAGGTTGTTCAGGTTTTGACCAAGACCATTGTTAGATAAATCTCGAGACAGAGATTTAGAAGGATAATCAGAAACGTGACCAGGTCAACCGAGGAGACCGAAACACATGATGCAACAGAGATTCCTATATCAAGCAAGCAACTTAGAGCCATAGGGAATAGAAATTAGGGCTAGTACTTATGTATATGACTAGTTCCCTCAATGTTGTAATGGACCCTCTATTTCCCGTGAAAGTAATCCAGTAGGGTGATTACCAACAGGGATCAATACCTTTGTTTGCATACATTTTGTATCATTTGCATCCGCATCTGCATCTGCATCATACATGCATTTGACTATTTTTGATATCATTTTAACTGTATGCATTATTTACATCTGCATCAGACATGCATTTTCATCTCACTCGATACTAGAGGAAGCAAATGGAGGACCGTATAGCAACATAAAGAAGGGGCAAAATAGTTGAAAAAATCGTCTCGAAGACGTCACACAAAACATCAACGTTCAGATTCCTATGACGTATACCAAGTTGTTCCTGATCCTCATCAAGAGCTGTCAACACTTGTCCAATCCAAATCAAAAAGGACCCATATACACCTAATTATGATGTCAATATCGTGTGGGAAGCACAAGTTACAAGATCGAGAATTACAAAACCTTGATGAGCAAGGTCCAAAGTTTGATTGAAGCCGATAGTTCGAGTTTCAAAGTATGATGATAGAGATAGATCCGGGAGGTTCTGACTTCTCAGTTGAACATTCAAACAGAAAATTTTATGCATATTTGTTTAAATTCATTTTTTACATTCTTTAATATTTCATTCATTTTAAGGAAGTAGCTCCTGCTCTCCTATGTACACATAACAAATTTTTTTTAACATGCATGTACACATCATTACACACTTGATCCATGAAATTTTAAATGTGGTAGCATATTTGCTCCAAACTCAAAGACCGACTATAAGGTTTTGTATATTCAAGAGAGACTGAATGTTGCGGGATATTGCAAATGAGAATTTCTGCTAGTCTAGTAAGGCAAACAAAGGAACAAAATGAGCGTATAGATAATGGGCAGCTCCCATTTTTAGGAAATTTCCTTCTCAGGCACTTGTTGATCAAGATCCTTGAATCGAGAGTTGATCTTAAACTTCTATCCCCTGAACACCTTCTCAGGATATCCTTGAATGAGACAACGAATGACATTCTCTCACCACACCAGAAAAGGAGGGCAAGATCAGACAAATTAGATATTGAAATAAGAAGACTATCAGCAAGAAATAGTCGAGAGCTAAGACACACGCAAAAGAGAGAGAAAAAAAAGAAAAAAGAAAGAAAGAAAGAGAATGACAATCGGAAGGCCGAAACGAGTCTGAATCAAGTAAAAGGGGATTTTGGCAGAGCACAACGTTAGGAGATCACATAAAGGTGATTGAATCCAAGCAATATCAACAAGATGCACAAAGACAATCGAGTTCAAGCAGTGAATAATCGAAAAATACCTCAATCTGGTGATGCATCTAGAAACTTGAAAGAGGAAAAAGAAATGTGAAGGAAACAATGTTGTACACGCTTCATTCATATCAGACAATTCAGAATCAGAAATCCAGCAGCAGGAACGAGGTAAAGATGGAAAAAAGAATCCTCATTCTAGATACCTCAGGATCTCACAAATTTACACAAAAACAAATATCGAAGCACATCCGAGATAAGTCAGCCTGAAGATTGCCAATTTCGGAAAAGAGAATGAACTCTAGGGTGAAAACCTAAAACAGGCAGTCTAGAGTGACTCAAAAAAATAGAAGTAAACATATCACAAATACAAATACATTTACTGTACACACTTCATATTCAGATCAAACAATTCAGAAGCAAAAATTCAACCAGAGGAAACGAGGCAAGGAGAAACAAAGAATCTTCATTTTGAATGCCTCACGATCACACAAATTTGCACAGAAGCGAATATCGAAGCCATCAAAGACAAATCGGCCTGAAGATTGTCATTTTCGGTGAAAAAAGAAAAAAGAAAAAGAAAAAAACGAAAAGAAAAAGAAAAAAGGAAAAAGATGAAAGAAAATAGAAAAAAGAAAATATATTAGAAATACATATACCAAATACAGAAACCTTTTTACACCGATCATGGACTCAGCTCTTACAAGCTTTCAAAGACCATTCTGATCATTCAGTGATGTCCAAACTAAATGAGATTGTTTTCAGATTACACTTTCACCCAAAGGTTAACCTTGCTTCAAGGAACGTCGAGCTTCGAAGTGCCTGATCGACACCTAAATGAGGGAAAGATGGGGTAGGATAAGAAAAAGAGATAATGAGTGCCACCAAAAAGGGGTAGCCTCTAGGAAGGGAATTGTTCCTTTTGAAAGCCCGAGAGTCTAGAAGAGACTAGGCATTTGCTTATATCCCCGTAATTAACGAGGATCTTTTAAATATACTCTTCGTTAGAGTTTTTCTTTGCCAGATTGGGGCAAATATGTCATTGCATTTGATATTCAGGAAGGTAAATATGTTTTAAATACTTTTTGCAATGAACTTCCAAATTTCATACATTTTCCAAAATTTTTATTGCATATTGAAATACATGCAAATAAATTCATTTTTCCAAGAATTGAAAAAACTGAGAGTCAACCTCCGGTGAGGTACCCTGACGAGCACATAAATGAAATCAGGACACAGAGACGTCCAATCAACCATTATACTGATCCAGAAGAGAATATAAAGAATACAAGTGGGGCACCATTATCCGTAAAATGAAAAAAATCAGAGCTTAAATCAGAAAAGACTAGAGATGTTATCAAGATTGACAAAGTTTGGTTAACAAAGTTTATTAGGTCAACCGAATGAGAACCGGAGTCTCAATTTTTTTGAAACAGAGTTAACAGAAGCTCATGTATCATTGCATACCTATAGATAGGTTACATCTGTACATTACAGTATACTTCATGACCACATACATTGTGAAAATGCTCATGTATCATCCTTTTTTATTAACAATCTTACATGAAAAGACAGATAATTGTCAAAAAAGATGACCTCAACAGAGACTTCATGCGCTCGAGTGCCTCCTTCCAATAGAAAGAAGGAAGAGAAGAAAGATAGGACCAGAAAGGTCAACATTTAAGATTTGTAGACCGTCATATTTGATGAACCTCTTTCGATGACCAAATGGAGAGAACCGGGTCATCATCCGAAAAAAAAGAAGAAGAAGATAGAAAAAGAAATTAAATTGAGCTTCGGAGTTTGAGCCCAACAATTAGATGAGAGTACTATCATTGAAACAAAGAAGAAAAAACTGAGAAGACTGAGAGCTAAGACTAGCAGGTCATAGAAATCGAGACAGTGGGGCAATCCAGACACCCCAAACATTCAGAGAAAACATTGGCAGCCTTTCTAACGTGAGCCCTGAAGAAACATATTTTTTGGTAGTCTCTACAGACGTGAGTCCCGATTCACAGAAAACATTGGTAGTCTTTCCGGCACGAGTCCCGATTCAGAAAAAAGATTGGCAGCCACTCTGGCATGAGTCCCGAAGTAATAGATTTTTTGGCAGTCTCTATAGACGTGAGTCCCGATTCAGAGAAAACATTGGCAGTCTTCCCGGCATGAGTCCCGATTCAGAGAAAACATTGGCAGACTTCCCGGTATGAGTCCCGAAAGACTTGGAGATGAAGGTTCCATACAGAGGGTACCAACATGATTCGATTCTCACAAAAAGAGAACTTACAGCAGTTCTATACAGAAAGAACTTGCACACACCAAACACAAAAATTCGAAGCTCTATACAGAAAGAGCTCCCACTGGATAAGTTCATTCATGACGTGACAGTTTTATACAGGAGAAACCGACGACATCAAAGAAGAGGGGTTTTATATAGGAGGGACCCTATCTTCATTTTTGTTTCTGAGATTGAAGCTTCATATAGGAGAGACACACATCTCGAGACTTTAGAGTGAAAGGTTTTATATAGGATAAGCCCTAACTCCGGATCCAGAAGTAAGAGTTCTATACAAGAGGAACCTTATTTTGCAAGATCTGTCCTAACGCAGAAGGTTTTATATAGGAGAAACCAACAACGTAGAAGACATGGAGTCTCATACAAGAGGGACCCCTATCTTCGTCACCGTCTCTGAGCGAAAGCTCCATACAAGAGGGGCACGTAACTCAAGGCTTTAGGGTGATGGTTTTATACAGGAGAAACCAAAATTTGGGATCTAAAGATAAAAGTTCTATATAGGAGGAGCTTTTGTTTTACAAGATCTACTCGAAAGGCGAATGATCATATACAGGAGTGACCTACAGACATCAGAAGGCGAACAAGTTCGATACAGAAGGGACTTACGAGCCTGAAGACTCGGTCAAGGAAGGTGGAGAGTTTTAGAAAAACACATCATTTCAAGACCACTGACAGAGAAGTCAGTTAAAAATGAGTGTTTTTTTATCTTTGCTTTGTTCTCGTTTCACAAGAAAAAGCAAAGAGGGGCAACTGTAATCACTTATTTTTAATCGGATTTTAGTATTTGTAGTATTATTGTAGTAGTAATATTATTAATAAAAATAGAAGAAAAAAAGGGAGAAAAAATAAAAGAAGAAAGGAGAAAAAGAAGAAGAAGAAGAAAGAAAAGGAAAAGTGATGTAGGATTAGAATCCCACATTGATGGGAAACACCACTTTTCCTTCTCTCATTACCTATAAAAGGAGGGGATGAGGAGCCTTTTGGAGGAGGAACCAATTGGGTGAGGGTAGTACCCTATGATCCTAATTTGAGAGTTTAGCTCTCCCCAAATTTTGGGTGGTTCGATCGAGTCTTATTTTTAGGATTCGATCTAGTTAAAATTTTTAAGGGGTTGTGGTAGATCTCGGTGGGAAGTTTATCGGGGTTAATCGTTCGTATTTTTAGGTATAATTTCTATCTTTGTATTTTGAATATTTTTAATGAAATGTAGTTGTTTATTATTAGATTTTAATTTATGTTTTAGATTAATATTTATAGTTGTTTTTAATTTTTGTTGTAGATTAATTTTAATTTATGTTTATGTTTTAGATTAATATTTATGTATGTTTTAATTTATATTTTAGATTAGTATTAAATTTGTTAGATTAATATTTATATTTTATGTAATTATTTTTATGTGATGTATTTAATTTATTTTTATGTTTAAGTTGCATGAATGAAATATTAATTTGTTAATACGTGCCCCTAAATTCGGTCGTAAGCGAGGCCAGTACCAATAAGGTGGTAGTGGTTCGGACGCTTACCTTCGGGTTTAGGTGCTTTAAAATAAATGCGCACATTTAATTAAAAATTATTTCGATCGTCAAATTAGCCCGAAAAGTTTAATATTATTAAAGCGGTAATTATTAAAGTACCAATTTTGGGCGGTGTGGGGGTGCTAATCCTTCCCCATTCGTAACCAACTCCCGAACCCCAACTTTTTAAATCTCTGGTTTTATGGTGTCCGGTCTACCTAAACGGCCGGTGGCGACTCCAATTTTCCAAAAATCAATTTTTAAATGAAACTCCCACGTGGAAGACATTAATTTTCAAAACAACACATCAAAAATATTTTCCAACTTGAAAAAAAACATTTTAGTGAAACTCGTTTTTTAAGATCGCTACAAGTTACAAAACATTTAATATCCAATTTAAAAATTATGTCTTTCAAATGGGAGTTTTCAGTTTAAAATTGATTTTTAAAAAATTAAAGTTGCCACCAGCTGTTTAGGTAGACCAAACATCGTAAAACCAAAATTTTTTTAAAAATATTGTTCGAGAGTTGGTTACGAATGAGGAATGATTAACAACCCCACACCGTCCAAAATTAGTACTTTGATATTTACCGCTTTATTAACATTAAATTTTCGGGCTAAAGTGTTATTAAATAATTTTTAATTGAATGTGCAAATTTATTTTAGATCATCTAAACACAAAGGTAAGCGTCTTGAACTATTATCACCATATTTGAGTTAACCTCGCTTACGATCGAATTAAGGACACGCATTGAACAAATTAAATAGCTATTATGTAATTCTTAATTAGAAAATAAATTACATACAATACGATAAATAATTAAAAACTTAAATAAATAAATATATAAATATTAATTTAATACATAAATTAAAATTAATCTAAAATATAAATTTTAAACGTACATAAATACAAAACATAAAATATTAATCTAATACATAACTAATATTAATTTAAAAATATAAATTAAAAAAAAAAAACACAACTTAGAACATATCAACTAAATAAACAATATTTCCTTAAAATCATACAAAAATACAACCTAAATAAAAAAAAATACCTAAGAATTCAAACGACTAACCTCGAGTGATCCTTACCGAGATCTATCACGGCCCCTCAAAAATATTTAATTAGATCGGATCCAAAATAGTACTCTGATCGAACTATTTAAAAATTTAAAGAGAACTTAGACTCTCAAATTAAGATCATAGGGTACTACCCTCACCCAAATTGGTTTTACCCCAAAAGACTCCACTCCTCTAGGAGAGGAAAGAACACTACTAATGTGTGATTTCAATCCCACGTCAATTTCTTTTTTTTTTCTTTTTTCATTGTTCTTCTCTTTTTATTATCATTTTATTAATAATATTATTACTGTAATAATATTATAAATACTAAAATCTGATTAAAAATAAGGTACATAAATTACGGATAAGGTATGATGTTAGTGCAATTGTATATATTTTAATTCAATTTTAAATTTAAACCAATTAAATCTTATTTGATAATGTATTAAAATATTAAGTGAAAATCTTTTGTATTTTAATCGTGCATTCTTTCATGCCTCATGTTAAAATTTTAAAAAATTAAATTCTAAACCTAACCTTAATTTTTTTTATATCATAAACCCCGCACCTTAGAAAATACATTCTACCTCTAATTTCTTAAACTCTAACCACAACTCCTAACCTTGAACCATAAACTCTAAACCCACTAATTTAAAGTGGAGACACCAATGAAGATACGATTAAGAAGTAAACGATTTACACTCTAAAATGTTATCTAAAAAACTTCAATTAATGATTTTAATAGGAACATGAATGTTGTTTTTCAGAAGATTTAAATCTAATTAACTTATCTGTAAGATAAGTGTGGATTTTATTAAGAGTTAAAAACTAACATCCATTATGGAGGAAAAAAATCTTTTATTCCTTAATATTGTTTTTTTTTATTTCTTATATTAAAAATATTTAAAAAATAATTTATAGACATTAACCTTATATTTTATATCTTAAAATCTAAATTCTATCTTTAATTTCTTAAACCCTAAATATAAAACCTTAAATTATTTTTTAGGTGAAGAATCAAAAGAGACTTAACTAGAAAGAGAAGACGATTTTATCTATGTTGAAAAAAGTTTTATCATTCTAGTTATCAACTTTCAAACAAAGAGAGTCGGAGCAACAAGATTTAGAACGGTTAAAGAAAACACGACTGAAATGTTATCAAAGTGGCTAACATTTTTTATTGTAGGTAGGATAACATTTTGGTTACAAGGTGGGTTAACATTCAGGTCGTAAGCTAAAATATTATTAAAAATTATAACATTATAATTACACGAGAGATAATAATATCAATAAAGTGATTGAACGATTATTGTTTAATGGTTAAAAGTATATTTTAAAACAGATACTACTGTAATCATTGTTAGTTAAATAAAAAAATTACAAACTAAATTATTATAGTACTAACCGATTATGTTATATTTTTAATAATATTTAAATTATATTATTTTTTATGTATGTGTCGCGCTTGAAAAAAGACAAAAAACATTAATCCTACGTCGAAAAGGAAAGGAAGGTCTTGAGATATATAAATGGGGAAGCTACATATCTTGCCATACATGTCTTTTAGGAAGAAGGTAATGACTCCGTGACAAGTGATATCGGAATAACACTTTGACTGTTCGATTTCACGCCGAGCGCCCATGAGAAGGGTAAGTAGGGTGAACAACCGTGACAAGAAGCCAATCACGAGAGTGGAAACTCGTGACGAGGGCATCATGAGATTAAGTGAGAGAGAATGTCACGCCTGAAAAGAGATAAAGAACATTAATCCTACATCGAAAAAAAGGGAAGTCTTGAGATATATAAACGATAGCGTTACACATCCTATCAGACATGTCTTTTAAAAAGAACCGTATACGCATGTACATCACCTACTCTGTAACAAACCAACAAATTAGCAATACCACAAGTTCTGCATGCAATGACTCATTTGAATAACCCTTTTTTATTGCCATTATTTCTTGAGCATGATCTGAACAAGCACATGTACTCGTTCAGTAGAATCATGCTCATACTTATGTACTTTTTTTGTACGGAGGGTTTATATATGTATGCAATTGCAGATGATTCATTATCATGAAATAAAAGTTTATATGAATAATGATTCCTTATATTATATTTACTCTATTTTTTTAATAAGCGATATGATCTTGTGTTATTCGATAAGATTACTTATTAATATCATGTAATTCCAGGGTCTGACATGATATTTTATATTAGATGTATTGATTTTTATATTTAATAAAATTATATGAGAGTTTAATAATCTAAAAACACAATTCTAAATTATTAATTTAAAATATTTTTTTAAATATATGAGAATTTAATAATTTCGGAAGATATAATTAAGAATAGGCATGGAATCTGAACTCGATAGGTTATGATCCGGTTCGATTTGATTGGGTTAAATTTTTGATAGCAAATTTGGGTTTGGATTAGATCAGTGTCGAGTTTTTTTAAAACATGTTTTCAGGTTAGGTCGGGTATGAGTTTAGGGTGAAAAAATCCAATACGACTCTAGATTAAAACTGTAATTTTTTCATATATAATTTTAGGGATATTTGTAATAATTATCTCTCTTTATATATATTTTATACAATTAAATCACTAAAATTTATTTTTTTATAATTAGATCATTGAAATTTTAATTTTTTTTTTATAATTACATCCCTAAAATTTATTTTTTACATTAAGTCTCTAAAATTATTAAAAAATTTAATAGCTCGTGTAGGGTTTTAAAACTTAAAATTCAGATCAATTTGATTCAAATTTTTTTTCTACCCTAAATTCGAAATGGATGAAAAATAATGATGTTCGAGTTGAATGCGACTGAGCTAAAAATCTAACCTTACCCGAGTCGTACACGTCCCTAGGTGGGGTAGGATGCAACTGTGTTTAACAGCAGTGACTCTGTCTCATGACTGTTTTTGCTACTTGGCATAATGGCATTCGTTGGCAGTGACCTAAAAGTGGGGTAACAAATAGAGGGTGGTAAACTAGAGACAACAAGTGAACCAGAGTCAAGTACAGAGTTAACTGCAACTCCCACAACTCAACTGCTCTAGGGAAGATCGAGAAACATGAAAGAAAGTCCTACCTACCATTATTTCTCTTTCCCCCTCTGCAATTGTCAACAAGAAGAAAGCTTTTGACGTGTAGTGTGGTGGAAAATGGGCATAACATAAAGGACCCACATTTTAAAGCAACAAAATGTAACAATTCAACAAACCTATAGCCCCCCCTCCCTCTTGATTCCTTTAATCTTCCTCATAAAAAAACAATATTTTTGGTGGTTTTTATGGTATTACATCGTATGTTGATACATCAATTCACCACTGTTTTTGCTTAGATTCAAGCTTTCTCTCTTTTGATCTGCCACTCATTCACTAGGAATCAGTTATTGGACACTTTTGTTTGTTTGTCACACTGTAAGAAAAGAAAGGTTAGTTTTTTTTTCTTTCTGGGATGTTGGCAATTAAGGGTCTTACTTGGAATATCCTTTTGTCTTCCATAATTTGATTACTATGCATTCATGTGAATTTCGTGCTGTTTCTGTCATTTGCTGGAATTATCAGATTCTGTTGTTTCTGCATATTCTTCACTCTCTCTCTGGTTAGTCTTTGTTTCTTTTTTAACTTTTTCTTTATGCACTCCATCGCCTACTGTTTTGATTTCCAGAACTTTTATATATGATTTGTTTTCATCGTTTTGAATCCTTTCATATTGATATGAAAATGAGATGAGACAATTTAAAGGCCACCAAGAGCCACACGAGTGTGAAATTCTGGGAAATTGTTTTATGGGATAGGATTTGGGAAATCCATGTTGTACTTCAGTCAATTTTCTTCCATGGCTCAAAACTGGTACTGTCATTGACTGGTTTCTCTCGTATCTATTTTATGTTGAAAATAGTTTTTGAAATATTCAATTCAGTAGCCTTGACAGTCAATTCGGATAATGCCTCCCAGAGTGGGAATTCCTCTAAATATCCCATAAGAACCATATCTCACACTATGTAAACAGTGACTGTTTTCTGATTATGGTTTTGTTTCCATTTGGTTTTGAAATTGTTTCTGCTATCCTAATTGGATTACTTGGTGCTGCAGAAGACTGCCGGCTAGTTAGTTAATAGCATTTCAAGTAATGGGTTGGCTGACCAAGTTTCTTAAAGGTTCAAGTGATAAAGGGAGATATCATGGGAGATATGCAACTGATAGAACTTGGGATCAGCCTCGCCGTTCGACAGTAATGCTATGCTCTTCATTACTTTATAAGTATTCTCTGATTGCTTGTGTCCGGATATCATCGATTCTTATGATAATGATAAGATTTCATTGTAATACCTTCATCTATGTATGTAATGTTATGAATTATGATTCATAAGCTTCATTCTTCAATCTGCATGGTCCTGTTTCATTCATTCCTATGAGTTTTTATTTTTTAGTGTTAACTCTGTGAGTCTTTGTTGGGAAACTTTGATGCAGGAAGGTTCGGATGGTTTCGAAAAAGATGAAATTGATTGTGCCATTGCAATTTCCCTTTCTGAAGTAGATCAAAAAGGCAAGAAAGTAATAGGTATGGCTGCATTTTTAAAGTGTCATTAAAGCAATTGTAAACTGATTAGAAACAAAAGCTTTTTGTATTAAACTTTGTGTAAGAAAATTGCTCAAGCTGACAAATTTTAGAACCGGCTCCATCTTAATCCTGCTGAACTGGTTTTGATAGTGTGAGTTGACCCCCATTTCCTTACCATATCCAAAATGAGTTAATAGAACTCTTCAATTCTCCTTCCAAGGGTCAGGCAGGTAGAAAAAACGGAAGTCAAGGATAATTGTTCCCTTCATAGGTTTTTGTGTCAGGATTCAGGGTGTAGTTTTCAACTTGGTTATGCATTTTAATGTGTTAGAAACTTATCCATGTATCTACTCTCATGTTTCTCATTCACTTGGTAGAAGATAAGTCGGAAACGGAGGAGGAATCAGACGATGATACGACAATTGATGAAGGTCATCTAGTGGATGAGGACGACAGACATACTGCGGCTCGTGATGAGGAGGAACAGGAAAGCTATGCTAATGCTCATGTGGAGGAAGAGGATGACCGATATGCCAAAGTTGAACTGGAGGAAGATGAAGGCCGTGCTAAATTTCAATTGGAAGAAGATGAACAACTGGCTAAGGCAATTCAAGAAAGTTTGAATGTGGAATCTCCACCTTCGTATGATCATGGGGGGTTATTTTCACCTTATCCATTCTTCTTCTCAGCTAGTTATAGGTAATTACTCATAATTCACTTTTTTCGAATTAAATTTTTATTTTTTTTGAAATCGACTAATGTATAAGAACGAAGCTAATTTAATACTAAATGTATTGTTGAGGAAGTTGTAAAAACTGCCTAGGCTTACTTGTGGACATCAATATCAGACTTTGTAACACAGTTTTTACTAACTTTCCACTTGTTAGATAACTTAATGCAAAATTTGATTTTCTGCTGGAATGAAATGTGTAATTAAGGTTCATACGAAACCTGACCTAGTTTACAAAATGCTGTTGCTTGCAGAATCTGTGCTGGTTGCCATGCTGAGATTGGTCATGGAAGATATCTTAGTTGCATGGGTTCTGTTTGGCATCCAGAATGCTTCCGCTGTCATTCTTGCAACCAGCCAATTAATGATTATGAGGTCTATATCCTTTATCCTACTTATATTGTACTTGGTATGTTGTATATATCCTAATCTTGAAGTTTTTTTCTGGTATAGTTTTCGGTTTCAGGGAATCGTCCTTTTCATAAATCCTGTTATAAAGAGCAACATCATCCGAAATGCGATGTTTGCAGGAAATTTGTAAGTGCTACATCCATCTCAGGGTCATATCAACCTTATTTATTTTGCATAAGCAGGTTTTCTTATCCGATCTCTTCATCTAATATAAATGTGAAGCTGACTAGCTGTGCATCTAATTCTTACTGGTAACTAGATGATTCATCAGTGGTTTAAGACGCAAGTGTTGATTAGGTTCTTTTTAATCAGTATCGTGATTAGTAAATCGAATAAATCGATGAGGTAGGCTAACAGGAATGCTGGTCTTAGGCTAACTATTCTGAACTGTCATTTTTAAACATACCAATTAGCCCGTCTTAGGCTTCTGAATCTGAGAAACTTCCGATCAGCTGTTCTTATATGCATTAACATGTTGGACATCGAGTTAAATTTTTTTCTCTGACCATAGTAATAGTTAGATGCTGACCTCATTTCTTTCGACAGATACCGACAAATCCAGCAGGTTTAATTGAATACAGGGCACATCCCTACTGGATGCAAAAGTACTGCCCCTCACATGAGCGTGATGGCACTCCTCGCTGTTGTAGTTGCGAAAGAATGGAGGTGAGTTGAAAGAATGCTTCCCTTTTCTGTTAGACAAAGAGAAGGGAACTGCTACAAAAAATATATCTTTGAGAAACCCTTTTAATGGTTGCAGCCAACTGATACAAAATATATATCACTTGATGATGGTCGGAAGCTGTGCCTGGAGTGCCTAGATTCCGCAATTATGGACACTCATGAATGTCAGCCTCTTTACCTTGAAATCCAAGAATTTTATGAAGGATTAAATATGAAAGTAGAACAACAGGTTCCTCTTCTCCTTGTTGAGAGGCAAGCTCTAAATGAAGCCATGGAGGGAGAAAAGAACGTAAGGCTTAAACATGGAATGTTTTACATCAGAGGAAATTCCCTTGGTCTTGCTTAACAACATTTTAACTGTGGACAGGGGCATCATCACTTACCTGAAACTAGAGGACTCTGCTTGTCTGAAGAACAGACGGTTACCACTGTAAGAAATTTCCTCTCAGATCCTTCTAAACTCCTATAGTGCAGTTTTATCAAGATGCCTTAATGTTTAACTAGATTTGCACATTTATTTGATTCCAATTACCAGGTCTTGAGGAGGCCAAGGATTGGAGCAGGTAATCGGTTCATAGACATGATTACCGAGCCTCACAGGCTAATTCGTCGATGTGAAGTTACAGCTATTCTCATTTTGTATGGTCTACCTAGGTATCATCTCGTTTTTACTTTCAGTGCTGTATTTATGTTATTTTTTATCTTCGACATAATTGGCCGAAAACCGAGAAAATCTCCTATTTTTTTGTACCTACAGGCTGCTGACAGGATCTATCCTGGCTCATGAGATGATGCACGCATGGCTTAGGCTTAAAGGTGTTTCTCTGTTAAATAAGTCTATGATCAATGCTTGCAATTCTTTTATGTTCTGGAATGAAACAATTAACAAAGGCTTGAATTTCTACAGGTTATCCAAATCTGAGTCCAGAAGTCGAAGAAGGAATATGTCAGGTTTTGGCACATATGTGGTTAGACTCTGAGATCTATGCTGCATCTGGAAGTGAGGCATCTTCATCTTCCTCCTCGTCATCTTCATCATCGTCACCATCGTCATCATCATCTTCCACCTCGTCAAAGAAAGGCAAGCGCTCCGATTTTGAGAAGAAACTCGGTGGTTTTTTTAAGCACCAGATTGAGTCGGATTCATCCAAAGCTTATGGAGAGGGATTCAGACTAGGTAATCAAGCAGTGAACAAGTACGGTCTTAAAAGAACACTCGATCATATTCGGATGACAGGAAGCTTCCCTTTCTGATTCACAAAGACGAACGATAACCGGTCTTTCTTTTTACAACGACCGAGAACCGGATTCCTCTCTGTTAAAATATTGTACATCAAAAAAGTACATAATTAATACACGATAGAACTGAATAAGCAAGTGAAAATGTTAGTTTTCTGCTATTGTAATTTTCTCCTCACATAGTATGTTGCTTGTTATTACACTGTACTGGAATACTATTTAACCATAAGAAAATAGAATAATAGAAATACATGTAATATATATGTTACCTCGTACGCATATTTTTGAATTTAATTTCGAAATTAAATTCAAACAGATGCTTGAATTATCTGTCACGTGATGTTTTCATTCAAGATCTTCATTCTCAACCCAGAATAAAATTAAGAGATAAAAACAGATTGGCCTAATTTGGTTCTAGAAACTTTCTAGGGGAACAAGTTATTTGTTTTTACAGTAGGAAGAAAGAGAAGTTAGGGGTAGACCTTCAGGAATTAAGCTTCGCAATTTTACTCAGTAGAATCACTTATCTGTCTGTAACAGTACATGTTTGTGAGGTTTGAAACTGGTTGTATTTTACTAGTCTCTCAGCAAGTTCTGGCTATGAATCTTGCCAAAGTCATGATCTTTTGTTCAGTTTTGTCCCTTTACCTTTGATAAATGTTAGGGTCTTCTTTTATTTGCATCATGATGTTAGACATAATTGTTCAGGACTTACGGCCGATTTTAAATAACGACCAATAAGGTCACTAATGTTTCCAGGGTATAAACTTTTAGTCACTCATCTGTTTATTATCGTTAAAAATTAACAGAAAGTTGATCTAACATAAAAAGATAAATTACTTAAATAATTTCTAAACTATTAGTTTAATCTTATTTTATCACATCAAAATCCTACATGTTTAGTCTAAACTCTGAACCGTGCCAACTGAAATAAATGCTATGTATGCTTTACTATGAAATATGAATCGAAGCCTAACCCCAAATCCAGGTCTAGACAGTCGACATGATCAAGGAAGATGTAAAATCATATCGAAATTAGATTGGCTGAACAGTGTAATTGCATGAGATTAATACAACATAAACACAGTGAAATATATGTCATTGCTAGAGTTCCCAAGGACTGTCGCCAGTCGATGAATTACCAGAACTTTTCATCATCTTCTGCAAAACCACTGCCCTTGCCATCCTAATATCACGGCTACAGGCTTCGGCTTGTCGACCCAAGTCCTCGATGGTTGTCATAAATGCTTCCAACTTTCTCTTGATCTCATCAATCGCGAGCTTCAGTGCATCTTCTTCTCTAAGCGCAAAATCAGCATTATACAATACTGAGTCCATCTCAATTTCCAACCGACTGATAAGAACTCTTATGTTTTCCATGTCTTTGATTGCAATGCGAGAACCAATCTCCATTCCGATTATTAATTCCTTCTGCCCTTTCAGCTCGTTCTCATAGCGCTTCCAAAGCCAGTTGCACCATTTACCGACCGAACCAATAGGAACTGCCAATGCAGCTGCCAATGCTGTTACAACAGGTGGTGCAGCTATGGCTGCTGCCACCACAGAAAAGATCAACACCGAAACAAAAGTGGCTACAAACAACACATTCGCCACCCTCCTCCATGTTTTCAAAGATTTCATCTTCTTATCGAGCTTTCTCTTCCGAGCTAACAATTTCCGTAGCATCAACTCCTGCTGCCTACGGACCGAATCAAACAGTATAAAGAACTCCTTAGTAAATGGCTCCTCGGCTGCTTTAAATTTCTTTAATTCTTCCAAAGTCTTCACAAATTTCCTCTCACCATCTCCAACTTGCAAACCAGCCTCTTCATTGAAATAAGTTACAGCCAACTGAATAATTAACTGGTTGTTTCGAGCTCGTTTGAGGCAATTCTCAAGAGCAGTGCAAAACTCTAATGTCTTCTTACTGTTCTCAAAGTACTCCTCAACCAAAGAAAACAGGTCCGGATTTTTCCAAATATCTGTCTGGCATTCTAAAATGATCCTCATCACTTCCTGGTTGGTTTCAAGTAGACAACCGGTGACCTGTTTGAGCGAGTCGAAAGATAAAGATTGAGCCACCAAACCAGCAGCGAGTGTGCCAATCACATCGTTTGTGCGTTGGTGGAGGGACGCATCAAATTGCTGCAAAGTTGAATCATCTCTACAAGCAGACTCGTAGGAGCTCAAGTCTGATTCGAACTGAGAATCGGCACTGCCTTGGGAAGAAGATACTTCAGGACTACTCACTGTTTTGCTAGATTTGCACCCCATCGTAGCTTATAAAGATTCAAGTCGTGATGGAGATGAACTTAAAAACCAAGATAGTACTCAAGTTTAAGAAAAACCCAGTAATCAAGTGAACTCCTATGGCTTCCTCAAATTGAAAACCCAGAGATAGTCTTCAAGTTTGGGTGAGATCTTAAAAACCCAGAGATAGTTTTCGAGAGTACACACCAATTATATCCCCAAGTGATAAAAGATTAAATCTTTAGAAATCCCAGAAATGGATGAACTTAAAGTACCTGGATTTCAGCTGAAAAAAGTGAAATAATCGACGGTTTCCAGATTCCTGATTTCTCCTCACCTGAAATCCTTAGCAGAAAACAGAGCTCGAAAGCTCAATCTGGCCACAAACAAGCTGAACTCAATGATCAAACTTGACACGGAATTCAGGAATAGCAAAGATAAGGATTTCGAGAGGAGGAAAAATGTCGCATTATGAGGAGGAAAATGAGGGGAAAATAATTGTAAGACGGAAAAATGGTAACTACAAATTCCATCACTCAATTTCCACTATATTCCTATTCTGGTCACTGAACTTTATTTTCTTTTAATTTATTCATTAAAGTGTTTTAATTGACCATTTCTTTTTTTTTCTCCATTCGACAAAGAACTTTTAAAGTTTTTTTTTTACGTTGCGCATTAGATCATTATTTTTTTAATATTTTTCAATCGCTTAAAATATTAAAAAAATCATTCCATCATCCTTTATCATTTAATCAATTAAAATTTTTGGAATCTCTTTAAAATTTATAAAGTTAAAACCAAAACTCATACAAAAATGAATCATTATATGATCAATGTGTGAACAAAATATATGGTTCCCTCCACCAAAATATGAAACCATTTTTGCAAAAAATGTGAATTTTCTGGTATCCTTTTATGTTTTTTTTAAAATAGACATACAGTCATAATGATATTAATTATTTAATGATAAAGTGACAAAAAAATAAACAATTAGAAAATCAGTGATGAATTACATTCTTTAAAGTCGAGTGGCTAAAACATAAATAAAGTTCAAATTGAATGATTAAATTTGTAGTTTACCCAAAAGAGGAATGAGTCAAACTTGTGTCTTTATTGTTTGTAATATAGTCTTTCCAACTACCAGAAGGTGTTGAAAGGTAACACTTGAGCTTGATTCGTCTCCTGTCGGAAGATGAGAAAAGTCAAAAAACAGGAAAGTTTGACTCGGTAAGATTAAGACCAAAGCCGAGGAGGAACTTTCCAAGGTATTTCACGCGTGCTAATTGATACCAATATCAATTAAAATGTACTGATAATTTAGGCAAAATTACATGAATAATCCAATTTCAATTTTTATTTTGGTTAGCAAAAATCTTTAAAGATTATTTGAGGATTTAGATCATTTTTTATAATATCGAGCAAAGAACGTCACTTACTTTTTGACGTTTTGTATACAACACCACATGAACATGGCGTTGTACAGGAAGTATAATAAAATAAAGAAAGTATAAACTCGATTTAGTCTGTTATATTTCTTACATAATGTCATATGTAAGTGACGTTATGTGCAGAATGCTAAAAACAAATGACGTCATTTCCTTGGTACTATAAAAATAATCTAATCCCCAAATAATTTTTGGGATCCTTATTAACCAAAATAAAAATGGAATATTAGTTATATGTCTAGATGTAAAACTGTGGAATGACTACCGAGTACTTATTCTAGAAACATAGCCATGACCTCATTGGTTATGTATTTGTTATATTTCCCCTTTTTTTCTCTATTATTTCAACGCATTGTTCATCGCCATTCAAATAGGGTTTAGTGATCAATCAACTCGAGTAAAAAATTGAGTTATTTGAATTAATATGTCATATTTAATAATTTAATTTTTAATTGGATTTTTTTATTCAAATCAAGTTTATGAAATTCGAGTCAACTTGAAGTTGAGTCTAGTATTCAAATTTTTATTTAAATTTAATTATAATAATTCTTATGTTATAGTAGAGTTTAATGTTGGTTAAATAGACTGCAAAACAGGGCATTAGCACTGACAGGAAAAATAAAATGAACGAACTGAAAGATAATTAGACCGTGTCGTGGTATGGAGGCCACTGCCTTAGAAACAAATCGCCCCGATGTGTGTACTTGCTACTTTAGGCGGTTGTCCCCTGAAGGTTAGCACGGTCCTCCAAACAGTGTACACCCAAAGTTTGGAGTCGACTGTAGAGGAAATGATCGTCGAAACCGGAGTCGAACAAAATGATGCTCTCTAATTCTCTCTCAAGTAAGACAGATGAACTCTGAATGGGATGATTAAAAATGAGAGAAAAACATCTTATTTATAGGTTGAAATCAAGGGCAAATCTGTCCGAGAATCAAATAAAATCTGATTTAAATTTAAAATTTAAATTTAATATCAGATAATCTCTATCCAAAAATAGTAGATTTGCTAACCGAAAATATCCATTTAAATCTCGGATAAAATCTATTCAAAATTAGATTTATTAACAGATAAAATCTAATTAAATCTCAGATAATCTGTTAATATCTATCTAAAAACATTAGATTTTATAACCGAAAATATCCATTTAAATCTCGGATATTTTGTTATTAAATCTATTCGGTTAAATATTTAAAATTCAAAGAGAATTTTAAATCAACTGAACTGCTCTCATACAACCTATAAAAACAGATTGTGAGATTCAAGCATTACATATTTCCAACAATCCCCCACTAATGCGAAAGAATCCTCATGATGTCACAAAGTTCGACTATCACTAGACGAGCATTTGCGAGATTAGTTACTTAAGTACATAGTGAACGAATCTTGAACTAGTACGTAGTGATGATGAGTAATCCTCCTCTTAGATAAGTGAAACTAGTCTTGAACTTTCTAAGATCGGGGTGAACTCATAACACATAACTAATCCCTTAATCCACCACAGTCCGCGATGTGAAGATGTGTATATACATAAAGTATATATATTTAGCCATCTTACCTCGGGATTTTAATAAGTGTACTAGAAAAACGGCCCATCGTTTTTCATAGAAGGCGGCTAACTCTTCTCACTTACATAAGTTATTTCATCAAGTTTATCTCAACATAAACCACCCAAAATTGGGTTATGAAATAATTAAGAGCTTTGTATAAAGCTCAACCTCATAAGAAAATAAGGTAATTTTCTTCAAGTTCATATTAAATGAACCACCCAAACTCTGGGCTAAGAAATCATTAAGAATAAAAACTCAACCTCTTTGTTCGGTAAATTCAATAATGTTCTTCTTAATAGAACAATCCAACCTCTTTGGATAGAATTTATTAAGAGTTTAAAAATAAACTCATCCTTCCGAGCGGTAAGTTCAATTAGTCTTTCGCAGTAGGTCTAAGAACTTATTAAGAGTAGTTATTCAACCAAAATCGGTAAATTCATCAAGTCTTTCTCACTAAGACCACCTAAACTTGGGCTATAAATTTATTAAGAGCATTTAAGCTCAACCTGAGCATGTACATGAAAAGTCATAGGGATTGGGTAAAGGGACATGTACATTATGAGTCTCTTTCATGGTTTCGTTTAACCACATTGAACTTAGAGAACTAAGTTGGGTATCCACCATGAATCTCTCAACAAATGGGCTTAATACCCATCCCCCTCGATGAATCCAGAATTTATTTCCTGCTCAATCCTTTGGTAGTAGGATCAGCCAAATTCATCTCCGACTTAACATACTCTAAGGTGAGTACTCCGTTCTTTATTAGGTGCCTCACATATTCGTACCTTATGCGAATGTGTCTCTTCTTACCATTGTAAACTTGATTTAGAGCCACATGTATCGCAAATTACGAATCTCACAATAAAGATATCGGAGGAGTCGGTTTTCCCCACAAAGGTATCTTTGCTAAAAGATTTCTTAGCCAGTCGATTTCTTGCCTAGTTAAGTTTAGAGCTATAAACTCTGACTCTATGATGGAGCGTGCAATACAAGTTTGCTTAACAAACTTCCACAAGATTACAACTCCACCTAAAGTGAGAACATATTCATTCGTAGAGCTTACCTCATCACTATTAGAAACCTAGTTGGCGTCACAACATCCTTTCAAATAACAAGATAGCCAACAAATTTGAGTTTCCAATACATAATACCCTTAAGGTATTTTAGTAAGCGTCTAAGATTCATTCAATGTTCACCACTTGGATTATGAGTATATCTACTTAATCTACTCATTAGATAGGCAATATCGGGTCGAGTATAGTTCACTAAGAACATTAGGCTTTCAATAATTTTAGCATATTCAACCTGGGAAACACAACTTCCTTTATTTTTAACGAGATGAGTGCTAGAGTCAAAAAGGGGTTCAAGTATAAATGACATCTCAACTGTCAAACTCTTTAATATTTTTGAGTGAACCCTATAACTACTAGCCTTGCCTTACTCTGGATTGACCCATCTGGTATGAGTTTCTTCTTAAGAACTCATTCGTTGCTGATAGGTTTAAATCCTTTAGGCAAGTCTACCAATTCCCAAGTATGATTTAGACATTATTGACTCTAGTTTATCATTAACAACTCTTCTCCAAAACTAGCTTCAATAGATCTCATAGCTTCTTTATAAGTTTTAGGATCCTCATCTAACAAGAAACTTGAGCTATAAGGTCTGATAAGTTATCTAAATCATTTATCTCAAAAATAAAGGAAGTAACAAAGTCTGGTCCAAAAGATATTTTTATCTTTGTTTAGGCTCTAACTCAAACTCTAGAGCATATCATACGACAGTGTTGGTAGCATACTCAATAAATACTACATCAACGGTTTAGGGACCGATGGTGGAGTTCTTAAAGTCAGACAAACATACTTTAGCCAGACACCCCCACACTTTTAGGTATTGCAAGTTAGGTGCATAACCTTTTCACAGTTCGTATGGGGTTGAGTCTAATTTCTTATGAGATACTTGGTTTAATATTTACCGATAGAATGACTTCCCCCGATATGTTATCAGCTAACTTAGAACTTATCAACAATGAATTTATCATCTCTTTTAAAGTTCTGTTTTTCCTCTCGACTATGTCGTTTTTTTGAGGAAAGTAAAAGGGTAGAAGTTTCATGAACTATGTCATTCGTCTCATATACCTCTTTAAGAAAATTTAGATCCAAACTCACCACCTCTATCGGACCTAACACTTTTCATCTTTTTTTATAAAGAGAATTTTTATGGAGATTTCTGCACACTCCTAAGATAGACAAATCTTTTCTTCCTTCTTAATTATCTGAAGAAAAGAGCTCAAAGAGATTTAATAGCTACAAACATCTTTTAGTAGCATTAATGTCTATCATTTTCTCTTTATTTTAGACAAGGTTTTTACCTTAAAAGACCACTAGAAATATTCATCTACTATGACTAAAAATATATCTTAAAAATTATTAAGATTATTATTCTAACTTCTACATTAAGTATAGAATATTTATTTAGTCATAGTATCTTATAAATTGGAATAATGAGCATAGTAATGCACCAGGTAGGTTTAGAAAGAGAGGTGGCACATAAAGCAAACTTAAATACCAAATCTTTCAAAAAACCAATCCTAGACATACATTTTAAACTATCTCACTACTTTCCAATTAATCTCTTATGAATATTTCTCTCCTCATTTAGGTCTTTTAAAAGTTATGCTTAATATATATATTCCCCACAAAAAAAAAATTATTAAGCATACTCAAGATAAGTTTTCTACTAGAAAAGGTCATCTAGCCTTCTTTTACAACCTAGTCTAAAAGATATCCACTAAGCTTACAGACTAGGTAAAAGCTTAAAATAAATTCATGTAATATAAATTATGAATTAAATAATCTGACCTTATAAGTAGAAACGCAATTCGTATAGACCTTGTCTATTTTGATCATGCCTGCAGCTTCATTCCTTGTATTATGATCCCAAATTTATCGTGACTGATATTTTATAATCATTTTAAATCTACAAAATTCAAATAAAAATTATATATGGTTAGTCACGAAAATAATTTACTAACAGTAATAAATAAATAAATAAAATTCACTAATAGTAAAATATCCTTATCTTTAAGATTTTGGTTCTTATCTTCAAGATCACCACCACCTTCGATTATTAACCCGTCAAGTGCGTCAAGCTTAAACAAACCCAAAACCACCTTGACAATAATATCATTTTTGCAGTAGATTTGTTTCTAAATTGTTGGTTAAATAGACTGCAAAACAGGGTGTAAGCACTGACAGGAAAAATAAAATGAACGAACTGAAAGATAATTAGACCGTGTCGTGGTATGGAGGCCACTGCCTTAGAAACAAATCGTCCCGATGTGTGTACTCGCGTTGTCCCCCGAAGGTTAGCACGGTCCTCCAAACAGTGTACACCCAAAGTTTGGAGTGGACTGTAGAGGAAATGATCGTCGAAACCGGAGTCGAACAAAATGATGCTCTCTAATTCTCTCTCAAGTAAGACAGATGAACTCTGAATGGGATGATTAAAAATGAGAGGAAAAAAATCTTATTTATAGGTTGAAAGCAGGGGCAAATTTGTCCGAGAATCAAATAAAATCTGATTTAAATTTAAAATTTAAATTTAATATCAGATAATATCTATCCAAAAATAGTAGATTTGCTAACCGAAAATATCCATTTAAATCTCGGATAAAATCTATTCAAAATTAGATTTATTAACAGATAAAATCTAATTAAATCTCAGATATTCTGTTAATATCTATCTAAAAATAGTAAATTTTATAACCGAAAATATCCATTTAAATCTCGGATATTTTGTTATTAAATCTATTCGGTTAAATATTTAAAATTCAAAGAGAATTTTAAATCAACTGAACTGCTCTCATACAACCTATAAAAACAGATTGTGAGGTTCAAGCATTACATATTTCCAACATTTAATTCTTATTTAAACGACTTTATCTAATCAAATAAGATATTCATATATATTGCTTCATATTTTATCATATGTGACATATTTCTTCATAAGTATATATAACAAGAAAAATTAAGGGATTAGATTCAAATTTAAAAATCAAAATATTAATTATTAAAAAATTTAAATTATTTAAATTTTTTGAGTCAAATCAAATTGTTTCATCTCAAGTTAGGTTTACTCACCTAACATTCAAGTGCTAATAATACATCCATTAAACGCGCAAAATCAACTTGTGAATGATTAAATATATATCGAATATTAATAGATACTAATTGTTAAAATAAAAATCTATTTTTTAAATCCCACAATTTAATAATCAATTAAGAATTATAATTTAGTAAAAAGTTAATATAAATTAATAAAATTTATTTAATCAAAACCAATTAAACTTATTTATTAAACCTCAACGCATATACTTTTAGTTTAATCTTGACCAAATTAATTCAATAAATTTAATAAAAATATTAAACAATTATTTTAATGTAAATCAATTTAATAATCAAATAGGAATCATAATTTAATAAAATGTTAATATAAATTAGTAAAATTTATTTAATCAAAACCGAATAATCTTATTTATTAAACCTCGGTGCATATACTTGGTGTGGGCTAGGAAGTCCTATGCTTTTACAATGAAGCATACATTCACCTTTTGTCAAGTTGTAGTATTTAAGATGTCGGTCACACGAAGATTGACATTACTTACGCAATTTATTATTCTTGCACAATGGAAAACTAAAAACACAAATAATTGAGTTTGAATTATAACTAAAAAAACTAATTAAAGCAATAAAGTTAAATGATCAAGAAATCAAGGATGGAGAAATGGGTCAGGTTAGATTGCTTCGTAGTGTGGAATCAAAATATAATTGTCTCGTTCATATTAATGCAATAGGTTGAACTACCGCCGTGGCGGGTCGCTCGAAGGGTCGCCTTAGCTGCCTCGACGGGCTTATGCCTTATCGATAATTCAAAGATCATCTTTTAGTGTCTCCTCCTTATCCCTGATTTGAAGAACTATTGAAATCCATGTCTTGATAATACCTTTCGGCGTGAATCAAGGATGAACAAAAACCAATGATATGCTTCCTTTTAGTCACTGAAACCCTTTCGGATTAGTCGATGCCCATGAGCAAAGACCGTATTCTCTCGTTTCGTGAGTCTAACTCTCTCAATTTTAGACAAATATATTTTTCTCATAAACTTATCTCTCTAGCTCGTATGCAAAGAAGAGCGAGAACCAAGAGAGAACCAAGAGTGAAAACCAAAAACTAAACAAATTACAAACTTTCTTCCATAATTACTCCACAAACTAACCTAAAACCTAAAGGGTGATGGAGGAAGTTTAGGGTTTTCTATGAATACTTGATTTTGAGATATTTTACTCTCTACATAGGCTACGGTATTTATAGGCTTAGCCTAGGGCAACCTTTCCAAAGTAAGAATTCAACTTGGAGTAAAATACAAGTTAAGTTCATAAATAAAAGATCTTTATTTTATTTCCTAGTTTATTCCTATAAGGATTCTTTTCCCACGTGGCTTTGATCATGACTTTCCATTAGTTTCCCAGCTCTGATTTCTATTTCGTTTGTCTTAAAACGTCCACCTTATTTTTCTCTTCAAATCGTCTGTCATATCAACATTTGTTTTCTAGATGTTGCCGCGACATTGGTTGCCGCGGCGGGTTGCTATCATAATGGTTGTTGTACTTTTTCTCGACTTGGAACTGTGCCAGTACAGTTATCTAGGCCTGGTTCGATCTGCTCATTCCTCAGCATAGTATGTCTCTGCAATTTCTAGTGACAACTCTCGGCTGCAATTGCCAACTTGCTGCCGAGGCAACCTCCACCGTGATATTTTACTTGTCAGGGCATAAAAACAAAAACAATACATTTTTCTCCCAAATATTGCATAAATTATATATTTAGTGCATTAATGCAGAACTGTAAGAATATGCAGAAATGACTCATATTGCCACTCAATTGACTCGAAAACTAGTAATAGTTATAGTAAAAATGACCTATAAAATAGAACTTTTATACACTTATCAATGACCAAATTAATTCAATAAATTTAATTAAAAAATTAAATAACTATTTTAATCTTAATCAAATTCATCCTAATAGAATATCATCTAATAAGTCATTCCTATATATAATTTATTCAATAAACTAATATTTAGTTTAATTATAAAATTATAAGTAAAATATTCTTTTTTTGTAATTTTTGATGGCATAAAAGACATAATATTTTATTTTATTTTATAATTATAAAATTACTATAAGAAAAATATTACAAACGAAACTCTTTAAAATTTTCCCTTGGTGTTGCTAATTAAAATATTAATTGCTTTAGTCATAAGGATTCAAGTGAAAATATATATTAAAAACAATAAAGAAAATAAATAGATTTTTAAACGATATCGTAAGTGACTAATATAATATTTATTTAAATTTAAAAATTAAGAATGTTCCTTTGGGCCCTAACTTTTAATCATTATATTCGAAATTCTAAACTCTAATCTTCAAACCCTTATAAAACTAAATGACAATTATGATAGTTGACCAATCATAATATAAAGATTGTATGCGATAAATGTCCTCTTGGATAAACTCTCTTCTAGTAGTTTCAGGAAGGAGTATATGATACATGACTGCACTTTCATTGTCACTATGCATAAGACCAAAAGTATGTTTGTAACCCCCTCGACCCGGTCTAGACGCCACCCGACTCGAACGAGTTACACGGGAAATACCGAGGCTAATCTGAAGATTCACCCCGATAAACAACCCTAAAAAATTTATCTTTTATCTTTTCTAAATGCTTTGATTAGATCCTACATGTTCATACAAGGACTGAGTTCAATTACAGCGGAAACTAAAGAGAAACGAGTCCTAATTTAATCGAATAAGTTTTAGGGACCTAATTATAATTTCCCAGAATTTTATACCCTGATTGTGAAATTAAGGTTATCAATATTTAATTAAGTATATTTCATGCTTGAACGTAAATTTAAGACTTAAAATAATATCTACAAGTCATTTAATTGCATGCTCAAAGTTTAGGGACTATTTCCAGCTTCCAAAGGTTTTATGACATTCTCTATATGCAAATTCACCTAAAAACACTTTAAGCACATATCATGGCATATTAGCTAGATGCAATTCAACCTAGTTAGCAATAATATATTCAACTCCAAAGAGTATGGTTCAACATCAACAATCTTATAAACACACGAAAGAACTACCTCAATATTCTCAACATGATTTCTAGATGCATTCTAACCTAAATAACAACATCATAGATTCAACTCATAAGTAGTCATGTTTCATTATCAACAATACTCAAATTCACACATAGGGATATCAAGAATAAAACTTCAAAATAACTATATTATAACTAAAGGAATATCAATGCAAAATTCAAGTCAAAGTCACGAGCTAACATCAACTTTGATATTTATCAAATAAGTATAAGTATATAACCATTTAAAGTCTCAAAAGCATAGACATTATTCACAATATGATAACTCATCCACATTGCTCTCTCACTACTACTAATGTTATAAAGACAAACTTGAGCTTTGACTTGACGGTTACATGGATCATTGCTTCTCTTTGCAGCCTCCACATCAAATACTCTGCATTGCAAGGTAAATGAGAGGGTAAGCATAAGCTTAGTGAGTGAATAAAGCAAGTATAAAAACACCTTGCAATGTAACCCATATTAAACAAATTTCATCAATTTAAAAATATGTCATGCTCTTTATAAAACAAAACACACATGGTTAACAACGCCACTTTTAAAACTTAGTAAGTGTCATCAAACCAAGGCGAATAACGCCATCATTAAATTTTAGTAAAAAACATTTTGTAATCACATGCTTTACAAGCTAAAACACAAGTCTTACATGATACTCACATAGCAATGCTTACACGTGCATTTCGATGCACAAAGCTTAAGTCTTACATGCTATCAACATAGCAATGCTCAAATCACATGCATACCAATGCATAAAACCTCGCATGCATAACACCATATGCAATCAAGTGAAAACCATGACACTTACCTTTTAAAAATAAAAACATATATTGGTGCTAGTGATCCGATTTGTACTACTCCAAATCGTTAGAAAAAACAGGCAACCTCATGTTAGTACTACTCCCAGAGCATGCGCATGTTGATACTACTCTCAACATGAATTATCTCACCTTGATGTACGGTGACAGTACTACTCCGATCAACTCGTATGTGACAGTACTACTCCCATCACATAGCATTAGAATATAGGCTAAAATGCAACAGACAAGGAATTTATACACGTACGACTTTTGAATGTTTATAGTGCACTCTAGACCCTATTGATCGATCAACTTATCCCATAAGGTTCATCACTTAACTAGCCAATATATTATCAAAAATCAATGCTCAACATTTAATTCAAAACAGAATTCAAATCACATGTATCCCACTTTTTACGCATCACTTGCAAAAACCGATAAAACCACTTTTATCTTATTTTTCAAAATAAAAACCGTGGGAACATTGAATGTATATAAAATCTCTTTAAAAACAGTCTCTTGAGCATTTATATACATGCATAATCACATGTGCACAACACAATAAGAGTATGACAAATAACATAATAAAAACATGGCGTAATATGAAAACCTTTAAGAAAGTAATACTTTAAACTTACTTCAGAGTATAGGGAGTTTTTTCACGCCTTTCCTAAACCCACAAAACTTTGAAAAACATTTAAAACCATGTCAAATTGCCATCCCTCATAATCTACTCACCGATAACCGATACTTGCTCGCTAAACCACCGAAACGAACTGGAACGCCTTCAAACGTGATCTCCTAACTCTTGTCCTATTTTAAGCATAAAAACCAAGGGATTTAATGCTTTTAAACTCACAAAAAAAAGCAACAAGTCGGATCCCTACACAACAACCCTTAAAACCTACCAAAACTTAAACCGAAAACTTGTCAGAACACACCAAACTTTACTTAAGCCTATAGTTCGGGATTAGGGATATTAAAAACACTTTATAAACATCCTAAAACATTAAAAATAATTCATTTAAGACCCAAAAATAGTGGGTAAAAACCCTTGAACGAAAATTGAGATTTTTAACCGAAAAAACGATTTTTATGAAATTAAAGGATTAAAACAATTTTTCCAAATCAAGAACTTGGGAATTTAAGTAAATAAGTTTATTGTTCTAGAGGATAGACAAAATCACACCTCCAAAACTGATCCAATTGCTTTTTGGGTTTTAAAACGAGAAAACAATGAGAAAAAGAGAAAATTTGAAGGAGAAAAGTTAAGATAATTATTGTAAACGATTTTTATTGAAAAAGAATGAGTTTTTACCTTGAAAACTTGATGAACGGCTGCCTCCAATGAGGGAAAACGAAAATTAGAAAAATATGTCATGTTTAGGTTAATTAAAAAGGTTTTAAGAGTTTAAAATTGGGTTTAATTAAGTTATTTAATTTAAAATAGATTTTGGGCTTAATTAATTAATATTTGGAAAGCCTAGACTAGATAGGATTATAATTGAATCAAAACCCCTTAAAGATTCAAAGTTTTGACTTGTTTCATAAAATTGTCCCTAAATTTTCAATTTTTATAAAACGGTCACTAATTTCAAAATCTTAGGGTTTCAATGGTCTATTTTCAAAATTAATTTGACCAAAGTCTAATATATATTAATTAAGGATTTTATAATATTTTCCATAATTTATTTTGATTAAAAATCAATTTTTAAGTATTTAATGGTTTCAATGGTCTATTTTCCATAATCTATTTTCAATGGTTTCAATGGTCTATTTTCCACTAGAACTCTATACCGGTCTTTAAACTTCTAGGCCCAAATTTGGGGTGTTACAATGTTGCATGTATGTTATATTATGGTGTGTTGCATGTATGTTATAAAGAAAAATAAGATGTAAAATGTCTTACAAGTCAAAAAAAAAGCAACATACATACTATATAAAGTGACATATAGTTTGTAAAAACCTAACTTAGTCAAAAAACTGACAGGAACTGGTCGATATCTTGCTAACCTGATATTGACCTGATCTAAAATTAATCAACCCGAAATAACCGAATTGATAATAACTGAACTGAAATCTAATAGAACCGAAAAATCAACCGACTTGACCTGATACTAGAATAGAAATCAATGTAGACCCAAACTATAACCGAAACTTTAAACTAGACTCGAACCAAATTTAAACCGATTGAAATAAAAACCGAAACAACTAAACCAAAATGAACCGAACTAAATCCGAACCGGTTGACCCGTTTGCCACCTCTGGTTTTAATTGAACAGTATGTATTTTTATAATTTAATGATATACTAATTTAGATTAAAATACTTTATTCTAATCTGATCCATTCATATTATTAGCATTTTAATCTCTTATCTTCTTTAAAATATAACATTTTATTTTATTAGATAAACTTGTTATTGACACTGATTTTGCTGTTTTAGTATTATATTTTTTATTGGTTTAAGGTTCAAACGTCTTTGGTCATTATTTAATAATTTAGTCATTTTCTTTATATATTTTTAATATATTTCCAGTTGAATCCGTATAGCTATAGGAGTTAATTGTCCTGTTTTAGTTAACAAAACCAGGGGAAAATATATAAGACATGTTTATATCTTTTTTATTTTATAATAATTTTATAATTATAATTATAGAAAATTTTTAACAAGATCTAGGGACGACAATATAATATGAATTCGATCCGAATTCGATTCGATCCTAAGAATTTTTTTGATCCAAATTCGATTAAAAAAAATTCGAATTCGAATCCAAAAATAATGTTCAAGTCCTAATAGAAGGTGGTTTGGATATGGATATTGCCATGATCCGATCCGAATTCATATCCGATATGAATTTGATTCATATATAAATCCGAATAAAAATATTTGAAACTTTTATATTTAAAAAGTTTGAGTTGTTACTTTAATTTATTTTATATTGAATTGTAATATTTGTTGAGATTTTTTGTGTTATAAATTTAAAAATATTTGTTTGATAAAAAATATTTTTTTATTTAAAGATATTTTTTGAATTATTACTTTAAAAAATAATTGGATTTGAACTTTTGGATTTGGATGTTAGATACTTTATTGGATTGAATTTGGATTTATGTAATTGAGCTTGTATTTAGACTTGAATTTTTTAAACGTCCGATTATTGATTGGATTAGACTTGAACTTTATAAAGTCCCATCCATTGTCATCCGTAACAAGACAGTTCTTTCTTTAAAAAATTTATATATTTGAATAAAATGTTATATTATTACGTGACAATGTATTATACTTAAAATATATAATTTACTTATAATTAAATCAAATATTTTTTTATTTGATTGAATTATATTTAGGGTTGACTTATTAGATAAGACCCAATTAAGATGAATTTGATTTAGATTAAAATAGTTACATTTAACTTTGTTAGATTATTTTTTTTAATAGAATTTTTTAGATTAAAATTATTGAGATTAATTTGATTTAGAGTAAATTAATAGAGTATTATGCTTTGAGGTTTAATAAATAAGATTATTTTTTATTAAATAAATTTTATTATTATTTTTTTATTAATTAATTTTTTAATTTATTTATGAAATTATAGGTATTTTCTTAAATTATTTTAGTATTTAATATTCGTGTAAAATTATATTTCTTTTCTTTAGGGTAAAAATAATAAAAATAATCACTAAACTAAGTAAAATTAACTTTTTGACCCTTAAAGTTTCAAATATGATCACTTAACTCCATCAAACTATCCTATTTTGTATACTTTAACAATATTTTTATTAAAGGTTGCTTGATGAAAATAAAATCCTATATTTATTTTCATATGGCAAGATAGGAACCGTTAGTTACGTATTAGTACATTGTATGTAGTATGTGATACCATCTAATCTAATTGTTTGGAATATATAGAGACGGTTTTTGACAATTTCTAAAGATTTTTTTGCCAAATATTTTAAATTCAGATATTAAATTTTAGAGAAAGAGTCTACAATGTGAATCCTAATAATTAACTATTTTCTTTTTGCTATAAATGGGAGCAAAGTTTAACACCAAAACACATAAAGCAATACATCATCTTACAACTTCCACCATTGGATGTAATGGCAGCTAAAATTTTCCATCAGCTCCTTGGAGGATTCCTCACAATTCTTGTGCTGCAACCACTTGTGGTCAAGTCCAGACCTGTGGAACATTGCCCGGGTGACAACGGTGGACCGACTTCCGGCGGCTTGTTTCACTTGGATGTTAACATGAGCAACACCCATTCGAGTGAGAAATGGTACAAATTCCCGGTGACGTACGGTTTCCGATCTGGTAACGTGGTACCACCAGGTTTAGATCCCAAAGTTGTGAGTACCATCATCGATGTGGCATTCGGAAAATGGAAAGCTGCCATCCCAGACCCTCAATTTTTATTCCAAAAGATAAGTCCAGGCGATACCGCTAATATTAAAATCGTTTTCACTCCACTACCCGGATTTTATGGTTATGGTAATTCTCCACCGGATGGTAGTCTTTACCTTGATAATACCTACACTTCGTGGAGCACTAAACCTTTTCCTGGAGGGAACGAAGTCGACCTGTTATCTTCAGTGATGAATGCAATAGGCCATACTCTCGGCCTTGGGGATAGTACTGATCCCACTGCAGTCATGTATCCTATACTTAA
Organism: Abelmoschus esculentus; assembly: GCA_035048815.1. Lineage (NCBI taxonomy): Eukaryota > Viridiplantae > Streptophyta > Magnoliopsida > Malvales > Malvaceae > Abelmoschus > Abelmoschus esculentus. The sequence continues at coordinate 13,470,885 of JAUCBN010000036.1, forward strand.
ACCTGGAAGTATCAAAAGGAACCTTAGCCCGGAAGACATTTCTCGATTACAGAACTTGTACTTGTATTCCATGCCACACCTCGAGTCGGCGAAATCGATTTAGCCTCAGAACCTTGGGATGGGAAGCTTGGTTTTATCTTATGAAATAAGTGATGAACACAGTATCAAAGATTAGAACAAGTAATGCAAAAGTAGAGCCTATGTTGCTTTTCTCTGTATCCTGTCATATATATGCCGTCTGCTGGTTTGGAGCATAAAACAAATATAGTATTTTATCTGAAGGTAGAAGTATCATATTAGTCATGTATTTTAGAAATATAAAATGTATTATATAAATAAAATTCATTAAGAATATGATAATGAAAGATAATGAAATAATAACTGATCGTATAAATTATAGATAAGATAAATTTAGTTAATTCATTAATGTGGGAAAAAATTGACTAATAATATAAATAATAATTTTTATATAAATTAAATAATTATGATAAACTATATAAATGGATAAAAACAATATAAACATGATACACATACACAGTATTAAACTCGGAATAAAATTAATTCAACATATATTATCACCTTTTTATAATTTATCTTTATCTCTTTATTAACTCTATTTTATCATTTAAAATACCATTAAATTAATGTTTTACTAAATTTAACTATATGCTTCAAAGTTATGTCGATAATAATTTTAAAATGTAATATATATGATATTACTAAATTTTAACTAATGTTTTCTCTATGGATAATTATATTGCAAGTGATTGTTTTATTTTGTATAACTATTGTTATTTAATTTATTAATAATATTTATTCGATAAATTTATTGGTAATTAAATAAAATTATATTAATTATTTTTTCACTCTAACCGTTAACTAAACTTACAATTTAATTAAATAGAATAATGTTTAATCAATTTGATTGATTTTCGAATTAATTGAAGTTTATCATAAGTGTTAGTTTTTATATTTTTCTTTAAATATATTATATTAATCCAAGTATTTTTCATTTGAGTTGAAAGTTGGTTAAGTCTCTTATTTTTAATGTTTTAGGCTTAAAATATATTAATATATAATTTAATAAAATATTATATAATTACGTTACCTTGAATTATACCTAAAATATATAACTTACTTATAATTAAATTAATATTTTCTGATTAGATTAAATTATATTTAGGGTTGACTTATTGGATGAAATGCAATTAGGATGAATTTGATTAGATTAAATTATTTATGCCACTAGGAAAATTTGTTTATATATTTTTTTTTCATTTATCATTCATGATTATGGATAAAATTCATAATATTTTGGCGTTTGACAAGTAGGAGACCAATAGTTTGTACTATTGCATTGATAACATAAAGATTTGATATGATCTCTATAATTCTTGTCATCCTTATAATTTCACTTTTGGTGGATATATGCATTCTCAGAAGAATCATCTTATCCATATTTATTTTACGACCCCAACACAACCACAATTACTAATGTGAGTTTTAATTTATTCATTCCGCTATAAGATATCACATTTATTTTAGGGAATGGAGCGGAGACTAATAGGTATTTAAAACATTTTCATGATATTGTGTTTGTAAGACAACATTAATATGTGAAAAGTTGAGTATATTTTTTTCTAACATATCCTCATTAATGATATTTTGGCACATAATTGAGTTTTATTCACTAACAATGTAGTGAATTATCATGTTTGCATTTACTTCAATGAATGAAACAAATTCAATAATCGCATGGAATGAACATCATGTCTGCATTCACTTAAGGGAATGACATAAATTCAATAATCGCATGAAATAAACATCACGCTTGCATTCACTTCAAGGAATGACATAAATCCAATAATTGTATGGCATAAGCATCATGGATGCATTCACTTCAAGGAATGTCACCCATAAAAATTCATGGATCAAGATGATTTTCGTAACTTGAATTTGGGAGAAGTTTATAGTCAAGTTTTTCGACATAAAATAATATTGCTTTCAAACAAATATAAACTTTATAACATTCATACTATTAAATAGTAATTGATCAACCAATATATATACAATACATATAAGGAACAAAAATTTAATCCTTATACGCTGCATTGTTAAACCAGTCCACAAGGTCCTTTAAAAAGAACCCCCTTTGAGACCAGTAGCCCCGTAGAACGGGATATCCAGCCAATATACTCGAATTAAACCAACATAACAAAGAATATATTAATTAATTAAAGGTTTAATATTTGTTCCAAAATCATGTAATACTTAGAACATGATTAAAAGCATAAACTTTCATCGTAATAATAAAATAAACAAATATTGATTATAAATAAAGACAAAAATCTAAAATTAAAAAAGTAAAACATACCAAACTTTTCACTATATGGTAGATTTAGTCATCAATATTTTGTTAAAATCTTTTTGGGGAATTGTTGATAAGAATCTTCTCAAGTCTTCTAGAAACTGCCACGTCAGCATTTCATCGTGTCCGGCGTCATACCTATGTCTCCAGTTGCGAAAAAAGTAGAAATTATCTTTTTAATCACCAATTGTTGTAAATAGTTAACTACACATAAATAAAAGAAATACACTCAAATTAACAGTGATAAATTCATGAGAATATGATAATTAGCGGTTAAAAAGTAACTATTTAAATCACCAATCAACCCAAATAAGAATTTTAATATATTTTATATTTTTATTAGCGTAATAATAACTTATTTTAATTATTTCATATTATTATATAATACCTTATAATAATTTAAGTTAAATTTTAATTTTATTTACTTTGAAATAGATTGCATTATCTTATTTATACTATATATTTTTTTAAAACTAAGAGAGTGTATACTCTCATCAATAATTATATCTAAGGAAAATCTCCTCTATCCAATAAAACTCTAATTCCAAATAAAATTAAAACTTTAACTTTTAAATCACGTTAATAAATTAAAATAAAATTTTGGTTATAAATAGAGAATATTGACACGCGTCGTATAGTGTAAAAAATAAATTCTTTATTCTCAAATAATAAATAAGAAAATAATACAGTAAAGAAAAAATAAGAGTCGATCCCACAGGAACTAGAAACTTCTTGATTACGCTTGTTTGATTGGTGGTTCAAGAATATTGAATTATGTTTTAAGTAAAGGGGTTTTGGTTGAATATAATGAAACTAATAAATGAAGAGAATAAAATTGATAAGTGCTTAAAATAGTTAACATTTTATGCTTAACTACTTCTTAGATTGATGAATATGCTACTGATCTTGTTGTTTTTCGTACCTTTTTATACAAGACTCTGAATCTGGAAAATGCACCTAAATGGCTGGTTTCTGAAGTTTTTTTTTTATTTTTGGATTGAGTTTGGATTTGTGGGCACGACTTTAGGCATAAAAATCTGACGTAACATTCGGTCAGCAGCTTCTAGAAGATGACGTCAGCAAGCGCGTGATAGCTTATCAGTGTTCCAGATAACTTACCAGTCGCATTTTGAATTTTAAACTAGGATTTATCTTTTGTAATTTGAATTTAAATATTTTTAGGATTATCTTATATTTATCTCTTTATTTTAGGGTTTGTAGAAGGCTATAAATACCCACATTGGGTAAGCCTAGAATACATATCTTAATTCCTCTTTTAATTCAAAATCCTATAGTTTTCTTTATTTATTTTTCTTGTTTATATTTTTTTTACTATTTTTATGTCGAGCATAATTCTTTCCATAATTATGCTCGGAGAAATTTTTATTAGCCAAGGGCTTAAGCGATGGCTCGATCCAAACGTGAGGATTGAAAAGTACATCAATTACTTCGTCTTTTAATTTCTTTAAGTTTTCCTTTGAACTTATTTTTCAATCAAATTAATTTCAAAACTAAAAATTGACTTTGGTGAAGATTTCGATTTGATCATTTATGTGGAAGGATCGGCTATTGAAGCAAATTCTACTTCCTAGGAACACATTAGTAAATTGTTTGTTAAAGAGAAAATTAAAGATTGGATCAATTGCTATTGAAACAACATAATTCAAGTCGGTTTTAATAATTTAAACGTTTTTGTCTACAAACATAGAGTTGGTAGATTCATCCATGAAACCAATATCAAAGATAGCACTTGGGTATTCAGTTTCAAAGATTTGCTTCAAGGATTGAACCTTGAAAGCTAAGTGCCGATGTAAATTCCCAAAGTAAAAATATTTTTTCGATAATCTATTAAAGTCGAGTCAAAGCAAAAGCCTAAGTCTAGTTTTTTTGTTTTATTAAATTACTTTCTTTGTTTCAACCTCTTCAATTACTTAGTTTATTATATTCGAAAAAAACCCTTTTTACTCAAACACAATTCGATCAACCTTCTTGGATCACCAATCGAACAAAGCATAATCAAGAAGTTTCTAGTTCCTGTGGGATCGACCCTTACTTCTCCTTTACTATATTTAATTTTCTATTATTTATTTTAAAATAGGGAATTTATTTTTGACACTATACGACGTGTGTCAAAAATAAAGAAAGTGATTTAATTATAATAAAGACTAGCCTTAGGCTTTCGCTTTAACTTGATCGTAACGGATTATCTGAAAAGGTTTTTACTTCAGGATTTTATGTCGGTACTTAGCTTACAAGGTTCAATCCTTGAAGGGAATCTTTGAAACCGAATACACAACTGCTATCTTTGATATTGGTTTCATAGATTAATTCACGAACTCTATGTTTATAGATAAAAATATTTAAATCTCAAAACAGACTTGTATTATGTTATTTTAATAATAAATGATCCAATCTTAGTTTTCTTCTTAGCAATCAATTTGCTAATGTGTTCTTAGGAAGTCGAATTGCTTCAATAGTCGATCTTTCCTCCCATAAAATTGATCAAATCAACGTCTTGACCAAAGTCAATCTTTAGTTTTGAAGTCAATTTGATTTAAAAATAAGTTCAAGAGAAAACTTAAAGAAATAAAAGACGTAGTTGTTAATGTGCTTTTTCAATCTTCATGTTTGGATCGAGTCATTGCTTAAGCCCTTGGCTAATAAAAATTTAGCCGAGTATAATTATGAAAAAAATTACGCTCGACATAAAAATAAAATAAAGAAAAAATAAAAATAAGAAAAATAAAGAAAGAAAATAAGAGATAAAGAAAACTCTAGGATTTTGAATTAAAAAAAACTCATCTGTATTAAATTTTTACTAAATTATGATTCCTATTTTGTTATTAGATTGTGGGATTTTATAAAATAATTTGCTCTTAATTTTTTATCCATTAGTATTTATTAATATGCAATATATATATAATCATTCACGAGTTGATATTAATTTATTGAACGAGTTATATTTAGTGTTGACTTATTAGATGATAATTTTGATTTAGATTAAAATATTTGTCTAATATTTTGATTAAATTTATTAGATTAATTTGGTAAAGATTAGTCTAATATTATATTATGCGCCTAGGATTAATAAATAAAGTTAATTTCTTTTGATTAAATATGTTTTACTTATCTGAATTAAATTTTTACTAAATTATGATTCCTATTTTATTATTAGATTGTGGGATTTTATAAAAATAATTTGATATTAATTTTTATTCATTAGTATTTATTAATATGCAATATATATATATATATTTAATCATTCACGAGTCGATTTTGTATATTTAATAACTTAATTTGTTTACTCGAGTTGATTGATCACTCAACCCTATTTAAATGGAGATGAACAATGCGTTGAAGTGATGGAAAAAGAAAAGGAAAATATAACAAATACATATTTTTACTTGAATCCCTAGGGTAAATCACTTACGATAAATATTGTATTAATCTTTTTACTTGAATCCCTATAGTAAATCACTTACGATAAGTATTATATTCATCACTTACGATATTGTTTAAAAATTTATTATTTTATTATGATTTTTAATATATATATTTTTACTTGAATCCCTATAGTAAATCTGTTTAATTAACTACACCAAGGGAAAATTTTTAAGAGTTTCTTTTGTAATATTTTTATTATAGTAATTTTATAATTATACGATGAAATAAAATATTACGTCTTTTATGTCACCAAGAATTAAAAAAAAGAATAATTTAGTTATAATTTTATAATTAAACTAAGTATTAGTTCATTGAATAAGTAATATTTAGGGTTGACTTATTAGATGAGGTTCTAGTAGGATGAATTTGTTTAGATTAAAATAATTTTGTTTAATTTTTTTATTAAATTTACTGGGAATAATTTGCTTAAGATTAAACTAATAGTATATCATGCGCCGAGGTTTAATAAATAAAATTATTTCAATTTGATTAAATAAATTTTACTCATCAATATTAAAATTTTACTAAATTATGGATCCTATTTAGTTATTAAATTGTGGTTTTTTATAAAATAATTTAATATTATTATTTTATCCATTAGCATTTTGCACATTTAATGGATGTATTATTATCATTTGAACGTTAGAGTGAGAAAAATTAAACTTGAGATAAAATAATTCGATTTGATTAAAAAAAGTTAAACAAAATTTGAATTATAAAATCAAAACTTAAATAATTTAAATTTTTTAATAATTAACAGATTATTTTTAGTTCGAGTCGAGTCTATTAATTTTTTTTAATATATATACGGATATAAAAAATTTGAACAAATACATGCCACATAAGCTAAAATATGAAAAATATATATGCGTATCTTATTGATTAGAGAAAATCGTTTAAATTAAAATTTGTATAAAAACTCAAAAATTCGACTCAACTACAAATAGACTCGAATTGAATTAAAATTTTTTTAAATAAAATTTAAATTTTAAAATATAATCAATGCGTTTAAGTAATGGAAAAAGAAAAGGAAAATATAACAAATACATAACGACTGGCGCCTTGGACAAGTTTCTAACATATATGTACCCGGTAGTCGGTCCACAACTTTACATCAATGCATAATACTAATATCCCTTTATAAATTTCCCAAAGTAATTAATGATTATATATATATATATTTTGTTAATTAAGTTAACGAATAAGTTTCAAATTAAATTAATTGAGAATTGAATTTTTAAACAAATATAATTGTTAACCAATTAAACATCTAATTAATTGATCGATAAATTGATATAAATTTTAGTTCCCTCATATATGTCACAACACTAAAGAACTAAATTCTAATTTATAATTCATAAACCATACACTTTAAACCATAACCCTATATTTTAAACTCTAATCTTAAACCTAAAAACCTTTTTCTGATATTAAGGGATACCTAAGTACACCTAAACTTTAAACGAGATGATGAATTTCATTTTATTAAGTTCTGCATTATACGACAACTTGTGGGGAGAAATTATTCTATCAAAAAATTACATATTAAACTGGGTACCTTATAAGAAATCAGACTATACCCATACAAATTATGAAAAGTTAAAGCACCTAATTTATAATAGTTGGAAAAAATTAAGTTGTCCGATTTTAAGAAGTCTATCATTAGTCCCAAAATTATTGATGAAATACTTATTAGATATGCTTCAAATAGTGTCATATACAAATTCATGTATTTAGATGACTTCTCTATTAGTGAAACTAGGGATGTTGTGTTCTTAAAATTTAAAATTTTTAGATTTAGGAGGCAATGGCAAAAAAATTGGCTTGAAATCCCACGAAAATATTCTTTTTAAAAAAATAAATTAATTTTTTGACAAAAAATATGCAATTAGTCAAAAACATAAAATATGTCATTTATAAGTGTAACCCCTTAATCTTGACTTAAGGTGTATGGTAGGTTAAATCATTATTTTTAAACCTTAACGTCATGTAAATGCTTAATGTAATTCAAAAAAAATTATAAACCAAATATTAAGTAAATAATTTAAAAGTAATTATTTTGATTTAAAAAATAGAGAAAATTGGATAAAAATGATTTTATGCATGAAGTTTAAAAACATCTTAGATCTCTAATAATCCCCAAATAACTGAAATAAAAATGTTTGTAAATAACCGTACTGAAAAAATAAAATGTTATCCGATAGAGATCTCCAAGTACCAACTCCTAGCCAGATATTTGAAAAAATAAACTAAAAGAATAAGCTACAAAGCCAGTGTGTCTCTAAAGTGCAGTCAAACATCACATTGCATGTCACTCAATTCAAAATAACAATTATAATCAAACTTTTCGTGAAAAATAATCACAAATAGTGCTGAATCTGATATCACGGACAGAATGCAATGTCACAGATAATGCAGTTCCATACTGAGAACATCAAATATAGTGGTGGCTAAACTGACCGATCGCTGTGGAGGTAGTTCCCCAGAACCCCTCACCCCTTATTTCACCAAAAGCTGTATGGTAAAATCATCTTCCTCCGTACAAATCCACCTCATGCACATGCTATGCAAACAATGCCAACGATCTCAAATATCTCATTACACACAATCTTTTAAAATACAAAATACACAGTTCAGATAATCTGATCACATTATCACAGGGTATCTCAAGATCACATTATCACAGGGTATCTCAAAATCACAGTATCACAATCAACAATTAATCACAGAACACAAATAATCTAACACATAAAGAGAACACACATTTATATTCATTTAAAAATAACACATACATTTAACGCAAAAAAAGAATACACATTTAGATCAAGAAGAAAACACATTTAAATTTATTTGAAAATAGCACATAAAAAAAATACATATTTAGCACAAGAAGAGATAGGTTGAACCTAAGAAGTTAACATTAAAAACTTTACCCTCAAAACTCGAATATATTCATAATTTTAAACAAAATCAAAGAAAAAACAACAGTATTTTGATTGACACCGATCGACTGAATCTTGACGAATCATCTTATTTGGACGTCAAATATATCGTTTCCGATGGAAATTGGTACTACTTCCCCTTAACTTATGGTTTTCAATCCACTTCTTCTATGTCATCGAATTTACCTTCTACAGTAGTGGCCACCGTCATAGATGAGGCATTTCGAAAGTGGCAAACTGCCATCCAAGAGTTTGCGTTCCAAAAAATATACCTAGACGACAATTCTAATATTAAAATTTCTTTCACCACCATCCTGACTCCTGATTTATATGGTTATGGTTATTATCCTCCTAATGGACTGGTTAACCTTGATATTAACCATATATCTTGGAGAATCAAATCCTATCCCTCATATAACGAACATGATTTGTTGTCTAAAGCCATGCATGAAATTGGACACACTTGGCTTGACTCATAGTCCCAATCCAGTTGGAGTTATGTATCATATACTGGATTATAGACGATCAGAAGGGAACTGACCCAAGAATACATTCAACCTATTCTAGATTTATATTATTTTTATGGGTAAACGACCATAATTGTTTTCTCGTTTTAGAGAAATTTATTTTAGTTTATATAATTAGAGAATATTGTTGTTTGATTTAAGGTTATTGTTTTTTTAATTGTTTGCTAAGAAATTTTAAATTGTTTTCTTATATGAATATTTTTTATTATTTAAAATTTTATTTGTATTCTTTGATGACTTCAAAAAATATTAATTAATATGAATAATTTATTCTAGTTATTGTGATTTAAATTATATTTATGTGGGTTACATAAAACTGGTTATGGTTATTAATTAAAAAAGGTAATTTCTATCGAATTAACTCATCGATTAATTGATGTAAAAAGTAATAATACGTGGTTTAACAAATCTTTTTCTTTAATAGTTAGTTAAGCTCAAAATTGGTTGTAAATTATTAATTAAACATAATAAAGTTTAATCAGTTTTGTTGATTTTGGAATTAATCAAAGTTTATCATAAGCGTTAGCTTTTGTATTTTTCTTTAAATATATTATATTAATTTAAGTATTTTCATTTGAGTTAAAAATTGGTTAGGTCTCTTATTTTTAATTTTTTAGGCTTAAAATATATTAATATATGTAATTGTATATAATATTATGTCATTACGTCACCATGAATTATACTTAAAATATAAGATTTGCTTATAATTAAATCAAATATTATTTTATTATATTAAATTATATTCAGGGTTGTCTAAAAAAAGATTTTGATTAAATATATTTTAGTATTATTTTTTATTAATTATAATTATAATTTTTTTATTAAATTATAGATGTGTAAAATTATATTTCTTATTTTTAGGGTAAAAATGTATTAAAAATCACTAACTAAGTAAAATTAATTTTTTGATCCCGGAGGTTTCAAAAATTATAAAATAGTCATTAGATTAATTAAATTGTAATAAAAGGCTTACTTAACTCAATCAAACTATTATAAAGCGACCATTAAAACTTATTAAACTATTAAAACGAATCCTTAAACTATTCTAAATGTATCATATGTAGTGAACACTTTGTAATAGTTTGTTTTACGGCAATTACGTTTTTATTATATATAGATAAAATCTTACAATCCAAAATTATCGATGTGTGTTCGGTTAAAAAAACTTCTATTATTATAAATATTGAAAATATATAGAATACAATTTTGTAAAGTGCATGTGCATGTGCTACCTTATTTTAATATGAAGGTTTGAAATTTCTATGGCATTCCGTACCATTGTGTAGGGCGGACAAAACTCGATCAAATACAAAAAATATTGAAATCATAATTTTATAAACACAATTTAACTCAAAAAATTATAAAATAATATTTGAATTACAAAATGAAAATTTGAATAATATCAAAATTTTGATAAGTACTGGATAATTTTTAATTTTGATTCAAGTCTCTTAATAACGTACTTTAATGAAGTATAAATTAAAACCAATTAATATAATAATATTATAAATATTTATAATTAAATTTGTAAAAAACTAAAACAATAATTAAAGTCAACTAAAAGATTTAAATAAAATTTTAGCTATAAAATAGGACATATCAATTTAACTTATTTGAATCTTTTTATTAATCTCGACCCAATTAAATAAGAACTCAAATTTTAATCCTACATTAGTATTATAACATGATTAGAATCCTTTTTATTAATAATTATTCCTAGTTTTAGTGAAATTTTAGTCAACCCAAAACAAAATTTTAATATATTTGATATTTTTATTAGCGTAAATATAACTTATTTTAATTATTTCACATTATTATATAATATCCTCATAATAATTTAAGTTATATTTTATTTTATTTTTTTACTTTGAAATAGATTCCATTATCGTATTTATATTATATAAATTTCATATTCAAAATTTTAATTTTTTTTCTTAAAACTAAGTAAAGTCTCCTCTATTCGATAGAAGTATTCCAATTGCAAATAAAATTAAGTATTTAGCTTTTAAATTATACCAATAAATTAAAATAAAATTTTGGATATAAATAACAATCGAAGGAAAACACCGACCTCAATCGCATAAACCATTCTTTCATCTTACAACTTTCACCGTAGCTGGTAATGAAATTTCAATTTTCTCATCAAATCTATGGTGTTTTTCTCATGTTCCTTGTGTTGCAATCCTTTTTAGTTGAGCCTAGATATGTTAAACGTTAATCTCATCAAAATCATGAGCTAGGACCGAGAAGAAGCAACGGCAGCATCAACTGAAAAATGGGACCACTCCTCAGTGACTTACGGTTTCAAATCTACTTCTCCCATGCCATCGAATTTGTTTCGTGAAGAAGTGTTTTTCGTCATCGATGCGGCCTTCCGGAAGTCCCAAACTATTCCAAGAGTTTGAATTTCAAAGGGTATATTTAGGCGAGGATACTAATATTACAATTTCTTTCACCACATTAAGCCTCGACTTATATGGTTTTGATTATTATCCACCCGATGGAACGATTTACCTTGATATTGACCATACATATTGGATCACAAAGTCAAAACCTCTAGTGAACAAACAAGATTTGAGCCATACATGAAATAGGATATACTCTTGGCCTTATGCACAGTGGCAATGAAAGTGCAGTCATGTATCATATACTCCTTCTTGGAGTTACTAGAAGGAATTTTATCCAAGAGGACATTCATCGCATACAATCTTTATATTATGATTGATAAACTACCATAATTGTGATTTAGTTTTATAAGGGTTTATTTTTAGGGATTTAGTGTTTGATCTTCTGTTTTAAGATTTTAGAATAGATTTTATGGTTTGAAGATTAGAGTTTAGGATTTCGAATATAATGATTAGAACTTAGGGCCCAAAGGGACATTCTTATTTTTTAATTAAAATAATTATTGTATTAGTCACTTACAATATCCATTAAAAATCTATTTATTTTCTTTATTGTTTTTAATATAAATTTTCACTTGAATCCTTATGAATAAAGTAATTAATATTTTAATTAGAGACACCAAGAGAAAATTTCAAAGAGTTTCGTTTGTAATATATTTCTTATAGTAATTTTATAATTATACGATAAAATAAAATATTATTTTTTTATGTCACCAAGAACTACACCAAAAAGAATAATTTAGTTAAAATTTTATAATTAAACTAAATATTAGTTTATTGAATAAGTTATATTAATGTTGACTTATTAGATGAGATTCGATTAGGATGAATTTGATTGAAATTAAAAAAATAAAAATTTGAATAAAAGTTCATAACTTAAGAAAAAAAGTTAAATGTTAACGAGAGTCTTTAACTATATACTTCATAGTAAATAAAATATTAATTTATTGAGTAAATTATATTAGGGTTGACTTATTAGATGAGATTTAATTAGGATGAATTTGATTTAAACTATTTATTCAAAAAAATTGATTTAGATTAAAATAATTATATTTATTTTGTTTTGATTAATTTTATTAGGATTAACTTGGTATATTTTTTTTTGATGAGAACAACTCTGAATCATATGTAAAGAAAAAGACGGTGAAAGAGAGGCAACACTCTCATGTATTTATACATGAGTTGTATGAGTCAGTTTATTAACGATCTGACAAATTCCTTAACTGTTTATAATCAACTCATAACAACTTTCTTGACTCTTCATACAATCAAAGCCTAGCTACACTCATAACATATTCGCCTAAGCTCAATAAATATGATTAATTTATTTTGATTAAATATATTTTATTAATTTATAATAAGATTTTACTAAATTATGATTTCATTTCCAACACAATTCTCATTCAAGATGAGCCGTTAATCATTTTTAACAAAATATATCAATCAAAATCAAATCATTTGTTTAGAAATAATCATGGAAGCTCGATTAATTTTAATGTCTTTAATTGGTTGGGTCTATTATTTTAATGGTTCTAGACTGAAAATATATTGATACATATATAACTAATTAAATATTTTATATGTTTACTTAATTCATTTAATTAACTCTTTCTAAATTGAATTAACAAATAAACTAATTTTTTTTAAAAAAATGATAATTGTTATCAAGTTAATTAGACCTGACAAACTTGACCCAAAATTCAAAAACTGAACCGATTTATCTGAACTGCGACCCAAAATTAACCCAAATGTGATGACTTGAATTTGACCAAAAATCCGAACCGAACAGAACCGATTCGAAACTGATCCAAATTCTATTTAAACCGAAAATGGGCCCAAACTGATTTACAACCAAATCGAATAGACCCAAATTGATTTACAAATGAACCGAATGGACACGAATTGAAGGCAACCCGAAATAAAAAATATATATATTAAAATAAATAAAGAAAAATAAGATGTAAAATGTCATACAAGTCACCAAAAACCAGCATACATACTATACAAAATGATATATAGTTTGTAAAATCATAACTAAGTCAAAAAACCGACAATAAACGGTCGATATCTTGCTAACTCGATATTGACCGAATCAAAATTAATCGACTCAAAATAATAGAATCGATAATAACTTAACCGAAATCCAATAGAATGGAAAAATCAACAGACTCGACCCGATACCCGAATCGAAATCAATGTAGACCCAAACTAAAACCAAAAATTTAAAACAGACACGAATTGAATTTAAATGAACTGGAGTAAAAACCGAAACAACCGAACTAAATCCGAACCGGTTGACCCGTTTGCGCCTCCAGTTTTAATTGAGCAATATGTATTTTTATAATTTAATGATATACTAATTTAGATTAAAACACTTTATTCTAATCTACTCCATTCATATTATTAGTATTTTAATCTCTTATCTTCTTTAAAATATAATATTTTATTTTATTAGATAAACTTGTTATTGACACTGATTTTACCGTTTTAGAAGTATATTTTCGATTGGTTTATGGTTCAAACGTGTTTGATCATTATTTAATAATTTAGTCATTTTCTTTATATATTTTTAAGATATTTTCAGTTGAATCCCCGTAGCTATAGCAGTTAATTGTCCGGTTTTAGTTAACAAAACCAGGGAAAAATATACAAGACATGTTTTTTTTTTAGTAATTTTATAATTATAATTACAGAAAATTTTTAACAAGACCTAGGGATGACAATATAATCTGAATACGATCCGATCCGAAAAAAATTGATCCAAATCCGATTAAAAAAAGTGAATTCAAATCCAAAAATAATGTTCGAGTCCTAATAGGTGTTGATCAAATATAAATATTGCCATGATCCGATCCGAATTCAATCATATATGAATTCGATCCATATATAAATCCAAAAAAAAATATTTAAATTTTTTATACTTAAAAAGTTGAGCCATTTATAATTTAAATCATTGAATTAATCCTTTATTTTCGTATAGGTCAGAAACCTTTAATTTAATCATATCAAATCATTAAACATTTATTATTAATAAATTAAATCATTCTTACTAACACCGTTAATTATTTTAACAGGAAAAATGACTCAATAATCCTACTAAACATATTTTTTCATGTCAGCAAATTAATATTAATTAATATTAAAGAAAAATATTTAAAATATTTTTTATATTAAATTATTAAAAATTGTAATTCAATTGATATTAATTTACTAAATTTCTTTAATAATTTAATGTAAAAAGTACTATTTTTTCTTTAATTTTAATTAATATTAACTTGCTGACATGAAAAAACATTTCTAATAAGATTATTGAGTTAGTTGTTTTATTAAAATATTTAACAATGTTAGTGTGAATGATTTAATTTGTTAATAATAAAAGTTTAATGATTTAATCTGATTAAATCAAAGGTTTGTGACCTATACGAAAGTTGAGGGTAAGTTTAATGATTTAAATTGTAAATAGCTCTAAAAAGTTTGAGTTGTTACTTGAATTTATTTTAGGGTAAACTACTGCGTTAGTCACTTTTGTTTACCCCAGTACACTTTTCCTCACCGATTTTAAAAAACGACCACTAAGGTCACTATCGTTTTTGGGTATAAAGTTTTGGTCACTCCAACGTTAAGTACCGTTAAATATTGACGAAAAGATGATTTGACACAATAAGAAAATGATAAATTACTTAAATAGTCCTTAAACTATTAGTATAATTTTATTTTATCTTTAATTTAAATCTAAAAATTCTAAATTTTTATATTTTTACCATCTTTTCCCAAAAAACTTAACCTTAACCCTTATCTCAAACTCAAAATCCCCACCCAAAATCCCAAAACCCCAAATCAAACCCTATGCCTACGACTGCTCAATTTAACAGTGCCAAAGCCCACAGATTTGACATATTCTATGTAATATGAATTTGCACACAGATAGAACAAAAACTTCAAATGCATAAAATAATCATAATTTATTTAACAGCACAGATGAGAACATACATAATATGTATGAAGGGTTAAAAGCGTACTCTCCAAATTAAAAATAAAATAAAATAGCGTATTAACGACAAATATGGAGCCTGCTTAAACTTCAATTTGAATTTCGAAGTGACCATTGGACACACATAGAATAGAACATGCTTTCATTGAACTTTATTCAGCTCAAAATAATAGAGATCAATACTAGTTTTTCATTTTGTAAATGCAGGTCTCAATATGCATCTATTTTCAAAGGTGTAACTCTGATTTTCTCATCCTAGTTACCGCAGAAATATCCTAAATCTGTCTAGGGGGTTAATGTAATGGTGTAAAATAGTTATTATCCACCCGATGGGACGATTTACCTTGATATTGACCATACAAAAGTATAATAATAGTTTAAGGACTATTAAGTAATTTATCATTTTTTTATTATGTCAGATCATCTTTTCTTCAATATTTAATGGCACTTAACGTTGGAGTGACCAAAACTTTACACCTCGAAAACGATAGTGACCTTACTGGTAGTGTTTTAAAATCGGTGACTAAAAATATACTGAGAGTAAACGAAAGTGACTAACGCAGTAGTTTACCCTTTATTTTATATTGAATTATATTGTCTTTTGAGATTTGTTTGTGCTATAAATTTAAAAATATTTGTTTGATAAAAAATATTTTTTTATTTAAAGATATTTTTTTGAGTTGTTACTTTAAAAATAATTGAATTCAGACTTTTGGATTTGGATTTTAGACATTTTATTGGATTGGATTGGATTGGATTTATGTAAATGAACTTGGATTTTTTAAACGTCCGATTATTAATTAGATTGGACTTGGACTTTATAAAGTTTGATTTAAGTCTGATCCATTGCCATCCCTAACAAGACCGTTCTTTCTTTAAAAAGTATATATTTGAATAAAATGTTATATTATTACGTGACCATGAATTATACTTAAAATATATAATTTACTTATAATTAAATCAAATAATTTTTATTTGATTGAATTATATTTAGGTTGACTTATTAGATGAGATCCAATTAAGATGGATTTAATTTAGATTAAAATAGTAACATCTAAATTGGTTAGATTAATTGTTTTAATAGAATTGTTTAGAATAAAATTATAAAGATTAATTTGGTCTAGAGTAAATTAATAGAGTATTATGCTCCGAGGTTTAATAAATAAGATTATTTTTGATTAAATAAATTTTAGTATTATTTTTTAATAATTACTATTAGAGATGGACATGGGTCAGGTCGGGTTGGATTTTCAGCCCACCCGCACCCAACCCGAGAAAACATACCCTCCACCCGACCCGACCCGAGGTTAGTGTGAAAAAAATCCAACCCAACCCCTCCTAATTTTTAAGCTTTAAAATCCTACCCGACCAGAATCATTAAAAAATTTTAAATTTTAGGGACTTAATTGTAAAAAAATAAAATGTAGGGACCTAATTTTAAATAAAATAAAATTTCAATGACCTAAATGTAAAAAAAATAATTTTAGTGAACTAATTGTATGAAATATATATAAAGATGGATCATTATTACAAATATCCCTAAAATATAAATGAAAAAATTACACTACTAGTCTCGCGTCGGGTCGGATCGGAATTTTCCCACCCTAAACCCGAACCCGACCAGACCCCACCCGAACCCGAATTTTCTTCAAAAAAATCTGACTCGTTCAGATCGGGTTCGGGTTCCGTGCCTATCCTAATTACTATTCTAATTTATTTATGAAATTATAGATATTTTCTTAAATTAATTTAGTATTTAAGATTTGTGTAAAATTATATTTCTTTTCTTTAGGTTAAAACTATTAAAAAGTAATCACTAAACTAAGTAAAATTAATTTTTTGACCCTTAAAGTTTCAAATATGATCACTTTATCTCCCTCAAACTATCCTATTTTGTATACTTTAACAATATTTTTATTAAAGGTTGTTTGTTTAAAATAAAATCCTATATTTATTTTCATATGGCAAGATAGGACCGTTAGCTACGTATTAGTACATTGTATGTAGTATGTGATACCATCTAATCTAATTGTTTTGAATATATAGAGAGGGTTTTTGACAATTTCTAAAGATTTTTTTGCCTAATATTTTAAATTCAGATATTGAATTTCGGAGAAAGAATCTAGAATGTGAATCCTAATAATTAACTATTTTCTTTTCGCTAAAAATGGGAGCAAAGTTTAACACCAAAACACATAAAGCAATACATCATCTTACAACTTCCACCATTGGATGTAATGGCAGCTAAAATTTTCCATCAGCTCCTTGGAGGATTCCTCACAATTCTTGTGCTGCAACCACTTGTGGTCAAGTCCAGACCTGTGGAACGTTGCCCGGGTGACAACGGTGGACCGACTTCCGGCGGCTTGTTTCACTTGGATGTTAACATGAACAACACCCTTTCGAGTGAGAAATGGTACAAATTTCCAGTGACGTACGGTTTCCGATCTGGTAACATGGTACCACCAGGTTTAGATCCCAAAGTTGTGAGTACCATCATCGATGTGGCATTCGGGAAATGGAAAGCTGCCATCCCAGATCCTCAATTTTCATTTCAAAGGATAAGTCCAGGCGATACCGCTAATATTAAAATCGTTTTCACTCCACTACCCGGATTTTATGGTTATGGTAATTCTCCACCAGATGGTAGTCTTTACCTTGACAATACCTACACTTCGTGGAGCACTAAGCCTTTTCCTGGAGGGAACGAAGTCGACCTGTTGTCTTCAGTGATGAATGCAATAGGCCATACTCTCGGCCTTGGGGATAGTACTGATCCGACTGCAGTCATGTATCCTATACTTAAACCTGGAAGTATCGAAAGGAACCTTAGCCCGGAAGACATTTCTTGATTACAGAACTTGCACTTGTATTCCATGCCATACCTCGAGTCGGCGAAATCGATTTAGCCTCAGAACCTTGGGATGGGAAGCTTGGCTTTATCTTATGAAATAAGTGATGAACACAGTGTCAAAGATTGGAACAAGTGATGTAAACGTAGAGCCTATGTTGCTTCTCTCTATATCTTGTCGTATATATGTCGTCTGCTGGTTTGATTTTGCCAATTTTTAATTGTTGTAATTGTAATTGTAATTATAATTGCAAATGCTACACTATTATAATATGAAAGGTTTTGAATTATCTATGACATTCGTTGAGTACAGTTTATTTAATTAATTTTTAAATTAAAAATCCCTAAAATATTATTATGTCATTTTTTTAAAAAGATCAACAATCCCTCTCACATTATATATAGCTCTGTTTCTTGCTATACGAATATTACAATAACTTTTTTACAAGTAAACTAATAGTAGTATAGTAAATGATTTGTCTTCAATACTTGAGTTGAAATTTGTTTCGGATTTGTAATTCGAGTTCGAGAAATTTAATTTATTATTATTATTTTATAAATTAAATGTGTAAGTTTATTAATATTTTAAATCAAATATAAATATTATTTTATATTCAAATAATATTGTAAAAAAATAAAGATATACTTCAAAGTTCAAATGCTCTAAAATTTAGCTATTTATTTACATGATTGCATTATCATATATTGATATATAAATTTGAAGAAATATATGCCACATATAATAAAATATGAAAAAATATATATGTGTATCTTATTTGATTAGAGAAGTTGTTTAAATTAGAATTTGTATAAAAATTAAAAAATTCGACTCAATGAGAAGTCGACATAAATTTCCCCAAATAATTAATGATTATATATATATATATATTTGTTAATTAAGTTAACAAACAAGTTTCAAATTGAATTAATTGAAAAAAATAGACATACTATAAATTGGAACATAAAACAAATATAGTATTTTTATCTGAAGGTAGAAGTATCATATTAGTCATGTATTTTAGAAATATAAAATGTATTTTATAAATAAATTTCATTAAGAATATGATAATGAAAGATAATGAAATAATAATTAATCGTATAAATTATAGATAAGATAAATTTAGTTAATTTATTAATGTGGGAAAAAATTGAGAAATAATATAAATAATAATTTTATTTAAATTAAATAATTATGATAAACTATATAAATGGATAAAAACAATATAAACATGATACACATACACAATAATTTAATATATACTCGAAATAAAATTAATTCAATATATTATCACATTTTTATAATTTATCTTTATTAACTCTATTTTATCATTTAAAATACCATTAAATTAATGTTTTACTAAATCTAAATATATGCTTCAAATTTATGTCGATAATAATTTTAAAATGTAATATATGATTTTACTGAATTTTAATTAATGTTTCCTCTGTGGATAATTATAATGCAAGTGATTGTTTTATTTTGTATAACTACTGTTATTTAATTTATTAATAATATTTATTAGATTAATTTATTTGTAATTAAATACAAGAATATTAATTATTTTTTAACTAAACTTAAAATTTAATTAAATAGAATAATGTTTAATCAATTTGATTGATTTTCGAATTAATTGAAGTTTATCATAAGTGCTAGTTTTTGTATTTTTCTTTAAATATATTATATTAATCTAAGTATTTTTCACTTGAGTTGAAAGTTGGTTAGGTCTCTTATTTTTAATGTTTTAGGCTTAAAATATATTAATTAATTGAATAAAATATTATGTAATTACGTTACGTTGAATTATACTTAAAATATATAACTTTCTTATAATTAAATCAAATATTTTTTGATTACATTAAATTATATTTAGGGTTGACTTATTGGATGACATGCAATTAGGATGAATTTTATTTAGATTAATTTTATTTTGAATAGAATTGATTAGATTAAAAATATGGCATAAAGATAATTTTAACCCTTAACGTTTATAATTTTTTTCGTTTTGGCCCTTATTCTTTTTTGGGATAAATTTACCCTTAACCTATATCTTTTTGACAAATAGCTTATTTTTTAACTATTATGATAACTGGACCGTTAAAAATCTAACAATGATGACATGTCATATAGATATGATAATATATTTTAAATGACATGGCATCTAACCTATCAAATATATATATGTAGAATATAATTTTATTTCAATATAAAATATAAAATAATTAAAATTCAAATAAAATTTTAAAAATTAATTAATTTTAAAATAAAAAGCTATTAAACATTCTCAATCCTAAATATGATAGAATCAAAATTCTATCTTAAAAAATATGAACACAGTTCGAAATTAATTAATTTTTTAGGTAGGATTTTAATTCTATCGTAGTTAGGGTTAAGAATGTTTAATAGTATTTTATTTTAGAATTAATTAATTTTTTAATATTTTATTTTAATTTTAATTTTTTTATATTTTATATTAGAATAAAATTATATATATATATGTATTTGATAGGTTAAATGCCATGTTATTTAAAATATATTATCATATGCATATAACATGTTATCATTGTTAGACTTTTAACGGTCCAGTTACTATGGTGTTAAAAAATAAGCTATTTGTCAAAAAAAATATAGGTTAAGGGCTAAATTTATCCCCCAAAAAGAATAAGGGCCAAAACGACAAAAATTATAAACGTTAAGGGTTAAAATTATCTTTATGCCTTAAAAATATTAACATTAATTTGGTTTAGAATAAATTAATAGGATCCGAGGTCTAAAATTTTTTTATTAAATAAATTTTAGTATTATTTTTTATTAATTGTGATTTTAATTTGAACACAAATTAATAATGATTAAAATCTTTTTTATTAATTTTTTTATTAAAAGTTTGGTTATAAATAGTGATGAAGGCAAACACCCAACAGTCACATAAAGCCTCTTTCTTCGTACAACTTCCACCGTAGAAAGCAAAATTGCAATGGCTGGTAAAATTTCCTGTCAACTCTTTGGAGCATTGCTATTTATTGTGGTGCAGTTTTTTTTAGTCAAATCTATATCAGTCAAACTCGAATCTATTCATAATTTTAAGCAAAGTTTGAGAAAAAATTACAGTATCCTGATTGATACTGATCGATCGAACATCGATAAATTATCTCAATTGGATGCTAAGTATAACTTTTCCGGCGGAAAATGGGATTACTTTCCGTTGACATATGATTTTCAATCCATTTCTCTTATGCCACCGAATTTGCCTTCTAATGTAGTGGCCACTGTTATAGATGAAGCATTTCGAAAGTGGCAAGCTGTTGTCCCGGAATTTACATTTCAAAAGATAAACCCAGGTGACAATGCTAATATTAAAATTTCTTTCACCACCACCCTGAATCCAGACTTATATGGTTATGGTTATTATCCTCCTGATGGACGGGTTAACCTTGATATTAACCACACAACTTGGAGCATCAAATCTTATCCTTTATATAGAGAACGTGATTTATTGTCCAGAGCCATGCATGAAATCGGACACACTCTTGGCTTGATACATAGTCTCAATCCAAATGCTCTTATATATCATACATTGGATTATGGGACAATTAAAAGAGAACTTACCCAAGAAGATATTCAACGCATTCAAGATTTATATTATTATTATGGGTAAAGTATTGTAAGAGTTTATTTTAGTTTGTAGTATTAAAAGACTATTGTTTTAGGATTTAAAGTTTTTTTATTTTTTTATTTTAAATTATATGATAAGATTTTTTAAATTGTTTTCTTATATGATATTTTTATTGTGATCTTTGATGGCTTAAAAGATATAATTAGTGTGTAATTTACTCTAATTATTGTGATTAAAATTATATGGAGAAATAACATATTACTTGGTCGATGATTTCAATTGGTGATGTCGGTTATGATTTGTAAATGGTAAAACTTGGTTAATATTTTTTAATATTTTTTGTTTAAATAAAATTAAAAAATTATTCGAATAAAAATTCATAAATTAAGAAAAGAGATCGAATGTTAACTGGAATCTTTAATTATATGCTTCAAAAGTTATGTCGATAATAATTTTAAAATGTAATATATATGATTTTACTAAATTATAGTTAATGTTTTCTCTGTGGATAATCACAATACAAGTGATTGTTTTGTTTTGTATAACTATTGTTATTTAATTTATTAATAATATTTATTCGATTAATTTATTGGTAATTAAATAAAATTATATTAATTATTTTTTCACTTTAACCATTAACTAAACTTAAAATTTAATTAAACAGAATAATGTTTAATCAATTTGATTGATTTTAGAATTAATTGAAGTTTATCATAAGTGTTAGTTTTTGTATTTTTCTTTAAATATATTATATTAATCTAAGTATTTTTCATTTGAGTTAAAAGTTGGTTAGGTCTCTTATTTTTAATGTCTTAGGCTTAAAATATATTAATATATAATTGAATAAAATATTATGTAATTACGTTACCTTGAATTATACTTAAAATATATAACTTATTTATAATTAAATCAAATATTTTTTGATTAGGTTAAATTATATTTAGGGTTGACTTATTGGATGACATGCAATTAGGATGAATTTTATTTAGATTAATTTTATTTTGAATAGAATTGATTAGATTAATATTAATTTGGTTTAAATTAAATTAATGGGATCTAAGGTCTAAAAAATTAGTTAAATAAATTTTAGTATTATTTTTTATTTAATTATGATACTATTTTGAATTCAAATTAACAATGATTAGAATCCTTTTGATTAATCTCGACTCAATTAAATATGTATTCAAATTTTAATTCATCTGTGATATCGTAAGGATAATTAGAATCATTTTTCTTAACAATTATTTCTAGTTTTATCGAAGTTGAAGTCAACTCAAATAAAATTTTAATATAATTTATATTTTTATTAGCATAATTATAACTTATTTTAATTATTTCACATTATTATATAGTACATTAATAATAATTTAAGTTAAATTTTAATTTTATTTACTTTAAAATAGATTGCATTATTATATTTATATTATATATATTTTTAAAACTAAGAGAGTGTATACTCTCATCAATAATTATATTAAAAAAAATCTCATCTATCCAATAAAACTCTAATTCCAAATAAAATTAAAACTTTTAACTTTTAAATTACGTTAATAAATTAAAATAAAATTTTGGTTTTAAATAGGAAATATGCAAACACCAAAACATAATCGCATCAACCATTATTTCATCCTACAACTTCCACCGTAACTTGCAATGGCAATTCAAGTTTTTCGACAACTATGAGAAGTTTTTCTCACGTTCTTTGTGTTGCAATTTTTTCTAGTGTAGTCTAGGCCTATTGAACTCGAATTTCCTCAAATTCATGAGCAAAGCCTGAGAAAAAGTTACGGTAGCCTTGATGATATTGTCCGATCTTCTCAGGATGAATTGTTTCAATATGATGTGTACTACACACTGTACGGAGGAAGTGGTACCACTCTCCAATGACTTACGATTTTGAATCTACTACTTCCATACCACCGGGTTTATGTCGTAAAAAAGTATTTCTCGTTATCGATGCGGCATTTAGAAAGTGGAAAACTATAGTCCCGAAGTTTATCTTTCAAAGGGTATACCCATGTGAAGATGTTGATATTACAATTTTTTCACCACATTGAGCCTCGACTTGTCTAGTTTATGGTTATTATCACCCGATGGGACAATTTACCTTGATATTGACCATACATATTGGAGCATAAAATCAAAACCTACAGGGAACAAACAAGATTTATTGTCTAGAGCCATGCATGAAATAGGACATACTCTTGGTCTTATGCATAGTGGCAATGAAAATGCAGTCATGTATCATACACTCCTTCCTGAGGCTATTAGAAGGGAGTTTATCCAAGAAGACAATTATCGCATACAATCTTTATATTATGATTTGTAAACAACAACAATTGTCATTCTAGTTTTGTAAGGGTTTATTTTTATGGATTTAGTGTTCGGGGTTATGTTTTAAGACTTGAGAATAAATTTAATGGTTTTAATATTAGAGTTCAAGATACAATGATTAGAATTTTATAGGTCATTTACGATTTCGTTTAAAAATATATTCATTTTCTTTATTGTTTTTAATATATTTTTACTTGAATCGCTAAGTAAATAAGGTTAATTCCTTTTGATTAAATAAGTTTTACTCATATGTATCAATTTTTTACTAAATTATGATTCCTATTTTGTTATTAGATTGTGGGATTTTATAAAATAATTTGATCTTAATTTTTTAACCATTAGTATTTATTAATATATATATATATATATATATATATATATATATAAAAGCATTCACGAGTTGATATTAATTTATTGAACAAGTTATATTTAGTGTTGACTTATTAGATGATAATTTTGATTTAGATTAAAATAATTGTCTATTTTTTGATTAAATTTATTGGATTAATTTGGTAAAGATTAATCTAATATTATATTATGCGCCTAGGTTTAATAAATAAAGTTAATTCCTTTTGATTAAATAAGTTTTACTTGTCTGAATTAAATTTTTACTAAATTATGATTCCTATTTTATTATTAGATTGTGGGATTTTATAAAATAATTTGATTTTAATTTTTATCCATTATTATTTATTAATATGAAATATACATATATATATATATATTTAATCATTCACGAGTCGATTCTGCTCATTTAATAACTCAATTTTTTTACTCGAGTTAATTGATCACTCAACCCTATTTAAATGTCAATTAACAATGCGTTGAAGTGATGGAAAAAGAAAAGAAAAATATAACAAATACATATTTTTACTTGAATCCCTATAGTAAATCACTTACGGTAAATATTATATTAATCTTTTTACTTCAATCCCTATAGTAAGTCACTTATGATAAGTATTATATTCATCACTAACTATATTATTGAAAAATTTATTATTTTTAATATATATTTTTACTTGAATCCTTATAGTAAATCTGTTTAATTAACTACACCAAGGGAAAATTTTAAGAGATTCATTTGTAATATATTTCTTATAGTAATTTTATAATTATACAATGAAATAAAATATTATGTCGTCACCAAGAATTACACAAAAAGAATAATTTAGTTATAATTTTATAATTAAACTAAGTATTAGTTTATTGAATAAGTTATATTTAGGGTTGACTTATTAGATGAGATTCTAGTAGGATGAATTTGTTTAGATTAAAATAATTTTGTTTAATTTTTTTTATTAAATTTATTGGGAATAATTTGTTTAAGATTAAATTAATAGTATATTATGTGTCGAGGTTTAATAAATAAAATTATTTCAATTTGATTAAATAAATTTTACTCATCTTTATTAAATTTTTACTAAATTATGGATTCTATTTGGTTATTAAATTGTGGGATTTTATAAAATAATTTAATATTAATATTTTATCCGTTAGCATTTTGCACATTTAATGGATGTATTATTATCATTTGAACGTTAGAGTGAGAAAAATTAAACTCAAGATAAAATAATTCGATTTGATTCAAAAAAAATTAAATAAAATTTGAATTATAAATTCAAAACTTAAATAATTTAATTTTTTTAGTAACTAACAGATTATTTTTATGTCCGAGTCGAGTCTATTAATTTTTTCTAATATATATGAGGATATAAAAAATTTGAAGAAATGCATGCCACATATGCTAAAATATGAAAAAATATATATGAGTATTTTATTTGATTAGAGAAAGTCGTTTAAACTAGAATTTGTATAAAAAATCAAATATTCGACTCAACTAGAAGTAGACTTGAATTGAATTAAAAAATTTTTAAATAAAATTTGAATTATAAAATATAATATATCAAAATCTAAAACAAATTACTTGGCTCGATTGATAATTAACTGTTATTTGAATGACATTGACCAATGCGTTTAAGTAATGGAGAAAGAAAAGGAAAATATAACAAATACATAACAAATGGCGCCTTGGCCATGTTTCTAACATATATGTACTTGGTAGTCTGTCCACAACTTTACATCAATACATAAAACTAATATCCCTTAATAAATTTCCCCAAGTAATTAATGATTTTATATATATTTTTTTTTTTGTTAATTAAGTTAACGAACAAGTTTCAAATTGAATTAATTGAGAATTGAATTTTTTAAAAATATAATTGTTAACCAATTGAACATCTAATTACTTGATCGATAAATTGATATGAATTTTTGTTCCCTTATATATGTCACAACACTAAAGAACTAAATTCTAATTTATAATTCATAAATCATACACCTTAAACCATAACTTTATATTTTAAATTCTAATCTTAAACCTAAACCCCTTTTTCTGATATTAAGGGATACCTAAGTACACCTAAACTTTAAACGAGATGATGAATTTTATTTTATTAAGTTTTGTATTATACGACAACTTGTGGGAAGAAATTATTTTATCAAAAAATTACATATTAAACTGGGTACCTTATAAGAAATCAGACTATACCCATACAAATTATGAAAAGTTAAGGCACATAATATATAATACTTGAAAAAAATTAAGTTGTCCGATTTTAAGAAGTCTATCATCAGTCCCAAAACTATTGATGAAGTACTTACCAGGTATCTTCAAATAGTGTCATATACGGATTCATATATTTAAACGACTTCTCTATTAGTGAAACAAGGGATGTTGTGTTCTCAAAAATTAAAATTTTTAGATTTAGGAGGCAATGACAAAAAAATTGGCTTGAAATCCCACGAAAATATTCTTTTTTAAAAAATTAATTAATTTTTTGACAGAAAATATGTAATCAGTCGAAAACATAAAATATGCCATTTTATAAGTAAAATAAAATTGAATTAATTGAAACTATTAAAACAAATGAGTGAACACAAATGTATCACATGTATGAAGTGAAATATTTTATTTTATAAGTAAAATAAAATATGATTCCTATTTTATAAAGTGACCATTAAAACTTATCAAACTATTAAAACTAGTCCTTAAACTATTCTAAATGTATCACATGTAGTGAACACTTTGTAATAGTTTGTTTTACGGCAATTATGTTTTTATTGTATATAGATAAAATTTTATAACCCAAAACTATCGATGTGTATTCAGTTAAAAAAACCTTCTATAAATATAAATATTGAAAATATATAGAATACAATTTTGTAAACTGCATGTGCATGTGCTACCTTATTTTAATATGAAGGTTTGAAATTTCTGTGGCATTCCGTACCATTGTATAGGGTGGACAAAACTCGATTAAATACAAAAAATATTGAAATCATAATTTTATAAACGCAATTTGACTCAAAAAATTATAAAATAATATTTGAGTTACAAAATAAAAATTTTAATAATATGAAATTTTTAATAAGTACTGGATAATTTTTAATTTTGATTCAAGTCTCTTAATATTTTAATAAAGTATAAATTAAAACCAATTAATATAATAATATTATAAATATTTATAATTAAATTTATAAAAAACTAAAACAATAATTAAAATCAACTAAAAGATTTAAATAAAATTTTAGCTATAAAATAGGACATATCAATTTAACTTATTTGAATCTTTTTATTAATCTCGACCCAATTAAATAAGAACTCAAATTTTAATCCTACATTAGTATTATAACATGATTAGAATCCTTTTTATTAATAATTATTCCTAGTTTTAGTGAAGTTTTAGTCAACCCAAAGCAAAATTTTAATATATTTGATATTTTTATTAGAGTAAATATAAATTATTTTAATTATTTCACATTATTATATAATATCCTCATAATAATTTAAGTAAAATTTTAATTTTTTTTTTACTTTGAAATAGATTGCATTATCATATTCATATTATATAAATTTCATGTTCAAAATTTTAATTTATTTTCTTAAAACTAAGGAAAATCTCCTCTATTGGATAGAAGTATTCCAATTGCAAATAAAATTAAATCTTTAGCTTTTAAATTATATTAATAAATTAAAATAAAATTTTGGATATAAATAGCAATCGAAGGAAAACACCAACCTCAATCACATAAACCATTCTTTCATCCTAAAACTTTCACCGTAGCTGGTAATGGAATTTCAATTTTCTCATCAAAGCTATGGTGTTTTTCTCATGTTCCTTGTGTTGCAATCCTTTTTAGTTGAGTTTAGATATGTTAAACGTAAATCTCATCAAAATCATGAGCTAGGCCCGAAAAGAAGCAACGGTAGCATCAATTGAAAAATGGGATCACTCCTCAGTGACTTGCGATTTCAAATCTACTTCTCCCATGCCATTAAATTTGTGTCGTGAAGAAGTGTTTTCCGTCATCGATGCGGTCTTCCAAACTTCCAAGAGTTTGCATTTCAAAGGTTGTATCCTAGCAAAGATACTAATATTACAATTTCTTTCACCACATTAAGCCTCGACTTATATGGTTTTAGTTATTATCCACCCGATGGGACGATTTACCTTGATATTGACCATACATATTGGATCACAAAGTCAAAACCTCTAGTGAACAAACAAGACTTATTGTCCGGAGCCATGCATGAAATAGGACATACTCTTGGCCTTATGCACAGTGGCAATGAAAGTGCAGTCATGAATCATATGCTCCTTCCTGGAGCTACTAGAAGGGAGTTTATCCAAGAGGACATTCATCGCATACAATCTTTATATTATGATTGGTAAACTACCATAATTGTGATTTAGTTTTATAAGGGTTCATTTTTAGGGAATTAGTGTTTGATCTTATGTTTTAAGACTTTAGAATAGATTTTATGGTTTAAAGATTAGAGTTTAGGATTTCGAATATAATGATTAAAACTTAGAGCCCAAAGGGACATTCTTATTTTTTTAATTAAAATAAGTATTGTATTAGTCACTTACGATATCGATTAAAAATCTATTTATTTTCTTTATTGTTTTTAATATAAAATTTCACTTGAATCCTTATGAATAAAATAATTAATATTTTAATTAGAGTCACCAAGAGAAAATTTCAAAAAGTTTCGTTTGTAATATTTTTCTTATAGTAATTTTATAATTATACGATAAAATAAAATATTAATTTTTTATGTCACCAAGAATTACACCAAAAAGAATAATTTAGTTAAAATTTTATAATTAAACTAAATATTAATTTATTGAATAAGTTATATTAATGTTGACTTATTAGATGAGATTCGATTAGGATAATTTGATTTAAATTAAAAAAATATAAATTTGAATAAAAGTTCATAACTTAAGAAAAGAGATTAATGTCAATAAGAGTCTTTAACTTTATACTTCATAGTAAATAAAATATTAATTTATTGAGCAAATTATATTAGGGTTGACTTATTAGATGAGATTCAATTAGGATGGATTTGATTTAGACTATTTATTAAAAAAATTGATTTGGATTAAAATAATTATATTTATTTTGTTTTGATTAATTTTATTAGGATTAACTTGGTATATTATTTTGATGAAAACAACTCTGAATCATATGTAAAGAAAAGATGGTGAAAGAGAGGCAACACTCTCATGTATTTATACATGAGTTGTATGAATCAGTCTATTAACGATCTGACAAATTTTTTAGCTGTTTATAACCAACTCATAACAACTTTCTTGACTCTTCATACAATCAAAGCCTAGCTACACTCATAACATATTCGCCTAAGCTCAATAAATATGATTAATTTATTTTGATTAAATATATTTTATTAATTTATAATAAGATTTTATTAAATTATGATTTCAATTCTAACACAATTCTCATTCAAGATGAGCAATTAATCATTTGAAACAAAATGCCAATCAAAATCAAATCATTTGTTAGAAATAATCATGAAAGTTCGATTAAATTTAATGTCTTTAATTGGTTGGGTCTCTTATTTTAATGGTTGTAGACTGAAAATATATTAATACATATATAACTAATTAAATATTTTATATGTTTATTTAATTCATTTAATTGACTCGTTCTAAATTGAATTAACCAATAAATTATTTTTTAAAAAAAATGATAATTGTTATCAAGTTAATTAGACCTAACAAATTTGACCCAAAATTCAAAAACCAAACCGATTTACCTGAAATTCAACCCAAAATTAACCCAAATGTGATGACATGAATTTGACCAAAAATTCGAACCGAACCGAACCGATTTGAAACTGATCCAAATTATATTTAAACCGAAAATGGGCCCAAATCGATTTATAACCGAATCGAATAGACACAAATTGATTTACAAACGAATCGAATGGACACAAACTGAAGACAACCGAATCGAATAGACACGAATTGATTTACAAACCAATATATATACTATAAAGTGATATATAGTTTGTAAAATCCTAACTAAGTCAAAAAACCGACAACAAACAGTTGATATTTTGCTAACCGGATATTGACTTGATCCAAAATTAATCGATTCAAAATAATCGAATCGATAATAACTTAACCGAAATCCAGTAGAACGGAAAAGTCAATAAACTCGACCCGATACCCGAATCGAAATCAATATAGACCCAAACTAAAACCAAAAATTTAAAATAGACTCGAATCGAATTTAAACCATGAGCTAGGCCGAAACACCCCAACAGTCACGTAAAGCCTCTTTCTTCGTACAACTTCCACCGTAGAAAGCAAAATTGCAATCTCTGGTAAAATTTCCTGTCAACTCTTTGGAGCATTGCTATTTATTGTGGTGCAGGTTTTTTTAGTCAAATCTATATCCGTCAAAACCGAATCTCTTCATAATCTTATGCAAAATTCGAGAAAAAATTATAGTATCCCGATTGATACTGATCGATCGAACATCGATAAATTATCTCAATTAAATGCTAAGTACACCTTTTCCGGTGGAAAATAGGATTACTTTCTGTTGACATATGGTTTTCAATCCACTTCTCTTATGCTACCGAATTTTCCTTCTACAGTAGTGGCCACTGTCATAGATGAGGCAATTCGAAACTGGTAAGCTGTTGTCCCGGAATTTGCATTCCAAAAGATAAACCCAGGTGAAACTGCTAATATAAAAATTTCTTTCACCACCACCTTGACTCTAGACTTATATGGTTATGGTTATTATCCTCCTGATGGACGGGTTAACCTTGATATTAACCACTCAACTTGGAGCATCAAATCTTATCCTTTATATAGCGAACATGATTTATTATTCGGAGCTATGCATGAAATCGGACACACTCTTGACTTGATACATAGTCTCAATCCAAATGCTGTTTGTTATGTATCATACATTGGATTATGGGACAATCAAAAGAGAATTTACCCAAAAAGATATTCAACGCATTCAAGATTTATATTATTATTATGGGTAAAGTACTGTAATTATCTTCTTGTTTCATAGGAGTTTATTTTAGTTTGTAGGATTAAAAGACTATTATTTTAGGATCTAAAATTTTTTATTTTTTATTTAAATTATATGATAAGATTTTTAAATTGTTTTCTTATATGATATTTTTATTGTGATATTTGATGGCTTAAAAGATATAACTAGTGTGTAATTTACTCTAATTATTGTGATTAAAATTATATGGAGAAATAACATATTACTTGATCGATGATTTCAATTGGTGACGTCGATTATGATTTGTAAATGGTAAAACTTGGTTAATATTTTTTATTTAAAGAAAATAAAAAAATTATTCGAATAAAATTTCATAAATTAAGAAAAGAGATCGAATGTTAACTAGAATCTTTAATTATATGCTTCAAAAGTTATGTCAATAATAATTTTAAAATGTAATATATATGATTTTACTAAATTTTAATTAATGTTTTCTCTGCGGATAATCACAATGCAAGTGATTGTTTTGTTTTGTATAACCACTGTTATTTAATTTATTAATAATATTTATTCGATTAATTTATTGGTAATTAAATATAATTATATCAATTATTTTTTTTACTAAACTTAAAATTTAATTAAACATAATAATGTTTAATCAATTTGATTGGTTTTAGAATTAATTGAAGTTTATCATAAGTGTTAGTTTTTGTATTATTCTTTAAATATATTATATTAATCAAAGTATTTTTCATTTGAGTTAAAAGTTGGTTAGGTCTCTTATTTTTAATGTTTTAGGCTTAAAATGTATTAATATATAATTGAATAAAATATTATGTAATTACGTTACCTTGAATTATACTTAAAATATATAACTTACTTATAATTAAATCAAATATTTTTTGATTAGATTAAATTATATTTAGGGTTGACTTATTGGATGACATGCAATTAGGATGAATTTTTTTTAGATTAATTTTATTTTGAATAGAATTGATTAGATTAAAAATATTAAGATTCATTTGGTTTAGATTAAATTAATGGGATTCAAGGTCTAAAAAATTAGTTAAATAAATTTTAGTATTATTTTTTATTAATCATGATACTATTTTGAACTCAAATTAACAATGATTAGAATCCTTTTGATTAATTTCGACTCAATTGAATATGAATTCAAATTTTTAATTCATCAATGGTATTGTAACGATAATTAGAATCCTTTTTCTTAACAATTATTCCTGGTTTTATCAAAGTTAAAGTCAACTTAAATAAAAATTTTAATATATTTTATATTTTTATTAGCGTAATTATAACTTACTTTATTTATTTCACATTATTATATAATACCTTAATAATAATTTAAGTTAAATTTTAATTTTATTTACTTTAAAATAGATTGTATTATCATATTTATATTATATATATTTTTAAAACTAAGAGAGTGTATACTTTCATCAATAATTTATATTAAGGAAAATCTCTTCTATCCAATAAAACTCTACTTCTAAATAAAATTAAAATTTTAACTTTTAAATTACGTTAATAAACTAAAATAAAATTTTAGTTATAAATAGGGAATATGCAAACACCTGACCATAATAGCATCAACCATTATTTCATCCTACAACTTCCACCGTAACTTACAATGGCAGTTCAAGTTTCTCGACAACTATGAGGAATTTTTCTCACGTTGTGTGTTGCAATTTTTTCTATTGTAGTCTAGGCCTATTGAACTCGAATTTCCTAAAATTTATGAGCAAAGCCTGAGAAAAAGTAACGGTAACCTTGATGATATTGTTCGATCTTCTCATGCTGAATTGTTTTAATCTGATATGTACTACACACTGTACGGTGGAAGTGGTACCACTCTCCAATCACTTACGGTTTTGAATTTACTACTTTCATGCTACCGGGTTAACATCGTAAAAAAAGTGTTTCCCGTCATCGATACGACATTCAGAAAGTGACAAACTAGTCTCGAAGTTTGCCTTTCAAAGGGTATACCCAGGTGAAGATGTTGATATTACAATTTCTATCACCACATTGAGGCTCAACTTGTATGGTTTATGGTTATTATCACCCGATGGGACGATTTACCTTGATATTGACCATACATATTGGAGCACAAAATCAAAACCTATAGGGAACATACAAGATTTATTGTCTGGAGCCATGCATGAAATAGGACATACTCTTGGCCTTATGCATAGTGGCAATGAAAGTGCAATCATGTATCATACACTCCTTCCTGGGGCTATTAGAAGGGAGTTTATCCAAGAGGATATTCATCGCATACAATCTTTATATTATGATTGATAAACTACCATAATTGTGATTTAGTTTTATAAGGGTTTATTTTTAGGGATTTAGTATTTGATCTTATGTTTTAAGATTTTAGAATAGATTTTATGGTTTGAAGATTAGAGTTTAGGATTTCGAATATAATGATTAGAATTTAGGGGCCAAAGGGACATTCTTATTTTTTTTAATTAAAATAAATATTGTATTAGTCACTTACAATATCCATTAAAAATCTATTTATTTTCTTTATTGTTTTTAATATAAAATTTCACTTGAATCCTTATGAATAAAGCAATTAATATTTTAATTAGAGACACCAAGAGAAAATTTCAAAGAGTTTCGTTTGTAATATTTTTCTTATAGTAATTTTATAATTATACGATAAAATAAAATATTATTTTTTATGTCACCAAGAACTACACCAAAAAGAATAATTTAGTTAAAATTTTATAATTAAATTAAATATTAGTTTATTGAATAAGTTATATTAATGTTGACTTATTAGATGAGATTCGATTAGGATGAATTTGATTTAAATTAAAAAAATATAAATTTGAATAAAAGTTCATAACTTAAGAAAAGAGATTAATGTTAATGAGAGTCTTTAACTTTATACTTCATAGTAAATAAAATATTAATTTACTGAGCAAATTATATTAGGGTTGACTTATTAGATGAGATTCAATTAGGATGGATTTGAGTTTAGGGTTTAGGGTTTAGGGTTTAGGGTTAGGGTTTAGGGTTTAGGGTTTAGAACACTCTTGATAGTTGAATTGCATGAGTAGGAATTTAATTTGACTTTTTTGTTACATGACTTGATTTTATCTATTGAACTTTCGCCTAGCTTGATTAATGTAACACACTTTGGTAAGGTATTGAGCCTTGAGCATGTTTCATCTATTTTTATGCTCGTTTTCCTTGTTTGAGTGTGTCGAATTAAATATTGGAAATCTAGAACTTGTGGCATGAATACATTTTGAGGCTACACATGAAATATGATGTTTTGATATGATTTGGGCATAGGATTTACCCCATTTTTACCAATAAAAACCTACCCTTTTAATTTTTTATTAGTGAACCAATTTTGAGCCTATATCCTTTTTTTTTTTTGTTTCACCTCAACTTTAGCCTTTAAGCCCTTCTTTTTATCATTCTCTTTTCTTACCTTTTTTTTCAGGACAAAGAATTGAAGCGTGTTAACATCTTGTTCCACGAAAAAATGAAAGAAAGAAGAAGAAAAAAATGAAAAAAAAAAGAAAAATGAAAAAAAAGGGAGGAAAATGCGAAAAAGAAAAAAAAACAAAGAGAAAAAATAGAAGAAAAAAAAGAATCAAAAGAAAACGAAAAAAAGGAAGTAAAAAAAACAAGAAAAAAAGAGTGATCGATTTTGATTTTATTTTTTCTTATTTATTTCATGCACCTTATTTGATCGTGGATGTTGGTTATGAATTCTTTGTCTTGATTACAATCCTCATTTTAAGCCTTTTTTCCTACCTTTACCTAAGCCCCGTTACACCCTTGTGAGAAACTCATTGATCTTACATCTTATTTCTTCTTAGTGGAGAATTGATTATGTCACAAGCTTATGAAAATCCTTGTTTGATTGTAACTTTGAGCGAAACTTTGCACCCGAAACACATGTGAGCGATTTGAGTGAAACCTTGTGAGGAATTGACTAGGTTGAATTTTTGATTGATGAAGGATAGGAAGTTACAAGGATGTTTGATTTATTTTTACTTATGTTTATTCTCCTTCATCGATGTTTTGGTTCATTTAGTTATTGAGAGCATTGATTTTCATAAATTGTTTAAGTATGAGATGAATTGGAGGATTGGAAACTAGGTTGATGAGTGTTTGAATTTATATATATTTTATTAA
This sequence comes from Abelmoschus esculentus, assembly GCA_035048815.1. Classification (NCBI taxonomy): domain Eukaryota; kingdom Viridiplantae; phylum Streptophyta; class Magnoliopsida; order Malvales; family Malvaceae; genus Abelmoschus; species Abelmoschus esculentus. The sequence goes on from JAUCBN010000036.1 coordinate 13,506,878, forward strand.
TAATTATTTCCCGTTGTCGATTTGATATTACTAATTTGGTTCTATTTTCATCATTTTCAGTGTAGGAACTTATTTTTCAGAACCAACAGAAAAGAGTAAATTTTACATTTTTTTATTTTTCATCATGGCTAGAGTCATGAGCACGACATAAGGCCGACGCTTTTCGATCTGGCAGATTTGGATTATCCAGTCAGCAAAAGTTTCTAGAAGATAGTCCAGTCAGCATATTCTAGAAGGATGAATGGATTATTTTGGAATTATCATGAAGATTTATCTTAAGATTTTAAATTTTAGAACATTTATCTTTATCTTTTTTATTTTTTTTTAATTTTGAATTATTACATTTTTAGGGTTTTAGAATAGTATAAATACCCATAGAGGTAAAGCTTGAGATGTACTTCAATTTACACTTTCTCTCTTGAGTAATAAAAGTTCTCTCTAGTTCTTTTATTTTTTTTGAGTTTTCTTATTTCTTTTCTTCTAGAAAATGCTAAGTTTGATCTCATTCATGCTTAGCTAAACTTTCATTTAGCCAAAAGTCAGTGACGACTCAATCCATATTGTGAGAATCGTAAAGCACTTAGTACCTTCGGATAACATTCTTGATTTTCTGAAATCAAGGATTGACAATTGGCTTTTCCTTTAATGATCTCGACGCCTTCATTTCAAAAAGTGCATGTTGACTTGAAGATTGTTTAGATCTATCATTGGGAAGAAAAACCGGCTGGTAGCAAATTTGGTTTCTTGTGAACAAACTTGGTGGCGGTCCACTAAGGGAAATCAAGATCGGGTTTGATTCTCTGTGAGATGCTATAACTCGAGTCAGGCTTTTCCAGTGCTTAAAGTTGTATTGGCGCTAACGACGATAGGCGTGGTTAGTCCAGCAAAGACCGAATTCTGGAGATAGACTTGGGAATATTGGTTTACCGAAGAGAGAAGCAAGTTACAAGGGTTGGGCCTTGTAGATTGTAACTGGCATGGATCTTGAAGTAAAATCTATTTCGATGATCAATTGGATTTGAGGCGAAGCGAAGCTTGAGGCTATATCCTTTAAATTTATTACTTCAAATATTTATTTTTATTTAATTTCAGTTATTATTAGATTAAGTTTAGTTTTAGTTTTATAATATCAAACCCCCATTTTCTAATTTATTGTTTTTTTAGATCAGGATCAATTCAATTCAACGTTGGAAATTTCTTAGTCCCTGTGGATCGACCCTACTTTCTCTATACTATTCTTTTATTTAATTTGAGAAATAGGAATTATTTATTTGACAATTCGATGTTTATCAAATTGGCGCCGTTGTCGGGGACTTCGGTAAAAATCACTAATATTGTTTTGTTTTGATCTATGACCAGGTCACTTCCAGGAAAACTAGTAGATTACAAACCCGAGATCGAAGCTCTTGCCCGGAGACTGCGTGGAGAGACCCTTAGGCGCAGAAGGTTGAATCGAGACCTTCAACCAAAACCAAATCCTAATTTTGAGGAAATTTCTTACACCGAGGAGTTATTTACTTCTAACGACGAAGGACCAGAACAAATGGCTGAACAAACAATTCGAGAGTTAGCTGCAGCACCTGATGAATAACAACCACTTTGTATCACGTTCCCAAATGGAGAAATACCGTTTGAACTTAAAACTAGTTTAATACATTTACTTCCGACTTTTCGTGACTTGCAGAATAAAAATCCACACAAACATTTAAAAGATTTTCATATGGTTTGTCTGAGTATGAAACCATAGGGAGTATCCGAAGATCAAATAAAACTTCGCGCATTTCCTTTTTCTTTAGCCGATTTGGCAAAAGATTGGTTGTTTTATTTGCCTTTCGGTTCAATTAATACATGGGCTGATATGGCACGATTGTTTCTTGACAGGTTCTTTTCAGCGGCTAGAGCAAGCGAATTAAGGAGAAGCATCTTAGGAATTTGACAAAAGGATAGAGAGTCGTTATACGACTATTGGGAACGATTTAAAAGACTTTGCGCTAGTTGTCCGCAACATGGCCTAACTGAACAAACCCTTCTACAATACTTTTATGAAGGAATACTTCCAATGGAAATGAAAATGATCGACGCAGCTAGTGGTGGAGCCTTCGTAAATATGACTCCCACTGCAGCCAGAAATCTTATCTCAACCATGGCCACTAATGCACAACAATTTCACCTAAGTGAACCCACTCGACGGGTTCACGAGATAAGTACATCTTCTTTAGAGGATAAAATTGATAATTTAACTAATATAGTTTAATCTCTTATTGTTGGTAAAGTAGGTCCAGCTAGACTTTGCAGAATATGCACGATGCCGGATCATCCTACAGACTGTTGCCCAATGCTTCAAGAAGATAATAACGTTCAAGTAAATACCGTTGGAAATTTTCCAGGACCTCCTCAAAGGCAATATGATCTCAATGCAAACAGTTATAATCCAGGTTGAAGGGATCATTCAAACCTCAAGTATGGATCGAATCAAACTTATCCACCTAGACCACCTACACCACAACAATATCAACCACAAAAATCATCGTTGGAGTCAATTGTCGAACGTTTGGCGCTAGCTCAAGAGAAATTCCAACAAAAGACCGAGGCACACTTTCAAGAAATTGACAAACAAATGAGTCAACTTACATTAGTTGTGAGTCGTTTGGAATCAAAGGGAAAGCTACCATCGCAAACTGAGCCAAACCCGCGACAGAATATTAGTTCTATCACCCTTCGAAGTGGTACCATTGTCGAACCTAAAGAAGATGTCACTCAACCACATAAAAAGATGGAAACCAAACCACAAGCTATCTCTACATCATCTCCTTATGACGTTCCACCTCCCTTTCCATCGAGATTAGTGAAGCGTGATAAGCAAGCCGAAGAACAAGAAATTCTTGACATGTTTCAGAAAGTGGAGATAAACATACCACTTCTCGATGTGATCCGAAAAATTCCAAGGTATGCTAGATTTTTGAAGGATCTTTGTACAAATAAAAGAAAGCTTACTGGGAATGAAAAGGTAAACTTAGGTGAAAATTTTTCTGCCGTAATTCAACGTAAAATTCCACCTAAGTACAAGGATCAAGGTATGTTTGCTATCCCACATAAGATTGGTAAAGTTGGTATTAAACGAGTTATGTGCGATTTAGGCGCTTCAATTAATGTCATGCCTCTTTCAATTTATAATTTATTAAGTGTTGAGCCTTTGAAGGAAACAGGTGTGACGATACAGCTTGTCGACAGATCTTTAGTGTATCCTGAAGGAGTTCTTGAAAACGTACTCGTAAAGGTAAAAGATTTATTTTTTCCTGCAGATTTCTATGTCATTGACATGGAAGATGATCGCACCAATGTCTCTTCCGAGATTTTACTTGGTAGACCATTTTTGAGCACATCACATGCCAAAATTGATGTAAGAAGTGGAATTCTTACCCTGGAGTTTGACGGTGAAGTGGTAAAGTTTGACGTGTATAAGGCTATGAAATATCCTAACTCTATTCCTAATGTCAGTTGTGTTAATATATTTGATTTTTCTATGAATGAATATGTTAAACATAATATTTTTGATGAGTTATACAGGAATCTGAATGTTGAAACTATTAAAGAAGTAAAAATGGATATCTCTTCTGATGTGGAATCACGCTCATTTTGCAAATAGCTAAGTAAAAATTTAAATTTAATGTCTTCTCAAACTAACTTTTTTCCATTTATCTTACAGGAACTAAAGTTGGAATTAAAATTGCCACCAGATAAATTACAGATTAAAGAAGATATTTTGTCGAAAATGAAGGAACTCCATAACCAAAAAATTTCTCATAGAGAAATTCTAAGTTGGATAAAGAACATGAATTGGAAAAAAAATTTCTCGCAGAACCTGTAGTCTGAATCAGGTCGTCAAGCTAATGACGTTAAACAAAACGCTGAATGGGAGGCAACCCATTTTCTCTATTTATTTTTGTTCTTCTTTTATTTATTTTTATTTTTTTCATCTAATTTATTTTCAAATAAATTTACACAAAATTTTCTCCAGATTTGAATGGCTTTGTCGTGCATGAAATTTGAAAAAATTACAAATGACCTTCAAAGTTGTCGACAACCAAACTTACTTTAGACACGGGGAGTATTTCTATTCCTTCTCTTGTACTTTAATTTTCATATTGAGACAATATGCTTAAGGTGAGGGGGATTGATTATATTTCTCCTTACTTGTTCATGTTAGTTTGAAGGTATATTTTAAGTTCTTAAGATTGTTGTTTGTCTTGGTTGACTTGTTAGTTTTATCATAATCCCTTGTTTACAAGCTTGAATTAATTTTGTTATGCATGGATAATTAACTTGAGATAATTAGATGTTTTAGTGAAAGTTTTTAACCTTATGGTATAATTGTTAGTGTTGCTTAAATATGAGTTTGTGCTTGTTTTGCTAATAATGATGTTATCTTCAGGTGCATGATTTTTTTTTGAGACGATTGTGAGTGGTAGATCGTTTGAATGTAACCGGATTGGAGAATCGGGGCGAGGTGCTTGGGTTGTCATCTCGTTTCCAGTTCAAAGATTCGGTGACGAGTCGAGACTACAGAATTAGAGTTAATGAGAGTAGCCCTAAAAAAAGAAAAGGAAAAAAACGAAAAATATGTCTTTTGAAAAAAAAGAAAATAATAAAACGCTTGAAAAAAAAAATAAAAAAAGAGAAAAATAATCTCTTTCAAAAAAAAGAAAAAAAAGAGAGTGATATAAAAGAGGAGGAAAATAAAACTCACACTCCGCCAATCGTTTATCATGAAGCATCTAAACTTGAGTTGATTTCGTCTCACAAGTAAATAGCAAAAGCTCTGCATATCTATCTTTTATTCATTTGGTTAATTATTATTTATTGAAATATCATATCACCTTTATTTGATTGTCTTGTCTAACTTCTTTAATTCATGCATGTACATGGGATTTGACATAAACTTTTTAAGTGAATTTTGATAAGTGACGAAAATGAGAATTTGAGTATGCTTGAGGACAAACATTGAATAAGTGAGGGGGAATTTGATGAGTGTTCGAATTTATATATATTTTATTAATAATTATTTCCTATTGTCGATTTAATATTACTAATTTGGTTCTATTTTCATCATTTTCAGTGTAGGAACTTATTTTTCAGAACCAACAGAAAAGAGTGAATTCTGCATTTTTTTATTTTTCATCATGGCTGGAGTCATGAGCACGACATAAGGCACGACGCTTTCCGATCTGGCAGATTTAGATTATCCAGTCAGCAAAAGTTTCTAAAAGATAGTCCAGTCAGCATATTCTAAAAGGATGAATGGATTATTTTGGAATTATCCTGAAGATTTATCTTAGGATTTTAAATTTTAAATTTTAGAATATTTATCTTTATCTTTATCTTTTTTATTTTTTTTAAATTTTGAATTATTACATTTTTAGGGTTTTAGAATAGTATAAATACCCATAGAGGTAAAGCTTGAGATGTACTTCAATTTTCACTTTCTCTCTTGAGTAATAAAAGTTCTCTCTAGTTCTTTTATTTTTTTGAGTTTTCTTATTTCTTTTCTTCTAGAAAATGCTAAGTATGATCTCATTCATGCTTAGCTAAACTTTTATTTAGCCGAAAGCTAGTGACAACTCAATCCATATTGTGAGAATCGTAAAGCACTTAATACCTTCGGATAACATTCTTGATTTTCTAAAATCAAGGATTGGCAATCGGCTTTTCCTTTAATGATCTCGACGCCTTTATTTCAAAAAGTGCACGTTGACTTGAAGATTGTTTAGATCTATCGTTGGGAAGAAAAATCGGCTGGTAGCAAATTTGGTTTCCTGTGAACAAACTTGGTGGCGGTCCACTAAGGGAAATCAAGATCGGGTTTGATTCTCTGTGAGACGCTATAACTCGAGTCAGGCTTTTCCAGTGCTTGAAGTTGTATTGACGCTAACGGCGATAGGAGTGGTTAGTCCAGCAAAGACCGAATTCCGGAGATAGACTTGGGAATATTGGTTTACCGAAGAGAGAAGCAAGTTACAAGGGTTGGGCCTTGTAGACTGTAACTGGCATGGATCTTGAAGTAAAATCTATTTCGATGATCAATTGGATTTGAGGCGAAGCGAAGCTTGAGGCTATATCCTTTAAATTTATTACTTCAAATATTTATTTTTATTTAATTTCAATTATTATTAGATTAAGTTTATTTTTAGTTTTATAATATCAAACCCCCATTTTCTAATTTATTGTTTTTTTTGGATCAGGATCAATTCAATTCAACGTTGGAAATTTCTTAGTCCCTGTGGATCGACCCTACTTTCTCTTACTATTCTTTTATTTAATTTGAGAAATAGGAATTATTTATTTGACAATTCGACGCTTGTCATAGGTGTTTGATTGATTTGATTAAGGCATACTTGAGGGCAAGTATGAGACAAGTATGGGGGAATTTGATTGGTGATTTAAATAGTTACTTTTTAATTTCTAATTATCTTATTTTAATAAATTTGTCACTACTAATTTGAGCGAATTTTGTATGTTTTATGTGCAGTGACCTGTTTCTACAATTGGTGATTAAAAAAAAGACAATTTCTGCATTTTTTTCGCGATTGCAGACATGGGCACGACGCCGGGCATGAAGAAATGCTGATGTGGCAGTTTCTAGAAGATTCTGGAGACAGTCCAATCAGCGAGATTTGAGAGAATTCTGGAGACGGTTCAGCAACAAGATTTGAGAAGATTTTTAGGATAAGATATTTTGCTTTTAAATTTAAACTCAAGAATTATCTTTTTATCTTTTATTTTATTTTTGAATTAGTTTATTATTTTTAGGTTATTAGTAGCCTATAAATACCCTCTTTGGGTAAGGCTTTAGATCATCCATCACTTTGTCTTTGAATTCTTGTCTTGCTTCTTTATTCTATAAAATTTCTTTTCATTTCTTTATTTTTAGTCTTTTTAATATTTTGAAAAAATATGCTAAGTATGATAATTGATATCATGCTTAGCTAATTTCTTTTAAGCTGAGAGCTAACAATGAATCAATTCAAAGCGTGAGAATTGAATAGTAATTAATTCCCTTCGGGAAACATTCTTATTTTTCTGTTTTATTAGTTTGGTAATCGGTCTTACTTACAAAATTAAAACATTTTCAAACCAAAAAGAGCTCGTTGGTCTGGATGTTGTTTTAATATACAGTGGGAGGAAGGGTTTGCCTGTGGCAATTTTCGACTTCTTGTGAACACACTTAGCGGTGGTCCGCTAAGGGAAAATGAGATCGGATTCGATTCTCGACGAGACAACATAATCCGAGTCGGGCTTTTCCAGTACTTAATCTGATTGTTTTAACGACAATAGCTGTGGTTAATCCACTCAAGAATCATCTTTCAAAGATAGTCTTGGGAAGATTGGTTACAACAGAGAAAGGCAAGTTACAATGGGTTGGTCCTTGTAGACTGTAACCGATATGAATCCTGGAGTAAAAATATATTTCGATGATCGATAGAATTGAAACAAAGTTAGCTCGAGGCAATTTTTTCATTGTCATTTTCAACTATTATTTCTTTTTCTCAATTTTATTTTTACATTTTATTTATTGTTTTAATTTCTTTATTCTTCACAATCTCATCATCCCCCCTTTTTAATTAATTATTTGCAGCATCCTGGACTGAAATCAATACAGAATTACATCAGAAGTTCCAAATTCTCTGTGGATCGACCCTCTTTACTATACTATCTTTTATTTATTTAATTTAAAGAGGAATATTTTATTTTTGACTTGAAAAACGACGCTTGTCATGGAGTCTTCGTAAATATGACTCTCACTGCAGCCAGAAATCTTATCTCAATCATGGCCGCTAATGCACAACAGTTTCGCCCTAGTGAACCCACTCGACGGGTTCACGAGATAAGTATATCTTCTTTAGAGGATAAAATTGATAAGTTAAATAATGTGGTTCAGTATCTTATTGCAGGTAAAATAGGTCCAGCTAGAATTTACAAAATATACATGATGCCAGATCATCCTATGGACTGTTGCCCAATGCTTCAAGAAGATAATAACGCTAAAGTAAATACCGTTGGAAATTTTCCAGTGTCTCCTCAAAGGCAATATGATCTCAATGCAAACACTTATAATCTGAGGTTGAGGGATCATCCAAACCTCAACTACGGATCAAATCAAACTTATCAACCTAGGCCACCTGTACCGCAACAATATCAACCACAAAAATAATCGTTGGAGTCAACTATCGAACATTTAGCGTTATCCCAAGAGAAATTCCAATAAAAGACTGAGGCAAACTTTCAAGATATCGATAAACAAATGAGTCAACTTACATTAACTGTGAGTCATTTGGAATCAAAAGGAAAGCTACCGTCATAAACTGAGCCAAACCCGCGACAGAATGTTAGTGTCATCACCCTTCGAAGTGGTAACATTGTTGAACCTAAAGAAGTTGCCACACAACCTCCAAAAAACAAGAAAGCTGAACCACAAGCTATCCCTACACCATCTCCTTATGACGTTCCACCTCCCTTTCCATCGAGATTAGTTAAACGTGATAAGCAAGCCGAGGAACAAGAAATTCTTGATATGTTTCAGAAAGTGGAGATAAACATACCTCTTCTTGATGTCATCCTTAAAATTCCAAGGTATGCTAGATTTTTAAGGATCTTTGTACAAATAAAAGAAAGCTTATTGAGAATGAAAAGGTAAACTTAGGTGAAAATGTTTTTGCCGTAATTCAACGTAAAATTCCACCTAAGTACAAGGATCAAGGTATGTTTGCTATCCCATATAAGATTGGTAAAGTTGGTATTAAACGAGTTATGTGCGATTTAGACGCTTCAATTAATCTCATGCCTCTTTCAATTTATAATTTATTAAGTGTTGAGCCTTTGAAGGAAACAGATGTGACGATACAGCTTGACGACAGATCTTTAGTGTATCCTGAAGGAGTTCTTGAAAACGTACTCGTAAAGGTAAAAGATTTATTTTTTCCTGCAGATTTCTATGTCATTGACATGGAAGATGATCGCACCAATGTCTCTTCCGAGATTTTACTTGGTAGACCATTTTTGAGCACATCACATGCCAAAATTGATGTAAGAAGTGGAATTCTTACCCTGGAGTTTGACGGTGAAGTGGTAAAGTTTGACGTGTATAAGGCTATGAAATATCCTAACTCTATGCCTAATGTTAGTTGTGTTAATATATTTGATCCTTCTATGGATGAATATGTTAAACATAATCTTCTTGATGAGGTATGCATGAATTTGAATGCTGAAACTATTAAAGAAGTAAAAATGGATATCTCTTCTCATGTGGACTCATGCTCATTTTGCAAAGAGCTAAGTAAAAATTTAAAGTTGATATCTTCTCAAACTAAATTTTTTCCATTTATCTTGCAGGAACCAAAGTTGGAATTAAAAATGCCACCAGATAAGTTGTAGATTAAAGAAGATATTTTGTCGAAAATGAAGGAACTCCATATCCAAAAATGTCTTATAGAGAAATTCTAAGTTAGAAAAAGAACATGAATTAGAAAAAGAATTTCTCGTAGAACCTGTAGTCTGAATCAGACCGTGAAGCTAATGACGTTAAACAAAGAACTGAATGTGAGGCAACCCATTTTTTTGTTTTTTTATTTTTTCATTTATTTATTTTTATTTTTTTCATCTAATTTATTTTCAAATAAATTTGCACAGAATTTTCCCCAGATTTGAATGGCTTTGTTGTGCATGAAACTTGGAAAATTGCAAATGGACTCCAAAGTCGTCGACAATCAAACTTACTTTAGACACGGGGAGTATCTTTATTCCTTCTCTTATACTTTAATTTTCATATTGAGACAATATGCTTAAAGTGAGGGGTAGTGATTATATTTCTCCTTACTTGTTCATTTTAGTTTGAAGTTATATTTAAGTACTTACGATTGTTGTTTGTCTTGATTGACTTGTTAGTTTTATCATAATCCCTTGTTTACAAGATTGAATTAATTTTGTTATGTATGGATAATTAATTTGAGTTGATTAGATATTTTGATGAAAGTTTTTAACCTTATGGTATAATTGTTAGTGTTTCTTAAATATGAGTTTATGCTTATTTTGCTAATGATTAATGTTATCTTCAGATGTGTGACTTTTTGAGACGATTGTGAGTGGTAGATCGTTTGAATGTGACCGGATTGGAGAATCGGAGAGAGGTGTTTGGGTTGTCATCTCGTTTCCAGTTCAAAGATTCGGTGACGAGTCGAGACTACAGAGTTAGAGTTAATGAGAGTAGCGCTAAAAAACGAGAAGAAAAAAGGAAAAATGTCTTTTGAAAAAAACGCTTGAAAAAAAATAAAAGGATAAAATAATCTCTTTCAAAAAAAAGAAAATAATAAGTGCTTAAAAAAAGAAAAAAAAATAGTGATATAAAAGGGGAGAAAAATAAAACTCACACTCCGCCAATCGTTTATCATAAAAGATCTAAACTTGATTTGATTTTGTCTCACAAGCAAATATCAAAAGCTCAGCATATCTACCTTTTATTCATTTGATTAATTATTGTCTATTGGAATATCATGTCATCTTTATTTGATTGTCTTGTCTAACTTTTTCAATTCATGCATGTACATGGGATTTGACATAAACTTTATGAGTGAATTTTGATAAGTAACGAAAATGAGAATTTGAGTATGCTTGAGGACAAACATTGAATAAGTGAAGGGTCATTTAATAAGTGTTCGAATTTATATATATTTTATTGATAATTATTTTCCATTGTCTGTTTGATATTACTAATTTGGTTCTATTTTGATCATTTTCAGTGTAGGAACTTATTTTCCAGAACCAACATAAAAGATTGAATTTTGCATTTTTTTTATCCATCATGGTTGGAGTCATGGGCACGATATAAGGCACGACGCTTTCGGACCTGGCAGATTTAGATTATCCAGTCAGCAACAGCTTCTAGAAGTAAATCCAGTCAGCATCTTCTAGAAGGATGAGCGAAATTATCTTGGGGAATTAATTAGGAATTATCTTAAAAATTTAATTTTGAAATTTGAATTATTTATATTTTAGATTCTGAATAGAATCTTCATTGTACTCACTTTTGTCATCAAATTCTTCACTTCTAGTTGTTTGTTGAACTGTAACACTAGCTTGAAAAGAAAACCCTTCTGTCATGAATTTTTTTGTCTTACCTCACAACATAATTCATCCAATTCCAACAAAATTCTCATTCAAGAACAAAATGTCAACCAAAATCAAAACTTTTGTTTAGAAATAATCCTGGAAGCTTGATTAATTTTATTGTCTTTAATTTTTTTTTAAATACAACTTTTAAGAATAACAAAAAGAAAGTTAAAACCTAAAACGTGTAAAGAAAATTACTATAATAGCCGTAACCCCTCTACATATTTATTTATTTATTTAAGAATTAATATAGTAAAAAACTAAGGATCGGCTTACATAGAAAAATATATGGGAAGAGAAAAATTATAAAAATAAAAAATTAGATATGTAATTATATAGTTATTTTTATTTTAGTGTTCAAAATAAAAGACGAGGTATATTTTATAATTATATCAGTTTAGTGAAATACAATACATTTGTTACTATTTGTTGTTGTTTTGCTCGACAAATATGATTCTATTAAATTTAAAAGGTTACAAAAAATCTTCGACCTAAATTGTCAGCCTCATGAAAAAAATTTATAATCTTAAATGGAAGAAAATAGTACAAGATAACTAGGTATGAGTATAAAAACAAAATTCAACAATATATAGCACCTCACTAAACTGATCGTAATGCTCTTTCCTACCAAGACAAGAAATACCTGTAAATTTTTGTTTTTCAAATCCTTTTAACTTATTCACTTTGAATTGTTTAAAACCAGTAAACACCTGACTTTGAACATCTCATATTGATACATGCTTTCTTAATCGTTTGATGGTCGTCATTTTGTACATAACTCTTGGGAATTACCTAATTTAAGCTCAACTTATTTTCTTGTATGAACGTTAAATTAACTCGATGACACCTCATAGCTTTTCAAATCGCCGAAACTTTCATATATGGACCCAAGCCCTTGATATACTTGACAAGAGTCTTATTTGTGACAATTGTTACTCATCATTGCCGGATTAAAATTTCTTGTTATATAACTTAAATAAAAGGGATCAAAGTTTTAGGGTGTTGATTTAGGAGTTAAAAATATGATTTAATTTGACTTGAATATAATTTTATAAAATCGGTTTAACTTAAAAAAATTAAATAAAGTTTTGAATTATAAAATGAGACTTGAATAAATTAAAGTTTTTAAAAATTAGTAGATCGATTTTTAAGTTCGAGTTGACTAGAATTATAAGGATAAACAACACAAAGGATACCCCGACTATAAACCAATTTATTAAGTCCCCCGGTTATGAGAGGTTCTAAATAGGTACCCGACTAATAGCGGCAAATAAATCAGTCTAATTTTGTTAATAAATATATTTTTAGAGTTTTTTTATATAATTTATCATTAAGAATATGATAATGAAATAATAATTGATTGTATAAATTATAGATAAGCTAAATTTAGCTAATTAGTTAATATGAGAAAATTGAGAAATTATATAAATAATAATATTTTTATTTAAATTAAATAATTATGATAAAATATATAAATGGATAAAACAATATAAACATGATACACATACACAATAATTTGAAATATACACAAAATTAAATTAATTTTATATGTATTATCAACTTTTTTTATTATTTATCTTTATCTCTTTATTAACACTATTTTATCATTTAAAATACCATTAAATTATATAAAAAATTAAAATAAAATTTTGGTTATAAAAGGGGACGAAGGAAAACACCAAACCACAATCGCATAGAGCATCTTTCATCTTACAACTTCCCCTTAACAAGCAAATTGCAATGGCTCATAAATTCTCTCTTCAATTCCATGGAGTATTTTTCACGTTTCTGGTGTTAGTAATTTTTTGTAACCGAGTCTAGATCTGTCCAACTCGAATCTGCCCATAATCTTAAGCAAAGACAGATAAAAAACAACAGTATCCCGATTGACACCAATCGGCCGAACCTTGATGAATTATATCATTTGGATGCCAAATATACTTTTTCTGGTGGAAGTGCTATTACTTCCCGTTGACCTATAGTTTCAAATCCACTTCTCCTATGTCATCGAATTTGCCTTCTACAGTAGTGGACACCCTCATAGATGAGACATACCGAAAATGGTAAGCCTCCATCCCGGAGTTTGCGTTTCAAAAGATATACCCAGGTGACAATACTAATATTAAAATTTCTTTTATCACCACCCAAACTCCAGACTTATATGGCTATGGTTGTTATATATCCTCCTGGACGGGTTAACTTTGATATTGACCACACAACTTGGAGCATAAAATCTTATCCTTCATATAACGAACATGATTTATTGTCCAGAGCCATACATAAAATCGGAAACACTCTTGGCCTAACACATAATCTCAGTCCAAATACAGTTATGTATCATACACATGATTATGGGACTATAAAAAGGGAACTAACCCAAAAAGACATTCAACGCATTCAAAATTTATATTATTATTTTGGGTAAAGTACTGCAATTGTCTTCTCGTTTCATAGGGGTTTATTTTAGTTTATAGGATTGAAAAAGTATTATTTTAAGATTTAAGGTTATTATTTTTTTAATCAAATTGTGTAAAACTAAAATTGATTTTGATATAACAATTATGTTCAAGGACTATTTTGTAATAAATTTTTAAGTCCCTAAGACAAATTTTAGGATTCAAGTTAAACCAAGAACATTGAAATATTTATCTAAGTGTTTTTAGACGAGAGTATCGATACCACTAGAATAGGTATCGATACCGCCTTCATTTTTCAGAAAATGTTCTTGAGACTAAGAACAAGTATCGATACCCGTTTTAATACCCCTCGATACCAAGACCTCACTGTCAATATTTGTTTCGAACTAAGTATCGAACCAGAGTTTAATTTTTAAATATTTAAAAAATATGAGTATCATTTCGATACCAGTATCGATACTCCTAAAATTCTCAACGGCTCTTTTAGCATTTAATAAGTCGACCGTTGGTGGCAGTTAAAACTTTAAATGATGGTTAATATGTTTCGATATATGTTTCGATACCAACCTTCATAGTTTACTAAAGGTATCAAAATATGGTTCGATACACCCTTATTAAATGCATGACTCTTTCTTTTTGTGGTCTGTTTCAAAATAGATAGCCCGTGTTTCGATACCAGTTGCTGCAGAGTGCATTTATGGTGGGAAGTTGAGGCTCTAACGTTTTTATTTCAATTCTCAACAACCACAATGGTTAGAAATCAATGAGAAGGTATAAAATGAAGCATTTCAAGGATCATTAACAACTATTGAACCTCAAGCAACATCGAAGATACAAATCCAACTCCAAAGTACTTCATTGCAAATACTTACTCCCAACTCTTGTATTTTATTTTTAATTCCTTGAAATGAGTTTGGGGAGAGTGAATCTATAATTGAGGCAATATTTGTCTTTTGAGAGATATTTAAATTTGCCTTTGTTTCATGTTTTTATCCTTGTGAGGTTGAATCAATTCTTGGGTGGAAGAATTGATTCGAATTATAACGGTTATCCCTTGAACCGAGAAAAAGATCGAATTCATTTAGTGAATTGGTTTTAAAATCCTTAGTGAAAGCTAAGGTAGTGGATGTAGAGTTTGTTTTGAAGCTTGAATCACTATAAATCTTATGTCCTTAATTTTTCTCATTTTCACCAAAAATCTTCCATCAAATTTTTAATAGCCAATTCATCCCCCGCTTGGTCAATTTCATTGTTCGATCAACTCAACAATTGGTATCAGAGCTAGATCTCTGAAGGTATTCACATCCACCAAAGAAAATCCAAAGATAGTTAATCATTTCCTCAAGTCAAATCCAATGGCCTTTACTTCCGGAAGTTGGAACGAGTCTTAATCCATCTTGAAACTTCCATTCTTCAATGGTGAAAACTACCCATATTGGAAGAATAGAATGAGGTTATTCATCAACTCCAACGATTATGTTCTTTGGGATATAATTGAAGATGACCCCTCAATTCCAATAAAGATGGAAGGATATAGACAAGTGCAAAAAAGGAGAAATGAGACTATAATAACCATTTTTGTTTGGGGTTTGAACTAAACCAAAAACCCTAAATCCTAAACCAAAAACCTTGAACCATACCCCTAAACCATATTATTAACATATGATAATAAATAGATAAACCATAAATCAATATTCAAAAAATATTATTATTATTATTATTATTATTCAATTATTATATATATAAAAAAGGCATAAAGATAATTTTAACCCCTAATGTTTATAGTTTTTATCGTTTTGGCCTTTTATTCTTTTTTGGGGATAAATTTAGCCCTTAACCTATATTTTTTTGACAAATAGCTTATTTTTTAACTAGTTTGATGACTGGACCGTTAAAAATTTAACGATGATATATATGGAATATAATTTTAAATGACATGGACTGTAACCTATCAAATATATATATGGAATATAATTTTATTCTAATATAAAATATAAAACAATTAAAATTTAAATAAAATATTAAAAATTAATTAATTCTAAAATAAAAGATTATTAAACATTCTTAACTCTAACTACGATAAAATCAAAATCTTATTCGAATTGTGTTTATTTTTTTTATTTTAGAATAAATATAATAAAAAAATATAAACACAATTTGGATATAAAAATATAATAAATATAAAAAATATAATAAAAAATATAAACACAATTCGAATAAGATTTTGATTTTATCGTAATTAGGGTTAAGAATGTTTAATAATCTTTTATTTTAGAATTAATTAATTTTTAATATTCTATTTTAATATTAATTGTTTTATGTTTTTATTAGAATAAAATTATATTCTATATATATATATTTGATAGGTTATATTCCATGTCATTTAAAATTATATTCTATATATATATCATCGTTAAATTTTTAACGGTCCAGTCATCAAGCTAGTTAAAAAATAAGCTATTTGTCAAAAAGATATAGGTTAAGGGCTAAATTTATCCCAAAAAAAGAATAAGGGCTAAAATGACAAAAACTATAAACGTTAAGGGTTAAAATTATCTTTATGCCTATAAAAAATATCTATATTATAAAAATCCATCCCATTTTAATATCCATTACAAATATTAACCCATACACATAAATCTGCCAAGCCCACAACCTAAACCCATTAATTAAACCCCAACCCAATTCTAATTACAAAACCGTCAGCCCACATCTCCTAAATCCAATAGACCCAAGCCCATATCAAGAACCCGTAAACTAAACCCGAATACCCGGTTGACCCGGATAAACACCCGACCTTTTCTTTTCCCAGAAACACCTCAATTTCCCAAGTGACTTTTCGGTTTTTGGAATTATCCAGAGACATGTCCCTTCATTTCCGACGATCGTTCACCTTCACCGACCAACCATCGTCACCGGAGAACTGCGCCAGCAATGACAGCCACACCAGAATTTCTTCAGCCACGTCAGGACACGAGTTGGTCCCCTTCTTTCCTTCGAACCAAACCATGGCCCCCTTTCTATGATTATCGAACCGAAACAGAAGAAGCAGCCACAATGATCCCCCCCTTTTGTCCTCTCTCGTACAAGTAATACACCAGAAACAAACGAATATCAGAATCAATCAACAGTTTTTCTCTTTTGTTCCTATCTATTGTAATCGACTATAAAGCCAAAGGGAAATCAAATGTAAAGGGGGACGAGAATTTTCAGAAAATCAATACAAGGTGATCATTCAGAGCATTTATTCTTCTTTTTTTGAATAACAATATAAAAATAAAAGTTTAAGGATTTTACCGTTTGGTTCGTCGGTTCCCGTTGCCGACGTTCCCTTCTCCTCTTTTCCTTCTTATCTTCAAACTCGAGTTTTCGAAAAGGTTTTCAAATCTAAAAGTTTTCTGGTTTTCCGATTTGAAAGGGGTTGGTTCGATTCATCTTTTTGGGTTTTTAAACAAAGAAAAGGGTTTTTTGTGTTGATTTGAGGGTTTCGATCGGGTTTTTAAAATAAAATAAAAGGTTTTCAGTCGTCGGCCACCTCTAGTGACGGCCGTGACGACCGGTTTCTGGATTTGGTTTGGGTTCTGGAAACCTTCAGAGCTTTAAAGCTCTTTTCCTCTCTCAGAGCTTCAATAAATGAAGTCTGTTGGAGAAGGCTATGGCCATTTGGCCTACAACCTTTTTTATTTATCTGTTTTCCTAAACTACATCGTTTTGGACAGCTCTGACCCGCGCAGTGATCCGATCCAGAGGAAGGATCCGCGCATTCATGGGTTTAGGATTAATTGCAGAGTTAGTCCTTGGATTTCCGGGACGCTTGACTTCTGGGCACAAGTTAATCACAGATGTGGTCCTTCTTTTGTTTGGGCGTTCCGTTTTAGATCAGGGTTAATGCCCGGTTTGATCCCTTAAGTTTGTTTTTAAGCTTCGTTTTCATCCATTCGAGTCTTATTTTCATTTTAAATTAACTATTTTGTTTCTATTTTTCTATATATTGGTCCGTATAATTATGTTTTATATATGTACATTATGCTATGATACGGTTTTATTTTATTTCCCCAGATTCTTTATGTTTTCATTTTTGTTAACATTAATAGTTTGTTTCCCTTTTTTAATGCTATTAAAATAAATTAATCTTGAAAAGTCGTACCCAATTTCCTTAATTTCTCAGCTGTATTTATTTTTAAATTTTATTTCCCTTTTTTCCCTTAATTATCATTTTTCTATTTAATAATTTCCTTGAATACTTTATTACATATTTATATGTTATGTATTTTTAGGATGTATATTATGTGTGGATTAAATATTTATTTTTCTATCATACGTATATGTGCTATATATACACTTTATGTATTTATTTTGTATGTTAATGTCTTATTTACTTATTTATGTGTTCGTTATTTCTTTATTTCTTTATTTGTTTGTTCATTTTATTTCATTTATTTTTTTAATTCATTTGTTTATTCATTCATTTATTTATTTACTTGTTTATTCTTTATTTATTTATTTAATTTATAATTTGTTCGATCGGCTTTACGGTGACCTGCAACAGGGTATGATCCGTATTATTTATAGCCCGTTTAGTGTAAATAACTAACTCCTAACTTTTAATTTCTCGTATTTATTCTTCTTGCAATTTATTTTATGGCATTTTAATTTCTCTCAATTTATTTTTTTCGCATTTAACATCTAACATTTAATTTACACACTTTATTTTATCGCATTTACATTCTCGTATTTAATTTCTCGTATTTAATTTCTCGCATTTATTTTTCCCGTATATATCTTGTTGTAATTTATTTTGTGCACTTTATTTTCTGCATTATTTTATTTATGCTTGTAAATATGTGTATATTCAAATAATTTATTTCAACATTCGACACCTCTTCAATTAAACGAATCTAATAAATACTTTTTTATTCGATCATAACAGGCTCGTCTTCAAACGTATTGATGGCGGTATATGCGTTGCCTTCGAATAAAGATATGATAAAATTAAAATATATTCACATTCTTAAACGGATAATAAATTAATAAAAATTTGAACTTGCAAATTTCCAATCCGGGCAACTATATTAGATTAGGTACCAATTTTTGGGCGGTGTGGGGTATTTCATATCCCTTCCATAACCGACTCCCGAAGCCAACTTTTTAAAATCTCTGGTTTCAACAGTGCCCGGTTTACCAAAGTGGCCGGTGGCGACTCCAGTTTTTTTTCAAAATAAAAATTCTAATTTTATTTTTAAATAATCCCCAATTTATTAATTTAAAAACTAATTTTTAATAAATTCCCAAATTCTTCAATTTTTCATTTTTACCAATTTTGAACCCTAATATCTAATTTTATCCTAAATCCCCGATTCTTTCATCAAGTAACAAAAAGTTTTAACGACCCTATTTTCACCACCTTTTTTACACTTTTAATTTTTTAATATTATCCGGGTCATTACAGAGATGATCGATGAAGAGAGAAGAAGGATGTTCACAAATGATAAAGCCTTACACATCCGCTTTTAGGTACTTGGTCCCGATATCTACTCCAAGATGTCATCTTGCACAAGTACCAAAGAAGTATGGGACTCTTTGGAGACAACATACGAGGGCACCAATGATGTCAAGGAGACAAAGATTGGTCTTCTCAATCTCAACTATGAGAACTTCAAGATGGAGCCGGATAAAGACATCACCAAGATGTTTGATAGATTTTTGGTGATTGTAAATAGTTTCAAAGGTTTCGGTGAGATCATACTGGAGGAGAAGCTTGTACGAAAGCTCATCTACTCTCTTCCTGAGTCTTGGAATAGAAAGAGAACAACTATCATTGAAGCTAAAGACTTCAAGACTCTCAAAATTGATGCTCTTGTAGGATCTCTTCTCACCCATGAGAACATGAAGAAAGGAAAAGAAGAAGAGAAAAAGAAGGAAGATGTGAAGCTAGAGAAAAGAGAAGTTGAAAATTAAAAGCAAGACATTACTCATCTTCATCATTCCAAGAAGAGGTGGATGCAAGTGAAGAAGAAGAGCTAGAAGAATTGGCTATGGTAGACAAAAGATTCACTAGGTTCATTAAGGCAAATCAAAATAGAAGATTCCAAAGGAAGAAAGAATTCAAAGAAAAAGGCAAGAAAGATGAGAAGGATCAAATAATTTATTATGAATGCAAGAAGCCCGATCACATTAGGATCAATTGCCCACAATTCAAAAGGAAGGGTTTTGAGAAGAAGAAGAAGAAACAAAAAGCACATGTTGCCACTTGGAGGATGAGGAGTCATCATCCAATGAAGAAAATGAAGTGGCCAACCTTTGTCTCATGGCTCTCGATAAGCTCAAGGTAACCCTAGAACCATCTTGTAATGATATCTCTTATGATGAACTTTATGATGCTTATGATAAATTACAAGATGTTTATAATGAGTTGGTTTTTGAAGTTGAAAGAATCGATTTTGAAATGCAACAAACTATTTTTGATTTAAAAGAGAAAAATGATTCTTTGAAAAAAACAAATTTAGAACTTGGAGAAAAGGTTGTTAGTTTAGAAAATGATTTAAAATATTTTCAAAAAGAAAATATTGTTTTAAACAACCTTGTTTCTAACTTGAGAGTGGATCACCACAAAGTGGTGAATGAGCTCAAAGAACAAATCAAAGTGGTTGGTAGTCCAAATTTTATAACAAGAAGTACTTCAAAACCCATCCATGTGAAAAAGAATTTTCAAAACCACAAACGAAGGAATTTTCAAAGACATACTAGATATAGAAAGATTAGAAGTGTATGGGTTCCTAAGGAACTCATTATTTCTAATGACATTCATGCCATTGTATCTTGGATTTCTAAGAGAACCAAGCTTTTAAGCACTAACTCTCATGGACCCAAAATGATTTGGGTACCAAAAATCAAAAACTAAATCTTTGTTTGTAGGTTGAGTATTGCTTCAAGGCCAAAGCTTCAAGTCAAAATATGTGATACCTTGATAGTAGATGTTCAAGGCATATGACCGGAGACAAGGGACGATTTAAGGAGTTAGAACTCAAAAATGGTGAAGTAGTGACTTTTGGTGACAACTCCAAAGGCCAAATTGAGGGTATTGGCTCTATTGGTAATCACTCTTCTATTCTTATTGAAAATGTCCTTCTTGTTAATGGTCTTAAGTATAATTTGTTGAGCATTAGTTAATTATGTGATAAAGGTTTTTATGTCTCTTTTGATAAACATGGTTGCAAAATAATAGACATAGAATCTAATAAAACAATACTCATAGGTCATCGCATAGAAAATATATATGGTGCATCTAGATGACATAAAACTATCTCATGCATGCTTAGTTGTTAGTGATAAAAATGATGCATGGTTATGACATAGAAAATTAGGACATGCTAGCATAAGTGTTTTAGAGAAACTAGCTTCCCAAAATCTAGTTAAAGGTTTACCTAAGCTAAAATTCTCTTTAGACAAAATTTGTGATACATGTGCTAAAGGTAAACAAAAGAGAGTTTCTTTTAAGTCCATTAATGATGTTTTAACTAGTTGGGTATTACAATTGATTCACATGGATCTTTTTGGGCCTATTAGAACTACTAGCTTTGGTGGAAAATCATATGCTTTTATTATTGTAGATGACTACTCTAGATATACTTGGATTCTATTTTTGAGTACTAAAGATGAAGTCTTAGAAAAATTCATCATATTTTCAATCATTTCTCAAAATGATCTTGATCAAAGAATTTCTCACATGAGAAGTGATAATAGAACCGATTTTCAAAATTTAGGTTTTGAGAATTTTTGTAATGAAAATGGGATTAGCCATAATTTTTCGGCTCCTTGCACTCCTCAACAAAATGGGGTTGTTGAGAGGAAAAATAGAACTTTAGAAGAAATAGCTAGGACCATTTTTTGTGAAAGTAATTTACCTAAATATTTTTGGGCGGAAGCTACAAACACTTCTTGTTATATTATAAATCGTTTAATGATTAGCCCAATTTTAAAGAAAATTCCTTATGAGATTTTAAAATCCAAAAAGCCTAACATTAGCTATTTTCACCCTTTTGGATGCATGTGTTTTGTTTTAAGTGATGAAAAAGATAATTTAGGTAAATTTAATGCAAAAAGTGATAAAGTTATTTTTCTTGGATATTCTCAACATTCAAAGGCATATAGAGTTTTTAACAAAAGAACCTTAGTTGTAGAAGAGTCTATACGTGTGGTTTTCGCTGATAATATCCTTTCTAGGAAGGATTCTTGTGATGATGATGATATAGGAATCATTGAAACCATTGATGAGGTACAAGCATCAAAGGTGGACGGGGTTCCAATCAATGAGGACACATAAGAACCTCCAATTGAAGCTTTAGGAGATGTAAAGCTTGAAGAAAGGGAAGTGAGCTACCCAAGAGTGTTCAACTATGTCAAGAGTGGTGAAATCTTGGTGATCCATCCAAGGGGTAACTACTCGTTCTTCTCTTATATTAATGAATCATGTTGCATTTATCTCATACATAGAGTCTAAGAATATAAATGAAGCTTTAGATGATGACTTTTGGATATTATCTATGTAAGAAGAGATAAATCAATTTGAGAGAAGTGATGTATGAACATTACTTGATAGACCTAGTAATAAATCTACTATAGGAATTAAATGTGTTTTTAAAAACAAACTAGATGAGAGTGGTAACATTGTGATAAATAAAGTTAGACTAGTTGCTCAAGGTTACACTCAAGAAGAGAGAATAGATTTCGATAAAACTTATACACCCGTAGCTAGGATGAAAACTATTAGGATGTTACTTGCATTTACATGTTATCATAATTTCAAGCTTTTTCAAACGGATATCAAAAGTGTTTTTCTAAATGGTTTTATTAATGAAGAAGTGTATGTTGAACAACCATCGGGTTTTGAAGATCTAAAGTTTTCAAACCATATTTTTAAATTAACAAAAGCTTTATATAGTTTGAAACAAGCTCCTAGAGCTTGATATGAAAAACTTCAAATTTTTTGATTGAAAAAGGCTTTGAAAAAGGAAAGGTGGACACTACACCTTTTATAAAAAGGTTTAAAAATGACATCTTAGTAGTTCAAATTTATGTTGATATTATTTTTGGATCTACTAATGAATATTATTGTCAAAAATTTTCTAAGTTAATGCAAGGTGAATTCGAGATGAGCATGATTGGGGAGCTCTCATTCTTTTTGGGACTCCAAATTAAGCAAATGAAGGATCACACCTTCATCAATCAAGCAAATTCCATCAAGGATATGCTCAAGAAGTTTGGCTTGGAGAATGTGAAACCTCAAGCCACTCCTATGAGCTCATCAACTAAGCTTTAAAAAGATGAAGGAGGTAAGTAGACCAGATATTACGTTTAGTGTTTGCTTGTGTGCTAGGTTTCAAGCTAGTCCTAGAGAGTCGCCTATCTACCTAAAGACTCTTCCTTTAGGTACCTTAGAGACACACCTTGTTTAGGTCTTTGGTATCCTAAAGACTCTTCCTTTATTCTTCATGCTTATTCGGATATGGATTATGAGGGTTGTAAGATAGATATGAAAAGTACATCCGGAACATGCCAATTTCTAGGTAATATGCTCATATCTTGGTTCTCTAAGAAACAAAATAGTGTAGCCCTATCTACCACCGAAGCGGAGTACATATTCTTAGAAAGTTTTTGTGCTCAAGTACTTTGGATGAAATAATAACTCTTAGATTATGATATTAAGGTTGAAACTATACCTCTAAAATGTGAAAATACTAGTGTCATGTGTCTTACTAAAAACCCCATTCAACACTCTAGAACCAAACACATAGAAATTAGACATCACTTTATTAGAGATCATGTGTCTAAAAATGATATTATTTTAGAGTTTGTTGACACCTTAAATCAATTAGCGGATATCTTTACCAAACCTTTAGACAAAGAGCGCTTTTGGACACTTAGGAGAGACTTAGGTCTAACTAGCCCATCTTGACCTCTTATTTGTTATTGTTGTGCAAATATTTGCTTGAATCTTGATTAAAATCATGCCTATATTGTTATGTATCTAGTTGCTTCTATGTATGTTTCTAGGGGGAGTATGAACTTGTTCATGCATTTTAATCATATCATAACATTATATGCATGCTTCTAGGGACTTTAGAGACTCATTTCTAGTACTTTAGAAGCCTAAAATGCAAAGCTCAGCTAAGTGGTATCGAAACAGGTAGAACTAGTTTCGATACCTGTTCTTCGTGATCATTAAGGAAGTTTCTGGGTTAGTTCGGTATCGAACACTGTACCGATACCGAGGTTTCAGTACTAGTATCGAACCACGTTGTTTCGATACCCCCTTATAGGCGTTTCGAAACACACGGAGGCAGAATACTCTTAAATCACCCAAACCTAATTTTAATCAAATATAAAACATACCCAAACTCTTCCTCTCAACCCTAACCGAAATCCTCTTTTAAAAACCTCTCAATCCATCACTTTTTACCATAAAATCAAACAATTTTCTTGAGGGTTTTTCATCATCACATCAAAGCCAAGGCTAAATCAAAGATTGGTGCTTCAAAACCTTTTGATTTATCCTAATCCATAATCAAGGTAATTTTTTGAAAAATCTTATTTTCATCAAATTTTAGGATGTTAAAATTTAGATTTTGAACATATTCTTAATGCTTATTGTATGAGTTTTCATAATCTTACAAAAACCTTTTTAAAATCAAAATTTTTTCATTCTAATATAAATTATTTTTATCGTATAAGTTTTCAATGTTTTTTCAAAAAAAAAAATTCAAAATTCAAAAACCTTGAATTATAGATTAATAGGATTGATTAGGTTTATGAAGGATATATGTTTTTAAGTGCCTAAATCTAATCCGAAATTGTTTTAATTCTTAGATCATGACACCAAAGAAACGTCCACGTACTGAGGAAGGTAGTTCGTCATCCTTTCGTGCTTCCAAAGTCGACATTTAAGTAGTTTTTGAAATAAGCTTGGATAATCATGATAGGATCGACAATTTCCAACAATTTCGCACCACCCTCTCAAGAAGGAGCGTTGTGTTGATGTGTGTTTCATGAACTCTCCTAGATTCCAATTTTGTTACTTTCGCCTCCTTCGAGATTGAAAATTCTTGGCTTTCCTCACTCATACCGGGAAGTTTTATCTTACTCTTGTCCTCTTATTTTATGCTAACGCCTCATGCATTCTTTCGAAGGATAAGACCAAATTTGTTGCCATCGAGTCTTTCCTTATGGGACGCACTTTTAGAATCGATGTCGACTATTTTTTTATACTTTCGAGCTTGAGGATGAAGGCATTGATGATGAGGATTCTCTTGGCACCTTCACCGGTTCGGTTAAATACTATTATGCCTTATATTGATTTTGATCTAACAAAAAGGGGAGAAGTATGTTATATCATTTTTTAAAAGCTATGCAATTTTTAAGGGGGAGTTTTTCAAATTTATTTTTTTAAAAAAATTCAAACATTTTGAACCTAAAACTTTGATGTAAAACTTAAAATTTTTTGTTGGTTTTGTTATATCAAAAAGGGGAGATTGTAAAACTAAAATTGATTTTGATATAACAAATATGTTCAAGGATTATTTTGTAATAAATTTTTAAGTTCCTAAGTTAAATTTTATTATTCAAGTCAAGCCAAAAACATTGAAATATTTTTCTAAGTGTTTTTAGACGAGAGTATCGATACCACTAGAACAGGTATCGATACCATCCTTCATTTTTCAAAAAATGTTCTTGAGACTAAGAACAAGTATCGATACCCGTTTCGATACCCCTCGATACCAAGACTTCACTGCCAATATTTTTTTCGAACCATGTATCGAACCAGAGTTTAATTTTTAAATATTTTAAAAATATGAGTATCGTTTCGATACCAGTATCGATACTCCAAAATCCCCAACGACTCTTTTAGCATTTAATGAGTCGACCTTTGGTGGCAGTTAAAATTTTAAATGATGGTTAATATATTTTGATACATGTTTCGATACCAACCTTCACAGTTTACTAAAGGTATCAAAATATGGTTCGATACACCCTTATTAAATGCACAACGACTCTTTCTTTTTGTGGTCTGTTTCGAAATAGATAGCTCGTGTTTCGATATCAGTTGCTGCAAAGTGCATTTATGGTGGAAAAATAAGGCTCTAACGTCTTTATTTCAATTCCCAACAACCACAACGGTTATAAATCAATGAGAATGTATAAAATGATGCATTTCAAGCATCAATAACAACTATTGAACCTCAAGCAACATCCAAGCATACAAATCCAACTCCAAAGCACTTTATTTCAAATCCTTACTCCCAACTCTTGTATTTTATTTTCAATTCCTCGTAATTGAGTTTGGGAAAAGTGAATATATAATTGGGGCAATATTTGTCTTTTGAGAGATATTCAAATTTGCCTTTGTTTCATCTTTATATCCTTGTGAGGTTGAATCAATTCTTGGGTAGAAGAATTGATTCGAATTGTAACGGTTATCCCTTGAACCGAGAAAAAGATCGAATTCATTTAGTGAATTGGTTTCAAAATCCTTAGTGAGAGCTAAGGTAGTGGATGTAGAGCTTATTTTGAAGCTTGAACCACTATAAATCTTGTGTCCTTAATTTTTCTCATTTTCACCAAAAATCTTCCATCAAATTTTTAATAGTCAATTCAACCCCTCTTGGTCATTTTCATTGTTCGATCAACTCAACAAATTATTTAATAAGATTTTTAAAACTGTTTTCTTATATGATATTTTTATTGTGATCTGTAATAGTTTATAAAATAGAATTAATATTTTTATTTATCTAATTATTGTGATTAAAATTATATGGAGAAAAACATATTATTTGATTGTGGATTCCTATTTATGATGTCGGTTATGATTTTGTAAATGAAAATATATAGATTGATCTTATTTTATTATTTTTTATTTAAAGAATATAAGAAAATTACTTGAACAAAAAATATAACTTAAAAGAAAAGAAATTGAATTTTAACAAGAGTCTTTAACAAAAATTTTAAAATGTAATATACATATATATAAATAATTTTACTAAATTTTTATTAATGTTTTCTACGTGGGTAATTACAATCCAAGTGATTGTTTTGTTTTGTTTTTGTATAACTACTGTTATTTAATTTAGTAATGATATTTATTCGATTATTTTATCAATAATAAGAAAATTATGTTAATCATTTTTTTCACTTTAACCATTAATTTGAATTATACTTAAAATATATAATTTAGTAATTTTTTTAAAATACAACTTTAAAGAATAACAAAAGGAAAGTTAAAACCTAAATCGTGTAAAGAAAATTACTATGATATTTATTTATTTAAGAATTAATATAGTAAAAAACTAAGGATCAGCTTACATAGAAAAGAATATGGAAAGAGAAAAAATATATAAAAATAAAAAATTAGATATGTAATTATATAGTTATTTTTATTTTAGTGGTCAAATAAAAGACGAGGTATATTTTATTAGCGGGAATGAGTATTACAATCAGTTTATTGAAATACAACGCATTTGTTATAGTTTGTTTTTGTTTTGTTCAAAAAATAGGATTCTATTAAATTTAGAAGGTTATAAAAAATCTTCAACCTAAATTATCAACCTCATTAAAAATTTTATAATCTTAAATGAAAGAAAATAGTACAAAACAACTAAGTATGAGTATAAAACAAAATTCAACAATATATAGTATCTCACTAAACTGATCGTAATGCTCTTTCTTACCAAGACAAGAAATACCTGTAAATTTTTGTTTTACAAATCCTTTTAACTTGTTCACTTCGGCTTGTTCAAAACCAGTAAACACTTGGCTTTGAACATCTCATATTGATACATGCCTTCTTAATCGTTAGATGGTCGTCATTTTATACATAACTCTTAGGAACCGTCTAATTCAAGCTCATCAACTAATTTTCTTGTATGAACGTTAAATTAACTCGATGATACCTCATAGCTTTTCAAATCACCGAAACTTTCATATATGAACCCAAGCCCCTGATATACTTGACAAGAGTCTTATTTGTAACAATTGTTGATCATCATTGCCAGCTAAAAATCCCTTGTTATTATAATTTAAATAAAAGGATCAAAGTTTTAGGGTGTTGGTTTAGTAGTTAAAAACATGATTTAATTTGACTTGAATATAATTTTATAAAATCGGTTTAACTTAAAATAAATTAAATAAAGTTTTGAATTAGAAAATAAGACTTGAATAAATTAAACTTTAACAATATTTTTATTAAAGGTTGCTTGTTGAAAATAAAATTCTATATCTATTTTCAGATGGCAGGATAGGACCATTATTGTTGAATATATAGAGAGGGTTTTTGACAATTTCTAAAGATTTTTTTGCCAAATATTTTAAATTCAGATATTGAATTTCAGAGAAAGAATCTAAAATGTGAATCCTAATAATTAACTATTTTCTTTTAGCTATAAATGGGAGCAAAGTTAAACACCAAAACACATATAGCAATACATCATCTTACAACTTCCACCATTGGATGTAATGGAAGCTAAAATTTTCCATCAGCTCCTTGGAGGATTCCTCACAATTCTTGTGCTGCAACCACTTGTGGTCAAGTCCAGACCTGTGGAACGTTGCCCGGGTGACAACGGTGGACCGACTTGTTTCACTTGGATGTTAACATGAGCAACACCCTTTCGAGTGAGAAATGGTACAAATTCCCGATGACATACGGTTTCCGATCTGGTAACGTGGTACCACCAGGTTTAGATCCCAAAGTTTTGAGTACCATCATCGATGTGGCATTCGGGAAATGGAAAGCTGCCATCCTAGACCCTCAATTTTCATTCCAAAGGATAAGTTCAAGAGATACCGCTAATATTAAGCGTTAGCTTTTGTATTTTTTTTTAAATATAATATATTAATTTGAGTATTTTTCATTTGAGTTCAAAATTGGTTAGGTCTCCTATTTTTAATGTTTTAGGCTTAAAAAATATTAATATATAATTGAATAAAATATTATGTCATTAAGTCACCATGAATTTCACTTAAAATATATAATTTATATTTAAATGAAATATTATTTTATAAGAGTAAATTATATCTAGGATTGACTTATTAGATCAGATGCAATTAGGATAAATTTGATTTAGATTAAAATAGTAACGTTTAAATTGGTTAGATTAATTTTATTTTAAATAGAATTGGTTAGATTAAAAATATTAAGATTAAATTGGTTTAGATTAAATTAATATGATTCGAGGTCTAAAATTTTTGGATTAAATAAATTTTAGTATTATTTTTTATTAATTATGATTTTAATTTGAACACAAATTAACAATGATTAGAATTTTTTTTATTAATCCTTTTTATTAAAATTTTGGTTATAAATAGGGATTAAGACAAACATCCAACAGTCACATAAAGCTTCTTTCATCTTACAACTTCCACGGTAGAAATCAAAATTGCAATGGCTGGTAAAATTTCCCGTCAACTCTTTGGAGCATTGCTACTTATTGTGGTGCAGTTTTTTTAGTCAAATCTATATCTGTTAAACTCGAATTTATTTATAATTTTATGTAAAGTCTAAAAAAAATTACAGTATCCCGATTGATACTGATCGATCAAACATCGATAAATTATCTCAATTGGATGCTAAGTATACCTTTTCTGGCAGAAAATGGGATTAATTTTCTTTAACATATGGTTTTCAATCCATTTCTCTTTTGCCACTGAATTTGCCTTCTACAGTAGTGGCCACCCTCATAGATGAGGCATTCCGAAAGTGGCAAGCCGTTGTCCCGAAATTTGTATTCCAAAAGATAAATTCAGGTGACAATGTTAATATTAAAATTTCTTTCACCACCACCCTAACTCTAGACTTGTATCTTTATGGATATTATCCTCGTGATGGACGCGTTAACCTAGATATTGACTACACAACTTGGAACATTAAATTTTATCTTTCATATAACGAACATGATTTATTATCCGGAGCCACACATGAAATCGGACACACTCTTGGCCTAATACATAGTTCCAATCCAAATGTAGTTATTTATCATATACTGAATTATGAGACAATCGAAATTGAACTTACCCAAGAAGACATTCAACGCATTTAAGATTTATATCATTATGGATAAAATACTGTAATTGTCTTTCCGTTTCATAGGGGTTTATTTTAGTTTATAGGATTAAAAAAATAATGTTTTAAGATTTAAGATTATTATTTTTTTATTCAAATTATTTAGTAAGACTTTTTAAATTGTTTTCTTATATGATATTTTTGTGTGATCTTTGATGGTTTATAAAATATAACTGATATTTGTATTTACTTCAATTATTGTGATTAAAATTATATGGAGAAATAACATATTATTTGGTCGTTGATTGTAATTGGTAATGTCGGTTATAACTTTGTAAATGTAATATATAGATTAATATTTTTTTATTTAAAGAAAATAAAAAAAATATTCAAATAAAAATTCATAACTTAAGAAAATATATTAAATGTTATCGGACACACTCTTGGCACTGCACAAACATCACTAATGAAAATTTTGGGATACTATCTATTCATGCATATATAAAAGATAATGTTGAAAACCCCTACAATATTATTTAGGGGATTGCATTATCATATTTGAAATCAAACATAAATATTACTTTATACTCGAATAATATTATAAAAAATAAATATTACTTCAAATACTCTAAAATTTAACCATTTATTTAGGGGGTTGCATTATCATATTTTAATGGTACACTACATAAAAATAGATAATATAAATTTATCCAATTAATATGATAATCGAGAAATAAAGTAAATTTAACTAACTCATTAATATAATAATTCATGAGATAAATTCAAAAATAAGGTAAAAATATAGATAAGGTCAATTTTACTAATTCATTAATATCATAATACATTTTGAAGCATATACAAAATTAAATATTATAATGTAATCTTATAAATTTAAATTGATTTGACGTGTATCTGATAAATGCTTAAAATTGTTAATACTTTATGTTTAATTACTCCTTGATTTGATGAATTAAGTTACTGATCTTAGTGTTTTCGTATGTTTTTATGTAGGAATCTGAATCTAGAAAATGCACTTAAATGACTGATTTTCTGAAGATTTTTTTTATTTTCTGGATCGAGTCTGGATTTGTGGGTATGACTTTGAAAATAAAAATCTGACGTGGCACTCGGTCAGCAGCTTCTAGAAGATAAAGTCAGCAAGCGTGTGATAGCTTATCAGCGTTACAGGTAGCTTATCATCCGAGATTTGAATTTTAAATTAGGATTTATCTTTTTTAATTTGGATTTAAATATTTTTAGAATTATCTAAGATTTATCTCTTTACTTTAGGGTTTTTGGAAGGCTTATACATACCCACATTGGGTAAGCCTAGAACTCATCTTTCATTTTTCTGAATTTCATCTCTTTGTTCTAGGTTTTATAAAAGTTTTCTTTATTTATTTTTCTTGTTTTTATTTTTTTATTATTTAATTTATTTATTATGTCAAGCATAATTCTTTCCATAATAATGCTCGGCTAATTTCTATATAGTCAAGGGCTTAAGCAATGATTCAATCTAAATATGAGAATTGACAAGCGCACAAATAACTTCGATTTTTATTTCTTCAGTTTTCTTCGAACTTGTTTCCAAAACTAAATTGATTTCAAAACTAAAGATTGACTTTAGTCAAGACGTTGATTTGATTACTTGTGTGGGACGAAAGATCGGCTATTAAAGCAATCCAACTTCCTGGGAACACACTTAGCAAATTGATTGCTAAGAAGAAAACTAAGATTGGATCAGTTATTATTGAAATAACCTAATTCAAATCGATTATAATGATTTAAACGTTTTTGTCTACAAACACAATTAAATCGTCTTTTTACTCAAACCCTCTTTTTACTCAAACACAATTAAATCGTCTTCTTGAATCATCAATCGATCAAACATAATCAAGAAGTTTCTAATCTATGTGGGATCGACCATTACTTCTCACTTACTACATTTAATTTCATATTTATTATTTGAGAATAAAGAATCCATTTTTGATATTACACAACGTGTGTCAAAATTGGCACCGTTGTCGGGGACTACGGAAAAGTTACTAAATTATTGTTTTGTTGGATTTATGAACAAGAAAATTAGGAATAACAAGTGACGATGGGAGACAACAATCGAATCATCCAAGAACTCAATATGGCACCTGATGATTATCAATCGATGTGCATAACATTCTCAAATAGTGATACGCCATTCACCCTTAATATAGGATTAATTCATCTCCTACCAACCTATCATGGTTTTCCGAACGAAAATCCTCATAAATACCTCAAGGAGTTCCATGTTGTTTGCCTAAGTACAAAATCACAAGGAGTTTCTGAAGACCAAATTAAACTTCGCGTCTTTCCTTTTTCTTTAGCTGATATAGCAAAAAACTGGTTATTTGATTTACCTTTTAATTCTGTTACAACTTAGACTGATATGGCTCGCCTTTTTCTTGACAGGTTTTTCCCAGCAACTAAGGCAAGCGAACTAAGGCGAAATATCCGGAATATCCGATAAAAGGATACTGAAACTTTGTATGATTACTGAGAGCACTTTAAAAGTTATGTGTTAATTGTCCACAGAACAGCTTGACCGAACAAACTCTCCTTCATTATTTTTACGAAGGTTTAACGTCTATGGATATGAAGGTAACTGATGCGACAAGTGGAGGAGCACTTATCAACATGACTTCATCCGCAACTAAAATGTTAATATCTTCCATGGCCACCAAGTCGCAGCAATTTCATTATGCAAGTGAATCATTTCGATGGGTTCACGAGGTAAGTACAGTTTCATTGGAAATAAAATTAATAGATTAGCTGAAATTATTCAATCCTTGGTTGCAGATAAAAAGAGTGCAGCTAGACTTTGCGAGATAGGTACAATTCCAAAATCATCATTGGAGTCCATTGTTGAGCGACTAGAAACTTTCCAAGAAAAGTTTCAAAACCGCACTGAGATCCATCTACAAAAACTAGATAAGCAAATGTCCCAATTAGCTCAAACCGTAGGCCGACTAGAATTGTAAGGAAAACTTCCCTCTCAAACCAAGCTAAACCTAAGAGAAAATGTTAGTGTCATCACTCTTAGAAGTGGGACAGTTATTAATCCAGAAGTTTCAAAAGAAGCCACTGCACAACCAGAAAAAGAGAAGGAAACAACAACTTCCAAACCTCAAGATATGCCTCCTTCACTCCCACCTCCTACCCATACTATTCCTTAAGATATCATACCTCCATTTTTGTCAAGATTGATGAAACGTCATAAAAGAGTTAAGGAAAAAGAAATTATAGAGGTCTTTTAAAAAGTGCAAGTTAACGTACCTCTTTTGAAAGTGATCCGACAAGTGTCAAGGTATGCTCGATTTTTAAAGGAATTATGCACTACAAAGAGGAAATTAATTTGCTATGAGAAAGTGAATTTGGGAGAAAACATTTCTGTAGTATTTCAGCGAAAGCTTCCGTCAAAAATGAAAGATCAAGGTATGTTTGCTATACCATGAAAAATAAGAAATATATTAATTGTACAATGTACGATTTATGTTATGTCTCTTTATTTTTATAAAAAGATTACTAACGAGCCTTTGAAGAAAACAAGAGTGACTATACAGCTAACAGATCATTTTATCATCTATCCAAAAGGGGTACTCGAAAATGTTTTAGTGAAAGTAGATGTTCTTATTTTTCCTGCCGATTTCTCCACCCGATTGAACGATTTATCTTAATATTGACCATACATATTGGAGAACAAAATCCAAACCTGCAGGGAACAAACAAGATTTATCATCTGAAGCCATGCATGAAATAGGACATACTCTTGGCCTTATGTAGAGTAGAAATGAAAGGCAGTCATGTATCATATACTTCTTCCTAGAACTACTAGAAGGGAGTTTATCTAAGAGGATATTCATTGCATACAATCTTTATATTACGATCGATAAACTACCATAATTGCCATATAATTTTATAAGGGTTTATTTTTAGGATTTAGTGTTTGGTCTTATGTTTTAAGATTTGAGAATAGATTTTATGGTTTGAAGATTAGAGTTTAGGATTTCGAATACAGTGATTAGAATTTAGAGCCCAAATGGACATTCTTATTTTTTTTGAATTAAAATAAATATTATATTAGTAACTTACGATATCGTTTAAAAATCTATTTATTTTATTTATTGTTTTAAATGTATATTTTCACTTGAATCCTTACGAGTAAATCAATTAATATTTTAATATATATTATTTTTAATATTTTAATTAGTAACACAAGGGAAAATTTCTAAGAGTTTTGTTTATAATACTTTTCTTATAGTAATTTTATTTATACGATAAATAAAATATTATGTCTTTTATGTCACCAAGAATTATACTAAAAAAATAATTTAGTTTTAATTTTATAATTAAACTAAGTATTAGTTTATTAAATTATTAGATGAGATGAAATTGGGATGAATTTGATTGGGATGAGATAAGATTGGGACGAATTTGATTTAGATTAAAATAATTATCTAATTTTTAATTAAATTTATTGTATTAATTTGGGCGAGATTAAACTAATAGTATATTATGTATCGAGGTTTAATAAGGAAGATTAGTTCGTTTCGATTAAATAAATTTTATTAATTTATATTAAATTTTACTAAATTATGATTCATAAAATATTTTTTAAATAAATACATGATTCATGAATTGACAAATCATATACAGATATAACAAATTTGTCTAAAACTTATACGGAAAAAAAGACTGCAACATGTTAACATAATTTATCAAATATATAGATTAAATAACATATAATAATCAAATTATCAGACAAAAAAGTCCAATTACACAAATATGGAACATGTACTTAAATAAACATCGTAAATCAGTTAAAGAGACAATACACAAATAAAGTAAGGATCGGGTCAAGGATCGATCACGATGATAACTCATTCAACAAGGTAGGGTAACACTCCGGCTTAGAGAATTTCGTGTATAGCACTAGAATGGATCTAAAAATTCAGGTCAATCGATGATATGCCTGTAATGACCCGAACTCTTGGTTTTGTGTGTCGGGCTAACTCGTGGTGTTAGGCCTCGGGTTTAAGATCGGGTTTGTTGGTTTGGGCCTTGTTAGGCCATGGGCTTGTTGGGCTTGGATATGGAGGGATGGCATTTTTGTAAATGTCTAAAGTGAGACAAAAGGGAGAAGGGGGTCTTTAATCCTCTACAGAGGATGACTTCATTGTCTTCTCCTTTCTTCATCCTCCAATACCTTTGAAGCAAGAAAAAGGGTGTGTAAAGGTAAGATTTTGTTGAGTTGGGTTTAGAATTTCGTTTTCTTGATGAAGAGGAAGTGATCGAGCTGTTTTGGATCTATAGAACAAGGATTGGTTTGCCAAGTTTGGTGGAGGAAGAGGTTTATGTGGGGTTTTAGTGGAGTTCGGGAATAGGTTTTTGGAGAGCTTAAATCTCTGTTCTTTTAGTGTTTTAAGCTCCAAAAATCTTCCCCGATGTGTGTTTAACCCGTTCTCCATCTTCTCTTGTAGAGAAAGAGACTTGTGGGCCATCAACTAGCCTTGGAGGGGGAAAAGCTTGAGGAAGGAAGGGGAGCTCGTTTGCTGTTGTTTTTGCTTGAGGTTGGTACTACCAACTCCTTCTACATCATCCATTCATGGTAGAGTGCATGACATGTGAAGATAATCATGTTTGTATGTTGTGTTGCTTGGTTGCTTGAAAATGGGTCTTTAATGGTGAAATCCGTGATAATGTGATTAAGGGTTGGAAATTGGTGTTAAAACACTTTAAACATCATTAATATTGAGTAGGAACACTTTAGGATCGATTAGGTTGAGTTTGGGGTTGAAAATCTAGAATTTCTAAGTGCAGAATCGTCCTTAGTGTAGGGGGTATCGATACTCGGGCTACCGGTATCAATACTAGTGGGTATATTTTGGCTTGTTGTTCAGGGGTATCGAACCTTGTTTCGATACCGTAGGTTCCAGAAACTTTTTGTATCGATACCTGTATCGGAATGGGTCCTCCCCTTTCTGTTGACTTTTGGAGTTGGTCAATGGTATCGATACTGGTTTCGATACCTATGTTTCGATACCCTCTTTGGGTGGGTATCGATAAAGGGTGTTTCGATCCCCTACTTAAGGGTATCGATACCCCTGCGTGTTTTGGGCTAAGTTGGGTGGAATTTAGGGCTTCGGTGATCTTAATAAATAAATACTTTAATCTAAAGGCTATAGAATGAATTGTC
Organism: Abelmoschus esculentus; assembly: GCA_035048815.1. NCBI lineage: Eukaryota > Viridiplantae > Streptophyta > Magnoliopsida > Malvales > Malvaceae > Abelmoschus > Abelmoschus esculentus. The sequence continues at coordinate 13,542,735 of JAUCBN010000036.1, forward strand.
GAACTAGGATTGATAATCATAACCCCGAAAGACCTAAGTATGATAAGAATTTATATGACTTGTTGTGATAGATCCTAGGTGGATCATTTCTGTGGTTTGAGTCCTTTGTGTTGGAAATCCAGATATCCATAAGTGTTGCAACACGTTGAAGGCCATCCGATGTAACATGCCGGGTGATGATTGAAGACCTTTATTCCGAGTGTTGGGCGGCCTCACTCGAAGATGTTCGATATAACATTCCGAGCATAGGGTTGGTTGGACGGCCTTCACCCTTTCCGAACATTGGGTGGCCTCGTTCGAAGATGTCCAATGTAACATTCTGGGCATAGGATTGAGGGCGGCCTCAATCCTAAGTGTAGGATCCCGATGCTGTGTGAACGCGGGCCTCGCTCTTGTGTGTTGACTTATATATTTTTATATGTTGTGTGCGATAGTATACATTCATTTATGCCATGTATTAGGCAAGCATGCTAGACCTTCAAACCATGCATGTGATTTATATGCCATGCTTTACTACTTTGATATGCATGATGTTGGCCGAGTCTGGTGTATCCACTGAGCTTGTGTGGCTCAGCGTTCGAAATCTGTTTTCGTGCGTAGGTTAGGTGGAGCGGGATTTGTGGAGCACCATCAAGGTTTGGACTTTCAGCATCGACCGTGTTGTCAGAGTACAGATATTAGATGTAATGGGCTTAGTACTATGTTGAACCCTATATGTATTTGTAACTCTGTTATTTTATTTGGGTCGAACGTTTTAAAATAGTCTGTAATATATTTTGGAGCTCCGATTTACCTTGAATTATTTTGGGCTTGTTTTTATTTAATTGGACTATGAACTTGGTTTTGGACTTACATGATTTTTATTATTGGGCTTTTAAAACGAAATTTTGAAATATGGGTTTTGGGCCGGAGGCCCATTGTGACATCCGGGTCGGGTGTTACATTTAGTGGTATCAGAACCCAGGTTGAGTCGGTTCTAAGATCCCTGGGGGAGTCTAGTGTGTTATATAGGTGTTAGACTAATACTAGCCCATGAGTCGATATAGTACTTCTTTTAAGCTAAAATTTCGATGGTGTAATCCTGTTTGTGGTTGTTGTGCAGCATGCCTAGACGCGTGAGAGATCAGCAGGAGAGCCAGGGTTCTTGAGGAGGGGACTCTGACTATGAGTATGAGCCCGATGAGGAGGTGCCATCGGATGACGCAGTTGGTCAAGGGGCCAACTACTTTGCTCAGTTAAACCGTACTCTGCGCAGGATCGTGAGAGCTATACCGAGGCCGTCTTCTACACCTCGAGAGGCACCGGTTAAGAGGGTGCGGAGGCAGGGTGCTGTCGACTTCTTTGGTATGGTACAGGATAACCCCGTACAGGCGGATCAGTGGTTGCACGATACAAGGTGGATCATGAGACAGATACGACTGAGGTCAGAGGATAAGCTATCGTGTGTGTTATCTCTTCTCAAGGGTAACGCGAGAGAGTGGTAGGAGACTGTCGAGCAGGGTTGGTATCCCCATCGTCCTATGTGGGAGGATTTTCTTGAGGAGCTCGAGAGCAAGTATGTGGGTGAGACTCACATAGACACCTTGAGGGAGCGGTTTACCCACCTGGTTCAGGGGAACCGTTCGGTCTTCGCTTATGAACAAGAGTTCCTTCAGTTGAGCCGTTATGCCCCGGAGCTTGTTGCTACTGAGAAGATGAGATGAAAGAGGTTCTTGAGATGTCTGAGGAAGGAGATCCAGACTTATCTTACTGCTAGACCACCTACAGTGTTTTTAGAGTTGGCTGTTAGTGCTAAGTCATTAGAGCAGGTTCAGGGTTTGACCTATGGGCCGTCTGTTAGCCAGGGAGCCTCTGGTGAAGCCAATCAGAGTCGTGCGAGTAACTCTCAGTCCCACTCTGGTAGGAGTATGAACCGTTGGAACCAGAACAGAGGAGCATCGAATCAGAGTTCGAGTTCAGATCAGAGGTCAGAGTCTGCGAGACGTTGGAGGCAGTCTGTGTCTTCTTCTGTTGGGGGTCCAGAGAGTTTACAGAGGAGTGTCAGTGTTAGTGTTCAGACTTACAGGCGTTGTAGTCGAAGCCACCGAGGAGAGTGTTGGGGCAATGTCAGAGCTTGTTTTCAGTGTGGGTCCCCGGATCACCTCGTCATAGACTGTCCTGAGGTTGTGACGTCCCCTCCCGGTCAGGCTCAGAGGGGCCGTGGGTTTTCGCGTGGTGGAGCTAGCCATGCATCAGGAGGCACCTTCCAGTCCACCGCTAGAGCACCGGCGAGACAGTATGCTGTGAGGGAATAAGAGGACTGTGCTGCTACCGATGTGATCTCAGGTACGTTTAGTTTGTTTTCTATACCTATAGTTGCTCTTGTGGACTCGGGGTCTACACACTCGTATATCCGTAGTGGGATATCTCAGTAGTGGGGGTTACTAGCGGAGGATCTTGAGATAGGGGTCCGTGTGACAAGCCCGTTGGGGTTGGATGTGTTGGTGGAAAAGGTATATCGGAGGTGTTCGATTGAGGTGCAAGGATCTATCTTTCCGGTCGATCTTATGGTCTTGCCGTTTCAGGAGTTCGACGCAATCCTAGGGATGGATTGGTTGTTTGAACACGATGCTAGTTTGGGGTGCAGATCCAAGAGTTTGAAGCTTAGAGTGGCAGATGGTTCTAAGCTTATTGTGAGGGGTGAAAGAAACCCGTGTTTACCGAATGTGGTGTCAGCGTTGACAGCTCAGAGGTTGATCCAGCAAGGTTGTGAGACTTTCTTAGCTCACGTGGTGGATGTGAGTGTTGGCAGCCCAGCTTTAGAGAACTTGAGGATAGTCTGCGAGTATCCCGATGTTTTTCCAGAGGAGTTACCTGGTTTACCTCCTGATCGTGAGTTGGAGTTCCGGATAGAGGTGTTGCCCGGTACGGCACCGGTGTCCATAGCACCTTACCGTATGGTACCGACAGAGATGAGAGAGTTAAAAACAGCAGATCCAGGAGTTGCTTGAGAGAGGTTTTATCAGACTGAGTGTGTCACCGTGGGGAGCACCAGTTTTGTTTGTTAAGAAGGACGGATCGTTGAGGATGTGCATCGACTACCGTCAGCTCAATAAGGTTACGATCAAGAATCGTTATCCTTTACCTAGGATCGATGATCTCTTTGATCAATTGAGGGGTGCCCGTGTGTTTTTTAAGATAGACTTAAGGTCAGGGTACTATCAGTTAAAGGTGGTGGATGAGGATGTCCAGAAGACCGCTTTTAGGACGCGGTATGGACACAATGAGTTTCTCGTGATGCCGTTTGGGCTTACGAATGCACCCGCAGCTTTTATGGACTTGATGAACCGGATCTTTCAGCCGTATCTAGATCAGTTTGTGGTTGTGTTCATCGATGATATCTTGGTGTATTCACGCTCAGAGGAGGAGCATGATTATCACCTTAGAGTTGTTCTTCGGATGTTGAGAGATAGGCGTTTGTACGCCAAGTTCAGTAAGTGCGAGTTTTGGTTGTCTAAGGTGGCGTTTCTTGGCCATATAGTCGCAGCGGATGGGATCCGAGTAGATCCCTAGAAGATACAAGCTGTGGTGGAATGGAAACCACCAAGGAATGTATCGGAAGTTCGTAGCTTCCTTGGACTTGCCGGATACTACAGGAGGTTCGTTAAGGGTTTTTCGATCATAGCGGCACCTTTGACCAAGTTGCTTCAGAAATGAGTTCCGTTTGTATGGAACGAAAGAAGATAACAGAGCTTTGAGCAGTTGAAAGCTTATCTGACAGAGGCACCGGTCTTAACGCAACCGGAACCAGGAAAGGATTATGTGGTGTTCAGCGATGCTTCCTTGAATGGGTTAGGTTGTGTGCTTATGCAAGAGGATAAGGTGGTTGCTTATGCCTCGAGACAGTTGAAACCCCATGAGAGGAACTATCCTACACATGATCTTGAGCTTGCAGCAGTTATCTTCGCTTTGAAGATATGGAGGCATTATCTCTATAGGGAGAAATGCTACATCTACACCGACCACAAGAGTTTGAAATATCTGCTTAACCAGAGAGAGTTGAATCTAAGACAGCGTCGGTGGATAGATTTGTTAAAGGACTATGACTGTGTCATAGAGTATCATCTGGGCAAGGCGAATATGGTCGCTGATGCTTTGAGTAGGAAGTCCATGTCGGACTTGAGAACTTTGTTTGCTCGGTTGAGGATGACTGATGATGGAGGTCTTTTAGCTGAGTTGCGTGTGGAGCCCACGCTTGTTTAGGAGATAAAGAGAGCACAAGTGTTAGACGAGGAGTTGGTAGCTCAGTTAGAGGCTGTTCAGAGAGGTGAGTCGTCAGACTTTGAGGTACGAGATGGTGGATTCTTGTACTTTCAGGGTCGGTTGTGTGTTCCCGCCTTGGAGGATCTGAGAGATCATATCTTGAGGGAAGCTCACCGTAGTCCGTTTTCTGTTCATCCGGGTAGTAACAAGATGTATCAGGATCTTCGACCTTTCTTTTGGTGGCCGTGTATGAAGAGAGATGTGTCAGAGTTTGTGACAAGGTGTTTGGCATGTCAGCGGGTGAAAGCGGAACATCAGGTTCCTTTAGGTTTGCTTCAGCCTATCCAGATTCCACAGTGGAAGTGGGATCGTGTGACTATGGACTTTGTCACCGGGTTACCGATGACGTTGAGGAAACATGATGCTATATGAGTCATAGTTGATCGGTTAACCAAGTCAGCTCACTTCTTACCCGTGAGGATGGACTTCAGCTTGGAAAAGTTGGCTCAGTTGTACATCAAGGAGATTGTGAGGTTGCATGGTGTACCTTCATCGATCATATCGGATAGAGATCCGAGGTTCACAGCGAGGTTGTGGAGGTCTATCCACGAGGCTTTAGACACCAAGGTGCACTTCAGTACAACTTTTCATCCTCAGACCGACGGACAGTCTGAGAGAGTTATCCAGATCTTAGAGGATATGCTTCGGTGTTGCGCGGTAGACTTTGCTCGTAGTTGGGAGGAGGAGTTACCTTTGGTAGAGTTTGCTTACAACAATAGTTATCAGTCGAGCATCAGGATGGCTCCTTTTGAGGCCTTGTACGGGCGCAGGTGTAGGACACCTTTGTGTTGGACAGAGCTCAACGAGAGGAAGATAGTGGGTTCGGAACTTGTTAAGGAAACAGAAGAGAAAGTCCAGATCATCAAGGAGAGATTACAAGCAGCTTTTGATAGACAGAAGGCTTATGCGGATAAAAAGCGTAAGCACATCGAGTATAAGCTTGGTGAGAAAGTGTTTCTCAAGGTATCTCCATTGAAGGGTATCATCCGGTTTGATCGGAAGGGAAAGTTGAGCCCAAGGTATATCGGGCCGTATGAGATGCTTTAGAGGGTTGGACCGGTAGCTTATCGACTAGCTTTGCCTCCAAAGTTGGCGCGTATACACGATGTGTTCCACGTGTTTATGTTGAGGCATTACCGTTCTGATCCCTCACATGTTGTTCAGCTTGAGGAAATCGAAGTCAATATGGATTTGACTTACGAGGAAAGGCCCATCAGAATCGTGGATAGAGAAGTCAAGGAGCTCAGGAATAAGAGTATACCTTTGGTAAAAGTGTTGTGGAGGAACCATGGGATTGAAGAGGCCACGTGGGAGCCGGAGAAGGACATGAGAGCTCAGTATCCTTATCTCTTCCTGACAGGTAAATTTCGAGGACGAAATTTTCTTTAAGGAGGGGAGAGTTGTAACGACCCGAACTCTCGGTTTTGTGTGTCGGGCTAACCCGTGGTATTGGGCCTCGGGTTTAAGCTCGGGTTTGTTGGTTTGGGCCTTGTTGGGCCATGGGCTTGTTGGGCTTGGATGTGGAGGGATGGCATTTTTGTAAATGTCTAAAGTGAGACAAGAGGGAGAAGGAGGTCTTTAATCCTCTGCAGAGGATGACTTCATTCTTTTCTATTTTCTTCATCCTCCAATACCTTTGAAGCAAGAAAAGGGGTGTGTAAAGGTAAGATTTTGTTGAGTTGGGTTTAGAATTTCGCTTTCTTGATGAAGAGGAAGTGATAGAGCTGTTTTGGATCTATAGAACAAGGGTTGGTTTGCCAAGTTTGGTGGAGGAAGAGGTTTATGTGGGGTTTTAGTGGAGTTCGGGAATAGGTTTTTGGAGAGCTTAAATCTCTATTCTTTTAGTGTTTTAAGCTCCAAAAATCTTCCCCCGTGTGTGTTTAACCCATTCTCCATCTTCTCTTGTAGAGAAAGACACTTGTGGGCCATCAACTAGCCTTGGAGGGGGAAAAGCTTGAGGAAGGAAGGGGAGCTCGTTTGCTGTTGTTTTTACTTGAGGTTGGTACTCCCAACTCCTTCTACATCATCCATTCATGGTAGAGTGCATGACATGTAGAGATAATCATGCTTGTATGTTGTGTTGCTTGGTTGCTTGAAAATGGGTCTTTAATGGTGAAATTCATGATAATGTGATTAAGGGTTGGAAATTGGTGTTAAAACACTTTAAACATCATTAATATTGAGTAGAAACACTTTAGGATCGATTAGGTTGAGTTTGGGGTTGAAAATCTAGAATTTCTAAGTGTAGAACCGTCCTTAGTGCAGGGGGTATCGATACTCGGGCTACCGGTATCGATACCAGTGGGTATATTTTGGCTTGTTGTTCAAGGGTATCGAACCTTGTTTCGATACCGTGGGTTCTAGAAACTTTTTGTATCGATACCTGTATAGAAACGGGTCCTCCCCTTTTTGTTGATTTTTGGAGTTGGTCAATGGTATCGATACTGGTTTCGATACCTGTGTTTCGATACCCTCTTTGGGTGGGTATCGATAAAGGGTGTTTCAATACCCTACTTAAGGGTATCGATACCCCTGCGTGTTTTGGGCTAAGTTGGGTGGAATTTAGGGCTTCGGTGATCTTAATAAATAAATACTTTAATCTAAAGGCTATAAAATGAATTGTCGAACTAGGATTGATAATCATAACCCCGAAAGACCTAAGTATGATAAGAATTTATATGACTTGTTGTGATAGATCCTAGGTGGATCATTTGTGTGGTTTGAGTCCTTTGTGTTGGAAATCTGGATATCCATAAGTGTTGCAACACGTTGAAGGCTATCCGATGTAACATGCCGGGTGATGATTGAAGACCTTTATTCCGAGTGTTGGGCGGCCTCACTCGAAGATGTTCGATGTAACATTCCGAGCATAGGGTTGGTTGGGCGGCCTCCACCCTTTCCGAACGTTGGGCGGCCTCGTTCGAAGATGTCCGATATAACATTCCGGGCATAGGATTGAGGGCGGCCTCAATCATGAGTGTAGGATCCCGATACTATGTGGACGCGGGCCTCGCTCTTGTGTGTTGACTTATATTTTTGTATATGCTGTGTGCGATAGTATACATTCATTTATGCTATGTGTTAGGCAAACATGTTAGACCTTCAAACCATGCATGTGATTTATATGTCATGCTTTACTACTTTGATATGCATGATGTTGGCCGAGTCTGGCGTATCCACTGAGCTTGTGTGGCTCAGCGTTCGAAATCTGTTTTCGTGCGTAGGTTAGGTGGAGCGGGATTTGTGGAGCACCATCAAGGTTTGGACTTTCAGCATCGACCGTGTTGTCAGAGTACAGATATTAGATATAGTGGGCTTAGTACTATGTTGAACCCTATATGTATTTGTAACTCTGTTATTTTATTTGGGTCGAACGTTTTAAAATAGTTTATAATATATTTTGGAGCTCCGATTTACCTTGAATTATTTTGGGCTTGTTTTTATTTAATTGGACTATGAACTTGGTTTTGGACTTACATGATTTTTATTATTGAGCTTTTAAAATGAAATTTTAAAATATGGGTTTTGGGCCGGAGGCCCATTGTGACATCCGGGTCGGGTGTTACAATGCCGCCACACAATTACCCACTAATTATATGGACAACGGATGACATGGTAAATAGAATTCATATAATTTTTCACATAAATGAGAAGAAACTAATATACCATACCAAGATTTAACATTGAATACACCAATATTGGAGTCTGCTTTTCACTTGATATTGTAATAAGTGATAAACATAGAGCCTATGCTGCTTTTGACATATGTGGTCTGCTAGTTTGGTTTTACCAACCAGTTTTAAGTTACTGTAATTGCATGCACATGCTACCCTATATAATCTGAAAGCTTTGAGATTACTATGACATTCGGTTAACTCTTTGAAAATGGCGTACCCTACGGTAGGAGTGGCAAGACTCGATTTCGTACGAAGAATATTTGAATCGTAATTTTAAACTCAAGTTTACTCAAAAACAATTAAGTAAAGTTTGAGTTCTAAACCAGAAATTTGAATAACTCAAGTTTTAATAATTAATAGATCAATTTTTAAGTTTAAGTCGAGCCTCTCAATTATGATTTATATATATATATATAACATAAGATCAAGTTATACCGTATAAAACTTTTAAATTTTACACGTTTTTAGAATCGTTGGATGACTGAACTGGATGAATCAGGTTAACAGTTAATTCTGTGAAGATTATCACTTGAAAAAAAATTAAGGAGTTAATATGTATCATTCATTTCAGTAATCCAAAGATCCAAAAAAATGTATAAATCTTAAAAGAGTTTTTCCACTGTGTAATACATTACAAATGTTTACATTTAAATTTAATAAGAAACTCAAACTCAACTCAACTCAAAAAATTCAAATATTGTTTTAGTTATAAAAAATGACTCTTCAACTCTATTATCTCCAAAAAATTTGATTCGACTCGATTGAATGTCTACCCCTACTATATAGACGATTATAAGAGTTCAAATTAGTCAAATAATGCCTACTAATAAAATCATTTCGATTAATCAAATATATATTTAAACTTAATCACAGGGCATCTTTGTCGGGTAAACTACAAAGTATATTTGTCGGATGAGTCAAGATGTTCATCTTTGTTCTCTTATATTTCTTTAAGTTATGGATTTTAGACCTACTAGGAACACTCTTTCTTCCCTAGAGTTTTCCCTCCCCTCCCCTTTAAGTAAGATTAAGAGATTAAAATTTGTAAAAAATACACTAAGTAGCAATATGGACATAAATCTTTATCCCTTTTTGATTTTACTTTGTCCGACCCTAAAAAATTAAATCATATGATTTAATCCTAAATTTTAGATCTTAAAACACACTCTCTATACCTAATACTCTAAATACTAACTTTAAATCCTAACTTAAACTCTAAATTTAAAATTCTAATGAAAGAACATAAATTAGGGCACCGGAAAGGAATAATGATTTCTACTCTAACAATATTAACAAGGAAAGAAGGAAAGACTCCGTAACATATTAGGGCACCATAAAGGGTTGGATTTTCAACATTGATTTTCTGTTTAGAGTACAATATTAGATGAATTGGGTCATGTACTTGTAGGACTCTATATGTATTTGTAACTTTTATTTTTAGATTGGATTTAATTCTATTTTTAAACGATTGTAATATTTTGGAGCTCCTTTACTTTTAGAATTATTTTGATTTTATATCGATTTGAATTGGGTGGACTTGTTTTGAATTTTTAATGTGTTAACCGGGCTTTGAAGCGAAATTTTGTAACTCAGGTTTTAGATTGGAGGCCCAATATAATATTCGGATCAAGAGTGTTACATTATAAGATTTTTATCAATTTAGCACTTAATCTTCAAAACTATAAAATATTAAACACTTTTATTAAAAATTATTTGTAAAATGAAAAGGTGAAATTATTTTTAAATTATATTTTAGTCATATTTTTACTATAATTGTTTACCAATTAGGTTCATAATCATTAAAAACGTAAAACATAAAATTTTATTATTTTAAAAAAAATAATTATTCCTGAATTTAGAACTCAAATTTCTTTTTTATTATACCAAAAATAAAATTTTTAAAAAAAATAAAAAAGTGAGTTTTGCATTTTCATGAAAGTACGGGATGCAAAGAAAACATTTTGTATCGAAGAAACTGAAATGAACAAAATATTATAAAAAATGCAAAAACAAGAGGAGATAAAGATTTAATAAGACGAGGAGATATTATGAAATAAATAAGATTAAAGAATTTTTAGTATAATAAATAGATAAAAATCGTTTAGGAGCACGTAATGGACTTTTATAAAATCTATTTTGAATTAATCGATCAATAAATTATCTAAATTATAGATAATATTTTTAATTTTTTATTTTCTTTTGTAATAAGGAAAGAAATTGGAGTTTTATTTTAATAGTTATTTTTTAAAAAAATATATAATAATTTTAGAAAACAAAATTTATTTTATAATTTTTAGTAAAATTTTATTTTGTAATATTTATATTTTTAGTGATTAATAAACAAATTGATACATATTGTACATAAACAATTAAAAAATTATTTGCCAATATTTTTTTGATTTTATGTATTTAACCTATTAAAAGTTAAATTGCTAAAAAATTATAAATGTGGAGGATTAAAAAAAAATTAATTTTGTTTTCATGATAATACATGAGATAAATTGAGAAATAAGGTAAAAAAATAGATAAGGTAATTTTACTAATTCATTAATATGATAATACAGTTTTGAAGTATATCTAAAAATAAATATGATAATGCAATATGATAAATTTAAATTGATTAAATAATTAATTTAACATGTATCATCTGAATATCTTTAATTTTTTTAATATAATTTACTATTAAGAATATGATAATGAAATAATAATTGATCGTATATATTATAGATAAACTAAATTTAGCCAATTTATTAATATGATAAGTGAGAATTGGATTATTCATCCAATTTTACAAATAATTTAAGGATGAAATTAGAATAAAAGTCATATTTTGAGGATAAAAGCATAATGTTTAAAAGTTTGTGGACTAACTTTAAATGATGGTCATTAATTAAGAAAGAAATTAGAATGTTTGAAGTTAGGGATTAATTTAAAATAAAGACCATAATTTAAGGATACGAAGTGCAATTAAGCAAATTCATTAAAACCGAAAGTTATCTATTACAATTGAATCAAAATTCTTAATTTTGAGATTTATTCTTTACTAAAACATACAAATATATTTTTTGTGGTGTTATCATATTTAATATTATTTTTAAAATTAAACTAAAATATTTTTAGACGAGTTAGACCTAGACACTTATTTCGAATAGACTGAGCCTAATTATGATGATCGATACACAAATATCAAATTATCATTAAAATGTATAATAATTGTGTCATAAAACAACATACTATTAAAAAAGTTAATTAAATTTAATTCAAATTGAAAAAAATAAATATTATATATAAAAATATAATATAAATCATGTCAAGAAATTTTCACCCTAAACCTGAAACAAGTTTCATCCCTCAACTGGCTTGATATGTTTCTTTGTCTCCAATGTCTTTGGTTTAAGGTGTAGCCTCCTTTTATTGAGGAAGAAGTTCAGTGTTGGACTGAGAAGTTTTTCTCTATTATTTTTGTGTTTTATATTCTTTGTGGATACATGTTATGATTTTTATTTTTCGTTCGATAAGTGTGGAAAGTATTAAATAAAATATTTTTATTAACTAATAAAAATAAATTATAATATAGATAATCAAAGATTGATCTATAAAGACAAAAAAAAAAATCTAATAATATTATTTTTTTGTTTTAATTTTTGATTTAGACCGCAAAAACATAGTGGTGAGAGTTAAAAAAAAGTAAAAAAAAAAATAAAAATTAAATTAAATTAAATGAATGATGTAAGAGTAATGAAAGATTTCAATTTTATTTGTTTATCTCTTAATTTGGTCAATTATTGAATCTCATTTTTCCTTTTTTATATCAAAATTAAATCGGATTATAATTTTTATTATATCAAATCAAATATTTTAATTTTAAAATCTGAATCAAAATATCAAAAATCTAGTCGACCCCGTCCCTACATCAATAACAACGTTTAATTGTTGTAAAAAATAAATTAGATTTTGTTCAACGCGGAAAACCAGTGGATTTTTACAGATTTTTTTTTAAATTATGGAAAGAACCAACAAAAAAATATATATATATAACGACTTTTTAATAAACAAAACACTAAAACAAATAACTATAAGAATCATTGTAAAAATAATTCGTATATCATAAATGTTGGTAATAAATCTTTAACGTTTGACTTTGAATATTTTATTAACAATAAAAACTGTAGCGATCTAAAATATCTTAATTTATTAGGAAAAATCTATAACGGACGTCGAAAACCACTGAACATCACTGTTGATGAACATTGTTGAACATTATTAAACTAATTAATAAAAATTAAAAAAATTTAGAACTCAACGTATAATTATAAATTATTTAAAATAAATTTTTTATCAAATTATTTTCTATATATATGAACCAAAACTACGTTGTTTTACCCCTTTGGTACTCGAACCGACCTGTAGTCCAAGTCTGGATTCACGCATTAACCCGTCAAAGTGGGAAAATCGTACCAGTGGTCCCTGAACCTTTATATCCTTACGGTTTTAGCTTTCCAGCTTCGGTTCTCTCACGATTTAGTCACTTTTTACAATTTTTGGTTATATACTTTTATATTATTTAATTTTGGCTACTGTTTCGTTTTTTTTATTTATTATTGCTATTAGTATTATAATATATATTAATATTAATGTTAGATATTATATATTATTATTATTTATTTTTATGATATTACTGTTAACGTAATATATATATATATTATTCATTTTATATATTGTTAACGTAATATGTATATCTTATTATTTCTATTATTTTATTATTAATTTTATATATAATATTATTTTTGTTATAAAATTATACGGGATTACGAGTTTTAATTTAAAATCGAATTTATATTTTTGATCATATAAAATATCGTGTAACCGAAAGGTGCCAATTTTGGGCGTTATAGGGGTGCTCACCCTTTCTCACGCGTAACAGACTCTCGGATCCAACTCTGGTTCGTAGACTCAATATTTGGTGTTCTAATCACACCGAAAAAATATTGGTGGCGACTCCCCGAACGAATTCTAGTGGTTACAATGTTTTATCATTAAGCTTGGACTCCACGAGGGACGGCGAGATATACTCGGTGGCAGATGTACATAGAAGATAAGGTAAGCTTGTAATTTTTTAAAGTTTATATATTTATTTTTAAGTTTTTAAAATTATATAAATTAATCTTTAAATTTTTAATATTTATGAGTTGTGTTAATTTTAAATTTTTAAAATTTTATGTACTCATTCTTAATATACTATATTAATTTATTTGATTTACTTAGATCACGTTGTTAAATATATAAAATACTATAGATTTATTTTTGTGTTGCGCGTACGGAACAAAAGATCGACCCATATACACAAAAAAGTTCCCGGGTCAGGTCACACTGGACTAAGATTGATGTTTTGTCCATATCTGCACAGTTGAAACTGAATATCACCACCGTAGCTACATCATCAACCGCTTCAATCACGGGAAAGGTGGAGTCTTTTCTTGTCGGTCATCACTTCGCTAATTTCTGTAAGGTCAAATTATGAAGAAATTATGCTATGTGTCTGGATTATTACGTCAGTCGTGATCCATTCAATAATAATCATCTTTTTTATTAATAATTTTTAATTTATTTTTTTAATCAATGAATCTTCACTCATAATTTTTATGTCATTTTAAAAATATAATTTTTGGAAATTATATTAATTATATGGCTGATTAGTAACGGAATGAGTGATTTTCATTGGCTAAAAAACACAGCTGATGTGGTAGATCGGGTCTATGATATAATCTCTCCAAATTATGCCACTAGAGATTATATTACGTGGAAATTGTTGAATTAATTTTTGTATTTTAATTTAATTGAATTTTAATTTTTATAATAAAGGATGTACGTAAGATTTCATATAAGTAATAAAAATTATTAAAAAAAATTATATTACATATATAAAGTTGTAAAATTAAATTATAAATATAAAATATAAAATTTATCAATCTTAAAATTTTTAAGGGTGTGATTATTTCCGACATCTTTTGTGTTCATCTTTTAAATATGACCAATTTAAGTTTTTTTTAAAAGAATAGAGATTCATTAATTTTACTAAACAATGATATATTCAAAATTATAATGAAAGTTAATAATTTAATAAATAAAATACATAAAAGTTCATACATATATCTGGCAAAAAAATTAACATCAGAATTCAGAAGATCATAAAATGATCAGACATGTAAAAGATAAGAATCTAATTTAAAAGCTTAAAATAAAATAAGGATATAAATATCACCCAAGTTGACATGATAGGTAAAACCATCAACAAATAACATAAAATTGCATATTACAATGAAAAGTACGTTGATAACAAGGATATCACCAAAACTCAAACACGAATAAAAAATAATAGATGTAATTGCGTCATGGTGTTGTTGAATCTAACCCTAATAAAAATCAAATAAAAAATATGATAAAATCATGCCAAATGACAAGAAAAAACATATGAAAAAATAAAAAAAATAAATCACAAAGAAACAATAATTTATTAAAATAAAAAATAAATAAAATAGTAGAATATGATTATCAACGATCAAAATTAAAATCAGTATAAAAACTCCATCATCATTGGTGTAAAAAATAAAAAACAGAATGATGAATGAGGAGAAAGAGGAGAGACGCGCTCTTGTGGTGGGATTCAAATTTTAATCGAGTGTTTACAATAATTATATTATAATTAATTTAGTTTTTAGGATTTAAAAAATACTTTGAAATTATTTTTTTAATATACATATATAATTTATGGTTTATTTTTAAATATAAGGTTATCTCTTTTAATATTGTGTTTTTAAAGTTTAAATCCGTATTCTCACTTCAAAAATATAATGTACTTCATCATTACACTAACCTTCATTTATTAATCCGAAATTGATTTTAATAGTATAAAAACATAATATTTTTTTCCAGTATACTTCAAGCATGATCGCAAAATAATACAACATTTTGATCGATAAAAGAATCATAATTTGTAACATATAGGGGGTGTAAATGAAGAACGAGTTCGACGAGACCGTTCGTATAATATTCGTTTATGTTTGTTTATTAAGTTAAATAAACGAGTATGAACATATATTTTATGTTCGATTAATAAACGAACGAACAAGGACATAAGTGCGTTCGGCTCGTTTATTTTCACGAACAAACTCGTTTATGTCCGTTTATAAGCTCGTCTATATACTCATTTATAAGCTCGTTTATAGGCTTGTTTATGTTCTTTTATATACAAACGCTAAACAAACATGTTCTTGAACACTAAACGAACATGTTCGTAAACGCTAAAGAGACAAGTTGATGAATATATAAAAATGAACTCGTTCGTGAACGCTTAATAAATATGTTCACGAACGTTAAACAAACAACATATAAACGAACACGTTCGTGAACGTTAAACGAACACATTCGTGAACATTAAACGAACCAAACCTGAACACGACAAAAAATAAACGAACTAAGCTTGAACATACCATAAAAAATTTAAACGAACACGAACAGAGTTTGAACACCTTCAAAAATAAATAAACGAACACGGACATACCCTTGTCCGTTCAAGCTTGGTTTGTTTACACCCCTAGTAACATATTGTGAATAAAGTAAAATATAAGAACAAAGTAGGAGTACAAAGATGAGAGACAAAAGAGAGAGAGATTTGTATTATATTATCAAAGTAGGATTGTGTACAATGCTTTCTCTAAAACTCTATATTTATAGGCATAAAATGGAAACCCTAATTCCAATGGGTATTAAACCTAATAATAAAGCCCACTCAAGTTTAACTTAATACATGGATATCCACCATAAATAAATATATACATAACACTCCCCCTTGGATATCCATGAAGATAATACGCCTCGTTAAAACCTTACTAAGATAAAAACCCTATGAGAAAAAAATCTTAGTGAATGAAAAAGAGTACAGACATCTTTGATACGCATAACATGTTGCCTCATTAAAAACCTAACCAGGAAAATCTATTGGGACAAAACCTCGGTTAAGGGAAAAAGAGTGCAACGCGTATTTACTCTTCCTCATGAAAATATCACATAAGATATTTGAATCTTCATAATTCAATATTGAATACAATCTTTAAATGTTGAAGTAGATTATGCACTAGTGGATAAATCTTCCAAATTATCGCTTGAAATAAATCACGGATACTATTCTTATGAAGATCATGAGGGACGAAACTTGAAAGAAATATGTTTCGTTTTATCATATTTGATATATACACCTTGAGATGAATTATCTCTACACAAGATAACTTGCATCTTATCTTGTGAAAGTAATTCACATATCTTCAGGATATGTTTAGCCAAACACATATTTCGGTTTTGCCTCATGCATAACAATTAATTAAAGGTGAGGATCTTGTAGAATTTAAATAATATTTTTAGACCAGTTAAGATACGATGTTTCCAGATCAAATAATGTATATATTGTGCTTTTAGACCAAGAATATCATTATCCTTTTCTTAAGGCAAAAAGAATCCTTTTTTATATTAAGAGACTTAGCAACCATAGGGTTGATCAATGAATATGCGTTATGCATGTAAAGCCTCTTTCAATATTTTTCTGTATGTCGATTGATGCACAAGGATTTAAGGAGATCTCTTCACGAGTCTCAACGATATTCAAATCATCAATATACACAATAATAAAAAAATCCAGAACTAAACCTCTTAATAAAAATGCTCGGGGAAATTAAACAATTCATATAACATTATGCTAATATATGTATTCAATGAGGCGATCATACCAAATACGCCTAAATTTTTTCAATCCATAAAAGATATATTCAATATGTTGAATAATGTTCTCGAGAACTTGAATTAATTGCTTCTGGCAGTCTAAATCCTTTTAGAAACTTCATGTAAATGTTGTTATCAAGAGGCTTACACAAATAAGATGTAACAACATCCATTAGACGAAACTAAGTCATTTCATTTATTGCCAGAGTATCTAAAAGTAATTACATCCACCATCGAGAAATATATTTTCCTGATTCAATTTCATATTTTTGTGAGAATCCTTGTGCAACCAAATGAGCTTATATCTTATGATTTCCCCTTTTGATTTCTCTTTCTGAAAAAGGCTCGTTTATATCCACAAGCTTTACACATTTCAATGTACGGGCTATAGGCCCAAATACTTCTCTTTTTGAAAGAGATTTTAGTTTCGCCTTAATTGTCTCTTTTATGTTGGCCAATCATTTCTTTGTCCAATTGATAATGATTCATGATCCACATCATCAAATACAATCTCTAGAGCTATATTGCATACAAATATATTAACAAAGTCGATTTAATTTTAGTTAAACATGACATAATCTATTGAGATCTCTTTATTATCAGGTACCTGAGTCATGTCATTGTCTCTGTTGAAGACATTTTAATATCTTCTTGAGATTTTCATAATTAATTTATTCCTCAATCAGACCATCATAAAATATAACTCATTTTCTTTTTGGGGGATTTCTTTATCTTTGGAACTTACTTGTCTACTACGCTTCAAGCGTAAGTTAGACTCATTAACAACTAGAGTTTGTCCTTTCAGGACATCAAATTTAATCGGAACATTCATAGCTGGTATACGTGACTTAGTCACTATTTTAAGATCAGCAAAATCATCTGACAATTGATTTGCTAAATGAATTACCCTTTGAAATTATAGTTCACACTGTTGAATTTGTGGATCAAACAAAAAAATGATAATTCATTCAAACTTATTTCCTTTTCTAGCTATTTTATTTTCTCCCCTAATGTCGGGTAAACTGACTCATTAAAATGATAGTAAATCGAGTTGTAAATAAATTCCCTTATCAAAATCTCAAGATATTTAAATTTGATATATATTCCCAACAAAACTCATCTTTGTGCGTTATGGTGGAACAATTAAAACATATATCGCACATCCAAAAATCTAAAATGAGATATCATCAACATTATCAAGATCATTTATCTTTATAAGATAATCTGGAAAATATGCTCATAATTTTATCAACTGAGCAAATGACCTCGCAAACACCAAGTTGTGGGTTAATAACAAGGATACATATAACCATCTAGTCGATGCATCGATTAAAATCGTAAAATATCTAGATAGATTGTAAGAAAGGTGTATAGGCTCATATATATCATATTGTATCCGTTCCCGAAAATTAATAGATTTACACTCTATATTAACCGTTGATTATTGAATAATCGAATTGCTTTCATAGCCAGTATCACATGAAAATTACCTTGAAGAAAATTTTAGTTCTAAATAAGTGACTACATAAAAGTGTCAACAAATTTTCGTATCATAATTAAACTGGGATTGCCTAACCGATCATGCCAAATAAAATGATCAGTAAACATCTGGTTTACAATAGCATAAGCTTCAATTTGTACTAATTTTTATGTAGTACAATATGTGATGAGTAATCAAAAGTCCTCATTTTTTATATCATTTTCTCACTCGTTTATTGCTAATAAAGACAGATTTAAAGGCAATAATAGATATTTCTGGTTATTTTTCATATTTCAGTATCCGAATACTAATTTTATGAATTTATCTATTATTTGGCATAAAACATATGCGTTTGATAGTTTTCTTTCTTAGACAGAAAACTATATCACAAAAATGGCCAAAGGAAAAAATAGATGTTGAATTGTAGATAAAATACCTGCCACGACATCACTTTGGAGGTCGTCGTAGCAGCGTAAAAGATAACAATTGGTGCTCAACAGAGAGAGAAAAAGATATCGATCTTAACGGAAAAAGAGCAAGAGAAAGAAGAAGCCCAGTTAGGAGGTCAAGCCCATGTCAATGTCAACCGCGGGAAAGAAGAGATATTTTAGGAAATAAGAATAAATTAATACAGTTTAATTATGAATTATATTTCTTTTCCTTTTAGAACTCTTTTCTTGCATGGAAAGCTTAACTTGGGGCTTGACCTATATAAATCATTTATTAGGTTTAGGTTTAGTGTGGAGTCGAGAAGGATTCTCACTTTTATATACCTTTAGCTGCTGACTACACCATGTTCTAAACCTTTCGGAGGTTTAAATTGTTTGTGGAGTAGTTGGGGATGAATGTTATATTATGTTTGATATTTATTAATGCAAAACTTATTTCATAGTTTATTCTCTCTTGGTAATTACTCTTCTTGCATATGAGTTCGAAAGATAAGTATGTAAGAAAAATCCATTTGCCTAGCATCGGGAGATGTAGGTTCACGAAACGAGAGAATACAGTCTTTTCTCATGGGCATTGATTAATCCGGTTGAGAGATTAACTGTCCAGGATTTCAGCGACTAATAAGACGCATGTGTTTGGTTATTGTCCGCCCTTGATTCACGCCAGGAGGTATTATCAAGACGTGGGTTTTAATAGTTCTCTTCGTTTAGGGATAAGTAAGAAGACATACAAGGATGCTCTGTCGAACTATGAAATGTTGAATTGTCAACAAAGAATAACCCCGCCTAGGCAGCTGCAGCGACCTTTTATGCGATCCGCCGAAGCGTCAATTCAACCCCTTGTATTAATAAGTGAATACTTAACACAACTGGATTCTCTTTTAGAAAGCATTCAATTTAGCCTCGCTTCTATTATCTTATTATTTCGTTATTTAATTTTATGTTTTTATACTTTTCTTAGTTATAATTCAATTGACTAATATTCTCAATATATTTCTACAAATATCTTTAAAATCCAATAAGTCTCTTTGCGACTTTGATAAGTATAATACACTATAAATATGAAATAAAGTTCCATTTGTAAATAAAATATTTGCTCGGTTGGAGCCTTATATGATATTAATACTTTCGGATATAGTACTTACATTATCCCCTTGAAATTAAAATGGGAAAATATGTATAATTATGCACCTTTTGCTACATGCTTTATTTCATTCACTTTAGGGAATGAAAAATATGTGCTTTGTACCATTCACTTTGAGAAATGAAAAATATTAAATATAGCACCTTATATCAAATTGTTTATCTATCAAAGATAAACTCTAAAAATCTTTTCCGAAGCTTTGATATTTTATTACTTTGAGATATAGTACTCACATTTTCCCTTGTATTTAAATATGAAAACATTTCTTATGCTTAAGTATAGTATGAGTACTTGCACTGTTTGCTTGGCATAAATAGCCACAATTTATTATAGATTTTATTCCGGAAGTGATAATATTCTTCAAAGGATAAATTAACATAAAACATAAATAATATGTAAAATAAATTAACGATAAATTAACATAAAGCGTAAATAAATAATATGTAAATTAAATATAAATAAATAGTAAATAAAAATAAATTAACAAAATAAATAAAATATCAATATTCCCGAGGTTATAATGGAAATAAAATAAATGGCGAATTATTCTCTTAAAGAATTATGAGAAAATTAACAATATTCAATTGAGTTGGATCAACAACGCCATAATTATTTTTGCCATGAAGAAAATCTGTTTATATTTTCTTTTATTTATCATTCACGATTATGAATAAATTCCATAATACTTTGGCGTTTGACAAGTACGAGATCAATGATTTGTACCATCACATTGATAACATAAATATTTTGATATGATCTTTATCATTCTTGTCATCTTTATAATTCCACTTTTGGTGGATATAATAAGCATTCTCAAAAGAATCATCTTATCCATGATTATTTTATGACCTCAGTCGCAACCAAAAATACTAATGTGGATTTTATTCATTCCGCTATAAAATATCACATTCACCTCAGGGAATGGAGCGAAGACCAATAGGTATTTAAACCTTTTCATGATATTGTGTTTGGAAGACAACATTAATGTGTGAAAAGTTAAGTATGTTTTTCTAACATATCCTCATTAGTGATACTCTGAAACATAATTAAGTTTTATTCACTAACCATATAGTGAATTATCACGTTTGCATTCACTTCAAGGAATGAAACAAATTTAATAATAACATGGAATAAACATCATGCTTGCATTCAATTTAGGTAATGACATAAATCCAATAATTGCATTGAATAATCATCATACATGCATTCTTTTCAGTGAATGTCTCCCATAAAAGTTCTTGGACAGTCCACAAGTTCTTTTCAATAATTGTAACTTGAATTGGGAGAAGTCTATAGTCGAGTTTTTCGACATAAAAATAATATTGCTTTCAAAAAATATAAACTTTATAACATTCAAACTATTAAATAGTAATTGATCAATCAATATATATACAATACATACAAGGAATAAAAATTTAATCCTTATACGCACCGTTGTTAAACCAATCCACAAGGTCCTTTAAAAAGAACCTCCTTTGAGACCAGTAGCCTCGCAGAACGTGGTGTCCAGCCAATATACTCGAATTAAACCAATATAGCAAAGAATATATTAATTAATTAAAGGTTTAAGATTTGTTCTAATATCATGTAATACTTAGAACATGATTAAAACATAAGCTTTCATCCTCATAATAAAATAAACAAATATTGATTATAAATAAAGACAAAAAAAATCTCAAATTAAATAAGTAAAACATATTGAATTTTCTATTAATTTGAATATATGGTAGATTTAGTTATCAATATCTTGTTAAATTTTTTTCAGAAATTGTTGACAAGAACCATAATAATTGAGCCACTTTATCGCTACATAAACACCAAACAATAAAAGATTTTTAATAAATTAAAAATCAAATCAAAGATCAAGAGAGAAAAATAACTGATAATTAAAATATAATTGAGGGAGAAGAATTTATCTTTGATTTATGCTAGTAACAGATTCTTTTCAATAACTCCTTCAAGATTCGAACAATAAAAACCTCTGTTGGTTAGAGTCTCGTGATGATAACGTATTATGAATAAAGTAAAATATAAGAACAAAGTAGGAGAACAAAGATGAGAGACAAAAGAGAGAGATTTGTATTATATTCTCAAAGTAGGATTGTATACAATATTTTCTCCAAAATTCTATATTTATAGACATAAGATGAAAACCCTAATTCCAATAGGTATTAAACCTTAATAATAAAGCTCACTAAAGTTTAACTTAATATATGAATATCCACCATAAATAAATATATTCATAACATAACAATACTTTTAGAAAATATTGTATGAATTATCTTATTTCAGTGATTAAAAGAACGATTATTATTCTTGGAAGTCTCAGATTCAAATATCATTAATGCTAGCACAATGATTGAGCGTCCAATTCCCAATTGAGAGTATACTCTAAAATAGGTATTACTGTAACTACTAAGGATGTTCATTATCGGATAACGGATCGAATCTAATCGAATTTTTTTTGATATTCGGGTTTTCAGACTGATAATATAGTAACCCGTATCCGATCCGAAAAAATGGATATTCGCATATTCGGATATCGTATACCCGGATCAGATATTCGAATATTGAATTATCCAAAAATATAATTTGATTAAACTATTTTTTTGAATTTGAAGGTTGTATTTATAAAAATTTTAGACTTTCGAATATAATAAACAATAAATTACTAAATACAACAAGAATAATATTTATAAAAGTTTCAATTTTTAAAATTTTTGAAAATAAAAAGCACTAAATTGTTAAATATAACGAAATTAATATTAATAAATTTTTGGATTTTCGGATAATCTGAAACTTGAAATATTGTGATCTATATCCAATCCGGAAAATTTAAAATCGAATCAGATATCCAATCCAAAAATAAAAATCAGATCAGATATTCGTATTTTTAGATCGAAATAATGAATAATTGGATCAGATCGACTGGATCGTATATTTTTGAACACCCCTAGAAACTATTATAATCAATTAAAAATATTTTAAAAAACACTAATTGCCAAAAAATTGTATCATGGGTCAGTCCCACCACATGTCCATGAGATCAATTACTAAAAACTACCCACTTCAGTAATTTTGCCATGTCATATTTTTTTCCCAAGTGAATCTTCACTTGAAAAATTAAAAATTATTAAGGTGGGTAATTTTTAGTGGTTGGTCCCATAAATGACGTGGTAGGACTGACCCATGATATAATTTCTCTTAATTGCCTTATTTGTTGTTTGATTTTAATATTTAATTGTAAATGTTTTAAAATATTATTAGTCACACGTAGGATAGCGATTGACACTAATTTAGTTGAATAAAAACTAGAAGAAAACACGTGATTGGTGCGTACTTGCAAGTTGCAACAAGCTTATCCTTGTCCATACTGTAGGCTACCCATTTGTTTTGGGTCCTACTTTAGGGATAAATTATATCATAGGTCAGTCTTACTATGTCATTAATAGGACCAACCAATAAAAACTGTTCACCTCATTATTTTTTAATTTTTCAAGTGAAGATTCACTTGGAAAAAAATTATGAAATGGAAAAACTGATGAAGTGGACAGTTTTTATTGGTAAATCCCATGGACAGGTGGTGAAACAATATAATTTTTTCACTTTAGGACAAGAAAGAAAACCGACTTCAGTCATGCTTTGACCGCTCGGTTGGCGCCGAGTCTTGGTGCTTATCGTTTAGCTACAACCACCCGACTCAATTATTGCCTTATAATTTCTTTCTCCAATTATTTAGTAAAAGTTGAACCTTTTATTTATTTTAGATTTAGAGGGCAAACGTAACCATTGAGTGGTTGATATGAGCCAAAGAACATGTAATTATTAAGTCATCTAGAGATTCAAATACACATGTGCGTACGCCTTTGTCCTATATGCATCCCTTCATTTTAATATATTTATATTCATTAAGTAAAAAACTACAACATCTACAAAATCTACTCAAATATGCCCATCGACCCCATGTTTGCTTGCTCTTTATGCAAAAAAAAAAAATGAATTAATAACTTTTTAACACAATTTTTATACCCTTTATGATGCCTTACATGCACTAATTTTATACCGTTTTAAAGATATATTTTTTTATTACGACGTAAAAGTTAAAATTTGATAAAAATTATCCCCAACCCACAAAATCTACTCAAATATGTCTATCAACTCATATTTGCTTGTTCTTCGTACAAAAAAAATCTAGATAACTTTTTTAACGTGATTTTTACACTCTTTAGACGTCTTAATTATATATATCAAGAATATATCATTATAAAGAGATATTTTATACTACGCCGTAAATTCTTTTTTAAAAAAATCTCACAATATCTCGCAAAATCACCAAAAATATGCCTATTGAAGACTATTTTGACAACATGAATACAAATCAATTTCTCGTCGTTACATTCAAATTAATCTCCGCAAATTGCAATTCCCATACAATGAGTGATAAATTTGTGTAGTTACAAATCAATTTCTCGTGACTTGCATCCTCCAAGAACAAATTAAAAGCAAATAAAAAATAAAGAATAATGCGAGTCATTTTTACGTAGATCAAATAAAGAATAGTTTTTTAAATAGTTATATTTAGATGTATTTTTTTTAAGAAATGGCTTAAATATAGCATTTAAATTTTTTTCTTAAATATGATACAAGTTATTTTATTTTCCAAAACATTACAATATAAATAAAGTCAGATATATTAGAATTCGACAATGAATAATAACTGGATTAAAAAATGAAAACATTATGACATTCTTATTCTCGACTTTAATATATATATTGAAATTTTTTACTATTCAAATTCAGAACCTTCTACTCCTGTTTGTAATTTTTTAATTTAAAATAAAGTAAATTATTATTTAAAGTTGGATTGTAATAGATCCAAGTTTAATATACTGTTTAAAGTATAATATTTTTAAGAATAAAATAATTTATATCTTATTTTAAGGAAAAAACTTAAACAATAATATTTAAATAATTTTTTTATATATTTTTCTAAATTATCATATAAAAATAATATTCACACACAGAAGATCATTTACTCCATTTTCCTGCCAAAATTTCATGGTGAGTCAATTTTTCTTCCTGAATGAGTGACAGGTGATGATAATTTCAGCACAGCACAGAAGCAATGAGGTCATAGATTCACCAAACTTTGGCACTTTCCCACCTTTCCAGGAGAAACAAGCAAATCCTTGGACAGAAATACTTAAATCACAGTAATATTTTATGATACAATTCGATCACATTTCATTTATTTATTTTTAATTATTTGATTTTCTTTTCTTAAAAAAATATATTTTTAATTATATTATTGTATATTAAAATAAAAAAACTAAAATAAGTTATAATCTATTGTTGCCACAAATATTATATTAAATGATTAACAAACCTCACAACTACAAATAGCATGTAGGCGGTAGGGTGATTCTATGCCCATAACTTTTTAAAATTCATATATTCACTTTTAATTTTTTAAAATTTTATAAATTAGTTTTTAAATTTTTAAATATTTATAAGTTGTGTTTACTTTAAAATTTTAAAATTTTACGTACTTACCCTCAAATATTTTTCTAAATCAGCCACCGTATATATATTTATTAATATATTTGATTGAGAAGATAGAAAATAGAAAGGAAGATAATTTTTTTTCTTTATTGTTTGGTATAACAAAAAAGTGAGAAAATAAAATCAAGTTTTGAAAAGATTTAACTATAAAATAAATATTTAAATTATATTTTTAATAGGTATTTAAAATTTTATTTTTGTTAAAATATTTATAAAGTAGCATTTCAATTAATATTAAAAAAGACAAAAATTAAACATTAGACCCATTTTTAATCGAAAATATTTTTGGCTCGTATTTTAAACAAAAACATAACTTTAAAGAAATATGTTAATTAAAAATATTTTTAGACAGCTATTGAAAAATAGCTTGATACTTATTTTTTAGTTAAGCCCTTGAAAACTATAATTTATTTTAATTTTTTAAATTTTGTATAATATTTTAATTATTTTTACTCAATTTAGTTCTTTAATTTAAATTTAATCTAAAATTGACTTATTTTTTATTCTATAATTCATTATTATTTTTTAATATAATTTTATTTTTTAATTGAATCCCTAAATTTTTATTTAATTCAAAATTGTCCTATCTGTATTTCTATTTTTACTAATTAATTTTAATATTTTTAATATGTTTTACTTTTTTTTAGTTTAGCCCATAAAGTTTTTAATTTTCAGTTTATTTCAATTATAAGAAAATAGAAAAAAAATATGGGCCAATTTTGAATTAGAAATTTTTTAGATATTAAATAAAAATAAAACTATATTGAAAATATTAGCTTAAAATTATAAAAAATAAAAATAAATATGGATTAATTTTGATTTTATAAAATTTTATGAACTAAATTAAATACAAATAATCTAAAAATATTAAAATAAAAATAAATTATAGTTTCTAAAGTTTAATTTTCTTTCCTCTCATTTTTTAGTGTACCAATTACCAAACAATAGAGAGAAAAAAAATACTTTTCTTCTAATTTTTTATCTCCTCAACCAAACACACCAATAGAAAGAAAAAAAATATTTTCCATCAATTCTATTTTCCTTTCCTTTCCTTTCCTTTCCTTTCAACCAAGCAAAGTCTAAGGGTGTGATAGAAAAAACAAGCAAACACTGAGGGCTTTCTGCTATTATTACTTTTTTACCTCTTGATTTTAATTATTTTTATTTTGAATGTAATTCGCTTTATAGTATTTTTTATGTAAAACAATGTTAGTCGGTTAGTTAGTTATAAACACACGAGTTTAAAATTAATAAATATATTAAATTTTCTTTGAAACAAATGACTTAGATTAACAGTCGATTATGTGAAGACTATCATTTAGAAAAAGTAAAGAGTTAATCTGAGTCATCTATTTTATTCATCTAACAATCCAAAAAACGTGTGAAAGTTAAAGAGTTTGTGTAACTTGTTCCTATTTTTTCAATAATAGGATCAATTTACACAATATAAAACTTTTTTTAAATCATTACATGATTAAAACAAATAACTCAAATTAATAATCGATTACGTAAAGATTAATCGATATTTTTTATTCATTTGACCATCTAGAAGGGCTTTTCAAAAAATAGAAATTAAGGGTTTAAATTCTCAAAAGCAAACTTTAAGGTTAAAAATGGATTGAGGACCACTTTTGTCATTATACCAAAAATATATTAACAAAGGAAAGGCCTGGCGACCTTGGGGTAAGCAACCCTTAGTTGTGTTATCAGTTTCCAAGGAAATTAGTACTTCTATTCATGAAAGTGTGAAAACAAAAAGGAAAAAGAAGGCTCGAGCTAGAGTGAAAGAGAAGGGAAGATAGAAGAATCTAATCCAGAAGGAAGCATCAAACAGCTAGGAAAAGGCGTTTAATCCTCCCCTCCGGAAACAGTAAGAAAAACTTCAAGTTTCAACCACAAACCACAGCAATATCCTCGTGAAAGAGAGAGAAAGACTGGTCTCCTGCGTGTCTTCTCTTTGAAACTTTGCTCATCTGCCTCTGTTTCTCCCTTTAATGCAACCCTTCTCTTCTTCTTCACTGAGGACTTGAAAACAAAAGAAAAAAGCAAAGGTGTTTGAAAGAGAAAGATGACGGGGGGATCTGGGAGATTGCCATCATGGAAAGAGAGGGAGAACAACAAGAGAAGGGAACGGAGGAGAAGAGCCATAGCTGCAAAGATATACACTGGTCTTCGAGCTCAAGGCAACTATAAGCTTCCTAAACATTGCGACAACAACGAGGTCTTGAAAGCTCTTTGTGCTGAGGCTGGTTGGATCGTTGAAGAAGACGGTACCACTTATCGTAAGGTTTGCTTTCTTTTTCCTTGTGAAATTTCTGGGGTTTCTTCGTTTTATTATACTAGATCTATACATGAATGGGTTGTTTCGGTGTTAATTTAGATTCTTGATGACTGTTCTGAATTGGGTTTTGGTTGATCTTCTGATGTTTTATGTTTTGAAAATCTGGGTCTTTTACTTTGGGTTGATCTGGGTTGAAGAAGGGAAGAATTACATAAAAGTTTCATCTTTTCACTAATCTGGCTGACGTAATATTCTTTGATAGTCACAGATCTTGATTGTTCAAGAGAATATAGTAAAACAAAAAGGTTGGATCCTTTTTGTTTTTGCCTGATTCCTTGTTGTAATGGCTTTGATGCAGGGATGCAAGCCACCTCCATCTGAGTTTGCAGGGACACCGGCAAACATCAGTGCATGTTCATCTCTTCAACCAAGCCCACAGTCCTCATCCTTCCCAAGTCCCGTTCCTTCATACCATGCAAGCCCTTCATCATCCTTGTGTCCTAGCCCGACTCGATTAGATTCGAATCCCTCAAGCTACCTTCTTCCGTTCCTCCGCAACATTGCTGCCATCCCTAATAATCTCCCTCCTCTTAGGATATCCAATAGTGCTCCTGTAACCCCACCTCTTTCATCCCCCACTTCAAGAGGATCTAAGCCCAAACCTGACTGGGAATCACTTTCAAATGGCTCTCTGAACTCTAATCGTCACCCTCTTTTCGCTATATCGGCCCCATCTAGCCCCACAAGGCGGCAGCACCACGCACCAGCCACCATACCAGAATGTGATGAATCCGATGCCTCAACTGTGGACTCTGGTCGCTGGATGAGTTTTCAGACAATGGCATCATCTGCAGCAGCCCCTCCTTCACCTACTTTTAACCTTGTGAAGAGGGTTATACAACAGAATCCTCCCCAAGATGGTGTCACTAGACATGGAGGGGTCACCTGGGGGACAGTTACAGAGATGGGAAGAGGCTCAGAGTTCGAGTTCGAGAATGGTAGAGTAAAAGCTTGGGAAGGTGAACGAATACACGAAATTGGTGTCGATGATCTGGAACTTACACTAGGAACTAGCAAGACTTGTGCATAAAGCCTTTGCTGCAAGAAATTGAACATTCCCCAGCATTGCTGCATTATCATTCGCCATATTCAATGTGAGTTCCTGCATTGCTCGGAGACCATCATTCCATCATATCCCTACATTTGTTAGCTGAAGGAACTCAAGGCTACTATCACGATCCGTTGCCGTCGAAGGAGCTTAACACGGCTCGGAAGACATTAGAAGTTCAATCTACAAGTGGCATGAAGGGAAAACTGAAGTGATTATATCAAAAATTGTTAATGTTTATGTTTGCAGTTTTCTTATACTTCCTTTAACTTATGCTTTGATAGGATTCCAATAGAGGGATTGTGTTCCTTTTTTTAGTTTGTGGAGAACCATAAGTACTATTTATCTATCATTTGAAGAGAATTATTCAATATTTATGTAAAGTTGGAATTTGAATAATTACAATGAGAATGAAATAAGTTGGTTTTAAAAAATATTTTCTAATATATATTTTTTAAAACTTGATTAAAATTAATTAACTATTAAATTAGATACCGATAATTATAAAATCTTAATCTATAAAAACATATTTACACTTTTATTATTCTACGGTATCATTTAATATTTTTAATAAAATAAAAATGATTATAAGGTAAGATTTGTTTATGCATGTTCTTAATCCTTTAAATTTGATAATGTAACAAAACTTATTTAACCAGAATCTTTTAGGGACGTTTGGTTCATGAAAAATTCTTACAAGGGCTAATAATATTTTTTGGAATCTTATTTTTATGTTTAATTTGTTCATATCCTTATGTTTGGTTTGTTCTTACTCCCACCAATTCGGAAAAAATTATTAAATTACCAACGGTACCATTTTCTTGTCAACATTCTGAAAATGTGATTCCCACTCTTTCTTTAGGTATTTGTAAATTTTGGTCACTTTAGATAAATTTACCCTTAAAGCAATGTGTTTCTTTAATTTGAATAATTATCTAAATGGCATAACTTTATTAAATAATTCTATTTTATATTAATTTAATATTTAAATAGTTTTACACATTTAAAAATATTTTAATATTTAAATAAAAAATATAACTATAAAATATTTGATCTAATATCTAAATAAAAGCATTAAATTAGCATTATCAAGGACGGAGTCAAATTTTGAAGTTGAGGGGGCAAAATATAAATATTTAGAAGTAAAGGGGGCAAAATCATAAAAAAAACAATTTTAAAAAAATTTAAATAAAAGAATAAAAATGAAAAAAAATCTAAACATTGGTACGTTGCTTTTATACAATGATATTTCTTACTCATAAAAAATTAATTCAAGTTTAAGCTTCATATTTAATGCGAGATTCAAATTTATAAAAATAAAACTAGTATAATTCATTCAAGTTTATTTGAATTTTGTTTGACGGTAAATGAGTTAAAACACAAAATTATAAAATTAACTTATTTTTGGGTTAAAAAAATGGTTACATACACTTGTTAGAAAAATTAGTCATTATTAATAACATTTATTTAACAAAAAAAATATAATCTTAAGACGAATTTCTAGTCGTAAACTATTTTTCTAGTGATTTATATAATTATTTTAATCATTAAAAAATCAATTAAATTTCTTATTATATACTATGATAAAGGTAAATATAATATATGTATTTGTAATAATTTGTTAAATATTATTTAAGATACTAATTACATTTTTAATATGTTGAATATAATATTTTTTAAAAAAATTAGTTGTTATAACAAAAATATTTGTATGATTTTTAATATAAATATTTTTAATTTAATATTAGAAGTTTAAACGATTAGGAAAATAAACTTAACTCAGAAATAAGTACATAAATTATGCACTTTTTTTGAAATAGGTGCCTAATGTTTTTTTTCTAAAATAACTGCCTAAACTATACATTTATTGTAAAATAGGTGTCTAATATTTTTTGGTTGAAATAGGTGCCTAAAGTTTTATTTCATTAATGTTTTAAGTTAATACTGTTAAAAATTTGTTTAACTCATAAGTACTTAAACTATACATTTTTTTCAGATATGTGCTTAATATTTTTTTTCCTGAAATAAGTGTTTAAAGTTTTATTTCGTTAATGTTTTAAGTTAACACTGTTAAAAAATTAAATTATTAAAAAAATTATACATTAATAAGAAATTAAATTATATTAATGAGTTCTTACATTTTTTGTATTTCTAAAACGTTTTGTATTTCTCGAAAATTAAAAAATTAACTTCTGTCGGTAAAAAATTAAATTGTAATAATGATTTTTAACTTTTTATTTAAAGTTTTATTTTTTATTATTAATTTATCTATAAAAATAAAAAAATCTGTATTTTTCCTTTCTTATATAAAATAATACGATTTAAAGTTAAAAATTATTTTTTCAATATTATCTTTTAAAATAAAAATAGAAGCCATATGTCAATTTATTATTGGTTGATAAATTTTTTTAATAATGTTATCTTAAAATACTAACGAAATAAAATTTTAGGCATTTATTTCAGCAAAAAAAAAAACAACTATCTCAAAAAAATGTATAGTTTAAACACCTATTTATGAGTTAAATATTTTTTAACGGTATTACCTAAAAACTAACAAAATAAAATTTTAAGCGCATATTTCAGCCAAAAAAACATTAGACACTTATTTCAGAAAAATGTATAGTTTAACACTTATTTCAACCAAAAAATATTAGGCACCTGTTTCAAAAAAAAAGTGTTTAGTTTAGGCACCTATTTTTGAGTTAAACTAAAAAAATATTCATAAGGATAATCTAGTAAAATTTACTTTCAAGTAATCTTATATTCAATCAACCAAACATTGTCATCTTTCATTTCTACCAAATAAATCAAATAATGTAAGGTAATATTTTAGTAATATGTAGTAGTGCTACATTTCAAAAACCATATTCTTAAAAATAATTTTACATTCCGTGAACCAAACACATTCTAAGAGTAAATAAAATTTATCTTTTCACCGAAGCCACTTATTTACTTTCTTACTTAATAAATTTTAAAAGTATATGTATGCATGGTAGGTGTCGAATTCACCTAAAATAAATATTTGAGTAATTTTATAAATTTGTAGTGTGATAAGTAAGATCGATCTCGAAAAAATAGTTAAAACGTATAAAATTCACTAACTAATTAAATTTATAAACTAAAACAAAAAAAATAATTAGAGAATCTTATATTGTATGCTTGAGAACAAATCAAAGAAAACAATTATAATTAAGGTTGTGTGAATGTTTTAATGATGTTTAGTTAAGATTGTTCGTGATATTTCAATTCAAGAATTTCTATCATTTAAAAAAAAATCAAGCAGTATAAATTTATCTACGGCTGTTCCTAAAACGCTTATTATTTCATTCATTCCAAATATAATATACATACGAGTTTTAAGTAATTTTAAGAATGAAGACAAATAAATATTTTTCTTTAAACCAAGTATTAAACCAACATAGATCTTCCTCTCAATCCAACATCTCTCTACGCAACCCACATAATATAAAGATAGCATTCTAGATCATCCTCGAGTACAGACATGCCGTAAAAATATGATTTTTAGATTCTTGTTCACCATCATAGAAAATATAATAGTATTCTCATACGTTCTAGTCTATCCTATTGGACAATAGGTGGTTAATCCAAGAAAATAAATAATAAAAAAATAAAATAATATTATTATTTAGCGAACAGAATAAAACACAAACAAAGATATGAAATAAAATAGATAAAATTTTAGATCAAACCCATGCTGAGTTCCCGAACCGTTCTTGCCTTTGCTAGTCTCTAGAATAAAAACCAGGAGAGAAAACGTTTTGAGAGATATGAGATGTGTTTGAGAGATGATATAAAATTGAGGAATCAATCTCATATTTATATTGGAAATTAGGGCAACAGTGAGCAATTTGAAATGAATTAAAATTCAAATCTTAAGAGATAATGTTAATTATCTAGAGTTTAAAATTGAATTAAATTCAAATTTAAACTAAAAATAGCCATTATATCTTTCCACTATCTAAAAATATCCTGAGTTGTTATAACTAAAAACAAACTCTTTTTGGATATTTAAAAAAATAAAATAAAATAAGAAAAATTATTCACAACGGGTAAAATATCCGCAAGCCCCAAAAGGGGCATGATCGGCCCGGATATTTGCATCGTCCATATCGTGCACCCAAACCCAAGTGTTAAGTCATTCAATGACAACTATGTGGGTAAGTGTATATAAACACTTCTCACTTCATTTATCCCATCAATATGGGATAATGGGGTTTCTCATTCCTTACTTTATTCCAACCTTCTTTCTTTGAGCATTAATTTCTCATTCACCACTCAACAATTTTGAGCATATGAGCTACCGTTGTAAAGATCTCACGGAGTAGAATAGGAATCAAAAATTCCTTATTCTAATCCTCATATTTACACTTCCAAAAAATGCTTCAAAGATGGTCATTTGCTTACTAATTTCCAACAATCCTCCACATGAATGAAAAATATGTTTTTATCAAAACATTTTGGCACAATGTGGTGATAGGCTCTACGACTGATAGATGCATAGTATAGGTAGGTGTCCACCTTTGAACCTTCCCTTGTGAGAGTATATTTATTTTACTAGCTAATCAGTAGACGCAATATCCTTGAACTGTCAGTCGTTGGTATAAACGATGACATACTTCACACACCTATCT
Organism: Abelmoschus esculentus; assembly: GCA_035048815.1. NCBI lineage: Eukaryota > Viridiplantae > Streptophyta > Magnoliopsida > Malvales > Malvaceae > Abelmoschus > Abelmoschus esculentus. The sequence continues at coordinate 13,576,162 of JAUCBN010000036.1, forward strand.
CTCTGACAAGATATACAACTCTCATGGTTATGCCCTTATGGTCGTGGGCATCTCTTGGTTCTGTGAGAGTATAGAAGAACTATGCGCAATAGTCTTCTTAAAGCGACCCTACTTCACTCTAACATAGGTGACTTATGTTGTCCGGCTCACTGAAGCACACAATGGTCATTAAAAGCTTTTGCTTAACCTTTACCAAATTCTTGTCACTGTTCACATCATAAGAATGGACTTGGGGAAGGACCCCTACAGTGACCGCACAAGTCTATGCAATTAGGTTATCCCTTTGAACCTAGTTCTTGGGATCTCAATTTCATGGGCTTAGTCACATTCCTTTAGATGTTTTCTCAAATTGATCTCAATTTAACCCTTAGGTTAGTGGATCCATAATGTTATCCTTTGATTTTATCAAATCAATATCCTTTAAGACATTTTAAAGTTATTTGACTTTTTCCAGAATTGTCTGGATCTCAAACTCAGATTCTATTTTGAATCTGGTTATAAACGTTTGTCTTGAGAAAACACATGACATAACTTATTCATTCGATGTGAACATATTCACTTATATCGAAGAATCTTTATGGAATAATGCTTTACAATCTTGAGTATCTCTGAGATATCTCAAAATTCTCACAATTATTATCCAGGGTTTGACCTTGGATTATTTTGTGAATCTGCTTAAACTGCTCACAGTGAAAGCACTAATTTGTTTAATACAATATACTTAGATTGTATATGACATTTGCATATTCTATTTCAACAAGTATTGGCTCGTATTTGGAGTTCTAGCTATGCCGGAAACATCTTGGCCAATCTTCTATGACTTTTTCAATATGAGACATTCAAGTGATTGTTTGATTTGGATACCCATAATCAAATTTATCAATCTCATATTTTCTATATCAATCTTGAATTGACTAGTCTTTGATTGTACGTCATCAACATAGGACCATATATCCTAGTTTGTTTGATATACCATCATTTGTCACACTTACTTATCATCATGATAATATATTTATTTCAACTGTTTGTTGAACATATGGACTTTTTCCCATATCCATAGTTCATTTTTACGAAACTTGGATCAACTTCTCTAGGAAGTATATTTAAAGAATGAGTCATTCTTTTTCATTATTATATTTTTCTATAAAAATTGAAATTCGTTGCTATGTTTCACATAGCCAATGAGAATACAGTCCACTTATTTCCATTTTCTTTGATAATGGAATATTATCTTAGCGGGACATCCCCATATTTTTATGTAGTTGTAGGAAGGCTTTATTTCCTTCCATAACTCATATGGTGTCTCACACTTAGTTGATAGAATAACTTCCCCATATGTTAGGCACATTTTGAAGATTTAATTCTTTTAGAAGTTATCTTCAAAATTATTGTACCTTTGGATGTTACAACATTACTCATATAGAGTTTCTCCTCAAATTAATCAATTTGGGTTTCAACATCCTTATTATAAGGAATAATTTCCTTATATCAACTTTGCTTTTAAGAAAAATTAAATTGTTCTATCACGAAGATCATAAATTTCCTTCAAATAATTATTCGTCATATCGATTAATATGACAAAAAATTATCATAATATTAATCTCATTTAGAAATATAGTCTAAAGACTTATTCCATATCTCATAAAATTGAAGTATTTTCTCATGAAATTTAGCTTCTTGAGATATACCGCCTACTTTGTGGCTTGAAGTCATTTTTTACTTTCAATATATTTGCTCTAGCAATATTTTTATAGTAATATTTGCTTAGCAAAATATGGTAACCATATTTACCTCATTCTCTCTAGCACTAGGAGAATTTTCTTTTTGATCAAGTTTATCATGATCAAATTTACAACATCTTTGTTGTCACATTTTGAAATTCTTCCTCATGAATTTCATTGATTGTGCAACATAGTCACAATTAAAATATTATAAATTTGTTAAACATCAGAAATTTAGTAAAAGACTAAAAATCAGAAACAATATTATAATTTCAAACTTTTGTCAGAGGATAGGATTTTAGTTTACTAAAATCCTAAAACAAAAGTTCACAAGGTTTTAATTGAAAGAATAATAATAAACAATGCATCATGTAGGTAACTTATGATAAGAGAGGTGGTGCATTAGGCACACTTAAGAACCAAGTCTTTTCAAAGAATCAATCTTAGACATGCACTTTCAAATTTCCTTTCAATAACCTGTTTATGGAAGTTCTTGAAATCATTCAAGTTTGAGTGATCAATAAAGTCACTATCTTTGATTCATTATCATTTAGAATCAATCACTACGAATTTCTTAGCACCAACATCTTCCATTTACGGTTCAATGACTATCATAGTTCTTAAGACAATTTTAAACACTGTGTATTTCATAACATACATCAGAATAGGCTTTAAGAAATTTTAACATAGAAAATAACTTTCTTCTATGCTTTGATTCAAGACCTTGGTCTAATCAATGTTGTAGAATTAGTAATCAATGTTACTTCTACTAACAAATTCTGTTAAAACAGATTTGTTCACTTTGTTTACAAAAGAGATTAAGTAAATCCGTTAGGCAAGAATTAAATTCCTGAAAACATATTTATTTATTGTATCTCAATTTCTAACTTTCATATAAAATAAATTCACTGATTTATTTCCAATTTAGAATCATGAAAGATTCCCAAATAAATTTAATAATAAGATTTTCCGGAAAATAAATTTGTGATTTATTTTCCTTTCAAAAATAGAATCATCGCAAGATTCTATCAAAGAAATAAAAAGTTGGGATTAATCACATTAAAACCCAAACATATATCAAAGCAACTTAATTCTTCAAAAAGAATTAGTCTTTTATTTTAAATTTTTTTATTGTTGTTTGAAAGATCAAGTAAATCCGTTAAAACAGTAGAAAATAATTCCCAAAACAAATTATTTACGAGATCTTTATTTTCAAAACAATCCACATTCTTTGTGTTTACACTTTATAAAGGAAAATTATTAATTAAAAAATAATTCAAAGTGTTTCAAACACAAATAATAATTATCTCAATAATTATTATTTCACATAAAATGATATTTCTTTTTATGTCATATTCAACAATAAGGTCAATATTAATTTTGAAATAAGTAAATTTCCTTAAACATAATAATATCAAAATATTATTATCGAATTAATATCATAATTTATGATATTAAAATTATCATAATACATGCACACATGTATTTAAATCATTAAGGAATATTACCTTAATTCGCATATATGGTATGATCACAAAAATACCATAACACTTATTTAAGGAATCCACGATTACCTTAAATTTAAATATATGGTTTTAATATTACCATATTTTATATCAAATAAACAATTTAATCATATATTGAATAAATGTTTTATTTGATCAGTAGACAATATTGTCTAAACTCAAAACTTTATTTCCATGAATGAGGTTTTATTAATATATGCAATCATGTATTTACATAAGGTAAAAATTAAATTTATCATATCCATTGTTTCTCTTTTAATGAAGGAAACAAATCCGGAATTAATTATAATTCCAATAAATCGAAAATTAAATTTTCGTCTATTTGATTTTGGTATTTCAAGAAATCCGTAACATCGGTTACTTTTCATGATAATTTTTAAATCAAACTTATATTTATATTGTAAATAAGGACAACAGTGAGCAATTTGAAATGAATTAAAATTCAAATCTTAAGAGATAAAGGCTAATTATCTAGAGTTTAAAATTGAATTAAATTCAAATTTAAACTAAAAATACCATTATATCTTCCCACTAAAAATATCCTGAGTTGTTATAACTGAAAACAAACTCTTTTTGGATTTAAAAAAAATAAATTAAAGAAAATTATTCACAAGGGGTAAAATATCCGTTAGTCCAAAAAAAGGCTCATCCATCTAGATATTTACATCATCCACATCATGTACCCCAACCCAAGGGTTATGTCAATTAATGATAACTATGTGGGTAAGTGTATATAAACACTTCCCACTTTATTTATCCCATCAATATGGGATAATGAAGTTTTTTATTCCTTAATTTATTTCAATCGTCTTTCTTTGTGCATCAATTTCTCATTCACCAATCAATAATTTTGAGCATATGAGCTACCGTTGTAAAAATCTCACGGAGTAAAATAGGAATCAATAATCCTTTATTCGAATCTTTATCTTTACACTTCTAAAAAATGTTTCAAAGATGGTTATTTGCTTATTATTTTTCTAACATATCCATGATAGGTAAACGATAGAGTATGATTATCAACATCTTTATTGCCTGCTTTGGGATGTGAGATTCAAACCATACAATTTATGTCAAGCCACCTTAGGCCCAGGGTCTCCGAATACTAATCAGATCTGTGCTATTTGTGCATTTCCTGCGGATACCAAGTTTAATTATTGAGATTATATTTTATCTATTTTTTATAGCGTTTATTTACTTAATGTTTTAACCCTCTTAAAGTTGGTGTTTATTGATTAAAATTATTTTCAAATTTTAGCATATAAAATAATATTTTTAATAGTTTATGTCGTCTGATATTATTCAATTTCGACTAGTTTTTTATAAAGAGAAAATAAGAATTGGGAATTACAATCTAGTTTTTAAAGAATCATAATTTTATGAATATCAACATCATTAAGATTGGTTGTTTCTGTTGGATGTTCTGGAAGTACACGTGTAATAGGTTTTGGATGCTTTTTATGTTCAACGAGATGATTTTAGATCTTTGTGAGCGACTTGTGAAATATTTTGTAACGGTTCTCACACTAAGATACATTGAAAAACACGATAAAAATATGAATTTAACCGTAACTTGGTTAGATTAAATTTAACTTGGATGGCACGATTAATTTATCGAATCACAGGCTATAACGAAAGAATTATTCGTGGAAATCAGGGTGAATGGATCTTTTTGTTTTTCTCGTAGTTTAGGAAGTTGTTCAGTTATCATGTTAGAATTTGGGACTGCTCATGATTCTCTTATTTATGCTTGAAAATTTGGAATCGATAGGTTGTGTTGGAAACAAATAGTTGTGAGACTGCGAAAGTGTTACAACGACAATCAGATGCTCTAAGGGGTAGTGCGCTTGTGGATACAATTCATGAGCTTTTGTCTCGATCGTGGTCTGTACAGATTTATCAGATAGGTCGAGAAATAAATATAGTTATAGATAAACTAGCTGTAAAAGGTCGTGAAATTAATGTGAGTGTTATTGAGTATCCTCTCGTCCCTCAAGATCTCGTGAAATTAATTAGTAGAGAGACAGAGTATGGGTGAGTTTAGTTGTTATTTTATTTTATTATGGTGTCATGTGATTGTTTTCGTTTGAAGTGGTTTTTGTAAGATTTTGTATTTCGATATCACTGTAGGTTCTTTTTTCCTCTACCTAGGTTTAGGGAGATTTTAACTAATCCTATCCTCTTTTTAATTAAAAAATATCATTAAGATTGGTAACATTTAAGTTTTGTTTTTAAAAAAAATTATAGCTATGTATTTCTTTCATTTAATCGAAAATAAAAACTTTAAAGCTTTTAAGAAACTCTAATGAAAGAAAATAAAAAAAATAAAAAAATATCGTAATTAAATAAAATTAAAATTTTATTAGGCCACATGTTAATTAAGATTAATTTAAATATTTTTATAATTTTAAATAAATATTTTTAAAATCTTAAAGTTAAATTAAAAAAATAATGTATCATATACGACAATTATTATAGAATTTTCCTTTTATAAAAATTTATATCTGGTGCACAAACAGAATGTCGTGTATAAATTTATACATACGTAATGAAATAGATGCTAACATTGTTTATATTTATTATTACATCACAGTTTTATGATTATACATGACGGGCTCCGGACAAATGCAATAACAACGATGGTATAAGGTATTGAAAAGGGAGAAATCTCAAAATTTTGATAAATTATATTTATTAGATGATATTAATCTTGAAATTTGCTATAAAAATTTTAAAAATAGTCCGACGAGTTAAAATTGTTAAAATATTATAATTATTCCTAAATATAATAATTGATTATAGAATTTTATTGATTATTTCTATTACTATTGATTTTATAGAATTAATAAGGTTCTGGACAGATGCAATAAAAACGATCGCACAAGTACCTTAAAAAGATAATTACTTTCGATGGTCACATTTTTAAAATTAATGAGACTATAAAAAATTGCTTTTAAAAGACACATTATAATAAATTATATAAAACCCAAAATTTTTGAATCACTCCTGATTCACATTAGATATAGCAATATATTTATTCCATTTGTGGCACAAATCTTATTTGTTTATTTTAGAGTAGTTATATTTGTTTGTGTAATTATTTTTACGATATACATTTTTTATATCATTATATAATCATCTAATTGAATAAAGAAAAAAATGGTAATATTTATTAGGTTTATAAAAAATTAAAGATCATATTAAAAAAAATCTTTCACGTCTTTTTCTTTCATGTTTTATTTTTCATATAAATTCTTAGTGGACAAAGTCTTCAAATATATTACTAATAAGGATTAATTCAAGTGGTAAATAGTTTGGTTATGTTTAAGTAGGTTTCGAGTTTGAATTATCATGTATGTAAAAAATTGTTATTGAAAAACTTATTCACTAAAATTAAATATGTGACTCGAATTACTTCAGATTAATCAGTTTGAAACACCAAAAAAGTAAAATAAAAAATATTCTAATATATTTTTTATGTTCGCTTTAGTGTTTTTTCTACTTTACTTATCTTTAATTGATGACCATGATTTTAATTTACATAAACAACTGTGATTAAGGAATGAAATCATACGTAATTGTCAAGAAATAATTGAAAGATTTGATTTTTTTTCGTGATATGAATTTATATGGAAAGTTTAGCATAATAATTAAATATTATAGAATCAAAAATTTATTAACAGAATATTTACATATTTGGGAAAAGTAAACAAACTTTCTTTATGTAAATTAATTGCCATATATGAGCAAAGCTTGATCCTCAAGCAACAACTTACCAAATAAATCACCTAAAAACATGCAAAAATATATTGAACAAAACCAATCATAATCAATTAGCATTAATTCAATTTGAGACTTTCCATGTAATCTGTCATGAAAAGAAACATGTTTAGTGCCATTGTTCTGTCTATAAATTAGTTTAGCTTCCATTAGCACTAAACCAACCAGTAACCAGTCCAACTCTTTTGTCTGCCAGTGATATGCCGAAGGAAGATAAGCCTCATGTTGCTCTGCTAGCCAGCCCTGGCTTGGGGCATCTCATTCCTATCATGGAGCTTGGCAAACGAATGGTCACTCACCATGATTTTCATGTCACTGTCTTTTATATTGCAAGTGATAATGCCTCGACGACATCGCTTCTCAAATTGCCGACACTCGAGAATCTTGACATCGTTGCACTCCCAGTGGTTGATATCTCGGGCATTATCGACCCTAATGCAAATCTAGTTATAAAACTGTTTGTCATCATGCGGGAGTCGTTGCCAAGCCTCCGGTCATCGATTGCCAACATGAAGTTTCGTCCGTCAGCTTTGATTGTGGACTTGTTCGGAGCCGATGCCTTTGATATAGCCAAAGAGTTTGGAATGCTTAGGTACATGTTCAACACCAGTAATGCATATTTCCTTGCCGTCCTATTCCATTCATCGAGAGTTGACGATCAATTCATCTCCGAGCACCATGTGAAAGGCCAAAAGCCATTGGAAGTTCCCGGTTGCAAGTCGCTTTCTTTCAAAGACACCCTTGATTCTTTGCGCGACATCGATCATATTGATCGATTGGAATTCCATGGAGATAAAATATCGACTTCTAATGGGATCTTAATCAATACATGGGAAGATCTTGAGTCCGAAACCATTGAAGCACTTAGAGACGAGAACTACTTGGGGACACTTCTTAATGTTCCAATTTATCCCATCGGTCCACTGGTCAGGCAACATCCAGATCAAGTTTTAGACAAACAAGTGAAACAGTGGCTCGATGATCAACCAATCGAATCGGTCATTTATGTCTCATTTGGCAGCGGGGGAACTCTATCAGCAAAACAACTGACTGAATTGGCTTGGGGTTTAGAGCAAAGCCAGCAAAGGTTTATCTGGGTCGTTCGTCCTCCATCTACTAATAAACTCGGCACCTATTTCACCATAGGTGAAAACAATGAGGATGGAACCCCGGATTACTTGCCCCAAGGCTTTTTTACCAGAACCAAAAACATCGGCTTGATTATCCCAATGTGGGCGCCTCAAGCACAAATCCTGACCCATCCTTCAGTAGGTGGTTTTTTCTCTCATTGCGGATGGAATTCAACTTTAGAGAGCATTGTCAATGGCTTGCCGATGATTGCATGGCCGCTTTACGCAGAGCAGAAAATGAATGCTGCAATGCTGACCGAGGATTTGGGGATTGCTGTTCGACCAGAGGTGTCATCGACCGAGGAGATCGTGGCAAGGGCGGGGATCGAAAAGATGGTGAAGACAATCATGGTGTATAAGGAAGGTGAAGCAATGAAGATCAGAGCCAGGGAATTGAAGAATAGTGCAGAGAAGGCTTTGAACAAGGGCGGTTCCTCTTTCAATTCTCTGTCACGAGTAGCCAAAGATTGCCTTCACCATCTCCTTGCATAATATATGGATGAGACTACTTAATTTAGTGTGTTTGAGCTTTGAATGAAAGAGCTTCCTGCATAGTACTTATGGTTTGAAAATAATAATTTGGAATTTAAGATTATAGTTCAGTGTTGGTAATCAACTTTGAATTTAAAAAAATTGCGTTAACTACGACATAAAAAAAATTATTAGGTGAACCTTGTTTGTTTGGACCATAAATGACGTGATGAACAAGATTTACCTAATAATTTCTCTACGAAATAGGTATCGAATATTGCCGCAATGTAATGGTACTGTTGTTATTTTGAATAGGTTTACGAATTGGATCAAGAGAATAATTTGTTATCAAAAGAAAGATATTATTATTTATTTAAAAAAATACCCACGTCAAGCTATTTTTGGCGGGAACAATTTAAAGATTTTAGGTCCTGTACAATTTATTAAAACATGGTCTTTAAAAGTAATTGTCCATAACCTTCACTAATTTTAAAAATGTGGTTCTTAGTAGCAATTGTTTTTTTTAGGAACTTATGCGATTGTTTCTATTGCGTTTATCTAGAATCCTATTAGTTCTACGAAAACAATAGTAATAAAAATAATCAATACGATTCTATAACAACCGACACATTTAGAAAACAATCATCTAATAAATTTTAAAGTTATATCATTTAATAAATATAATTTATTAAAATTTTAAAATCCTTATTTTTAGAAAATTCTATGCGACTATTTTTATTACACGTGTCTAGAACACCATGGATCTTTGGTGTCATATGCTTGTTGCACTCCTAAACCACATGTTCGGCAATAATCACCCAAACGTGGTCCATAAGGGAACGAACATCATGAACCCGTTTAAATATCCACGAGACACACCTTCATCCTGTTGAATCGGTGAGCTGGCTTGAATGTCAAAGCCAAATTAATGCACCGAAAGCAAATCTAATATTGAAGAAAAATTGAGAAGTGTTGAAAATATGTTATGGAAAAATTAAATTTTAATCCTTAAATTTTAGGGTATTTATAAGTTTAGTCTTTAGAACTTAATTAAAAATAGTAAAAACTTTTATTTGAAATCATCTCAACATACCAATCATCTCCCCTGTTTGTTTCTCTTCTTATACTTATAATATTTGAAAAGTTTTAGGAATTTTATTTGTTTGTTTCATTTTGATATTAAAAAATTGTTATTCGGTGGTAGGGGTGAGTATTCGATCGAGTCGAGTAAAAAAATTTTGAGTTATTTGACTTGACGAGTCAAATTTACAATTCGAATTTTATTTGAATTTTTTCTGATTCGAGTCGAATTTAAGAAATTCGAGTCGTGTCGAATCGAGTCGAGTTTTCGAATTCCTATAAATATTTAATTATAATTATTTATCATATTATAGTATGATTTTATTTCAATTTAAACGACTTCCTCTAATCATATAAGATTTATATCTATATATTTCTTCATATTTTTTCATATGTTGCAATATTTCTTGATATTTTTATGTATAATGTATATATCATAAAAAATTAAGAGACTCATCTCAAACTTAAAAACAAATCCTGTACTTAATAAAAATTTTGAGTTATTCGATTCATTCGAATTTCTATTTTACAACTCAAACTTTATTAGAAACTTTTTTTAGTCGAGTCGGGTTTATGAAATTTCAAGTCGAGTCAAAACGATTTGGGTATTTTTGTCTCGAGTCGAGTCGAATTATTCGATTTTTTTGAGTCGAGTTTTGCACACCCCTATATGGTGGTGCCCGAGGAGTAAACATTTCGTCAAACCTCATAAACTCGGTGTATCCTCTCTATTATTTATTTTTGCTTGTTCATTATTGTTTTTTTTCATCAAATTTTAATATTCTATAGTTTGACGGGCAGATTTTACTATGAAAATTTTTAAAGTTTTGATCTTGACATTTTAACTTAGATTTGAAGCTAAGTTTGTGTAAAAAATAACTTGGTTTCCCCAACCATTAGTGTTAGAGCTTTGATGATGGCTAATCTAGCTGCTCGGCTGCTGCAAAAAATATGGTGTTGTGTAGTGCATGTCTAGAAAAGTTCTAGCTAGGAAAGACTTGGTATTTGTAATAACCCATTTAAATATAACTATAACCCATTTTATTATCATACCAAAATGAACCCATTACAAACCAATAACCCCAGATCCAACAAATAGAATGCAAGCCCAATCCAACGGATATAACCTATAACCCAAATCCGGAAGCCCACAAACCGAGCCCATTTAATCCCACAACCCAATATCCAACATAACAAACCAACCCTAATTATGCTCTAACTAAACCCTAAACAGAAGATAACCAACTCAGCCGCCCCTTCACCTGCCTCGGCCAACTGTCGCGCGTGGCCGCCATGCGCGACTCTTCGATGCGCGCGTGGTGGTCACGCGCCCTCTCATTGGTCCCTCAAACGGCCACCGCCCACGCCTACTACGCCGGACTGCTCCACCGCCCCAGTTTTATCGCGTCTGCAAGAGAAACAAAAAGATTAGATTAAAATCTAATCAAAAGTTCTTTTTATGTATTATATATATATATAAAATCTGGGTATAAAACCCAGATTAAGGGACTTGTACTTGTTTTACGGATGAATGAAAAATCATTAGATTTGAAACCAAAAGAGTGAATACCGAAGCAAAAAATAGCCACCATAACAACCACTATTCGAATATTAATCGGAAGAAAAGAGGGGAGAGATCGGAGCTAAAAACCGAGAGTAAAAGATGTAAATTTTTTTTAAATATTTGAACACTTATCTTTTAGATCTAACATTGTGTGATTATCGTTTCAAAAATTCGACTTCACCACTACGTTCTTTGCACTGAGATCTACCGAAAAAGAGCAAACTTTCGATCCCGGTGACCGGCGACGGCGGCCGGTGTGGTGGCCGGTGGCGGCGCTCCTCTCCGGCGACCATTGAACTCCTAGGGGCAAAGAGCTTTTCTCCAAGCTCATTCCTTTGGTGGGAAGGAAATGAAAGTGAGGAAGATGAGAATCAAGAGAGGAGGCATATATATATAGACCAAAACGATACCGTTTGGGTGTCGGGTCTAATTATCCAAAACGGTACCGTTTCAGCTATCCATTCCCGAATGTCGACCCGACCACCCAACCCGGATCCGTGTTTAACCCGAGAAAAGGAGAAAATCAATCATGAGGTCCTTGCAGTTTTAGCGTTCCCGAGATTTGGCCAACCAGTTTGCGTATCCTTTAATTTTAGTCACTGATTTCACCTATTTACCCTATATTTTTATATTATGATCAATTTAACCCCAGTTTATTTATTTTAATCCCCTAACTTCTATTTTCTTACAGATTAGCCCTCTAATATTATTGTTATTGTTATTATTATGTTTATTTTATTTTATTAGCAACATGTTTACTTATTTTTATTATTTTATTATTATATTATTATAATATAAATATTGTTTACTTATTTATTTTATTACTTTACTATTATTTTGTTAAAATAAATATATAAATAGTATGTTTATAGTATATTATTAAACTTATTATTATTAGTATTATTATGTTTATTTTATTTACTTAGCACCAACTTATTATTATTAGAATGATAAGAGGACCCTCAAAAGATTGGCAGCATGGTACGTTTTAGATGGAGAAATCTTGTAAAAGAGGGGAAAAGACTAGGTGTTCTTAAGATGTGTCGATGCCCAACGAGCTAAAGAGATTCTCGAAGAAGTGCATGAAGATTTATGTGGGACGCATGCCAATGGTTTCGCGATTGCTCGAAAAATTATGAGGTATAAGTATTATTGGCTGACTATGGAAGCAGATTGTATCAACTATGCCAAGAAGTGTCATAGGTTCCAGATATACGTTGATAATATTAATTCTCCCCCGTCACCGTTGCACACTATGAATTCACCGTGGCCCTTTACAATGTGGGGAATGGATTTTATTGGGCAGATTTATCCAACAGCACCCAACGGGCATCGCTTCATCCTGGTGGCAATTGATTACTTCACCAAATGGGTAGAGGTAGCCTCTTATCCCAATATCACAAGAGTGACAGTTTGCAAGTTTATAAAGAAAGAAATCATTTGTCGATACAGTTTACCAGAGAGAATCATCACCGATAATGCTTCTAATCTGAACAATAAAATGATTACAGAAGTGTGTGAGCAATTCAAGATAACACATCACAACTGCACCACTTATCGTCCTAAGATGAATGGGGCAGTGGAATCAGCAAATAAAAACATCAAGAAGATCATAGCGAAGACAACGGAAACTTTCAGAGATTGGTATGAGAACTTACCGTTCGCTTTATTTGCCTATAGAATGTCGATACGTACATCAACAGGGGAAACTCCGTACTCTCTGGTATATGGCACAGAAGCAGTGTTACCCATAAAAGTGGAGATTCCGTCGCTCTGAATTTTGAATGAAGTAAAGTTGGATGAAGCTAAATGGGTACAGACTAGATATGATCAGCTCAAACTCATTGAAGAGAAGAGATTGAGGGCCATCTGTCATGGTCAGATGTACCAGAGAAGGATGATACAGGCCTACAATAAGAAGGTCAAGCCGAGAGAATTTCGAGAGTGAGATCTGGTGCTGAAAAGGATCTTTCCCATACAGAAAGATTTCCGTGAGAAGTGGATGCCAAATTGGGAAGGGCCCTACGTAGTTAAAAAGGCCTTTTCCGGTGGAGCGTTAATCCTAGCAAAAATGAATGGATGCGAACTGAGTAACCCAATAAATCCAGACTCAATTAAAAATTACTACGCTTGAAAAAGAAAAATGAAAAAGTGAAAAAATGAAAATGAAAAAAAGAAGAAAAGAAAAAAAGAAAAAGAAAAAAAAGAAGAAAATAAAAGAAAGTTCAAGAGGAAAACCCGAAAAGGGCTTCTTAAAACCAATAAAGGAATTGAGTTGAAAAACCGTAAAGGGCGGCTCGAATCCACTTTGGGAAGTGGCATCCAATGGGCAAACCCTCTCAGACACAGTGACAGGACCAAGGGCAAGGAAGCTATCGTCAACACGGATCCACATGTCATTCATACAGTGAAATGTTTAAGACTTTGTATCGTTTTTGTCATCTTTTGAAAAATCTCATGTTTGCCATGATATTTTGAATACAATATATTCATATTACAAACATCTTTTACATGAAGTATCATTCATTATTTTTTAGGTTAATCTAGAATTACGACAAACAAAAGATTTCTTGACATTACTTTGTTATAGTTTTAGCCTATAAGGTGCAGGTAATGCAGGAAAAAGAATCAATCCTAAGAAGAATCCCATGCAACAGAAAGCATTCACGCAAAAATTCTGAAATGTCTAAAATTGTAGAGCACACCAGAATGGGGCAACAATAGGCTAACACTACTTGAAGACCAACTCGTCAGTGAAAAGAAAAAAAGAAAAAAGAAGAAAAAGAAAAAAAGAAAAAAAGAAAAGAAAAGAAAAATGAAAAATGAAAAATAAAAAGAAAGGAAAGAAAAAAGAAAAAAAGAAAAAAAAGAAAAAAAGAAAGAAATGAGAAAAATCTCGAAGATGTTTTCAGAAATAAAAGCTCAAGAAGATACCCGGGAACAAGTTGATGTTTGAAGTTTGAACTCTTAATGTAAGATTAGACGATCCTGTTACAAAAAAGGAGATGAAAGATGAAAAAGCGTTACCATCGCCTGATCAAATGCGAGGATCACAGAAGACACCAAGATATTATTCATGCATCATATAGTATAGACATCCATAGGATTAAGTGCATGTTAACCTGCAATGTAGAACATTTTATGGTTTTCTTTTCCACAGGAACACAAGAATCAAAAGAGAGTCAAGAGAAGAAATGTAAAGAGCCTATAGAAGCTGTTGAAATATACATCAAAAAACAAAGCATCGACAAAAGATTTGCATAGAAGAACTCATGATTGCTAAAGTGAGATTACAAGAAGTGCTAGAAAACTCAAGATTCAAGAGGAGAATCAACCAAAAGATTAACACAAGAAGAACCCTTGGAGAAAACAAAAGATTCTATGAGAGCAAGAATCAACAACGAAGAAGTTCTATATAGGAAGAACTATTTGAAAGTCAAAACGCGAAGATTCTATGAGAGCAAGAATCTCCAATGAGAAGTTCTATATAGGAAGAACTCTTAATTTGAAAACTACAAGATAAAGATTCTATGAGAGCAAGAATCTCCAACAAGAAGTTCTATATAGGAAGAAACTTTTAAGATGCGAAAGATTCTATGAGAGTAAGAATCTCTAACAAGAATTTCTACGACAGGAAGAACACTCTAAGACACTAAAGATTTTATATAGGAAGAATTTACAACGAGAAGTTCATTACAGGAAGGACTGAAGGACTCTCGACTCAAGACGCAGAAAGTTCTATATAGGAAGAACTTACGACATCAACATACAAGCATGAAGAGTTCAGAATTTGAAGCTTAAAGATTTTGTTGAAGACGGGTAAGACTCTACAGAGGAAGAATCTGCTTATACAGGCACCCGATAGAAGAACAAGCCAAGAAGAAGTTGCAGGCTTGATGTAACCCCTAAAATTAACCTAATTGCTTAGATTAAAAGTTAGGGTTACGTTACTAAAACTTCATTCACAAGTTAGAGTTTTTATAAATGAAATTAAATATTCAGATAAATTATTAAATAATTAATAATTTAAAATACTGAAAACTTGTCAAACCATTAAATAAAGTTCAACCCAAAAGTTTAATAAACATTATAGTCCAGAAAGTTCAAAATAAAATCCCAAATCCAAAGTTGACTACACAAAAATAAAATATCCGGAATACATAAGATTAATCTAAAAAAACTGTAAAACATACGTAATAGTCTGAAATCAGTAATCTCCAAGTATCATAGTCTAGAGCAAAGTATCTGAACAGAAAACTGTGGGGATGTAAGCTTGGGAGCCTAGTGTGTCTCTAAAGTACAAATAAATGTAACAACAGTACAGTAAAGCATTTCACAGAACAAAATAGCATAAATTCAGAACATAATATCATAATACAAGATAGAACAGAACATGCGATGTAATGTATGTATGATATGAAATGCACCCTAACTCCGAACACCATCAGAAGAGAAGGTTCCCCTGAACCACTCTAACTCCATCACGCCAACAGAAGTGAAGCTCGACCCGAAGGAGGAGTCACTAAACAGAAGTGGATACTCGACCCGTAGGTGGAGCCACTGAACAGAAGTGGACACTCGACCCGTAGGTGGAGTCACTGATCAGAAGTGATACTCACCAATAAGTGATATCACTGAACTTCCCCGTACACATATTCTACCGATGTCATGACATAAATAGATGATTAGGTATGAACAAATATCAGAATCGGAATACATGCCTAAGAGAGAACATGAGGCATGCATAACAGTTCAAAATCAAATATGCAGTTAAATATTTCAGAGCATAATAATTATTCAATTAATTTCAAAAAATAACAGAAGTGATGCAATCAACATGTTATATAAAATTAATAGATTCACAGAAAGTTACACACAAAAATAAACAGAAAATTGTTAGGAGAGACACACCTTAAGCAACTGAAGCTCTAACTCTGATATGGACGTGTCTTGCGTTCCAGTCTAGCTGAAATAGGACCTACGAGGTAACATAATTGTATTACTATTCAGTACTAATACTAAGCCACCATCTAGAACAAAACCTGATTCGAAAGCTCACTCACGTGATGGTCTTGAAGAACATGCTCGATCGGTATGAACAACAGGAGGTAAACCAAAGATTTTAGAAACGTTAACACCTGAACAAAAGAATATTCTAAATTAAATTCTCTATAAACAACTTTCAGACTCTAAGAACAATTCAGATGAAAAACACTAAAAACGAGGCTTTTGGGTTTTAATTTGACAAAACAGATGACGGATTCGGACTCAGAACGTCGAAAAAAGTCAAAGAAAAGGTTGTCTGAAAAAGTCAACTTTTGATCAAAGTCAACTCTGATCAAAGTCAAAGTCATCTGTCCAAGTCAACTTTGACTTGACTGGTCAAAAGTCAAATTTGGTCAACTCAAAAGTAAAAGTCAATTGTCAAAAGTCAACTTTGACTTGACTGGTCAAAAATCAAACGGTTCAAGGTCAAAGTCAAACTTAGTCAATAAGGTCAAATCGGTCAAATCTCGGGTCAAATGGTCAAAGCTGGGTCGATGGGTCAAACTCGGATATGGTCAAAGGTCCGGTCGGGTTGGGTCAATTTAGTCAAAACAGATTAACACCAGTTCAGTTTTCTTTTATTCGGGTCACACAAACAAATATAATCCATTCACAACATGGGCTCACTCAAACATCTACCACAACAACTTAAGCCCAAAACACTATCCTCACTCACAAGCCCACACTTACACACAAACCACACCTAACCACAACACCCATCTACCACACCCATATCAAACCCAAGCCCACATGCCAACTAACACCACCCAACTAGGGTTTCCAGCAACTAAAATTGTTGTAGTGAGAAACCTAGCGGCAGAGACAAGATCGACGGCGGTGGCTCATCGAAAAAGTCGACGGTGGAGAAGTGACTCACTGGCAAGAACAACAACGGCAAGGCTCTCTGGTGATAGTTCCAGTGATAACTCTGGTGACCCAAACAAAGCACAACACTCTACAAAATCGAAACTAAGAACCAACAACAAAATAAACCGAAAATCATTACCATCTTAACCCAACAAAACTCAAACCGAAAAATAAAAACAAAGATCTTACCTTACACCATAAAACGGAGTTATTCACGAGTTGGTTCAGTCATCGGTGGAAAAGTCTAACACCGGTCTTGACTAAATGGTTGAGCAACAAAGACACTTGATCGAAACTGGAAACGCAAAAGAAAAAAGGAAGGGAAAAGTGCAGGGTGCGGCAGTTTCAAAACTGCATTCCAACTTTCACTCCTCTTCGGCAGAAAAGGAGTATCAAAACTTTAAAGAAATGGAATAATTACAAAGATAGCCATTATCTTTTCCTAGGGTTTACGATCCAAGCATAGAACTTTATTAATTAACCAAAATGGTCACTGATATTTACAAAATTTTAGAGTTTCAAAAAATTAGGGATTTCAAAAATAGAATTTTGAATTAGGGCAAAAATCGGGGTGTTACACTTGAAGTCTCAGTTTTGAATAATTTTGTTCTGGAGCAACAAAGAAGATCAAGTGAAGACCAAGAAGTGCCGGCGGTCGACCACAACTTTACCAAGAACCCCTACCTTACCAAGACTAACCTTGAAACCAAACCAACCAGACGAAATGGTTATTTCTTATCTTTGCTTTATTGTCGTTACACAACAATAAGCAAAGAGGGACAACTGTAATAACCCATTTAAATATAACTATAACCCATTTTATTATCATACCAAAATGAACCCATTACAAACCAATAACCCCAGATCCAACAAATAGAATGCAAGCCCAATCCAACGGATATAACCCATAACCCAAACCCGGAAGCCCACAAATCGAGCCCATTTAATCCCACAACCCAATATCAACATAACAAACCAACCCTAACTATGCTCTAACTAAACCCTAAACAGAGGATAACCAACTCAGCCGCCCTTTCACCTGCCTCGGCCAGCTGTCGTGCGTGGCCGCCACGCGCGACTCTTCGATGCGTGCGTGGTGGTCACGCGTCCTCTCATTGGTCCCTCGAACGGCCACCGCCCACGCCTGCCACGCCGGACTGCTCCATCGCCCCGGTCTTATTGCGTCTGCAAGAGAAACAAAAAGATTAGATTAAAATCTAATCAAAAGTTCTTTTTACGTATTTTATATATATAAAATCTGGGTATAAAACCCAGATTAAGGGACTTGTACTTGTTTTACGGATGAATGAAAAATCATTAGATTCGAAACCAAAAGAGTGAATACCGAAGAAAAAAATAGCCACCATAACAACCACT
This sequence comes from Abelmoschus esculentus, assembly GCA_035048815.1. Lineage (NCBI taxonomy): Eukaryota > Viridiplantae > Streptophyta > Magnoliopsida > Malvales > Malvaceae > Abelmoschus > Abelmoschus esculentus. The sequence continues at coordinate 13,594,721 of JAUCBN010000036.1, forward strand.
ATTCGAATATTAATCGGATGAAAAGAGTGGAGAGATCGGAGTCAAAAACCGAGAGTAAAAGAGGTAAAAAAAATTTAAAAATTCGAACACTTATCTTTTAGATCTAGCATTGTGTGATTATCGTTTTAAAAACCCGACTTCACCACTGCGTTCCTTGCACTGAGATCTACCGGAAAAGAGCAAACTTTCGATCCTCGGCGACCGGCAACGGCGATCGGTGTGGTTGCCAGCGGCGACGCTCCTCTCCGGCGACCATTGAACTCCTAGGGGCAGAGAGCTTTCCTCCAAGCTCATTCCTCTGGTGGGAAGGAAATGAAAGTGAGAAAGATGAGCATCAAGAGAGGAGGCATATACATATGGAACAAAACGATACCGTTTTAGTGCCGGCTCTAATGGACCAAAACGGTGCCGTTTCAGCTATTCATGCCCGAATGCCGACCCGACCGCCCGACCCGGATCCGTGTTTAACCCGAGAAAATGGGAAAATCACTCATGTGGTCCCTGTAGTTTCAGCATTCCCGAGATTTGGCCTCTCAATTTGCGTATCCTTTAATTTTAGTCACTCATTTCACCTATTTAGCCCTATATTTTTATGTTATGATCAATTTAACCCCTATTTTTTTATTTTAAACCCCTAACTTCTATTTTCGTACAGATTAGCCCTCTAATATTATTGTTATTATTATTATGTTTATTTTATTTTATTAGCAACATGTTTACTTATTTTTATTACTTTATTATTATATTATTATAATATAAATATTATGTTTACTTATTTGTTTTATTACTTTACTATTATTTTGTTAAAATAAATATATAAATAGTATGCTTATAGTATATTATTATAACTTATTATTATTACTATTATTATGTTTATTTTATTTACTTATTTTATTTTTATTACTTTATTATTATATTGTTATTATAAATATTATATTTATACGTGTTATATATTTTAAGTTTATTATCATTAGCATTATTAGTTATTATTAGTTATTATTAATCTATAACTTATATTAATATTAATATTGTTACTTTACTATTATGGTTATTAGCAGTAGGTTTTTATTGTTGTTTTATTTATGTTTCTTTATTTAGTTTTATTTGTTTTATTATTTTATTATTATTAATATGTTATTTTATTGTTTTATATATATTTCTGTTTCGTATTTTATTAGAATTTATTATCCCTAAGTATTCTATTGGGAGTAAAATCCCGTTCTTCGGGTGCTATCTCTTTTGAATCATCGTAGATATTAGGATACGTATTTAATTTAAAAATTAATTTAATTCGGATTTTACATTTTCTTAAAAATTACGATGCGAACCTTTAGGTACCAATTTTGGGCGTTATGGGGGTGCTAATCCTTCTCCAAACGTAACCAACTCCCGAACTCATCTCTGGTTTTGTTTTCTTGGTGTTCGATCCATCCGTTTTGAACGATTGATGGCAAGTCCAACCTATTAACCGATTTTAAATTAAAATGATATCCAAATAGGAGTGACATACTGTTCTTTAGGTGTCATCTCTCGGAATACCAAATTTTCAAATATTCCTGCGTATTTTTAAATTCAAATAATATTTCAATGGCAGTGGCATCATGTTTTTCAAGTGTCATCTCTTGGGATACCGAATTTTTAAAATCCTACCGAACTTTTAAACCTTTAAACCGTTTTTATATTTTCAAAAAGAAGGGTTGCTACAGTATTTAAGCGATCTATGTGATCTACCTCTCTTTCTTGAGGACTTACTTTGTGCAGTGTTTAAATACCTAATTCGTGCTATTAAATATTGTTCATTTTCATGACAAAAGACAAATCAAATGGTGCATCAAGCTCTTCATATGTATCAATGAGAAGAAGAATATCAAATGCAAACTTCATAGTGGAGTTGTTCGATGGATTCGATATGTGACAATGCAGGATGTTAGACTTTTTATTTTAACAAGGTCTATATATTGCTATTGAGAAAGAAAATTTCACATATATAATAAAAAATATTAGATAACAGCCAATCATATAGTGTGTAATACGATTCGATCTTGTCTTTTCAAGAAACAAAAGTATAGCTGAAAGTTTTTAAAATGTAAAGTTTTTAAAATTATATTCACATGAAGAAAAAATTGTTCAGATTTGATTATCAACTAGACATCAATATGAATAAACATATCATTGTCTTTAATGAGTTAGTGATATATTTATTGGGTATAGATGAAACTTTTAAAGGATAAATATTTGGTTTTAATGTTATTGTCATTTCTTTGAGAAGAATTTGAATACCTTAAAACAATGTTACTTCATAGAAAAGATTTGAATACCTTCAATAAGTAATTGTTGTTTTGTATAGTTACGAGCTCAGAAAAAAAAAAAAAACAAGACAGAGGCAAGTATATTGAAACATTGACCATGATGGTAAAAGATCTTTCAAAAAGTCAAAAGCCAAAGAGAAGAGAAAAATCAAAGTCAAAGTTTAAACTAAAAAAAAAAGAATGTATCTTTTATCATGTGAAAGACCATTAGAAGAAAAATTACCTAAAGCTAAAGAAGACTGTCGTAACCCCTTTTTCAAGCAGTTTGATGATTTTTTCTTTAAAAATCAAAACAACGGAGTCGTCACCAATCTTTTTAAAAATACAAGGTGTGATTGGATCACCTAAAAATGAGTTATTTTAATAAAATTATTTTATTTTTATTAAAACAATAATTTTGGTTTACGAAAATAAAAAAATGGGTTCGGAAGTCGGTTACGCGTGTGGAAGGGTTAGCACCTTCACAACGCCCAAAAATTGGTACCTAGCCGATTACAAAACGTTTTAAAGTTGAAATTTGCAAGTTCGTATAAAATTTAAAATATTGTCTACTTATAAATATAATTTCATTTTAACAGCCTCACTGTCAGGAGAATAAACTTTAATCACTGTCAATATTTCTGGCGCTAACTCGTTACATCCCTTTAGTGGAACACCAAATTAATTAAGTTTCACTTTTTTTTATCAAGAAAATTGAAGAAAATTAGGTGTGTTAAAGCTTTTATTCTAAGTTAGTGATTATTAACCTAAAAAATGTCTAAGTTAATTTTACCTATTGAGGTTAAAGTGAAGTTAAGTGTAGTTTATTAAAGTGAGAAATATTTTTTTAAAAGAAGGCTCTAACTATGACATTTAAGTACCTAACCATAAGACTTTTATTTAAACTAATAAAAGATAACATATATTACAATAGACAGTAAAAAAAACAAATAAATAGAAATATTAAAAAAAGGTAATAAAAGTTAAGTCCAAGATTTTAATTTATTCTTTATTTTTTTATCTTTCTTTTAAAAAACGATTAATAAAAAAAAATGATCTAATTTTAAAAATACTTATTAAAAAAAACATCTATTAGTGGTTATATAAAAAATAGAATTAAAGGTTAAAAATTAAAAAAATAGTAATATTAATAAAATGTTTATTTGGAATAAAGATAAAAAAATGGATTTTAATAAAAGTGATTGAGTCATTTTAAAATATATGGTTACGAAAACTCAATTTTTAAACAACTCAAAACCATTATTTCAACAAAAAAAGATCAAAAATCATCTTCAAAAGTTCTTGATGTTCTTCAAGAATGAAGAACACCGGGAACGAACCACCGTATCGGTCGCCTTCCACCGGCGTCGACCGCCGTTACTGACGCTGAAAATGAAAAAACTTTTTGTTTTAAACTATAAATAAAAAATTTACTTTAAATTGAATAAATAAAAATACTAAAAAATCTGAAAATAAAGATGATATTTAAAACTTTTGAACAAGATAAATTTTATTATTTTTTTATAATATACTTCCAATAATAAATAAATAAAAGCAAATCTAAAATAAAAATAAATAAATAAATAAATAAAAAGGAGATACCTCAAAAAAGCTTCCAAGATCATATTCCAACACAAATCCAAGTACAAATAGAAGTATTCTCTAGAGAATTTTCGAGTGAAATCTCTTGTACAAGTATTGTGCTACTATCGTGGTTGTGGTGTGTGAATTACAAGTAATGGGAGGGTGTTTATATAGTAGTTTTGAATCCATGAATACATGGAATTTCAACCCAAAAAATCTCAAAATTCGGGTAAAAATAATACAAAAAATATTTTGATTTTATTCTCCTCAAAATTTGATCGATTATGCCCACATTTGAGTTGCTTCATTTTCCTTTTGCTTCATTGACAAATAAATGATATGAGAATGATTTTCTTTTGACTTTTCATATCCAATTTGACATCCTTCCTATTTTCTTTTGTTTCTAATTTAGAATTGATTTTGGGTAATTCTTTTCCATAATTTTCTTCAAATTTGACTTGGGTTCAAAAATCAGTGTCAACAAAGACAAAAAAGCTACGATAGATGCATGCGTCGCAGGGCATGATACTATTGGCTCTAAAATTTTATTGGTTGCTTCAATACTATTATTTTGTTTAAATGAATAGATATTGAATTTAGATTATACCTATCACATGTCCCCTATTCAAAAGGAGTTCTTCGGTTTAGTAGAATTAAATAAAGTTGTTTATATAGATAATGACAACGCTTGTAAAATTGTTAAAAAAATTTAAATCTAAAGATTTAGTCATTACAATGAGAGATGGAGTCTTAAAAAGTCATATATAAAATATTGGTCATAATAGAGGGCATTAGAAAAATAACTTATATTACTATCAGTTATTGAAGCAGTAGTAATAGTTTTCGAAGAAGACAAATTGGATTCAACCTTGTTATGAATTATTGAGTTGGGACATATTGGTGTGAAATCCTTGCAAATTAAAGATTATAATTCAAAGGTGCAATGTCTTGCAAGTTAAAGATTTTTGAGCATTGTATTCTAGGAAAATAGAAAAGAGTAAAATTTGGTATTGCTATTCATATTACGAAAGATATTTTAGATTATATTCACTCAAATGTTTGGTCCCTTTTAGGACAACATCGTTGGGAGAACGAAAATTATCATATAATTTTGTTAATGTTTTTTTTAAAGAATTTGAATATATACAATAAAGTCTAAAGGTGATGTGCTTAATTTTTTTCTAAAATAAAAAAATATGATCAAGAACTAAACTGACAAGAAGATCAAATAACTTAGGACAAATAATCAAGAGGAATATAAAAGTGATTCGCTCCTTTACGTTTGTCAAGAGTATGTATTATTTGACACTTCATAATTAGGCATATACCATAGAAGAATAGGGTGACAGCGTATGAATCGAACACTACTTCAGAAAGTTCAATGCATGTTATTCAATATTAGGTTTGACAAATTATTTTGAGCATCATCGATAATTAGAGGGAAAATATCAATGAATGTATGATTTGGAGTACCTACTACCTTAGATTTAAGAGGCGCTAGGCGCTCCAATGCGCTAAAGGTCTCTAAGGCCGAGGCACTAGGCGAAGACGAGGGTTTTTAGTAGGTGAGAAACTATAAATTAATTTTATATTATATTTGAATATTTGAATATTATGATAAAGATAAAATATAATTATACAATAATAATAAAATTAATAAAAATAAAATATTAATAAAAAATAGATTAAAAAATCATTCTTTAATCAATCAATTTTTAACTTTTGGTTTTCATTAATAATAAACTATCAAAGGTATTACAAAATTCATTCTTTATTCAAAACTCATTCTTTAATATAAATTAACCAATATTTTTTAAATTTTGGTTTTCATTAATAATAAATTATAAAAGGTATTACAAAATTTATTCTTTATAAAAAAACTCATTTTTTATTAAAATTAATATTAAATCACTTTTTTAATCTAAATTAAATTTTAATAAAAATAAGTGAATTGTTTTTATAAATAATAATAATAATAAAAAAATTAATTAATATTTTTATCAAGATCTTTAATTTTAAAATAAAAGAATAAAAATATCATAATTTTATAAAATAAAAAATAAGGTTCTTTTTAGCATGGATCCCACAAAAATATTACAATTTTATAAAATTCAAGTAATAAATAATTTTAATCTCTAAATAAAATATATGATGAACATCACAAAAATATTAATTACATATGATTCCTATCATTAAATTCAATCCAACTAGATAAAAATAAATAAAATTTTCATCACGTGCTTTCACCTTTCTTCACCCATCGTCTTCTTCAATATTTTTTCATCTGGTTTCCTCTTCTTCTTTCTAGATCTTGTCCTTTTCGTCTGATATTTTTTCTCAGATCCATTCGCCTGAAGTGCAGCGCTTGCACCTTGTAAAAAGTGAGCACTTCACAGCGTCCATCAATGCTTCTCGTACGTTGCCTCGTTTTTACCAGTGAAGGCTTTTTTTCATGCCGCCTTAGTTCGCCCAACGCCTAAACGTGCCCTAGGCGCGCTTTTTAAAATTAAGCCTAGTACAGATTATTATGGTTCCTTACATATATTTGAATTCACTGTGTATTTCATATGGAGTCAAAGATTGATCATAGAACAAAAAAGGCTCTCTTTATGAGAATAACTCATGGAATAAATGAATTTCGTCTTTGGTGCTTAGAAATAAAAAAAAATATCTATAACAAAGATTTACCTTTAATGAATCTATCATGTTGAATAAGGTAACAAATAGAGATATTTAGACAAATAATACTCCACAAAAGGTGGAACACACTCTAAAATAAATGAGGTTTTAATATACGATGATTAATTCAGCTATTAATATTGTTGAATCTTTAACTCCAATGAAGAAATCAAAAGATAGGCGTGTTCAAACTCAAAAATCATTGAAGACATCAAAATCACTTATAGTTGCAAGGACAATGAGAAAAATTCATAAACTTGTTCAATTTGCAAATACAATGATTTATGTCCTTTTAGTTATCGATGATAACATTCCTATCACTTATCAAGAAGTGATAAGCTAAATCAAGAGTTTGACATTAAAGACTAAGTGAGGTTAAGAAAGTTTTCGACATAAAAATAAATAGAGACAAAAATAAAGATGAGCTTTGCTTGACTCAGAAACAATAGCTGAAATAGGTATTATAATGTTTTAGTATAAATGGAACAAGAAAACATGTAACTACCCGTTTATTTTTCATTTGAAACTTAATTCTTAATTATCTCTTAAAATTGATAAACAGCGAAAATATATAGCAAAAGTTCTATAAACTAATGTAGTAGCGAGCTTGATGTATGCAATAGTGTGTACGCGGCCTGACGTTGCATAAGCAATTGAAATTGTGAGTAGGTACATAAATGATTTAAGAAAAAGATATTAACAAACTGTGAAATGGATTCTACGATATCTTTAACAAATCGTAGATGTTAGTTTAATATTTGAGCAAGATGAAATAAATATTTAGTTTCTGGTTGGATATGTTAATTTTGATTATGTTAGTGGTTTGGATTAGTGTCAATCTATTATTGAGTATTTGTTTACTCTAATAGAAACCATAATTAGTTGGATGTCTATTTTACAACAAACATTGACATTGTCAACCGTAGAGGCATAGTACATGATAGTTGTTGAGGCTATTAAGGAAGCGATTTGACTTGAAGAATACCATACCATATCATGTCAACATAGAAGTGATTCATGGGTCATATAGAATTAGGAACGTACATTTAATGGTGAAGCTGAATCATATAGTATCAGAAAATATACTCTGGTGAAATCATGTCACCTAGCATTAAAAAATAACTCAAACTGAAATTCTTTATTGAGTCCCTTCGAATAAGGCCCAAGTCACATGGCATTGGTAACCTCCATTAAGTAATCTTCTTACTATAGTATTGTAATACGTCATAGGTATTTGGATCTTATCAATCAAAGTGACTCAACCACATAAAAGTGCTTACTTGACATGTAACAATAACGATCCATCAAGTATTCTTATAGTTGCTATTACAAATAAGTTATCCAACATTTATCAAGTTATTATTCAATAAGCCCGTATCCATCAAGTATTCTTTTTTAAATCAATGTGCAAGATTGGGTCATTGTCCTTGAATTTTAGGTATCTCAAACTTTAAAATATATTTTTTAGACAGATTACACAATAGATGTCGATATTCATCCTTGTGTTCCAATACACTACTCTGGGTACTAATACGACTTTTACACTCAAAGAGGTTTAACTAGTAACCTTGTATCGATACACACGTTTGCTATTACAATTTTAATAAATAAGATGACACTAATATGGCTTAGATTTCTATTGATATGTTCTTCAAAACTTGCTTCAATTGACTATTCAATTATACAAGGTGTCGAATCTGGTTTAACTTCTAATGATAAATAAGCCAAGAACTCAAATTCTAGATCTTGTAAATCATCCCTAACACCCTAAAACCTTCATGAAAAATACTAAATCAAACATGCAATTTATAGGTGATTTAAGTGGTTTTCTATATTTTTAAGCTATTTTAACACCAATTTTAAGTTTTACCATTAATACTCATATTCAAGTGATGAGTGTCTAAAAGTCCTCAATTTTCATATCATTTGTCAACTCATTTATTGCTAATAAAGACAGAATTAAATGCAATAATAGATATTTATGATTATTTTCCATATCTCAGCATCCGAATATTATTTTTATGAATTTATCCATTAATTGACATAAAACATATATGTTTGATAGTTTTCTTTCTTAGATATGAAACTAGATCACAGAAAGAGTCAAAGAACAAAATAGATGTTGAATTGCAGATGAAGCATTACCCATGACAGCATTCCGAAGACTGTCACGACAGCATAAAAGACGAAAAGTGATGCTTAACAGGAAGAGGAAAAGATACCGAAAGACAGAGAGTAAAATAAAGAAGACAAAATCAGTTAGGAAGTCGAGCTCAAGCCAAAACGCGGGAAAAGACATTTTAGGAATTAAGATTTATTTAATATAATTTAATTATGAATTAGATTTCTCTTCTGTTTAGAATTCTTTCCTTGCATGGAAAGATCAACTTAAGACTTAGCCTATGTAAGACACTTATTAGGTTTAGGTTTAGGGAGAAGAAGTCGGTTTACACACATAACTTATCCTTAGTCACCGACCACAATATGTTCTAAACTCCATTGGAGGTTTAGATTGTTGTGGAGTAGATGGAGAGGAAGGATACATTGTTATTGATATTTATTAATGCAAAACTTATTTCATAGTTTATTATTTCTTGGTATTTAACTTTTTTGCATATGAGCTTAAGATCATAAGTATGTGAAGAAATATCCATTTGTCTAATATCGGGAGAGTTAGACTCATGAAATGAGAGAATACGGTCCTTGCTCACAGGCATTAACTAATCCCGGTCGAATTTCAGCGACTAACAAGACGCATCTGAGGTTGTGATCTACCCTTGATTAACGCCAGGAGGTATCATCAAGACACAGGGATCTCAACAATTTTTTTCTCATAGGGATAAGGAATCAACATATACGTCTGCTCGAACGAACTATGAAAAGTTGAATTGTTGATAAGGCGTAACCCCGCCTAGGCAGCTGCGGCGATCCTTTGTGCGATCCGTCGAGGCGGCAGTTCAACCTATTGCATTAATAAGTGGATTAACAATATAACTGGATTCTCCTCTACAAAGCATTCAATCTAACCTCATTCTTCTCAATATTATCTTTCTATAATTTAATATAGTTTAGTTAATACAATTAAATCAATCCAATTATTTGTGTTTTTAATTTCTTAAGGGCAGTTATAAGAAGTAGTAGAATCGACTCATTCTTCGTGGGATCGATATCTTAAATATTACAATTTAAAAAAAGTGGAATCTAATAATGACTCGATAGCCTCCATCAGATTTGGCGCCGTTGCCGGGGACTGACACTCTATTTTACTAGCAATTATTTTTGCATAATTTTTTTTATTTTAGTTTATTTATTTATGTTTTAGTTTTAGTTTAACTTCCTTGGGTTGTTTGGTGCATGACCATGTCCAACCCTACCATTGATCAATACCCTTACGACCTAAAAATCGAAAAAACAGCAAGAGATCTGAAACGAAGGGCACGCCAAAGAATGAACATAGATCCTGGTTAACAAAACAAAGTGAGTATGAACACCGCCACGACCGAAAACCGTGGTGCCTTCGTAGTATATGATCTAGTAAATATTCCAAGACAGGAACGCGCTTGAACTGTTCGAGATTATTTAGAGGAAGATTTAGATGAGTTAACTCCTGCTGTTGTGATGCCTAATATAGAGGCAGAGTACTTCGAACTAAAATCGGTCATGTTCAACATGATCAACATCCTGGGCCAGTTTGGGGGTTCGGCAAATAAATATGCTCGGCAGCATCTTAAGTCCTTTTTGGAAATTTGTAATTCGTTTAAGCTGTCGAGAGTCTTAGCCGACATCCTTAAGTTGAAATTATTTTCCTATTCACTGAGGGATAGGGCAAAAGCATGGTTAAATAACCTCCAGTCGGGATCGTTGAATTCATGGAAAGAACTATGCCGAAGCTTCCTTGCCAGATTCAGTTATACCAATATGACTGACAAGCTCAGAAATAATATCACATCATTTAGGCAAGATGAAGACGAATCAATGTATGAGGCTTGGGAAAGATACAAAGAATTATACAGAAAATGCCCCATGCATGGTCTGTCTAAGTGGACCCAAGTATCCACCTTTTATAATGCAGTGAACACCCCTACGAGGTGATGCTTGATGCTTCAGCCAATGGCATCCTCTTAGACCGCCCACCCCATGAGAGTATAGAAATTTTGGATAGGTTAGCGAAGAACGACTATCAACACCCGACCACCATAGGAGGCATAAATAGACGAGGCATGACAAATTTAGATTCTTCGGTTTCCATTCTAGCCCAACTGTTTGCCTTGACAAATATGGTAAAGGATCTGCAAAAGTCAAGTCGCGTTCGAAAAGTAAAAGCATTCACCATTCTCTGCGAAACATGTGGTGACAATCATGACTCGAACGTATGCCCGCATAATCCAAAATCTTTCTTCTATGTCGGAAATTTAATAGAAACACTATGTCCAACAACTATAATCTAACATGGAGGAAACACCCTAATTTCTCATGGAGCACTCCCAATAATGCACTAAACATGCAACATCAACCAGTGCAATCTACGGGATTCCAGCAAAATAATAGATTTGCTCAGCAGCAGATGCCGTAGTAGGCACTGCCTCCGCAGCAAACAAAAGACATCTATACTTTGGATAATACACTACAAACATTTAAGGCCTAAACTGGCGCATACATTGCAAATACAAAAAAATCATCCAAAGAGCTGACACTTTCATGGATAGAACAAAAATGAGAATGCAGAATAATGAGGATGCTCTCAAGGCGCTGGAAACCACAATAGGACAAATGGCATAACAGATGAAAAGCAAACCCATAGGAGGTCTCCTGAGTGATGCTGAAGTCGTTAGAATTGGTCCTCATGAAAAATGTAAGGCCATATCGACCAGAAGTGGATTACAACTGAAGGACCCTGAAATATTTGCTCAAACAGTAGGTAAGACCCCCGAAACAGTAGTCCCTGAAGAAGCTACTAACGATACATCTAAGGCAAAGGCACCAGTAGATACTACCGAAAATACTGTCATAGCAGATGATGCCATAGCCGCACCACATATCAGATTTCAGTGCGATGAAAAGATCGAAGATCTGCGTCCACTACCACCTTTTCCACAAAGGTTAAAACATCAAAAGCAAGAGTACCAGTTTAAGAAATCCTGGATATACTTAAACATGTACATATAAATATACCTTTAGTGGAGGCAATTAAGCAAATGCCCAACTACGCCAAATTCCTTAAGGATATTATATCCAAAAGGACAAAAATTAGGGAATTTGAAACAGTTGCCGCAACGGAAGGATATGTAGCAATGCTACATAACACGGCCACCACCAAAAGAAAAGATCTTGGTAGCTTCACCATACCATGTGTTATTGGTGACCAATACGTGGGAAAGGCACTATGAGACTTAGGCGCCAGCATAAATCTCATGCCTAAGTCAGTACTTCAAAAGCTATACATCGGGCAAGTAAAACCAACAATAGTTATGCTGCAGCTGGCAGACCACTCTTACGTACAACCTGAAGAAAAAATTAAATATATTTTGGTAAGGATAGATAAATTTATTTTTCCTATTGACTTCTTAATTATTGATTGTAAAGTAGATGAGCACGCTCCAATCATATTAGGAAGGCCCTTCCTAGCTACATGAAGAACATTGATCGATTGTGAGAAAGGAGAATTGATCATAAGGGTCAATGATCAACAAATAAAGATAAACATTTTTAACACTCTAAGGCATTCGGACGAACCAGAGGAACTCGACCACGGGGAGGAAACCTAATGTTTTGACTCAACCAGCCAAGGTAGCAGTACTGAATGTCGCGGCCGTTGTTTTTACGGAGAACCATGTATAGACAACCAAAATATAGAGATTCAAGAAAACAAGCAGAAGAAGGTAATTGGGTAACCACATACCCAGGTAAGCATTTCGAGTCTCTTGATTACATTTTAAATGGAAACAAGAAATACAAACCATCTTTAGAACATCCTCCAAAATTGGAATTAAAACTCCTACCTAAGAAATTAAAATACGTATATTTGAGATTAAATGATACTTTACCAGTAATCATCTTCTCTAAGTTGTAGCCTGAACATGAAGGGCGGTTAATCAATATGCTACGGCGGCATACTAAGGCAATTGGCTGGAAAATTGTAGATCTTAAAGGAATTAGCCCATCCTTATGCATGTATAAAATCTTACTGGAGGAAGAACATAAACCAAACATTGATGCACAGAGAGAATTAAATCATGCAATGAAGGAAGTGGTAAGAAAAGAAATAATCAAATGGTTGAATGCAGGAATTATTTAGCCCATATCAGATAGCACGTGGGTAAGTCCAGTGCAATGCGTACCAAAAAAGGGCGGAATGACAGTAATCTCAAACAAAAACAAGGAATTGATCCCAACAAGAACTATAACCAGATGGGGAATATGTATAAATTATCAGAAACTAAATCAAGCAACAAGAAAGGATCACTTCCCTTTACCATTCATCGACCAAATGCTTGATAGATTAGCCGATAGGCCCTACTATTGTTTTCTAGATGGCTACTCAAGATACAATCAAATTTCCATAGCACTCGAAGACCAAGCCAAAACAACCTTTACATACCCATATGGAACATACGCATTTAGAAGAATGTCATTCGGACTATGTAACACACATGTCACCTTTCAACGGTTTATGATGGTAATCCTCTCCGATATGATTGAAGATCACCTAAAAATTTTTATGGATGATTTTTCAGTATTCGGATATGATTTTGATAACTGCCTTAACAACCTGAAGAAAGTACTACAAATATGTGAAGACACGAACCTAATTCTGAATTGGGAAAAGTGTCATTTTATGGTTAATGAAGGAATAGTACTTGGCCACAAAATCTCTTGTGTGGCATTGAAGTTGACAAGGCAAAGATATAAGTGATAGAAAAATTGTCGCCACCAACATCGGTCAAGGGTATACGTAGTTTTCTTGAACATACTGGTTTCTACCGACGGTTTATTGAGGATTTCTCTAAGATAACCAAACCCCTATCCTCACTGCTGGAGCAAAACAAACCGTTTATTTTTTATAAAGATTGTGCAAAAGCCTTCAAAACCTTGAAACAAAAACTTATATCAACACTTGTAGTGGTACCACCCAACTGGAACGAGCCTTTTGAACTAATGTGCGATGCGAGCGACTGTGCTGTCGGAGCAGTACTAGGGAAACGGAAGAATAAGACTTTTCATGTAATACATTATGCAAGTAAAACCTTGAACGATGCCCAAGTTAATTACACCACAACAGAAAAAGAGTTATTAGTAGTAGTTTTTGCATTCGATAAGTTTAGATCGTATGTCATCGGCAACAAGGTTATTGTACATACAGATCACTCTGCTATAAAGTATCTGTTGACAAAAAAAAGATTTAAAACCTCGTCTAATACGATGAATACTACTACTACAAGAATTCGAGGTTGAAATAAAGGATAAGAAGGGAATTGAAAACCCAGTAGCCGATCATCTCTCCCGCCTAGAAGGAAACAAAATAAAAAAATCAGAGCAGGAAATCAAAGATACTTTCCCCGATGAGAAATTACTTGCCACCATAATAGTTGTATGGAAAGTATCAGCAGAGGACCCCGAAATCACATTAGACAAAATTGCGGAAACACTATCAGAATACATCCATCACACTGCCTTGGCCGCAAACACAACACCTTGGTATGCTGATATTGTTAATTTTGTCACTTGCGGTATTCTACCACATCACCTTAATAGTCAAGGAAAGAAAAGGTTCAAACATGAGGCAAAGAATTATTTTTGGGACAATTCATTTTTATTTAAACAATGCGCAGATCAAATCATAAGGTGATTCATTTCGAAAGAAGAACGAGAAAATGTGCTAGCAGACTGCCACGCATCTCCTTATGGTGGACATTTCGGCGACAATAGAACGGTAGCTAAAGTGTTACAATCAGGACTGTATTGGGCGAGTTTATATAAAGATGCACAGGAATATTGTCAAAGATATGATCGATGTCAAAGGATGGGAAATGTATCAAGAAGGAATGAAATGCCTCTACAAAACATTCTTAAAGTGAAACTGTTTGATGTATGGGGGATTGACTTCATGGGAACCTTTCCATCATCATACGGTAACCTCTATATCTTATTGGCAGTAGATTATGTATCGAAATGGGTAGAAGCAATAGCAACGGTAAAGAATGATGCTAAGACAATACAGAAATTCTTAAAGAAAAATATCTTCACCCGTTTTAGTATACCACGTGCCATAATAAGCGATGGAGATAAACATTTTGACAACAGACCAGTTACCACAACCTTAAAAAAATTGGGAGTGACATACAAGATAGCCACAACATATCACCCCCCAAACAAATGGCCAAGCAGATGTGTCAAATAGAGAACTCAAAACAATACTAGAGAAAGTAATAAATTCATCAAGAAAAGATTGGTCCACAAGATTGGATGACGCACTATGGGCATACAGAATAGCATTCAAAACCCAACTGAAAATGTCCCCATACCAACTGGTCTATGTCAAATCATGTAATTTACTAGTAGAGATAGAACACAAATCATACTGGGCAATACGAATGGTTAACATAGATTTGGAAAAAGCAGGACAGAAAAGATTATTGGATCTTAACGAAATCGAAGAATTCAGAATTTCAGCATACAAAAATGCAAAAATATACAAAGAAAAAACAAAAGGATGACATGACCAAAAACTACTGCCACGACAGATTATGCCAGGGCAGCAAGTCTTACTATACAATTCTCGATTAAAGTTCTTCCTTGGGAAACTAAAATCCAGATGGTCAGGACCATTCGATGTAGTTCAGACACAGTTAAATGAAGCAGTAACAATCATATCGTAAAAAGATAGACATGAATTTCAAGTGAACGGATGTCTCAAATTATAAAAAAGGACTAAACTCCCAAGAACTAAAGGAAATAGTCATATTAGAAGACGAACTCATATCCTCTCCTATTATGCATTAAATTCTCATTCTTCACTTGATATCTTAGGTATTATTATATATATTAAGCATAACTCATTGATTTTTTTAGGAGCCCGCCAAAGGCAGCAGCCCAACAACGGCCGAAGCCAACTACCCAACAGACACCGAACACTCATCGAAAGTTGATAACATATTTCTAAGGGCGGTAGATTTTCTTATTTTATCTTTTTATTTTACTTTTCTCTTTTATTTTCTTTTTTCTTTTCTTTTCGTTTATTTTCAGTTATGTCCATATCCATGCATTGAAGACAATGCATCCCTTGAGTTTGGGGGAGCATTTGTCTATTTTGTAAAATGTAAATGCAATGTATGAAAGTAATCGAAGTATCTCATTAATACTTTAAATCTTGTTGTAGTTACTTAAGTATTACTGCAAAAATTTTTAGGTCTGTTGAATTTTATTGGAATTGCCTCCGCAGTGATATATTCTCTAGTCACCGCCGCAGTCTGCACCATTCACCATACTTGAATTCCCAAGGGTTTGCTAGGATTAGACTATGAGCCTAAAAACATCTTAAAACATTGCTAGTCTTAGTTGATTTTAAAAGTTCTTTTCTTTGAAAAGCAATAAGGATTTAGGCTTAGATTTTAAACTAGAGGTGCATATCACCGGCTCTAGTTAGTCTGTAGAGGTACCCATGACTGGTTCTAGGACATAGAATTCTCCCACTTACTAGAGGTGTCTATCACTAGCTCTAGTGAGAATATGTTAAAATACTTGAGGTTCCCATGACTGGCTCAAGAAAGTATAACTATATACCAATATATAAATTATACATTAAATTCAAGGAGAAAGAAAGAAAAAGAATTAAGAAATCTTAATCGAAAGTCTTGAGTTAGAAAAGGGATTAGAACTTAGAAAATCAGCTTTGATACAGCTACGCACACACACACTAAGACTCATAGTCTAGTTCCAAGGAACGCCTAGAACCAAGAAGAGGCCGAGTCAAGAAAGGAATTCTTCCGCGGTAGGCAGGACGGTATATCGCTTTAAAATTCCATACTTAAATCTATCTTTTGTATTTCTTAAGGACAAATAATAGTTTGAGTTTGGGGTGTGATGAGTGCCTAAAAGTCCTCAACCTTCATATCATTTGTCCACTCATTTATTGCTAATAAAGACAGAATTAAATGCAATAATAGATATTTCTGATTATTTTCCATATCTCAGCATCCGAATACTATTTTTATGAATTTATCCATTAATTGGCATAAAACATATATGTTTGATAGTTTTCTTTCTCAGACAGGAAACTAGATCACAGGAAGAGCCAAAGAAGAAAAAAGATGCTAAATTGCAGATGAAGCATCTGCCACGGCAGCATTCTAAAGACTGTCGCGGCAGCATAAAATACGACAAGTGATGCTCAACAGGAAGAGGAAAAGATACCGAAAGAAAAAGAGTAAAAAAAAGAAGACAAACTCAGTTAGGAAGGCGAGCCCAACCCAAACCGCGGGAAGAGACATTTTAGGAATTAAGATTTATTTAATATAATTTAATTATAAATTAGATTTCTCTTCTGTTTAGAACTCTTTCCTTGCATGGAAAGATCAACTTAGGACTTAGCCTATATAAGACACTTATTAGGTTTAGGTTTAAGGAGAAGAAGTCAGTTTACACACATAACTTATCCTTAGCCGCCGACCATGATATGTTCTAAACTCCCTTGGAGGTTTAGATTGTTGTGGAGTAGATAAAGAGGAAGGTTACATTGTTTTTGATATTTATTAATGCAAAACTTATTTCATAGTTTATTCTTTCTAGGTATTTAACTTTCTTTGCATATGAGCTCGAGATGATAAGTATGTGAAAAATATTCATTTTTCTAATATCGAAAGAGTTAGGCTCATGAAACGAGAGAATACGGTCTTTGCTCACGGGCATTGACTAATCCAGGTCAGATTTCAGCGACTAACAAGACGCATGTGAGGTTGTGATTTACCTTTGATTAACGCCGGGAGATATCATCAAGACACGAGGATTTCAACAGTTTTCTTCGCTTAGGGATAAGGAAGAAACATATACAGCTGCTCTGTCGAACTATAAAAAGTTGAATTGTCGATAATGCATAACCCCGCTTAGGCAGCTGCGGCGACCCTTTGTGCGATCCGCCGAGGCGGCAGTTCAACCCATTGCATTAATAAGTGGATTAGCAATATAACTGGATTCTCCTCTACAAAGCATTCAATCTAACCTCGTTCTTCTCAATATTTTCTTTCTATAATTTAATATAGTTTATTTAATGCAATTAAACCAAACTAATTATTTGTGTTTTTAATTTCTTAAGTGCAGTTATAAGAAGTAGTAGAATCGACTCGGTCTTCGTGGGATCGATATCTTAAATATACAATCTGACAAAGGTGGAATTTAATAAGGACTCCATAACCTCCATCACCAAGCATTCAAGCATCCAAATCACTAAACAAGTATATAAAACATCATTCTTGGGATGTGCATGAAACAAAAAGAGTTTGAAGTGTATTCACCTTTCTTCAAAACTAAAAAGTAATAATGTTTCTTCAACTCAAGACTTCCTTTTTACTTAGTCCTTAGAATGTTTTTCAACCTCCTTAACTGAAAGAATAGACCAATAGATAATGATTATAACTTTCTCAACAACATTTTTAAGAGTTTCACTTAATGATAAAATTTATAATTTTTTTTTCTTTAATTCTTCTATAAACGATGAAATAAAAGGAGATGTGCATGGTGTTGAGACAAAAATAATATCACCTAATTTTTTATAGAATAATTAAAATCAATTCCTTTTCCCCTTTAAGCATGAAGGAAATGACCCCTCTACCTAATCATCATCACCTTATACACCTAACCAACAAAGACATCCAAACCCAACAATAAAAGAAAATCCACTTGGGCTCTTTAAGGCATTCAATGGGCTGTGAAATTCAATCCAGCATGAATTTTTTACCACTCAAATGAACCAACCCACAGATTCAGAACTTAGGTCATTACATAAAAACAAAGAGGTCAAGCTATTTATGGGTTTTTGTTTTGGGTCATGTTTAGTAAATAGCGATTTGAGTTAAAATTAGATGTTTAAGTTAAAACTAGAGATTTATCGATTAAATTATTAATTTAAATGTTTGATAAATAATAGATTGAGGTAATACCTCTAATTTTGAAAAAATTGTTAATAAGAGTTTTTTAAAATTAAAAGTTTTGACATAAAAGTTATAAAACACCATTTTACCGTAATTATTATAAAAAATATCCAAGTAAACTAAATTTAATATTTTCTATTTTAAATCTCCACTCTCGTGTATTTATGTTATGACATTTATAAACTAATACTTTTTATTATTTTTTCACACATTTATATTTGTATTCAAATTTAAAAATTAATTAAATGTTATTAAAAAATAATTATGTAAATAATAAATTAATATATAGATCATTCAAATATGCTAAAAATGTTATAATAAAAAATATTTTTTATAATCTAATCAATATTAATATATATAAAATATTAATAACTAATAAATTATTCAAACAAGTATCAAATATAGTCAGGTACATATACATTTTTCTTATTTAAATAATCAAACAATAAACTATTAGTTAATTTTACCAAACGGGTTTGTACAATCAACTAATACAACTACTAATTAAATCAACTAATACAATCAATTATTAATTATCAACTATCAACTAATATAATACTATCCGTTAATTGCTAAATATAAGGTTGGTATAATTTGTAACATGATAACTACATCATAATCTTCTCTTTTTACTAATAAAACCCTTGTTTACTAATGCCAACAAAGAAGACTGAAGTGCTACACACCATCAAAAATCACACTACGAATAATATCTTTACAATTAATTCAACGTCTTCCTTATTTTTTTATTATCTTTTTATATTCTCTTAAATTATAAGTTTTATACTCATCGAAAAGAATTTAGCTTCGAATTTCATACTTTATTATAATTTGATCTGGATTTTTAAAAATCAATTTTCAACGTATACTCGATTTATAAAAAAGAATATTTTAAACTTACATTAATTTAGTCTATATTTTGATCCATTTTCTTACCATTTTCTTCATTGTAATCTTCTACATTAATTTAGTATTATCTTCTTCGTTTTATAAAAATATATTTAAAAATGCACACATAAAATTTAAAAATTTTAAGGTGAACACAACTCATAAATATTAAAAATTAAAAGATCAACTCGTAATTTTTTTAAAAAAAAATTAAAAACAAATGTGTGAACTTTAAATATTTTTGGGTGGGCCTAGGTGTATCCGACTGCGCACCGGTGGCCGTTCTTTGACCACCGTTTCCAACTGTCTGCCGGAAAAGTTTCTCCATCGCTGAGGTTAAAAAATAAAAAGGTGGTCCTAATTCCTAAAGGACTGATGGCGGCTAAGTTACTTTAAATGATCAGGGAGTAGGCACTAGGCATCACATTTGATAGTTGATGCTCCACTTTGGTAGATACTTTGTTTTACATTTTAATACCACAAGGATTAAATAAGTGTTCTCTTTTCCAGATTCCTAATCTTCGACTACTTTGATAAATTTTGGTCCCCTCAGCACAACTGGGGTGATGAAGCAGCAAAGGAAGGCTGATGCTCTCACTTGAATTCCCCATTTACCATTTGTTATATTTTTTATAGGAGGAACTACTCCGGTCATCACCGAACAATGAGTGTAGTTAGGGACGAAGTCATATGAGGTGGAGAGAGACAATCGTCACCGCCATAAATTTTTTTTTATTTCTTTATTTAATTTATTTAAAAAAATAGTTTTTTATGGATTTGCCCTCATTTTTAAATATTTAAGTTTTGTCTCATTACAGGAAAATAGGTCTTCAGCGGCGTTAACAACGGCGTTTCTATAAGAAACGCCATAAACAAATGTATATTCGTGGCGTTTGATTGATAAACGCCGCAATAAGTTGTATATTAATGGCGTTTGATAGAAAACGCCGCAATAAGTTATATATTACTGGCGTTTTGTAGGAAAACGCCGCAATAGGATGAATAATAGTGGCGATTTAGAGGAAAACGCCGCAATTATGAGTATACTAGTAGCGTTTGGCTGACAAACGCCGCAATTAGATGAATAGTAGTGGCGTTTTACGGAAAAACGCCGCAATAGAATGAATAATAGTGGCGTTTTACATAAAACTACGCAATGAGATTTATAATAGTGGAGTTTTGAACACAGTAGAGGTTAGTATAAGTTTCGGTAAAAAAATATTTAGTTTGGGTTAGCATAAGTTTCGGTAATTTTTTAGATCGTTGGACGAGAAAATCAGATGATTAAGATTAATAGTGAGTAGATTATGTGAAGTTTTCCCTCTAATTTGTTAGTCCAGCTTCGTTTGATCAAAGTGTAAGGAAGGCTTTAATATTGCTGACTAAAAATGACTAGGAAAAGGCCAATACTGCTGTGTTTATCCTGCCTATGCTACCAAAACAGAAAAAAAATTTCCACATTTTATGCCCTGTCTTACAAGTTGCATCAGAATTGGTGGTCCACCATGAGCTAAGTTGTTGGTGATCTACATGTGGCTTGGTTTAATAGGATAGATAAATTCAATCATGACTTGAATGTTTTGTTTGTGAACCTGTTTGTGTTAGTTAGCGAGGCACAGGCATAGACAAGCTGGTTCTGATGATTCATGAGGACATTGATGATTTGGGCTTGTAAATACATTCATTTAAAATGTTCTAAAGTTTTGTTAGTTAATTTACTCAGGATTTCTTACCATCAAATATTAAAATTTTTGAACAGTTGGATTGAAATAAGCTAAAAAAATCCTGAGTTTCTAAATTTTGGATGAGCTAAGGACTTTTTATCTAATAAGTTGTGATCTAGTTCTTATGTTATGGAACTCAACTTTATGGGTCTTGATGCATTGTTTATTTTTCAAAATCAGGACTTTGAATACCCTTAAAGTCCTGTTCATGGTCTTGTTAAATTTATAAGACATTTGTTACTGATGTGCATGATATAAAACCAGAAGATCCTCTGTATGAGTTTTTCTGATTCAAGGTACTAGTGCAAATTTGAAGAGATTTATACTATTATAGCATTTTTAACATGAAAATTTTACTAGTTAATCGGATGATAAAAAAACTGAACAAACTTAGTAGTCTTAGGTGCCCTTTGTATGGTTGCTGCCACGCAGAAGGCAGGGTTTGTGATCTACCATGATTACACAGTCGGAACATTGGAAGGAGTTTTTGATTCTTGGCAGTAGTGCAAATTTAAGAGCTTCTAAATCTTATAGATGTCTGGTCATATGAATGTTTTTTAATATCCATATTTTTTAATATCATCCGACTGGGAAAGGGCTTTTGTTGTTGAGCGTCATAATTCATTTTGATGATGCTTAGTTGTGTTAATTGATTGCTAAATAGTAGACATACTATTAATAAGCTTAGTTGACCATAATTATGAAAAAGTTATGTTTTGCTCCTTTGTTTTTAAGCCTTACAAGAAGATCAAATCAACGAGAGAGTCATAAACACTTTGCAGAAACTTTTCACGAATGGTTAGGGAAAGTGGTAAGTATAACTAAAGCTTTATATGACTTTTATAGTCTTAATATAAATATGCATGAATGTTAACCAATGTAACTTCTCACGTGTAATAGGTTTGTTGTGGGAGAGAAGTTAGTGAAGAAATAAAATGGCTTTGTCAGGGCCTAAATAAAATTGTTAAGAGATATAATGCCTTCCTCATTAACGGGTATAGGTTTCATACGAAATCTCGAGAAAGATTACGGAGGACGTAAAAT
The DNA here is from genome assembly GCA_035048815.1 of Abelmoschus esculentus. Lineage (NCBI taxonomy): Eukaryota > Viridiplantae > Streptophyta > Magnoliopsida > Malvales > Malvaceae > Abelmoschus > Abelmoschus esculentus. The sequence goes on from JAUCBN010000036.1 coordinate 13,617,071, forward strand.
TGTGGAGTTATTGTTACTTCTTCAATTACAAGTTATGCTAACGCAAGGGACAATCATCCTGTGGAGGGAGATGTTGAATATTATGGAATTCTTACCGACATTGTTGAGTTGGATTATTATGGAAAACGGAAGGTTGTGTTGTTTCGGTGTGATTGGGCTGATGTCAACAGTACTAGGAGAATTAAAAAAGATCAATTTGGTTTTACAATGGTGAACTTTTCTCGATTAATTCATACTGGCCAACAATTGATGGACGAACCATATGTATTCTCGTCTCAAGTCAAACAAGTTTTCTATTCCCATGATCCAACCAAAGATGGTTGGTATGTTGTACTCCGTAACACCCTAGAGAATTGATTGATATCGGGGATGGAAGTAGAGATGACATTGAAACAAGACCAGAAACTTTGCCTTTTGCAGCACAAAACTTAGATGGAACATCTTCTACTTCTAATTCACAGTTTCAATGGGTTCGAGACAACATGGATGAAGATTTTAATGAAAATTAGTTGCGTATTGTAATAAGATTTCTATTGAGCCTTATTAATTTTTTTACTAAAGTTGTTACTAATATTTCTTTTCCGTTTCTTACAGGTATTATGCCGAGGAGAAAATTAAATAGCTTAAATATTGTTCAAGTTCCTCGACCAGGAGAAGAAACAAATGAAGATGACTTGTCTGGTTCTGCAGCTTCACAAGTTCCTGAAACGGTTGAGAATATAGAAATTGAAGGTATTTTTTAAAACTTTATTTGAATCATAACTATTTGTTATTGTTGAAATGATTTAATAAAGTGTTGACTTGATATATTTGCATATAGGTGGAAATGATCGAAGGCGCAAGACTAGAGGGCGGACGACTTTGATGGAATTATACGATCTTCCCGTTGAAGAACGTGTAAAAGTTTCAAGAAACGATGCCGGCCAACCTGTTGGTGCAGAAGCAGGTGTTTTGGCAAGTTATTTAGGCATTGTTGCGCGTAATGCTTCAATTTTGCCAATCAGTTATGAGTCTTGGCATCAAATGCCAAATAGTAACAAAAATCAAGCTCTTAATCTTGTTAAGGTAAGAATAATATTATATTATCTAATTCATTACATTTAAATAGTAATATTTACTTTCGATTTTGTGATTTTCAGGATAAATTCTCTTTGGAGGTCTCAGACGATTATGTGAAGCATGCATTAGGAAAGAAATGGAGAGACCATAAGAACTTGTTGAAGAAGACGTATTTCAAAAACGATTTGAGCCTTCAAGAGAAATTTCAAAATGTTCCCCCAGGAATACTACGGTATCAAGGGGAAGATGCAGTCAGGTTTTGGAGTTCAACAAAAGGAAAGGTAACATCTACAATTTATAACAATAACATTATATTATTTTAATTTCAACTTTAAATGTAATAAAAATTGGAAATTAAACAGGAAAGAGAGCGCGTAGGAGTTACTAGTAGACAGAAACAAAAATTTACGCACACAGCAGGGACGAAGAGCTTTGCTCGCATTGCTAATGAAGAGGTATTATTTTTTAAAATATTATTTCAACTTGTATTACATTAAAGTTAATATTCATGTTTATTATATTTTGTAGCTTGTGTCGACTGGTTCTACCATTGGACGGGTAAAGCTATTCGACATTATTCACACCAAAAAGGATGGCTCTCCAATGAATCCTGAAGCTGCAGAAATTCTGGTATAATATTTTCATCTATTATTTTTCATCTATTATTTTGTATTATGTTGTATTTGGTATTCTGGTATAATGTTCTCATTTATTATTTTTAACAAATGATTATCAAACGAGAATGAAGGAAAAAAGGACAGAGATAGAAGCTACGGCTTCAACTGATGGTTCGGCTAATATTGCTGATATCGAGAATCAAGTTTTTGCTGAAGTTTTGGGTCCTGAAAGATATGGTCGAGTGCGCTGTCAAGGTTCATTCGTGACACCAACTAAATATTTTGGATCCAAATCGTCTCAGTACATGTCATCACAAAGTCAGTCTTCTCAAGCGGAAATTCAACGTTTAAAACAACAATTAACTCAATTCCAAGCAGAGATGGAAGCTAAAGAAGCTGAGAGAGAACGAAAAGAAGCTGAGAGAGCAGCAAGAGAAGCTGAGAGAGAAGCAGCATATCAGAATCTTCAACAACAATTTCAAGATATGATGGCGATGTTAAAGCAAAACCAACCTAGGAATCCGTCGCCTTAGATGATTTTAGGTTCATTTGGTTTGTACTTATTACTGAATTTTATTTTACTTAAACTCTGAATTATTATATTTTACTTTATTTGATATTAGACTTTAATATATTTTTCATGATTAAGTATTTTGGATTATTTTATTGTTGTTGTTTAATTGTATTGTTGTTGAAATATTAATTACAGGGAAGCTTTTGGTAGTAATAATAATTGAAAATTATTTTTTTAAAAGGCAGTATCTATAGCGGCGTTTGGGACAAACGCCACTAAAAACCCATTAACTTTAGCGGCGTTTGTTAAAATAAACACCGTCATAGTACATAATCTATAGCGGCATTTTCTTTTAACAAACGCCGCTAAAGAATACACATTAGCGGCGTTTGTTTAATTAAACGCCGCTATAGATTATGTACTATGGCGGCGTTTATTTTAACAAACGCCGCTCTACTTTTAGCGGCGCAGCTTGTAGCGGCGTTTTTTATGGCGTTTTTTGTTGTGCCGTAAGAACTATTAGCGGCGCTAAAAAACGCCACTGTATATATAAAAAAACGCCGCTATAAACCTGTTCTGCTGTAGTGTCTCTAATACTAAATCCTGGCTCGGGGACGAAGCCATATAAGGATGGGGAGGGGCAATCGTCCTTCACCCCCGAAATTTTTTTATTCCTTTATTTAAATTTTTTGAAAAATATTTTTTTATAAATTTATCCCTACTTTTAAACATTTACGTTTTGTCTTCAATCTTAAATCTTGACTCTATCATTACGTATATTTATTTGGTCGCCGAAATCGTTTATTTTTTTTATACGAGTAAATCACTTTGCAATATGACAAACAAGTTATTCTTGCCAATTGAACCCAAACCATTCCTCAGAAATGAACCTTCACAACTACGGATGGCCATTTACTCCAATCCAACCCGACAAGGAAGGGTTAGATTTAAAAAAAAAATAAGTAAATGAGTTCACTTGGGTTGGGTGTTTTTCGTAGGATGATGTTAGATCAGATTTAAGTTCAGGTTTAGAATAAAAATATTCGATTTGATTTAAAATAATAGTTTATTTTTATTTTAAATATTTAAGGATGATCGCTATAATATTTTTTTATATATTTTTAAAATTCTTTCTAATTTGTTTAATAAAAATTAGAATAATTATTATAATGTTTTTTATGTATTTTTCAACCAAATCCCTAGTTTATATGCTAAAAGAATATATTAAGTTAGGTTAAATTTGAATTTTTACTTTAAAATTTAAATCAAATTAAAACAGATCTATTTAATTTTTGAGTCGAGTACATATTTTCTCAGAATTTAGAGTTAAATTTCAAAGATGGTATAAATTGAATGATAAAACACTTATAAATCTAACATTCATTATTAGTGAATTCTTTTATCATTTTTAATTAGGGGTAACAAAAATTCGATTTAACTCGAAAAAATCGAATAATTTAATTCGAGGCAAAAATAATCTACTAATTTTGACTAGACTTGAAATTTTATAAACTCAATTCGATTCGAAAAATTTTAAATAAAGTTTGAGTTGTAAAATGAAAATTGGAATAAGTTGAATAACTCAAAATTTTTAGTAATTAGAGAATTCATTTTTAAGTTCACGATAATTCCCTATTTTTTATGATATATATAATATATAAAAATATAAAAAAAATATCACCACATATGAAAAAATATGAAGAAATATATATTTTATATGATTAGAGAAAATCGTTTAAAATAAAATAAAATTATACTATAACATAATTAATTATAATTAAATTTTATAAAAACTCGAAAACTCGATTTGAATTTCATAAACTCAACGCAAATTGAAAAAAAGTAAAATAAAATTTGAATTGTAAAATATGACTCGTCAACTCGAATAACTCAAAAAAATTTACTCAACTCGATCGAACACTCACCCTTATTTTTAACCCTATTGATTATATTAAATCTTAGCTATATATTTTACTCTTTTCTTTTCAATTTATATAGCGATGGTGTAATGATGAATACACTTTTAAGATTAATATTCTCGATCTTTATTTACATAAGATCTTAGTTGAACAAAAACTAAGATTTCGACGACTATGGTCGTTGAATTTTTATAAAAGATGAAAAACTTTTTTATTAATGCGAATCAATTCTTACCTTTTATGTTATATTAAATAGCCTGGCACCAAAGCTGGAAGGGTGCAAACTGCAAAGCACGAGCTTGAATCGTTTCTTCTAAGTTATAAGTCAGCTGAACCAGCGTTCAATGGAAGCCACAAAGCCTCGTATAGCCCTCCTGGCAAGCCCTGGAATGGGACACTTGATCCCGGTGCTTGAGCTTGCCAAACGCTTAGTTTCCCATCAAAGCTTCAAAGTTACTGTTTTTGTTGTGGCAACAGACCATGCCTCTATTGCAAACTCCCAACTTCTCCGACCACCAGCAGGTTCCGATGGGGATGATCTCCTTGATATTGTTTTGCTCCCTTTCGTCGACATTTCCGACATGGTTGGGTCCGGTGTTTCGTATTTACAAAAAATAGAGGCAACTATGCTACTGTCTGTGGCGTTTTTCAGAATTGAAATCTCTAAGATGGAGTCTCGTCCCACTGCTCTAGTTGTCGACATATTCGGAACAGGTGCTTTGGGGGTTGCTGACGAATTCAATATGTTAAAGTTTGTATTCTTAACTTCTAATGGATGGTTTTTTGCATTTGCGTTACGCACGACGGAGGTCGACGAGAAAGAGATTGAAGAGCATGTTAAGAACCGAAAGCCGCTGAAGATTCCGGGTTGCAAGCCGGTTACGTTCGAGGATACCAACGAAGTTTTACTCAATTATCCCAACGATCCATCAATATATCGAAGATTTAAGGATGAATTTATTAAAATGTCGTTGACTGATGGGATCTTGATGAATACATGGGATGAACTTGAACCAACAAGTCTTAAAGCCTTGAGAGACACAAGGAAGGTACCCATTTACCCCATTGGTCCGCTAGTCAGGCCGATCGAAAAGTCAGTTTTATGTAGCGAAATAATGGATTGGCTCGACAAGCAACCGGAAGAATCAGTGATTTATGTGTCGTTTGGGAGTGGTGGAACCTTATCAACCCAGCAAGTTATAGACCTAGCTTGGGGTCTGGAGCTTAGCCAACAAAGATTCCTTTGGGTGGTTCGTGCTCCTACAGAAAAAGATGCAGCAGGGGCGTTTCTCACTTTAACAAATGGATCTGATGGCAACCCGGATTACTTGCCTGATGGGTTTCTAGCCAGGACTCATGACCAAGGACTAGTGGTCCCAATGTGGGCACCTCAAGTCGAGGTACTGAGCCATCCGTCGATTGGTGGATTTTTAACCCATTGCGGATGGAATTCAGCCTTAGAGAGTATAGCCAACGGGGTGCCTATGATAGCATGGCCACTTTACGCAGAGCAGAAGATGAATGCTAAAATGTTGACGGAAGATATCGGTGCAAGCATCCGAGTAAAGGCGGTGGATTCGGATGGAATGGTGACAAGAGGGGAGATAGGATCCATGGTTAGGAAAATATTGGTGGATCTTGAAGGAAGAAATATACGGGCCAGGATAAAGGAACTAAAACACAGTGCTGCAGAAGCTTTGGCTGAAGGTGGTTTCATCTTATAATACACTGTTCCAATTTGCAGAGATTTGTTTTCAGCACCTGAATACAAAGGCTTTGGGGGCTTAATCATACATGGATATACTATGAGCATTGACATGCAGGCTGGTTTAATCTAAATAATTTATTTACCTTTTAATAAAGATGAACTATTAATTCAATACTTGAAATGTGCAAAATAATCTTCTCATTTACAAAGCAATCTCATTTTTATTCTTACTATAGAACAAAAGCTAGAAGGATGCTAAAAGGGTTCCTTGGATTTTCTTGAGTAGATATATCAAGCACTTACAGTTTCAGTAGCTTTCTTCAGCCATTCCATCTCAATTTTATCCACGAAAGGTGCAAGAATTTCCCGACATTTCGAATGGTAAGTATCCAACCACTGAATTTCCTCAGGTGTCAAGAGACTCAAGTCAATCAGTTTTATTTGATAAGGAGCCTGAACATAAGAAAAAACATTAAAATCGAAAACTCAGATTGTCGCTATAAAGAGAGTAAGCAAGTTAAACCATTGAAGTATGACCAAAACATAACCCTCACATCAACATGCCATGAGATGGAAATAAGAGGCATACAAAGGATTCTTTTTAAAAATGGCAATAGAGCATCAAAGGAGAGAACATTAATTGTTAAATCTCCCGGTAGTTTATCAATAAAGTTAATCAAGCCAAAATTAATTGCATAGAATCGTAATCCACACCAAGTATGTGAGACCTGAAAAACCTAAAGCATGCATGCACATCTGAAGACAAACAGACATGCAACATTGTTGATAGGAGGAAGAGAAAGATGAATAATTAGTAATTACACATAGTGACAGAACTTACCCATGTGATATGATCAAATGATAAGTATCCCTTGCCACCAAAATTGAATTCAGTGTCAGCCTCCCTGATTACTAGTACATTCTCTAATCTTATACCAAAGCTCCCATCTTCGTAATATCCAGGTTCTGGGAAAAAGACCCGATTATGATATAGGTTATACTTCGGTTATATAGTAACGGTAATGCTACATTTTGGACCACAAGAATACAGTAGTATTTTATATTGAGAAAATAGAATTCTTAAATTGCATGGTACTTTATAATCATGGTAACAGATGCACAGAAACAACACCCGCAAGAGGAGTGCCAAGACAACCTCTGTAAAAGACTCGAGCCGGGAATGACAGCAAGGGAGAATTAAATGCTTAGAGAATGTGTGCATGAAAAGCTTGAAGTAAACCAGGCAGTAAAGCATCAAGTATAAAAAGAATACAAAGGAAGCTGGTATGAAACGAGATAATTATCCTTTGTCAAGATTTTGAACAGTGTTAAGATAGGACAAACAATACTAACCATCCGTTACTGTCATGGAAACTTGAAGTGGTACATTTCGAGCGTGTGGTCTGAAACTAATTTGATGCGGCCCTGTTCCAAGTAGTTCAACCAGGAAAAACAAAGTTAAATGAAAAGTTGCATTGATTTAACGGGAACCCTAACTTCATCAAGCAATTGTAGCTCATTGCTAACCTTCATGAACATTCAGGTAAGACCCGATTCCATGACCAGTACCATGTCGATAATCAAGACCATACCTCCACAAGGGAAGTCGAGCCAGAATATCAAGAGAATAACCTATGAAAGGAATCAATCAACCAACCTAATATATACATCCGAGAGTGTGTGTTTATGAATATGATTATATATACACATTATTTAGATATTGGAGTTGAGACAAAATCTACTTGATTTGAAAAGGAAATGCTTAATAAATATGGAACAAACAATTGATAGATAAATCGAGAAGTTTAATACCATTTGTTCCATTAGGAAACCGAGCATTGCCTAGAGCAATATGGCCTTTTAGAACCTGAACGGAATCAACCAATTTCTTCAAGTCTTTAAGTTCAGGAAAAATAGGAAATCAAATCCAAGTAAAGAAAGAAAGAGGGGCACAAGCATCTTAACCCATCTTTGAAACAAGCAGTATCAAAATAATAATAAAAATTTAACTACTCTGGGTCATGAATTTTGACTTCGGATACGTTAAACAGTCTTCAACTGCTTTAATGCAAATACACATTGGGTTATGTCCAAAAATCACAGTTGTGAACTCATTGGATGGATCATCACAAACAACCGATGCTTATCTATTCTTAGAAAAATATTAATTTAAAAACTTAATAGATATTTTCAAATATAGATAAGATCATAAGACATCCAATTCGCTCTATGTTTCCTACCTAGCATCACAATCATTCACAAGACACATCATTTCCCAGGCAACATAAACAAATATGCTGAGAGATGGATATGCTGCTTGCATTATTAAATTTACCAGGGGCTTTGGAAATATAAGCACATCATAAATTAAACTTGCATATGGTCTAATCAAAAGGAAGGTGAAAATAGGTAATTAATAATGAAATATCCAGAAGGCAATGTAATAAATGCCACTTACGGAGGTATAGCAAGCCTTCTCGTGTGCTGAAGGCTTTCCAAAATGAACTGTCCGAGTTATATCAGTCGTTCCATCTAGATACTTTATCAATCATAAAATTAAGAATCAGAACTAAGAATCTAGAATAATAAGATTATTGGTATCTTGTTGAGAGTAAGCTAAATTATTGTGACTTGAGGAAACCTGCCCTCCTGAATCAAATAGATAAATGCTATTTGGATCAAGCTCAGCACAAGTTTCAGCCTGAGGTGAGTAATGGATGATGGCTGCATTTGGACCAACGGAAGAAATAGTAGGGAAACTTAGGCCTCTGAAGTGCTGCAATTGGTGACAGAAAAAAAATTGTGAGAAACAACTACACATCTGATACATAACAAAGTAATTACCTATTGGTGGACACAAACAACAGAGATTAAAGTAACAACCAACAGAAAATACAAATGCAAACACAATATTATAGTAAAAAACAGATAAAAGATGCTCATTATACACTAAATATGATTGCAAGATGAGACTCTTAGGAAATTCTTAGTTTCAAATGCTATGATGCCCAAGTTTACATAACAAAGTAATTACCTATTGGTGGACACAAACAACAGAGTTTATCACTACTATTGCAAGAATGTCCTACTTGAAAGGTTTTATAATTGCAATGAAATACAAATGATTCTTTGACTAATTTTCCTTATCTCCACATCAGAACTTTCTCAAAAGTATTGTTACCTCTTTTGATGCACGAAACCCCTCCAACTTATCACTAACAGTCACCTCTGTCAGTTTCGTACTCTCCCTGCATGATTCATCCAGTAGCATGAAACAACTAAGCATCAGTCAGTCAGCACCAGCTCAGAATTTTATTTCTTAAGAGGGGGTGGCCTGCTTGGTTTCAGGCTTAACAAACAGCAACTGAAACAGGGTTGTAAAGAGACCAGATATCAACTGGCAATTCTATTACTTACAGTCTTTTTTTGTTTGCTACTTCCCCTTCCAAGAAGTAACCGGAAGCCCCATAAATATCTTGCATCTGTACAATTGAGAGAGCAATTGCATCATTTCAAGCCTATAATCTAGTTGCATATGATGAGAAATATTTTTATTTTGAAATAAGAATAAAATCTAAACAAATGAGTTAGAACCTTTACAAACTAGAGAGAATATTTACCAATTTTCAAGAGAAAAGAAAACAATATACAAAGGTCACAGTCCAGTACCTGCTTATCCAACCAGACAAGAAACTGCACAACAGCAGCACCATCCCGGATATGCGCATTTTTTAGTCCTTCCAACTCAATCGGATTCTAAAAATGCAAAAAATGTTGATACATATAAATTAATTTAAGATGAAAAATGACCAAAGAGAATCCCTCATTAAATATTAAGGATCCTTGGATGGTCTTTTAAATAGGTAGTGACTCTCCTTTTTTTTCTTCTTTTTGGAGGCAGCATATGCTTGGTCTTCAGGATCAGTGCATGTGGATTTACAAGTAAGTATAAAAAACTTAAGGTGTTATAAATAAATTATTTTCAGAATATCAGAAAACAACTTCATCCAAATATATGATATGCAATTCTAAAGAAAGATTCAATCAGTAAATAAATGCATGACAACCTTTAAGGCTTTTGCGAGGGCCAAGGGCGACTGCTGCAGGAGCACCATATTAGCATCTAGTTTCGAAAACAGAGCATAGCAGCATGAAGCAGGATCAACCCATATAAAATAATTATCACAAGTGTCGTTTTCAGAAACACCATTTTGACTAGAAATCACTCCCGTGGTCTGATCAAGCTGATTAGATGCTAGCAATGCAACATCAGAACTCACTGCATCATACTCCCGAATTTCAATTCCATGCTCTCTCAAGGAAGAGCACACCTGCATTACAATACATGTGATTAATATACCCAAACCATCTAGCCCAAACAGTTATACCTTCATTTAATATGATCTAGTAAGGTAAAAAAATGAAAACTTCAAAACTAAGTATATATACTCAAAATCCTACCTTAGAAGAAAGCTTCCTTTTGTCAACATAGAGGAAAGCCGAGTTCAATGTTACAATAGCAAACGCATGAACAACTGGAGAGTAAGATACATCACTTCCACGGATATTATACAACCAAGCAACCTGTAAACTAGCCATTTAAACTAGAAAAAAGAAAATGCTGAACAGATTCCATTACAACCAACAAGGCAACAACTTGACAAAAGCCACACCTCATCTAAAGCAGTGATGATAATTCCACGAGCCTTTTCGTCGGCGATCTTTACTCTCAAATCTTTCAATTTTTCAGCGACAGAACGACCAGCAAATTCCAAGGGATGATCAACAACAGGGTTAATTTCAGCTGGTGGCCTGTTTTTCCAAACCTCATCAACCAAATTGGTTGGGGTTTGAACTAATTTCTGTTTCTTTTTCTCAAAAGCCCGTACCCATCTTTGAGCTGTGTCCACCGATACGCACCAAGGATCAATCCCAATAGATGCCTCCCTTTGCAAATTCTAAATCATTCATGATAAATAAAAGTATCAAATTTGAAGCAAAAGATTGAATTTTTTGTGAAGCAAAATGGTAAATTTTACATCAGAAATCCAAGCATCGACTGAAGGATCCTCCCCAATACGCATTAATTTCCACTGTTCACTGAGCTGCTGCATCGCTTGCAAGAAATATCGGCCGTCCGTCCATAACCTTGCATCATTTTTAGTAATCAGTGCCAATCCTGAAATATTTTCCAAAACCAATAAAAAACAAATAAGAATAATTATTACTATTATTACTATATAAAAATAAAATGAAATAGAGACCTGCACTTCCTGTGAATCCAGAAACAAACTGGCGCCTTTCATCACGAGCAGAAACATATTCGCTCTGCAAAAATCGATTTAAAATTCAACAACAGATTAACATTTCCCCTTTCAGAAATGATAAAAGAATTTAAAATGAGTGTTTCTTTGATGAAACCTGGTGATAATCTTCAGAAGGGACGAGTAAGGCATCAAGAGGAGGAGAGTGCGAGGCCATTACAGACCTTAAAGAAGCGAGTATATCCTCCATGAGAGAAGTTCAAAGCTTTGGAACCAATTTTTATTTTCTTCTCAGATGATAGAAAGATGAAGGAATTGCCGTAGAACAGTGTGTTAGCTGAGCTGAGGAAAGTCTCAATTTTAGGTGAAACAAAAACTCCTCTTTTGTTCCTTATTCCAGCGTTAACCTCGTCTTTTTTATGATTATCTTTAAAATCAAAAATCGAATGAAGTAATATGGTTTATAAATTTATAAATTATAAATAATTATATATAATTAAATTAAAAATAATAATTTTTAATTATTTTTATAAAGTAAAAATTATATTTTATATTTAAAATATTATGGACATATTTTTAACTTTTATATAAAAAATAGTGAGTTTTTAATAAATGTTTGTGAAAACATCTTAAATTTTATTTTTTAATATTTAAAAATTATAAAATAAAATTATTTTATCAAAATAAAATGAATTTTTAAAACTAATATTAATATAAAAAATTAAAATTAATAGAATTAAAAATCAATAATTATTAAATTAGTTTATTAAATTAAACTGAAATCAAACAAAATGTATTCAACTTGAAATAAGATCATTTCCATTCCGGATGGTCCTTGAAATAAGGAACTAAATTTGGTTGCTTCTCCGCATACTAGTAGTCTTAATTATAAATTAACGGACTAAATTATAATTATTTTAATAATTGTGTAGATATATAGATATTTAATATTTATTATTATTATTATTATTATTATTATTATTATTATTATTATGGGTGAATTTAAAATTTTAAATATAATATGACTTATGATAAATGCAATAGGAAAATTTTACGATGTGCGTCGAACATCATTAAACACCGTTAATGTGAATATTAAAGAACACTATTAAATTAATTAACAAAGATTAAAAAATTTTAAGACTTAACATATAATTAATAATTATTTAAAATAAAATTTTAATTAAATTATTTTTTATTGGGATAAATATAAGGGTGTTCACTCAATTGTCACATTTTTTATTTTGGTCACTCAATTATTTTTTTCAAAATTATCACTAATATTTTATTTTATTATTATTTTGGTCATCAAACATTAAATATTTAATAAGATTGTACCATGATATAGTTTAATAATAACTTTAATCTTTAAATTTATGATATTATATTAATTTAATCTTATTAAAAAAATTCATCAATAAGTTCTTATATTTTTATATAAACCCGCATAATAATACAAACAATACTTATCCCAAAATAGTGCGTGCGAGTAACTTCAAGAATCGGAGAAGTTAAATTAGATTTTAAAAAAGCAAATCATAAAATTAAAGTGGTGTTTTATAATTTAAAACTTAATAAGTTGCCTAAAAACGCACAAAAAAAAATAAAAAGGTGGGTTATTAATTTTAAGAGTAGTGTTGTAAAGAAAAAAGAAAAGGGATAAAAATTCAGAGTTTAATTCAAATTTTTGATGATTTATTTTTCATTAGGATTAAATTGATATAGTATAATAACTTTAGAAACTAGAATTATTACTAAATCGTGTCATTTCATAGTTTTCGTTAAATATATAATGGAGGATGACCAAAATGAGAATGAAATAAAATGTTAGTGACGGTTATTTCTAAAAATTTTGTTGGATGACCAACACAAAAAAATGATGATAGTCGGGTGATCACATGTGTAATTCTTCCTATAAAAAATAATTTAATTAAAATTTTGTTTTAAATAATTACTAATTATACTTTGAGTCTTTTAAATTTTGTAATTTCTATTAATTAGTTTAATAGTGTTCAACAATGTTCGGCGTTAATGGTGTTCAACGATATTCGACGCAAGTAATAGACTCATCCAATACAATAATATATAAATCAAGAATTAATCGAATAAATCATAAAGTTAAGCTTATTTAAAGAAATACTACTCTTAAAATAAAGATTTAGAGAAATAGAATTCTTCTAATACTACATTATTTAAGGGAATGAGGTGATTATTACGGTAAAACTATGGATCATAATTTACAGGTGGCATCATTGTTATTTTATTTTTAAAAAATAATTAACTAAAAATATTTATCGTATCATTAAAGTTTAAAAATCTAGCATGTTACTTCAAATTGGTATCACCAATTTAATACTTATCAGTTTTAACGGTGTAATTCTCGTCTATTAATGATCTTAAATTATATCATAAATAAGTTTTATCACATTATCTATAAAATCAATCATTAAAAATCATTCATATCATCATTTTTTGTGTCATATAATTTTTAAAGTGAACATTTATTTATATTTGTTATTAATTCATTTTAAAAATAATTTTTTCAAGTGAATATTCACTTTAAAAAATATATGACATGAAAAAAATATAATATGAATGATTTTTAATGGTTGGTCCCATGAACACGTGATGGAACTTACTCATGATATAATTTCTCATTCGATAGGTTTTTGCAAGTGGTAGATGACGTGTACAGATGGACATGTTAAATTCTAAAATAGAACACATAAAATTTATTAAAAATATATTATTCGTACTCGTATCTCATACTGTTTAAGAATTTTTTGTTGTATTTCGATAAAATTCATGTTAAATTCAATTAATGATGATAGCTATATCATTATTCGGTATTATCGCACTATTATTTGGTTTACGTTACTCCGAATTAAAAATTATTCAACTAATTATCATAAAAATCAATAAATTTTAAATAAGTGATTTCATTTATAAATTGCGTTCTAAAATTTTAAACTTTAATGATATAATACACATCTTCAATTAATTAATTTTTTAAATAAAATAATGATGGTGCCACCTATATATATGACATCATTGAATTAAAAAATATATTAAGGGTGACACCACCTACAAAGTACAACATCTAGTTTTACTTAGAGTGAGTAATGTGAGAATTCAAGGATTTTGTTAGAATTTAAAGATTTAGGTTCTTATTAGAAAATTAAGATTTTTTAAATAAAAAATTAAAAGAAATTAAAAATAGATTACATGTCATGTATTTATTTTTTAGGTGACAGTAAATTTTAAAAGAATTTTTGAGTTGAAGTGCAATATCTTCGATCCGATGTCACATTGAGCCTCTGTAAAACCAATATTTTAAAATTTTGGCTTTAATTACATTTAAAATCGATTCAGATCCAATAAAAATTGTAACAAACCATTGATTTCAAATCCAAATTGCAACATAAACCAAGTAGTTCAAAATAGTTGGAGCTTCATTTAATACAAATCGTAAAACATTCGACACGAGCAAATTTAAATAAAAGTTACAAATAACAATATAAGGTTCGACAAGTACTAGCCCACTACATCAATAACTTGTACTCTGACACTAAGTCAATGCTAAAATTTCAACCTTGATGGTGCTCCTCCGACTTCACTTAACCTACACACAAAAGCATGCGCTAAGCTACAGAAGCTTAGTGGGTACACCGTCACTAGGCCAACATCATACATATCATGAATAAAGCAAGCAATACATGTAATATCATGTATGATGTGATGGCGCTATCATAATCGCCTAAACACATAGCATAAATGAATGTATACTATCGCACACAGCATAAATGAATGTATACTATCGTACACAGCATATACATGTCAAACCAAAACCAAAACCGCAAGGTAATGAGGTTCGTGTCCACATAAAACCGGGATCCTATACTACGAGTGAGGCTTGCGTCCACACAATATTGGGATCTTGCACTACGAGTGAGGCATGCATTCACACAGCATCAGGATCCTACACTCGGGAATTGAGGCCCGCGTCCATACAGCATTGGGATTCTACACTACGAGTGAGGCCTGCATTCACACAGAATCGGGATTCTACACTTGGGGATTGAGGCTTGCGTCCACACAACATCGGGATCCTCCTTTTGAAATAGTCTTCTATACATCACCCGGAATGTTACATCGGATGACCTTCTTTGTATTATAATACTATATTGGGTATCCGGATTCCCATCATACAAGGACTCAACCACACAAGATGATCCACCTAGGATCCTCACACCAAACTATACCACAACCAACCTAAAGACCAAGCCTCGAGCATATTTCATCCTATCAAAATCATTATCACCAATTCCAAGTTTTAATATTCATTTTATAGTTTAATTAACCCATAGAAACCTATAACATAAATTATGGAACATCAAACTCAACCCTTAAAAAACTTGGGCAAATTGCCTAGGGGTTTTGATACACCTATATGGGGTATCGAAACGCCCCCATATCGATATGCCCACAAAGAGGATATTGAAACGTCTCAATATCGAATTGCCTCATTTGCGTATCGATACGCTAATACGACCACTTCAAATAGGCCAAAAAGAAACCTAATTGTTTTGATACACCTAAATAAGGTATCAAAATGATTTTTTACTGGAGTTTTTGGTTTTGAAACACGGGCTTGGCGTACCAAAACGCCTACTAATTAAGCCCTTATTTCTCTCAAGGGTATCGAAACGCCTATTAATAGATATCGAAATACCTACACAAAAATACAGGTTTGGACCCTCAAATCACTTAGAACACTACCCAAATCACTTTCATTGATTCCCAAACTATTCCTACATATTATTAGAGAGTTTAAAGTGTATTGCTATCAATTTAAACTATCAAACATCTAATTACGAAATTTACCATAAAGGTCTCTAAGCTACCAATCAAACAAGCATGTATATCAAAGCAATGCAACCTAAACTATGTTTGATGCAAAGAAGAGTTGGAGAGGTACCAACCTCGAGCAAACAAGCTGCAAAACCCAGAAAACCAATCCTTTAAGCTTTTTCCTTGTCAAGCTTCCTTGAAGGCTCCTCAACTTCTTTCTCTTGACTTGTAGATCACTTGATGCTCTACAACTTACCCTCACCACCTAGAATCTCCTCAACACCTAAAATAAGATTCGTCAACACTCCAGCAAAGATTGCACCTTTCACAAAAGTTTTCCTTGGAGAAGAGAGGAAGAAGATGATGAAAACCCTATTGACCTCACCTCATTAACATTCTACAGAAACTCTCCCTCCCTTCTTTTTTTCATCCAAGTGTGAAAGTACTACAAAACCCCTCAATAATCACATTGGCTAAAAGTAACATAAACTCAAGGCCCAAAAACTAGCCTAACAAACAAACTCGAGGCCCAAACAAGGCCCAAACGTTGGATCCCAATATTTTGAGTTAACCCGACACTCAAATTTAAAATCTGAGTCGTTACATAAAAATATGATCTATTGATATTCCTACAAATTAAGACAGTGAATCTTAACACTCGATTTTGTGTCGATTTTTTTTTCTAGCTTTTGTGATATGGTCCAGGTCGATCAAGACAGGAAAAAAACGAATGGATTCTTGTCCATGAGAAATTATTACATGAACATGTTCCACCACCTAAGATATGGTCCCCAACCAATTAAATTAATACACATCATATATTTTTTCCATATCATATTCACACATAAAAATTGTCTAAATCATCCGCTTTAATGCCTTTAATTTGAAAAAGGAAAACAAATATTACCAAAGATTTCTTGTACTATCTTTCTCTTTATTCTTCAAAATTTTCCTTAATTAATTTTTTCTTCTTTTTTATAGATTTGGGTTTAGAGTTTAGGGTCTAGGTTTAAGGTTTAGGGTTAGGGTTTATGTTTAGGGTTTAGGGTTCAATGTTAAGGTTTATGTTTAAGTTTAGGTTTAGGGTTCAGGGTTCAATGTTATGATTTAAGTTTAGGGTTTAGTGTTTATGGTTTAGGGTTAGGTTTAGGTTCAGGGTTATGATTTAGGTTTAGGGTTTAAGGTTTAGGGTTAGGGTTTAGAAAAAATTAAGTAAGAAAAAATTTAAAGAATAAAGAGGAAAAATCATAAAAAAATCTTTGATTATATATTTTTTTTAAATCAATGATATTAAAGTGGATGATTTGGACGATGTTTATGTATGAATATGATATGAAAAAATATATAACATGCATTCATTTAATTAGTTGAAACCGTATCTTAGGTGATTGAACGAGTTCATATAATAATTTCTTCTTGTCCATGGATTTTAATAGTCGGCTCCACCTGAATATTTCTAACCAAGTTTCTTAAAGAATCTTGTGACTGGGAGAAATGTTTCAGTTGCTAGAAGTTATGGACCAACTGGAATGCTTGAATTTTTATCTCGGGATACATTAAGGGTGATAGCGCCTACAGAAGAGCTCTCGGCTGACTGGCAATAGATTATTCAAGGGCTGTCACAGAGTAATTAGCCACAAAGAGTCTTTGGACTAGTAAACGTTGTGAACTAGTTAGTCGGTGCAAACCGCCTTTTGTTGGTTCAAAATCAATACTGCTGGAGCTAGACGGCTGACCGGCGGATGCTCGGTGGCAGGAGGTGTAATCCGAGACTATGGAGCTAGAAGTTATGACCTCCATGATGTTGCAGTCGCTATTCCTAGAATGATTGCCCTGGTAATATGCAAGAATGATGCAACAATTTCGAACCAAAATCCGAGTAGTAAGACTAACAAGAGGGCAGAGGCTAAGTCTCGTGTACATCCTGGTACTGATGTTCCAGAATGATCATACTACATTAGAATCCGCTATTATAAAGAAACTCACATGCTCTTGGATCCTCAATAGATACAAACAACAGTTCATAGATAAACAAAACGGATATGAGATACTGAATCAGAAACTTTAGAGTGAATTACAAACAAAAAAAATTGTACAAACGAAGAACCCAAATTCCCATATGTAGACATCTACTAGTTCTGATAAGGCTATATATGACAGAAGAATATCAAATCATGTATATCAACTTTGAACCGAATGTAATTGGCAAGGAATGGAAGGCAAAGGGTACCAATATTCTGCGACGACGACGGTAACGAAAGATATGCAGAGACGAGTGATAACACCAAACACATTCCAATTGAAGGAGAATGTCATGCTTGAGAAAGCCGCTTGACCATACCAGCCATGTACTTTCCCTGATGCTCAGCCAGAGCGAGCTCAGCTTCAGTTGGATTCCTTGAGCCGTCACCAGCATAGACTCCCGCACCATAAGGTGAACCTCCATGTATGGAATCCATCTCGAACATACCGGCTCCGAAAGTGTAGCCGATGGGAACAAATAACATTCCATGGTGTGCCAACTGGGTTATCGCCGTCCAACTGAATAACAGAGGCATCAGAAATGTCGGAATGTTGATAAATATAAACATACATACACAAGAGTATACGTTATATCATATATGGAAATCATAATTCCAACTTACGCGGTGGTTTCTTGACCGCCTCCTTGAGTTCCAGTACTAACAAAGAACCCGGCCGGCTTCCCAGCCAGTGTCTGCTCCTTCCAGAGCGGCCCCATGGAGTCAAAAAACGCCTTCATCTGAGCAGCCATACATCCAAACCTCGTCGGAAACCCAAACAGAACTGCATCCGCTGCCGCTAACTCCGCCGCCGTTAACTCGGGAATCTCAGGGTCTTTAGGCGGCGCCTTCATATTCTCCAGCACATCATCCGAAAGCGTCTCGGGGACCCGATAAAGAACCGCTTCAACACTTTCGACACCGTCGACTCCTTTCTTCATCCTCTTAGCTAGCTTCTCCACGTGACCATAGGTGGAGTAAAACACAATGAAGACTTTTAAAGTGGCAGTAACTGATCGAGCGTTCGCAGAATCCACCGTTACAGTGGGGGCTTCTTGGATTTCTTCATCGGCAGCAACGGGTGCAGTGCCAGCGGCGTCTTCGGCGGAAGCCGGATGTTTTTTCTTGCTCGGGAAACAACCACCACCTTGTCCCATGGAAGATTAAATGAAAAGAACTCTTATCTTTAAAGACTTTCGGATCAAAATATAGAAGATGAAAGATGGCTACGTTTTTCTCTAATTCAAAGTTCAAACAATGGAAAATGAAATAGCAGTTGGCCAGTGGCGAGGACGACATACTTCATCGTGCGAAACGTGTCCGGTATTAATATAAACCGATGCCGTATTGTCGTTTTTTTTTTTACCTTTTCAACCCAAAATCGAAATTTGCTTTTATTATGATTTTAATATTTATATTTCAATTTTTTACAATTAATTTTCTGATTAAACATTTATTTGGATTATCTAAATATATAAATAAAAATATTCAAGCCACCCACTTTATGTGAAAATATATTTAATCTTTTATATTTTTGATTAATTTTAATTTTAAAATATTTTTGTATAATGTCTTTGGTCTTCTATATAACATATTGTTGTTGTTGATAGAAACGTGTGAACCGATAACTCTTGACGGTTCATTCTTAAGATAGAGAACCATGAATATTTAAGATTCTCTTGGAGTATTTGTTGATGGAATTTTTGACCGATTCTTTTGATTTTTATTATTATTGTTGTTTAAATAATTGTGTTTAACTAGTAATCATATATTATTAATTTTGTTTTTTACCTTTAATTTTATCGATTATTTATGGGTTAATTACGGAATAGTTATTTATGTTTTTTTTTAGTATAGAATTAATCTTCGATTTTTAAAAACAATCAGTAAGATCATTCATATTATTAAGTATAAATTTTTTTATCATTCAATCGTTTGTTGTAGTTAAATATTAACAGATTGTTGATCTGACAACGAAAAAAATAAACTATTATAATAATTACTTACATTTATCACGTGTATATTTTTTTTCCTGATTTTGAAATTAAACTTTATGATCACCACTAAGAAAATTTATTTCTAATTTCATCATTAAATTTTAAAAATTCATTTTTTAACCCTAAATTTTGTTGTTATTTATGTACTCCTTAATTTTCAATTTGGGGTTTCTAAGAAATTCTTATTCCGAATTTAAAATAAAATAATTTTTATATATGTATAAAATTTATTAAAAATAATTTAAGCATAAAAAATGAACAATATATATAGTTTAAAAATTTATTTGTCTACTAAATCTATTTTAAATTTTACTTACAATCAACTCATGTATCACGCAAATATTTAATTAATATTTAGTAAATTTTATTTTATTATTTTGATAAAAATGAATTAATATAAAAATCTAATATTATATAGAAAAAATTAAAAACTATTTGATATTTATAGTTTTTTCCACGTCATTCCTCTCATACGTTATACAAAAAAAAAACGATATAATTTTACGGTTAAATAATTATATGTACAAAATTATTTGCTTTATTAATTTACCGTTAAATAATAAAATTGATATAATTTTAAAAATTAATATTTTATTAATAAAATTAAAAATGAGAGATAACATTATTAATTTTAAAGATTATAAAAATTAAATGAATATAAAAGTATAATAAAATTATTTATTTAAAATATTTTATGCAAAGGTCTGAAGTAGCCTACTCATACGTGCAAAATAAGTTAAATCAATCTCAAACTTAGTGTGCTTGAACCACCGACCTTATCGTTGGAATATATTGTTTAGGGATGTAAAAACAATTACTCGGATGAGTTTTAGGTTGGGTACTGTCAGGTCGGGTAAAATGAATATATGTCAATTCAGATTGATTTGATGTTTTGACTCGATTCGGGTTGGGTGCCGGTCCATTTCAGGTCGGGTCCGTTTCAGGTCGGATCCACTTCAGGTCGGGTTCAAACGGTTTGGGCCAAAATCGGATAATTAACAGTTTCATTTCCGGTCGGGTAGATTTTAGGTCGGGTCCATTTCAGCTTGGTTGCATTTCAGGTCGAGTTCATTTTAAGTCGGTTTTGTTTCAGGTCGAATTAATTTTGATTTTATATTCATAGTAATTTAAATTATTAATTTTGATTTTATATTCATAGTAATTTAAATTATTAATTTTGATTTTTTTTATAAATACATAAAAAAATATTAGACTGTAAAATTAAAGATTAAATTTTAAAATTTAAAAAAATCAACAAAAATTATAACTAAAAGTATTAAAATTTTATCTTTAATACATTATAAATTTATAATTATACTATAGTTTAATATATTTCAAAAATTAAAAATGAATTTTAAACAATATATAGAATTTATACTATAAATGAAATAATACTATATATAAAATTAATACTATATAAGGAATTTATACTATATGTAAAAAATATATTATATGGAGTAATACTATAAATGGATTAATATTATTTTTGGACATAGAATAATATTATATGAATTAATAATATATGAAATAATATTATTTTTGGAAATAAAATAATACTAAAATAAGAAATAATACTATTTATGACATAATACCATTTATGGAATAATACTATAAATGAATTAATACTATATATATATGGAAAATAAAATTATAATATATATTAAAATTTGGTATATATTACACTATATATATAATAAATTAATAATTTAATAACTAATATAAATATTTATATAATATATATTGATAATTAAATGTCTAGTAATTAGATCTGTTATATGTATAATATATTTATAATATATACAATTATTAATTATGCATAATACATAACTACATAACTACATTCTAACATTCATATATATAATATATGTATCAATGCATGTTATATGTATACATAGTGATAGTAGATTAGTATTTAATAGTAGTAATAGTATTATACATAATACATTAACATATTAATATATATATTAATATCAATAATTCAATATATCATATATGTATGTTATATGTATATGTATATATTATAATTAGTAAATGTATATTATATACTATGCATATATAACATATGTATATGTATAATTGTATATAGTAATTAGTATATAGTACATGTATATATGTTAATATGTATATATACCATATATGTATATATATATTAGTATATAGTACATGTACATATTAATATATATATGTATCATGTATGTTATAATCTATATGTATATGTATTATATATATATGTATGTTATATGTATATATAATATATTATACATATATCATACATGTTAACATATATATTAATTTTTAATATATAGTATTAGTAGTTTAGTATATGTATTATATATATGTTTGTTAATAACTTAATATGTCACATGTGTTAGTATGTATTAGTATATTATACATATATATATATATGTATGTTAATAATGTAAATATGTAATGTTATTTATAATATATGTATATCTATTATACATATATACATTATATATATCATACATACATATTTATTTTTAATGTATATATATATATCATTTATACATATATAATATGTATTATACATATATATAATAAATATATCATATTATATGTGGCACCCTCGCCTCGGGTTAGGAGACGGGGGCGTTGACCGAACTTACAAACCGAACTTTATATTCAAAACCAAGATAATTTGTTTATTATATAATATTATAATGTTAAATGTGAGTAACTCCTTAATCAGATTTTGGACCAATTTAAACTTTTCAATTATTCGAAAAGCGGCTCAATTATATCTTATATTTTACAATCCTTAAATTCTATCATTCATGTTAATTTCGGGTCCGATTTAAAGCTTTTCCAAATTCGTTATAAATATTATTCGATCTTAAGTAAGTTTTATTTTCTCAATGGAACTCCTAATACATGATTTCATTCTTCGAATTCTAACTTAGTTCAGATGTAAGAACTCAAGATGTCAAGGGGTATCGATACCCCCATACAATGGTATCGGAACATGGGTATCGAACCCTGGTTCAATACAGGTCAACTATGTTGACTCGTTGACCAAGGCTGAGGGCCTAGTTCGAAACAGGTATCGATGCAATTTCGTTACTGGAAGCTCCAATATCGAACCAGGTATCGATAATGGTCTACCTCATTGACTCGTTGACTAAGGTTGTCGAACCAGGGTCTCACAAGAAGGCTTGATATCGAACAAAGCTTTGATGCCTTTATGCCACTGCCAAAGGTGGTATCGATACCCATGGGAATGATATCGATATTCATGGGCGAAATGCTGGAATTCTAACTCTTTAAAGACTTAGACACTATCCAAAGTACATCTATATGGTCTCAAGTCATTCCTAAACCTTAAGGAACAATTCCAACATGTTAGACATCAACAACCATCTACCAATTTATATTTGGCCAAACCATTATTAATCTAATGTTCATGAGCTTAACATACCAAGTTTATCACTTCTAGTCAAATGGCCCTTCATGCCACCATATTACATCTAGACATTTAACTAGCCTTGGGCCATGCATTTCATAATGCAACTAATGTATTCATGGTGTGGATTTAAGGATTCACATGTTATCCTACTTCATTCTATGTTCATATGTCAAATCCACTACTTGCCTATTACATGCATAATACAAGACCAACATTACACATCATGAGCCAAACTCCAAGGGATATAAGGCTAGCCTAACATATTCAAATGCCTTATGGCTTACATACCGAATGTACGAATGATCATATATACAAACCATGATACAAATATCAAAATGCATGAGTCATTCTAAGTATGCTCCCTATGCCACCATAAGCTAGGAGTTACGAAAGTACGAAATACCATACTTTGGCTTGCTTGGTGTCCTTGCTTCCGATCGAACTCAACTTAGCTCCTTTGCTCGATAACCTGTTGTTTTGGGAAGGAGGAAACAGAGGTGGTAAGTACTTACGAAGTACTTAGTGAGGCAGCCCTAAGTCTAACCATTTACACATTAATCAAATGAAAGGTATCATACTTCAAGTAAGCATTTAATCAAAATCATAATAACAATTAAACCACATGAACAAGGAATGTCATGCTTTGCATGCTTGTCTTGCTATCATGTTATCGTGCTTATCATGTCACTAGAATGTAAACCAATTTCATGCTCAAATATTCAATGACAACTCACATTCAGATGCTCAATGGCAATATCATTTCAAAGATTCAATAATTGTCGCGACCATTTGAAAACCGAGATGCGTAAAAAAAATGGCAAAAATAGCCTGGCGAATTAGTTTTGAAAAATCTAAATTTCATCACTTCTAGTCTTGAAAAACCCAGATTTTAAAGAAAAACGTATATTATTTAATTTGAAAATTGATTTGGAGTCGCCATCGGCCATTTTGGTAGGCCAGAAACCATAAAACAAACCAGAGATTCGTAAAAAAATTAGGTTCGGGAGTCGGTTACGTGTAAGGACGACTCATACAAACGCCCAAAATTGGTAACTTATTAATTATACGTGGCATTTTGATGTTTTGAACATAGATATTAATTTAATTCTTCATTGTTAATTAAATATCACTTGAATTGAGGATATCCTTTTGATTAAGAAAATATATCCCTTTTAAACTTGGGCTTGAATAAGACATCCTCTAGATAGGAAACCTCACCCAAATTTAAAGAAATATAAATTTCGCCTCAAAAGGTTTAAATGTATGTTCGTTTATTTATCTTATTCATTTTAAGCTCTAACCTAGAAAGACCTCATCAATTAAATATTAAGATCCTATTAAAATTATTGATTTTGCCAAGTGTATGATAACATCCGAATGCTCGGACACTACCATCTTGTCACTTAACAAAATCAATAATACTATTAATGTCACTAGTTATTAGCCTAATCAATTTTATTTAATTCTAAACCTAAGTTAATGAATCAAGTTCTAAGTTTTTAATAGCACATCAATTCGAAACCAAGGTACACTCTTTAGGACAACATCATGGTACGTCAAAACACCGGCCTTTTAGTGTATCCGAGGTATGAGATTCAAATGCTATTGTCACTAGTTATCTCCCTATTTAATTAATTAATTAAAGCAACTAATCCTAGAAGACTCTAAATTAATTAATTAAATGATGATTAAGTGATCCCCTAACAAATATACTACATGATTTAAAATGAAATATAATTAAATAAAACAATAAAATAAATAAACAAAATAAAGGAACTAAATTACTTATTATTAGAAGTGTGAGAGCTCAAATTACAATAAGGTAACCAAATTGTGCACAAAGGGACTTACATGGTAAAAGACCAAAGTTAAATTGACAAGAGTTCAATTTTAGGGGATGAATTATATTTAATTAAGTTAAATTTAAATCTTAAAACCTTTAATTAAATTAATAATTTAATCAAATTAATATTAATCTAAAAATTTTAATTTATCCTAATTAAAGTCTAATTTGATAGAATTTTAAAGTTCAATTAGGGCTAAGTTAGATCTAATTATATTAAAATTAATTTTAAGTTTTATCTTAGAAATTAAATTCAATTCAATTAAGAACTTAATTAAAATATATCTAAGTCTTAAAAATTAAACTTAAACCTAATTAATAATCTAAATTAATTAATTTTAAGCTTAGGGGTCAAATTAGGTTCAATTGGAGATTAAATTGGGTGAATTCTAGAGTTTTAGGGGCTAATTAGGGAATTTAGGACTAAAATATAAAACACTTCGAAAGCTAAGGGACTAAAGAGGCAAATTCCCCATCATTTCGGATAAACGCGGATCCAGGTCAACCCGGATCCGGCCCGTACGGGTCTCTTCACCAAAACGACGTCGTATGGCGACCGAATGACCCCCTCCTACCGAGTCAACTCGACCACTTGGATAATTCCTCGACTCGGCCTAACTCACCAGATCCTAAATCCTCTCAACTCTAACAACTGGAAAACCAGAAAATCCCATGTTTTTGGATCAAACACCCTCAAAACCTATGGTATTCATGTGTGTTCTTCATGTTCATGAAGAACACGAAGAACACGGCCATGAACCGTCGTGTACTCCGCCGCCCGATCAAACCCGCCGTCGTCCAAGATTACTCCGACGAGTTTTCTGGCCACCGTCAAAAGGCCGTTTCCGATGCCGGTGGTCAATTCCGGTGCCGGCGAACTTACCGAAAACTTCGAAAAGCCCTAAAAACACCTCTAAACAACCCGTAAAACTTAGATTCAAAGCCTAAACTACTCAGATCTACCCCCAATTCAACCTAACATAACCATTTAAACTTTAAACCCAATCCCAAAGCTATCTGGATCAACTCCACCACCGAAACTTCAATCGAAAAAGAAACAAAACTAAAACAATAAACTTTAGCTTACCTCTGTGCCACCAGTGATGCCTCAATTCCTTGGTGATTCTAATTGCTTCCAACCTGTCGTTCTCCCTTGATTGAATTTTTCCGTCCCTCCTTTCAGATTCGAAGGCCTCCATTTAAAGGATTTTTCAACAATCCTAACTTAAATCAAAAACTAACAAATCCCTTAAATCTCTCCACTAACCAAATCAAAACCTAAAGACTCTCAACAAGATCATCCCCACTAAATCCAAAACTCTCTATTTCCCTTGTTTTCCGTTTCTTTTATTTTTATTTTTTTATATATTTTTTATTTATTTTTCAGTTATTATTTTATTATTTTATAAAAAATTCGTGATAACAATAACAATATCATGTTAAATTCTCAATAGCAATATCATATCGAATGCTCAATAGCAATATCATGTTTTAGTCTTTCGGATTAGTTTCAAATGAGGCCTTGGTATAGTTAGACTAGGTAAGCGAGTCATCAAAAGTACCACTAAGGCACTGACAGAAGTACCACAAAGGTACTGACAAAAGAAACCCACGGTATTTACAAATGGTGACTAATCACCAATCAATGGTACCCACATTACCGAACAGAAGTACCAAAGTACTAAACAGAACTACCGAAGTACTAACAAATGAGCTCAGACTCTAGGCATGTCGTGCTACCTGTGACCAACTATCGACCAAGGCTCAATCAGAGTTTCATATTCATTTAATCTTTCAATTCGTATTATCAAGCTCTTTATCGCAAACAATGATCATAATTTGTTATCAATAAAAGTATTCATGTCATACCAACATACTAAAGCATGTGTCATGCTACCAAACCAAAGCATATATTATACTATCAAAACAAAAGCATATATTATGCTACCATATCCAAAATCACACATCATGTTATTATCAAGATCTACCTATCATGTTATCAAACAAATGATCAAATCATAATAAACATGCCACATGCATGAATCACATACCTGGCATCCATAGCTGCGTGTCATTACTTACCTCGTCATTTTCGAGCTATGCAAAATGTACTAAGCTAGTCTAACATCTAGCACTCAAACATGGCATCAAACAATTCATTAACATTGAATCCTCCTTCCCGTATTACCAATTATTTTATTAGTCCGGTTACATGATAAATCAAATCAAATAAACAAAGGTGGTTAGGACCCTAGGTCCTAACCCTAAGGTTTGTCACACCACAATGTCAACTCAAGGATTGTAGATCGCGATTCCTTTGCCTCTTTTCTTAGCTTGCTCGATCTTTTCCTCCTCGATATTCTCCTCTCACGGGTTCTCTAGCATACCAATATTATATAGAAAATCATTAGGATTTATCCAATTTACTTAATTCGAACAATCACATGCTTAAGAAATGCAAATATTCCCATTTATTCTCTAAAGACAGCTTTGCTACCCTTTTGTAATTCGATCATATCTCCTAGCTCCGATGTCCGAATTAAGCTTATTTTATATTGTTAGAAATCTAAGAGGACCCTATATAAGGAAAATTTAACCTCTCATTTTAGTTCTTTCCCGATCAGTACCAAAATTCATTTGAATCAGAGCTGATCGGATTTCAGGACTGCTCGAATAGCCCTTACGGATCAGCTTATAACTTTTTCTACTGAGCTCGGATTGAGGTTCCATAAATTTTCACTTAAACTAGGTATATAGGAGTATTATACTTTAAAATTTCAGATCCTAACACTCACAAATCCGACCTAGGGAATTTTCCAAAGATAGCTACTTGGAATGACATTTTCTAGGCAATTTTGCTAGTTTCCATCTAATGAGTCCAAATATGATCCGAGCTACCATCGTGAGTTTTCCAGCACCTCCAAATACTCAACTAACATAAATAAATACCCTTTCGATCATTATTCGAATTATTTAACACATATATATAGCATTACAAAATCTAAGTTCCAAACCCCCAAATTTTGTGTTCATGCTTCAAGGATTCATAACCCAACAATTACTTAGTTTAGGCATTCTAACACCCTAATTATCTTGAAAACATCATAGAATAACCAACACCCAAAATTTCTAAAACCCTTAAATATTTGCTTGTGGAGAGATAAACTTACCAAATAAATTGAAGGTGATTTTTTAGCTAGATTTATCCTTCATGCAAAGCTCTTAACATTACCCATTGATTTCCTCCCAAGTTCTCCCTCAATTTCTCTTTTCTTTCTTCTATCTTGTTTCCAACGTGAAAAGAGGGGGGAGAATGAAGAAGATGATACTCATCTTTCATTAAACATGGGAAATGTCTACCTTGTCCTTTACTTGATAGCTAGACTTAATTTATGACAAAAGATAGTTTATAGAAATCCTTAGTTTATCATGCAACTTCCCATTTCTCATTTAATTTAATTTGACCACTTTTTTTATCCCTTGTTACCTTTATTTTATTTCAATTAAGTCCCTCACTCTTAATCCAATTATCATATGATTCGATTTAATCTACAATTGATTCGATTCATTTTACCAGCCCTATTTTGGGGTGTTATAATTTCCCCCTCCTTAAAAGAAATTCGTCCTCGAATTTATCTAAAGGGAACAAATATGGATATCGGGCTTTCATTGTGTCCACGGGTTCCCTAGTAGCTTCTTCCTTCTTGTGATTTCTCCGAAGAACTTTCACCAAAGGAACATTCTTGTTCCAAAGCCTCTTAACTTCTCGATCAAGAATCTGGACCGATTCTTCTTCATAAGACAAATCGGGATTCAATTCTAATTCTTACGGTTCTAAAACATGAGAAGGATCGGATCTGTACTTCCTCAACATCGAGACATGGAAAACATTATATATCTTATCAAACTCACTAGGAAGAGCAAGACGACAGGCCACCAGGCTAATCCTTTCGATAACCTCAAAAGACCCAATGAACCGAGGGCTGAGCTTTCCCTTCTTTTCGAATCTAAAGACTTTCTTCCAAGGATAAACTTTTAGGAAGACCTTGTCTCCCACATTGTACTGAATATCTCTCCGTTTCAAATCTGCATAAGCCTTTTTTTTCTATCGAAGGCTTGTTTCAAGCGATCATTAATAATTCAAACTTGTTCTTCCGTTTCCTGGATCATCTGAGGTCTCAAAATTTTATTTTCTCCTAATTCAGACCAACATAAAGGAGTTCTACATTTTCTCCCATATTAGACTTCAAAAGGGCCATCTGAATAGATGCTTGATAGCTATTGTTATAAGAAAATTCCACTAAGGGTAGGGATTTTTCCCAATTCTTTCCAAAATCGATGACACAAGCACGCAACATATCTTCTAATACTTGTATCACTCTTTCAGACTAACCATCAGACTGCGGATGGAAAACAATGCTAAGATGCACTTTAGTTCCGAGAGCCTTTTGCAAAGACTTCCAAAATCGAGAGGTGAAGTTCGGATCCCTATCAGAAATGATAGTTGTCGGCACACCATGTAATCGAATCACCTCACGGATATACAACTCGACTAAGGTCTCTGAATTCATGTTCTTTCGAACCGGAATAAAATGTGTAGACTTTGTGAGTCTATCAACAATCACCCAAATAACATCATTCTTTCTCAGTGTAACAGGAAAACCAGAAATAAAATCCATCGTCACTCGATCTCATTTTCACTCGGGCAACTTAATAGGTTGAAGCAATCCCGTAAGAACTCGGTGCTCAACCTTGACTTTCTAACAAGTCAAACATCGAGATACAAAGTCCGTGATGGATTCTTTCATGCCAGGCCACCAATACAAAGACTTTAGATCCTTATACATCTTAACAGAACCAGGGTGAATCGAAAATGGACTTTAGTGTGCTTCTTGTAAGATATCTCTTTTTAATTCTTCATTGTTTGGAACACACTATCTCTAAAGTAGAGCAATCCATTCGAATTAAGGGAGAATTCGACATTAGCTTTCGAATCAAGCTTTGATGCAATAGCTTGAATTTAAGAATCAGATTGCTAAAGATCCTTGATTCTCAAAATCAAATCAGATTGAACCTGGAGTTCAGATAAATACCCTTGCTTTCGAAATATTTGAAGATGAGCATTAATCGAATTTAGGGCTACAAGGAAATTTCAAGATTAGGTACAAGAATTCAAAGGATGCTTATAACATTTCAAGGTTATCAAATAACTTACCCAATGTTGGTTTGCGACTAAGATCATCGGCCACCATGTTGGCCTTTCCGGGATGGTAATCATTGACCAAGTCATAGTCTTTTAGTAATTCCGTCCATCTTCTTTGTCTCAAATTAAAATCCTTCTGAGTCAAGAGATATTTCAAGCTTTTGTGATCGATGTACAAGTAACACTTATCACCATATAAGTAGTGCCTCCATATCTTGAGAGCAAACATAATAGCCGCTAACTCGAGATCATGAGCGGCATAATTCAATTCATGAGGCTTCAATTGCCTTGATGAATAAGCAACCACATTATTTCCTTACATCAAAACACATCCTAGTCCCGAATGTGAGGCATCACTGTACATAGTGAATTCCTTGCCCGATTCCGATTGAATAAGAACAAGAGCATGGGTTAAAGCTTGCTTAAGTTGATCAAAGCTTCTTTGTTGGTCCTCGGACCATTCAAACAATTGATCCTTTCGGAGGAGTTTAGTTAAGGGCAAAGCAATCGTAGAGAATCCCTTAACAAATCTCCTATAATACCCAGCTAAACCAAGGAAACTTCTGACCTAGGTAACATTCCTCGGAGGTCTCCAATCCAAAATGGTTTGCACTTTCTTAGCATCGACCTTAATTCCTTCTACCGAGATGACATGGCCAAGGAATAACACTTCCGATAAAAAAATTCATACTTCGAGAACTTAGCAAACAATTGTCGTTCCTGAAAGGTCCGCAAGACAATTCGAAGGTGTTCTGAGTATTCCTTCTTATTCCGAGAGTACACCAAAATGTCATCAATAAAGATGACTATAAACTTATCAATATGAGGCTTAAACATCTGATTCATAAGATCCACGAATACGACCGGGGCATTGGTTAGCCTGATGCGTGCTGAATATGCGCAATTGGAGTGCAAGTGTACACGTCAAGTAATAAAGTGATAAATATTATCGAGTTATCATCTCCTCAGGGATTGATTTACTTAATATGCTTCCTTTGATCTTCTTTCTCCGTAAAACAAAAGTAAAGACATAAATAAGTTGAGTATTGATTAAACTAAATAAACTAAACTAAATAAGGTGAGATTAAATTTGAGAGAGAGGGTAGGATCCAGTTGTATTGTATAGCGGATTTGATTAATCTGCTTCTGTCGAAACAACATCCTTTGATGGTAAAAACCTATGGTAAAGTGTCTTTGCTCTTGGGCAGATTTACCAAAGTTCGGTAAAGTGTCCTTTGATGGCTCCGCTTATCCCTAATTCGAAAAATTGTTGATGGTCAGTCCTTGATAATACCTCCCGACATTAATCAACTATAACCAACAACCAATCACACACTTCTTTTAGTCGCTAAAACTCTAACCTACCTATCCCTAGGCCGAGTTAGTATCCTCCAATCAAGTTGAATAAAGCACTTACTCCTTTCGTGATTCTAACTCTCCCAAGTCTAGACAAATAGATTACTTACAAACATCCCTCCCGAGCTTGGATGCAAGTACAAAGAATGACAAAGAGTAAGCAAACTTTGATATTTTATTACATAGAAACAAGAAACAAGAAACAAGATACAATCTCCTTTCACTTAAACCCTATGAAAACTTAGAACATGATGGGAAGAATTGTTCCTAAGGTAAACTCTCTCAAATTTGGCTCTCAAGATCCTCTCTCAATCCATAGGATGGTTATGCCTTATATAGGCTTGGCCTAGGGCAAACCTTTCCTAATTAGAGTACAAATTGGAGTAGGAAACAAATTATGTACATAAAGTAAATATTTCCTAATTTGATTCTTCTAGAAGGTGTCTTCTCTCGTGGCCTTGTCCTTGGGCTTTTGATGTGTTGTTCAGCTCCGATCCTTGGGCTTCGTGTTCAGCAACTTTCTCCATATTTTTCTCCTTATTTTGTCTGTCATATTGTTTTTTATCCTCTACTGCATCAACATCAAGTCCTGTCTCGGCCTCATTTTGCATCCTCAACAATACTTGTTCCTACATAGATATGAGAATATAGTAAAGTATGCCTTTTCTATAAATATTATCTTCAATTGTATAATCCCTAAATATATCACATTGAGTACATGCATTGGTTCAAGTAGGTGTAGATTTGATGATAAGTGCTCATAAAAAGAGTAGAAAGTGATAGTGAGTTGAGCACTTATCACACCCCTAAACTCGAACTATTGTTTGTCTTCAAGCAATGCAAACCATCAATTTGTGAAACTCTATTCTCTCTTGATCTTATGTTTTCAGCTATTCTCTCCATCATAACTATGTCTCTCTTTTAGGCTTAACCTTTCAGTTACTTAAGGGTGTACCTAGAAGACAAACGATAAGGTTAGTGTGTGTGTGTGTGTGCGTTTTTATGGACAAGTTTGATTGAAGGCCTTCTTAGATAAACTCCAAGTTCAAAATAGACTTGGATTTAGTGTACTCTTCTTAAAGCAACAATTCCTTTAGCCAATTTCGGGCACCTCAAGTATTGTATCTTCTTCTTTTTATCTCCTTATTTCTTTTTCTATTATTTTATACATACTAGAGCTAATTTTGGGCACCTCTAGCATGAAGAAGAGTATTTCCTATTACCGGTCATAGGCACCTCTAGTCACCTTTTCAAAGATCTAAGTCTTTATCACCTAAGTTCATTAAAAGAATTCCTATAGCCAAACAAGTCTCAAAAGTGTTTTTGAAGTTCAACCTTATAGTAAGCTTCTCAGTTTTTCTCCTTAAGTATCCTAGAATTAAGCCTTCAAAACAGAACCTAACTATGGTAAGGAGAAAGATTTCTATTGCCTTCAAGAATCAAATAAGACAATACTGATGATGGGTAGTGGAAGAATATGGCAATAATTCAAGTAAAGTGATGGACATAAAACAAAAAAAATTATCACTAAAAACTTCTTTTTCATGGCAAGGCCGTGGCAGTAGATTGCCTCGGCAGCGGCTCTACACCCCCTAAACTCAAACCAAGCATTATCCTCAATGCTTAATTTAGGGGCAGACAGTAGGTAAAAAATATACGCAGTAGAAAAATAATTATATGAGAAACAATTAAAAGAAGAGAAATTATAAAGATTCAGAAGAGCTTTCTTCCAAAATCCGTCTCTTGTCCATCCCTGCCGAGTTGGTGTGTACTGGGCTCCGGCAGCAGTGTCGGCCGTGAACTGCTAGGGTATTGCCTGGACAGTTTCTACCTGTGTGATCTGCATAACTTTATGGAAGAATTCTCTTGTCCATCCCTACCGAGTTGGTGTGTATTCATCCGTGTCTTCGATTGGTACTCTTGCAGCAATACACAAACCAGAGATTAAATAGGAGAAATGTAAAGTTCCACGTTCCTTCTTATCAGAATTGTGTATTTCTTGTAAAATAATCTCTCTAACATTTATGCTTCTCTTGTTGATGATGGACTGGATCAGCACAAATCTTTTGTGGTCCACTGTGCTATTGTGGGAGGTGGGGATAAGGCATATCTTGACAAAGGTGCACCACAACTTAGCCTCAGACTTGAGACTTTGTCTTGTTATAGAACCCTTATGGGCACCGGTTTCCCAAGGGATTTTGTCGTAACAAAGATCATCTTTGATCAACTCGTAGCCCTGGGTTGTGATGTCTTCCATGAACTCGGCATGAACAACCCATTTTGGTGCTAGTCCGTAGAATTTGTTGATTACCTCGGCATCAAGGCGGACAAGCTTGTCTCGGTAGTGGACATAAAGGTTGTCCTTGCTCGGCCCATGTGCATAAAATTCCCGTACTATGGTGGCATTTGCTTGTTCAGGTTGTAGGCAGAAGAGTTGCTATATTTGATATTAAATCTTCTTGAACAAGTAATGTTCAATGTCGAAGTTTTCATCTTCTGATTGTTGAAATCCTTGCTCCTCCCACGACTGTCGGGAGACGAACGATTTGTTGAATCGGTCTGCAACAGTGGCGGGGCGAATCGAGTATATACTGCCATGGATGCGTTGTAAAGTTAAGGGTTTTAGAAAGATTCTAAAAATTTCAAGAAGATTGACAGAGAGTATTGTGAGAGCAAGATTGTAGTAAAATGCTAAAGAATTCAAGAATGCAAGAGTGAATTGTTCAAAAGAAAGATGTTACTTATATAGGCCTCGGCCTTGTAGCCGTTTAAACTACTAGCAGTTTTGTAGCTGTTTTGAATTTACTGTCCGTTAGCATTTCCTATCGCGGCGAAAAACTCGACAGATAGCCATTACACTTTTTCTGCCCGTTGGGACTGCTGCAGCTTCTGACACTATTTACT
Organism: Abelmoschus esculentus; assembly: GCA_035048815.1. Classification (NCBI taxonomy): domain Eukaryota; kingdom Viridiplantae; phylum Streptophyta; class Magnoliopsida; order Malvales; family Malvaceae; genus Abelmoschus; species Abelmoschus esculentus. Next base: position 13,651,751 of record JAUCBN010000036.1, read on the forward strand.
GCCTCGGCAGAATTCCTTTTATGAACTATTTCTCCTTTATTCTTATTATATTATCCTAAAAAAACTCAAAATAAAAATATTAAGAAAAATAAATAAAATAAACACATAAATCATAAATTTAAACTAATCCTAATATAATAGATAAAGTAAAAGGGAAGAAATTATGTTACTGGTGGAGTGCATATAAATGCATCTCCCAATTTGCTCATCTTTTGTTGGCCTGGATTTTTCTTTAAGTGTTGGCATTTCTCTTCAGTATTTTCTGCCTTCATCTTGGGTTTAATTTTCTTACCAAATAATCTACCGAGCGTGCTGCCTAGGCAGGATACCTTGGTGTCTGTATCTGTTGTTTGGAGGATTTTGCATTTTTCTGGATCATCAATTTTTTTTTCAAATTGTGGAATGCACTAAGTTTGACTTGTTGGTCATTGACCCTCATTGTCAACTCTTCATTTTCCACATCTATTAACGTTCGTCTAGTAGCAAGGAAAGATCTTACTAGGATGATCGGTGCATTATCATCTGTTTCACAGTCAAGGAAAAGGAAATCGAAAGGGAAAATAAATTTATCTACCCTTACCAATATATCCTCTATTTTTCCTTCAGCATGCACATAAGATCTATTCGCAAGTTGGAGCAGCACTATCGTAGGCTTTGCCCTTCTTATTCCAAGTTTTTGAAAGACTGGTTTTGACATGAGATTGATGCTTACTCCTAGGTCACATAGTGTTTTTTATTCATAATTGTTACCAATCGTACAAGTTATGATAAAGCATCCAGGATCCTTCAGTTTAGGTGGCATGCGATTGTACGGCATTGCCATACATCCTTCAGTTGCTTCCACTGTCTCAAAATCACCTAGCTTCTTTCTTTTAGACACAATGTCTTTCAAGAATTTTGCATAGTTGGGCATTTGTTCAATTGCCTCAACAAATGGAAAGTTAATGTGGACTTGCTTTAGAATATCCAAGAACTTCTTAAATTAGTGGTCCTATTTTTGCTTCTTCAACATTTGTAGGAAAGGTGGTGGTGGTCTCATCTCTACCAGGGTCTCATTGATTTAGAATTTAATACCTGGAATTACTGTATGTCTCGCTATCTCGGTAGGTAGTTCAGGTTCTGCCGAGCTCTCTGCTGGGGTAGTGTTTTCATATTCAGTCTGTTCAGCATCCAAGTCCTACTGGTCTGATTCCTCATGTGTTGCAGGTGGAACTTTGGTTGTTGACTTGCCCATTGTCTCCTTAAGTTGTAGGTCACTTCTTGTAGTGATTGCTTTGCATTGTTCATGGCTCATTCCCTTAGCAACTTCAGTATTGCTGGGTAGTCACCCTTATGGTCTAGTATTCTGTCTTTGAGCAAATTGACCAACTTTAGTTTCCAATGATTTTATAGCAGCTTCCTGGTTTTGCAGACTCATCCCTGTTCTATTCATGAAGTCATCAGTTCTCTTCATGAAACTGTTGTTCTTAGCCATATATGATTTTGTTTTCATTATGAAGGCCTTGAGAGTATTTTCCAATGAGTCCATAGGTTGTTGCTGATGCATCTGCTGCTGCGGCAGTTGCTGCTGAGCATGTTGTTGCGGCAATGAATTTTGGTAACCTGAGGCTTGGTTGGTGGGGTTCAAGACATTATTAGGATTGCTCCATGAAAATTTTGGGTGCCTTTTCCATGCCAGATTGTATGTGTTTGACATCATATTGTTGTTTCGGTTGTAGTTACCCACATAGAAACCAGATTCCTCATCTTGCATATACTCAAAAGAATTGATCGCTTTTATCTCGTGAGTATTTTGTTGTGCTTGCATATTCTGAACCATATTGGTCAAAGATGTCAACTCTACTGCCACTGAATTGGTGGTTTCTAGCTCATTAAATGTGGCTTGGTGTTTTAATCCTCCTCGCCTAAAAGTAGGAAATTGAAAATCGTTCCTTGCGAGTTTGTTCAAAATTTCTATAGCTTCTTCCAGAGCCTTGTCAAGGAGTGTGCCATTTGCCGAGGCATCTAACATCATCCTTGTCGGGGAATTGGTAGCATTATAGAACATGGCTACTTGCATTCATAGTGGAAATCCATGCAGTGGACATTTGTTCAATAACTCTCTGTAGCGTTCTCAAGCCTCGTACATAGGTTCGTCATCAGCCTGTCTAAAAGAAATAATTTCATAACGGATATGATCATATAAGTTTGTAGGATTAAATCGCGTAATGAATTCTCGGAAGAGTTTACTCCAAGATCAAATAAATCCTGCCGGAATGCTATTTAACTAGGTCTTGACCCTATCCCTAAGTGAATAGGCTGAAGCAATCTTGTAGGAGCTCGGTGCTCAGCCTTGACTTTCTGACAAGTCAAACATCGAGATACAAAGTCCGTGATGGTTGCTTTCATGCCAGGCCACCAATACAAAGACTTCAGATCCTTATACATCTTAACAAAACCAGGGTGAATCGAAAATAGACTTAGGTGTGCTTCATGTAAGATATCTCTTTTTAATTCTTCATTGTTTGGAACACACTATCTCTAAAGTAGAGTAATTCATTCAAATTAAGGGAGAATTTGACATTAACTTTCGAATCAAGATTTGATGCAATAGCTTGAAGTTCAGAATCATATTGCTAAAGATCCTTGATTCTCAAAATCAGATCAGATTGAACCTAGAGTTCAGATAAATACCCTTACTTTTGAAATACTCGAAGATGAGCATTAATCGAATTTAGGGCTACAAGGAAATTTCAAGATTGGGTACAAGAATTCAAAGGATGCTTATAACATTTCAAGGTTATCAAATAGCTTACCCAATGTTGGTTTGCGACTAAGATCATCGGCCACCACGTTGGCCTTTCCAGGATGATAATCATTGACCAAGTCATAGTCTTTTAGTAATTCCATCCATCTTTTTTATCTCGAATTAAAATCCTTCTGAGTCAAGAGATATTTCAAGCTTTTGTGATCGATGTACAAGTAACACTTATCACCATATAAGTAGTGCCTCCATATCTTGAGAGCAAACATAATAGCCGCTAACTCGAGATCATGAGGGCATAATTCAATTCATGAGGCTTCAATTGCCTTGATGAATAAGCAACCACATTATTTCCTTGCATCAAAACACATCCTAGTCCCGAATGTGAGGCATCACTGTACATAGTGAATTCTTTGCCCGATTCCGGTTGAATAAGAACAAGAGCATGGGTTAAAGCTTGCTTAAGTTGATCAAAGCTTCTTTGTTGGTCCTCGGACCATTCAAATAATTGATCCTTTCGGAAGAGTTTAGTTAAGGGCAAAGCAATCGTAGAGAATCTCTTAACAAATCTCCTATAATACCCAGCTAAAATAAGGAAACTTCTGACCTAGGTAACATTCCTCGAAGGTCTCCAATCCAAAATGGTTTACACTTTCTTAGCATCGACCTTAATTTCTTCTACCGAGATGACATGGCCAAGGAATGACACTTTCGATAACAAAAATTCATACTTCGAGAACTTAGCAAACAACTATCATTCTCGAAGGGTCTGCAAGAAAATTCGAAGGTGTTCTGAGTTTTCCTCCTTATTCCGAGAGTAGACCAAAATGTCATCAATAAAGGAGACTAGAAACTTATCAATATGAGGCTTAAACATCTGATTCATAAGATCCATGAATGTAACCGGGGAATTGGTTAGCTTGATGTGTTTTGAATATGCGCAATTGGAGTGCAAGTGTACACGTGAAGTAATAAAGTGATAAATATTATCGAATTATCGTCTCCTCAGGGATTGGTGTACTTAATATGCTTCCTTTGATCTTCTTGCTCTGTAAAACAAAAGTAAAGACACAAATAAGTTGAGTTTTGATTAAACTAAATAAACTAAACTAAATAAGGTGAGATTAAATTTGAGAGAGGGGGTAGGATCCAATTGTGTTGTATAGTGGATTTGATTGATCTGCTTCTGTCCAATGCAATTGCACTGTACTACATTGGCAGTACTGCAGATACTATCATCGGCAACGACAGTGTTCTCTGCCGCGACAATCCCTTGCTCTTGGGCAGATTTACCAAAGTTCGGTAAAGTGTCCTTTGATGGCTCTGCTTATCCCTAAGTCGAAACTGTTGATGGTCAGTCCTTAATGATACCTCCCGGCGTTAATCAATTATAACCAATAACCAATCCCATACTTCTTTTAGCCGCTGAAACTCTAACCTATCCCTAGACCAAGATAGTATCCTCCAATCAAGTTGACTATCTCACTTACTCCTTTCATGAGTCTAACTCTCTCGAGTCTAGACAAATAGATTACTTACAAACTTCCCTCCCGGTCTTGGATGCAAGAACATAGAATGGTAAAGAGTAAGCAAACTTTGATATTTTATTGCATAGAAACAAGAAACAAGATACAATATCCTCTCACTAATACTCAAAAACTTTCACCTAAACCTTAAGAAAGCTTAGAACATGATGGAAAGAATTGTTCCTAAGGTGAACTCTCTCAAATCCGGCTCTCAAGGTCCTCTCTCAATCCCTAGGACGGCTATGCCTTATATAGGCTTGGCCTAGAACAAACCTTTCCTAATTAGAGTACAACTTGGAGTAGGAAACAAGTTATGTACATATGGTAAATATTTCCAAGTTTGATTCTTCTAGAAGGTGTCTTCCCGCGTGGCCTTGTTCTTGGGCTTTTAATGTGTTGTTCAGCTCCGATCCTTGGGCTTCTTGTTGAGCAACTTTCTCCATATTTTTGTCCTCAGTTTGCCTGTCATATTGCTATTTATCCTTTGCTGCCTCGGCATCAGGTCCTGCCTCAGCCTCATTCTGCTGCCTCAGCAATACTTGTTCCTACACAGATATGAAAATACAGCAAAGTATGCTTTTTCTACAAATATTATCTTCAATAGTATAATCCCTAAATATATCACATTAATTACATGTATTGGCTCAAGTAGGTGTAGATTTGATGATAAGTGCCCATGAAAAGAGTAGAAAGTGATAGTGAGTTGAGCACTTATCATAGCCCAAATGGCATCACCAAGAATTCAAAATGACCATATCAAGTTCTGAAAGCAGTCTTAGGGACATCTTCTTCTTTTACTCTCATCTGATAGTACCCCGATTGAAGGTCAATTGGAGAGAATACCGTAGAATTCTTGAGTTGATCAAACAAATCTTCAATTCTAGGCAAAGGGTACTTGTTCTTAATGGTAACCTGGTTCAGTTGCCGATAATCAATAAAAAAGTCTCATTGTTCCATCTTTCTTCTTTACGAACAAAACCGGAGAAACCTACGGCGAAGAGCTCAGACAAATGAATATTTTATCTTGTAGCTCTTGAAGTTGCTTCTTAAGCTCTTTCAACTCAATAGATGTCATTCTATAAGGAGAAATCGACACCAGATTAGTTCCAGGCTGGACTTAAATCCCGAACTCCACTTCTCTGGTTGGAGGTTAACCAGAGAGTTCCTCTATGAAGACATCAACAAATTCAGACACCATAGGAATTTTCAGTAAACCGAAATTATATTCATATTACATAACCATAGTGGCAAAGATCGAAGTTGGCTTCTTATCAATTAGGAGAATTGAATCCTTTCCCAAACCTCGAAGATACAATCTTCGATTTTGACAATCCATCCAAGCTTTATGTTTGATTAACCAATCTAACCTCAATATAAGGTCAAACTCACAAGTTGGTAGAACAAACAAATCAATCCGAAAAGGAATGTTTCGAATTGAGATCAGAGAGTCTTTACAAATGAGGTTAACATTCATTATACCATCTATAGGGTTTGATACTACAAGATCCCTATCAACATTTTCGGGCTCTAACTTAAACTTTATAAGCGTTTTAGAATATATAAAGAAATAAGTAGATCCTGAATCTATCAAAGCATATACAAGACTTAAATTTAATTAAACGGTACCTGCAATCACATCGGGAGACTCTTCCTCTCCTCTACCACGGATGTTGTACATTCTAGCAAGGGCTCGTGATTCCTGACGAGGAGGGGCTGACTGAGGGTCCTTTCCTCTACTCTGATTCTCGGAATGAGCTTATCTGGGAACCTTGTTTATATTCTGAGGTAGAGGGCTCTGATAGGTACGAGATTGAGGAGTGCGTATATTAGGATTCTGAGGATAATCCCTGATAAAATGGTCTGACCCACCATAAGCATAGCATAGCTTCATCTGAAGCCGACAAGGTCCGACATGAAACTTTTGACAAAACTGACAAGCAGGAACTCTTCTAAAATTCCCTGTGCTATGAATAGAAGCAACTGGGGCCGAAGGTCTATTTGCCGACTGAGGTCTCGGCACATAATGGCTCTTAGACTCTTGGTGGTAAGTCGAGGAGCCTTCTTTTTTATGCTTGGTTCTTTTTACATTCTAATCCGGTTTATTTTCCCACTTTCGTTTCTTGTCATTCCTATTTCCACCCTTTCTCTTTTCTGAAGCTTTCATCTTGGCTTCGGTAAAAATAACCCGATTAACTAGAATCTAGAAGTCATTGATCCCCAAAGCTGTGAACATAGGGCTCATCTCATCATTCAGCCCATCAATGAACATCTGACATTTTTGTTTCTTGGTCTTGATGTACTCCGTACCATATTTGCAGTACTTACAGAAGTCTGCAACATATTGCTCAATAGGCCTATTAGCCTGCTTCAAATACAAGAATCTCCTTCTTCTTTCGGCCAGATACTGCACACTTATGTATTTCTTCTTGAATTCCTCTACAAAGAAGTCTCATGTAACATAGTAGGTAGGAACAGTCAAGGTTGTAGTTTCCCACCAACTTAGGGCTTCGTCAGCTAGAAGCGAGATAGCACATTCGAGCTTGTGCTCATCGAAGCATTGCAGTTGCTTGGTCAGAATTTAACAAGAGCAGGACGATCTTGCCTCAAGTCGGATACTAGTTGGTCAAACATTCCTTTCATACTTAGGAGGCATTCCCTCTGAACATCTTGTATAACCGAGATTACCGGCTCAGTGGCAACCTTTACTGGAGGTTGTTCTTGTTCTAGCAGAGGATTCGGTTTCATCCTCATGCTTTCATTATCATTAGACGAACCCTCAGGACTTTCGTGTCTTAAGGCTAGTCTTGTACCAACCATACTAAAAAAATGACAAAGAAATATTATTCAAATAAGCAATAACACAAGAAAGTATGGTACAAACTCCTAGGTGGCATAGTTCAATCTTATATGATGCATGTATATTTCTTTTGGTCCGAGAATCATGTAACCAAAAGCTCTGATTCCACTAAATATGGCACCCTCGCCTCGAGTTAAGAGACGAGAGCGTCGACCGAAATTACAAACCGAACTTTGTATTCAAAACCAAGATAATTTGTTTATTGTATAATATTATAATGTTAAATGTGAGTAGCTCCTTAATCAGATTTTGAACCAATTTAAACTTTTCAATTATTCGAAAAGCGGCTCAATTATATCTTATATTGTACAATCCTTAAATCCTATCATTCATGTTAATTTCGGGTCTGATTTAAAGCTTTTCCAAATTGGTTATAAATATTATTCGATCTTAAGTATGTTTGATTTTCTCAATTGAACTCCTAATACATGATTTCATTCTTGGAATTCTAACTTAGTTCAGATGGAAGAACTCAAGATGTCAAGGGGTATCGATACCCCCATACAATGGCATCGGAACATGGGTATCGTACCCCGGTTCAATACAGGTCAACTATGTTGACTCGTTGACCAAGGCTGAGGGCCTAGTTTGAAACAGGTATCGATGCAATTTCGTTACTGGAAGCCCTAGTATCGAACCAGGTATCGATAATGGTCTACCTCATTGACTCGTTGACTAAGGTTGTTGAACTAAGGGGCTCACAAGAAGGCTTGGTATCGAACCAAGCTTGGATGCCTTTATGTCACTGCCAAAGGTGGTATCGATACCCATAGGAATGGTATCAATACTCATGGGCGAAATGCTGGAATTCTAGCTCTTTAAATACTTACACATTATCCAAAGGCCATCTATATGGTCTCAAGTCATTTCTAAACCTTAAGGAACAATTCCAACATGTTAGACATCAACAACCATCTACCAATTTACATTTGGCCAAACCATTGCTAATCTAATGTTCATGAGCTTAACAGACCAAGTCTATCATTTCTAGTCAAATGGACCTTCATGCAACCATATGCCATCTAGCCATTTAACTAGCCTTAGGCCATGTATTTCACTATGCAACTAATGTATTCATGGTGTGGATCTAAGGATTCATATGTTATCCTACTTCATTCTATGTTCACATGTCAAGTCCACTACTTGCCTCTTACATGCATAATACAAGACCAACATTACACACCATGAGCCAAACTCCAAGGGATATAAGGCTAGCCTAACATATTCAAATGCCTTATGGCTTACATACCGGATGTACGAATGATCATATATACAAACCATGATCCAAATATCAAAATGCACGAGTCATTCTAAGTATGCTCCCTATGTCACCATAAGCTAGGAGTTACAAAAGTACAAAAATATCATACTTTGGCTTGCTTGGTGTCCTTGCTCACGATCGAACTCAACTTAGCTCCTTTGCTCGATAACTTGCTGTTTGGGGAAGGAGGAAACAGAGGTGGTAAGTACTTACGAAGTACTTAGTGAGGCAGCCCTAAGTCTAACCATTTAGACATTAATCAAATGAAAGGTATCATACTTCAAGTAAGCATTTAATCAAAATTATAATAACAATTAAATCATATGAACAAGGAATGTCATGCTTTGCATGCTTGTCATGGTATCATGTTATCGTGCTTATCATGTCACTAGAATGTAAACCAATTTCATGCTCAAATATTCAATGACAACTCACATTCAGATGCTCAATGGCAATATCATTTCGAAGGTTCAATAACAATATCATGTCAAATGCTCAATAGCAATATCATGTCGAATGCTCATTAGCAATATCATATCGAATGCTCAATAGCAATATCATGTCAAATGCTCATTAGCAATATCATGTTGAATGCTCAATAGCAATATCATGTTTTAGTTTTTCGGATTAGTTTCAAATAAGGCCTTGGTATATTTAGACTATGTAAGTGAGTCATCAAAAGTATCACTAAGGCACTGACAGAAGTATCACAAAGGTACTAATAAAAGATACCCACGATATCTACAAATGGTGACTAAATCACCAATCAATGGTAACTATAGTACCGAGCAAAAGTATCGAAGTACTAAACAAAACTACTGAAATACTAACAAATGAGATCAGACCCTAGACATGTCGTACTACCTGTGACCAACTATCGACCAAGGCTCAATCAGAGTTTTATATTCATTTAATCTTTCAATTTGTATTATCAAGCTCTTTATCGCAAACAATGATCATAATTTGTTATCAATAAAAGTATTCATGTCATACTAACATACTAAAGCATGTTTCATGCTACCAAACCAAAGCATATATCACACTATCAAAACAAAAGCATATATTATGCTACCATATCTAAAATCACACATCATGCTATTATCAAGATCTACATATCATGTTACCAAACAAATGATCAAATCATAATAAACATGCCTCATGTATGACTCACATACCTGGCATCCGTAATCGCGTGCCATTACTTACTTCGGCATTTCTGAGTTATGCAAAATGTACTAAGCTAGTCTAACATCTAGCACTCAAACATGGCATCAAACAATTCGTTAACATTTAATCATTCTTCTCGTATTACCAATTGTTTTATTAGTTCGGTTACATGATAAATCAAATCAAATAAACAAAGGTGGTTAGGAACCTAGGTCCTAACCCTAAGATTTGCCACACTCACAATGTCTCCAAGCAACTGAAGTATTGTAGATCGCGATTCCTTCGCCTCTTTTCTTAGCTTGCTCGATCCTTTCCTCCTCCTCGATGTTCTCCTCTCTCGGGTTCTCTAGAATACCAATATTATATAGAAAATGATTAGGATTTATCCAATTTACTTAATTTGAACAATCACATGCTTAACAAATGCAAATATTATCATTTGTTCTCAAAAGACAGCTTCGCTATCCTTTTGTAATTCGATCATATCTCCTAGCTACGATGTCCGAATTAAGCTTATTTTATATCGTTAAAAAGCTAAGAGAACCCTATACAAGGAAAATTTAACCTCGTATTTTAGTTCTTTCTCGATCAGTACCAGAATTCATTCGAATCAGAGCTGCTCGGATTTCAGGATTGATCGAATAGCCCTTACGGATCAGCTTATAACTTTTTCTACCGAGCTCGGATTGAGGTTCCGTAAATTTTTAGTTAAACTAGGTATATAGCAGTATCATACTTTAAAATTTCAGATCCTAACACCCACAAATCCGATCTAGAGAATCTTCCAAAGATAGCTACTTGGAATGACATTTTCTAGGCAATTTTGTTAGTTTCCATCTAATGAGTCTGAATCTAATCCGAGCTACCCTCGTGAGTTTTCTAGCACCTCCAAATACTCAACTAACATCAATAAATCCCCTTTCCATCATTATTTGAATTATTTAACACATATATATAGCATTACAAAATCTAAGTTCCAAAACCCCAAATTTTGTGTTCATGCTTCAAGGATTTATAACCCAACAATTACTATCTTAGTTTAGGCATTCTAACACCCTAATTATCTTGAAAATATCATAGAATAGTCAACACCCAAAATTTCCCTTCAATTTGCTTGTGGAGAGATGAACTTACCAAACAAATTGAAGGTGATTTGTTAGCTAGATTTACCCTTCATGCAAAGCTCTTAACATTACCCATTGATTTTCTCCCAAGTTCTCCCTCAATTTCTCTTTTCTTTCTTTTATCTTGTTTCCAACGTGAAAATAGGGGGAGAATGAAGAAGATGATACTCATCTTTTTCATTAAACATGGGAAATGTCTACCTTACCCTTTATTTGATAGCTATACTTAATTTATGACAAAGGTTAGTTTATAGAAATCCTTAGTTTATCATGCAACTTCTCATTTCTAATTTAATTTAATTTGACCACTTTTATTTAGCCCTTGTTACTTTTCTTTTATTTTAATTAAGTCTCTCACTCTTAATCTAATTATCACATGATTCAGTTTAATCTACAATTGATTCAAGTCATTTTACCAGCCTTATTTTGGGTGTTACATTATATGTATATATTATATAAAATATTATATATATATATATATAAATCCCTTCAAATCCCTCCCCAGACCCAGCCCGCCTAAAACCAAATCTCAAAAGTTAAAATAAAAAAATTCCCCCCACCCTGAAGGTCCAGACCGATTAAAATTCAAAAATTCTTCCTCCCTCAAAATAAAAATTCCCCCTCTCACCACATGTTAAAATCAAATTTTTCCCCTAAAATCATTTTTTTAATTTTAATTTTAAATTTATTTCAAAAGTTAAGTCAAAATTGACTTGAAGTAATTAATAAAAATATATATATTTATTATGATATTTATATGTATACATAATATATATATATTAATATATATACTTATATATATGTATGCATGATATATATTAATATATATACTTATATATATATATATATGTATATAAGATATATATTAGATATATATATATTAATATATGTATATTTATTTTTTATATATATGTATATATACTAGATATATATATTAATATATGTATATAATATACATTAATATATATTATGTATATAATATAATTTAATACATATACTATCTGTATATATATTATATATATTATAAATATTATATATTAATAATATATTTATAATATATATAATATACATTAATATATAATATATATTATACATACTTAGATATATACTAATATATATTTGATTTGTTTATGAGTTAATGTATGTATATTACTAATATAATGTATGTATTTAATTTAAAATTATAATTAAAATTAAATATATTAGAATTAAATAAAATAGTAAATAAATTAATTTAATTAAATATGTAATACTATATTAATCTTAAATTAATTCTCATGTCTAATTCTATTTTTTAAGCCTAATTATATTTACCAATATTATTAAAATATAAAATTAATATTGTATAAGTAATTTATACTATATATAAAATATATATATATATATATTAGTATGTATTAGTACATTATATATTATATATATTATATTATCATGTCACATGTGTTAGTATGTATTAGTACATTATATATTATATATACATAGTACATTATATATGTATATTAATATATATGTATGTTATATGTACATGTATTATACATAATACATATATACATTACATATATCATATATGTATATTAATTTTTGACATATAAAATATATATATCATATTATATTATTATACATATATATAATATGTATTATATTTATATGTATATTATATATACATATATGATATATTATATATACATATATAACATATATACATGTATTATGCATATTGATTTTTAATATATATGTATATATACATATATGTTATATAACATATTAATATATGTATGTTAGCATATTATACATATTATATATATATATATATATATAACATATTAATTATTATACATATTTAATATATATATCATATATAAATATTATATATTATAAATATTATATTAATACTATATAAATACATATTATATAAATACTATATCATATATACATATTATATAATATATTAATATACACATACTATAAAATATATAAATATTACATAATATACGTATATTATATAAATATTATATAATATATATATAATAATAACAAAATTTCCATACGTGTAAAATTAGAATTTTAACAAATTCATTTTTTCGTCCCCACCCCACGGGAAAAATCAAAATTTTAACAAAAATTTATTTTTTTGTCCCCTTAAAATAAAAAAATTCCCTCCCGTAAAATCAAAAAATTTTCTATGTACATTTATTATAATATTTATATGCATATATTAATATATGTATACTTAAATATATATATATATATATACTTATATATATTAGATGTATACATTAATATATATATTAATTTTACATATTAATATATTTATATAATATGCTTTAATATATATGATATACTTATATATATTATATTTTATGTATTATATATAATATATAATATATATTATATATACTTAAATGTATATTAATATATGTATTTAATTTGTTTATGAGTTAATGTATGTATTTAATTAAAATTATTTTTTAATGAAATATTTTTTTAAAATTAAAATTAAATACATTAAAACTAAATAAAATAATAAATAAATTAATTTAATTAAATATGCAATACTATATTTAAATATTAATCCTAACTTAATTATTATGTCTAATTCTATTTTTTTTAAGCCTAGTTATATTTATTAATATTTTAAATTCTTCAAATTATAAATATATTTAATTATATGTCATGTAAATATTAAGTTTTGTTAATATTAGTTCAGGTCAATAAAAAATAGGTTCAAAACAAGTCGGGTCATTTATCAGGTCGAGTTCAAAACAGGTCGGGTAAAATCAGGTATTAGGTTGATTCAGTCGGGTAATATCGGTTATCTGTCAGATCAGACTCGGGTTCGGATTCGGGTTCGTTTCAGTCGGATACAAGTCGGGTTTCAGGTCTACAGTAACAGGTTAAAATCGGGTTTAGGTCATTCTCAGTCAGATACAGTTCAGGTTCGGTTACTACAATAACAAGTCCAACTCGAGTTCAGGTCAAAAACAGTCGGATATAGATCAGGTTCGGATCATTATATCTTGGGTCAAATCAAATTCTGACTCGAATAGGTTTCAGGCGGGTTTTCAGGTCAAATGAAGTTTTTACGTCTCTAATATTGTTAATACAGTAAACTGACAGACGTTATTGGATTGTAGTGTCTTTCAGAAGAAGGGGTTGAATTGGAGTTATTTACTTGTCATGTGGCCATTATGGTTAAATTAATTACGCAATGCAGAGAATTAAAAGAAACCCTAGCCGCTCATCTTTTCTCTTAAAATATTTATTTTAATTGTTCTTCACTTTGATTAATTTTTTTATTGGTGGTCGACAATTAATTTTAATACTGATTGTCGATCACCAGAACTATATTTTTTTGTTTTTGTTTTTTATTTTAATAAGAATCTCTGCTTTTATAGCACGTTATTTTGTCCTTGTGACACGTTTTTCTTTTGTCTTTATAACATATTTTGTTTTTGTTTTATGATTTGATTCACCTGTCTTTGTGGCATGTTTCAGCATATCCTAGCAATCGATTGTTGTTCACATAGAGATTCAATCGATGTTAGATTTTTGATTTATGTTTTTTATCGGTGGTCACTTGTAAAGATTTATCCCCACTTGGTTGATGGTCGTTTGCTAATGAAATCAATCCTGGATAGCAATATTTTTTGCACGACAGTTTGGATCGTCTACAACTCCTTTCTTTCTTCGTTATGCGTCACGTTTGGACAGAGACAAGGAGATTCAGGAAGCTTCTGAATTTTATTGATATGCTTATTTCTATAGAAATTTTTATTTTTCTTTGTTTTGGATTGTAAAAATCTTTAGATTGTTTAATCCAATTATTTTTGCAATGTAATTATAATTTTTCTATGGATTTAATAAAAAGCTTTTGTCAAAAAAATTACGTAATGCACGAGCTTTCTAACTCAAATGGTTAAAGGAATGATTGTTATTTTTAAAAGTCACGGGTTTAAGCACCAGCAGAGTGATTGAGCGATCAATATCAAATGATAGTGTCGCCACCATTTTAAAGCCGGAAGTGTGAAAAATAGCCTGACGAGATGGTTTTGGAAAATCAAATTTTTATCCTATTTAATTATTAATTTTACCAAGTTTATTATGATAACACCCGAACAATCGGACACTACCATCTAGATATTGAATAAATTAATAATTATTATTAATGCCTCTAATTATTTACCTAATTGATTTTATTTAATTCTAACCTTAAATTATTTGTCATTTTTTAAGTTTTGATGACACGTCGAATGCGATACCAAAGTATAGTCTTTTGGTCAACGTCTTGTTACGTCAAAACACCGATCACTAAATGTATCCGATGTATATAATTAAAATGTCATCGTTATTACAATTATCTCCCTTTTTAAACCCCCGAACTGCCTCCTCAATGGTAACCAACTCACCCATCATTTGTTTTAGTAACCGCATGCTCATTTTCCTTTTTTTTTAATTCAAAATATTTAATTAATAATTACCCTTTTATTTTACTTATTTATAATTTAGATAATATTATTTATTTATTTATATTTAATATTTATTTGGGGCCTTATTTATTATCGAACCCTTGACAAAATTCGAGTATAATAGATAAAGATTATATTCTAAAACAGATACTACTGTACTATTAAGCTAATTCAAAAAAATAATTATGTAATGGATTAGAATATATATATATTATATTTAACGTGTGATTTTTTTATGATTTTATGGTATTTATTTATTTTTATATATTTTTATAAGATATATGGTAATTGATTTAAAATTTTAAATTTGATAATTTATCGGTTAATGATAAATACATTATTTCGTAAATAGTGGTAGACGCACTTGAAGAATAGGCCCTAAACGTTTTAAAATTTATATGTTTGTCTTTAAATTTTAAAATTTCATGAATTAATCCTTAAATTTTTTTTATATATTTATGAGTTATACCCGCCCTAAAATTTTAAAATTTCATATGTTCTCACCCTCAATTATTTTTTTGGATCCGCTACTTATAATAAGTTAAAAGAATAAATTGAAGAAGCCATAAAAATTATATTTAATTAAAAGATAACAAAAATAAAATAATTGTTTTACACCAAATTTGGGGTAGAAGTTACGAGCTTAAAAAGCATGTATTATAAAATTAATACTAAATTAAATTATTACAAAGGTTTAGAACTCATTTAATATTTTTTTTTCCAGAATTTTAAAGTAAAATGGTATCCCCATTGCTTGGGCCGTGAAATGCATGATTGCAGTAGAAGCAGGTCTAGGTTATGCCTAATAGTCAATGATCCATTAGATTGGGTTAGGAGTACTTGTTAAGTTCAACCATTTATAAATAATTTGAGTTTGATTTGATTAAATTTAATTTAGTTTGATTAAATGTTAGATATTAAAATGAATAAAACTATTATCATTTCATATCTAAAATATTAAAGTATATTATAAAAATAGAATTTAATAATGTTAATTTTTGTAATGACCCAAATTTCGAATCCGAATGTCAGATTAACCCAAAATATTGGATTCCTATGTTTAAACCTTGTTTGGGCCTCGTGTTTGAGTATTTGGCTGTAAGTTGGATTTTGACTTGAGTATTGTTTGGCCTAGAGGCTTTTTTGAAATGTTATATGGTAATTTAACAATGGAGGATAAAGAGGGGTTTTGTGTGTAATAATTTTCTGCATAAAGTTATGGTGAAGTCATAAATTCTTCTTTTCTCTCTTCTTTGTCACCTCATTCTCAAAGAAAAGCTTAGAGTTAAAGTTAAAATCTTTGTGGTGTTAATTTGAGAATTTCGTTTCATCATTTGAAGGTTAGTTGTACAACCTTGAAAGATCTAGAAGTTAAGTTAAAAATGGTATGTTTTTGTGGAAGTTGATGTTGAAGTGCTTGAAGAAGCAAGAATAAGAGAGGATGTTAAGGGGGTTCTTTATCTGTTTGTTTTTTTATTATATATTTTCAGCTTCTAAAAATGTCTCTAGTAATGTCTGATTGTTGGTTTTAATCTCTTCTTATAGTAAAAGAAGTTGGGGAACCTTCAAGGAAATTTAACAAAATGAAAGCTTGAAGGAGTTATTTTTTGGGTTTGCAACTTGTTTGTTCGAGGTTGGTACCCATCTAATTTTTATTTGCATAATACATATTATGAATTTATGCCGCATTACTTGTGATATGATGCTTGATTGATTTGGTAGCTTAGGAAGCCTTTAATGAAGAATTTTGGGATTGGATCATTTATGGCTTAAAATTGGTAGTAACACACCATAAACTTCTTCAATAATGTGTAAGAATAGTTTGGGATTGAATGATTTAATTTTGGTCGTTGTTCTTAGCAAATTTCAAATCCAGACTTACAAAATCATACAGACGTATCGATATGGGTTGGGTGTGTATCGGTACCATAGAGGAAAAATAAGGGTATAGATAGTAGGTCTATCGATATTCCAACCCCGTGTATTAATACTCCTTGGTTTATTCAAATTCTAGAAACGTTTTTCGGTACCGATACGCAAAGGCATACTTATAATAAATAATGATGAATTTTTAAGGACTAATTAAAATGAATATGGTCAATTTGAACTAAAAATAAGGTTTTAAGGACTATAATAAAAAAATACTATCATACTAAAATCATTAGACTAAATTAAAAAAATTTAAATAAATAGTGATGAAATAGAATCCTAAACCCCAAACATCAACCCTTAAATCTTACCAATAATTAAAGTGCAAACCAAATCTCAAAATTAATCTTATAACTCCAATCAAATACTCAATTTGACATATTTACCCTTAAACCCTAAATATCAATATCTAATCTTACTATCACTAATAATTAAATTACAAACCTAATCCTCGAATATCCTAATCCTTAAACTAATTCTATAACTCCAAACACTGAATTTGAAACATATATTATACTCATAAACCCCCAAACTCAACACTAAATTTTAAGATCACTAATAATTAGAGTACAAGTTTAATCACTAATCCCTAAATTACTCTTATAACCACAAACACTTAACTTGACATATTTAATCATAAACCTCGAACTTTAACACTTAAATTTTACAATCACTAATAATTAAAGTATAAATATAATTCTTTAATCTCTAAACTAATCTCATAACCTAAACACTTGACATTTCTAATTTTCCTAATGTTGTGCATAATTATATTTAATCAAAATTTATTATATGCTATAATAATATATAATATTGTCTCGCCAAAATATGTTGTATGTTACAATAATAATTTAAACCTTAAAATACCTTATTTTTTATTATATGTTATAATAATTTAATATATTTAATATTAACACATTAAAAAATAGGAAATTAGAGACATTATTATTTAACACATGATAATAAACTTTGATTAAAATAGAGAATTATATGTTATAGTAATAATTTAACATGTTTAGTATTAACTCATTCAAAGTTAATTATATGTTATAATAATAATGTCCATCCCCCAAAAAAATTATTACATCCTTCTAATAAGCCACATAAAAATTTGGGTGACTTATATCACTTTAAAAATTTTAGATTAAAAAAATTAATTTTGAACTTAAAACAGATAACTTATTCCTCTCTAAATTTTTGTCTTTCGACTTTTTTATCAATTATCCATTTTACCAATTATTATTTAATTGAATTGAATTTTAATCTAAATTAATTTAATTAAAATTTTATCTTTAGTTTTAAAATTCTTTTAATTATATCTATGATTTATGTTTCTAAATTTTAGTTTAGCTAAATTACATCTTATTAAGTTTAATAAGTTAGCTTCATTCAGAAATTATTATCATAACATACAATAAACATTGATTAAATATAATTATACATAAAATTTTGATATGGATGTAAATATGTATTGTACACATGATAACATTAACATTAAAGTTAAAACTTTAATTTAGTCCAAACTTGATAAATAATTTATATTAAATGACATGTTGAATTAAATCAGATCTTGGGTTGATTCAGTCGAATAATATTCGTTATCTGCCAGATAAGTTTTGGGTTCGTTTCAGTCGAATATAGGTCGGATTTCGGATCCACGTTGATATGTTTATTTCAAGTTCAAGTTGTTCTTGGTCGAGTTCAGGTCTACAACAATCAACTACAGATTGATTTCGTGTCATCATATCCTCGTATTAAACTAAATTCCAACTCAAATAAGTTTTATTTGAGTTTTCGAATCGAATTAGCGTTTTATATCCTTACTCACTTCCCCCTCCCACCGTGCATGATTGATAACCTCAACGGAGATTTACTCTAATAATAATAATAATAATAATAATAATAATAATAATAATAATCTCATTGTCGCATTTCCTTGAGCAATGTTTAGCATGTTTATTTCTTTTCATACTCGATTAGCATTCGTTATTGGTGGAGGTAGAGGTGTGCATTCGATTAATTTGGTCGATGATTGAACCAAATTAACTAAAATCGAATTAATTAAAATTTTTAAAATCTTAACCGTTAACCGACTGAAGTACCTTCCACCGAATTAACCGAACCAAAATTATTTTGATTAATTATCCGAGTTAACCGAAGTTTATTATAAATTTTGATTAAATTATATAATAGGTCACTAAATTATGCTAAAATATTTTTTTAGTCACTAAACTTTCATTTTATGCTAATTTAATAAAAAATTAGTGATCATTTTATAATAAAAATTACTGAATATTTTATATTTTTTTAAAAGTTAAATGACTAAAAATAATTTATATAATATTTAATATATAATAATTTCGATTAATTTGATTAATTCAATTAATTAATCGATTTCGAACCGAATTTATTAAAAATTAACCGACCGAATTAACCGAAATAATTTCGATTCGGTCGATTAATTTGGTTAAAACCGAATAATATACCCCTAAGTAGAGGTGGGATAAATTAATTTGGTTAGGTCGAATTTTTAAACCGTATATAATAATTTGACTCTCGATTTTTTTTTCGTCTTAATATAAGGCTTTGACGTATTGGACTTCATTGTGGGAATATAGTACTTTTTCTTTCTTCATAGTTTTTGCACATTAAATTATAGATTAAATAAAAATAGAATTTGGTTCGATTTGGTTAACCTTGTTTATCACGTTCCGCACAATGTTCAAACACTGAAATTAGAACTTGTTTATAAACCTTACTTCTTACGGATTTTTTATGACATTTTATATTAAAAAAATTTAAGAAAAAAAAATAAACATTTTAAAAAAATCTCTATCCTTAATCATGCCCTTTCTCTATGTCTTATTAAAAAAATTCTTAAAAAATAAATTTTAAACTCTAACCTTAATTCTTATACCATAGACCCTAAACTATACATCTTAAAAAATATATCTTACTCATAGTTTTTTAAACGCTAATTATAATCCTAACTTTAAATGCTAAATTCTAAACCAACTATTTTAAAATTAAAACACTAACAGAGATCCAATAAAAAGACATGATTTTTACCCGATAATAGCTTCTTAAGCTTTTCAAAAAAAATCAAATTCATCCTGATCTAAGTTACTTTCAACTTCTATAACTCACAAAATACATTGGCCCTAGAGATATATTTTGTCTATATTTTGTATAAATGATGTTCGCATAACATGCCTCAACTTTAAAATTTAAGAATTAAACAATTCGAACTTTATATTTTGATTATGAATCGATCCAAAAATAAATTTAAATTGTGTAACAAAATTATTGAACACTTGAAGAACAAAAATACTGGTTAACCTTCGTTTCTCGAGGTCCCGGTGCCGGAAGAAATGTTCATCAGCGTGGGAAACAATCTCCAAGCTCGGTCGGAAAACATGTTAACATGGATGAAAGTTCAAACATCCGATAAAGTGGTCAGGGCCGATGCTCGCCGGCCTCAGCAGCAGTACATAGCTGCAACAGGCAGATAACAAGCCTTAAACGCCGTGAATAACATATGCGTAATTGGTCATGTGAAGATTATCGCATCGAAATTCAACAAGACGATATAAATGTTTAAGTGAAAAGCACAGAAGAGAAATTTGCAATTTTCTTCACTTTTTTCTGTTTTGATGTTGAGTTGTTGGCTAAAGAAAAGGCAAAGGCTTTATATTAGAGAATTTCATATTTGATATAAAAGAAAATTTTGAAGCAACTTTTATATTATATTCCATTGTAATTCTAGTTCATGTTTAATTCGATTTTAATGTTTATTATAATTAGAATTTATTATTATTATTTCAATATCTTTTAGGATTAGAGTTTTACTTGGTATTTACTTTTAATTTTTTAGGTTTATAAAGTTTGAAGAAAATATTGATATACTTAAACATTGAAAAAAATACGAAACTATTTATTTTTTACATATTATCTTATTCTTCTATTTTATAACGTGTTTTCAACATAATCTCACTCATTTTTCGTGATTCTTGTTCGTGATTCTCGAAAAAATTATTTGGTATAGGTAAGCACATCAACTATATGTTCAATTTATATTTAAAATATGTTTTGCTCATATATTTATAATGATTGATTAATATTCTTAAATCAAGTCACGATTTGATTGAAGATTGAATCTAAGAAAACACGTTTTTAAATTTTTTTAATTTTTTTTATTATTGTTGATTTTATTTAAGCATGATATTTCATGTTTATAAATAAGAATCAATTTTTACGATTTCATCAACAATAGTTTGAATAATTAAGAATTTAATGTTGTGTTAAAATAAAATCTTTTAATAAATTTTTGAATCGAATTGAATAAAGTTGAAGGACAAGGAGTCGAGGACAGTTTGTCGACATCGGAGATGGCGAAATTGAAATCAGAAAGTTCGGATTCGAGTTTATTCGGTAAATCCCGATACGAATGTTGGGCGTTAGCGGTCATTCTATTGCTCGCATTATGGTTTATGATCACCGGAACAGTTTCTCTCCGTTGGTCCTCCGGTTATCTGAATCTTATTTCCGATTATCTCGGTAGCGCCTTGTACGATGACCTAGATGTCCTTGTATGTTTCTCTCAATTGTTTTATTTTCCTCCTTTTGCATAGAAAAATGGTTTCTTATTTGTTTTGTTTTTGTTGTTAGGAACTGGAGGAGAGAGAGACGGTGGTGAAGCATATGTGGGATGTGTACAGTAGCAGCCATGGGATCAGATTACCCAGGTTTTGGCAGGAGGCGTTTCAAGCTGCTTACGAGGAGTTAACCAGTGATGTGCCGAGGGTTAGAGAAGATGCAATCACGGAGATTGCTAGGTTATCCGTACGATCCTTGGATCTCTCCCCACCTCGATCAACGGTTAAAATTTAATATTTAGGGTTTATTTGGTCTTGTTTCAAGAAATATTTCAATTCAAAAACTATTCATCAATTGTTAAAATTTTATATTTATTCAAGTTATTCAAAGTATTTATTTTAAAAATGATAAGTTTAACCTTTATTTAAAATATTATATCATTTGTGTTTTTTCCTAAAAATTCTCTGCTAGGGTTTTGAGCGTCGTTTTCCTTCCTGTTCAATCGTTTGTCTTTTATTTTCTTTACATACGGCGACGATATCGTTTTTAATATTGCTGACCGACGGATTTATTTATTAATCTGTTTACTTTTGATTTTTATTAAGTTATTATGCTCTTGCGGTACGATTTTACTCTATCATTTGGTACGTTTTTTGTTCTGTCTTTTGGCACGCTTTTCTTCTTTTCGTTATGATTTTTATTAGGGATGAACATGATGACGTCACGACTGATCAAGATGACACTCCTTTAATTATGATGTTGATCTCCCTTTCACGAACCCTTGAACTAGATTTGGATACGTGGTTATATCTACCATTCTTTTATCGCGATCTAGTTGTGGTAATATCCTTTTTGCCAACGTTCTTTCATTGTAATATGTATTTTTATGTTGTTTGTTGATGGTTTACCTATCGTCGTCGATTTTGATGGTATTTGTATTCATATTATTATTCAAGTCTTTCAGTTAGTTTTTTACCTTTTCCTTGTCTAGTGCTCTTATGATCTACGCTAGCTTTATTTACTAGGTTTATATCTGAATTACTATGATATGAACTTTCATTGTAATTTCGGATATATCTATTCTTAATATAATTAGTGATCTTTATTCAAAAAATCCATTTATAAAATATGAGCTTCAAGTATTTTAAAATAAAGTTACAGACTTAATCATATAAGGTTATTTAAATACTCACCTTTTTTTTAATAAGTTAATAGCGATTATCATAGTATTCGTTCTAGAATATAATTTCTACCATTTAACATTAATCGTTCAATCACTCTGCCGGCATCATTAATGCTCAAACCTATGACCTCTAGGAACAACAATTATTTCTTTAACAAATTGGGCTAAAAATCTTGTGCAATACTCAACCTTTTAAATAAAAGTATTGTTCTCTAAAAAATATCACTTCCAGAATCTGATACTGATAGTATCCCACGAAACTCATGATCAAATATATCAATCTACGGATAAAAATAATAAATTTACATGTTAATCTTACAAAGCTTAATGATACACGTCAAGTCTATTATACCTCATGTAAATTAAAAAAAAATCAACTCATTATATTTTTACAGCGGGTTTAAATAAAAAATAATATTATTTTAGAACGCATCGTATTAAATATGGGTCGAAGAATTTACTATATGAAAGAATTGTGTGGATATTGGCCTTCCGAAAGCTGAAATTGCTTCTCTTTTGCATGTTGGGCCTTTTGGGGCTATAAAAAGTTGTGTTTGCTTCTTATTGTGGTTGTTTTGGGCCAACCTGCATCTATTTATGCTTATTTCCCTTTATTTATATATTATGTATTGAACGAACTCCTTCGTAAATTATATTTGGGTCATTTAATTATTAAAAATTATATTTTAATTATTTATTTATAAGAAAATTTATATTTAATTCGTTTAATTATGGGTAAGTTTACGATTGAATCACCCTTCATATTTAAAAAAGTACATTAATTTGGTCATTTTTTCTTTCAAATTATTTGTAAGCCAAATATAATTGAGTGACCCAAATATAATTTTATTTATAATTAAGTTATTTGCATTATAGTTTACCTTTTTTTCGACATAAAAAGCTTATTAATATTAGTATTCGATTACCGATTCGACCGAAATGATAAGTTTTAAATTAAAATAATCCATTTCTTATTATTCATAAAAGTCTCACATATTTTATATGGATTCAATCTCTAAACATAAAATATAAATATATTTTATAGAAGATATAAGCCTAAAAAATATTTTTAACATTTAACTGAATAGTAAACACAGTAACTACGTTCATTGTCATTTTTAATCTTAATCTAATTACCCTTGATTAACCATCTAGGGAAATGAAGCCGTGTTGAGTAAAATCCAAACCCAGCACACGACATGGATGGTACAAGACTAAAGACTGAAGCTTTGGTGCCATCGCCAGTGTTAGAAGAAGCAGCCAAGATGTGCAGAACTGAAGCAGCAGCTATGAAGCTTCATGTTTTTGCCGTATAAATCAGCTTCAACAGGAAGGATTAAGCAGTCTGTAGGAGTTGAGTTCCCTTGTAACTTTGGATGAGGTCTATTGCTACTGCCTAGTAAGATCACTTCTTGTTCCATACTAAAGGACTTGAGAAAAAACTGGATCTGATACTTCCAAGAACTTTCCTACAAACATCACTTTCCTCATCACTTGATTCTTTCATTTTCACTTCCACAAAACTACGTCTACCTCAAGAATGGGACGAAGTTCAAATTAAACATTGAAATGGATCGAATTATTGAGTTTAAAAAATTAGATGGACCAGTAAGTATTTAATCATAAAATTTAAGAGATAATATTTCATTTATCAAATATTTATATTTATAAGGATTTAAATTGTTATTAGACTAAAAAATTTGAAGATTTATATCTTTCTCTAGTTTAATCCATACTTAATTAAATATTAAATAATTCATTGTGACTTTTTAATTTAAGTACTAATTTTTATAGGGGCTATAATTTTATTAGATCAAAAATTATTAAGTACTTAAAATATCATTCCTTATACTCATAAACAAAATAGAAATCATCTATTATTTTTGGGAGTAGAATTCTTTTACCTTTTTATTACGTCTCCTTTTATGTCTTTCATTGAAAATTCTTAAAAAATGAATTTTAAATCTTAACCCTTATTTTTTGTTTCCTAAACCCTAAACTCTCTACCCAAAAAATACATCCTACCCCTAATTCCATAAACTCTAACCACAACCACTAACCTTGAACCCTAAACCCTCTAATTTAAATCGGAGGCATAGAATGGGGCATGAGAAAGAGAGACGATTTACACCCTATTTTTAGCGCTTCTATCTGTTCCCATATTAAAAAAAAATCGGGTTAGAGTCTAAAGTTACATGATTTAGAATTTAGAGTCTAAGATTCATAATTAAAAAATTAGGATTGAAGTCTAAGTCTAATTTTTATGATTTAGAGTTTAATATTTATGACGTAAAGATTTAGGTTAGAGTCTAAAATTTAAAAATAGACGTCAAAAAACGTCTAATTTTTATAAAAAGCTTTTTATACATATATAATTTTTTAAAATTTCTGCTCATATAAACATAGTTAAAATCAGCCATGAAGCTTCCAGCAAGTACGGAAAGAACAACTTGTTTACAGTAATACCAGCCACTGCCACACCCAAAAAACTTGCTAAAAGGAGTATCATATACGACTTAGATAAGTATCATATACATACGAATACGAACATGTTGATTTTTTATGAAGATCGTACGTAAGATTGCATGGACATAATTTACCATAATGAAATTAAGTAGCTCAACCTTCAAATTTAGAAAACTTCTAAACCAGAATAGTAACAAAGAGACAGTAGGTTTCTGCAATTAAATGAATGAATGAATGCTTTACCTGTTCTTTTATGGTAAAATTTACCCAAAAAGAAAAAGGTAAAAAGGAAGGAACTGTGTCATGGGGTTAAAAATAGGGAAGCACAAAGAAATTTATAAATGTAGACACTACAGAGAATGAGCTCATTGCTTAGGATTTTCTTGCATCTTCTAAGCTTCTGTAGTGGTAGCAGAGAGGGATAAGAATAGATCTCTCTCCCCCTCTTTGCTAACAAGTCAGACAGTAGACAAAAATGGCAGAAATTAAGGTTAACAGATGGTCGACTAGCATAGCATGGATATTCTTTCTGGTTCTTGTCATGGTCTGCAATGTGGGGATTGCAGAGAGATTACTGAAAGACAAAGGGATCCAACATGTTCCCAAAGAGACAGTTCAAACACAGGGATTTCTTGATGGAGTTGTCAAGTTCCTCTGGCAAAGTGGGAAGTCTGGCTATGAACCTGTCTGGCCTGTAAGTTAGACCATCTTATGTAACATCTAGTTAATGCTTTTCAGGATTGTTAACTTTGAAACATTGTGAATTGAATCATTGTTTGAGCAGGAGATGGAGTTTGGTTGGAAAATAGTTGTGGGGACGATTGTTGGATTCCTTGGAGCAGCGTTGGGTAGCGTCGGAGGTGTCGGCGGTGGTGGAATTTTTGTACCAATGCTCTCTCTCATTATAGGTTTCGACCCAAAGTCGTCTACCGCCATTTCCAAGTGTGAGTTTCAGCTTTTATTCATATAGTATGTTTATGTTCATCCATTGTTTCTGCGGTAAGCGTGATCACAACATGATGAACATTGTAAAACTCGAGTTTTGATGCCGATTGTTTAGTCTTTAGTACTAATCATATGTTTATAACAAGAAATTCTATGACTGCAGGTATGATCATGGGTGCAGCTGGATCAACAGTATATTATAACCTGAAACTTAGACACCCAACCCTGGAGATGCCCCTCATAGATTATGATTTGGCATTGCTCTTTCAGCCCATGCTTATGCTTGGAATCAGCATTGGAGTTGCCTTCAATGTCATGTTTGCTGATTGGATGGTCACGGTTCTGCTCATCATCCTCTTCATTGGTAATAAGAATTAACATCGTTTTCGGAGTACTAATTCATTTTTTCCATCGCCGATCTCTTCTATTCATACTTATTCGATATTATCTTAGTTAAGAATCGATAATGGTAATCCAATGATTTCAAAAATGGACACATTCGCACCGTTGCATCCCCTTAAACGAGTCCGGTTATTCAAACAAGAAAAAAGCTGGTTACTGAGCAGGGCTAAACAGTTCATGCACTGCAACATGAAGATAGTTTAGGCATGGTTTATGATCCATGTAACATGATGTTCTCTGATTCCGAAGCATAAATTTTTCGATGCTAGGTACATCAACGAAAGCCTTTTTCAAAGGTGTAGATACATGGAAGAAAGAGACAGTGATTAAGAAGGTATAATTTTCCATTACTCTAAAGTTTTTCACAGGCTACTTCCCTTTTGTATAAGATTGTTGATGAGAATGCTGAGATTCTATTTTCAGGAAGCGGCTAAGTCCGAATCAGAGGAATCCAAATCGGCCGGTGCGTACCTAGCGATCTTCATCCTAGTAAACCTTAATTATAGAAATAAACTTAGATAAAAGCAGTAAACCACAAGATACAGTACATGGAGGTCTACTGATAAAAAGAACTTTATTATGTCAATTGAAATTACTGAAAATGGATTATGCTAAACTTGAGAATTGCAGATGGAAGTGCACAAGACTATAAACCACTACCGAGTGGCCCCGGAAACCAGCCAGATGAAGAAGTAAGTTATAGAACATTTCGGTTTTCGTACAACGATAGTCTTCGTTATAATTGCCTATTGTTGTTACATTCAATCCAGGTACCACTACTGCAAAACATATACTGGAAAGAGGTATGCCTGCTTGTCTACGTGTGGATCGGTTTTCTTATTGTGCAGATTACCAAGGTATGCTAATATCGTCCATAACATCGCAAGTACGACGAGTATTAGATCAGTTATCTTTCTCCTAAATGACATCCACATGTTTGTTTCTGCAGGAATATATTCCAAGATGCTCAGTCATGTATTGGATAGTGAACTCCCTGCAGGTAAAAACTGGAAATTCTTTCCAGATTCTGAACAGATTAAAAGGTTAAAAGATCTTCGACTCGACCATTACTGTTTTGTTTTTTTAATAGATACCCATTGCTGCCTCTGTGACACTCTTTGAAGCTGTATCTCTATACAAAGGAACCAGAGTGATTGCATCCAAAGGAAAGGAAGTCGTAAATTGGAAGATATATCAGATTCTTTTATACTGCTCCTGCGGAATTACAGCCGGTATGGTCGGCGGTCTGCTTGGACTCGGAGGTGGCTTCATCTTGGGTCCTCTATTCCTTGAGCTCGGAATTCCTCCTCAGGTACACATAACTAGTACTAAATGAAAATCATAGTACATTATCATATTATTACTCTTCAAGGTGATTCTAAGGATCTGTCAAAACAATGGTACATCATTGAGAGGCATACTTATGAACCCGAGTTCGACAATACTAACACGCATTCTGCAGGTAGCTAGTGCAACATCAACGTTCGCTATGGTATTCTCGTCCTCAATGTCGGTCGTACAATATTATCTTCTCAATCGATTTCCCGTCCCATATGGTAAGTGGAAGTGTCGGTTAAAGTTACTACGACCATCGATTGAAGTTCATCAGCCTTATAGCTTCAATGCTACCTTGTTTTTCCCCTGCAGCTGCTTATTTGGTTCTGGTAGCAACAATTGCCGCCTTCACTGGGCAACATGTAGTCAGAAAGATCATTGCAATCATCGGAAGAACATCGATAATCATCTTCATACTTGCTTTGACGATCTTTGTCAGCGCAATCAGTTTAGGTAAAACAGTTCCTTGCAAAGCAAGTCACTTAAATTTGAACCTATGGAAATAACAAGATCCTGACCCTATTTTCCTGGACATTGTTGCAGGTGGAGTTGGCATTGCTGCTATGGTTGAAAAGCTTGAAAATGGAGAGTACATGGGATTTGAAAACCTTTGCACTTGAGCTTTCTTTTTCCTTTTTTTCCCTTGTTGGTGGAAATTTCTCCGTAGAGAGCAACTTCATCATCACTACTGAATTGAACTTCCAGCATATCAAAATAAAGTATTTTGTTAGTAATTATTTTCATCTAAAACTTTTTTAGGTGGATGGGTTGTTTTATCACTGGCCGTGAAAAAAAAACTTTTTACACGCATATCTAAATTTACCTAAAATTGAAATCTCTAATCGTACTATCTTAAAATCAGTTTTTTTTTTTATCTTTTTTTTTGTACTCTAATGGTAAATCTAAAAAAATATCATTGGTTGAATCAATATAAATAAAACAAATTATTTATCTAACGTAAATTCATGTATAAGTATAATTTTCTATCTAAAATTATGTAAAAAACCGTAAGATACATAATGTCTTCATTCTTTATTAATTTAGATGATTTTTTTCGAATTATCTTACCTCAATTGTTAAAAAAACGATTGTTGTTCTTGAAAATCATGTGTTCAAACACTAGTAATGCCGGTATAATGAGTGAACGATCAATGTCCAACAATTGAGAACTCTAAGACATATACTGAAACAATCTTTATTGCCGAAAACACTCTTCCGATAGTCGTATACTAACAAAAATGTTAAAAATAAGAAATTCAATCTATTAACGAGATGTAAAAATGATTTTTTATTTAAAATTTAGACATAATTGAATAATGGTACTCAATTTCTCTTTCTTTATTCGGTTAAAAGTCTATAGATTAACATATGCTAAAAAAAAGGTAAAAGGATTTAGTGATCACCAAATTATATAAATATATCTATTTTAATCACCGAATTATTTAACTTAACAATTAAATGATGAATTGATGAATTGAATGTAAGCCCAATTTTATAAAATTATATATTTAGTGATGACGTATCACCTTGTAAAAGGAAAAAATCAAGAATTTGAACCAATTAAAGGTAAAATTTTATATTTTTACCACTACACCGAGCAAACATATATATAGATTATGTCATTTAATATATATCTTATATTATAGTAAATGTTAGGGAATAAAACAATAAAAATGATTGATAAGAGACTCGAAATTAAATTATTTGGGGTTTTAAAATCATATAAACCATCAAAAATATTAAATATTCAATTTAATATATTTAAATATTTTTTATATTTAAATTAAATCAAATCTCTAAAATAGTTTTTAAATTGAATATATTAAATTAGATATTAAATTAAGTGTTTGATTTAAAAATATTCGGATTAAAATATTCAAAATTTAAATAACTTAATCTATGTATTTTGAAAAAAATTATATCATAAATAATCCTACCACAGTATCCATAAAATCAACCATTAAAAATCATCCATGTCATCATTTTTTCTGTTGGCTTTTAACATCTATCTCAACTTGGTTTTATAAGTTGTAGATGGGAATCTCTTGAGTTCATGCAGGGTTGAAGTAGCTGTGGCTAATTTTGAGCCGTTACAGTCATCATGCTTAGGAATGTGCATTTTATCCGAGTCAATCCAGTCCGATTAAATCAGAATTTTAATGAAAAAATTAGGTTGAGATCGAAATTTTATTAAGAAAAAAGTCGGGACGTTCGGGTTTAAGATATAAAATATCTGATTCAGCCTAACTCAAGACTAGTTATGTAATATTTTTTTAAAATTTTTTAGGGATATTTATAAAAATAATCCTCTATTATTTATACTAGATCCTTAAAATTAATTTTTTATTCATAATTTAATTCTTAAATCCACTAAAATTATATTTTAATAATTAAGTCCCTAAAAATATTTTTTAAAGGTCGAGTCAGGATTGAGTTTAATATATTTATTTTTGAATCATATTCAATTTAATATATTTATATATGTTCGGTTCGAGTCAAACTAGTAAAAAACCTCGACTCATGTCCATCTAATGCTTACGGATGACCAACTCCATTTAATGTCGATGCTACTGCTGTGGACCGTATGGTTGCGTTTCTTGTTTAATTTCATCCGCCTGACACCAACTCCACTTTTATTGCAGTAGAAGAAGAAAGCAAGTGAATCTGGATTCTGGAAATAGTCTGTGAATGGTGGATGCGGAGGCAACGTGGCTGGAAAGTGCACCAGCGAGGGGGTCTTTTGCGTGGAACCATTTGAGTCATGGATCATTGCTTAGCTCCCACGGAACTTGGGCTTTACCGACGTTAAACACAAGATTTCCACTCGTCACCAGTGCCTTCTGACCTAACCACAAATCGTATGCTTTTTATTAATCTTTATCATTTTAAAATAATAAATTGAATATTTGAAGTTAAAAGTTATATTTAAATTAAAAAATTAAAAATAAAGTGTATTTTTAAGACGTAAGATTTAAGGTCCAGAGAGTAAAAAATTAAAATTATAATTTAAAATTTATTTTTTAAAATTTTTAATAAAAAATAACATAATTAAGGATAAAAGATTTTTACTCCATTTTCACTTCTCAAATTATTATTATTATTATGGTTAATGTTGTTGTAACAATACAAATGTTGGGTTTTCTAATTGAGTTTCATACCAGATTATCGGACTATATTCAATTTTTGGATGGATTATATTTAATTTTTAAAATTATTTCTTTTTATTTTTTAATTTTTAGTATATTATATAATTTTATGATAATATTTATCATTTTTTATTCCTTTAATAACAAACATTTTTTAGACAAATTATTTGAATATAAATCTAAATAATTATATTTTTCGGTGAGAACACTCCAATTTATTTGAATTCAATTATATATCTGATAGAATTACATTTGCATGGTAAAAACTAAATAATCCAAATTAAATGATTAATGAATAATTATTACCAAATTTAGACCAACAATTCTCATTTTTATGAAAAATTATATTATGGGTCAATCCCATCACGTGTCTATAGGACCAACCAATGATAATTACCTACTTCATCAATTTTTTTATGTCATATTTTTTTTTAAGTAAATCTTTAATTTAAAAATTAAAAAATAATAAGATAAATAATTATCATTGATTGGTCCCATAGATAATATGGTGTAACTGACCCATGATATAATTTCTCCGTTATTATATTCATGTCCTTGAAAGAAAATGTGTAAAATGTAACTGGAGTGGCATTTCGGTAGTTATCTAGAAATACAAATGGCAAATATAAGAATATAGTGCTCACATGCACCGGCAATTAGCTTCATTTCCTACTCCGCCGCCACCCTTTCCGCTCTCTTCTTTTATTATTTCTACTCCCGTTTTCTCCCCCACAACAATTCCCAGCAAAGAACCGCTTCGAACAAAAATTTGATAAAGCGACCGGAGATGTGGCGTTGCGTTTCTCGTAGCCTTCGAGTTCCATACTCGAAGAGATCAGTTGGCAGTGATTCTATTGGATCTCACATTTCCAGATTCTTCTCCACTGATACTGTACTGTTCTTTCTTCCCCCTCCTTAATTCTAGGGTTTTTTAACTCCTTGTTTGGACTTTTATTTCC
Source organism: Abelmoschus esculentus (assembly GCA_035048815.1). Taxonomy (NCBI): domain Eukaryota; kingdom Viridiplantae; phylum Streptophyta; class Magnoliopsida; order Malvales; family Malvaceae; genus Abelmoschus; species Abelmoschus esculentus. The sequence continues at coordinate 13,683,856 of JAUCBN010000036.1, forward strand.
TGTGATTTTTCTGTTTTGAAAATCAAAAGTTGATTTGCTTTTTTAAATTTTTTTTTCACGATTAATGGATTTTCTTGGTAGATCTTGATTGGTTTTAGCTATATGTTAGTGCTTGGACTGTTTTAATGATGAGAAAAGGCTGGCAAGGAAATGAATACATGGAATCGAGTCAATCTACGTTTTGTTTTCTAAAATCATCTTTGATTTAGCTCCATTTAGTTGACTTTTCCAAGATGCTGTAGAAACAAATACCGTATGGAGCTTAAGCTTGGGTGATTACCTTTTTTTTTTTTTTCTTTCTAATGCATGTACTTTTTATTGTTTGTAAAGTATTATTTGTTCCTTGGTATAATTAATTAACTCATCAAAATGGAGATTGTGATGAACATTTGATATTATTGCAGGGAAAATCCCCTTATACAATAGTGGATCATACCTATGATGCAGTGGTTGTTGGTGCTGGTGGCGCTGGGCTAAGAGCAGCCATTGGTCTTTCAGAGCATGGATTTAATACTGCTTGCATAACAAAGCTTTTCCCAACTCGTTCGCATACTGTTGCAGCTCAGGTTTTTGGACTATCTTGTTGCTCTTGATTATGAGTTATGCTGTTATAATTGATCATGGAAATATGGCATGCATGTCAGCATGTGTACAGTTACTATAGAGACGTGGGATTCATAGTTTTAGATTTTCTGGTCATATTGGTTCTATGATTTAGTGGGTTTATGTAGACCATACTTGTCTCTTGCTGTTATTTCGTTTCTTGTCACAAGCATTTGGGTGGGTTGTACAATAACTGGTTTTCTCTTGTCCAACTAGTATAGAGTATGAATTTCACCAAATCGTTCTTATTACCATTAGTGTGGACTTCTCTTAATGTTCTTCGAAGACTATAAATTGCCACTCGTATTTCTTCTTTTGATATTGTTTATAAGACATACTGCACTTCTTCATAGTTTTGTCATTTGTTTTCATGTTTTCATTTAAAAAGTAAATTCATTTTTTTTACATGTTTTAAAGCAGTCTCTAAGGAGGTTATGGGATCAGTGCTTTTTGCTTTCCATTCCATTTGAAGATTATTGTCTCATTTTATCTGTCTGGATATTTCTGTTCAGGGTGGCATAAATGCTGCTTTAGGAAATATGACTGAAGATGACTGGCGATGGCACATGTATGATACAGTTAAAGGAAGTGATTGGTTAGGTACATGACTTGTTTGAACTTGTATCTTTTGTGATTTTATAGGTGGTACATGGAATGTATATAAGCATATCTTTTTCTTGATATTTGGCGGTGCAAGAATACTTCATTTTTAATATCTTTCTCTTCTCCAACAAAATTACATGTTTCCCTTTAGTACACTTTTGTCATGCCTGATGCAGTTTATTATATCTCCCTGCATTTGTTGAAGTGGTTACCGTATTTGTTAACCTTTTTACACTTCTAACTCCATTCAAACTGCTTGTATCAGTTGTTTGTGTGCCTAAGCAACATGCTGAAGCTAAAGGCATAAGAGCCATTCCAGAGACTTGAATTTTTATATCGCATTAAACTACATATTGTACTTGCATCTTTATAGTGTAATGAACTACCATTTTAACAGTATTTTCCTTCTTCTTTTACCTCCCATTTTAATGAAAGAGAGGTTGCATTTTTGTAGGTGATCAGGATGCAATTCAATATATGTGCAGGGAGGCTCCAAAAGCCGTTATTGAACTTGAGAATTATGGCCTGCCTTTTTCTCGAACAGAAGATGGGAAAATATATCAACGAGCATTTGGTGGTCAAAGCCTTGACTTTGGGAAAGGTACAAGTACTCAAATTTGATAATTGGGATTAGTGATAGAATTCTGATCTTGGCTTTTTGGTTTTTCTATCTTGACCAGGTGGACAGGCTTATCGTTGTGCATGTGCTGCTGATCGAACTGGGCATGCTCTATTGCACACCCTCTATGGCCAAGCTATGAGACATAATACCCAATTCTTTGTAGAATATTTTGCTTTGGATCTGTTGATGAACAGTGATGGTAGGTTGTTACCCAAGGCTTGGCATATTTAATACTTATCATCTCTTGTTATTGTTTAGATGTCCACGATTTTGGGCATTACATTTTTATTCATTCTGATGAGCATATCGCCTTACTACATGTTCTGTTTTCTTTCATGTTTGTAGCGTAACATGGGTAACTACTGTTGATTGTTTGTCTCATGCAGGAAGTTGTCAGGGAGTTATAGCTTTGAACATGGAGGATGGAACACTTCATCGATTCCAGGCTGCTTCAACAATTCTGGCCACTGGGGTACAATATTTATTTTATTTTATTCAAAATGAATCAAAATAAATAAAAGGATCTTTACCTTTTCTCTCTGTCTCTTTCAGGGATACGGTAGAACCTACTTTTCAGCAACTTCAGCTCACACGTGCACTGGTGATGGCAATGCTATGGTTGCACGTGCTGGGCTTCCCCTACAGGTTTATTCTGTTTTTATAACCCTGAAATTGGTTTCTGAAAGCCCTTCCTTGACCATCACTTTTTCCCCCTCTTAAATTTATTCTTCCTACAGGATTTGGAGTTTGTGCAATTTCACCCAACTGGAATCTATGGGGCTGGGTGCCTCATTACTGAAGGTTTGTGCGTATTCAATTTCTCATGAAAAGTGGCATTATGGGTTGAGTTCTTTGGTTGCATTATGTATATAATCGTTGCATTTTCCCTTTTTGAATTTAATTTTAATTGCACCTTTTGTTTAGTTCAAGTTGATAGGGGTTCATTTCTAAGATTCATCAGCTATTTGCAGGGTCTCGTGGTGAAGGTGGTATTCTTAGAAATAGTGAAGGTGAACGCTTTATGGAACGGTATGCACCTACTGCCAAGGATCTTGCATCCAGGGATGTTGTTTCAAGATCTATGACCATGGAAATCAGGGAAGGTCGTGGTGTAGGTATGTTTATCTCTTCATTGTTGACATTTCTATGTTCCAGCACCCATTGTTGTCTGTTTTCCCCCTTAAGGAGTTTATATGAGGTTGCCAATGTGCAGTGACGTACTGCACATGCTTGTGATTTAGTAGATACTTGGTTTACTTTTTTTAGTCATTTTAAATGATTGTTTAGCCCTATTTCATGAAGTTTTACATGTTTTTGGCGATGTATATGTTTGTTTATAGCGACGTGTGATGCAGACAATTACTGTTTCCTGCATGCTAATTTGAACTCAGGGAGATACTAATTTTTATCTTATATTCAATAGGACCTTTGAAGGACCATATCTATCTTCACTTGAATCACTTGCCTCCAGAGGTTCTCAAGGAGAGGCTTCCAGGTATCTCTGAGACCGCTGCCATTTTCACTGGTGTGGATGTCACAAAGGAGCCCATCCCAGTCTTGCCTACTGTACATTATAACATGGGTGGAATTCCAACAAATCATCATGGCGAGGTGTGATATTCCAATGCATAGATGCATTTAGATGTGATGTTCAGTACAAATTCTGCTTTGATATAGTAGGATGTATAAGTACATTTTAACTGGAATTTAATTGTGTTATTCATTTAATATATGCCCAAAGCAAATGCATGTTGGTATATGTATGTATGTATGTATGTATGAAAAATGTAACATTGGATTCTTCAAATAATCTCATTTGATATATGTGGTTTTAACTCTGCCATGTTGTATATTTTGCTGATTTTCTGGCTCATATAACATAAATAATTTTGCTCTGATTCTCAGGTAGTTACCATCAGAGGCAGTGATCCAGATTCTGTGGTTCCTGGATTAATGGCTGCAGGAGAAGCAGCCTGTGCATCAGTTCATGGTGCCAATCGGTTGGGTGCAAATTCCCTTCTTGACATTGTTGTCTTTGGTCGGGCTTGTGCAAACCGAGTTGCAGAGATCAATAGGCCAGGCATGTTGTATTGCATTCTTTTGCATATAAGTACTTTTTCCATTCATGTTCAAATGCTAATTCATTCCGTAGTGGTTTTCAGGAGAGAAGCAGAAACCTTTGGAAAAGGATGCTGGTGAGTCAACAATTGCATGGCTCGACAAACTAAGAAATTCAAATGGTTCTCTGCCAACTTCAAAAATTCGTTTAAATATGCAACGAGTAATGCAAAACAATGCTGCTGTTTTCCGCACACAGGAGACACTAGAAGAAGGTGTGTCATGCTTCTTCTTATCAATGTTTTAACTTCGCTCCTTCGATTTTTGCGCCATGTGTCTTCTTCCTGCTTTTAAGTCTTCTTTTTTTTTTTTATAAAACTTTTAAGTCTTCTGCTTGTTCCTTTTGCAGACAAATTTAGTCTTTATGTTGCTCATGAGACTCCTTGCTGAAACTAATATATCTATTAATGTTTAGCTGACACTTGGGAAAACCCTAAATCCCTAATTTTGTTTACTATATTTTTAGGTTGTCAGTTAATTGATAAGACATGGGAAAGTTTCCATGATGTTAAATTGAAGGACCGCAGCTTAATATGGTAAGATCACATGAACTAGAATGCTTGTGATCCAATAGTTCTTGTAGTTTTAGTTCATTTTATGAACAATTTTTTAAAATGTTGTGCAGGAACTCTGATTTGATAGAAACTATTGAATTGGAAAATCTTTTGATAAATGCCTGCATCACTATGCATTCTGCTGAAGCTAGGAAAGAGAGCAGAGGAGCACATGCTCGCGAAGATTTTACGGTTAGTTTTTGCCTTTTTATAGTTTTGATTGGGCCTTTTTTTATTAGCTTTGGTACAATAAGTATTTTTGTTGTTATTTTGCAGAAAAGAGATGACGAGAACTGGATGAAACACACATTGGGGTAAGTTCCCTTTCCATTGGAAGAATACAATGTAAACATGTAGATTGGTTTATCTGGTGGTTGGGGGGAATAAAAATTATTCGAAAGATGTATTTGTAGTAAGAATAGGTTTCCTTTATTAGCAAACCTAGTGTAATCCTGATTTATAGTTTTTAATGTTTGGAAATTAAGTCTAATTAAGTCTCATTTGGAATATGAACTTGGTCCCTTAGAAGAAAATGGTAGGTCAGGCAAGTCATTTCTGTATCAATGGCTTGTTGCCTGCGATAAAATGTTCCTTGCAGTAAAGAGCATAAAGTTTAGGGGTCTCCATATTTCTGTGAATTAAGTACGGTTATTCTTTGCTGCTGATGAACATCTATTCTTTGTTCTTAGTGATTGTCTTAGATTATGCACACAAAAAATGCATATTACTAAATTGCAGCATTATTTGGTATGGTCTCCTTGGTAGACCACTTAGAAGGCTCGCATGCACTGGAGGGTGTGGTTTATGGCCAGACTCTTTGGTGTCCGGTCATACAACCACTCCCTCGGTGCAGCAAAGGTGTTCCTAGAGGGACCCTAAAATCTATTGTGAATAACATGTTCTACTCTGATCTGCAGCTATTGGGGGAACGAGAAGGTGAGACTGGATTACCGACCAGTTCACATGAACACATTAGATGACGAGGTTGAGACATTCCCACCTAAAGCTCGTGTGTATTAATTCATGCACCTCTATGCCAATGTTTAGGAGGATCCAACAATTCATCCTGGCGTAACTTATGGTGAACAGGAATTCAATAAAATGCTTTGTAATCCCAGCATGCTGGCAATATTTGTGCCATTCATCAATCATGCGACTGTTGTGATTGTAAGCATTCAATAAGTTCCAGTTTGAGTCGTTATTTGTAATTGTCAGTCAGCAATGAGGGTATGGTTGCTGAATCCGACCATCTTTTTTATACTGAGTCACCATTTTTAGTTCAAACTTTATCCTCACATGTGGGCTGACTACACGCACAACTCTCGAGATTTTCTTTGCCTCAAGGCTTCGGCCACTATCTCGTTAGCTAGCTTCCCCTGGCCATAGTTCCTCGGCCACTTCCGCAAAATGATAACTGAACTTTTTTTAAACAATGAGGGTAAACTATATAAATGGTAAAGGAACTTTTAGGATAAATTTATTTTGATCATTGTACTTTAAAAATATTTGATAAGATTATTTATTTTTTAGTTCATATTTGATAAAATATTTAACTTTTAGTTTGTATTTGATACGATATTAATATTATATTTTGTTAAAACATGTCAATTTTTTTACTCTTAATTTGGTTATTAAAGTTTACTTCATTTTAATTTAATATCTTACCTTTTAAAGTATTCATGTTTGGTCTTTCTATTCTCAAATAACATGTTATACAAACTAAAAAAATTGGATAATTTTTAAAAATTTCAGGAAATCAGGAAGTATTGTCGGTGAAGAAAAAAATATTAAATATTTAATAAAAAATGAAAATTTAGATAAAATTTTCACGACCTAGATTTGAGATCCGAGCGTTGGGTTAACCTGAGGAATTGAGTTTTGGTTTTGGGCCTCGAGTTTGAGTAGTTTGAACCTTGTTGGGCCTTAAGTTGTTGGGCTTGAGTTGAGTTTTAAGTTAGGTTTAGTTCAAATGGGTATTTTGGTAAATATCATTTTAGGATGAATGTAAGAAGTGGGGGTTTTATTTCTCCTGCAGAGTGAGCTCATTTTTCTCCTTTTTCTTCATCTACTTCATCTTTGAGGTAAGGTAAGCAAGAGCAAAAAAGGTAATATTTTTATCGGTTGTGGTTAAGAATCTCGTTTTTGGCTTGAAAGGAAAGTTGTGGGGCTTTTATGGATCTATATAACAAGCTAAAGAAGTGTTGGTTTGGTAGAGAAAAGGTTTTAAGTGGGGGTTTAAGCTTGAGTACGAGAGTGGGTTTTTGAGAGAGTTAATCTTGGTTTTTCTAGTATTTTAGACTCTAAGAAGGTGTGTAATTCACTCCTTGTCTTCCCCTTTATAGAGAAACAAGTGGAAGAGTCTTCATCAAGCTTGAAGAAAGAGAAATCCTAAGGTGGATCTTAGAGTTCAGGTTTGCTGTTTTTGTTGCTAAGTTGGTTCTCTTTCAACTTTTAATCATCATGCATATCATACTTTAAGCTTAAATGCATGTGTGTTGATTGGTTTGATATGCTTGGTAGCTTTAGGTGACCTTTAATGGTGGATTATGTTTTTGTTGATGAACTTCTGTAATTAAGGCTTAAACATGTTTAGGAAGGTCCCCTTAAAGTCTAGAATCAATTTGGTATTGAATGGATTGTTTCGGGTAAGGTTCTAAGTGTTCAAAAATGCAAAATCTACACTTATCGTGCAGGGGTATCAATACCGGTGGCCCGTGTATCGATACTCCTGAGAGAAATTTAAGCTACAAAAGTAGGTGTATCGAATCATTGTTCGATACCGAGTCGTCCAGTGAGCTTTGGGGATTGATGCCAGTACCGAAACAAGAAGTTCTCCTTTATTGACTTTTAAGTGGGTCAAAGGGTTCGATACCAGTATCGATACCCTTGTTCCGATACCCCCTTTGGGAGGGTATCGATGCCTGGTGTTTCGATACACCAAGTAGGGGTATCGATACCCCCATGACAGTTTAGCCCAATTCTTGTGGAAAAAGTGATAAAATTTCGTAATAAAATCTTAAAAGTTCATAAGAGTCGTGTAAACTCTAAAATGAATAATTAAACCGAAAGATAGTCTTATAACCCCGTTAATGAGATAATTAGATAAAAAATAGAGTCTAGTGGTATAAATCGGTATATGGAACCGTAAAGGGTTTCAGTGTGACATTCGAGTCATGTGGTTTACTAGGAACCTTGCTTAGTGCTGATGGGTTGCCTAGAGTATATTATATATATATACGAGATATGATACCTAGTAACCTTGCTTAGTGTAGATGGGTTACTAGTGATATATTATATGATGATAAAACTAATAACCTTGTTTAGTGCTGATGGGTTATTGGTAATATATTATGCGAAAGATCGACTAGGACCTTGCTTAGTGCTGATGGGTTCCTTAGCGGATTATGTGGAGTGACATGCCACGGATCTTGTTTAGTGCTGATGGGTCTCTTACTTCTATACTACTATGAGGTGATATAAACACCGTTATATATATATATATATATATGAGATACAAATACTGGGTAAGAACTTGAGATACTGTGTGGTCTTCTCTTGTCATGCATATGCTATGTGCCGATATATGCCATCATGATATCATGTGTTTAGGCGATTCTGGTAGTGCCATCGCACTCATGCCATGCCATCATTCATGTAGCTATGCTTATTTTATGTTACACTTTATGTGGACCGGTTGGTCGAGTACCCACTGAGCTTTAGTAGCTCAACGTTCGAAATGTGTTTTCGTGCGTAGGTTAAGGAAGCTTTTGGATGAGCATCATCGTGGTGGGTTCAGCATCGACATCTGTTATCAGAGTACTGTTAATTAGGCATAATGGGATTTGTACTTAAGACCTTATACGTGTAAATTGTAACTCTATTTTATTTACTGTCGAATGTTTTTAAACGGGTTGTAATATTTTGGAGCTCCACTATTTTAACTTACTTGGATTTTATTATCTTTATGATGAAAATGGATTTGGACTCATCTTTTAGGGCTTTTGGAAAGAAATTTTAAAATACATATTTTGGGTCGGGGGCCCGATGTGACACCGGGTTGAGGGTGTTACAAAATTCATACATTTTGGTGGTAATATGTATCATTTAATTTAATGATTAATTTTATTTAATTAAATTAAAATCAAGATCAAATTAATATAATAATAAAATAATAATGATCGAATGTAAAAAATTTGTTAATCGCAACTTCACCTCTCTCACTTATCAATTAATTTTTAACGACAGTAGTCAAAATGTGTTAATTTAATAAGTTTAATAATCTAAATAACAAGTTACCTATCAATGATTAAAATAAGTATTCTCAAATAGTTTGATAAAACATTTATTTTTATATATTAATACTATACTAACAGCACAAACCATCTAGTCCTAGTGGTTAAAGGAACAATTGTTGTTTTGGAGGTCATAGGTTTGAACACTAGTAATGCTAGCACAATAATTGGACGATCAAAGTGCTTTCTTGATTTGTTTTACTCATACGGCGATAACTAAGATTGTATTTAGTTCGATTGGATTTAATTTATAAATTATTTTAATAATTATTAGTTTTTGACTCAGTTAATTTAGATTTTTATTTTTTTATATTAACATTAGTATTTAAAATTTTATATTTTATTTTGACAAAACAATTTTATTTTATAATTTTTAAATAATAAAAGATAAATTTTTAAGATGTTTTATTATAAATATTTATTAAAAATTATTTTTTAAATAAAAGTACTAATTAAAAATATATATAATATTTTAAGTATATAATATATATTTTTATTTTATAAAAATAATTAAAAATTAATTAAAATATTAAATTCAATTCAATTGATTTAATTATTATTTATAAACTTATAATCATAAATTCTCTAAATATTTCAATTTAAATTAATTTTAAATTTTATGATTAACAAAACTTAGCTAGACCGATAAGTTCAAGAAAGAAGAATCCAGTAGGGATGTAAAAAACTGACCCGACCTGAAAACTCGCCTAAAACCTGTTCGAGTCAGAACTTGGTTTGACCTGGGAATATAATGACCTGAACCTGATCTGTACCCGACTGTTGTTGACCCGAACCTAAGTTGAACCTGTTACTGTAGTAATCGAACCCGAATTGTATCTGACCGAGAATGACCCGAACCCAATTTCAACCTGTTATCGTGGACCTGAAACTCGACCTGTCTCTGACTGAAACGAACCCGAACCCGAATATGACCTGGCAGATAACCGATATTATCCGACTGAATTGACCCGAGACCTGATTTTACCCGACTTGTTTTAAACTCGACCTGATAAATGACCGGACTTGTTATTAACTTGAACTAATATCAACATAATATTTATATAAATAATTTATATAACATACTTATATTATATTTTTAATATCAACATAACATTTATATAATTTATGCTTATTAATTTTTAATTATTAATATATATAGTATTATTATTAATATATATTAATATATATCTAATATATATACATATATTAATAAGTATACATAAGTATATATATTAATATATATCTAATATATATAGATATAAATATAATAATAAGTATATATATATATATATATATATATCTAAAGTAGTACTTAATGGAAAAAATTTTGGTTTTAGCGTGTGAGGTGGGGGGGAAATCAAAATTTAGCGGGGGAAGATAAAAATTGAGTAAATTTAAAAGTAAAAATTTGAGGTTGATTTTAGTGGGGAGGGAGGCAGATCAATTTGGGGGAATTATTAGAAATTTGAGGTTGATTTTAGCGGGGGAGGGGAATCAATTTGGGGGATTTTTTATATTTTAGCGGGAGGAGAGATCAAAATTAAAGATAAAAAAATATTTATTAGTGAATCTAATAATTTCAAAGTAAAATATAAAAAATATGCGTATTAAAAATATTAGTAAACAAATAAAAAATTTTAAAAAATCAAATATTAAAATCTTGCCTCCCCCTGTCCCATATAAGAAGTCCATATTGACTTTTTAAAGTCAAAATTTTAAAACTTTGATCATAATTATTTTAAATATTTTAATTTATTAAATTTTATAAAATATATATTTTAAACAAATTGATTAGATCTAAAATATATTTTTTTTATACTTTATCAATAATAGATTTAAAGTTATAATAAATCAAAGTTAAAAAAATTGACAAAAAAGTTAGAATAAATAAAATAGGACGAAGGTAATAATACATATATTAAAATATATACATATACATACATATATATGTATTAAAGTATAATATATACTTTATATTATATATTTTATATTATAAAACATAAATATTATACTATAACATGTATACATTAAAACATATAATATATACTTTATAATATATATTATATTATATACTATAAGCATACATTAAACTATACGTATAATATATACTTATATTATATACTTTATATTATAACACAAATACTTATATTATAATCATACATATAATACATATGTAATCACTAATTTTATCTGGGGTGTTAAACCTAGTTTTAATTTTCAATTTAAATTCGAGAAATGGGCTTGTAATGATCGATTAGAAAATACAAAAAATACTATACATATTAGTAAGTATTGTTACTTTTCACATATTTTTATCTTAGCTTTTATTATCATAAATTATTTTTATTACAAACTAAAAATCCAAAAGAATATTACATAATGTTTCTTTTTGCGTTTTCTTTTCTTCTTAACATCTTTTTTCTTGATTTTGTAAATATATATATTTTTAGGTATATTATTTAGTAAAAAAAAATCCAAAAATATTACTATTTGTTATATCATTTTTTCTATTAATATATTGTTATTTGAGAAAATCCCAAAAGATTATAATACTATATACTTTTATTTGTTTATTTCTTATAGTAATATGTAAGTGATGTTTTCGGTAACTTTGTTCTTATTTAAAAGTTTTTTTTTTCGTTTGTTATTCTTTATTATTATTATTATTATTATTATTATTTCGGTTTCTATTCTTTTTATATTATTTTTACTTTATTATTATATTTATTAAATTATGTCCATAAATACTTAAACCCCAAAACAGATAATAACCCAAACTCTAATTTTTATTTAACAGTCCTTTTAATAATATACAAGCCCAAAATAATAACTAAATAAACAAAACCCATAATAAATATAAATATTACAAGCCCAATATATATTTAATTACTTGATCCCGTAACCCCAGCCCAAACCGGTTATAACCTAGAAACCCTAATCACCCCCCCTTTGTCCTCTTGAGCAGCCGACTGTGAGCCGTTGGATCAGATCTATGATCCAACGGTCACAGATGAAGGAGATGAAGCCTCTAGAGATGAACACGCGCCCACGTACGCCCTTTCGCGGTCTTCACGCGCGCGTGACGCCCACGCGTTCGACCCTTCAGATTCCAAGTCGCCTCTTCGTTTTTTTTGTCACCGGCGATGCTCCGACGGTCCCCTCCTCTCGCAAATCAGCCACGAATGCACAAGAAAACAAAAAGTACGTCAGATTCGTACAATGGTGCAGCAGTATTCAGAAAAACAAGAAAGAAATTGAACCAAAAATTCAGAATGAATTACAGCCGAATATCAGAGACACCCCAATACATATCAGACAATTTCAGAGCAACAGAGGGAACATGAACCAAGTCACATTTTTTTATTATTTTCATGTAATATTCGGCTATAAAGGCCAAAGAACAACACCATGTAAAGGATTCGATCATCATCAATACAACAAAAATTTTGGAGGTAGAATCTCCCTTCGTTTCTTGCATGCATCAAGTAAAAACAAAAAGAATAAATTTAGGGATTGAGTCTTACCTTCGAGTAGGAACTCTGACCCTTCAATGACTTTTTTCCGTTTCACCGGCGATAAAAACAGAGGTTACAAGCCTTCGGTGGTGAGCCGTCGTGAGGAAAAAAGGAGAGGGATCGGGTCTTTTTGTTTCGAATAAGTACAAGAGATTTTCTCCTTCTGTTTTTCAACTCTTCTCTTCGTTTTCCTCCGATTTCGAATGCGAAAGGGGAAGGTTTTGAGTTTATTTTGGTTGCAAAATATAAAAAAAGAAAGGGGAATCTGAAAAGGCCGTCAGTTTCTGGGTTTCTAAAGTTTTTTTCTGGGTTTGAGATGAATGTTCATCCCTTTTGGGATGAACATTTCAGAGAACAAGGGTTCAAATCTTCCGGTTTTAATGAAAATGGAGAAAAAGAGGTTTCAGCAGAAATAAGTGAGTTATATACTCACTAACTATTTTAAAAATGGGGTTATTGTATAATAAATCCCTCCGTCCCATTCAATTAGCATCCAAGGTCCCTGGGTTTTTGATCTGTCTTATATTTCGGTCCTGATTTTAACAATAAACTTTATTTCAAAAGGGGTTTAATCTTTGGTAGGTCCTTCCATGTCTGGAGAATTGTTTTCAGGCCCTTCCTCGCTTCAAAATAGCGTTTTAAGGGCTTGAAAGTTCTTAAACCTTTTTAATTTAGTCATTTACAGAGGCCTTTTATCCTTTTATTTTTCTATTTTTTTTTTATATTTGACTTGTTTCACTTATTTATTTATTTATGTTGTTCATATTATTCACGTTTTTATTTGTATAAGTGCTTATTTATGTTTTAGTTTACCATACTATGCATATTTTTATTTATGTTTTACTTCATTATGTTCTTTAGTTTTGTCATGTATTTCGTTATTTTATGCTTGCAATATATCTTGTTCATTTTCGACATATTTATTTATGTGATATTATGTTACGTTTTGTTCATTTTTGTCACTTTGTTTCTGTCTTCTTTTGCATCTATGCATGGTTATCATTTTGCCATGTTTGCTTTATGTTTCTTTACTCATGTTCATATATTTTGGGTATATTTCGTCAACATGTAACTTAGTTTTTGCTCTAAGTCATATTTCACCTCAATAATTAATAAACTTAAATTCAAAACGCTTTTATTCGGTCGTAACGGGCCCGTGTTCTAACGTAATGGTCACGGTGTATGCGTTGCCTTCGAATAAAGGCACGGTAAAAATAAAATTTAATTCGAATGTTTAAACAAATTCTAATTTAAATGTCACTTTAAAACTTCAAAATTTTCAAAATTAATTTAAGCGGTTGTTTTGATAAAGGTGCCAATTTTGGGCGGTTTTTTAAACCCTAAACCCGTTTTTAAACCGTAACCGACTCTCGAATCCGTCATTTCGAATCTTTGGTTTTTACGGTGTCCGGCCTACCAAAGTGGCCGGTGGCGACTCTCCCCATTTTTAAATCTCTTCCCTCTTTTTAATTCCTTTTAATTATTTTTCCAAATTCCCAATTCACTTTTAATTTAGGACTTTTCAAACCCTAATTTTCAAAATGCCTTTTTTTTAAACCTAAACCCTAATTCCCAAATTTTTCAATCAATTTTGAATTTGGAACCCTAATTCCTAATTCTTATCCCAATTTCCCTTTTTCAGAGACAAACCCCAAATTTTCAACCATTTTACATTAGTGACCCTTTTTCGCACTTATAAAATTTTAGATTAGCAAAAGTGTCGCTACAATATATGATATACATATAATATAAACATACATATATATATTATAATATATACAATACATCTAATATATCATATAATATATATAAGATGTATATACGTATATTAATATATACATCTAATATATTATATAGATTATAGTATATATTAATGTATACATATACATACATAAATACTTATATAGTTATATATAAGTATACATACAATATATATTCTATACATATATTAATGTGTACTAGATAGTATATAAGTATACATATATATTTATATATTATAAACATATGTATACATATATCATATTATATAGTATTATATATTCTATATTTTAATATATAATATACATTCTAGTATCATTCTATATATAGTATAAATTTTATATTTTTATTTTTAAAATATAATAAACTATATTGTATAGGTATAAATTATAATATGTTAAAATATATTAAAGATAGATTTTCACCGAATTTAACTATTATTAATTTATAATTTATACAATTTAGTCCTTACAACTTTATTTTTATTCTAAAATGACTATTATTTTTTTTAATTTAGTTCGATATTTTTAATAAGATTACATTTTATTTAATTAATATTTATCCTTTTTAATTTAAGACTTTATTCTTTCTAGTCCAATGTTTATTTCTTATTATTTTTTAATTTTTGTAATTTAGCTCAATTTTTAAGATATGAATCATTTGATGATATTTTTATTTAATATAGTGCATAATATTTATTTTTAATGAGATTCATGTTTGGTGTATTAAAGTGTATTATATACATAGTATATATTAAAGATCCATCTATTAAAGTGTATTATATATGTATTAAATTATATTATATACATAGTATATATTAATGTATATTATATACATATATTAATATATACATCTAGTATATATACATATATATAAAAGATAAATATACATATATTGATGTATACATCTAATATATCTTATATACATATATATATATATATATAAGTATATATATACATATTAATAGATTATATATATATCATAATATATATACTTTTATTAATTACTTCAAGTCAAATTGATTTGACTTTTGAAGTAAATTTAAAATTAAAATTTTAAGAAAAAAATAATTTTAAGGGGAATTTTGGATTTTAATATATGGTGGGAGGGGAAATTTTTGAGTTTGAAGGGAGGAGAAATTTTTTATTTCAATCGGTTTGGGTCTTGGGGTGGAGGAAATTTTTTGATTTTAACTTTTAAAGGGGTTGATTTTAGGCAGGTCTGGGTGGGAGGGATTTAAGAGGATTTATATATATATATAATATGTTATATATATAATATGATATTATTTATTATATATATGTATAATACATATATATATTTAATATGATACATATATATACATTAAAAATAAATATATATGTATGATATATATAATGTATATATAATACATATACATAAACTATATATAACATTACATATTCATATTATTAACATATGTGTATATATATATATGTATAATGTACTAATACATACTAACACATGTGACATATTAAGTTATTAATATACATATATATTACATGTACTAAACTAATAATACCATATATTAATACATATATTAAAAATTATATGTTAACATGTATGATATGTATAATATATTATATATACATATAACATACATTATAACATACATATATTATAGTATTATTCCATAAATGGTGTTATGTCATAAATAGTATTATTCCTCATTCTAGTATTATTTTACTTCCAAAAATAGTATTATTTTATATATTATTAATCCATATATAATATTATTCTATTTCTAAAAATAATATTATTTCATTTATATTATTACTCCATATAGTATATTTTTTTACGTATAGTATAAATTCCTTATATAGTATTCCTTATATAGTATTAATTTTATATATAATATTATTCCATTTATAGTATAAATTTTATATATTGTCGAAAATTTATTTTTAATTTTTAAAATATATTAAACTATAATATAATTATAAATTTATAATGTATTAAAGATAAAATTTTAATACTTTTAATTATTATTAAGTTATAATTTTTGTTGATTTTTTTAAATTTCAAAATTTAATCTTTAATTTTATGGTCTAATATTTATTCTTTTTTTACGTATTTATAAAAAATCAAAATTAATAATTTAAATTACTATAAATATAAAATCAAAATAAATTCGAACTAAAACAAAACCGGCTTGAAATGAACCCGACCTAAAATGCAATCGAACTGAAATGGACCCGACCTGAAATGAAACTGTCAATTATCCGATTTAGACCCGACCCATTTGAAACCAACCTGAAACGGATCCGACCTGAAACGGATTCGACCTGAAATAGACCCGACCTAAAATGGACCCGCACCCGACCTGAATCGAATCAAAACATCAAATCAACCTATCCGAATAACTGTTTTTACATCCTAGAATCCAGATCCAAGTCAACTAGCGTACAACGCAGTTCTCGCAACAAAATTTTCCAAATATAAAAAATAAAAGAGGACGAGTTTATTACACGTGGGCGCATCTAAACCATTCAGCCTCCCCAACTCTATAATATCTCAACCGTCCATTCTTTTGAGAAGACCCTATATAATTAAGGGCTATGTTAAGAGTTTTCTTCATAATCCGACCAACTCTTCTCATCTCTTCCGTCGTACCGTTTGCGTTTGGCAGATCAGATTTATCCTCCGGTTTCTTTCCTTCCAACGAATTTATCTTCAGATCCTCTCGCATCGGCCCAAGGGATCCTTTCGGTCATATGATTCTATACGATGAAGGGAATAACGCGGTCGGATCTATGGTTCTAAAGGCCTTTGTTGATAAGGAAGGAAACGATCAACCTGAAAAACTGTCTCTTCTGGGTTTCGAAGTATGTTTTAGAAAGTCTTTGTTCGCATCGAGTCACTGGTTTTCTCTATTGGTGTTTATGTTTTATTCTTGTAATTTTGTAGGGATGGTGTCATCGGCTGCTGTGATTTTTGGACGAGGCATCTGGTGTTGTGGACCGGCGATGCTGGATTGAATGGTTTGTTCTTGAAAGGATGTGTAAGATGTCAGGGAAGAAGGTCCTGCTGATAATATTTACTTGTTAGGGGACTGAGTCCTGATTTATCTTTGTCGTCCGAGACCTTTGCCATGGCAGGTGCGCTTGCATGGCAGGTCACCCATACTTAATAAAAATATATATCCTTTTTGGTGTGTTTTGAGGGGAGTTCGCACGGGGTTGCCCGGGTTCTCCTCTCTGCTGCGGGGTCGTATCGTGTCTCCTGCTCTTTGCGTTCTTTTTTCTTTCCCTTGGCTTGCTTTTCATTTTTTGCATAACACGGGATTGATGCTTCATTGAATGTAATCACCAACGTCGGATTAAGCTCATGAACTCCCAAGCACTACTAATCTATCTCAAGGAAAAGGTATTATTTTTACATATTTTAACCCACTTCGGCTAATCTAATTTACTTCAAAATTTAATTCATGGTAATTAATTCTTAAGAACATGTTTTTTTTTTAAATTATTTGTCACCATGTTTTGAAGTGATACTAATAACGAATTAAAAAAGTTTGGAAAATTTGTAAACTACCATCAATCTTCACTCCTTGCTCAGTAGATCAATTGAGAAACAATCATTTCAATTTATTGTTATTAGCATTGAAACTTGTGTATATATGATCATATTTAAATTAATTTCTATACTTACTGACCATTTAAACTTATAATTTTTAAACCATGATTATTTTTTCAAAACAAATTTCAGTTGGTGCTTGGTGCTTTATGGTTATAAAATTGATTTGATTCTCACATTGGTTGGACTTTCTTTTCTTCTACCTTTTCGTCTGAATGTAGTGGAATTCCCTTGCCTTGTTTTTTCACTTTTATCTATTTAATTATCTTGCCTTATTTTCTTGTTATTTACCAATCTACATTACTTTTAGTATCTGAGTTTATTCTCAAGGTTTTTATGTAATGTTTTGCTAGTGCATTCTGGAACTGTACCATCTTAGGAGAATGTTCTATGTAGGTTGATGCAGTATATGTATTTTCCTTGTGTATATCTCTTTGTAGTTGTTTGAGCCCCTTGCATGGGCTTCTGTTTTCATTGGATTGAAGCTTGCAAGTACCCTTGCTGTCTGTAGAAGATTTTGATGGAAGATGTCACAGAAACGAGCATTTGATGTTTGGGAGGTATTTCTGGGTTTACCTTATTTCATCATGTTACACATCTCTTCTTTTTGATAGAAACTGGAAATCAATGTGGGATGAATGGTCACAAAAATGAGTGTAACGATTATGGGAGGTATTTCTGTCCTTGCACTATTTCATCATGCCTATTTGTTCTTTTTGATGGAAAACCAAACCAAGGTATTTGGGACAAAGTGCTCGTCTTCGTGTCTTGGTCATAGTAGCGAGCTTATTGATGTTGGGCTTGGAGGTATTTCTGGTTCTACATTATTCCCATCATGTTCCATATCTTTTCTTTTTGATATAAACTGTAATTCAAGGTATGCTGGATGAGGTATTCATTTGAAGTTGGTTTCAGCAGCGAGTGTAACAAAGATGGGAGGTACTGTATTCTTTGTTCTGTTATGTTGTATCTTTCCATTTGATAGGAACTGAAAGTTAACCCATGTGGGAATGGGATTAAGTGATTGTCTGTCTAGCGTACTGGTTTTGGAGGTATGTTTGGATTTACATTATTTCATCATTTTTCGTATCTCCTCTAGTCTAAGTACACCGGAAACCAAGGTATCCGAGGGGATGTATTCGTCCCTATAGTTTGGTGGTGAGTTTGGATTTTTGTTGAAGCAGTTTTGAAGCACTATCGAGACTTAGAATTGAGTTTGAGGCAGGCAACGCAGCGTCTAGCAGGTGGATTCTCTTTAGATTTTTTGGACAGCTTCAACTGTTGAAGCATTGAAATCCTATTCATTTGAACTCTATTGGTTTTATGCAGCGAGTGTTGTGATTAGTTTAGGGTATCAGATACCAGGAGAGGTACATGTAGTGTATTCTAGTTCTTTTACATAGTAAAGATTTTTCAGTGGACTACGGTCCCGTGGCTTTTACCCTTTTCCAATGGGTTTTCCACGTTAATTCTGGTGTCCCTTCTTTTTTGTCTCTGCATTTATATTGCTCTAGTATATTCGTGATTTATTCATGTCTTAACCTGCTTCCGGCTTAAAATGACCTCAGTCTTGTTTGAATCAACTTGAGTTCTTATATCCAATATCACATACCCGAGTCATAAGTCTTGTAATGGACTTGAATGTACGAACATTATCCCAAACTGATTTAAGTAAGATCTATATATTGAAGCACTCCAGAGCTTTTGGCATCTATCAAATTCAGATTTGAAAAGTCTTTCTTGAAATTTTATCCTTATCTCGTATCCTTTATTTTTGGCAACTAGCTTAAGATAAGGAACATAGAGATAAGGACGAATCTGGACTTTTGATGTAATTCAATTATAACCCTTGGATGTAAGGGACTTCAAATATAAATAGAGTCATTGCCTACCTCATTTGTCACTCCCTTATTTATTGAGGAATATAAGGGTATTCATTTAAATCTCTCTAGCATTTTGTTATTTCTCTTCTTTCAATTATTTTTTTTTTGGTTTTCGCAAGGTTTTTAGTTTTTTAGCTTTAAACGATTCAGGTTTACTTAAGCGTTTTATTAAGAAAAACGTGTCTAAGGTTGCACGTTCTGAGTAACTGACTTCTACTTACGTAACAAGTGGTTTCAGAGTAAGTTTGTTCGATCGAAATGGTATCACAAAATGTTAGCGAGTTTCTAGTAATTGATCGAGAGACTCGTGCAAGAGCTGTGGCGAAGAAGCGCGAGAGTTCCAGGGACATTATTGCTCCCTTGGATAAAAGGGTTGTGAGATTGGAGGATGCCTTGGGAGGTTCCAGGAGACCCATGATGAGGTCAAGGAGCACTCTGACAAGATGAAGTCCCAGAAAAACGAAGTCTTGGAGGAAGTTCAGTCCGTTGTGGACAAAAAGCTGACCAAGCAAGATAATTCCCTTCAAGTTACAATGGATGCAATGAAAAGAGAATTGATGGGGGAGATCAAGAAGCTCAGTGCCGAGCTGCTCTTCTATAAGAATGTAATGTTGTGTGGCATGATGGTTGAAGCGACTGCGTCTAAGCCCAGGATCGATGTGTCGAAGCCCAAGGAGTACAAGGGGTAGAATTGCTCAAGAAGTTGTTTAAGAGTTGGAGCAGTACTTTCGTCTGATGGGCATCGAGGATGAAGTTACTAAGATAAATACAATTTCAATTTATTTGATTGACGTTGCTCTGTTGTGATGGCGAACCAAATGTTCTGAGTCAAGTGATGGGGATTTTCCATTCGAGACATAAAAAGAATTTCAATCGGAGCTCAAGAAGTATTTCTATCCTAAGAATACTGACGAGGAGGCTTGAGACAGACTGCACCAATTGAAGCATGAAGGCTCAATTTGGGAGTATATTAAACGATTTTTTGAGCTCAAGTTATAGATCAAAGATTTGAGTAATTCATAAGGGTTGTATCTCTTCAAATTTGATTTTCAACGATGGGCAAGAATGGAGCTGAAGAGAATGGGTGTGCACGATCTTTTGGAAACGATGACCGTTGCTGAATCCATTGTAGAATTCGAGATCAAAAAAGATTCTTTCAAGCCAAAGCACAAGGGAAATGGTAGGGAGATAAACAATTTTGGGGCTAAAATGAAAGGGCGAATTAAAATACTATAACTGTGGTGGTAAACACTTAGTCAAAAACTACCTACACCTACGAAATGAGAAGATTGTTGCCATTCAAGAGTAGACTGGAGAGAGAGAAGAGGTTGTCAAGCTCAACTCTATCATCAGTTCCATAAAATTCAAAAAAGATTTCAAGGAGAAGGGTCTTATGTATGTGAACGTCTCCATTCTGGGGTAAAAGTTAAGTGCACTCATAGATATCGGTGCCTCAGAATTGTTCGTGTCCAAACAAGTTACCAAGAAACTTGAGCTTCATGTGGAGAAGGCAAGTAGATTCATCAAGACCGTGAATACTGAACAAACTCTGATTGCAGGAGTAGCAAAAGGAGTGAAGCTCGAGATTGATGGCTGGATCGGTAAAGAAATCATCAAAGTAATCCCATTCTCTGACTTTGATTTTGCAATTGGGCTCAATTTTCTTGATCGGATTAAAGCGTTCCCTGTTTCTTTTGCAAATTCCTTGCTAATTTTTTACTCGAGCTATCCATGTTTTGTTCCGGTGAACTGAGTTTAGAATTAGGGCCAAGATGTTGTCAGCAATCCAGTTCAGCAAAGGGGTACGCAAGGATCAACCAATTTTTCTAGCATCATTTGTCCATAATGAGTCGATCATGTCCAAAAGAGTTCCAATTGAGGTGGAACAAGTGTTGGTAGAATTCTGTGATATGATGCCTGTCAAGTTGTCCAAAAGTCTCCCATCGAAAAGGGAGGTCGACCACAAGATTGAACTTGTGCCGAATATGGAGTCACCAACCCGCCCTTTTTCGAATGGCTCTGCCCGAGTTAGAGGAGTTGCGGAGACAGTTGAAGGAACTCCTCGATGCAGGCTATATCCGACCATCTAAGACACCATATGGATCGATGCTATTTTAGAATGAGTCTTCGAATGTGCATCGACTACAGGGCTTTGAATAAGCTCACTGTGAAGAACAAGTACTTGATCCCCCATAATAGTAGACTTGTTCAACCAACTTGGTGGTGGAAAATGGTTCACCAAGTTAGACTTGCGGTTCGGATATTGGCAAGTAAGGATTGCAGAAGAACATGAGTCAAAGACAGCTTGTGTGACACGTTATGGCTCGTATGTATTCTTAGTGATGCCAAAACGAACGCTCCCGCCACCGTCTGTACTTTGATGAACAAGGTACTACAATTCTTTTGGGATCAATTCGTTGTAGTTTACCTGGATGATATTGTTATCTACAGCAAGAGTTTGGGGAGCACGTGGAGCACTTGGGGCATGTGTTTTTGGTCTTACGAGAGAACGAGTTCTATGTTAAAGAGTAAAATTGCTTATTTGCCCGGATAGAGGTTCTTTTTCTAGGTCGCATAGTCGAAGGTGGTAAGATCAGGATGACTGTGGTCAAGGTACGGGCTATTGAAGATTGGTAGCCGCCAACCAAGGTAACCGAGTTGTGATCCTTCTTAGGGTTAGCCAACTTCTACCGCAGATTTGTCAAAGGCTATTTCAAGATTGTCGCACCCTTAATCGAGTTACTGAAAAAGGACAAGACATGGGCTTGGAGCACTAAGTGTCATGAAGACTTTGAGGGACTGAAGAAGGCTATGGTGAGTGAGCTAGTGTTGGTATTGCTTGATGTGACACCTTTGCCCCGGGTTAGGAGATGAAAGTGTCGATCGAACTTACGAACTTGTAACAAACCGATCTTGTAATCAATTTTAAACATTTCACTTATTTGTATGACATTTCAAGTCAACTTATATAATCAAATGTTGGGCCAAATTTGAACTTTTTCAAACATAATCTTATCTTATATTTTCGATTATAGTCTTCCGATTACACAATCTTGAATTTTAGTCTCAATCGAGCTCAACTTAAAGCCTTTAACCAAATTTCATTTGTTTAGCAATCTTTAATATGATTCTTATTAACCAATCTAATCTTAATCTTAAAAGTTTGAACCAGAATGACTGAGAGTATTGAAACACCTATATGGTGTATCAAAATAAGTGGTATCGAAACACTCCCTCAGTGTTTTGATACGCTGACTCGTTGATTCGTTGACTTAAGGCTAGGAAAGCCTAATTCGATACGGGTATCGCTTCGGGAAGCTTACTGGAGGTTTGGGTATCGAATCAGATATCGAACTAATTTTGCTATTGGGCATCCTAATATTGCAACGCAGGTTAGACGTTCCGATACACCTGGTATACTTGCATAGGATTTTCAAGGGGGAGAAATAGTATCGATATCCCTGCACGATTTTACAAGATCTAGACATTTTATTTACTTAAACTTTATCCAAATTCATCCATATAACCTCAAACTATCCCTAAATTTTAAGGGACAAATTTTAACTTGTTTAGACAACAAGTAACAAACATACCAATTCTAATGCCTTTTACCAAATGATCATTCAAGTTGATAATATGCCATTCAACATACAACCTAACCCCTATGCCATGTATTTTTTACTATGACATCCAATATAACATAGCGTTAAGGTTCACATTTATCTATTTAGCTCATTAGTTTGCATAGTCAATATTTTAAAGACATTATATGCAAATCATGGACCAAGTCCCCAAAGTGTATGAAGCTAGCATAGATATGTTTACCATGACAATTAGCCTAACCTCAATTTGGTCATAAGGCTTACGTGCTAAATGTAAATAACAAGACATATATATGTTCAAACCATAAGCTCAATCTCAATATGCATAAGCTAGCCCAACATGATCAACATGTCTTAAGGCTTACATACCATATGCTCAAAAGAAAATATATATACACCATAAGTCAAAACATGATTTCTATGCCACCTTAGTTTAGGAATTCACAAAAATTACAAAATACCATTCTTGACTTGCTTGTGATACTTGCTTGCAATCGAACTCAATCCAGCTTCTTGGCTCGATAACCTGTTGTTTTAGGAACGAAGAAACAAACGAGTGGTAAGTACTTGCTAGGTACTTAGTGAGACAACCCTAAGTTTAACTATTTAAACATTAGTCGAATAACAAGTAAAATACTCCAAGTAAGCAATCAATCAAGTTTATAGTAACAATTCAACCAAGGTACAAAGAGTATTAATCGCCAAATAACATGCTTATCATATATCATACTTAACATGCTTGTCATAATGTTATGCTTATTATGCCTCTAGCATACAATCTAAGTTCATAAACTATATGCTCAAGTACAAGCTAGCATAATTAGGTACATATGTCTCATTAGTCAATTTCTGTGTTTTAAAGCTTTCATAGTTAAATCATATCAAAGGCTACTTATAGCCACATATTCATTCTAAATGCTCAATAGCAAATTCATATCCAAATGTTATTCATAGTAATAACCTATTTTTAGATGCTTTATTAGTAATTTTGTAATCAAATTCAAATACTTCATAAGCAAATACATATATAAATGTTTCTTCATATCTTAAGCTTAATCTTTTAAATTAGTTTCATATGTTGCTTTGGTATAGTTAGACTAGGTAAGCGAGTCAACAGAAGTACCACAAAGGCACTGACAGAAGTACCACAAAGGAATTAACAAAAGATACCCATGGTATCTAACAAATGGTGACTAACCATTAATCAAAGGTACCCAAAGTACCGAACAGAAGTACCGAAGTACTAATAAATGAGCTCAGACCCTAACCATGTCGTACTGTCTATGAACAACTATCGATCAAGGCTCAATAAGAATTCCATTATTCTTTTGTTGATCATTCGATTCATATTAACCAAGTGTCTTATTATAAAAGCATGAATTCATAACATGTTATCAACAAAAGCATTCGTCATGCTATTATCATACATACATATCAATTGAACAGACAAGCATACATATTATGTTATCAAACAAAGTTCATATCATCGTAAACATGTTTCATGCATGATACACATACCTAGCATCCCGTAGCCGCGTGCCATAACTTACCTTGATATTTTCGAGCTACGCATATGTATTAAGCTAGTTTTAGCAATCTAGCAAATCATCATGCAAGTTATTTAACAATTAATCTTCTTTCCTTTTTTTATCAAATATAAGATTAGTCCAGTTACATGATAAATCAAATAACAAAGGTTCTAACTACCCTTAAATTTTGTCACACTCACAAGTATTTCCAAGCTAATCAAGGATTGTAGATGGTGATCCCCTTGTTCCTCCTTTTAGCTAGCTCTAGCCTTTTTTCTTCTTCGATATCTTCTTCTCTTGGGTTCTTTAGCAAATCATATACACATAGCAATTCATTAGAACATATCCAAGTCACTTAATTCAAGGGATTATATGCTTAACAAATATCAACACTTATATTTGTTCATTAGGGACAATTTTGCCATCCTTTAGAAAATCGATCATATCTTTTAGCTCTCATATCCGATTTGAGCTTATTTTATACCCTTAGAAAGATAATAAGATCCTCTACAAGGACAAATTAACCTTACATTTTAAATACTAATCAATTAGCATCAAATTTCGTGTAAACCCAGACATATCGAGATTTGGAACTGCTAGAACAACCCTTACAAAGAGGCTTGTAACTTCCTCTAAAAATCTCCAAATGAGGTGCCATAAATTTTCACATAATCTAGATATATGAGACTTTATTGCAAAATTTTAGCCCTTAATTCACTCAAATTCGATCTAGAAAATTTTTTTAAGATGGCTACCCATAATGCATTTTTTAGCAAGCTTAGCTATTTTCCAATCCATGGTCTTAATTCCTAATCCTAAACTTATTCTCATGGATTTTCATTACCTTAAACATAAAATTAATATCGACTAATCGTCTTTTCATCAACTTATCAAATCAATTAACACACATGTGTCATTTACAAAATCCAAATTTAAGTTTTCTAACTCATTTGTTCATGCTTCAAAAACCAATAACCAAATAAATACTAACTTTAGATTAGGTTTTCTAACAATCTAATTCAACATAAAAGTATCATAGAATATTTAAAAATTCAAAAGTTTAAACCCCCAAAATTTTTGGTTATGAAAAAGAAGCTTACCGAGGTATTTAAACTTGATTTCCTAACCCAATTTCCTAATCATGCAAAAACTTCAAGCTAGTTTCCTTAAGCCTCCATGAGATTTCTCCCCTCTCTTTTTTTGTTCTCGTGAAATGGGGTGGGGAGGAGGAAGATGACGATCATCTTTTCATTTAACATGTGAAATATCCATTTTACCCTTTTTGTTATAACTATGTTTAATTTATTAGCAAGGGTAGTCTAAAGAATTCATGTATTTATCATGCAATCTTCAAGTTTCTCATTTAATTCAATTTAGCCCCTTTCTTCTAGTCTAATTAACATATAATTTAATCTAATTTATGAGTTATTCATATAATTTTTCTAGCTCGATTTTAGGGTGTTACACATGATCACACCAAGCCTTTCGAGATCTACATTGATGCATCTGACGTAGCCATTAGTGGAGTCCTTATGCAAGAAGGAGAATTGCACAAGGAGATCATGAAGGAGTGTCATGACCCAAGTGGATTGGCCATTCAGGAATGACCTGAACGATGACACTTATCAGCGAGCACTACTACTGGCTACGTATGGTTGAAGATGTTGAAGTCTATGTGCGGACTTGTCTTGTGTACCAACAAGACAAGATTGAGATGAAGAAGCCTGCGAGATTGATGCAGCCTTTGCCCATTCCCGAGACCATGGGAAAGTGTTAAATTTGTCTGGTTTTATTTATTTTAGTATTACTTTTTTTTAATAATGA
Source organism: Abelmoschus esculentus (assembly GCA_035048815.1). NCBI lineage: Eukaryota > Viridiplantae > Streptophyta > Magnoliopsida > Malvales > Malvaceae > Abelmoschus > Abelmoschus esculentus. The sequence continues at coordinate 13,710,353 of JAUCBN010000036.1, forward strand.
TAATAATAATAATAATAAATAACATAAAATTAATTTATTATTCGTCCCAAAGACAATATGTATCGAAGGTTACCTTTAATTATTTCTTGTTAAGCTTACAATTTCATAGTGCCATAACAATTTTTTCATAGTGAACTAGAAGCTCCAAGGTACCATAACATAGTTTCCGGTAAGCGTCGAGCTACAAAATACATCTCATAGTTTCTTAGAGAGCTAGAAGCTCCAAAGTGTCAATAACATAATTTCACAATCTCATATTTCATAGCTTCCCATACCTTTGTTTCATTACTTACCATTGTAATATACTTCATACTCATTATCCATTTATTAACGTACTTCATTTTACATTAGTCACATCAAAATAAAAGCATTCATATTTATAAAATAAAGTTCTACGGTTAAACTCCCTACTAACAGCGAGTAGAAATCTTCTGTTTTGCCCTCTAATCATGCTTTTTTTTAGGTTCAAACTTTAAAAAAAATTAAATTTAAAATTTAAAATCTAAAAAATACCCCTTAACCACAACTTCTAACCTTGAACTTTAAACCCTCTAATTTAAAATAGACATCAAAAGAAACGCAGTAAAAGAGCAAACGATTTTCACCACTATCCTCTAATATGAAAGCCCTATGAAAGCTACTTAGTTGATCACTATCTGTGTGATCTAGATTCTAGACTGAAGAAACTATCCTATTAGTCAGTTCCTAATTTGTTTCTATTATACTAAGAACATGTACCTCGAAAACATAAGAAACTACTTCAAAAGTTTGAATTCAGTGTTTTATTTTCAAATTGATCTTCAAGAGATGAAAAAATCTCCGGAAAGGAGTCTGGTGGAGATGAATAAAGTGCATCCACATTGTTTATATTCTTGTTATTCGGTAGAATATTTTTGAATTCAGTATCATAGAATATTTTTGAGTTATTCGAATTATTCTAATTTTAGTACTTAGAGGATTTATTTTTAAGTTCGAGATGAATCGCTCAAATTTTTATGATATACATATACCTATATATAAAAATATAAAAAAATATTATCACATATGAGGAAATATATATACATGTCTTATATAATTAGTGAAAGTCGTTTAAATTATAATCAAATCATACTATAACATAATGAATAATTATTAATTAAATTTTCGTAAAAACTTAAAAACTCGACTCGAATTATTTTAATTTTTATTTTATGACTCAAATTTTATTAAAGTTTTAAAATGAAGCGAATATTTTTCTCACAAATCGAGTCAAATTATTATTTTTATAATAAATTCAAATTGAGTCCTAGCACCCACTTTCCATTTTACAGGTTTAACACGTTAAGTCGATAAGTTACGTCTCTGGGTTGCCTCGTCTTAGGGTTGGAGAATTGAGCCTTGCTGGCTTTGTTTTTGCTAATGATTTATTACGGATTAACTTATAATATATCATAATTTTTTATATATTTATTATTTTTAAAAATAAAATTATATTTTTAATAAATATTAGTCTTATAAGAGAATCTTGAAATTGATGTAGTTTTTGTAAATAATATAACAACGATTAATTTATAGGTTATCATTAATTATTTTTTAATAATTTGATTAATTTAAATCGTTTAATTTTAATTATTTGATTAATTAATTTATAAAATATAATTGTTATATTGATTAATTATTGCAATTTAATATATACACCCTTAGTTTAAATAATTTAATATCTAATCTCGTTAGACCAAGTGATCAACCAGTTGGTGGAGTCTTACTCTTCGAAATACTAGTTTTGTTGATGGGCTTCATATGTGAGTCTGGTTTATTAGTAGGTGGCTAATGGGTATGTAGGGATGGTAATGAGATGAAATGGGACGAATTTTGACTGTTTTGATCTCGATATTAACATTAAAATATTTATCTTGATCTGATTTTAATATATTTTATTTATAATTCGATTTGATATAATAAAAATTATAATTCGATCTTGATTCAACCTCGATATTTTAATGAAAATTTGACTGAATTAATCTGACCCAAAAATAATTAATAAAAATATTATATATTATATATAAAAATATAACATATATATTTCAGGTCGGGTTAGGAAATTTTTACCCTAATCCTGATTCGACTTTATTTTTTTAATAACTCGATCTAAACTGAATTTTTAAATGATAAATCCAACCTATCAATTATTTCGAGAACCCTCTCTTTTGAGATTCTGTACAGTTGCTTCAATTACACCTGTCCAGACCCACCGATCAATGACATGATTACATCTCATAATGCTATGGTGTTTTTCCATATTTCATATATTTTTGTCCAAGAAAATGACCTAGCAACTCATACCATTAAAGCAGCTGAAGATCCAAGAACCTTTGTTCATGAAGAACCACTTCTTAACATCATTCAACAGATACTTCCAAGAAAAAAAAAATAAAAATGGAGTTGGCAAAATTAGTATAAAATTTAAAGCTTCAAGTCAAAGCTAACCGTCCTAAATAACTAATATCCCAAAGGCCAAATAGAAAAGGTACAAGTTTCCAGCATATCAGTTTGCCATCAACTAGCTGTATTTGACGGTTTAGGTTCTTGGTTTCATTCAATAATGGATGACAAGCTGTTGTATCAAACAGTTCTTTTTCTTGTATCCGAAGCCTAAGCGATCCGCGGTTCCGTGGAGGACAAACCAGAAAATTTTTGCTACATTATTAATGATGGAGGTTATGGAGTCCCTGTTAAATTCCACCTTTATCAGATTATAATATTTAAGATATTGATCCCACGAAGACTGAGTCGATTCTACTACTTCTTATAACTGCACTTAAGAAATTAAAAGCACAAGTAATTAGATTGGTTTTAATTGCATTAACTAAACTATATTAAATTATAAAAAATAATAATGAGAAGAATGAGGTTAGATTGAATGCTTTGTAGAGGAGAATCCAGTTATATTGTTAATCCACTTATTAATGCAATGGGTTGAACTATCGCCTCGGTGGATCGCATAAAGGGTCGCCGCAGCTGCCTAGGCAGGGTTATGCCTTATCAACAAATTCAACTTTTCATTGTTCGACAGAGCAGCTGTATATGTTTCTTCCTTATCCTTAAGCGAAGAAAACTGTTGAAATCCCCGTGTCTTGATGATACCTCCCAGCGTTAATCAAGGGTAGATCACAACCTCACATGCATCTTGTTAGTCGCTGAAATCCAATCCGAATTAGTCAATGCCCATGAACAAATACCGTATTCTCTCGTTTCGTAAGCCTAACTCTCTTGATATTAGACAAATGGATATTTCTTCACATACTTATCATCTTTAGCTCATATGCAAAGAAAGTTACCCAAAAAGAATAAACTATGAACAAGTTTTGCATTAATAAATATCAATAACAATGTAACTTTTCTCTCCATCTACTCCACAACAATCTAAACCTCCAAGGAAGTTTAGAACATATTATGGTCGGCGGCTAAGGATATATTATGTGTGTAAACCGACTTCTTCCCCTCTAAACTTAAACCTAATGAGTGTCTTATATAGGCCAAGTCCTAAGTTGATCTTTTCATGCAAGGAAAGAGTTCTAAACAGAAGAGAAATCTAATTCCTAATTAAATTATATTAAATAAATCTTAATTCTTAAAATATCTCTTTCCGTAGTTTGGCTTGAGCTTGATTTTCTAATTGAATTTTTCTTCTTTCTTTTACTCTTTGTCTTTCGGTATCTTTTCCTCTTCCTGTTGAGCATCACTTGTCGTCTTTTTACGCTGCCACTGCAGTCTTCAGAACGCTGTCGTGGCGGATGTTTCATTTGCAATTCAGTATCTATTTTCTTCTCTAGCTCTTTCTGTGACCTAGTTCCCTGTCTAAGAAAGAAAATTATCAAACATATCTGTTTTATATCAAATAATTGATAAATTCATAATAATAGTATTCGGATGTTAAGATGTGAAAAATAATCAGAAATATCTATTATTGTATTTAATTCTGTCTTTATTAGCAATAAATGAGTAAAGAAATGATGTGAAAATAGAAGACTTTTACGCACTCATCAATCGGCATATATCAATGCTTTTGTAACTTGATGATCCAGATGTTGAACTTTAGGTGCTTTGTTTCCTGCAGAGTCACAGATTCCATGGAATTTTGTTGGATTCGAATTTCGATATAGAAGCTTAACCCGGAAGTTAAGTATACTACTGTTTATGAATACTTGCATCAAATTGAACCAAGTGTGTTACTGTTTGCAATGGCAAGAAATGCATTCAGCACTCAGCAGGCTGTAACAGATAGATTCAGCTGAGATTTCTGGGAATTGGATTGTCTTTTAGTAGTACTAATATTTGTTTTTCAGATCCTTCATGCCACATGCTACAACATAAAGGCAAAACATTAATTTTTGTCTGAAATCCAAAACAGAACAAAACCATTCGGTGTTGTCCTGGTTTGCTAACCAGATGACAGCATTTCAAGAAAATTGTTCTTTTTATGTTTCTGCTGCACCGTTTACAACTAATAAAACAACAGATAAGACTACCCAAAATAGCTGGCCTTGTTTTATTAAGTTCAAAAGATTTAAAATATCATAGGAATCTAAAACATCTTTCTAAGAAGATTATCCATTGTTTAATATCTAGGAAGAATTTCCTGCCTTCACAATAAATTAATTAAATTTAAATGGGAAAAAGGACAAATAAGCAGCTATTACTACAGCTTCCATGGAGAGATTCATGGAATCAATGACAAGGACTTAAAACCTATATTACCAGTTTCGGACGAGTATCAAATACATGTTTGACATGGATATATTCGATTTTCTTACATTTATCTTCATGTTTGACACTCTTATTGTCTAATGCTGGCTCCGTCCCTGAGTATCACACTCGATGTCTAGTACCAGACAAGCAGCTAATGCAACAAAGAGAAGTAAAAGGATGAGACAAATGGATCCTCGAAGGAAGCTTAGAGATCACAAGAGACAAAGTGTATATATGTTGTGAAACCGCTGGAATAAAACATTAGACTGTCCACTTTCATAGGGCATTGTCTTCACCGATGTTGTATGCTTTGTAATCATCGGATTCCTTAAATTCAATAAGTATCTGCATCCATGTTTCTTTGCATGAAATTCCACCGAATTCTTGCCTCATTTTCGGTTTTTTAACGTTGTTAAGACAAGCATAGAAAGAACAAGTTGGCTGAGAGCTTTGGTTGAGTTTGGAAAGGAAGGAAAATGGAGAACTTGTCTCGAAGTAGCAAAGCATCTCAGCGTCATTCCTCTACTCCGTTGAGGCAAAGGCGGAGCGGTTATGAGCCATCAGATACAGAGACTGAATGGCAAGAATATGACCGTAAAAACAGAACGTCCATTGTTGTTGAGCCAGATAAAATGGTGTCCAATTTGCCTAGAAACACTAGCCCTTTGAGACTCAGCCGAAGACATTCTTCAAAGGTTGAATATGACAATGGATCTCCTCCTAGAACCAGTCCTTTTCGAAGGAGACACAACAGCAAGTCTCCTTACAGGACAAAGAGAGATGACAGTCGAAATGTGAGCCCCTTGTCGAAGTCGAAACATGAGAACCAGAGGCATGCATATCCTTTTAAACATGGGAGAGAGGAGCATAAATTGATTAATGAAACGGGAAATGGTGAGGTTGCTGGCTTGTACGGGAACCGAAGTGGTAGAACTCCGACGAGAGATGAAATAAGAGTAATTGGGCAGCTCCTTGATGCTGGCAAAGGGAGTGAAAATTCAAACTATAGTCGTCGATCAGTGACTGCACCACCAAGACAAAGAGTGGAACGGAGGTCACCATCGCCAATCTCAAGGAACATGGAAATCAATGAAAGGATCGCCAATGCAAAGATTTCTAGAAGTCCAATGTACAATGCTTCCATGTTCGAAAGCACGGAATCCATTTCACCTGGTGATATCTTCTTTTCTGGTGAGGTTGTTCCCTTGGCAATGCAAAACCAAATCAATGAGTTGCCAATTAATGGAAGCTTCGGAAACCATGTTCTCCCAAAGTCACCAATGTTTGAACAAAAGGATTCTGCTTCTCATCAACGAATCAGAGCTAATGGAAACATATACCCGAATGCTCGAGGATTCTCATCAGGCACTGGCTTATCAAGAACAACAATGACTTCTGGTCCAGCTGCTAACAAACATAGTAATGGTAGCACTAAAAGTAGTAAGCTAAGTTATGGCAGTGAGAGGAGTGGTAGTGTAAACTCAAGGAAGTTCACAGAAAATCGACTCAAGGGCCAAAGTGAGGCTTGGTTTACTTGTGTGATGAGACTAGGACCCTGCAGGACCTCAAAGAAATCACCAGAAAAGCAAGTTTTTGACGAGACCTCTTTCATTGGGAAGGCGGTTGTCGTTGAAAAACTAAGGCAATTTTGGGCTGATAAGTATCAACCAGCTTCTTTGAATGGATTCACCTGTCACAAACAAGAAGCTCAGCTTTTGAAGCAACTTGTAAGTGTCCTTTGCCTAAAATCATCTAATTTACATTGCGGATATTCTATCATAATATGTAAAGCTCTTACCTTATGGTTTGTTGCACCTTGTAGGCATCCCATGAAAGTTGTCCTAATATATTGTTCAAAGGACCATCTGGTTCCGGGAAAAGGGCACTAACAACGGCTTTCCTACAAGAAATATATGGTGACTCTAGTTGGAATGTATGTCCCTGGAAATTTCTAAAAGACTACCAGATTGTTTTCTGACATTTTAAAACTTGTTTAGGCTGACTATAGGCTTTCATTTTTCTTTTTGTTCAGGTATCTCGTGAACTAAGAAAATTCCAGGTTCAGGTATTGTATATGCAACATTTCATAGAAATATTAAATAAATTCTTAAAGTTCATATCACATAGTCTTCTACCACCATGATACATCCACAAAAGTATTGTCCTTGAAAGCTATAGATATCTGATCACAATTCACAGATTTAGAGTTTTACATATTTGTTATTTGAATATATAGGAGAAAAGGCCAATGCAGGTTCTTGTTCCACTTGCTTCAAGTGCTCATCATTTCGAGATTAACGTAAACTCGGAAACAAATGCTAAATATGCATTAATGGGATTAGCCAAAGAAATAAGCACCAGTTATGCAATTACCCCTGAAACCAGCACTGCTAGTTTCAAGGCAAATTACAAAGGTTTGAATCATTTTTGAAGCAAACTTCCTCTTGAACAGTTTAGAGCAATCTACTCAAAGCCAATAAAGTTGTGTGTTTATTTCAGTTATAGTTCTTTATGACGTTGACAAGGCACCAGAAAATATTCAACACTTGATAAAATGGATTATGGACTGCCATTCGGACTCTTGTAAATTCATACTCTGCTGTGAAGATGACATGTATATCCTAGAATCAGTAACCAAAAGCTGCAAAGTGATAAAAGTTGATGCCCCAGTAACACATGAAGTAAGTATTCCTATGCTTTGGCTGTGTAACTTCATTCATTCAATCCATGACGGCCGGGGGTAAACGTGAAGTAACTTCTCTTTCTTGCTTTTCATGGAAAAAGACGAGGCCGATACCGGTCATGGGAAGATTTTCTGGTTAAGCCATATGATTTGATCAAATAACTTGCATTGTCAAATGCCAATTACTTACATTTAATCATGTGAACACTGTGACTGCTAACTTTGCAGATTATGGAGGTACTTATTCAGATTGCAAGGAAAGAGGAGTTTGATCTATCCATGAATTTCGCGGCTAAGATTGCTGCCAAATCAAAGCAAAACTTGAGGGAAGCAATCATGGCTCTTGAAGCCTGCAAAGCACACAAGTAAGAACATGAAGCAAATCCTTCTACAGTTCCAGTAAATTTATGAAAGTAATCCATTTCCCTACCCTCCATATAAAGACCACAAACCATATTTGTTCTTAAGATGAGAGAACTCTGACATTCCAGCTATCCTTTTGCTGATGATCAACCGATTCCACTAGGATGGGAAGGAGTTTTGATAGAACTTGCATCAGAAATCATAGCTGATCCATCACAGAAAAGGTAAGTTTTTCAAACAATACAAACTCAAAATGTTCTCTTGATTATATCAGAAAACAGAAGTGACATTCCGGATGTTGGTTCCATCAGATTATTCATCGTACGAGGAAAGCTTCAAAAGCTTCTTATGGATTTTGTTCATCCCAAACTGATACTCCAGGTGATGAATTTGAAACCTTAAAAGTTACCAATAATCTCTCTTTTTCTTCTTTCTTTCTCGTGTATATTGTTTTCCCAACATGCAGAAGCTGGTAGAACAATTTCTTAAGCAAGTTGAAGCTGGTTTAAAAAGGGAACTCTATTACTGGCACGCTTACTATGTAAGTTGCTTTCATGAACTTGTTTATACTGCTTATCAGACAGACAAGAAGTGAACTCAAGTTTATTGTTACAGGACAAGAGGCTGCCGACAGGAGTAGCTGCTCTGTTGAAATTAGAAGGTAAGTTGAACCATGATTGATACTAAATCTTTGTAGTAATTAATCCAATCCCAAACATACAAAGATATACTTAGTTAATCAATTATTGATCTACACACTGGTTTTCCCCCCCTTTTTTGGTGTGTTTGCAGAGTTTGTGGCCAAGTTTATGGGGATATATAGGAAGAGTTGCAATAATCTTCAGTATGCGTAATGTTATGTGATGAACACTGCTTTTGTTGAGATCACTTTGCTGCAACAGTCTTCCTGAATATGAATTTCATTTCCTTGAGCTTAGACAATATGTCATGCAATGCATATTCCTCCTGTAAAAGAAACACGAAACAAGGACCTTTTGTAATAAACTGAACTACCAAAATTTTAATTGAAAACTCAATATTATGATGCATTTGATTTTACACCACCCTACATGCAATCAGAGACGAAGCCAAATTTAATATTAAGAGGGAAAAAAGTCTATTAAACTTTTAAATCTAAAATTTGAGAAAAAAATTATTTTATTATTATTTAAATTAAAAAATTTAAATATAATTATATCAAAAATTTTAAAAAGAATTCTCTCTCACCATCAATATGGCTCTCCGTCTCAACCGTCCCTGCATGCTTGAATAAACTGTACATATTTGTAGGCCTCGGTTTTCAGACCAATGACAGAGAAAAGGATTGCTGATTACAAGGCTTGTTGACCGTAGTATTTTTTAAATAGATTTTAAAAGTATTTTGCGATTTAAGTATTTGTTTTTATTATTAAAATTTAAAAATTCATTTAAAATACTTGAGTGCAAAAAATGATGATTTACTTTTTTTATCTTAAAGTTCATTCATGTAAAACGAATATAGTCACAGATTTTATGATAAATTTGATAATAAATTTAATAGTTCTTTCATATTTCTTTTAATTCTCTTGATAATTTTTTTGGTCTCTTTCAAAAAAAAACCACTCTGATTCTCTATATATTCGACCAAGAGACATTTAATGAAACGGTTTTGGCCTTCTCTTTATCTGAAAAAGACATTTGACTGCAAAGAATGATGATTTTTCATCTTTTCTCCGTTTGAGATTTGAATAGTGCCTGACAAAGAAAAAGCGGGAAACACGAGGGACCAAATTTTACCGATTATTTTAGGGTAAACAATATAAATCATCCTTCGATTATGTCTAAATTTTTTATATTTCCTGATTATTAAATATTATAAATTATTTTATTAATTAAATTTTTTATATAAACTGGTTTCGTTTCGTTGAAAATTTAATAGAGGATCTATGTGGACGTTAAAGTGCAAACTTGGTTGTTGACTAGGTTTAGATAACTTTATTTTTGAATTCAGATTATCATGTCCTCAACCTTTTGAATTTGACACTTTCTTCATTTTTCTTCCCCTTTAATTCATTGTAATCTCCATGCCAACCGCCGTGAATCCTTCCAAAATGATGATACCTGTGAAGTTCTCTTTCTCCTCCTGTTCTCCCTCATTCATTCACTACCGTGAAGATCAAAACCCTAACCATCACCTTTAACTCTCTCCCTATGATTTTCTTCGAGAAATTTAACTTCACATAGAGGGGATACGTCTCTGTCTCTGTACCCTTTGTTTCCATCACTTCCTTCGTCAATGTCCCTAACCCCGACTCTTCCCGCAATGACTTCTTCCTCTTGTCTGAAGAAGTCTTCCTCCAAGTCCTCCTCAAGATTCAACAAAAGCATAACTTTCGCGTCTTAGATTCTCACTACACCCAACACCTCTTCACCTTTGCTGACCTCTCCCCCCACCTTCACTCTCACATTTCAACAGAACTTACTCTATTTTTTCACCCAATGAATACTCCCTCCTTTTCTCTAATTGCACCCTCAAAACCCGCGTTTTGATGAACGCTCAGACCATAATCTACAACCTTGAATACGATGATTCGAGAGATTATCTCTCTACCGACCTAACCCTATTCCCTTTCCTCTACACTTTTTTCTCGATCCTTTACTTGGTCTTCTTAGATTGTTGAATCTTTGTCTATTATACCAATAAATGATCTATACACCGAAATCATTTATTGATGTCCGAATTTTTTTTATTCAAAGCATTGAATCTTATTTGCGTTGCAGAAGATAAATATTATGTTAAGGTCACCGGAATCCTCACGGCTGGGATGTTTTATTTTATATATTTTAATTTATCTATGTTGTTTTAGTTTTTACCTTCATCATTTTGATCAACATCGATTAATCCTTTCTGAAGCCATTTTTACAAGCAAGGGAGAAGAAGGTTTTGATGATCGTGATTCTGTTCTAAATTCTAGTAAATATTATTTTGATTGTGATCGGAAAAATAAGGTCATTCATTCAAGATTGTGTAACATGAAATCAGTTCTTTCGTCTGCTTGATATCATTTGTTGTTGCGCCATTATCTTCCTGTTCGTTTGGTTAATTCATTCATTGAGAGACCTCAAAAACCGATGAAAAAACTGTCAAAAATCTGATGAAGTTGATATTGTTGAGGCCACGTCAAAACATGACGTTTTAATTATAGATAGTGTAGAGGTTACGTCAGTACCCATCAATACTTTAACGTCCACGTAAGCTCTCCATTAAATTTTTAACAGTAGATTAATTTATAACATTTAATAGTTAGAAGGTATAAAAGAAAATTGAAGTATACTTGAAGGTCTATTTGTGTAGTTTACCCCTTTTATATGGTATTGGTAATAGGCTGGAAAATAATATAAATATAATTTAGAATTAAGGTCAAATATATAAATAGTTATTAAATTATATTAAAAAATATAAAATACTAACCAAATTTTCAAAAATATATATATAATGGGCTTTAAGTTTAATATTTATTATAAATTCATTATTATATTGTTAATTGTATGATATGATAGTTATAAAAAATTGTTTGATTATATATTTAATTTTTAATATTTGTACGTCTAACTAATCTAGTATCAATAATAAAAGTTAGATTAGGGCTACAATAATTAAATATATAAATATAAAGTATTAAATGTGTTATTATTTAAATTTTTTATAATTATTATACTAATTTTTTAACCATAATTAACATCTCAGGGACTATTTTATAACAAAAATTAAAATTTAATAGTAGGAAAATCTTTAACTAACTTATATATATTAAAAAAACAGTAGGGAAATCGTCTATCATCGCCCATTATCTCTTCACTAATTTTTTTATTAATATTCATATTAATTATCGATTATTAAATTTATTATTTTTATTTTTATGTTTTTTATAATTTAATGTGTCTTATCTTTATGATATATTTTTTATTTTATGATTTATTTTATTTATCTTTGTGACATGATTCAGTATACCTTAGAGGTCGTTTATTGCCCGTATAAAGATTTTAACAGTGTTAATTTCTAATTATGATTTTATCAATGGTCATGCAAAATAAGATCTTCACTCGGTTAATGGTTGTTTATCAATGTCATCAATTATGGATAGCGAAATATTATGTCTGATGATTTCGATTGCTCACCATTCCTTTTATTCGATATGTGTCTCAGACAAAGATATTTTACTTTTTTATTTTTAAATTATAATTTTTTTAAATAGATTAATCTCTTTATTTCCTCCCTTACGTTATAATTATGATATATTTTTATAATTATAATAAATGTTTAGTAGATATATTTAAAAAATAATATTTAATAAATTTGGAATAAAGTTCTATAATACACAGGTGAATACCGGTGTCCTATACAAATTTTGGCTAGTGGTAGGCTATTTCGGGGACAAAGGTTAAAGCAGATGAAAAATTATATTTATTTAATTATTTTTTACTTTATTTTTTTATCAAGTAAATTTTTAATAATATTTATTATAAATTAAATTTAAAAATAGTTTTTATCAAACAAAAAAATAATTAAATAAATATTTTTAATTTGTTGATTCATAAATGACGTGACAAGAAAGAATGATCCATGATATAATTTCTCAAAATAAAAGAAATAAAAAAATTATTCTTTTTAATAAATATAACTTTATTTTTTAATATATAATTTTTTTTCATTTTATTTTTTGAAATGTTACATTTATTACAATATTTTAAAAGTTAATTCAACAAAACTCGGCTATAAATAATATTTTCTCATTTTTACCGCAAAAAATATTTGAAATTGGATCATTTTGTAAATGTTTTTAGTTTTGGTGGAATTTATTATTTAAAATGGAATTCAATTAAATCCAACTTTTAAAATATTGTAATAAATAAAATATTAAAAAATAAAAAATTATATTTTAAAAAAATAAAAATCCTCCAAAAGAAAATTTAAAACGACGCGTACTTTTTTTATTCTATGAATCTAATACGGTCACTATTAGATACTTATCGTGATAGTTGTTCTTAAAACTTTTAAATTTATATATTTTATATAAATGTTTCTAAACCTTAAAATTTTAAAATTTTACAGATTCATCTCTTGCTACAAAATATTGTATTCGTCTGATTCACCTACACTTTCTCCATCAAATTAAAATATATGTTATGAATATATTTATTCATGGTGGATATCCATATATTAAGTTAAAGTTTAATGGGTTTTATTATTAGGGTTTAATACCCATTGGAATTAGGGTTTCCATCTTATGCCTATAAATATAGGCTTTTGGAGAAAGCATTGTACACAACCCTACTTTGAGAATATAATACAAATCTTTCTCTTTTGTCTCTCATCTTTGTTCTCTTACTTTGTTCTTACATTTTACTTTATTCACAACACGTTATCAGCACAAGACTCTAACCAACGGAGGCGTTTATCATTCGAATCTTGAAGGAGTTATTGAAAAGAATTTGTTACTAGTATAAATCAAAGATAAGTTCTTCTCTCTCAATTATATTTTAATTATCGGTTATTTTTCTCTCTTGATCTTTGATTTTATTTTTAATTTATTAAAATCTTTGGTTGTTTGGTATTTGTGTAGCGATAAAGTGGCTCAAATACTGTGGTTCTTGTCGACATTCCCGAAAAAGATTTTAACAAGATATTGGTAACTAAATCTATCATATATTCAAATTAGTGGAAAGTTCGATATGTTTTATTTATTTAATTTGAGATTTTTTTATCTTTATTTATAACTAATATTTTTATTTTATTATTATGATAAAAGTTTATGTTTTAATCATGTTCTAAGTATTACATGATATTGGAACAAATATTAAGCTTTTTAATTAATTAATATGTTCTTTATTATGTTGGTTTAATCCGAGTATATTGGTTGAACATCCCGTTCTGCGAGGCTATTGGTCTCAAAGGAGGTTCTTTTTAAAGGACCTTGTGAACTGATTTAACAACGTCGCGTATAAGGATTAAATTTTTGTTCATTGTATATATATTGGTTGATCAATTACTATTTAATAGTATGAATATTATAAAGTTTATATTTGCTTGAAAGCAATACTAATTTTATGTCGAAAAAAAACTCGACTATAAACTTCTGTCAAGTTGAAGTTACGAAAATCGTCTTGATCAAAGAATTTTTATGGGAGGCATTCCCTGAAGTGAATGCATGTATGATGATTATTCCATGTGATTATTGAATTTATGATATTCCTTAAAGTGAATGCAAGCATGATGATTATTCCATACGATTATTGGATTTATGACATTCCTTGAAGTGAATGCAAGCATGATGATTATTCCATGCGATTATTTGATTTATGTCATTCTCTGAAGTGAATGCAAGCATGGTGTTTATTCCATGCGATTATTGAATTTGTTTCATTCCTTGAAGTGAATACAAACATGATAATTCACTATATGATTAGTGAATAAAACTATTTATGTGCCAGAGTATCACTGATGAGGATATGTTAGAAAAATATACTCAATTTTTCACACATTAATATTGTCCTATAGACACAATATCGTGAAAAGGTTTTAAATACCTATTAGTCTCCTTCATTCCCAAAAGTGAATGTGATATTTTATAGCGGAATGAATAAAAGCCAAATTAGTAATTGTGGTTGCGATTGAGGTCATAAAATAAACATGGATAAGATGATTCTTTTGAGAATACTTATATCCACCAAAAGTGAAATTATAAAGATGACAAGAATGATAGAGATTATATCAAAATCTTTATGTTATCAATGTGATGGTACAAACCATTGATCTCGTACTTATCAAACGTCGAAGTATTATAGACTTTATCCATAATCATGAATGATAAATTAAAGAAAATATAAACAGATCTTCTTTGTGGCGAAAATAATGGCGTTATTGGTCCAACTCAATTGGATATTGATAATTTTTCTCATAATCCTTGAAGGGAATAATTCGTCATTTATTTCCTTTATAAATTCTAAAAGGAATAATTGAACTTTAATTTATTTTGTTTAATGTTAATTTATTTATTTATGTTAATTTACTTTTATTTATTATTTATTTATGTTAACTTAATTTATATATTATTTATTTATCTTTTATGTTAATTTTTCCTTTAAAAGAATATGATTACTTTCGGAGTAAAATATGTAATAATTTATGACGATTTATGCTTAGCAGACAGTGCAAATACTCATACAATATTTAAGCATAAGAAATATTTTCCCATTTAAACACAAAGGAAATATGAGTACTATATCTCAAAGTATTAAAATATCAGTGCTTCGGAAGAGCTCTTGAGAGCTTATCTTTGATCCGATTTGATATGATGTGTTATTTTTTTAATATTTTTCCATTCCCCGAAGTGAATGGTACAGAGTACATATTTTTCATTTCCCGAAGTGAATGAAATAAAGCACGTATTAAAAGGTGAATAATTATGCATATTTTCCCATTTTAAATGCAAGAGAATAATATGAGTATTATATCCGAAAGTACTAATATCACAGAAAGCTTCGACTGAGAAAATATGTTATTTGCCAAATGAGACAGTGCAAATACTCATACAATATTTAAGCATAAGAAATATTTTCCCATTTAAATACAAGGGAAATATGAGTACTATATCTCAAAGTACTAAAATATCAGTGCTTCGGAAGAGCTCTTGAGAGCTTATCTTTGATCCGATTTGATATGATGTATTATTTTTTAAATATTTTTCCATTCCCTGAAGTGAATGATACAAAGCACATATTTTTCATTTCCCGAAGTGAATGAAATAAAACATGTATTAAAAGGTGCATAATTATGTATATTTTCCCATTTTAAATGCAAGAGAATAATATGAGTACTATATCCGAAAGTACTAATATCACAGAAAGCTCCGATTGAGAAAATATATTATTTTCCAAATGAGACTTTATCTCATATTTACTATGCATTATGCTCGTTGAGCAAATATGCTATTGTCAAATGGAACTTTATTCCATATTTACAGTACATTATACTCATCAAAGCCGCAAAGAGACATTGAGTTTTAAAGATATTTATAGAAATATATTGAGAATATTGTTAAAGGGATGATGACTATCTCAATATTACAAGTATAACTCAAGACAATAATGAAATTTTGGCAAAATTACATGCACTATCATCCATATTGTACTACATAAGAATTAGTACAAATTGAAGCTCATGCTATTGTAAACTAGATATTTACTAATAATTTTATTTGGCATGACCGATTAGACCATCCTGGTTCAATTATGATGCGAAAATTTGATGACACTTTCATATGGTCATTTATTGAAGAACTAAGATTTTCTTCATGGTAATATTTCATGTGATACTTGCTATGAAAGCAATTTGATTATTCAATCATCAACATCTAAGATAGAGTGTTATTAATTTCCTGAAATAGATACAAGGTGATATATATGGGCCCATACACCTTTCTTAAATACCATCTAGATATTTTATAATTTTTATCGATGTATCGACTAGATGATTATGTGTATCCTTATTATTAAACCCACAACTTGGTGTTTGCGAGGCTACTTGCTCAATTGATAAAATTACAAGCATATTTTCCAGATTATTTTTTAAAGACAATCAGTCTTGATAATGTTGATGACATGTAATTTTATATGTAGTATCATAAATTCGCATCAAGCCAACAAATTATTATAAGTTCTCCCTATTACAAATGGTTTTTGGTCAGGAACCAAATATTTCTCATCTTAGATTTTTTGTGTGCGATATATGTTCTAATTGCTCTATCACAACGCACAAAGATGAGTTTTGTTGGGAATATGTATCGAATTTAAATATCTTGAGCTTCTGATAGGGAATTTATTTACAACCCGATTTATTGACTATCATTTTAATGAGTCAATTTACCCAACATTAGGGGAGAAAATAAATAGCTGGGGAAAGAAATAAGTTATAATGAATTATCATTTTCTCTTTTTGATCCACGTGTTACAC
The DNA here is from genome assembly GCA_035048815.1 of Abelmoschus esculentus. NCBI lineage: Eukaryota > Viridiplantae > Streptophyta > Magnoliopsida > Malvales > Malvaceae > Abelmoschus > Abelmoschus esculentus. The sequence continues at coordinate 13,727,119 of JAUCBN010000036.1, forward strand.
AATGTGAACTATAAGTTCAATGGATAATTCATTTAACAAATCAATTGTCAGATGATTTTGCTGATCCTAAAATAGTGACTAAGTCACGTATACCAGCTATAAATGCTCCAATTAAATTTGATGTCATGGAAGGACAAACTCTAGTTTCTAATGAGTCTAACTTACGCTTAAAGCGTAATAGACAAGTAAGTTTCAAAGATAAGAGATCATCGAAAAAGAAAAGGAGCTATATTTTATGATGGTCTGATCGAGGAATCAGTGATTATGAAAATCTCTAGAAGAGATTAAATGATCTCCAACAGAGACATTGACATGACTCAGTTACCTGATAATAAAGAGATCTCAATAAATTATGTCATGTCTGGTAATAAGTGGAACTGAAATTAAATCGACGTCGTTAATATATTTGCATGCAATATAACACTAGAGATTTTATTTGATGGTGTGGATCATGAATCATTGTCAATTGGGCAATGTAAACAAAGAAATGATTGGCCAATATGAAAGAGGCAATTGAGGCGAAACTAAAATCTCTTTTGAAAAGAGAAGTATTAGGGCTTATAGACCGTACATTGAAATGTGTAAAGCTCGTGGATATAAACGCGTCTTTGTGAGAAAGAGAAATCAAAAGGGGAAATAATGAGATATAAGCTCATTTAGTTGCACAAGGATTCTCACAAAGACATAAAATCGATTATGAGGAAAATATATTCTTTGGTGGTGGATATAACTACTTTTAGATTTTGATCTGTCTGGCAATAAAAAAATTACTCGATTTCTGCCTAATGGGTGTTGTTACATCATATTTGAATGAGCCTCTTGACAGTCATATTTACATGAAACTTCCAGAAAGATTTAAATTACCATAAGCAGTTCATTGAAGTTCTCGAGAATATTATTCAATCATATTGAATATATCTTTTTATGGCTTGAAATAATTTAGGCGTATTTGGTATGATCGTCTCCTTGAATACTTATTAGCATAATGTTATATGAATTATTTTCCCGAGCATTTTTATTAAGAGGTTTAGCTCTGAATTTTTATTGTTGTGTATGTCGATGATTTGAATATCGTTGAGACTCGTGAAAAGATCTCCTCAAATCTTTGTGCATCTATCGACATACAAAAAAATATTGAAAGAGACTTTACATGCATAACACATATCTATTGATCACCCTTATGGTTGTTGCTAGGTCTCTTACTATAAACAAAGATTTTTTCGCCTCATGAAAAGGGTAATGATATTCTTGGTCTAAAGCATAATATACACATTATTTGATCTGGAAGCATCGTATCTTATCTGGTCCAGAAATATTATTTAAGTGCTACAAGATCATTACCTTTAAATAATTGTTATGCATGAGGCAAAACCGAAATATGTGTTTGGCTAAACATATCCTGAAGATATGTGAATGTTTTTCACAAGATAAGATGCAAACTATCTTATAAAGAGATAATACAAAATTTATATCTCAAGGTGAATATATCAAATATGATAAAACGAAACATATTTCTTCAAGTTTCGTCCCTCATGATTTTCAGATGAATATTATTCAATGAATCATTTCAAGCAATGATTTAGAAGATTTATCCATTAATGTGTCATCTACTTCAACATTTGAAGATTGTATTCAATATTGAATTATGAAGATTCAAAGATCTTATGTGATATTTTCATGAGGGGGAGTAAATACGCGTTGCACTCTTTTTCCCTTAACCGAGGTTTTGTCTCAATGGGTTTTCTTGGTAAGGTTTTTAATGAGGCAACATGTTATGCGTATCAAAGATGTGTGTACTCTTTTTCCTTCACTAAGAATTTTTTCCCACAGGGTTTTTATCTTAGTAAGGTTTTAATGAGACACATTATCTTTATGGATATCCAAGGGGGAGTGTTATGAATATATTTATTCATGGTGGATATCCATATATTAAGTTAAAGTTTAATGGATTTTATTATTAGGGTTTAATACCCATTGGAATTAGGGTTTCCATTTTATGCCTATAAATATAGATTTTTAGAGAAAGCATTGTACACAAGCCTACTTTGAGAATATAATACAAATCTTTCTCTTTTGTCTCTCATCTTTGTTCTCTTACTTTGTTATTATATTTTACTGTATTCACAATAATATAAGTTTTATTTATATTAATATATAAAAATATCGAATATATATAGTAAAATACGTATCTATAACAACTAATCTTTCGGATATTGATAAACTCAAGGAATTATCTCAATAAAAAATAAATAACATTCTTTTAAAGTTTTGAATTTAAATATTTTTATTAAATATATATATATATATATTTTCAAAATTTATAATACAAAATACTATAAAATCATATAATAAATGGTTAAAATATCTTCGCTAATCAATAATTGTCACACAATTCAATTCACATGTATCTTATCGTACACATTTTTTATTAAATAAAAATATTATATTTTATGTCAGATTTTGAATTCATACAAAACGAGATAATATAAACATCTTTAATCATTAAATCATTTATTGGACTAAACTATAAAATATTTAAATTATATTAATATTTAAGCATAAAGATAATTTTTAATCTTTAATCTTTATAATTTTTATCATTTTGATCCTCATTTTTTAAAAATAAATTTAGCTTTTAACCTATGTGTTTTTGATAAATATCTCATTTTTTTAACTAATATGATAATTAGATAGTTAAAAATTTAACGATTATGATATATCATATATATGTATATGTAAAATAAAGTTTGAGAATGTTTAGTAGCCTTTTATTTTAGATTTAATTAATTTTTAATATTTTATTTTGATTTTAATTGTTTATATTTTATGTTAGAATAAAATTATATTTTACATAAATACATTTGTCATTATAGTAAAAAAAATTAACAATAATGACATATCATATATGTGTAGAATGAGGTTAGATGTCATGTTATTTAAAATATATTGTCACATGTATATGACATGTCATTATCATTATATTTTTAACGGTTTAGTCATTATATTAGTTAAAAATATAATATTTGTCAAAAAGACATAGATTAAAGATAAAATTTATCTAAAAACATAAAGACACAAATGATAAAAAAAAATTATAAATGTTAAGGGTTAAAATTATTTTTATACCTAATATTTATTGATACAATATTTTTTTTTAATTTTAATAAATATATAATTAAAAAATATAACATATTCAGTAATTTATATTTTATTTATAATTATTTACACTTTTAACTCAAAAATAAAACATACGGTGTATTACTTTTTTATTCTCAAGGTAAAATATATATTCCTAAATAACTATATATAGTTACTTCAACTCTAATTAAAAGTATTTCCAAAAAAAAATTAAGTAAATAAAAATCCATAAAATTATATATATATATATATTTAAGTTGTTTTCACTATTATAAATATAAAAAAAATACTTTCCTTATATTATAAATAAAGTTTTACAAAAAAAATGGTTGATTCAATTTTAGGAAATATATTTATACAGTTAAACTATAAATTATTATTATTATTTTGGTTTTAAGTATAGTGGTTATTAGGGGTGTGTTCAAACAGTCGACTAAATTAAATTAATCGATCAAACCGAATTAATTCGGTTAAACGGTCGATCATTGAACTTTGTTTGATTGATGAGTGGTTAATTTTTTTTTAAAAGTTTGGTTAACGGTTAATTCAGTTCAAAATAAGTTAATTAATCGAATTAACCAAAATTTAATATTTTATATATTATATATATTTAGTTTTAGTCAGCAACTTTTAAAAATTATAAAATAAACATTAAATTTTATCAAATTAATATAAAATGATAATTAAATTTATTAAATTATTAAAAAATAATAATTATTTTTTTAATATTTATCAACAATTTATAATATTTAATAAATAAATAATCAATTTATAATAATTTGCTAAGTTTATGGTTGTTTTATAATTTTAGAAAGTTCGGTGGTTAAAACTACTATTTTAGCATTGTCGAATGATATTTTTGTAATTTATCAAAATTTTATAACAAATTTTGGTTAACCGAATTAACCGAAATTTATTTGGTTCGGTTAATATATTCTAAAAAAGATTTGGTTCGATTAACGGTTAAAGATTTAAAAAAATTCGATTAATTCGGTTTTTGGTAATTCAGTTCGGCCACCGACCAAATTACTCGTTTGAACACACCTGGTGGTTACAATAATATATGTTCTAAAATATACTTTCAACCATTGAATATTGATTACTCTATCATTGTATTCGCATTACCGATACTCGAACATGTAACCTCCAAAAATAATCATTAATTGTGTATAAACTATAAATTATTTAAACAGTACAATTCAAATGGATTTTTAAAAGAAAAGTAGGTTTTTTTTTTCTCTACCTTACTTGCAAGAGTAAGAGTAGACTGCCAGGTAGGGTCAGCAGTTCTAGAAGAGTGCTTGAAAGAGTTGATGCCAGCGTAATGTCACGACCCGTCAACAACAATGAGGTTAATAAATCATCTTTGGGCATTCTTAAAGAATCTATGCACCAAGAAAGCTTCCAGAATAGCCTACATCCATCTCAAGGATTCCATCACGTTCTAGAATATTCTAGGAGGTTCCACCAAGATCTAGACACGTCTAGAAGGTTTGAGAAGATTCTAGAAGACTCTAGATAATTCTTGAAGGTTCTAGAACATTCTAGAAGGATGAAGAAGATGTTGGAAGCATCTAGAACATTCTAGAAGGATCTAGAATGTTGAAGAAAACCCTAGAAGACTCTGGAAAGATAGGGACTACTTTGGATATCTCTAGAATTCTCTAGGATATTATAGATAGTTAGTTGTAAACATGTATAGGATAATGTAGAAATCTCTAGAATAGTATAGATCTTTATAGATATTTATGGAGGTAACATAATAGCCGTTCGATCAAAATAATTTTAGCCGTCCATTAGGGACTTGGGGGCCTATAAATAGGACCACCCACCTCATTTGTAACCATCAAGCAAAAGTGTGAGCATTAAGCCTTGTAAAGCTTAATAAAGTGTTCACTTCTTGCCCTCTCAATTCTCTTAGCTTTCTAGCCCTTGACTTGTCCAAATTAAGGCTTGTTAGCATAAATCGGGAGTGCTAACGCTGCACGGATAATTCGAGAAAGATTAAGTCCGTGACAGTTGGTATCAGAGCAAGGTTCGATCACACACGTGATATGGCCAAGATGGGGAAAAACCAAGTTGTTATCTCGGCCGAGGCAGAAGTCACTCAAGAGCAACGAGGGCGTGAGGAGGTAGTTGATCCTGTTACAGCTAGGACACGAGCCAAGTCCAAGGATCAACTCTCTAGCTTGGAATCACGCTTAACTCATATGGAGAAAAGCGTTGGGGGCATAGGAGCCCAAGTGGACGACCTTAATCAGAGAGTGGAAGGCCTTGAGGCGGAGGATGCCGAGATCCACACGGTCATGAGGGCCATGATGCTCAAGCTAGAAGGGACGCTGCTCGGGAAGATAGGCAAGGTTCAAGACCACCTCATGGACAAGCTCTCGAAGGTAAGTGCTTCTCTCGACCAAGAGCTAGATAATATTCGTGCTAAGGTCGAGGCCCTACAAGGTGATGTAGCCTTGTGCAAACGTGTAATGGTCTCCGGGCCCAACATCACTTATGAGGCTAAAAGGGTCGAGGTACCCAAGCCAAAGACCTTCAATGGATCACGTAACGCTAAAGAAGTAGACAACTTCTTATGGGAGCTAGAGGAATACCTAGCAGCTGTTGGCATCGTGGATGAGGCATCCAAAATTCAAACTGCAACTTTATACCTCACTGACATTGCCATGCTTTGATGGAGGAGAAGGCTCTTAGACATTGAGAGAGGTACGTGCACTATCTCTACTTTTGATGACTTCAAAAGGGAGTTAAAACGATAGTTTTATCCCGAAAACGCCGAAGATGAGGCACGAGCTTGTTTACGAAGGCTCAAGCAATCAAGGAGCATCCATGATTATGTTAGAGACTTTACCAACTTGGTGCTCGAGATCCCTGATCTCTTAGAAAAGGACTCACTCTTTAATTTCATAGATGGGCTTCAACCATGGGCGAAGACTGAGCTTAAACGTCGGGGAGTGCAAAATCTTGTCGATGCCATAGTCGTGGCCGAAAGCTTGATTGATTATTCTAGACACAAAGAGTTCAACACCAAGCCGAAGGATAAAAAGAGTGGGGAAGCTGTAGGTTGGAGAGACAAGAGTTCTCGTAAAAATAACTACAATGAGGATCATTCGCACAAGTCCAAAGACTCATCCTCATGGAAAGGTAAAATCAAGGATAAGTCTCAAGAAGCTCGAGGAACCAGAAGATCACCACCCAGTAAGTGCTTCATTTGTGATGGTGATCATTGGGTTCGAGAGTGCCCACAGAGACAAGCACTTAGCTCTCTCCTAGCCAAGCATCAAGAAGATAATGATACTGAGAAACATGAAACTGATGCACAAATGGGATCCATGCAATTGCTTAATGTGATGCAATCCACCCCAAAGATTGAAGCCAAGGGGTTACTTTATGTGGATGTCATGATCAACGGGAAAGCATCAAGGGCAATGCTTGACACAGGTGCGTCTCATAACTTTGTTTCTCTTGATGAAGCAAAGAGATTAGGTCTTAAAGTAACAAAAGGTGGAGGATCCATCAAGGCAGTTAACTCCATTGCCCTACCCATCCAAGGTATTGCACACGGGGTCAAGACCAATATAGGGACATGGTCTAGCCACCTAGACTTTATAGTAGCCTCGATGGACGATTACAAGCTCGTCCTAGGCATTGATTTCTTTGACATGGTCAAAGCTATTCCGATGCCATATGCCAACACTCTGTGCATCACGGAGGGTCACCAAGCTTGTGTGGTTCCAACCATTAGGGCCACCAAGCCAAATTCTAAAGTGATCTCATCACTTAGAATGGAAGAGTATGCAGAGTTCAAGAATGTCGCACCTTCAAATCCATCAAAGAGGCTACCACTAAGAGGAAAGATGGATCATATGATTACGTCTAAACCAAAATGAAAACAAGTTGGGAGTCCAAGGAAGAATAATAATGATTCCTTGAAGACGCGACGAGGGCGTCGCGAGCTTAGGTGGGAGAGAATGTCACGACCCGCCAACAACAATGAGGTTAATAAATCATCTTTGGGCATTCTTAAAGAATCTATGCACCAAGAAAGCTTCCAGAATAGCCTACATCCATCTCAAGGATTCCATCACGTTCTAGAATATTCTAGGAGGTTCCACCAAGATCTAGACACGTCTAGAAGGTTTGAGAAGATTCTAGAAGACTCTAGATAATTCTTGAAGGTTCTAGAACATTCTAGAAGGATGAAGAAGATGTTGGAAGCATCTAGAACATTCTAGAAGGATCTAGAATGTTGAAGAAAACCCTAGAAGACTCTGGAAAGATAGGGACTACTTTGGATATCTCTAGAATTCTCTAGGATATTATAGATAGCTAGTTGTAAACATGTATAGGATAATGTAGAAATCTCTAGAATAGTATAGATCTTTATAGATATTTATGGAGGCAACATAATAGCCGTCCGATCAAAATAATCTTAGCCGTCCATTAGGGACTTGTGGGCCTATAAATAGGACCATCCACCTCATTTGTAACCATCAAGCAAAAGTGTAAGCATTAAGCCTTGTAAAGCTTAATAAAGTGTTCACTTCTTGCCCTCTCAATTCTCTTAAGCTTTCTAGCCCTTGACTTGTCCAAATTAAGGCTTGTTAGCATAAATCGGGAGTGCTAACGCCGTACGGATAATTCGAGAAAGATTAAGTCCGTGACAGTAAGGCCTGGATCGTAGAGGATGATAAGCCATGGAATTCAGAGTTTTCTTGCTCGCGGGAAAACACAACGGAAATATTAAAGCTTTGGAACACTCACACATTATTTGTAGGGTACAATACAGTAGAGGTTAAATAGTAAATATATTAAAAATAATTTAATTATTTAATTAAAAATTAACGACAAGCATATCACTTAATTATAAGTTTGATAACAAATATGTTATTTTTCTTCTTTTAAAAATAACAGTTTTGTTATTGAATTATAATTATGTAACAATCGTGTCACTTAATTGTTAAAATTAAAACATATATTGATATAATATAATAACAATTTCGGTCATCAAAATTTCAATTACTTGGTTCTAACATAATATATTTAATCTTTCGTATTTAAAATTTTTATTTGTGAAGTAACTATATCTACTGATATTAAAGTCATAGTGGGTATGTTTTATTAGTTTGTTATCTATAAAATAATAAAGTGATAGTATCTATTGGCCTTATCACATCTGACGATTATTAAGTGAGAGGTTGTGTCATGAAACATAACAAATGATCATAGAATATGTTAAGAGAGTGTAATATTAAAATTCTTAAATATAAAGAACTAAATTTATTGAATTATTTTCTAATTAGGACCAATAAATTTTATAAAATTTTAATTGAGTGACTAAATTATTAGTTTTAGAAGAAAAACATCACATTTGATATCATACCTATAATTAGTGACTAAATTATTATTTTAAGAATAAAGCTAACATATTTATAACTAAACTTATAGTTAAATGACTTGTAGGATCATTTACCCTATTTTTATTAACCAACGTTTCAAATTTAAATTATTTTAAATGTCATCAAACGTGAATCATTTCCCTTGCTGCTTTTTAATACTCACAACCATTGAAAAACTAGTAAGAAATTGTTTTTTCAAAGGCTTGTACTAGTTGTAAGGAAATTTCCTTTCTCTTACACATAATATTTTATTTTTTCAGACCAATTACAAAGAAAAAAACATGTTTAATCTAGAAAACAATTCCAAAAATCACTTATTACATGGTCTAGACTCATTATATCATTTATGATTTTGAGATCTATTCTTTTAATAATATAAAAGAAAAAAGATAATTTTCGCCTTATAAAAAGAAAGAAATAAAATTTTATCTTAAAAAATAAGATAAAAATATTATTATAGAATAAAATTATAAATAATTTGGTAAGTCAGGTCCATCTAATAATTTTTCTATGATCTCATTTTTGTGACGATTATATAATCGACACTTGTAGAGTTCTTTCCCCCAATGTATCGAATAAAAATCTTATACCCCTAATCATGTCTTCTTTCATGCTTCCTATTAGAAATTTCTAAAATTTAAATTTTAAACCATAATTTTAATTTTCTATATCCTAAACTCTAAAAAAATAAACCCTACTCTTAATTTCTTAAACCCTAACCCTAAATATTAACCCTAAACTTACTGATTTAAAATAAAAAGTTTAAAAAATACAATAAAAAATAAACAATTTGCCCTCTAAACGCCACCCATCACAACTTTTCGTCACGTTTGTTGGACACTAGCGCCGAAAGTCAAAAGTCCAGAACAGACATTCAACCTAAGATCTCTTCTTCAACTAAGGTGGCAAAATCTGACCAACAATTTATTACATTCAAGCCATAAATGCCAAGACCCAACAAACAAAACACACAACGAACAATTTCAATCAAATACGGCGTGAAATGATTTCATTAGAAAAGTCAATTATTTTAGTCTCACCAAACCGTCACCAACTTGGTTTTTTTAGCCACATAAATACATATACAATCGCTGCAACATAGCTACCACAGCTTATCATTTCTTAACACACCATGGCCATGCTTAGATCTTTCAGCACTAGAAGAAACCGGAATGGCTATGAAAGGTTACTCGTCGAAGACGAGCACGTTTCGAGCAATACTCAATTTCAAGCACAGTTGAAGAGAGCTAGAAGTGTGCCGGCTAGGGTTTTCGGTTTGTCGAGAAAGTTTAACGGTCCGGAACTAGGGTTGCCGGGAAAGAGTCAAGTGAAATCTTCATCAAAGACGGGGGCAACCGATTCGAACAAAAAGGTTGCCAAGTCTAAGAGTGTTCACCCCCTTTTCAGCCTCTTTGATGCTCGTCGGACATGAATGCCAATGTGCCTGTTATTCACTACAAATGAAGCTTTGTTCTGGGAGAAAGAAGACGACCCAGAATTTGTAAACATGTTGGATTGCTTTTAAATTTGTACTCTTTGTTTCTTTTAGATTATTTTAGACTTTCCAAGAAAATACATGGTTCGGAACTTGTTAACTAGAACTGTGATTTTTCATTCATTCATTTGGTCAATAGATCCTTTGGTTTCCAAAAAGTTTCGGTATTCGTTCACGTCCTTACTAAAAAATTTAAAAATTAAATTCTAAATCTTAACTCTAATTTCCTTATCATAAACTTTAAACCCAACACCTTAAAAATATATTTTATCTTTAATCTCTAAACCCTAACTATAATCCTAAACTCTAAACTTACTGATAAAAACAATAAAAGGGAAGGCGATTTAACCCTAACAAAGACTACTCTAGTGCTATGAAAAAACAACTTGACAAATCTTTAGCTAATATGAACGCAAGTGCAGCAGGAGACATGGATGGATCGATGGTTGGAGGGAGTATGGTCCCGTTGAAATTTAAAATTCAAATATAATATATATTTTTTATTTTTTATTAAAAAATGTATTTTCACTTCGTAAAATTTTATAGGTTTGTCTAGTGGTGAGCGTTCGAGCGAGTCAAGTAAAAAAAATTCGAGTTATTCGAGTTGAGCCAACATATTTTACAAGTTAAACTTTTTTTGAATTTTTTTGATTCAAGTCGGTTTTAGCGAGTTTGAGTCGAGTCGATTTTTCGAGTTTATGTATAAATTTAGTTATATTATTTATAATACTATAGTATATTTTGACTCTAGTTTAAACGACTCCCTCTTTATATCTACATACATAATTTTTTATATTATTTTTTACATATATAAATAAGATTTTGAATTATTATTCATTATTATTATTATCATTATCAAATACCTTAGGTATGAATATGTCATTTTATTAAACTACGAGCCTCGTTAAAAATATTTTTTTTATCTAAAAAGGCCGAAATGAGATAATAATAATAAATTAAATAAAATAATATAAATATATAAATTAAAATTTTAAATAAATAACATAATTTAAATAATATAAAAATAAAAATAAAAATTGTATTAAAAAATAAAAAATAAATATGGAAAGTGACAATATAGTAAAAAATTAAAATGTAAAAATAATAAAGAAAATAGAAAATATAAATGAAATAAAACTGAAAATAAAATTATAGGACTAAATGTGTAATTAGACCTTGAAAATTTTCAAATTATTCGATTTTTTAAGTAACTCGAATTTTGGAAATTTTAACTCGACTTGAAATTGAAATTTTTTTTTCAAGTTATTAGATTCAACTCAAATAACTCAAAATTAAAAAAAATAATTTTTCAAATAGAATCGAATTTTGTTCACCACTAAATTTGTCGTTCCTCAGACCTAAAATCCTACATCGCACTTGAAAGCTTTCATAAATCATTGTTAGATAAAAAGGAGTTAATCCAAAAAAAATAAATATGCAACAAATTAAATTAAATTCTGTTAAAAATAAAAATATAATAATTAAATTAAAGTTAATACCATAAACAATAAATAAGACAACCAATAAAATTAAAGTTGACTCGAATAAAATTTTTATTTTTAATATAATTTAATATAAAATATTGATAACTTTAATATAATTATTAAATTTCTATAATGTATTAAATACTTTTTATGCATTTCAAATATGTCATGTTTGAGTTTCTTTTAATTCATATTTTTTATATTAATAACAAATTTAAATATATATTATATTTTTTACTTTGTATATTATAAACTTATGTCGCCACTTGATTAAAGGATGTGTCATATAATTAAATAAAAAAATAAATTTATTAAATAAAATAAACATTTAAATTCTTCTCATAAAACGATAACGCATAAAATTTATCCTTGAATTTACTATATTACCCTGTTGTGAACCCATGTTTTTTTTAATTATATTACATATAATGGAGCATGAGGGCATGATGAGCCCAATTTGATCTCATGATAATTAGAGCGTTTAAAAGCATTTAATTTGATTATTTAATAAAAATATAAATAATTAGATATTTATTTTAAAATTATTCGAATTGAATACTCAATCCATTAAAATACACATTGTTTTGGAATAAATACCTCTTATCAGATATCTGATGACTTAATTTATTTTTTATATATTTTATTAAATATAATATTATATATTTAGATATGTGAAGAAAAGTATAAAAATGTTTTTGTTTTTTTATTTGATTCATATGTCTTTGTGGTATATTTCAGCATACCCTAGCGATCGATTGTTGTTCACACAGAGATTCAATCGATGCTAATTTTCTGATTTATGTTTTTGTCGGTGGTCACTTGAAAAGATTTATCCCTACTCAATTGATGGTCGTTTGCCGATGAAATCAGTCCTGGGTAGCGATACTTTTTGCATGACAGTTTGGATCGTCTACAACTTTTTTCTTTCTTCGTTATGCGCCTCGTTTAGACAGAGACAATAAGATTCAGGAAGTTTCTGAATTTTATTGGTATGCTTATTTCCATCGAAGTTTTTTTTTTTTTGTTTTGGGTTATAAAAATTTTCGGATTGTTTAATCCAATTATTTTACTTTTTAATTACGATGTAATTATAATTTTTTTATGAATTTAATAAAAATTCAGTGGCATTTGTCAAAAAAATATTTATGGTATTAGTTTCTTCTAATTTTTATATTTTCTTTTTATAATCGTGAACTTTATATTTTAAAATGTATTGAATTTGATATTTTGGACCTTAAATTATATAATAATATTATATAATTTGAAAATTTATTAGTTATAAATTTATTTTAATAAAATTAAATAATTTTAAAAATTAAAAATAGATATATGTTATTCGAGTTTCATGAGTATCTGAGTAACATATATTAAATTACGCAAATCAAAACACGATCGAGAAATTTAGGTTTTATTTAGCATTATTTTTCAAACAAATTTTGAGATTTAAAAAATAATTTAAGACTAAAAACAATGTTAAATAGTTAGCTTTTGAAGAAAAAATTACGTTTTAAAAATATTTTTAACTCAAATGTAAAAGTTAAATTTTTTAACTTTTACGATTGAAAAGGTGCTTTTTAAGAGCTAAATTATAATTTTAACCTTATTTGTTATTGTATTTATTTATAGTTTATAAATTTTATAAAAAATATAAAATAAAATATATTTACTTTGAAAATTATACATATTAAATAAAATAAGTTAAATTTATTATATTTTTATCAAAAAAATATTTATTAATATTTTTTATATTTTAAAATAATTTATATTGATATATTTTATACATTATAACATTAAAAAGTTTATATATCATTTATACATACTAATACTAATACTTAAATTTTAAATCTAAAAATTTAAAAATACTTCTTAAAAATAAAATTTAATATAATTTTTTATATATTTTAAAAATAATACTAAATTTTAATATTCGAAACGTCGAATATTTGATGTCTCGTAAACCAAATAATGAACATCCCTAATAACAATGATTCTATTTACACGTGGTCTCTGTTCACCCTTACTCTCCTCCAACCTTAAAAAGTTAACACGTGTTCAGTTCCTTCTTTACCGTTAATTTTATAGATTCTAAACTTTTTTATTTATATATTTATCATCCCTCGCAAGATTCTTGTCGCTGGAAATTTGAAAACCCTGCCCAAAAACCAATTACCTTGTAAGAGTCCAGCTCGAGTCATTTTAATTCTATTTAAATTTTAAAAAAAATAAACTATTTTTTTTTATAATAATCGTCAAACAACATTGAATACGTTTAACGATAAATATTATTAAATATTATTAATTTAATTAATAAAAATTTAAAATGTCAAAAACTCAATATACAATTAGTAAAAAATAATATATTTAATATATAATTATTAATTATAATTAGGGTAAATTACATAAATGGCCCATCGATTATACCTCAATTATTTTTTGCATTTCTCGACTATCAAAAGCTATAAATTAATCTAACGACTTAAAAATTATAACAAATTGGTCCACTGCCGTTAAAAAATTAACAATTGATGACGTAACAGTTAACATAAATTGATATAATTATATATTTAGCCCACAAATTCTACACTTATTTTAGTTTGACCCTAATTATAAAAATTAACTTACGTAATTTTAATAACCTATCAATTTAATCCCTCTTTTAACCAAAGTTTCCATAAACTTGGGGAACAATGCTTACACTGCGCTCCAAGCATGAAAATCTTCAATCAGTGACGACCCACTGGGGATTTTGAAGACTTGGATTGGATTAAATGTGTGTTTTTATAAAGGTGTGTTTTGTGTCATGGATTCTGATTTTGAACCATTTGTTGCTGGCATAGATCTCAACCATGCAAATCTTCAAGGTATTCTTGTTAGTCAACTCTCCGTTCTTATAGATATTTCGATCCTTCATCTTAACAACAATAGATTCTCAGGCACCGTTCCCGACATTTTTCGAGGCCTTTCGTCGCTTCAAGAGTTGGATCTCATTAACAATCGCCTTTCGGATCCTTTCCCTACAGTCACTTTGTACTTTCCAAATCTCGTTTATTTGTGTAACCCATTATTCTTAACTTGTGGCGTACGTTAAGTTATAAATTAATATTTAATAAATTGGTCGATAAATAAACTAGAAAATGATTTTAAAACACCAAATTATATAATAATCGTTAAACCATAGTTTAAAATTAAATATTTTGAATAATAATAATAATAAACACAATATCCGAATTAATGTATGTAACTTAAAACATTCTGATCTCTAATATTCCCAAAACAATAAAGTAAAATTTCTGATAACTATCATACTGAAAATAATAATTGGAACTACAAAGATTTGAGAAGGGGAGTGACATTTGGAGTATGGAGTTGAAGCAGCAGTATAATTGGTGTTTGAGAATGATTCTGAAGCAAATGAGTAAGTTGCAAGCGTTAATTGACAGGGGCACAACATATGGACTGTTGGTTCAGTTTGGGGAATGATTCGAGAAGAAAAAGACACTGTTACTTGGCACAAGTTGGTCTGGTTCAGTTTACATGTGCCAAAACACTCTATGATTCTTTGGATGACAATTCTTAATCGGTTGCCGACCAAAGATAGGATTAGAGCTATGGGGAGGGATGTTGATGAGAGCTGTGTATTTTGTCATTCTGCTCAGGAAACTAGGGACCATATTTTTGCTGGATGCAGGTTGTCGAGACGCATATGGGCTGATATCTTGGAAATGTGTGGATTACATAGAATGATGCTTGAATGGAATGATGAGCTGCAGTGGTTGAGCTCCAAATTGAAAGGAAAGTCTTTGATAATTCATATTTTAAAGCTTGCCTAGGGTGCTTTTGTTTACTTTGTGTGGGAAGAACGAAATAAGAGATTATTTAGGAATGTGAGTAGAACTGTTGAGAGTATTTTATGTTGCATTAAGGAAATCATTTGTATACGAACTCGAAATAGAGTTATACGCATGAATGATGTAAATAGAATCATTTGCACATCTTGGGGAATTTCCTAGGGGGATGGATGCCCAAGTGTGATTATAGGTGATGTATTTCTTGTCTTGGATAATATACAATGCTTATCCAAAAAAAATAATAATTGGAAATATGTTTCTGGTTAAGATCTCCGAGTATCAACTTCTACCAACTCCTAGGGTCGAGTATCTGAAATATTAAAAGAAAAGGGTGAGCTATAAAGCCCAGTGTGTCTCTATAGTGCAATTACAGGTCACAAAGCATTCAATTCACAACCACAGATATATAAAAAATAAAGAAATCGCAGTAAATGACTCAATGCAATGTCACAGAGAATGCAGTCCCATACTCCAAACGTCAAACACAGTGGTGACAAAGCCAATCGATCACAGTGGAGGTAGTTCCCTAGAACCCCTCACCCCTTATTTCTCCAAAACATAGTATGGTAAAACCACATTCCTCCATACAATCCACCCCATGCACATGTAACATTATTAATGCAAATGATCTCAACGTCACACCACGATTAAACGCATAAATACGAATCACACAGTTCAATAACCCTGATCATAATTTCATAATGCAACCCAAAGTTCACAGTAACGCAAAGCATATCAAAATATCACAGTCTCAGTTAAACAGATAAGCATATTATACAAAATCTCGCACAAGAAGAGAACGCACCTCTCAAAACACACGTATTACAGCTGACACAGACGTTTCTCACGATCTGAGCTAGGTCCCGCTTTAGCCAAGTCAGAGTGTGGATCTCGAGCAGTGCTCGATGGAATCGGTTGAACTCGAGGTGAAGACGGTGAAGGTAAAACATCTTCTTCAGAGTCTGCATCATAGCTCGCCGGAACGAGAGAAGCCTGACGGAACGACAATAACCCTTCGACGATTGGAAAACGAAGATGAGAAAAAGGAAAAGAAGAAACAGAGATAGAGAAAAGAGGAGAAACGATAGAGAGAGGGCTCGTATCCAAACCAAACTATCATATTTATTTATTTATTTTAATTTTTTTAGGTTTAGGATTCGTGTAAAAACCCAAATATACCCTTTCATTTAGATTCAAATTAATTGAAATTCCCAATTTCTAGTTTTTAAGACTTAGGGATTTAAACTCGAATTAGGATTTTTACCTACTTAAAATCTAGAGTGTTATAATTCGGACCTTAGATTTAAAAGCTTCTCGGGACCCATCCCTCAATATCTATTCAACAAGGAACTTCCTGCAATCTTCCTCATCAACAACCAGTTCGAGGGTGAAATCCCTCAAAATCTGTAAAATTCTCCAGCTTCAGTGATAAACTTAGCCAACAACAAGTTCAGTGTGTAACCTCTAAATTTAACCTAATTTCTTAGATCAAAAGTTAGGGGTCACATCATGAAAACTTTACTTGCAAGTTAGGTTTTAATAAAAATAACATTTAAAATTTTAGATCAATTTTATTGTGCCGAAAACTAAAATTCAAAATTTAAATAACTGAGGTTCAACCCAAGATTTTAACAAATTTAAACAGTTCTAAAAATTGAATAAATGTCCAAAGTCCATAATTAGTTATAGAAATACTGAATATCCGAAACAAAAATTATTAAACTGAAGTTTGAAAATCATACTTAAAATATCTGAAATTGGGATCCTCCAAGTACTGAAGCCTAAGTCTGAGATCTGAAATAGAAAACTGTGGGAGTGTAAGCTTGGGAGCCTAGTGTGTCTCTAGAGTGCAGATAAATATAATTACAGTATAGAGTACATAACACAGATAGAATAACATATTTCAAAAAAGAATAGCATATTTTAGAACAGAACAAAACATAAGATGTATGTATATATGATATGCTATGCACCCAACACCCAACACCATCAGAAGAGAAGGTTCACCTGAACCACTCTAACTCCGTCACACCAACAGAAGTGAAGCTCGACCCGAAGGTGGAGTCACTAAACAGAAGTGGTTACTCAACCCGAAGGTGGAGCCACTAAACAGAAGTGGACACTCGACCCGGAGGTGGAGCCACTGATCTAAAGTGATACTCACCAATAGGTGATATCACTGAACTTCCCCGTACACAACATCCAACCGATGCAATGACATGAACAAATGACAAAATTGGAACAGATAACAGAATCGGAATGTATGCCTAAAAGAATAACATAAGGCATGTATAACAATTTCAGAATCAGATATTCAGATTAATATCACAGAGAATGTCACTATTCAATTATTTTTAGAAAAATCACAGAATGATACCATCAATAAGATATACGAAATTTAACAGATATACTAAATATTGCATACAAAAATAAACAAAAAATTGACGGGAGACATACACCTATAGTAAGTCACTTAACGTCCATATTGACGTTTACTGGGCTCAGTCTTATTACTAGGTCTAACAGGCGTAGCACCTACGAATAATAGAACATTAAGCACACTACTATGCCACTAAACCGGAAAAATACACTAAACAGAAATACCGAAACTCACGAGCGTGTCCCGAATATTGATGAATAAGAGGTCGACTAGGAGAAGGAAGAGGCAGTTGCTCAGGATCGGAATCTACGTCACCTGAACCAAACAAAAACTTCAGAATCCAAAACAGAAAACTTCCAAATAAGACATTCGAACATAAAAGCCCTAAAAATGACATTTCAAGTTCAAAATTCAAAAAATGGACAACGCCATCGAACTCAGGACATTGAAAATATAAAGTGGGACTAGGTCGGAAAAGTCAACGCTGACGTCAGCAGATGACGTCAGCAGATGACGTCATCAGGTCAACACTGACGTCAGCATGACATCAACAGATGACGTCAGCGGGTCACGGGTTAGGTCGGTCGGGTCAGGTTGGGTTTTAGGTCGGTCAGATCAGGTTTTGAGTCGGGTCGGGTTGGTCACGGGTTAGGTTGGTCGGGTCAGGTTGGATTTCAGGTCGGTCAGATCAGGTTTTGAGTTGGGTCGGGTTGGTCACGGGTCGGGACAGAATTTCCCGAGAAAATCTGGAAAAATCCAAATTATTCTCAGGTCTTTTTTTACAGATTTTTCGACATAAAACCCCCTGTTTCAAATGATTTTTGGATTTAAACACACTCCAGACTTGATTCAAACACTCCCCCTAAAACCCAATCTAACTCCTCTCCTAAAACACCTGCAGGTTCGAACTTATACAAACCAAAATAAAAACCACCTTCATCATAGACTCAAACCAAAATGGTAATGCCCTCACCAACAATCAAAATGGAAATAAACAAGAATGGTGGTCAAAAGCTCACCAACACTTACCAACAAAACGAATCGAAGGTCCATGAAAAGATGAAGGTTAGAACAACACCAAGGTTGATTCGAAGCAGGAAACAAAGTGGTTGAAAAGTGGTACAACTTGATTGACAAACTCAGATAAGAAACGAATAAATTTTTTTGGATTAAAGCCTGGGTTAAGGGAGAAATAAATCCTTCCCGAAATAAAATAAAACGGTAGGAAGAAGAAAACTGCCAAAATGAAAAATAGTAAAAATACCATTCAAGGTTATGAAGTTTTTGAATTTTTACACTTAAGCCCTTAAGGTTCAGAAATTCACAAACTGACCACTGAAATCCCTAATTTCTAGGGTTTAAAATTAGGGATTTAGATTTAATTTTTGAAAAATTTTTGGGGTGTTACACAGTGGGAACATATCAGCTAGTTTTAGCTTCACGAGTTCAAAATTGAAGGAGATTTTGCTTCTTAATAACCAGCTAACAGGCTGCATTCCTCAAGGCGTTGGGGTGTTCCCAGAGGTGCAAGTTTTCGATGTGAGCCACAACTACTCATGGGTCATTTGTCAGACACAATCTCTTGCCTGAGTGACATTGATGTTCTAAATCTGGCACACAATCAACTATTTGGTGAGCTACCTGACTTGGTTTGTTCCTTGAGGAGCCTCATTAATCTGACTGTTGCCTACAATTTCTTCTCTGAATTTAGCTAAGACTGCTCCAAATTGTTTGTCATGAAAGCTTTGGTTGGATGATGGATTAAATTGATAGGTTAATAAAATTACGTAGATTATTTTTTAAAATTAAGGTCAAATTAAAATAAATGTAGAACTTGAGGGCTAATTATATAATTATGTTAATTTATGTTAACTGCCACGTCATCAACCGTTAATTTTTTAACGGCAATGGACCAATTTGTTATAATTTTTAAGTCGTTGAATCAATTTATAACTTTTGATAGTCGAAGGATACAAAAGATAATTGGTGTATAATCGGGGGACCAATTATATAGTTTACCCTATAATTTAAATTCTTAATGCTTTTAATTTTTATTAATTAATTTAGTAATGTTCAACAATATTCAATATTAAAAATGTTCAATATTATTCAACTCTCATTACAGACTTATCTAAAAATATTTATATTAATAAAACAAGAAAAATCCAAATATTACAATAAAATTAAAATTACTAAAAAAGGTATTCCCGTTGTTTAATTTTGTCTCTGTCAGTCATTTTCATTCCCTGACCCACGTCCTCACTCTTTTTCATCATGAAGTTTCGCAACGCAAAGGAAACAAAAAGTACAAAGCGAAACGATGTCGTATGAAACCAGCTAAAACAAAAACATCTCCAAACACTTTGGAAACCGTCCCCAAACATATAGTGAAAACCCTAAACTACCCCCGTTTAAAACAGAACCCTACATCTCATACCCCAGATAAGGTCAATTTCGACATTTAAGTAATTCCACACCAAAAGATGTCATCGTTTTGAAATTTTTGCGGAGGGAAGTGGAGGCGGTCTCTGCGATAATAACTTGGGCAATAGGTTTCCTTCACTCCGTTGCGACACCGTCTCGACCGCTGCTAGAGCTTAGGGTTTATTGTTGAAGGAGTATATATATTTAGTTCCATATTAGGTAATACATCGATTCCGTCCTTTTATAGTTTTGAATCCTTTTAGATTTTTTACTTAATAGGATTTTTTTTTTCCAGCTTTTGAATTAGCTAGTAATAGTTATGATTTATTAGGGATCCTTTGCGGTTTCATTTTACTTCATTATTGAACTTAGAAGCGGTCCAAGCGGAAATAATGCATTTTTTTAACTTATTGGTGGTCGTGTTCGGTTTATAGTTTTTCCCCATTTTTTTAGTTTCTGCAACTCATCAAATAGTCGAAGTGGATGATTGAATTCTGTAAATTTGAAGGATTTATTTGTTCTGTTTGGTTGCTGTTAAAATTAAAAGGAATTTTCACGTGTTTCCTTTTGTATGTTTCTGATACATCTGTTTTGGATTCACTTTTTCATTGATTTGTAATTGTATTGGGGGGTAATTTGTATATAATTTGATATTTAGTATAGCTAAATGATTTGTTGTTTCAAAATCAGCATATGGATTTTAGTTTTACTGGGCGAAAGAATCATTTTAGTGTAGCAGTGTAGCTGAAATGCTGTCTGAATGTTTAAATGAATTTAAGGTTGCTGGAGCTGTTTATTTCCAAATCAGCATATGGATTCATACTTAGACGGATTGCACCATTTTTGGAATATGTTTGTTCATGGACTTTGGTTTTAAGGTTTGGATGGTTGTAGGTTCATAGTTCCCATTGGAGGCAGGTGTAAAACATTGAAGTTTAGATTGTCGCTAGGTTGGTAGAACGGACAGTAACAACTATGGGTGAATCTTATCAAGTTTATGGAAAGTAGAATGTTCTCACATGTAGCAACAATGGGATTTTATTCTTTCCCTTTCCTTCTGGTTATTATTCTAAGAAAATGATATGTATGGGTTTATTGACTTTAGCTTTTGTTTATGAAATGCAGAGCCATGCCTACGTTTACAGTTATAGCTTTGGATAGGTTGTTAGAACCTGGAACCTCGAAATCTGTCGACAAGTCTGGTCCTACTATGAAACCACCTTTTCCCAAGCCAAAGGTTATATCCAATTCAAATTTGGAGAGGAGGAATGGTGCATCAGTAACAGAAAGGAAGGTTAATCATCCCCAAATATCATCACCTGCCCTCTATGCCACTCCTGAGGCTACTCCACTACCTGATTCACCATCTTCCTTCTCTCCTTCACCTTACATGATCAATCACAAGCGGCGTGGGCCTCGCCTTTTGAAGAGCTTTTCTGAAAACAATGTATCAAGTCAGAAAAAAACCACTAAAGAAAGTGAGATTAATGGGAAGGCAGAGCTGACAGAAACCAAGTCTCTTGATCTATCTAAGGATGGTTTTATTTTTAATATTCATGAACCTGGTAAAGCAGGCAAATGGTTTCCATGCTCGATCCTATCAAGATGAGCACATGAATGGTGTCGATGATACTGAATTTGGGAGCAGTAATAAGGCAGTTGGAAGCAGCCAATTGAATAATGGTATGGCCAGTGATATTGCTTTGTCGAAGGTTGTTCCTTTTATTTTGAACAGAGATGATGAAAGTGAAGATTTCTTTGATCCAAAGGAATCAATGAGCACCACAACTAATACCGACGGAGATGATCCTGGGGCGGAAAGTGCTACAACGCTTGCTACAATGGGGGTTGAGTTTTTTGATGCTTGGGACGGTATGTAGAGTTCTATTTTCTTCTGAAGTTGATCATGTATAGCCACCTATATTGAAATGTAGGTGCTTGTTTTTTTTTTTGCTGGAAAACAATTTTCTTGCTGGTTCCTAGGTTTTCTTTTAAAACCCGATGTATCTACTTGGACTGTGATAGTATGATATGTGTGCTAGCCTTTGTTTAAATATGGTTACATTAGGACTTAGGAATGAAAAGGCCTATGTATATATTTTGTATGTGCGTGTATGTGTCCCAGTTTTCCTGGATGGAAATAGGGATAGCTTAATTCAGAATAGGGATGGTTGTGTCTGTTCTTGCAATTTTACTTCTATTTCTTGTTTGCTTCAGAATTATTCTCCGAGAGTGGAACACAATCTAGTTATCGCGAGAGTGAAGCTGAAGTACGTGAAATAAGATTGAGCTTACTCATGGAAATAGAAAAGAGGAAGCAGGCAGAAGAGGCTCTAAACAAGCTGCTATGTATGTGGAAAAGAATAGGCCAAGAGTTGGCTGTTGCGGGATTGTCATTGCCCGCAGATCCTATTGATCTGACAGATGATGAACTGGTAAATCAAGCTGAAGTACTCAGGCAACAAGCATATATTGCACGATTTGTATCATTATCCGTCGGAAGGGCCATTGCAAGGGCAGAGATGGAGACGGAGATGGAAGCTCAAATTGACTCAAAGAACTTTGAAATTTCTCGCTTATGGGACAAGCTACACTATTATGAAGCCGTGAATCAAGAAATGTCTCAGAGGAACCAAGAGGCTATAGGTGAGTGCTATATCCTGATTTTATTTCATTTCCATAACTAGTTGTTTCGTAAAAGAAAGACATCTCTTCTAGGCTTCTGCTGGTTTCTTTAGTTTGAAAATTCTCTGTTGAAATTTGCAGCAACAGGCAGGTTTACATATGGATATGATATAGTTCTGTTTATGTTATCTGATTCAATCGTCGTATTTTTGCTTCTTACAGAGATAGCACGTCAAGATCGACAAAGGAAGAAAAGGAGGCAGAGATGGGTATGGGGTTCAATTGCAACTGCAATCACCCTTGGGACAGCAGCCTTGACTTGGTCATATCTTCCAACAGGTAAAGGGTCATCATCTGGTAACATTCCTCAAGTTTCAGATTCAGCTGATGATGCAGCTAAGTGAGTATTACATTCGATCACTAGAGCTGCAAGAATCCACCATCGTGGCAAAGCGAAAAAAATGGATACATTCTTTCCTATGAATAGCAATCCAAACTGCCATGAGCCATCCGAGGACGTGCGGTACCATCAATAACTTTCAAGTAGATACATCATTCTCTATAACCTGATTTTAGCCTAGTTTATGCATAATGCGCATAAAACCTTCATGGATTTGTTTTTAAAGGTCTCTAATAGATTCAAGCAGATATATTTCCTTTGCAAGACAATTAGGTTATAAAGCATAGCATTATTAACCTCCTGTTTATTGAAATAGAGTTCATCTTTCATCCTTGAGCCAATATTGAATCACATATAGAAGAAAGCCTAGACCAAATCCCGCACAAGCCAGAAGAACAATTACCCTTACCAACAATGAGGAACTAAATGCTTCCAAAACAATAGTATCCCATGACATGTACCACAAAACTGAGAATATCGAACCTACAACAGCACCGACGAGAATTTGATTGATCGTGTGAAGCTTTTGCGACACCCGAAGCCATGACTGCAATGCCAGAAAAAGAAACAAACAACAATTAGATACTGTTTTTTCTTCTTTCAGAACATCAAAGCCTTGCCCTTTTCAATGTATTTTTCCAGAAATGTATACTCACAAAATATGAGCCAAATGCCAGAGCCAGAGCAGAGATGGTCACTGAAAGTTCATTAACCCCAAGCCATTCCAAAACTGTGAACCGCCAAAACATAGAACTGAAACATCAGTAGCTTAACCAATCCAATGCAAAGTGAAGAATGGAAGGGGCTTACTTGAAGCAATAGCGAAAACGACACTGAAGAAGATGGATTGAGCATGAGACGACGGCATCCCCGGATCGGACTTAAGCCCCGCCACTGGCCGCTCCTGATTCAGGACCCGTTTCAGCCCAACGGAGAGCAGGGCGTTCACAATCGACCCCATCGCCATCCATAGAGCCTCCGCGTCATGCCTCCAAAGAATCACCCCTCCGAACAAAGCCGACACCAACCACTTGCTCTATCATTTCCAATAAACCGAAACCAATATATGCCTAAATAAGAGCAACCAAATACAGTGTTTAAGATTAAAGAAAACACTCACCAGGCGGTTCAAAGTGGCCTCGAAACCTTGAACCTTTATTGACCCGTCAATGAAACTTTCCTGTTCAAGCACTTGAACACCATCGTCCCCATCCCTGGACTCCTTTAAAACCCTAGTTTTCATCATAGTTCTTGAAGGGTCGCACAACCCAGTTTCCCCCATCAAAACCCCAGCAAGAAAACCAGTTTTTCGAGTCCGGACATCAAGGGAAAACTCTGGGACAAGGGATTTATAAAACTTAGGTGAAGGATTACGCTTGGATTTAAAGAGTAGGGGATGGAAAAGAGCTGAAATCGAAACATTTCTTTGTAGACAGGGAAATGAATTACAAGCGTGGAAGATCACCATTTCTGAAGAAAGGGTTTGGTTCTATTTAATGAAATTTGTGAGATTTTCAGTAAAAACAACGTGTGGAGTGTAGTCTACAGGGAAGGTGTATTTCTTTGTAGTGTAATAAATGGATGAGAAACTTCCAAGGTAGGATCTCTTTAGAACCCTAAAAGTTATGAAATTTTGTATTGGATCTCATAAGAATAGAGATTCTTCACCCTGTTCTTTCCCTGAGGTTTTGTCATGTTTACAATCACATCATCCACGTGTCACTCTATAACGTTTTCCTTGGTTTGGATAGGACAAGTTAAGATGCTATTAAAATTCGTTAAATTTATTTTAAACTTTAAAATAAAATAATATTTAAATTATTTTTTATATTTTTTAACGAATAGCAATATTTATTTTTTATAGCATTTTAAGTTTGTGAATAAGTATCCATATTTATTATAGGATAGTTCTGGAGAAAGCCCTTAAAAAAAAGCCTAAAAGAAGCTTAAACCTGTTTACCCGGTCACATTGTGTACATAAAATTATATACACAATTTCTTACAAAAACTGTAAGAAAAACGGTACATACATCAAAAATAGTAAGGATTTGTGTTTGTACATAATTCCTTACAAAGTATACACAACGGCTTACGAAAACCGTAAGAAAAAAGGTATGTACACAAATCCTTACCACTTCAAAACCATGAGATCAAGGAGACTTCCAAGGGTAAGGATTTGTGTACATACACAATTTCCTACAAGAATACACAATATGCCACCAAAACGGTAAGGATTTGTGTTTGTACACAAATCCTTAAAAAATATACACAACGGCTTACGAAAACCGTAAGAAAAAAGGTGTGTACACAAATCCTTACCACTTCAAAACTATGAGCTCAATGAGGCTTCCAAGGGTAAGGATTTGTGTACATACACAATTTCCTACAAGAATACACAATATTGCACGAAAAAGGTAAGGATTTGTGTTTGTACACAAATCCTTACAAAGTATACACAATGACTTACGAAAACTGTAAGAAAAAAGGTATGTACACAAATCTTTACCACTTCAAAACCATGAGCTCAAGGAGGCTTCCAAGGGTAAGGATTTGTGTACATACACAATTTCTTACAAGAATATACAATATGGCACGAAAACGGTAATAATTTGTGTTTGTACACAAATCCTTACAAAGTATACACAACGGCTTACGAAAATCGTAGTAAATTGTTTATGTACACAAATCTTTACCTTTGGATGACTCCTTTAGCTCATAGTGAGAAGTTGTAAGGAATTGTGTACATACCTTTTTTCTTACGATTTTTGTAGGCCATTGTGTATGCTTTGTAAGGAATTGTGTACAATATTTATTTGTATATTTTTTATTTAAATATTTTTTATTTGAATATTTATCATACGAATATTTTTATTCGAATATTTTTATTCGAGTATTTTTATTTGAATATTTATCATACGAATATTTTTATTCGAGTATTTTTATTCAAATATTTTTATTTGAATAGTTATTATATTAATATTTTTATTCCTATATTTTTTATTCAAATATTTTTATTCAAGTATTTTTATTCTTATACTTTTTATTCGAATATTTTGATTCGAATATTTATTATACGAATATCTTTATTCGAATATTTTTTATTCAAATATTTTTATTCAAATATTTATTATACGAATATTTTTATTTGTATATTTTTTATTCGAATATTTTTATTCCAATATTTATTATATGAATATTTTTATTCGAATATTTATTATACGAATATTTTTTATTCGAATATTTTTATTCAAATATTTTTATTCGAATATTTATTATACGAATATTTTTATTTGTATATTTTTTATTCGAATATTTTTATTCCAATATTTATTATATGAATATTTTTATTCGAATATTTATTATAAGAATATTTTTATTCGAATATTTTTATTCAAATATTTTTATTCGAATATTTATTATACGAATATTTTTATTTGTATATTTTTTATTCGAATATTTTTATTCTAATATTTATTATATGAATATTTTTATTCGAATATTTATTATTCGAATATTTTTTATTCAGATATTTTTATTTAAATATTTATTATACGCATATTTTTATTCTAATATTTATTATAAGAATACTTTTATTTGAATATTTATTATACGGATATTTTTATTCGTATATTTTTATTCAAATATTTATTATATGAATATTTTTATTCGAATATCTTTTTATGCGAATATTTTTATTCGTATATATTTTATTCGAATCTTTTGATTTGAATATTTTATTCAAATATTTATTATTTGAATATTTATTATATGAATATTTATATTCGTATATATATTTATTCGAATATTTATTATACAAATATTTTTATTCGAATATTTATTATATCAATATTTTTATTCGAATATTTATTATATCAATATTTTTATTCGAATATTTATTTTATAAATATTTTTATTCTTATATTTTTTATTCGAATATATAAAAATAAATTAGATAACTATTATTTAAAAAAAAAACTGATTTTAAATTGGAACCGACTGTTCTATTAGAGGGGCTCACTTTAGTGAGCTTCTTTTAGCCCCACCCATTTATTATATGTACCAATACTTGTTAAAAAAATATAAAAATATTAACAAAATGTTTTTAAAAATATTTTAAATTTTTATATAAATATCAAAATTTATTATTTTTTAATTGTATTATAGATTTTTGTACGCTAGACTCGGTATAAGTCTAATGTATAATAAGTTTAGAGTACAACTAAAAATAATAAATTTTAAAATATGTCCACGGACAGAAAGTGTTAGATTTTATAATAACATTTTTAATTGATTTTTTGAGTTTTTTTTATAAGTAAAAAAAATACTTTTTAAATATCGATATTTTATTTTAAACTAAAAATTTATCAAAAAAATTAAATATCGATATTTTAAAAAAATAAATACCAATACTTCAAAAAACTAAAAATATATATTATTAAAAAATTTAATATTTTTAATTCGTTAATAAATTTCAAAAATTATTATTTTGCACCGAGTCAACTATCAAAGATACAGGACCTAATTTGCATTATTCTACACGGACTCACCGACCAGGAATCAGATTTGAAGAAGCATTCAACAATTTTTTGTTTTTTCCCATAATATTTTGAGATAAAGATAATTTTAATCCTTAATATTTATAATTTTATTATTTTAGGTTTTATTTTTTGAATAAATTTAATCTTTAACCTATATTTTTTTGATAAATAATTTATTTTTTAATCAATAAAATGATTAGACCGTTAAAAATTTAACGATATTGATACGTCATATGTATGTGAAAATATATTTTAAATAACATGACATCTAGCCTCATTCTACATATATATATATATAACATGTTATTATCGTTAAGTTTTTTCGATAATGACAAATATATATATATATATATATATATATATGTTAAATATAATTTTATTCTAACATAAAATATAAAATAATTAAAATTTAAATAAAATATTAAAAATTAAATCTAAAATAAAAGGTTATTAAGCATTTTTTAATTTTAAATATCATTATATATATATACACGATATATCATTATTATTAATTTTTTAATTATCTAATCATTATTCTAGTTAAAAAAATAAGATATTTGTCAACAAAATATAAGTTAAGGGTTAAATTTATCCTAAAAAAAGATGAGGGCTAAAATGATAAAAATCATAAACGTGTAGATTTAAAATCATCTTTATACCTAATTTTTTTTAAAAAAAACTACTACTTGCCAACCCTTTGAAGGTTTGTCACAAATCTTTTAATTTTTAATCGTTTAAAATTTTATATTAAAACTTAGTGTTTATATTTTAAAATAATATAATTAAAGATTTAAATTTTATTTTAAAATTTTAAAATTTAGTTAAAATTTAAATCCTAATTATATATTTTAATTTTAAATTTTTAAATATAAATTATATATTAAATTTTTAAATCTTAAAATTAAAGTATTTATAAAAAAATTTTAATTTTAAACTCTAAATTCATTGATTTAAAATAAAACACTAATTAAAATAATAAAAAACAGACGTTAAATTAGACCTTTATATGAAAATTACAATTCATTTATATGGTTGTTTAAGCTATAGTGCCTCCATCATCACCTATATTTTTAGACTTATTAATCACATTAATTAGATAGCATAATATTAAAGATTAATAAATATAAAATAAATTAGGTTTCAACTTAAATATTTCAAGTCTTGTAAATATCTAATTAGCCATTTTATGAGTCTTGCGTCTGATTGGAAAGGACCGAAACATAATTTTTTATAATTGTTAGGTGTAAAATAAAAAAACTTCAATTTTATTTTGATATTATTGTTTACCTTATATGCTAAAAATTTAAATTTAGTATTTAAAATTATAATTTAAAGAATTGAGGTTAAATCTATTTTTTAGAATTTAAGATTTAAAATTTTGGGATATAAAATTTAGGGTTAAAGTTTAAAATTTGATTTTTAATATAAAAGTATAAAAATAAACACCAAAAAAAGTTAAGAATATTTGTGCGTAAGTTGTATAATATTGGTTCATTAATCTTAATTTTTTAATAAATTATAATTTGATATTCGTAAAATATCAGAATCTTTGTGGATATTTTTGAGATCCTTATGATTATTTATATTGTTACAATTCAATTTTATCTATGATTCAGATATAACAATCCCTTAACCCCGTCCTTATTTGAACTTCGGTGATAAAATTTTTTATCCTTACAAATAAAGATTTCAATTATTTCTTATCTTGTTGGTTCGAATCCTCATCATTTCCGAATATTCCTCACACAATTTCCACCGTTGTCAAAGAATGACAATTTGGACCCCTTGACGGGTTCAATGAAAACGAACTTTTAACTACCTTCTTTAGTTATTTCTAATAGTTTTATTGTTAATTATTTTATGATTTATCAATAATCTCTAGAATAGTTCGTTAAAATCTTTTAATTAACACTTTTTATTTATTTTAAGTTGTCGGTTCAATATCTATTAGAGCGAAATTCACTTTCCTCGTATAAAATATATTATCAATATGTCATATTTTTGAATTGAACGTAGTTAAGATAGAAAAATTATTAAAACGTAAAAATGAGATGCAAATTATTAAAAAATAAATAATAAATCTTTGTAGAAATACTGTTTTCATTTTTTTAGTATAATTGGGAACATTTAATATAGAAAATGTGCTCGTGATACGCATGGATTGGTGTTGGAAGAAGTCTATATTATTGAGTTCAACTGCAGGTTTAATTACAGTGGATGCATGTTATGAGCCTTATTTTTCTCGCTATTGACCCAGGCTGGGCAAGAATACTTAGCGACTATGATGCTGAAACAATTGCTGGTTGAGTCGAGTTCGAGCTTAAGTAATTTTAAGCGAGACTAAAAAATCTGAGCTTGGCTTGACTCGTTCAGAACTCGAGTCGAGTTCGAGTTTTTTCGAGGCTAATCGAGCTAAGTATTGACCGATTTTTGACCATGTTAGACTTGAGCAACTCTTATCTCTTACGTCTCATTTAAAGCCTAAAGGAGAAAAAACTTTGATAAATAAGTTATGTAAACTCAAGCTTGTTAATTTAGGTTTTAGTATGTTAAATTAGAGTGTAAGACTTATGTTTAGGGTTTAGATTTTAGGTTTTTAAAGTATATTTATATTTTCGATTAGCTCGTGAGATTTTTAGTCGAGTATCATGTAGCTCGGCTCGTCTTGTTAAGAACTCGAGCCTAGATCGAGCTCGAATCAAGTCCAATCGAGTCAAATTTTGACCGAGCTTTGATCGAGTCAAACTCGAATAGCTTGCGATCTGTCTCGTCTCATTTACAGCCCTATCAACAACCATTAATGAGAATCACGTTGTTGGCTAAGTACCTATCAAATACCCATAATTTAATATAAAGGGCTTAAATTATTAAAAATTATATTAAAAATATAATGATACAAAATTACAAGAATTTAAGGAGTACAAAATTATAATATCAATAAAAAATAAATATATAAAATATAAAAGAATTTAATATTTTTAAGCGTATGACTGGCTCCATCGCCCCTAGGTCCGTCCTTGCATAAAACTTTTGAGTTTATCCAAAGATCAACAAATAAGACAGCTCAAAGATCCACTATATAGATAGATAGATAGATTATATTTTGATATACAAATTCTGTGAAAAATTATACAATTCTTTATATTTAATTTATTGAATCTAAAACCAAAATCTCTATCCTTAATCCTAAAATCCTAAACCCTAACACATAAAGCGGTAAACTGTACACAAATAGAAAGAGACGTGCATTTATTAAGGAGTGTATCGAAACAGGTTTCGATACGAAGGGTAGACTGTGATCCTCAGTATCGAAACTGGTAAACTAACATTTAAAGCTCAACTATCTCCAACGTTCAAAAACATTTAAAACTTTAAAGAGCCGTTGGGAATTTTAAGGGTATCGAAACACCTTGCCAATTTTAAATTCTTTTAAGTAATAAAGCTTAGTTTTGATATGTGGTTCGAAACAAATCTTGGCAGATTCTTTTTGGTATCGGAACGTATTTCGAAACCGGTGTTAAAACTCAGGAATATTCTTCAAAAAACGAAGCTCGGTATCGATACCAATTTGAATGCTATCGAAACTCTCGGTCTAAAAACACTTAGAAAATATTTTTGATGTTCTTGGTTTGACTTGAAGTTTAGTTTTCGACTTAGGGACTTAAAAATTTATTTGAAGATAATCTTCAAACATATTTGTTATATCAAAATCAATTTTAGTTTTACAAATTATGAGATACAATGTTAACTTTCATTATTATGCATATGCTATGTACCGATAATATGCATGCATGGCATCCTGTGCTTAAACGAATATGGTAACGTCATCGTACTCATGACAAGTCATCATTCATGTGCGATGTGAATTGGCTGGTAGAATACCCACTAAGCTTCTGTAACTCAACGTTTCGAAATGTGTTTTCGTGCATCATCATGGTGAGTTTCAGCATCGAATAATCTGTCAAAGTACATTTACTAGATATAATGGGCCATGTACTTGTAGGATCCTATGTATATTTGTAACTCTTATTTAAATTATCTCGAGTCGAATGTTTTAAACGAATTTGTATTATGGAGCTCTTTTATGTTTGAATTTGTTGACTATGACTTGGTTTAAATTTAATGGATTTATGTTGTTTTGAGACTTGAAACTATTGCTTTTGGGCTTTCGATTTAAAAAATTTTGAAATATAGTTTTTGGACAGAAAGTCTAATATGACACCAGGTCGAAGGTGTTACAGTGTCAATTCAGATTCTCAGGATTTTTAGATACTACT
Organism: Abelmoschus esculentus; assembly: GCA_035048815.1. Classification (NCBI taxonomy): domain Eukaryota; kingdom Viridiplantae; phylum Streptophyta; class Magnoliopsida; order Malvales; family Malvaceae; genus Abelmoschus; species Abelmoschus esculentus. Next base: position 13,759,136 of record JAUCBN010000036.1, read on the forward strand.
CGCCCAATTTTCACCCCTATCAAAGAATAATAATCTTCAAATTTCTATTTGAAACCCATGAAGGGTTCAATGAAAATGAACTTTTACCTACCTTCTTTAGTCATTTCTAATAGTTTTATCGTCAGTGGGGGTTTTGGACATGCGTAATAGGAGCGATCGCACAGGACCCTAAAAGAGAGGGCCAAAAAATTTTGATAAATCATATCCATTAGATAATGTTAATCTTAAAATTCATTGTAAAAAATATAAAAATGATTTTAAAAAAGATGAGTTATAATTACTAAAATGTTATAATTGTTTCAAAGATGTGATAATTATTTATATAATCTTATTGTTTATTCGTATTAATATTGTTTCTATAAAACCAATTATATTTTGGACAGACACAACAAAAGCGATCGTATAGGGTCCCTAAAAAGGACAATCTCTTTTAAGGTCACATTTTTAGAACTAGTTGAGGTCATAAACAACTATTGCTAACGGCCACGTTTTAATCAATTGAATAAGGCCCCCAAAATCTTTGAACCGACCTTGTTTATCTATCGTTAACTATTTTATTATTTGTTAATAATCTTTAGAGTAGGTGGTTAAAAGCTTTCTTTCAATTAATACCCTTTATTTTCTTTTAAGTTGTCGGTTCAATACTCATGAGGAGAGAAAGTCACCTTCCTCGTATATTTTTTTTCAAAAAATATGTATTATCCATATGTAATATTTTCGAATTGAGTGTAGTTAAGATAGAAAATTATTTGATATAAATTCTAATTTTTACGCGTATGTATTAAATAATTTTTATTAATATATTATTTTAATATTAGAGTAATTTATTGATATATATGTTATTTAAAATTTATTTTGTACAACCCATCTATTTAAAGCTTATATTCTAAATCCCTAATAGTAAAACAATAATCTTAAATTATAACCTATAGAACTAATGTTTTGATATAATAATTGAAAATTAGTTTTGGACTAATTTGAAAAGATTTCAAAAATGGTTCTTATGTCCAAACTACTTGAAAATATATTTAAGATATTTTTGAGAGATTTTAAATATGTTTTAAATGATTTAAAGAAACCAAATAAATGCTTTTAACCCATGTGTTTCGATACACCTTCAAGGTGTTTCGATACCTGTTCATCAATGTCATGTTTTTAAAGGCAAAAATCATAGTGGTATCGATACTGGTATTGATACCTTTTCACACTGTGAGGTTTGGTTTCGAACCTTGTTTCAATAACCCCAACGGTCACAAAACGAATTTATGAAAACCCCCAATGGCTAGGAGCGGTATCGATACTAGTACCGATACCTGTTCATAAATGTAGGCCAACGGTTATTTCCTAAAACAGGTATTTCGATACCAGTCTGAGGTGTTTCGATACCTGCACTAGAAGAGGAAATAAGCCTTGAAATCAGCTCCAAACGGCTTCAAACCAATCCCAACGGTCATCAACAGCTAGAAGCTCATTTGGGTTGATAAAAGGAAGCCTCAAGCGTCAAGAGAAGACTTATGCTTCAATTGTAACAACATTATGATCAAGAAATTGTCTTAGTGCTTAATTTCCAATCTTTGGGTAGACAAACACTTGTGAGCTTAATTTTCAATGTATGCTAAAGTGTATTAGGATTGTGTGAGTAATTAGATTGCAAACACTAGCCTTATTAGAAGGATTAACAAGTTTGTTAAGTTTTCTCTTTGTGAGTGAATTTCGCAAAGTTCGGGTGTGAACTTTGAATGCTAGATTCAGGTTTGAGTCTAAGATTGTAAGGTTATCCCTTTGGCCTCAAAAGGTTGAATTCTTAGTGAATTATGGAAATCCTTAGTAGGAAGCTAAGGTAGTGGATGTAGGCGTGACCGAACCACTAATAAATCATTGGCTTTATTGTCCATATTTTACTTTCACCGCAAACACCCAAAATTTAGTGTTCTCCATCACTTGGCAAGCTATATCGGTTATTCATCGAGCCCTTCAAGCCCAAAAATTGGTATCAGAGCGAGGCTCAATCGAAGAGGATTAACATCCTATTGAGAAGATCCGGTGAGCTCGACCAATTACCGATCAACCGACATTCCATGACTCAATCCATTGACAAGTCACCTTTCTTTGACGGGTCCAACTACTCCCAATGGAAGATAAGGATGAAGTATTTCATTAATTGAAGAGACTACAAGCTTTAGGATATAGTTGAAGATGGTCCATTTGTGCCAAAAGGAACAAAGGCGAAATGAAGCGTGGAAGATCACAAGAAGATGATGCTAAATCACAAAGCTTTGCATATTCTTGTGTGTGTATTTTATCCAAGCATCTATGAAAAGATTTCTTCTTGTGAGAGTACTAAGGAAGTTTAGAACAAGCTAGAAGTCACATACGAAGGAACAAACGAAGTAAAGGAGACCAAGATTGGACTCCTCAACCAAGAGTATGAGAACTTCAAGATGAATCTGGAAAAGGACATTGCTAATATGTTCGATCGATTTTCCACCATCACCAATAGACTTAGATGACATGGAGAGATCATTCCGGAGGAGAAGCTTGTTCGTAAGCTCATCTATTCCCTTCCCGAGTCATGGGACTCAAAAAGGACCGCCATCATCGAAGCCAAAAATCTAAAGACACTCAAGCTTGATGAACTCATGGGGTCACCTTTTAAACATCAAATCATGATGAAAGGAAGACAAGAGGAGAAGAAAGAAGAAAGAGATTAGATCAATTGGGAAAAAGAAGGTCCAAGAGCTTGGTGTAAATGTTAACACCATTTCTCTCAAATCCTCCAAGTGCATCCACTTTGAAGATTTAAGTGAGGAGGATAGTGAAAAAGATGAAGAGCTTGCCCAACTCTTCATTGATTTTGATCGATTCGTGAGGAACAAAAGTAGAAAATCCTCAAAGCACGAATCAAAGAAGAAGATAAAGGATTCCCACAAGTCTAAGAAAGAGGGATTATCTTCAAAGAAACAAGCATATGTGACTACTTGGAGTGATGAGGTCTCCACTGAAAATGAAGAAGCCAACCTATGCTTGATGGAACTCAATGAAGGGGAGGTAGCTTCTAACTCTCAAACTTTAAATTCCTATACATTTGATGAGTTGCAAGAAGCTTATGATAAATTGGCTTTTGAATTTAAGATTTCATTTTCTAGAAACAAAAAGATGATTTCAAAGCTTAAATTAGAAAATGATTTGCTTTCAAAAACCAATTTTGAATTTGAAGCAAAATTAAAAGATTTTGAACTTAAAGTTTTTGATTTATAAAATTTGCTTCAAAAGATGGAAAAAGATCATCAAGTTGCTTTAGATGATCTTAAGAAGGAAAAATATTTGATTTCCAAAGAACTTGAAATGAAAAATAATTTAAGAAAATCAAACTTTTATTTGAAACAATCTACTACCTCTAGATTTGAAAATGGAAAATATTTTAGAAGTGTTTGGGTCCCAAAAGGACTAATCACTTCAATTAAAAAGGATGAAATTGAAAAATAGAATCTTAAGGGGACTAAATTATGTGCTTCTAATGCTAAAGGATCCAAAGCATTTTGGATACCAAAAATGTCTTGATTGTTTCACTTTAGGTGTGATGGAGGTATGAGCAACCAAGTGTAAGATTAAGGGGAAGCTCCATAAACACAAGTAGGACACTTGAAGGAGAAAGACTTCACATCCTACCTTTGATTCAAGTGTGGTAAAATTTCTAGTTGATTTTTTCTCGTGTTTATTTGCTTACTTGTCTTTCATTTCAACTAGATTATCATAATTGTTGGACTAACACTTAGTGATGCCTTGAGTAATGGGGAGTCTTTTGTTTTCATGAACTAAGTTTTGACATTTGATTTTATTACAATTGACATCTTAAAACTCTCTTATGTTATGAGCTTTAAAGTTTTTCAAACTTGGTTTGAACCATTTTTTAATATAACAAAAAGGGGGAGAATATTATGAAAATTTGCTTTTCAAAAAATTTTAAATGGATAAGAGGGAATTTTAAACGATTTGATTCTTTAATTCTCTTATTCAAATTTTATTTCACAAAGGGGGAGAAATCTCAAAAATAATTTTTCAAGTTGATTTTATTATATCAAAAAGGGGGAGATTGTAGAACTAATATTTTGATATAACAATTGAAAATTAGTTTTGGACTAATTTGAAAAGATTTTAAAAAGGTTCTTATGTCCAAACTACTTGAAAATATATTTAAGATATTTTTGAGAGATTTTAAATATGTTTTAAATGATTTAGAGAAACCAAATAAATATTTTTAACTCAGGTGTTTCGATACACCTTCAAGGTGTTTCGATACCTGTTCATCAATGCCATGTTTTCAAAGGCAAAAATCAAAGTAGTATCGATACTGGTATCGATACCTTTTCACCAATGTGAGGTTTGGTTTAGAATCTTGTTTCGATACCCCAAATGGTCACAAAACAAATTTATGAAAACCTCCAACGACTAGGAGCGGTATCGATACTGGTATCGATACTTGTTCATAAATGCAAGCCAACGGTTATTTCCCAAAACAAGTGGTGTTTCAATACCGGTCTGAGGTGTTTCGATACCACCTGCACCAGAAGAAGAAATAAACCTTGAAATCAGCTCCAAACGACTCCAAACAAATCCCAACGGTCATCAATGACTAGAAGCTCATTTGGGATGATAAAAGGAAGCCTCAAGCATCAAGAGAAGGCTTATGCTTCAATTGTAACAACATTATGATCAAGAAATTGTCTTAGTGCTTAATTTCTAATCTTTGGGTAGACAAACACTTGTGAGCTTAATTGTCAATGTATGCTCAAGTGTATTTGGATTGAGTGAGTACTTAGATTGCAAACACTAGCCTTATTAGAAGGATTAACAAGTTTGCTAAGTTTTCTCTTTGTGAGTGAATTTCCCAAAGTTTGGGTATGAACTTTGGATGCTAGATTCGGGTTTGAGTCTAGGACTATAAGGTTATCCCTTTGGCCTCAAAAGGTTGAATTCTTAGTGAATTATGGAAATCCTTAGTAGGAAGCTAAGGTAGTGGATGTAGGCGTGGTTGAACCACTATAAATCCTTGTGTCTTTATTGTTCATATTTTGCTTCCACCACAAACACCCAAAATTAAGTGTTCTCCATCACTTGTCAAGCTATATCGGTTATTCATCAAGCCCTTCAAGCCCAACATAACCCTAAATTAATAAACCTTCAACATGATCTTTAAACCCTAAAATTTATATAAATTAAAATTTATACGATATGTATCAAAAATATCTTTAAAATTATTATAATACATTTTATCATAAAATATGAAAGATTAAATTTATTAAATATATTTTTTATTAAGACAAAATACTTTTAAAAAGAAAATATTTTACGCATTGGCGGTGAAAATTTTATTTTTGAGAAGTGAGTTCAATTTACGGTTTATATATTTAGTTTAGGGTCTATGTTTTAGAGTTTATTATTTAGCGTTTATGATTGAAACCTAGGGTTCATAATTTAGAAACTAGGATTTAGAGTTTGTAATTTAGTATTTATGATTAAAATTTAAATGATTAAATTTTAGGGATTAGTATTTAGACTTTTAAAATTTAAGATTTAAAGATTATTTTTAAAAGTACAATTAGACATGAATATAGAATATTTTTTATTGACAATGCATGAAGTAATAAGTCTTTGTATCAATAAAGCACGTTACATTTATAATGAAAAAACACTACTTTAAATCTTATAGATAATATTATTATAGAAATAATTTAATGTTATGAATATAAACCGTTAAAAATGAGATGCAAATTATTAAAAAATAAATAATAAATATTCGTAGAAATACTGTTTTCATTTTTTAGTATAATTGGGCATATTTAATATAGAAAATGTGGTCGTGATACACATTTAAGTCTCAGAAAAAGTCTATATTATTGGAGAAATTATATTATGGGTAAGTCTCACCACATGTCTATAGGACCAATCATTAAAAATCACATATCTCATCAATTTTTCTATGTCATATATTTTTTTCAAGTGAATCTTCACTTAAAAAATTATTTTTAAAATGGAATAACAGTAAATATGATTGAAGATTTATTTAGGAAAATATGACATAAAAAAAATGATGAGATAAATATTTTTAATAATTGGCCCATCAATGACGTGATAAAACTTATTCATAATATAATTTCTCATATTATTGGGTTCAACCGCAGGTTTAATTACAGTGGATGCATGTTGACCCAGGATGGGCAAGAATAATTAGTGACTACGATACTGCAACAACCATTGGTGAGAATCACCCTGTTGGCTAAGTACCTACAAGATACCCATAATTTCATATAAAAGGTATAAATTATTAAAAATTTATATTAAAAATATAAGGATACACAGTGGTGGATCTAAAAATTTATTTGAGGGTGGATACATATGAAATTTCGAAATCTCAGAGTAGGAACAAAGCTTAAATATTATAAAAATTTAAGGACTAATTCATAAAAATTAAGAAAATTAAAGATAAATATGTGAACTTTAAAAAGTTTAGGGTAGACATGGGCCCACCCTATTTTAAAGGTGTATCTGCCGTTGAAGATACAAAATTATCAGAGTTCAATGAGTATACAATCATACTATCAATAGAAAAATATAAAATAAATATATAAAATATAAGAGAAGTTAACATTTTAAGGCTATGACTGTCCCATCACCCTTAAGTTCGTCCCTACATAAAAATTTCGAGTTTAGCAAAAGATCAACAAATGGGATAGCTCAGAGATCCGCAACATATATAGATTATATTTTGATATACAAATTGTGTAAAAAATTATATAATTCTTTATATTTAATTTATATAATCTAAAACCTAAATCCCTATCCCTAGTCCTAAAATCTTAAACCCTAACACCTAAAGTTTAAAACCTAAAACACTAAACTTTAAATTCTAACCATAAACCTTAAATTTTACGTTCTACAACATAAAACCATAAATCTTAAACCATAACCTAAATTTTAAACCATAAAGTTCAAAGTTTATACAAGTCATGTAAAAAATTTATACAACCCTTTAATAAAATTTAAACCTAAATCTCAAACCCTAACACTCTAAAACATAATCCTTAAATCTTAAATTTTAAACTCTAAAACGTAAATTTGATCCACTGCACACTAAACCTTTATAAACCCTAAAATTAAAAAACTAGTGTAAAACTAAGGTTTATATAAGCTTATATATTGAAATATTTTCTATACATATTATTTTTCAAAGAAAAAAAACATTGAAAATGGGCTAACCTATCCGATCACGGCCTGAGTGGGCTCATAACATGTGTCTAATTTTATAACCTGTGAAATAGGCTAAAAAGTGGGACATGATTGTGTTTGGTGTGTCCATGGAATATATCTAACTACGAATGAATATTTATCGAATCGAATTAAAAAATTTAAATTAAATAAATTAATAAATTTTATGTTATTATTTAATTTTTAAATTTATGTCAAATTTATAGAATCTAAATCAAATTTCGGTCGTTCTAATATCAAATGTAACAACAAACTTCGAAGCCTTGGAATGGATGGGGTCAATTTCACCCTTTATCTGGTCTTATCTGATAATATGCAAAAAGAAACAACGAATCTATACTTTATGGCACTGCCCCAATTAACCAAACAAGGAATAATAACCAAAGATGCCCTAATTGATGGAACCAAAACCATGTGGAAGAATCTAAAATCTCTTTTTTTAGGGGGTGTCATTTTCATGTCTCCTTTTAAGACAGAACCAGTTTAAGTCCACATAATCCATGTCATAAAAGGAGTTGTTAAATAACAAAAGTGAAGTTTGCCTCCCATTAGCCTTTACCAATATTCTCTCCATTGCTTTACAGGCAAGACAGTCTCCCACATTAACAAGATCATCATCTTCAAAACCATCGATTTCCAGTATATTAATGCACAGAATCATTCAGCTTTTAACCTAGTTCAGATTCCATGGAAACCATTTCCCACCATTGAATCTATACTCTTTTACACTTTTCCATCTTCCTTATGATCTCCTCATGGTTTCAGGATAATGTAGATATTTATGGTGGAGCACACCTGGTTTGAAACTACAGGTAATATACCAGGGGGAGTGGAAACAAGGAATAAATTCAAGGTGTAGAGCATGTGAAATATATTGAGCTTCCATCAAACAAAATCTATTCTTGTTTCAAATCAAGGGTCTACTATGCTATGGATGAGAGTATATGCCGATCAGGGATTTGAATTACGGCTAAGGTTGTGTTTTCGATCGCGATGTTTTATCATGCACAAATTGTCTACCTCTTTCTCGTAACTCTGTTTGTGCCTCCACTTCAAATTAGAGAGTTTAAGGTATAAGATTTAGGGTTTAATGTTAGGGGTTGTGGTTAGAGTTTAGAGAATTAAGGATATGATGTATTTTTTAGGGTGTAGGGTTTAGGATTTAAGATATAAAAAATAAAGGTTAGTGTTTAAAATTTAATTTTTTAAAAATCTTTAATAGGAGACATGAATGAAGGCATGATAAAAAGATAAAAGATTTTTACCCTGTTTTATCGTATAATAAATAATGTGTTGTTCATGCCGATATTTGTATGAAATGTGTAAAATTCCTCCCAAAAGTTTAAATTAGTTTGGTGCACGAGACCAACGCAACACTAAAATGCTAGAGTTGTTATTTTCACCTCAAAATATATGTTTAATAAAATATGCAATATTATTATTTTTATATTTTAAGACTTTATGTAATTTTGATGTAAGATTAATATTTATCGTTCTTTTGAATGTAATAACTTTTTATACTTAATATTATGACGTCTTTATCACGGGTCACTGTTATGGTTGCTCAACCAACTTACCCCAATTAAACTGTTTGATATAAAATCAGATAATCAATGAATTACACTAATATCACTTGTCATTAGACTATTACTATTTTCTCAAAAAAACATTCGTACGTGAGTAGATAAGATGAACAACTGTGATGGTAGTTCATAACGAGAGGGTTATACGATTGTGCGAAAGAATTGCATGCATGGGAGAGGAGGAAACATTAATACAATACCAGGGAAAAAAGGACATGAAATATAAATGTATGGAAAATTTATACTAGTATTTTAATTTTAAGGTTTAGAGATTTATATTATGATTTAAGTTTTAAGGGTTTATGTTTTAAGATATAGAATTTATGTTTTATGGTTAGACTTTAGAGTTTATGACATATGGTTTAAGTTTAAGGTGTTAGGACTACGGATTTAGGTTTTAGATATAGCTTAAATACAAAAGGTTGTGTAAATTTTTTTACAGGTGGCAATTGATGGGTTGACAGGTGATAATTCGATCATCAAATTACGAACTCAATCAAATTTGATGATTGTCTTGTCTCAACACAATGATCTTCGAAGCTCCTGAGTTCGAAGGAGGAACTTTTCATTCTGTGGTGTTCAAAACATGACATAAAGACAATTATATTATCTTCGAAAGTGAGGTTTTCAAATACATTTAACGGAACTACAATAATATTAAAATTAAATTCTAAGTCTATTTTGACCAAAAAAATTTTAAATATAGTTTTAAGATTTAATTTACCTATTAAACCATTCTAACGAAATGAGATTGAACATAAGAAAACTCTATGAAAATAATTGAAATTTTTGTACATCAGGAAACCGTATTTTAATAATTGTTTTTCTTCCTTCTTCTTTTTTCCTGTCCATTAACTTGTAGTTGAAAGGCAAAATCAATGACAACAGCAGGATTGAAAGAAGCTGATATAAAAAAATGTACAGAAAATCAGCATGGAAAATGGATATACAATAAATAAATAAATAAATAAGAAAATTTAATGCGGGTTTTGGACATATATATGAACGAAATCAGAAATTAAAAAGTTAAAAATAAAATAATTTAAGATTATAAAATGTCTTTAAGTTTTCTTTTAAAAGAAGTTAATTAAATTTTTAAATTTTTTTTATTTAATTAAATTCTTGAATCAATTAATTTTTTGAATTAATTTTGACCACAGAATCTTGATATTTTTTAGATTTATTAATGTATTGTATTGTATTATATTATATTGTCTCTATTTTATTTTTTTAAAATATATTTTTTAGATTTTTCAAAGTTCTAATAATTATAAAATTTATAAAAAAATATTTTTTAAAAAATATTTATAAATACAACGTGATAAAACTGTAGCATGTTATGTTATACTAATGTCTTAAAAATAGTAAGATTTAATAATCAAAAAACTTAATTAATTTATTTTTAATTTAAAATCTTTATAAAGAATATCTAAAATATCAGCAATGAGATTTGATTCACTATCTTTAGTAAAACAAATTTAATTTCTTACTAAAAAAATATTTACTCAATTGTATTAAAATAAATAAAATAAATTATACTTTAATATTTTATATAGACCAAACTAAGAAAAAAATAGATCGTAAGGATGGACTACGAAGTCTTGACCTCTAACGGCCTCACGTGACTTTGTCCATGAACATTTACGAAATGAGCGATCGTACAATGAAAATATCAGAGTTTTCAAGGCCACATGATTGAAACCGATGACAGTAAAAACCTTATCATGAATATTTTTATTACGTTATTTATAAAATCAATTAATTAAATATTTTTTTTAATATTTTTTTATTTTATCCTTTTTGTTAAGTAAATTTTTATTAATATTTAGTGTAAATTAAGTTTATAAATAAATTTTTTATCAGAGTGAAGATTCATTTGATAATAAAGATAAAATTGAAAAATTAATTAAATGAATACATTTGATTGATTGGTCCCATAAATGATATAGCGAGACTGACTTATGACATAATTTCTCTTCAACGAGATGATTTATTTCTTTAAGGATTCACGAATTATCAGACTTACAGGAGATAACGGATAGGGTGAGACATTTTAAAATACGGCTAAAATAAAGTAAAATCTATATTGTTATAAAAATCATAAAAAATTTAATATATATTTTTTGATATATATCGAATTTCTTATAAAATATTTAAAAAATTTTGAAGTTTAAGAATTTTGGTACATATTAAATTTCTTATAAAAATATAAAATAATTTTATATATACCAAAAAATTGATATCGAATTTCTTAAAATTTTTATAAATATTTTGATATCATCTTATTTTTAGACTATTTTAATTTTTCTCACGTTAGAAAATTCTGGGAGGTAACTTATACGATGCGATATTATTTTTAAAAGATTTATGTTTGATTATTTTTTATTATATATTTTTAAATATATTATGTTTATTTAAAAAGGTTACAAATAAAAATTGAGAACTTTTATTATATCAAAATACTATAATATTAAAATATTGAGAGAATGGGATGAGAATGCATTTGGATGTTTAAATTAACGGGTTGTGAATTATTGATTTTAATCAAATTAATCAATTGAATTTGAATTTTTTATTAATTGGTTGATTAATTTTAGATAAAATTAGTTGATGATTAAGGTTTTTTTAAAATTTTACATGTGTTCATCTTTAAATATTTTTCTAGATCTGACACCGATCGTAAAGGTTTGGTTGCACGTGGATTAGAAATGACTAAGATTAGGATGAGTCTACCACGTGCGTTAAACATCACTCAACACTACAAATATTGAACACCGCTAAATATAATTAATTAATTAATAAAAATTAAAAATAGTAGGGGATAAACATATAATTAATAATTATACGTTGAATTATCACTCCTTTATTAATTGCATGATGTGTCCTTAAAATTTTTAATCTTTATTAATTAATTTAACAATATTCAACAATGTTCAGCGTTAATGATATTCAGTAGTGTTCAACGTCCATTGTCGAATTTTCCCTAAGATTCTTATAATAAATTAGCCTATTGTATATCAACTTTTTAGATCATTTTTATTTTTATATTTTTTGGACGGGCTTCTATAATATAATATATATATATATATGAAACCAAATAATAAAAATAAAGAACAAATAAAATTAGATAATTACAAATATTTTAAAAATTTAATTATTAACCTAACGATTATGGTAAATTTTGCAAAATAATCTAATATATATATATATATATATATGATATATAGAGATTTTTAAATAATATTTTAGGATCTAGGTTATTTTCTATAATAACGCACAAAACACACCAATTGTAAATGATTTTTTCCTCGAACGTCACCTGCATATGATGTTGATAGAAGAATATGATATTTAACCAAGTCGAACTGAATATACGAAGTGAACCGATCTAGGTGGTGGCCTTACACCTGATTAGTGGCATGCATATATGTTTGGTATCAGACCATTCATATCGTTACTTACAAGTGGCGGTAGGACATACATGCATGTCACCCAACAAATGTAAGGCTACCAAGTAATTTTTTTAATTTTATGTATATTGTATATATTATATTTGTATATATAGAGGTGATAAAAGTTATAAAATGAGTAAAAGAAGACTTATCATTGTAAAAAAAATTAAGAGAAAGAAGAATTTTTTGAGATAGTTAAAATTTGAAGGTAATTTTTAAAATTGATATTTTAGTTTGCTATTTATTTTGTGGTTTATTATTTTGATTGTAATCAAAGATATATTTTTATTATTGTTAAAATTTAGTTATTTTTTAGTATTTTTTAATAAATTTTATATGTTTGAGTATAAATTTTGTTATTTATACGTTTTAGGATTAAGATATATCTTGTAATGTATTTATTTTTTTAATTTTTTATTTAATTATTTGTCAAATCTATATATAGGAACAGGGTGGATAAATGAAATTAAAAAACAAGGAGAAGAAGAAATTAATGTGGGGGAATAATTTAAAAGCAGAAGAAACTTATAGTTTTTTAAATTTGAATAAGGTATTTTTTTAATTTATACATTTTTTATTTATTATTTTACCTTTATTTTGTATTAAATTAATAAGAAAAAAATATTATTTTTTGTTATTTATTTTTTATTGTTCTAATTTTTATTTAAGTATTGATATGAGAAATATATTTGATTGATTGGATTGGATTATTTAGTTAATTTTGTCTGAAATTTTAGTAATCTTTTTTATATATTTGAATACAAATTTATTTTTTATTTTGTATTTTATTATATTTTAAATTTTTGTTTATATTTTTTTATTATATATATCAATATTTAATTCTTTTGAATATACAATTATAATGAGTTTGTCAACCTATTTGGATACCGAGAATCTAGTTGGTCCTTGGGGTAAATCATTTGATGAGTTTAGTAATGATGAAGAAAAATATTGTATCTCTAACGAAAGATGATAACGTAAATTTACTTGATGCAAATGATGTTCAAAGTTGTTTTGATAAATGTAAATGAAGGATCCCTGAGGATGTTGAAGATGATGTTTGGGAAGTTGTTGTCGCTAGACGTGATATGAAAAATGATCCTCAAGTTTGGGGTTATATTGAACTAAAGCTCGAGCCAGTACAACTTATTTACCCAGGTTATGAACCACCATCTTGTATGCTTAAGGTGGACTATATTGTCATGGGAGATTTAAAACATGAAGCTTGTGTATTTGGTTCTTAATCATCTTTCCTCTATGAGGAATTGGTATTAAAGGCTCAATTCAATATCAAGAAAGATGCATAACTATCAATTAAGAAGTATTGCATCAGAAGACATACAAGATTTTATGTTGCTGAATAGAATACTCAAACGTATTGCATACGTTTTCTTAATTGAAAGAGCAAATGTCCTTAGTGGATACGAATTTCATAGTGATGAAGAAATTAGATATGGAATAGGTTCAATAAGCAACATACCTGTTCAAATATATCATTATCATAAGAACACATTAATCCAGACTTAGATCCAATTTATGCATACACCAGACTTTGGTTGAAAAATAACCAAGAATTTCAATTTCAATGCTAGTAGTATCCATTACAAATCAACTTGAATATATTCTCTCTTACTACAAGGCATAGTTAGTGATGTAGAACACAATGATACAAATTTATGGAGATTGAGATAAGTCGTATAATGAGCTATCATCTCTTATACGAACAATGAAAATCTTCATTTCGAGAATTACTATAGAGTATGCGATCATACCTACAGGTAACGTACGAGGTGAACAATTTCAAAGGAGAAAAATATTTAGTAAATTATTTTAGGCATTCGATACCTATATTGAAGGGTTCCTCTGCAAGCGCATGATTCAAGTGGATGGTACATGGCTACATGAGAAGTACAATCATATATTACTTGTAGTTGTTGCACAAGATGAAGATAGTAACATATTCTCAAGTGCTTTTACCATAGTTGAAAAGGAAGACGCTAATGCTAATGGATGATAAATCTTTTTGACGTATTTATGCAATCATGTAGTTAAAAAAGATGGAGTATGTATAATTTCTTATCGAGGTACTATCTCTTACCAGTAATTGACAGGCTTTAAATTGGTTGGTCTCCCCTGTATGCATATCTAACATATTGTATCCGACATATTGCGTCCAATACAAAAACTAATTTTGATAACAATGAGATCTAAAAGGAGATTTTAAGTGTAGATAATCTCTTAATAATTTATTATAAAACAATAATTTTTTTATTTATGATTAGTTCATATTTTATTATTGACAATATCTTACTGTTTATTTGAAGGGTATGAACTAGATTAACCTAAATTTGATGCGAGAATAAGAAGGTTGAGACGACACGATGGATATATAGTTAAGTTTGCAAATGACATTCCTAAATAAAAATGGTCACAAGCGTTTGATGAAAGGTGACGTTACAAACATATGAAAATAAACCTTGCAGAGATAATAATTTTTGTGCTTAAGAAAACACAACATCTCTCCATTACAAACATATACGATATATATAATATTAAAAAATTATCTTTCACGTGATGACCTTACACATGTTGGGTGACATCATGTCTGTCTTAACACCACCTGTAGGTGACGACCTACATGGGCTTGTACAAGGCATGCATGCATACCACCCAACAAGTATAAGGTCACCATCTAACTCAGTTTATTTTGTATATTCAGTTCGAATTGATCAAATATCAGATTTTTCTATCAACGTCATGTATAGGTGGTGTTGAAGAAAAAAAATATTTGCAGATGATGTTTTGTGTGTGTCACTATTGAAAATAGAGTGAATCTCTAAATATTATTTGAGAATTTTTATATACCGAATAAATATATTTATTTAAATTATTTTATAAATTTTGTCAACGATCATAGATATTCATATATTTTATTTTTTTAAAAAATTTTAATTCAACATATACTTTAAAAATATTATTATAATATTATTTTTTAAAAATAATATTTCAAATTACTAAAATGTATGTATTTCATTTCAATGTTAGACGATTTGATATAAAGGCTGACTCTGGGTAGGTCGAACCGGTGTACCATCGGAGGCATTATTTTTCTTAATTTTTACTAATTAAAAAATTAAGTAGACAATATCTTAGAATTTAGTTACATATTAGATAGGAATCTCTTTTTTTTAATTTTTTTACGACTTATATAGTTATGGTTTATTTTTTAAGTAATTATAATCAGGGTTTACTTTTTTAAATATTTGATATTTAAGACTTATTTTTTTAATACTTATTATTATAAGTTTAATTTTCTCAATATTTATTATTTATTTATATATTTATATATTTTTTAATATTTATTATTAGGAGTATTTTTTTAATATTTATCATTTGTTGCCCAATTTTCTTGATACTTTTTATAGATTTTAAATTCTTTGTTATTAAGGTTTTTTTAATACATGTTATTCTTCCTGATATTTATTTTAAGAATTTACTTTTTAAATTCAATTTTTAATACTTGCTATTTAAAATTTATTTTTTTAATATTTATTATTAAATTTTTTAAAATTATTATTAAAGATATAGTTTAAAAATATTTTTTAATATTTTTTTAATATTTATTTTTTAAATTTATTTTTTAAAATAATTGTTATTAAAAAGTACTTTTAATTACCAATAGGGATTGGTCCAAGTGATAAGCAGCTTGCTTCCGCTTAAGTAAGTCTCAAGTTTGAGACGTTGTGTACGCAGAAAATCCTTATTTGGGAGACTCACCCACTAAATCTAGGTGTGCGACTCGGGTCGTCTAAATTAATCAAGGTAATTTTAAAATCAGAAAAACAATAAAAAAATATTTTTAATTTTTTTTAAAAATTTATAGTCAAAGATATAATTTTTTAATTCGTCCTGTACCTCTAAAATTTCAGTACAGGTCCCACTTGGAATAGGACCAAACGGCATTTGATGCGTCGTGTAATTTGCTTTTTTAAAAAAATGAATTACAAAATGTGATTGATGTCATGTTTCGTTGGGTCTGATGAAAAAATTCAGAAAATTAAATTTAATTTAGTATTTATATAATTATATAATTTTAAATTTTAAATTTAATTACTAAATAAAACTAAAAATTATAAATAAATTATTTTTAAATTTTAATAGCCATAACCAAATAAATTAATTTAATAAATTTAATAATTTAATGATTAAAATAAATATATTAATATAATTTAATAATCACGGAAATGGTTTATCCTATAAATAATTCCTAATGCTGTGACTGATCAGTCTATATAAGAATTGGGAAGGTTCAGTTATACGAAAAATAAAACATTGCTGTTCTTACTGTACTACTTCATAGCTTTCAATTTCTCTTTTTATTTTCCCGGAAAAATTGGGACATCAATTCCAGAGAGCCAAACAAAACTTTTAAACTTGCAAATTTCTTCCGTTACTTCAGCGTTGAATGCTTTAACCTTGAAATCATTTTTCTTAATGGATCCGTTTTTTTCCGATAACGTGAAAGCAGAGAAAGCCAAGGCGATGAGGAGGTACAACCGGCTTCGGACCTTAGCAAAGACGTTTCGTTTCTTGGAATTACTCCTGGCTTTGCTGTTCCTGGCGTGGACCTTCGAGCGCGTGCCCTTCGCCGTCAAGATCTCCGGTGAGTTTATTTTGAAGCTCGGCGGGGTCGTCGCGAGTCAGATCTTCGTTTTCCTCGTCTGTAACGTCATCATCGTCACTCTCATTGCTAAATCCGGCATTTTCTCCGCCGTTAGCAACGCCGATTCCAAAATCTATGATGAAATCACCAAAATCGCGGAGAATCGCTCTAAGTCGGAGTGCCGAGAAGAAATTGTGTATCAAGACAAGGAGATCATCTCTGAAGAGAATAAAAATGCTCTCACATATGAGAAAATGAAGCCAGAATCTGACTCCGATACTGAGATGGAAAATCGGAGAGTCTATAGAAGGAGTAAGTCGGAGAAGTTACCGATGAGAAAACCTGAGGAGAAAGTGACGAAGGAACTACGACGATCAGAGACGGAAAATTCCCGGAAAATTGAAACCAACGCCGATGAATTCTTCCCAGAAGACAAGTTGAGCAACGAAGAATTTCAACAAACGATCGAAGATTTTATCGCTAAACAGTTAATGTTTCGTAGAGAGGAATCTCTATCTATTGTTCTTCAGTGTTCAAACCATGAAAAATAATATACTTTTTCAGTAAATTTACGGGTAAACTATAATAATGGTCACTTAATTATGTGTAGGTTTACATTTAGGTCATTTAATTCTTAAAAGTTATATTTAAGTTACTTATGTATGGGTAAAATTATATTTGGGTTACCCAATTATTAAATGTTACACTCAAATCGCTCAATTATGGATAAATTATAATTGATTCACCCTTTGTATTTAAAAATAATATATCAATTTACTTGTTTTTTCTTCTAAATCACTTGTATACTTTTGTTAACATTAGAGTACTTCATTTAAAATCGTTAATTAATTTAATACACAAAATGATAAACTTTCTTTAAATATGAAGGGTGGCCTAAGTGTAACATTATATGAGTGATCCAAATGTAATCTTTATTTATTAGGTGACCGAGATATATCTTTATCCATAATTGAGTGACTCAAACGTAACTTTTAATAATTAAGTGAACCAAATATCCTTACCTATATTTAAGTGTCATCTGTTGTAGTTTACTCTAAATTTAAAAGAGCATTATTTCGCTTACACGGTTAAAACTAATAAAAAATAAAAAATCGAGAATAATTTAATGATCCAAATAAGAAAGAAGTAATAGATTGATGACTAAAATAAAAAATAATATTAATGACTAAAATAAAAAATATAACCTTAATGACATTTTTATATAAAATAAAAGTTTGGTACAAAAACAGACAATTGAAAATACTTTAGTGATAAAATAATAATGTTTTCCCAATATTTTATTATGATAAACATTTGATACTTTAAAATAAAATATATTGAATTATTGATAATTATAACTCTAAAATGACATTTGCCAAATGAAACTTAAGTATCCTGTCCTCCTTTTACTACTCTAGACATTAGGAGCATACAAACAAACTTGTTTTAGATGAGATTAAACTCCAAAGCTTGTTTTTAGGACCTATTGATGGTCTAATCAATCACCTAAGATCTTGTTTTTTTTACTTGTCAGTGCAAATTAAGCATTGCCCCACTAACAATAATTTCTAATATCTTCCCTTAAGCAATAGAATTTAGTGCTTAAAAGCATCAATCATCATACAATAATTTTTCAAATCAAAGGGTGGTATTTGATTTTTTTTATTAAATAGAAATTATAATTTTTTCTCGTATGAGATTTAAATCCATATAAGATAAGCCAGAATAAATATCTTTAACCACTAGGCCAATTAATAAATCTCACTTTCCATTACCTGTAATCTCAACAGGGGGAACACTTTATCTTTTAATGGAATAACTTTTGTTTTTACCCAACTTTTTCTTTCCATTTATTTTTTTTAATTTTTTGATTTTTAGGGTACACTTAATTTTAATGAATAAGATTTTAGTAAAAAAATTTTGCATATAAAATGCCACGAATCCAAAACCTACTTAAATGATATTAAACTGCAAATCACTTAGGCCAACTCGTTAATTATTTTCTTCCACCTTTATGCTACCTTTATTTTACATAGGCAATCATAGTTAATTCCACCCATAAAAATTATTTGGAGTACGGGTGAGTATTCGATCAAATCCAGTAAAAAAGTTTTGAGTTACTCGAGTTTATGAGTCATATTTTATCACTCAAACTTTATTTAAATTTTTTCGATTAAAGTTTAAGAAATTTGAGTCGAGTTTTCAAGTTCTTATAAAAAATAAATTTTAATTATTTATCACGTTATAGTACAAATTAATTCCAATTTAAATGACTTTCTCTAATCATATACGATATGTATATATTTTTTCATATGTGATAATATTTCATATCTCGAACTTAAAAATAAATTCTTTAATTACTAAAAATTTTGAGTTATTCGAATTTATAAAATTTTGAGTCGAGTCAAAACAAGTCAGATATTTTTTATATCGAATCGAATTTTACTAACCTCTAATTTAGAATGGTTGACTTTTAATAATTTCATTAAATATTAAAAGGAGATTTTAGAGGTAATTATTTGATGTGCTGTCAATACATTTATTTTCATAAGTAAGCTTTTTAATCTGTCATGTATCCCTTTTATGGTCACATATTTTAACACTAAAGTTTAAATTCTAATTCTTAACAATAAGCACTAAAATCCTAACCATAAATACTCTTGGAAACGTTAAAAACTAGACATTTAAAAAAATATTTTTTTTACCACGTAAAATATTATTTAAAATCAAATTATGGCCATGTTTTTATTAATTAATATTTATTATTTTTATTACGATTATAATTTAAATTAATTTATATTTTTGAATGAGATATTATATCATGAACCCTATTTAATACGTTATTCGTGGTTCATGCAATCAAGTTCGTTTATCTTTAAGTAATTATCTGATAATTTGACATTCACCTATTATAAGTAGGAAAAAGATAATGATTTATCTTAAAAAATATGAGATAAATAAATTTAATTAGTTGAAACCACATATGACATGATCAAAAGAGTTTATGATATAATTTCTCCTAAGGAGGGAAAAGGAGACCAACATGTTAACATTTCCGGAACATAATGCGTTAAAACAAGATACTGCTTTTCTCCCTTTTATTCTTGTGCTTGAGCCCTTCTATGTTTCATTTATCTTTACCAAAAAAATGAAGATTCATAGGTTTGATTTTTAATACTGGGCATAAAAAATATAAAAAAAATTTTAAATTAATTTTTTAGATTAAAATTTAGGGATCACGTAAAAAGAATTCTCCTTTAAGTTAAGGTTCAAATAAGTAAAATACAAATTCTATTAAATCATTAAAATAAAAATTATATATAATACTAAAACGCAAACGTTTAACATAGTTTGAAGGTTCAACCCATATCCAAAACAATGTTATAATATTGAAAAATCTATCAAATATCCAAATCATAAAGTCCAAAAGTCCCTTACAAAAATAATAATATGAAATAAAAATGTTACGTCTGGAAACAGTAAAGCATACGCAACAATAAAATGTTCTGGATCAAGAGCCCTCAACGCACTGTAACTTAAGTCTGAGAATCTGAAACAAAAACTAAAAAGATATAAGTTAGGGAGCTTAATATGTCTCTAAAGTACAGATGAAACATATAAAACAACAATTTGAACATCATACTCAGATTAACCAGTATTTGTATATGCTAATAAAATACATATATCATAAAAATGCCAGAAATATATGATTTACTAGATCCGAATATCATACACTCATCTCCAACACCATTTGAAGAGTAGGTTCTCTCAAACAACTCTATCTCTAACGTCACTATCTGAAGTGAAAACTCGACCATAAGGTAGAATCATTGATCCGAAGTGAAAACTTGACCCAAAGGTGAAAGAACTGATCTGAAGTGAAAAGTCAACCCAAAGATAGAGCCACTGATCCGAATTGAAAACTCGACTCGAAGATGGAGCCACTAAGCCGAAGTGATACTCACCCGAAGGTGATATCACTAAACTTCCCTGAATAGTATATCTCAACCCAATACAATGTCATGATACGATATTTGAGTTTGAATTCATACCTTATAATTAACCTAACTCATGCATAATAATTTCCAAAAATAACATAATTCGAGTTTTTCATGACTTTCTATTCAGATGTATATAAATCACATGGCATATCGTCACATAATTTGATTCAAAAATAACAAAATTCAACATGTCAACATAATACACGAAGCATACAGAGTCTGCACACAAATATATATATATAGCATTAGGAGAAACACACTTTAGATGACTAAAGTTTAACGTCGAGAATGACGTTTATCGGGCTTAATCCTACTACTAGGTCGAGCAGATACAAAACGTATGAATCATGAAGTTTAAACAATAGAAGGTCGTTCAGGAAGGAAAAGAAGAAGAAATTCTATACCCGAATTAACGTTCTTCAACACCACAATTTGAGTAAAATTGTTTGGTGAAATAGATGATACCGGCTTACAAGAATCAGGATGAGAGAGGAAGAGGGAAAGACATGTTGGTTGAGAGAAACTGACAATTAGTGTTTGAAAATGGTTTAAGAGGGAGTTATAATTTCCCCATAATAGGAAAATTATACATTAAGTGTCTCTACTTACCAACTTTTTAAAATAAAACCCCAGATCCATGAGAAATTATTCTATGGACCGGTTCCACCACGTCATCCATGGTCCTTAAGAACAAAAAATAAATCCACGTCATCATTTTTTACACATCATCTGCACACTCATAATTTTAATTTCCAAATCATCTCTCTAAATAAAATATATTAAAATTAAAAAAAAATGATGACGTGGATTTATTTTTTAATTAGGGTTTAGAGTTTAGGATTTAAGGTTTATGGTTTAGGGTTGGGGTTGGGGTTAGGGTTTAGGTTAGGGTTTAGGGTTAGGGTTAGGGTTATGTTTAGGGTTTAGGGTTATGGTTAGGGTTATGGTTTAGGGTTCAGGGTTAGGTTTAGGGTTTAGGGTTATGGTTAGGGTTAGGGTTTAGGGTTCAGGGTTAGGTTTAGGGTTTAGAGTTTAAGGTTAAGGTTAGGGTTTAGGTTAGGGTTAGGGTTTAGGTTAGGGTTAGGGTTTAGAATAAAAAATAAGTCCACGTCATCATTTTTTAATTTTAATATATTTTATTTAGAGAGATGATTTGGAAATTAAAATTATGAGTGTGCATATGATATGTAAAAAATGATGACATGGATTTATTTTTTGTTCTTAAGGACCATAGATGACGTGGTGGAACCGGTCCATAGAATAATTTCTCCAGATCTATAGAAATTATGAAAAGATCATTGTAATTAAACTAGGTTTAAAATCCAAAATATCCCAAAATTTAGGATTTCAATTTTAGGGATTTATTGAAATTAGGGTTTTGAATTGAGACTAAAATCGGGTGTTACAACATAATTTTTTTTCTAAACATAATTAAATTCAAAAATATTCTCCAAACCCACTTTTCTTTTTCAATTAACTAATCTAAAAAATGAGGCAAATTTAGGTAAACATGTAATTATCTTAGTTAATCAGTTTTAACCAAGAGTCAAAGACAAATTTAGTTTTCAAACTTGATAATTTACTCCCACAAAAGGCAACAAAATTAATATTTATTAAGAGGTGCTCCATGTTGTAGTGATGTCTGCTTTAATGACAATAAGAGAAGGAACATATTCCTTCAACTTAGAGCATTGGAAAATTATTCCAAAAGTTGAAATAAGAGGACTCACTAGCACATATTTACAGAATCAATTCTTTTTTTTTTTTCTTTTTGAAAAGCTAATTTATTGGTTGATTGATGGGTTAAAATGCATATCCATGAAAATTTCAAATTTAACCTAAACCTGAATAAAGTGATTATTTGATAATAATAAATAAGTAGCTTAGACTAATTTTAGTTAAATCCTATATTTAGAGTTAATTAAATTATATATCAATTTTTAATATTTTAATTCCATTCTCAAATTATGATTAGCGTGAGTAAAACTAGATTCGACTCGATTTTTTCTTCAATTTTTAGTTATTTGAGTCGAGTTGTTCGAGTCGAATCAAATAACTCAAAAAAATAATTTCAAGTTGTGTTCAAATTTTCAAAATTCAAGTTATTCAACTTTTCGAGTAACTCGAAAATTTCTAAGGTCTAATTGTATATTTGATCTTGTAATTTTATTTTCAGTTTAATTTCAATCATATCTTCTCTTTTTTATTTCTGCCTTTTAATTTTCTTTTCTTTAAAATAAGATCACTTTCTATATTTATTTTATTTTTTATATTATACTATTTAAATTATACTATTTATTTTATGTATTTTAATTTATTTATTTAGTTTATTATATTTAATTTATCATTATTTTTATCTCGTTTTGACCTTATCTGTATAAAATAATTTTTTTTACAAGATCCGTAATTTAATGAAATAAGATATTAATACTTAAAGCAATTGGTGATGATGATGATGATAATAATAATAATAATAATAATTCAAAATGTTCTTTATGCATGTAAAAAATAATATGTAGATATAAAGAGAAAATCGTTTAAATTGAAATCAAGTTGTACTATAGTATTATAAATAGTACAATTAAATTTTATATATAGACTTGAAAAATCAAATCGACTCAAAATTGCTAAAATCGGCTTGAATCGAAAAAATTTAAAAAAAAAATCAAGTTATAAAATATGATGATTTAAATCTAATAACTTGAATTTTTTTGAATCAACTCGACTCGTTCGAACACTCACCTCTAACTATGACCTTCATTCTAATTATGTTTCTAAATATTAAACCTTTTAATTTTATCTTCAAACTATGACTGACATTCTAAACACAGTTCACAAACTTTTGAATAATATGATTTTATCTCCAAATTATCAATATATATTAATCATATCACATATTAATAATACCATAATAAAATTTATTAATTATCATGTAAACACTTATATGCATAAGATAATAATATGATATGACATAAATATTAATTTGAGGGTGAAATTAGATCATTAAAAAGTTTGAGGGACCACTATAAGTTCAGGAATAAAATAAAAACAATCAAATATTTAAAGATAAATTTAAAATTAGTGCCGTAATTTAGGGATAGAATGAAAACATTCAGAACTCTAGAAATAAATTTTAAGTATTTAACTGAAGTTCAAGTTTAGGTAGCGTGGTGCAATTTAAAATTATTTTATATATAAAGAAAACATGTCCACAAGAAGAGAGTAAAGGATAACATGAGTTCATTTAAGTGGTAAGAGTTAATATATTTAATAAAGTTTCGAGTTCATATCATTATATATGTATATATATAAATTTTATCGAGTCTCTCGCCCATTAAAATTAGACGTGTGCCACGTAATCTATCCAAATAAACCAGGAGGACAACAAAAATAACAGGAGAGAGGGAAGTGTTTCGTCTGGATGAAAACAAAGCATGTACAGCAAACATCACCCAGTTCATGTCTGCAATCTAATTCTTTGAAACCTTTTTCGAACACAAACTTGATCTCCTTTACCCTAGCATCGAAAAGTCACATCGGGAGTCTCAATCTTTGGTGTGTTTAACAAGAAATCGTTCACCGTATCACTAATGGGGATTGTGCCTACTCGTATGCATGCCATTGCCATATGTCTTGCTAATACATTGACAGCAAAGACTCAAATACATGTAGGGTAACTTACATGAACATCTCTATCTATTTATTGCCGGGCATTAAGGAGTAGGTGTGTTTGGTCTTGTCTATACTCGCTTGTTAACATGTCTTTATAAACTGGAGACGACCATATTAATTATCTGCTAAAAGTGTTCCATTTTGTATCCAGAAAATCTGCAGTAAGCTGGTTGGTTTGATTGTCTTTATTGTTCCAACCAGCTTGTAACAATGATATTTTGGTAGTGAGAGTGAGTCATGGGCCGTCAGCTATAGACCGAAACCTTTGGTGGGTTCTAATCAGGGCGTAGCCACATGGAGGTCGACCAAGGTTTGGTCTCCGCAGCTCACTTTACGCTCTGTTTTCTTGCTCTTACAGCTACGTTTTCTTTTATAAAGTTGAACCCTGTAAGAATTTTAAATTATAATTTATATTATTTAAGTTAATAGAATAAACTAGTTATTGACTTAGTGGTAAAATATATAAGTTAAAGTAAACGTGTTTTATAACTCTTGTGATAATACTTTTAAGTCCCATTAACTTCTAATCTTTGGTTTTACCCTATATTTAGTATGCGTGAATTTATCTAAATATAAATTTAGACCGTCGATGCATAAAAATGCACCACGAATGAATCAAGCTTTTCCTTTTCAATCTCCTCTTGCAAGTAAAAAAGGATAAAATATTTTTACCGTGCAAGAGTTTTTTTTAGCTATACAAATATTTTTAGATTATTAAATGAATAAAATAAAAAAAATGATATTAAAAGTTGAAAGAGTGAAATGAATAACTGAGATTAAAATTAGTATATGTGAAAATTATTGCTTAAGAAAAAAAAATGAGTTAATCTCAGTTATATATTTCACTCATCCAACGATAAAAAAAATGTAACACCCTATCCCCTACACAAAGGGAGATAAGGTAGGATAAGGGTTGTTTAACGAGTTGATAAACTTGTGAGCTGTTTGAATTTAACTCAATCAAAACTCGATAAACTTTTGATTCGGACTGACTCATCTCGAACTCGATTCGAGATATTAACGAGTTGAATTGAGTAAAGGCTAACTCGATTCAATAAGTTAGCGAGCAACTCATTAATTTTTTAAAATAATTTTTAGTGATAACTTTAAATTTATTTCTTTCAAAAGAAATAAATCTAAATAATAATTAGTAATTTATGGATTGTTATTTTAGTTTGAATATGCTAGTTTGGTATATTTTGTTGATTTTTATTTTAAAATTTAGATTTTGAAAAAATTTTATATAATTTTTTGTAATTTTTTTAAGTTTGTTAATTCATGTTAATATTAAGCCTCATAAATTATTGTTAAATTTCACTTTTAGTTAAAAATATGATAAATATTTTAGTGAGCTTAACGAGGAACAAGTCAAGTTTAATGATGCAAGTAAGAAGTCCTACACCTTTACGGTGCAAGCACACACCTTTGCCAAGTTATAGTATTTTAGATATCGATCTCACAGAGACTGGATACCCACGCAGTTTATTGTTCATGCACTAAGAAAAGTAAAAACATAATAATTGATTGAAGTATTATTAACTAAAATAATGAAATAACTAAAACAATTGATTAGAATTCAAGATATGATGAAAATACTAGGTTAGATTGTTTCATATTGTTGAATCTGATTGCATAATATTTTCGTCTTATTAATGCATAATGTTGATGTACCGCCTCGGCGGGTTGCTGAAGGGTCGTCTTAGCTGCCTCGACGGGTTATGGCTTGTCGAAAAATCAACAAATCATAGTTCGACAAAGCATCCTTTATCGTCTCTTCTTTATCCCTAATACAAAGTACTATTTAGGGTCACGACTTGATACCTCCCAGCGTTAATCAAAGGTGAACAACAACCGATGATATACTTTCTTTTAGTCGTTGAAATCCTGGTTGGCTTATCTCTAAGCTGGATTAGCCGATGTCCAAGAGTAAAGACCGTATTTACTCGTTTCGTGAGCCTAATTCTATTACTCCACAAAATAACCTAGGTCTATGAAAGAATTTAGATCATGATAATGTTGGTGGCGACAATGATTCTAATCGGTGGAAATGAGTTGTTCTTTTCCAAATCTAGGAGGTGGTATATATAGGCCAAGCCTAGGTCAAAACTTTCTATAAGTTATAGGAGTTCTAGTTAGAATAAAGGATAAACTATTGCGCTAGTCACTTTTGTTTACCTTTAGTATACTTTTAGTCATCGATTTTAAAAAACGACCAGTAAAGTCATTATCGTTTTTTGAGCATAAATATTTGGTCACTCCGACGTTAAATGACGTTAAACATAGACGAAAAAATGACATGATAATTGACTAAAATTAATTTTTTCACCTTTCATCCACGTGTTTTACACGTAGATTTCACCCAACTAAAACAAAATTAAAGAGACTTTCTTTTCCATTAACTTATCTGGAACTTCTCTGTGCATCTCTTTCCGTTTGCGACATCTCCCCACTTCACACCATCAAAGCGAAAGCTTCAACAATGGGTATCGATTTAATCGAGGAGGTAAGAGCAAGAAGACCAAAAGGATAACTCCCAAATTCGATGATATTTACCTTAATTTCCTCGTCAAGCTTTATCGTTTCCTTGTAAGAAGAACAAAGAGTAAATTCAATGATGTGATATTGAAACGTTTGTTAATGAGTAAAGTTAACACTCCATTATCTTTGTTTAGGCTAGTCCAATTGATGAAGGGGAAGAAATACAAGATTGTTGTAGTAGTGGGACCGTGACAAATGATATTAGAGTTTATGAGGTTCCAACTTTGAAGGTTACTGCTCTTAGGTTTACCGAGATTGTTAGGGCTAAGATCGAGAAGGCTGGTGGAGAGTGCTTGACTCTTGATCAGCTTGCGTTGAGGGCTTTCTTGGGTCGGAACATGGTTCTCCTCAGAGGCCCGAAAAATTTTCATGAAGCTGTAAAATATTTTGGTCCCGCACCCGATGTTCCTCACAGCCACAACAAACCATACATACTCCAGTTTCAGTTCTTCTTTGTCAAAATTGTGTCATGATTATGGATGGAGAATTGGGGATTTCAAATGGAGGAAAAGGGAGAACATTAGGGATTTGATCTGATAATTTACGAATTGGGGAGGAAAAAGGGGTTTAGGGGAATTTGAGTAAAACGACAGCGCAGAAGGGAGTCATTAACAAAGAGGAAAACGTGACCGTTTTGGAGAAGGATGAAACGGCATCGGACTGGTGATTATGAAGGCTTCCTTGCTGAAGATTAAACGGTGTCGTTTTAGTGGGTTTCCAAATAGTGTTATTCAGTTAAGGGAATGTTTGTTATGACATCTGTTAAAAAATAATAGGTTGATTAAGTGGTTATAACTTACATTGTACAGGAAGAAAAGTGTGAAAAAATTACTCAATGAATTGAATCTGTCTCTTTCTCTACAATTTCTCTCTCGTCTATTTCTATTCTTTCTGTTCTTAAAATTTCTCTTGTATTCCTGACAAATTGTTCCTTCTTTTTTTCTTCTTCACCATCATCTTCTTGGTTTTGTCCGCCATTCTCAGTTCTGGAAGCTTAACTCGCTTCAACAACTTACTAGATCCAGTCTCAATTTTATTTTTAAAATAATCAACCCATCTTGAACCATAATAATCATACGATTAGGATTTTTAGCTCCAAGCCAATGAAACATATGATTTCCAAGCCAAAACCCACCAAGCTTTACCAGGATGTTCGAAAATGCCACTAAAAGAAATGGGTGCAGAAATTTGACTACCTAAAAACCGAACACGTCTCCGGTTAGGAACTTTCAAAACAACTGAGGAACCAGCCTTGATAACAACAAATGATTGTTTATTTTTTGTTATCTTCTTCTACGGAGGAAAAATTTAAAGCTAAAAAAAATAGAATTTTAAGAATAGGTTACAGGGTAAAGAAAGGTTCTTTGAATTTGTTTTATAGGAGTGAAATCCACGTGTAAAACATGTGGATCAAAGATGAAAAAAATTAATTTTGGTCAACTGCCATGCCATTTTTTCGTCTAGGTTTAACGTCACTTAACGTCGGGGTGACCAAATATTACACCTTGAAAATTATAGTGACCTTTTTAGTCATTTTTTAAAATCGATGACTAAAAATATACTAGAGTTAAACAAAAGTGACTACCACAGTAATTTATCCTAGAATAAAATGCAACTTTATATTATATACAAGATCTTTATTTTATTTCTTAATTTTGCTCATTTTTGACTTGAATTCTCGTAGCTTTGACATTTGCTCTACTTGTTTTCCTTTGCTTTGTTTCTTCTCTAAATTGATTCGATAGATTCAGATCTTTATTCTCTTTCTATCGCACACTATATGTCTTCGTTGTTCTGCTGCCGCGACAGCCAGATTGCTTCCATGGCGAGTGTTCTGGTCTAATCTGAATTCTTCTACATCCAACATCTATCTATGATATCTGATATCATTGGGTGGTTTATTCCCTGTCTAGCAAAGAAAGCTATAACCGTACCCATTTTCTACCAAATAATATATAAAAATAGTAATTAAGTACTTAAATGTTGAAATATAGAAAATATGCAGAATTATCTAATATTTTCATCAAAGTCTATTAATTACTAGAAAAAAATTGAGTGGAAAGTATTATAAAATACAAGACTTTTGCGCACTTATCATTTAAAAAGCAATGACTCGAGTTGAGTAATAATTTTTGTAACGAGCATGAGTCAAACCCAATTTTAACAAGCTTAACGAGTAACGAGTCAAGTCGAGCTGTAATTTTTTTTTAATGAGTACGAGTTGAGTATTGTTCAACTCGCAATTGACTCACTTTATAAGCACCAGTAGTTAGGATCCACTAATACCGTATAAAACTTAATTAATTTTGTGCTCTTTATGAAGCGTTGGAAGAGTAATAAATGACTGACATTATTTCCTTATTTTTTTAGGGTAAACTACTGCGTTAATCACTTTCGTTTATCCTCAATACATTTTTAGTCAGCAATTTTGAAAAATAACTAGTAAGGTCACTATCGTTTTCGGGGTGTAAAGTTTTGGTCATTCCAACATTAAGTGTCGTTAAATATTAACGAAAAGATGATCTAGTACAATAAAAATGATAAATTACTTAAGTAGTCCTTAAAAAATTATTATACTTTTGTTTCATCAAACTGGACGCAAAATGTAAAAAATACACCTTTTTGTTTAAGTTTGTGATTTTGAAATCCTCTAAGCTTTGATTTCTTCATGTTCATTGTTTTCATTATGCGTATTACCGCCGCAATGCAGTGGACAAACTTTCAATTTTTATAAAGCACAGAATATGCTGAATGAAGAATTTGAAGGTCTTTATGTCACAGTAAAATATCCATGTATGGATTACAAAAACGCTTTAAAAAGATAGAGAATGTCCACATCAGTTATATTAAAAAAACGTTTCTGATAATGTACAAGGCATACTTGATGTGTGTGTAACACCCGATCCGGATGTCACAATGGGCCTCCGGTCCAAAACCCATATTTCAAAATTCGTTTTAAAAGCCCAATAATAAAAATCATGTAAGTCCAAAACCAAGTTCATAATCCAATTAAATAAAAACAAGACCAAAATAATTCAAAGTAAATCGGAGCTCCAAAATATATTACAGACTATTTTAAAATAGTCGACCCAAATAAAATAACAGAGTTACAAATACATATAGGGTTCAATATAGTACTAAGCCCACTACATCTAATAACTGTACTTAGACGACATGGTCGATGCTGAAAGTCCAAACCTTGATGGTGCTCCACGAATCCCGCTCCACCTAACCTACGCACGAAAATAGATTTCGAACGCTGAGCCACATAAGCTCAGTGGATACGCTAAACTCGGCCAACATCATGTATATCAAAGCAGTAAAGCATGGCATATAGATCACATGTATGGTATGAAGGTCTAGCATGCTTGCCTACACATGGTATAAATGAGATGTATAATAACGCACACAACATATACAAATTAACCAAGACACAAGAGATAGTGAGGCCCGCGTCCACAAAGCATCGGGATCCCATACTCAAGGATGAGGCCCGCGTCCATATAGCATCGGGATCCTACATCCGGGATTAAGGCCCGCGTCCACACAGCATCGGGATCCTCCAAATCCCATACTCGGAATGTCACATCGAGTATCTTCGAATGAGGCCCGTGTCCACACAGCATCGGGATCCTACACTCGGGATAGTAGTCAAATCATCATCCGGAATGTTACATCGGATGGCCTTCGACGTGTTGCAACACTTATGGATATCCGGATTCCAACATACAAAGACTCGACCACACAAACGATCCACCTAGGATCTCATCACAACCAGATATATTAAAGTCTTATCTCAATTGGTTTTTCGGAGTTATAACCTCAACTTAGTACTACATTTCATTTCATAGCTTTTAGATTTAAGTGTTTATTTATTAAGACCATCGAAGCCTTAATTTCTACCCAACTTAGCCAAAACACACAGGGGTATCGATACCCTTAAGTAGGGTATCGAAACACCCTTTATCGATACCCACCCAAAGAGGGTATCGAACCATAGGTATCGAAACAAGTATCGATACCGTTGACTAACCCCAAAAGTCAATAGAAAGGGGAGGACCTGTTTCGATACAGGTATCGATACAAAAACTTTCTGGAACCCACAATATCGAAACCAGTATCGATACCCCTGAACAACAAGCCAAAATACACTCACTGGTATCGATACCGGTAGCCCGAGTATCGATACCCCCTATACTAAGAACGGTTCTGCACTTAGAAATTCTAGATTTTCAACCCCAAACTTAATCTAATCGATTCTAAAGTGTTCCTACTCAATATTAATGATGTTTAGAGTATTTTAACATCAATTTCCAGCCCTTAACCACATAATTCCGAATTTCACCATTAATGACCCATTTACAAGAAATCAAGCAAGACAAGACACATACATGATTATCTCTACATGTCATGCATTCTACCATGAATGAATGATGAAGAAGGAGTTGGGAGTACCAACCTCTTAGCAAAACAGCAGCAAAACGTCCTCTAACCACTCTTCAAGCTTTCTCCTTGCCACTCCTATGGGAAGAAGCTCCAACCTCCTTTTCTACAAGAAGGGTTAAAACCATCCATTAAACTAAGCTTAAGAAGGTATCTAAAGCTGGAAACTTGCTCAAAAACGAAGAAAGAACTCTTCAAAACTCAAAACTCGGATTGACCCTAAACCCTCCTCAAAACCTTACCTCCACCAAAACAACACTTGTTTACCTCTTTGGATAGATCTTAAACACCTCTACAACACCTTCTCTTGCACCAAAACGTGATTACCACACAAAACACTAAAGATCATACCTTTGCTCTTGAGATGAGATGGGAAAAAGATAAAGAACAAGAGGAGAAAGGGGGAGTGACTTCACACTCTGATTTTCTTGCAGAGAAAATCAATTCCCACCCCTAAAACTCAACTTTCATCCAAAAAGGCAATTACAAGAATGCCCCCAACTCAACTCCTAAAACCCAACAACACTCAGGCCCAACAAGCTTATGGCCCAACAAGGCCCAAACTACACTAACCCGAGCCTAAACCCGAGGCCTAACACAACGGGTTAACCCGACACACTACACCGAGAGTTCGGGTCGTTACAACTCTCCCCTCCTTAAAGAAAATTTCGTCCTCGAAATTTACCTGTCAGGAAGAGATGAGGATACTGAGCTCTCATGTCCTTCTCCGGCTCCCACGTGGCCTCTTCGATCCCATGGTTCCTCCACAACACTTTTACCAAAGGTATACTCTTATTCCTAAGCTCCTTAACTCCTCTATCTACGATTCCGATGGGCCTTTCCTCGTAAGTCAAATCCATATTGACTTCGATTTCCTCAAGCTGAACAACATGTAAGGGATCGGAACAGTAACATCTCAACATTGACACGTGGAACACATCGTGTATACACGTCAACTCCGGAGGCAAAGCTAGCCGATAAGCTACCGGTCCAACCCTTTGAAGCACCTCATATGGCCCGATATACCTTAGGCTCAACTTTCCCTTCCGACCAAACCAGATGATACCCTTCCATGGAGATACCTTGAGAAACACTTTCTCACCAAGCTCATACTCGATGTGCTTACGTTTCTTATCCGCATAAGCTTTCTATCTGTCAAAAGCCGCCTGCAACCTCTCTTTGATGATTTGGACCTTCTCTTCTGTTTCCTTAACAAGTTCTGAACCCACTATCTTTCTCTCGTTGAGCTCTGTCCAACACAAAGGTGTCCTACACCTGCGCCCGTACAAGGCCTCAAAAGGAGCCATCCTGATGCTCGACTGATAACTGTTGTTGTAAGCAAACTCTACCAAAGGTAACTGCTCCTCCCAACTACGAGCAAAGTCTACCGCACAACACCGAAGCATATCCTCCAAGATCTGGATAACTCTCTCAGACTGTCCGTCGGTCTGAGGGTGAAAAGCTGTACTGAAGTGCAACTTGGTGTCCAGAGCCTCGTGGATAGACCTCCACAACCTCATTGTGAACCTCGGATCTCTATCCGATATGATCGATGAAGGTACACCATGCAACCTCACGATCTCCTTGATTTATAACTGAGCCAACTTTTCCAAGCTGAAGTCCATCCTCATGGGTAAGAAGTGAGCTGTCTTGGTCAACCTGTCAACTATGACCCATATAGCATCATGTTTCCTCAACATCATCGGTAACCCGGTGACAAAGTCCATGGTCACACGATCCCACTTCCACTGTGGAATCTGGATAGGCTGAAGCAAACCTGAAGGAACCTGATGTTCCGCTTTCACCTGTTGACATGCCAAACACTTAGTCACAAACTCTGACACATCTCTCTTCATGCACGGACACCAAAAAAAGGACGAAGATCCTGGTACATCTTGTTACTACCCGGATGATCAGAAAACGGACTACGGTGAGCTTCCCTCAAGATACGATCTCTCAGATCCTCCAAAGCGGGAAAACACAACCGACCCTAAAAGTACAAGAACCCTCCATCTCGTACCTCGAAGTCTGACGACTCACCCCTCTGAACAGCCTGTAACTGAGCTACCAACTCCTCGTCTAACACTTGTGCTCTCTTTATCTCCTGAACAAGCGTGGGCTCCACACGCAACTCAGCTAAAAGACCTCCATCATCAGTCATCCTCAACCGAGCAAACAAGGCTCTCAAGTTCGTCATCCACTTCCTACTCAAGGCATCAGCGACCACGTTCGCCTTGCCCGGATGATACTCTATGACACAGTCATAGTCCTTTAACAACTCTATCCACCGACGCTGTCTCAAATTCAACTCTCTCTGGGTAAGCAGATATTTCAAACTCTTGTGGTCGGTGTAGATGTAGCATTTCTCCCCATAGAGATAATGCCTCCATATCTTCAAAGCGAAGATAACTGCTGCAAGCTCAAGATCATGTGTAGGATAGTTTCTCTCATGGGGTTTCAACTGTCTCGAGGCGTAAGCAACCACCTTACCCTCTTGCATGAGCAAACAACCTAACCCATTCAAGGAAGTATCACTAAACACCATATAATCTGTTCCCGATTCCGGTTGCGTCAAGACCGGTGCCTCTGTCAGATAAGCTTTCAACTGTTCAAAACTCTGTTATCTTCTTTCGTTCCACACAAACGAGACTCCTTTCTGAAGCAACTTGGTCAAAGGTGCCGCTATGATCAAAAAACCTTTAACAAACCTCCTGTAGTATCCGACAAGTCCAAGAAAGCTACGGACTTCCGATACATTGCTCGGTGGTTTCTACTCCACCACAACTTGTATCTTTTGGGGATCTACTCGGATACCATCCGCTGCAACTATGTGGCCAAGGAACGCCACCTCAGACAACCAAAACTCACACTTACTGAACTTGGCGTACAAACGCCTATCCCTCAACACCTGAAGAACAACTCTAAGGTGATAATCACGCTCCTCCTCCGAGCGTGAATACACCAAGATGTCGTCGATGAATACAACCACAAACTGATCTAGATACGACTGAAAGATACGTTTCATCAAGTCCATGAAAGCTGCAGGTGCATTCGTGAGCCCAAACGGCATCACGAGAAACTCATAGTGTCCATACCGCGTCCTAAAAGCGGTCTTCTGGACATCCTCATCCACCACCTTTAACTGATAGTACCCTGACCTCAAATCTATCTTAGAAAAAACACGGGCACCCCTCAACTGATCAAAGAGATCATCGATCCTAGGTAAAGGATAACGATTCTTGATCGTGACCTTATTGAGCTGACGGTAGTCGATGCACATCCTCATCGATCTGTCCTTCTTCTTAACAAACAAAACCGGTGCTCCCCACGGTGACACACTCGGCCTGATAAAACCTTTCTCAAGCAACTCCTGGATCTAATGTTTTAACTCTCTCATCTCTGTCGGTGCCATACGGTAAGGTGCTATGGACACTGGTGCTGTACTGGGCAACACCTTTATCCGAACTCCAACTCACGATCGGGAGGTAAACCAGGTAACTCCTCTGGGAAAACATCGGGATACTCGCAGACAGTCCTCAAGTTTTCTAAAGCTGGACTGCCAACACTCACATCCACCACGTGAGCTAAGAAAGCCTCACAACCTTGCTGGATCAACCTCTGAGCTGTTAACGCTGACACCATATTCGGCAAACACGAGTTTCTTTCACCCCTCACAACAAGCTTAGAATCATCTGTCACTCTGAGCTTTAAACTCTTGGATCTGCACCCCAAACTTGTATCGTGTTCAAACAACCAATCCATCCCTAGGATTGCGTCGAACTCCTGAAACGGCAAGACCATAAGATCAGCCGGGAAGATAGATCCTTATACTTCGATCGGACACCCCCGATACACTTTATCCACCAATAAATCCAACCCCAAAGGGCTTGTCACACGGACCCCTATCTCAAGATCCTCCGCTGGTAACCCCCACTGCTGAGATATCCCACTACGGATATACAAGTGGGTAGACCCCGAGTCCACAAGAGCAACTATAGGTGCAGAAAACAAACTGAACGTACCTGATATCACGTCAGTAGCAGCACAATCCTCCTGTGCCCTCACAGCATACTGTCTCGCCGATGCTCTGGCGGTGGACTGAAAGGTACCTCCTAATGCATGGCTAGCTCCACCACACGAAAACCCACGGCCCCTCTGAACCTGAAACACATTCCTCTGAGCCTGACCCGGTGGTGACGTCACAACCTCGGGGCAATCCCTCACAAAGTGCTCTGAAGACCCACACTGAAAGCAAACTCTAGCATTGCCCCAACACGGACCTCGGTGGTTCTGGCCACACTGATTACAAACCTGAACACTGACACTCCTCTGTAAACTCTCGGGACCTCCAGCAGAAGAAGACACAGACTGTCTCCTACGTCCCACTGACTCTGACCTCTGATCCGACCTCGAACTCTGGTTAGATGCTCCTCTGTTCTGGTTCCAACGGTTCCTACTCCTATCAGAGTGGGACTGAGAGTTACCCGCACGACTCTGACTGGCTCTACCGGAGACTCCCTGGCCAACAGACGGCCCATAGGTCAAACCCTAAACCTGCTACAACAACTTAGCACTAGCAGCCAACTCTGAAAACACCGTAGGTGGTCTAGTAGTAAGATAAGTCTGGATCTCCTTCCTCATACCTCTCAAGAACCTCTTGCATCTCATCTTCTCGGTGGCAACAAGCTCCGGGGAATACCAGCTCAACTGAAGGAACTCCTGCTCATAAGCGAAGACCGAACGGTTCCCCTGAACCAGATGGGTAAACCGCTCCCTCAAGGTGTCTATGTGAGTCTCACCCACATACTTGCTCTCGAACTCCTCAAGAAAGTCCTCCCACTTAGGACGATTGGGGTACCAACCCTACTCGACAGTCTCCAACCACTCTCTTGCGTTGCCCTTGAGAGGAGACAACACACACGATAGCTTATCCTCTGACCTCAATAGCATCTGTCTCATGATCCACATTGTGTCGTGCAACCACTGATCCGCCTGTACGGGGTTATCCTATCCCGTACCAAAGAAGTCAACAGCATCCTGCCTCCGTACCCTCTCAATCGGTGCCTCACGAGGTGTAGAAGATGGCCTCGGTATAGCTCTCACGATCCTGCGCAGAGTACGGTTCAACTGAGCAAAGTAGTTGGCCCCTTGACCAACTACGTCATCCGATGGCACCTCCTCATCGGTCTCATACTCATAGTCGGAGTCTCCTCCTCGAGAACCCTGACTCTCCTCCTGATCTCTCACGCGTCTAGGCATGCTGCACAACAACCACAAACGGGATTACACCATCGAATTTTTAGCTTTAAAAGAAGTACTATATCGACTCGTGGGCTAGTACTAGTCTAACGCCTACATGACACACTAGACTCCCCCGGGGACTCCTAGAACCGACTCAACCTGGGCTCTGATATCACTAAATGTAACACCCGACCCGGATGTCATAATGGGCCTCCGGCCCAAAACCCATATTTCAAAATTCGTTTTAAAAGCCCAATAATAAAAATCATGTAAGTCCAAAACCAAGTTCATAATCCAATTAAATAAAAACAAGACCAAAATAATTCAAAGTAAATCGGAACTCCAAAATATATTATAGACTATTTTAAAACATTCGACCCAAATAAAATAACAGAGTTACAAATACATATAGGGTTCAACATAGTACTAAGCCCACTACATATAATAACTGTACTTAGACGACATGGTCGATGCTGAAAGTCCAAACCTTGATGGTGCTCCACGAATCCCACTCCACCTAACCTACGCACGAAAACAGATTTCGAACGCTGAGCCACACAAGCTTAGTGGATACGCCAAACTCGGCCAACATCATGCATATCAAAGCAATAAAGCATGACATATAGATCACATGCATGGTATGAAGGTCTAGCATGTTTGCCTACACATGACATAAATGAGATGTATAATAACGCACACAACATATACATATCAACCAAGACACAAGAGATAGTGAGGCCCGCGTCCACACAGCATCGGGATCCCATACTCAAGGACGAGGCCCGCGTCCACACAGCATCAGGATCCTACATCCAGGATAGTAGTCAAATCATCATCCGGAATGTTACATCGGATGGCCTTCGACGTGTTGCAATACTTATGGATATCCGGATTCCAACATACAAAGACTTGAACACACAAACGATCCACCTAGGATCTCATCACAACAAGATATATTAAAGTCTTATCTCAATTGGTTTTTCGGAGTTATAACCTCAACTTAGTACTACATTTCATTTCATAGCTTTTAGATTTAAGTGTTTATTTATTAAGACTACCGAAGCCTTAATTTCTACCCAACTTAGCCAAAACACACAGGGGTATCGAAACACCCTTTATCGATACACATCCAAAGAGGGTATCGAACCACAGGTATCGAAACAAGTATCGATACCGTTGACTAACCCCAAAAGTCAACAGAAAGGGAAGGACCCGTTTCGATACAGGTATCGATACAAAAACTTTCTGGAACCCACGGTATCGAAACCAGTATCGATACCCCTGAACAACAAGCCAAAATACACTCACTGGTATTGATACCGGTAGCCCGAGTATCGATACCCCCTATACTAAGAACGGTTCTGCACTTAGAAATTCTAGATTTTCAACCCCAAACTTAATCTAATCGATTCTAAAGTGTTCCTACTCAATATTAATGATGTTTAGAGTATTTTAACATCAATTTCCAGCCCTTAACCACATAATTCCGAATTTCACCATTAATGACCCATTTACAAGAAATCAAGCAAGACAAGACACATACATGATTATCTCTACATGTCATGAATTCTACCATGAATGAATGATGAAGAAGGAGTTGGGAGTACCAACCTCTTAGCAAAACAGCAGCAAAACGTCCTCTAACCACTCTTCAAGCTTTCTCCTTGCCACTCCTATGGGAAGAAGCTCCAACCTCCTTTTCTACAAGAAGGGTTAAAACCATCCATTAAACTAAGCTTAGGAAGGTATCTAAAGCTGGAAACTTGCTCAAAAACGAAGAAAGAACTCTTCAAAACTCAAAACTCGGATTGGACCCTAAACCCTCCTCAAAACCTTACCTCCACCAAAACAACACTTGTTTACCTCTTTGGATAGATCTTAAACACCTCTACAACACCTTCTTTTGCACCAAAACGTGATTACCACACAAAACACTAAAGATCATACCTTTGCTCTTGAGATGAGATGGGAAAAAGATGAAGAACAAGAGGAGAAAGGGGGAGTGACTTCACATTCTAATTTTCTTACAGAGAAAATCAATTCCCACCCCCAAAACTCAACTTTCATCCAAAAAGGCAATTACAAGAATGCCCCCAACTCAACTCCTAAAACCCAACAACACTCAGGCCCAACAAGCCCATGGCCCAACAAGGACCAAACTACACTAACCCGAGCCTAAACTTGAGGCCCAATACAACGGGTTAACCCGACACACTACACCGAGAGTTCGGGTCGTTACAGTGTGATAGAAGGCATAAGGTTGAGACAGTAGTGGGATTGATGTGGAAACGTGGCTATGAATTTCCAATGGAAAATTTTTTGTTATAATAAATCTTTATGCAGCAATATACCAGTAGAAGTTGCAGGAAACGTTCAGCAGATTAGTATTTCTGGTTCATCGTAATCACGACAGTGAAATCGAGATTTAAAATCATCAATTGGTACATATTTTTTCTGGGTTTAACATTCTATCCCAAGTGATAGGTGTTTTTTTAAATGTTGTCTCTAGGAAATGTACACCAGGTACTTGATCCATCCTCTAATTCTTCTCTTGAGCCCTTTCATCCAATTTTTAATGTATGATTCAACGGTCATAATAGTTTTTACAGACAATGTAAAAGTATTCATCTTAATAATGATTATTCATTAATCTTATCATGATATCTTAACTTTATGCTTTACCACTAGTTTAGGAGAAGTCTATAAGAGAATATGGCTGGAATTGAATTTGAACTGTTAGTTGTTATAAATTTATTAAAGGTGTCACTCTCTATCATATGTTCTTCATTATGATCGGTCTGAAATTCTTTCAAGTCCATTTTCACCTAAGACGATATTATTTGACAATAACTCTGAATTTTTGTCTGATTTTCTTTGTGTCGAGTTAAATCATTACTAGTTTTTCAAACCGAATGATATGATACTGTAATTCATTGTTATCCATGTAATTGCAGAACATACTACATTTCATGATGGGATAAGATTTGCCCATAACATGACTGTCAAAGGGAATGAGTAAAACAATCTTGGACATTCAGGATCATATCATTTTTTTTCTTTCTTTCTGCATGTTTCAAATCCTGTGAAAGAATTTGACTAATCTCTGTAGAATTGTAAAAATTAGAAAAAGACCTAAACTTTTCATCTTCAACTCAAGGAGTGATAAAATATTAACAATTTTGATTCTAGGTGAGTTTGAAATCTATGAAAACGAGAGTTAAAGATGACATCTTTCCAAATAAAATTCTTGACATTTTGCATTTTGTGTCCAGTTTGTGTGGGGATTTTGGGGTTTGAGACAAAGTTTAGGGTTAGTTTTTTTAGAAGGTAAAAATATTAAGGTTTAAAATTTTGAGAATAAAATTAAAGATGAAATAAAAATATAATAATATTTTATAGACTATTTAAGTAATTTATATTTTTATTATGTCAATATCTTTTCATCAATATTTAACGGAACTTAACGTTGCAGTAACCAAAACTTTACACTCCAAAACGTTGGAGCAACAATCAAGCTTAATCCACCTTTAAACCTTGTTCTTGAGCTTCAAACCCCTTTCTTCACCAACCCAAGATATACACTCCTTGAAACGAAATCTTGACCTGTTGATCAACCTTTCCTTGATGCCCAAAATGAGATTTCCACTCTTCACCAACAAGAGCCCACCTTTAACTTGCTTAAAAAGATGAAGAAAGAAGAAGATGAAGAAGGATAAAACTTTCCAAGATATCCCCATTCATTTTCCCTAAAGCTACCAGTGAATGGGTGGGGAAATTACTCCCTCACCCTTCATTAAATTCACCTCTTCCAACACTACCCAAAAGCCAAGCCCAACAAACAAGCCAACAAAAAGCCCAGAAAACCCAACAAACAAAATCAAGGCCTACCACGATCTATGACTCGATTTAATGCCTGATGTTGACTTGAAAAAATCGGGTCGTTACAACTCCCCCTCCTTAAAAAAAATCGTCCTTAAAATTTAAACGGAGTAAGGAGGTGTAACCTCAACGGTCTAGCTAAACTCAACTCTTGTAAAGAAAACCCCAAACAAGGATTCTTCCTTTAATCATCCTTAAACAAACCAAATACTAAACTGATTAAACCCGATTAGTTTCCACGAAGATTTTAACTCTCTAACCACCTCTATTTACATCCTTATAAGAAACCTCAAACTTATCTTAAATGGAAATGATGCACTACTACCACAAGGTAAGCCAAAAGCCTAACTCACCGTCATGTCCCTTTAAACATCACTATTCTTGTAGAATCCACATTATTTATCTACCTCCTTGGTGTCAACTCGACAAGATAAGACTTAACACTTTTCTTATCTGATCTTCCATCACCACGACCATTACTACTTACAACGTACAAGATTCTGCCATCCACATCCCTCCTCACTAGATATTACTATTACCATAACTGCATCTTTTTTTAACAACTGAACTAACAACTCCACTCCTAAGGGTCCAAACCTCCCCCTTTTTTTACTCTCCTATCCGGTCTCAACTATGCACATACGATTCCATCTGAAAACCCTCATAAACTCTGATAGCCTATTTTACTCATATCCAATTCTAATGTCAGAATCCAGCTTACTCACCACTTATCAACACCTTTTGGGACCTCATAAAAGAAACCTTTTTTTCCTGAACGACCCTACCAAACTACCATCAAGCTACGATCCATCAACGATAATGGATTTTAAGAGCCAAGTAACAAACTCCTATCATTACTTCTCGATTCAACTTCAACCATAAGCACTAAGAGACAACTACTAACGACTTATTTGACTTTACCTTCATCATAGTCCAAACCACGATTCGACGGTAAGGTCTCTTATACTCTAAGGTCACCTCTATACCCTTAACACGTACAAGCCCAAAGTCCTAGACTTAAACATCTGCGTCCACTTTACAACCCAAACACATCGCATCAAGAAACTCTCTGAACTACCACCCCATAGCATAACATTTCTCGAAGGATAAAATCTCACATACTTAGCACCAACAACTTAATCCAAAACAAACTAAGGTCTTAAGACTTCACACTCATAACTCTTTTACCCCTCACACTCCTAATTGTATTCTAAGCAACAAATAACTTAGCAACTAGGAAGTGAAAGTAACCACAACAAGTTCGCAAGAACTCTACTCTTATTTGTAACCTCCACTTACAGTAAGAACCTTTTGAACAAAAGGTACAACTCTAACTACTACCCAACCTAACTTATTTAAGATTCTACTTAACAAATGCTCAACCAAGATTAACTTAACACTAAACAGATGATTCACAAGCTAACAAACAAAAACTGAAACTGAGATAGAATACGATTACC
This sequence comes from Abelmoschus esculentus, assembly GCA_035048815.1. Taxonomy (NCBI): domain Eukaryota; kingdom Viridiplantae; phylum Streptophyta; class Magnoliopsida; order Malvales; family Malvaceae; genus Abelmoschus; species Abelmoschus esculentus. Next base: position 13,801,334 of record JAUCBN010000036.1, read on the forward strand.
TAACAACTCCTTGGTAGCAAAACTGTCATCCTTAACCTGAACAGTGGAGTTTTTAGAAACCACTCGTCCGCCAACTCTAGCGGTGTATCTCACAGGTCCTGTACCACTTTAAGCTGATTGCACTCCAGCTCTACCTCTAGCAACTCTCTAAACATATCGTGAAGAAGCAACTCCCGGAGGTTGGTTCATCACTCTCATCTAAAACTGGATAATCTTTCACCATATGTCCTGGTTCACGGCACCGATAACAAACCTTCCGAAGCAAGAAACAAACTCTGAGGTGATGTCGGCTGTAACACTCACAAATCGGTGGAAGAGACATATCAACTCACCCAACAGTACTCCCTCTTAGAATAGATGACAAGGAACCTCTACGGGTCCTTGGTCTAGAGCATGAATCAACTATAAGTAACTGTTCAAAAGTAATCATCTTTGAAATCTTCAAGGCACAAAGATTATCGTGTAAAAACTGAGAAGAACATATAACATCCTGGGTTTTTACCTCAAGACCCTTGGGATCCTCCATCCTAAAAACTGTCATATTTTAAAGCCTTTCTAAAGCCTTCACATTGTTAGCTAGCTCCGCAAAAGTCCCAAGTGGACTTGCTACCACATGAACCTGAAGCTCACTCTTAACCTTGCCTAAACCTCTTGCACCTCAACTCTTTGGTAGCCACCAACTCCGAAGCATAAAGATTAAACTATAGAAACCCTTGATCATAATCAAACATTGACCATTTTCCTTGGGTTAAGTGCAAAAACCGATCTCTCATCTCATTTATGTTCACCTCACTGATGTAATTATTTCAAAAATCTTTCAAAAAGATGTCCCACATGTAAAATTTCAGTTCCAACCCAATCTTAACGGTCTCCTAACACTTGTGTGCATTACCCTTTAGAAGGGAAACAATGCAATCAATTCATCCTTCTTGGTTCCCTTCATCGGTTTCAAGATTCTTTATGTTTCATGCAACCACTGATCAATCCTGATCGGGTCATCATCACCTAAGCCCTCAATGATCTTAGTTCCATATCGGCGAAGCCTCTCAACATGAGTCTTACGAGGTGTCTCAGATTATCTCAGGATAGCTTGCACCACTTGTAACAGAGCAGAGGTAAGGTCACGAATGTGACTTACCCCATCGTTATCATTTCCAACTTCTATCGACTTTCTTTTTCTTAAACACAAGAAGCACACATCAAGATTCCAAATCTTGCAAGTACACTCAAAATTAGGAACTTGTATTCACTAGACATCTGACCACGACTATTATACCACCTTAGGGTTTCCAAGAACCGATTTAACCTAAGTTCTGATATCACTAAATGTAGAATCCTAATCTCGATCATGATTCGAAGTGTCACATTAGGGTCACCCAAAACCCAACTCATCAAAAATTCTTTAAAAAGAAAATGTTCAAATTCTTAAAAGAATCACATGTCATAAAACCACTTAGATAAAAATAAAATATAATAAAGTGTTTACAAAATAAGAGATTCTTTTCAAAATACATTATTCGACCCAAATCCAAAGTAAAGATATAGACTCGATATGTGGTAAGGTCCTATGAATATATTAAGTCCAAACTAGAGATCAAGTACTATACTCTTAAACGGCTCTGATGCTGGGAAATTCTTCTCGATGTGCTCCTCCAAAGCTACTTATCACCTACGTATGAAAAAATCACAATTTTCGCACGTTAAGCTAACAAGCTCAGTGGAACATTCCTAGTTTTACAATAATTCATGAATATAAATAAGCGAGCATGCAAGATAAGATATTCAAAAACGCATAGATAAGCCTCTATCATACTCGCTAACACATGACATAAATGAGATGAATACTATCGCACACAGTATATACATGTCACAACAAAATCGAACACAAAGAAGTAAGGCCCGCTTCCACACAATATCGGGATCCTACACTCAAGATTGAGATCGTCCTCAAATCTTATACTCGGAATATTACATAGAACATCTTGAAACGAGGCCGCCAAAAATTTGGAATAAATAATTGAGATTGAGGCCGCCCAACCACTACCATGCTCAGAATGTTAAATTGAATATCTTCGATTGAGACCGCTCTACATTCGAAAAATAGTAACCGGGATGGAGGTCAACCTACCAATCCCATGTTCGAAATGTTACATCGAATATGTTTGAACGAGGCCACCCAATGTTCAGAATAAATAATTGGGATGGAGGCTACCCAATCAATCCCATGTTTGGAATGTTACATCAAACATCTTAAAACGAGGTTGCCCAATGTTTGAAAAAGGTCTTCAATACATCACCCGAAATATTACATCGAATGGTCTTTTTTTTATTACAACACTATTTTGATATCCATATTTCCGATACTAAGAAATACAAGTAACTCACACTCCATGAGCATCCACACATACACCATCAATTGGTCAATCAAATAACCCAACTAATAACCAAATCATTTCTCAAAATCAAGATTAGATACATAAAGCTACTAGGTCACTTACAAGATCCTCTTAAGGTTATTTCATTAACCAAAACACCTTAAATATATTAATATCCTATCGGCACATAAAAAGGACCCTAACCACCAAACGTTACTGTCCGATGCACCATGGATCCTTAGGGAGAAAATATTATTATTAAGTCATCTATCGACTATTGAGACATTATTCATAAATTCATGTATCGAGATATTAACCTCGAACTATTAGTTTTATAATTAATTTTACACCTATAGAGACTCATTAAAGCAGGCATTCCAAATTACAGGACCCCCAAACTCAACCTTTAAAATTTTGCCAAATTTCCTAAGGGTATCAATACACCCATATAGGGTATCGAAATAACCTTGTATCGATATGCCTCCAATGCGTATCGATACGCTTCCCCTTGCGTATCGATACACCAAGCTAAATAGCCTTGCCCAGCTCATAAGTTAATTACCCGTATCGATACTCCTACTTCGGGTATCGATACACTATACATTATCGATACACCCCCATGGGGTATCGATACCAAACCTTAATGGTGTTTGGGGTATCAAACATAGTCTAGCTGTATCGACACACCTGCTATTTACGCCTAATTTTTTCCTTCAAGGTATTGATACACTCCTCGCGTGTATCTACACGCTTGCACAAAGTTGCAGGTTTAAGGCTGAAATTCACCAAGAAACCTCACTCAACCTACATGGTTAATTCCCAAATCGATTCTACAAGTTAAATGAAGTATAAGGATGATTTGATACCAGTTTTACATTAATTCAATCCTTAATACGAATCCTATCATTTTTAGGGTTATAGGGTTTCCAAACACACATCTCAAGTAATATTTAACTAACAATCAAGCAAGAAAAGCATTTTATGAGGCATATAAAGTGTAAGAGTCAAAATGTACTAACCTTTAAGCAAAAACCCGGATTGGAGCAACAAACGAGCTTAATCCATCTCTAAACCTTATTCTTGAGCTTTAAACCCTTTTCTTCACCAACCCAAGATATACACTCCTTGAAATAAAAATCTTGACCTGCTGGTCAACCTTCCTTGATGCCCAAAATGAGCTTTCCACTCTTCACCAACAAGAACCCACCTTTAACTTGCTTAAGAAGATGAAGAAAGAAAAAGATAAAGAAGGATAAAACTTTCCAAGTTATCCCCTCATTTCTTTACCTAAAGCTGCCAAAACATTAAGTGAATCGGTGGGGAAATTAATCCCTCACCCTTCACTAACCTCACCTCTTCCAACACTACCCAAAAGCCAAGCCCAACAAACAAGCCCACAACAAACCTGAAAAACCCAACAAATAAAACCGAGGCCAACCACGATCCAATACCACCTCACGAGCTCTACACGAGACCTAAGTTTTTGATCCATGGCTCGAGTCAAAGCCTAATGTTGATCTAGAAAAATCGGGTTGTTACAAGTATTTTTCAAAATCGGTTACTAAAAGTGTACTGAGAGTAAACGAAAGTGACTAGCGCAATAATTTACCCTACTTTTAAACCAAAAATTCTTAATTTTCTACCGTTAATCTTAACCATTCATCTATCTTCATGATTCAAAAAATTTGTAAAACTTTTGAATTTTATATAGTACGAGGATCATCTCTTTATTTCCATTAAACGATGTTAATAAATGAATAAGTTTATTTTCATATATTTTTAATGATAATCTTCAGATTTTCTATTATTAATCTCATTTATCAATTTAACCTCTTTCAGTGATCCAAAAAGAGTATAAAAATTTCAAGTTTTACTTACATATATTGTGTAAGAGGATCCTATCGAGAAATTATATTATGGGTCAATCCTGTCACTCAGTTGGATCAATTAATCAATGCATCCACTTCATTAATTTTTTCAACTCATCTTTTTTATCAAGTGAATCTTTACTAATATTTACTGTCAATTAAGTTTAAAACAGTTTTTATTGAGTGAATATTCACTTGATAAAAAATGAGTTAAAAAAAATTAATGAAGTAGATGCATTTGATTGGCTAGTCCCATGGATATATGGAAAGAATAACCCATGATATAATTTCTCGGATTCTATGTTATATATATATATATTATAAAGGAATAATCTTATTAATTTATAACTATCATTCAAAGATTTTAGAATATTCAAATAATTGAGCTTTATACAATATAAATAAATATCAACTCTAGAAATTAAGAAAATTGATTGTTAAAAGTGAATTAGAAAAAAATTTACATTAACATAATTATTCTATGTAAACAAGTAATTTTATTATATTTAAATTAATATATTAATAAAGAGAGACATCATATTAAATACATGAAATTAATATAATTTAAATAATTTTTATTAATTTTTTAAAATTTAAAAATATTTAAATTTCCCATTTAAGTATATTTTTTTGTTAATTTATTAAAATTATATATATGATTATCGATTTTCTTTTGGTGATTTAATCAAGATTTTACTTTCTTCATTCTTTCAAAAAAATATTGATTTAATTAAAACGACATAAATGAATAAATAATAGAATATTTATATTATTTAAAATTATTAAATGATTGGCAAAAAAAAATAATACATTTCTTAATTATAAATATAATTGTAAAAGTTAAATAATATATCGGTTATATAATTATCATCCTTCTTAAGGGACAAAAATTGGTAGAATTAACAAGATATGATTTAGTGTGTTTTGATTTGATCTAGTTAATTATATTTATTTTGAATTTTAGGGATCAGAGTAGGTTTTATAAAACCAAGAGTCAAGGTAGAACGAGTTATTTTTTAGGTTTGTGGTTCCTATCCTTATCTCATATCTTTGTAATAAAGGCTTTGTTGACCTCATTTTTCACTCACTTCTTCATTAAGAAATACAAGATCATTCACTCTGATGAGTGCCTAAAAGGCAGTTATTTACTACCCTTCTTATGGTACTTTATGCATCTATTATACACCAATTTGAACAAAAATATGGACGCATTGCATAATATTAGATATTCCGTTATTACTACTTACAAAGCTTATATTTATAGAGAATGCAGATATTATTACATATTCTGTACATGCAGGGATATCCAAGGCTGAGGCAGCAGAGGAGCATCATTGAGGCCGAGGCAGAGACAAGGCTGCGGCAGCATCCTGAGTGGCAACATCAACATGATAGGCGACTGAAAGAAAAAAATATAGAGAACATTCCGGAAGATGCAGCACACCAATTGGACCAGGCTAGCGCACTAAAAGCCCAAGTCAAAGACCGAACGGGAAAAGCTTTCTAGAAGGTTGCAAACTTGGAAACATCAGATCTCATGTAGAATACTTGCTCCCTACTCCAAGTTAAAGTCTATTTAGGAAAGGTTTTCCCTAGGTTAAGACTATATATAGCCTAGCCGGCCACATGGTTAAAGGAGAGCCGATTTTAGAGAAACCCTTCCCCTAAGATTTGTACATATCGATGTTATGTTCTAAATCTCTTAGGGATAGGTGAAGGTTGTGATATTAGTGAGAGGAGATTGTTTCTTGTTTCTTTGTTCTAATGCAATAATAATATCGAAGTTTGCTTATCCTATTGCCATTCCTTGTTTTTGCATTCAAGCTTGAGAGAGAAGTTTGTAAGTAATATATTTATCTAGAATCAAGAGAGTTAGATTCACGAAAGGGATAAGTACGGTGTTGACGACACTAACTCGACCAAGAGATAGATTAAGAGTTTTAGAGGCTAAAAGAAGTGTTGGATTAGTTGGTGATTATCGTTGATTCACACCGAGAGGTATCAAAAAAGACCAGTCATCAACAGTGCTCTGACTTAGAGATAAGCGGAGTCAACTACGAATACTTTGTTGAACTTTGATGCACCTGCCCAAGAGTAAGAGATTTCCGCGACAAAGAACACTAACGCTGCCGAGATTGTATCTGCAGTACCGTCAAAGCAGTGTTGTGTAATTGCATTGGACAAGAAGAAGATCAATCGAATCTACTAATTGACGCAGCTGGATCCTACCCACTTTCTCTATATCTTTCTCAATCCTTTATTTTATGTTTTGTTATTTAGTTACTTAGTTAGACAATTCTACTTATCTGTGTTTTTACTTTATTTTTTAAGAGCAAGGGAACAAGGGGAGACATATTAAGTATACCAATCCCTGTGGAGATGATACACGATATACTTATCACTTTATTACTTGTGACGTGTACACTGTACAGTTGCGCTATTATTATACGCATCTAGTTTTTGACGTCGTTGCTGGGATTGGCAACTAAATTTTGTTTTCTTTATTTTCTTGCTCTTTAACCATTCTTTATTTAACTTTAATTCTAATTATTTATTTATTTTTATTAACTTTGACTTATCTGGTGTATAACCAGGGAAAACCGGAGTGGTCCATTGTACGAATTGGATCCTGAAATTGAACGCACAGGACACCATCTAAGGCGCAACATGTTTCAAGTCATGGATGATCCACCAAAAGGACAAATTTCATCTGTTGATCATAATGTACTACCACCAGCAATGCCGTAGCAGCAATATCGTTCGGCCTTTGCAATGCCCCGGCCACCTTCCAGAGATGCATGGTGGTAATTTTTTCAGATATGATAGAAGATTTCATGGAAGTATTCATGGATGATTTTTCAGTCTTTGAAGATAACTTTGCTCACTGCCTCGGCAATTTGGAGAAAATACTACAAAGATGTGATAAAGAATTTACCTCCACCCATTTCTGTGAAAGGAATTCGAAGCTTCGAGACCCTAAAGGAAAAGCTAGTTACAGCACCGATAGTGGTTCCACCAGATTGGACCCTACCCTTCGAGTTAATGTGTGATGCAAGTGATCATGCTGTCGGGTCAGCACTTGGACAAAGGAAAAATAATCTCTTCCATGTTATTTACTACGCTAGCAAGACACTCAACGATGCTCAGGTAAATTACACTACAACCGAGAAAGAATTACTAGCAGTAGTGTTTGCCTTTGAAAAGTTTCGTTCCTATCTCATTGGCACTAAAGTTACCGTCCATACAGGCCATTCGGCGTTTAAATACCTTTTCTCCAAAAAGGAGGCCAAACCAAGATTGATAAGATGGATTCTTCTTCTACAAGAGTTCGATATGGAGATAAAAGATAGAAAAGGTACTGAGAACCAAGTAGTTGATCATTTATCCAGAATAGAAAATGAAGGCTATAACAACGAACTGGAAGACATACAAGACACCTTCCGAGATGAACAAATATTGCATATCGCAACAAATGATGATGATAATACCGAGGCAACACCCATAGAAGTACATGATTTCGAGGCCCAGGCACTGCTTGAATATATTTCAGAATCTATAAAAGAAGACATACAGGTAGTAACGACAACTCCCTGGTATGTTGATCTTGTTAACTTTTTAGTCAGTGGCATAGTTCCTTATAACTTAAGCTATAACGAAAAAAAAAAGGTTTCAGCATAATGCCAAACATTATTTCTGGGATGAACCTATCTTGTTTCGACAATGTGTAGATCAGGTTATACGATGATGTGTCCCAAAAGTGGAACAACAAGCAATTCTTCAACAATGTCACGATCTACCGTGTGGAGGATATTTTAATGGAAATAAAACAGCAGTAAAAGTGCTTCAATCAGGATTTTATTGGCCGACACTCTTCAAAGATGCCCACCTCTATTGCAAGGCTTGTAACCGATGCCAAAGGACGGGAAATATATCTAGACGAAACGAGATGCCACAAAAGCCAATACTGGAAGTAGAATTATTCGATGTATGGGGAATAGATTTTATGGGACCATTCCCTTCATCTCAAGGAAATCTATACATCCTAGTAGCAATGGATTATGTGTCCAAATGGGTTTAAGCAATCGCCACGCCAAGACAGTACACAAATTTCTCAAGAAAAACATATTCACAAGATTTGGAGTACCGAGAGCCATCATTAGCGACGAAGGTAAGCACTTTGACAATAAGCTCATTGCCACGGCACTAAAGAAAATAGGTGTCACTTATAAAATGGCCATGGCATATCATCCACAAACAAATGGCCAAACTGAACTTTCAAATAGGGAATTAAAACGAATCCTCGAAAAGGTAGTACACACTTCTAGAAAGGATTGGTCTCATCGGCTTGACGATGCTTTGTGGGCGTATAGAACAGCTTACAAAATGCCCTTGGGGACATCACCCTATAGATTAGTATTTGGAAAAGCTTGTCATTTACCCGTGGAAATTGAGCACAAAACTTACTGGGCAGTAAAGAATCTGAATATGTAATGGGAAAAAGCTGGACAAAAACGAATACTGGACCTTAATGAATTAGATGAATTTAGGACGGAAGCTTATGATAACGCCAAGATCTATAAGGAGAAGACGAAACGCTGGCATGAAAGCAAACTGCTGCCGCGACAGTTCCTACAGGGGTAGCAAGTCCACCTCTTTAACTCCAGACTCAAGTTATTCCCTGGGAAACTCAAATCTAAATGGTCGGGTCTTTTCGAAATTATTAAGGTTTATCCCCATGGAGCAGTCACAATTAAATCATAAAATGAAGGTGTTGAATTCAAAGTGAATGGCCAACGGTTGAAGCATTACTCTGAACATCAAGATACGAAAACGATGACAACCATCACTTTAGGCGATGTATCTACATGACATCCTCCTCTGATTTAATTTTGAACATTTAATTATTAGTTTTAGTTTTATTTTTGTTCTTACTTTTTCGTTGTTTTTGTTTTAGACAGAATCGGGAATCACAGAAGACATCTCCGAGTAGATCTACGAAGACTGATCCGACACCGCATCTCTCATTTACTTGTTGTTTGCCTTATATGTTGAGCATTGAGGATAATGTTCGATTTGAGTTTGGGGTTATTGTAGGTGCAGAAGCACTGCCGAGGCAACCTACTGCCGCGGCATTACCATGAAAAAGGGAGTATTTTTTATTGAAATTTTTTGGCAATATTCTCTTTTCTTGAATTACTGTTTTTTAATCTTGCACTACTCTACATCAGCTTTGCTTTAGCTTTCCTTTAAGGCTATAAAAATCTTTCTCCTTACCATGGCCAAGTTTTGTTTTGAAGGGATAACCATAGGATACTCATGGAATAAAACTTAGAAGCTTGCTTTAGGGTTAGAAAACAAAGAAACATTTTTTGGACTTGCTTGATTTAGGAGTTTTTTAATGAACTTAGGTGATAAAGGCTTAGAATCTTTTGGAAAAATAACTAGAGGTGCCCAAAACTGGCTCTAGTTTTGCTCTCCTTCATTCTAGAGGTATCCGAAACTAGCTCTAATATGCTAAAGTTCACTTAAAATAAAATAAAATAAAATATAGAAAACACATATCTTGAGGTGCCCGAAATTGGCTAAAGACTTGCTGTTTTAAGGAGATAGCTTTAATCCAAATTCTACTTATCTTGAACTTAGAGTTTATCTAAGAAAGCCTTGAATCAACCTTGTCCATAAAACGCACACACTCACCTAGACTTATAGCTTGTTTCTTAGTAAAAGTCCTTGGGTAAACTAGTGGCTAAAACGGAAAGATAGACATGACCATGATGGGGAGAATAGATGGAAAAGTAAGACCAAAGGGGAGTAAGGTTCGGCAATTTGATGTCTTGCATTGCTTGAGGACAAGCAATAGTTCGAGTTTGAGGGTATTTGATGAGTACCTAAAAGGCAGTTATTTACTACCCTTCTCATGGTACTTTATGCATCTATTATACATCAACTTGAACTAAAATATGAACGCATTGCATAATATTGGATATTCCGTTATTACTACTTACAAAACTTATATTTATAGAGAATGCAGATATTATTACATATTCTGTACATGCAGGGATATCTAGGGCCGAGGCAGCAGAGAAGCATTGTTGAGGCCGAGGCAGAGACAAGGCCGCGGCAGCATCCTGAGTGGCAACATCAACATGATAGGCGACTGAAAGACAAAAATATAGAGAACATTCTGGAAGATGCAGCGCACCAATTGGACCAGGCTAGCACACTAAAAGCCGAATTCAAAGACCAAACAGGAAAAGCTTTCTACAAGGTTGCAAACTTGGAAACATCAGATCTCATGTAGAAGACTTGCTCCCTACTCTAAGTTAGAGTCTATTTAGTAAAGGTTTGCCCTAGGTTAAGACTATATATAGCCTAGCCGGCCACATGGTTAAAGGAGAGCTGATTTTAGAGAAACTCTTCCCCTAAGATTTGTACTTATCGATATTATGTTCTAAATCTCTTAGGGATAGTTGAAGATTGTAGATATTAGTGAGAGGAGATTGTTTCTTGTTTCTTTAATCTAATACAATAATAATATCGAAGTTTGCTTATCATATTGTCATTCCTTGTTCTTTCATTCAAGCTCGAGAGAGAAGTTTGTAAGTAATCTATTTATCTAGCATCGAGAGAGTTAGATTCACAAAAAGGATAAGTACGGTGTTGACAACACTAACTCGGCCTACAGATAGGTTAAGAGTTTCAAAGGCTAAAAGAAGTATTGGATTGGTTGGTGATTATCGTTGATTCACGCTGAGAGGTATCATCAAAGACAAGTCATGAACAGAGCTCTGACTTAGAGATAAGAGGAGTCAACTACGGACACTTTGTTGAACTTTGATGCATCTACCCAAAAGCAAGAGATTGCCGCGACAGAGAACACTAATACTGCTGAGGTTGTATTTGCAGTACTGCCGAAACAGTGTTGTGTAATTGCATTAGAAAAGAAGATCAATCAAATCCACTAATTGACGCAGCTGGATCCTACCCAATTTCTCTATATCGTTCTCAATCCTTTATTTTATGTTTTGTTATTTAGTTACTTAGTTAGACAATTCCACTTATCAGTGTTTTTACTTTATTTTTCAGGAGCAAGGGAACAAGGGGAGACATATTAAGTATACCAATCCCTGTAGAGACGATACACGATATACTTATCACTTTATTACTTGTGACCTGTATACTACACAGTTGCGCTATTATTACACGCATCACACTCAAAATCTCTCTAGCCCTTTTTCATTTTCTTTCTTTCAGTTGTTCTTTAGTTTTTGCAAGGTTCTTAGCTTTCTAGATTTGAAAAATTTAGGATAACTTAGGCGATTTAATCGAGAGAAATACGTCTAAGATCGCATACCCGAGTAGCTAAGTTCTACAGACTTGACAAGTCCATAATCATTGCTACCTTGGATAAGAGGATCACGAGACTGACGTTAAAGAAAATGGCACCACAAAGTGTTAGCGAGGTCCCAAAAACTGACCGAGAGAGTAGTGTAGGAGCAGTAGGAAATAAGCATGAGAGTTCCAAGGACATCATTGAAACCTTGGACAAGATGATCGCGAGACTAGAGGATGCATTGGGTAAGCTCTAGAAGACCTAAGATAAGACCGATGAGCGCCTTGAGAAGATGAAATCCCAGAAGGACAAAATCATGAATAAAGTTCAGTTTGTTTTCAACCAGACATATGAGAAACTGGCTGAGCAAGACATTTCTCTTCAGGTTGCATTGGACACAGTTAAGGCGGAATTGATGGGAAGATCAAGAAATTCAATGCCCTACTCCCCTATAAGATGGCATGTTGGTTTCATAATGGCTGAAGTGACAGTGCCTAAGCCTAAGATTGATGTTCCCAAGCCTAAAGAATTCTAGAGGGTAAGGAATGCTCAAGAATTTGAAAACTTGATTTGGGGGTTGGATTATTAATTCTATCTTATAGGCATCAATGATGAAGCTACTAAGGTAAACACAACTTCAATTTATTTGACTGATGTCGATGTGTTGTGGTGGCAAAACCGATGTTCTGATTTGAGTGATGGTGATATTCCAATCGGGATATGGCAGGAATTCCATTTCAAGTTTAAGGATCATTTCTATCCCAAGAATGCTCAAGAGGAAGCTCGAGATAGGCTTCACTAAATAAAGCACAACTACTCAATTAGGGAGTACACCAAGCGATTCACATAACTCAAGTTACAGTTCAAAAACTTAAGTGAATTGAAATATTTTAATACCTTCAAATCTAGCTTTCAACAATGGGTAAGAATAAAGGTGAAGAGAATGGGTGTCTAACACCTTTCGAAAGCGGTTACTGTTGATGACTCAATTACAGAGTTTGAAATCAAGAAAGATTCTTCCAAGACAAACCCGAAGCATAAGGGCAATGGTGGAGAGATAAATATAATTCCATCAAGAATGATTCCAGAAAGCCATATAACAAAGACGAAGATAAGCAATTTTGGGGTCAAAATGAGAATGACAACATAAGGTGTTTCAGTTGCAGTAGTAAACACTTAATCAGAAACTTCTCACACCTAGAGAATGATAAGGTTGTTGCCATCCAAGAGAAGATTAGGGAAGAGAAAGAGGTTGTCAAGCTTAACTCCATCATCAATTATATGGAATTCATGAAGGATTCCAAGAAAAAGAGTCTTATGTACGTGGACATCACTATTTCGAGGCAAAATTTGATTACACTTATTGACACCGGTACCTCAAAATTTTTCGTGTCGGAATGATTTGCAAAGAAACTTAACCTTCATGTAGAGAAGGCAAACAGATTCATCAAGACCATGAATTTTGAATAGACTCCAATTTTAAGGGTAACGAAGGAGTAAAACTCTACATTTTTTATTAGATTGTTAAGAAAACAATTAATATAATCCCTCTCGATGAATTTGATTTTATGATTGGGCTTAGTTTTATTCATCGGATTAAAGCATTCAATGTTCCATTTGTCGATTCTTTATGCATACATCACCTGAGCCATCCATGCCTTATTCTAGTGAATTGAGAGTCTAGAATTGGGGCCAAGATGTTGTCAACAATTCATTTGAGCAAGGGGAATGTAACCTTCTCGATCCGGTCTAGACACCATCCGACTCGAACGAGCTACACGAGGATTACCGGGACTAATTTAGAGACTCGCCTCGATAAACGACCCTATTTTTTCCTTTTATCTTATCTAAATTCTTTAATTAGATCTTATGTGTTAATACAAGGATTGGGCTCAATTCGCAGCGGAAAAGGATGAGAAACGAGTCCTAGTTTAATCAAACAAGTTTTTAAGGACCTTATTGTAATTTCCAGAATTTTATACCTAATTGTGAAATTAATGTTACCGATATTTAATTGAGTATATTTCATACTTATATGTAAATTTTCAGTTTAAAATAATGTATAAAATTCATCTAATTGTTCTCTCAAAGTTTGATGATTAAACGTGAAGTTTTAATGTTTAAACCATCCTATAACGACACTAACTGTCAGGGGAATCGAAACATTATGTCCCAATTTTGATACCAATGTAACGACAAGGGTTATCTAAACGAAACTTACATGGTTTGGTGCACCTTTGATGTCTCGCTCGATTGCCTGCGTAACAAACCCACGTTTCGATATAGCTTGGTCCCCGTTCTGATACGTTTCGTTACTGTAAAAATTGGTTTCGGAACTTGGGATGAGCGTTTTGATACGTCTGCCAAAATTCATTCTTTTGTTTCAAAAACAATTCATTTGGTTTCGATACCTAGGCCAAGTTTTTCAGAAATCTAACATATTTTTGCCTAGGTATAGATACCCTATGAAGAGGTATCGAAACCCTTTACCCAGAAAGTGCATATTACCCAAGTTTTATGCCTTAAACGAAATTCTAAAGTTCTCTAGACACATTTAAGGTCCCTGCAATATAAACCATACTTCAAACATCATCTCTAAATGCATGGTTACCTAATTTCATAAGAGAAACACATAATTCAAAAGCAAGTTTCATCAATAATAAACATGGTATAACATACTTTAAATTATTATATAATAGGGTAAACTACATAAATGATCCCTTGATTATTCCTCAATTATCTTTTGCATATCTCGACTATCAAAAGTTTCAAATTGGTCCAACGACTTAAAATTATATCAAATTGGTCTAATGCCTTTAAAAAATTAACGGTTGATGATGTGACAGTTAACATAAATTGATATAATTATATAATTAGCCCTTAAGTTCTACACTTATTTTAATTTAACTCTAATTTTAAAAATTAACCCACATAATTTTAATAACCTATCAATTTAATCTTTCATCCAACCAAGGCTTCCACAAACTGTTTCTCAAGTTTTGATCTTCTTCCAAACAGGTTTTAAGAATTATGGTATAGAATGTTTCAGCTTCAGTGATTAGTGAAGTCCACCAGGGCCATCTCCTTGTCCGAGTATTATCACTTTTACAATATCATGAAGAATGGTTATTAAAAGCCTTTGATTTTCAGCTACAACCACAATAATTTTGGGTAAATATTTCTTCTTTTCAAATTGTATTTATCTCTAATATAAAGATTTTAGTTCTTTTTTGTTAACTTGTTTGAAAGAAGTAAGATCACTGTGGCACAAAGTTTCACATTTTCACACTTGAAGCTTACTTATGTTATGTCTTCCCCTTATCAGCTACTGAAAGTTCAAAGCTTTTTGAAGCTATAGATTTGTTGTTGTGGATGGGATTGTCCTAGTTTCTTTTACCAGTCCAATTCATTTCCTGTAAAACTATTTTTTATCTTTTTCTTTTTGAATAATTGGGGGAAAATGCTCTGTTGGGATTAAAGATTTTTGATGTTGGAGTAGGGTCTAGGGTTGGTTGGTTGATGCAATCAAGTGACAGATAGATTATTGGGGTTAGATTAGTGATAAAAATGGTGGATGGGTTAATTTTTGAATTCGAGTTTCTTCTCTTCTTGAAGATAAGTTTCAGATACAGGGTTGCTTGAGAAGATGAAGGGCGTTGCTCTTGTTGCCATTGTTGCTACAATTGGTAACTTTCTACAGGGATGGAATAATGTTATCATTGTTGGTACTTCTTCCACCTGGTTATTTACTACCTACAGGGATGGGATAATGCCATCATTCTACAAGATCAGAACTTTCAGGAACAATTTATGAAAGCTTTGGTTGGATGAGGGATTAAATTGAAAGGTTATTAAAAACATGTGGGCTAATTTTTAAATTAAGTTCAAATTAAAATAAGTGTAGAACTTAGGGGCTAATTATATAATTATATCAATTTATGTTAACTGTCACGTCATCAACCGTTAATTTTTTAACGATATTGGACCAATTTGTTATAATTTTTAATTCGTTGGACCAATTTGTAACTTTTGATAGTCGAGGGATGCAAAAGATAATTGGGGTGTAGTCGGGGGACCATTATGTAGTTTACCTTATATAATAAAACTCAAATAAATCAATCCTATAAAAGTATATCAAACAATATGACCAAAACAAAATTTCAAAACACATAGGTTCTTTATTCTATTGCTCTCAACTACCTAAGGTTCATAATTTAAGAAAAACAACATACTTAAGCTAGAAAACACTAAAATATGAACGTACGACTCCTTCACTTTTCGGTTGCTTACACTTACATATCTACATTCCAAGGGAAAAAGAGAGGTTAAGCTTGAAGCTTAGTGAGGGAAATAAAACATTTAAAACATCACTTGTAATGCAGCCCATATATACTCAATTATATTAAAGTAAAACATGTCATGCTTCCTTTAAAACAATATAAACACATGGCCAACGATGTCAATGGTAAATCCAGCAAGTATGAACAGAAATCATGGTCTAACATGCCAACATAAATTATCGATAAAAATCTTTAAAAGTCACCACATGCTCTCTAAGAAAAAACAAGACTAACATGATATTCATCTAGCAAATCCTAATAAAACATAAAACTTGTAATTACAAAATGAAAACATGAGTTTATATTGGATCTAGTGATCCGATATGTACTACATCTTTAGGATAAACGGGCAATCGTATAATAATACTAGAGCATGTGCATATTGATACTACCATCAGCATGATAAGTCTCACCTTGGTGTCCCGTGATAGTACTACCCTTATCAACATAGATATGACAATACTACCCTTATCACACAACATTAGACTAAAAGCCAAAATGAAACAAACAATAAATTTACACACGTATGAATTTGAATGTTCACAGTGCACTCTAGAACCTATTGATCGATCAACTTATCCCATAAGGTTCATCACTTAAGTAGCCAATATATTATCAAAAACCAATGCTCAAACTTAGTTCAAAACATAATTAAACCTCATGCATTCCATTATTTCTTGCTTCAAAAGCATAAACCGATAAAATCACGTTTATCATATTTTTAAATTAAAACCATGGAAACATCGATATTATATCAAATCTTCATAAAAACAGTAACATGATCATTTAAATTCCATGCATAATCAAGTATTTTGATGCATGCTATATATGCGTAATTGTAGTGTAAGTGTACACGTCGTCAAGTAATAAAGTGATGAGTAAATCAAGTATCGTCTACACAGGGATTGGTATACTTAATATGCTTCCTGTGATCTTCTTTCTCTGTAAAAGAAAATAAAAACATAAGTGAATTGGATTGTGATAATAATAACTAAATAAAGATAGAAAAATAAGATAAAGAAAGGTGGTTAGGATCTAGTTGTGCTGTATAGTGGATTTGATCAACTTGTTCTTGTCCAATATAATTGTACAACACTGCCTCGACAAAACTACAGATTACTGCCACAATAGTGGTGTCACTCGTCTTCTGCGATAATCTCTTGCTCTCGTGTAGACTTTACCAAAGCTTGGCAAAGTGTCCCTTAATGATTCTGCTTATCTCTAAGTCGAAATACTATTGATGACCAGTCCTTGATAATATCTCTCAGCGTGAATCAATTATAATCATCAACCAATCTCACACTTCTCTTAGCCGCTGAAACTCTTAACCTATCTCTAGGTCGAGTTAGTGTTTTCCGATTGAAACACCATACTTATCCCTTTCGTGAATCTAACTCTCTCGATATTAGATAAATGGATTACTCACAAACTTCTCTCTCGAGCTTGAATGCAAGAATAAGGAATGACAAAGAATAAGAAAACTTCTATATTTTATTGCATTAGAATCAAGAAACAAATTTTGACTTCCTCACACTAATACTTTATAACCTTCACCTATGCTTAAACAAAATTAGAACATAATGTAGAAAGAAAACCTAAATCTAATTCTATATTCTAAGCTATGAATCTAATGTGTCTCTCATACCCTTGGACGGATATGCCTTATATAGGCTTGGCTTAGGAAAAACCTTTCCTAAGTAGAATACAACTTGGAGTAGGGAACAAGTCTTTTACATAGGTCAAATATTTCTGAGTTTAATTCTTCTAGAAGGTTTTCCCGTGTGGCCTTGTCTATGGACTTTCCTTTTGCTGTCAGCTTCGATCCTTGGGCTTCTTGTCCAGTAACGTCGTCTCATTTTTCTCCTTAGTTTTCCTATCATTTTGCTATTTTTCCTCTATTGCCTCGGTATCAGGTCCTGCCTCGGCCCCAGTTTGCTGTCGCGGCAATACTTATTCCTGCACAACATAAAAATGCGGTAAAGTGTGACTTTTTTATAAATGTGATCTTTAATAGCATCATCCCTAAATATATCACATTAAGATATGCATTGGTCCAAGTATGTTTAGAATTAATGATTAATACCCATGAAAAGTGTAGAAAGTGATAGTGAGTTAAGAACTTATCATATGCAAAATCAACGCCAAGCATAGGGAGGTTTTCAAACCTTCGCTACACTCTCAAATCTCTGTAAACAAGTATAAAACACTGCCGAAGCAGCCACTCTCATAAACCACTCACCGAAAGACATCACTTGCTCGCCAAGCCATCGATACGAAACGAAACCACTTCAAACATGATCTCTCAACTCTTGTCTTGTTTCAAGAATCAAAACCAAGGGATTTAATTTTCCTAAAGACACAAAAGAAACCTCCAAGTCAGATCCCTACACTACAACCCTTAAAACCTATTAAAACTTTAACCAAAAACTTTCCGAAACACACCAAACTTTACCTAAGCCTAAAGTAAGAGTCTCTTATATATTTAAATCAGGTAATAACCATCTAATACATTCAAAAACATTAATTTAATATCCAAAATCAATGGATCAAAACACTTGAAAGAAAATTGATATTTTTTGTCGAAAACCGATTTTTATGAAATCGAATGATTAAAAGCAAATATTCCAAGCCAATAACTTGGGAATTTCATTAAAGAACTTAAAATTCTATAGGATTGATGAAATTTCACCTCCAAAACTGATCAAATCGTTTTTCGGGTTTTAAAACGAGAAAACAATGGAAAAATTAAAATTTTAAAGAAGAAAAAAGTTTTAATCAGTAATCTAAATGAAATTAAATGAAAATGAATGAGTTTTTAGATTGAAAATTGATATAACATTTACCTCTAACGAGGGAAAACGAAAATTTAAAAAATATATCAGGTTTTTAATTTTAAAAAGGGTTTTAAAATTAAAATTGATTTTAAATCAATTATTTAAGTTAAAATATATATTTTAGGCTTAATTAAATAAACTTTGGAAAGTCTAGACCAGCTAGAATTATAATTGGATCAAATCCCCTTAAAGATTCAAAATTTTTGCTTATTTTATAAAATTATCCTCAAATTTTTAATTTTTATAAAATGGTCACTGATTTTAAAATCTTGGGAATTCAAAGGTCAATTTTCAAAATTAATTTTACCAAATTCAAATATATGTTAAATAAGGATTTTAGGATATTTTTTTCCAAATCTATTTTGATTTAAAATTTATTTTTAAGTATTAAATCCCAAAGTAGGTTATATCGGCTAAATCGATTCACTAACTTCTAAGCCTATTTTTTAGGAGTTACAGTATGCAAAGAGCAGCCGACCTTTAAAACCATATTTGATTTTGATATAACAATGGAACGAGACAAAAAATCGGACTCCTTTTGAGATGGTGAAAGGGCAGTAACCATTTACAACCAGCATGGTTGTTACCAAGTATTAGAGGCCTAATCCAGCAACACACATGTTTTCCAAGAAGTTGCACGAACGTTGTGACTTAGCCAGAGCTTGCTTGCACAAGGCGGGAAACAAACCAAGAAGTGGGCGGATACAAGGTGGAGGGATATGAATTCCAAGTTGGTGATCTAGTCCTTGTCAAATTGATCAAAATCTTGCCCAACCCAACCGTACATAAAGGCTTGTGCGAAGATACGAGGTTCCATTAAGAGTCATGAAGAGAGTAGACACCATGACCTACATGATCGAGTTACCTTCAACCATTCGAGCTCAACTAATGTTCCACGTAAGTCTACTCAAGTAGTACCATCAAGATAAGTTAGATTTGGATCAAGGCAAGTCACACCAAGCACCAGCCGGAGTGAAGGTCTTTTACGAAAATTTGATCAATAAATCTAAGTAGAAAGTGCCATTCGTAAACCAGGCCATAGACTGAGGTACGAGTATTTTGTTTTTTGGAATGGATTTCTCAAAAATAAAGGCAGTTGGGAGCATGACGAGGAACTTCGACAATTTAAGAATCAAGTAAAGCAGTACTATTACAGTCAGGTGATGAGGGCGTTATCAGATCTAGTTGGGGAGAATGTCATAGACCGCACCATATGATCCAAGACTAGCATACACTGGGCTGCCAAAAATAGAACTCCATGGTCATCTGGAATTTCAATATAAACTCAAACACCCATTGGAACCCAAGTCCTAGATCAAGAACCCTTGCGAGCCCATGACCATATTGGCCCAACACTTAGGTTTGAAGACTCATCCAAATCAGATTTGACAAGTCTTATATACAAATCTTATCATCATCTCATATATTTTTAATTTTGGTAACTAGCTTAAGATAAGGGATAAAAAGATAAGAACAAATCTGGATCCTTGATGTAAATCATTTGTAGGCGTTGGATGTAAGGGACTTCAAGTATACATCCAAGTCTTGCCCAACTCATTTATCACTCACTTTTTCATTGAGGAATGCAAGTGCATTCACACAAAATCTCTTTAGCCCTTTGTTATTTTTTTTCTTTTATTTGTTCCTTAGTTTTCGTAAATTTTTTAGTTTTCTAGCTTTAAACGATTTAGGTTAACTTAGGCGGTTTAATCGAGAGAAACGCTTCTAAAAACGGACTCCCTGAGTAACTGAATTGTACGGACGTGATATTATCATAAATTTTTGTTAGATTTATTGAAGTTTTAATATATTTGTTTCTAACAGTCAATAGTTTAAGTTTTTTCTTCTAAATATGAAACTTTTCACATGGGTAATTTAAAATTGATTTTATTTTATTTTTTTTTATAAAAATTTAAAGTCTCTTAAAATTATTTTTGTTTTCTTGATGGTGATTTGGTTGGATCTAACATTTTTTTATTAGATTTAGTCATGATCAAGTTTAGGAATCTATATAGTGGTGGGGTATATAAGTTAATGTTTAATTTCGGGTCAAGGCAAGATTGAGTTTAAGAGTTTATACATCTTAAAAAATTCAGACAAGGACTTTAACACATTAAAGTATTATGTTTTAATCTACTAATTAATCAAGTGATTATAGATAATTATATTGTTCTGTAATAACCATTTTTACTCAGGTTTCCTGAATTAAATGTCTTAAACCGATACCTTTAAATCAAATTTCTTAAAGTATATTATATATTATATCCAAAAAAATATAATAAATAAACCAAAAATTAAAATTTAAACTTAAAAAAAATATTATTTATGTTATTAATATATTCAAAGTCCATTTACAACCAAGACTCATAGACTAAATACCCTTAGCACATATACAAATTAAATCTAGCAGCCCACAACCTAAATAAATTCTAAGCCCATACACAATCAGACTCAACGCCAATTTACTAAATTACACCATCAACCCATAATTGATATCTATTACCCGAATATTCTAACCCAGTTACCCAAATCCATGACTCGAGAATTAACCCAAAACCCCTCAACTCCCCTGTACTAGGTTTCCAGGAATTATAGAAACCTCTGGAATTTTAGTTTGCTTTTGTCGGTAGATTAGTCACATTAGGCCGCTGGATATCAACAACCACGTTTGTTTATTCAGTCCATGTCAGAGTCCCGACAGCAACAACCGAACCATGTGGCTCTTCCTTCCTCTATTATCAGCCAAAATAGAGGAAAGAATAGTTCACCCTCTCCTCAATCGTACATCCATCAGCACAAAAAAAAAAACAATTGAATATTAGACAGAACCAATAGCATTTGTATTTTTTGTTTTCTTTAAAATCAATGTAAATGGCTATATAGTCCAAGAGCCAGTGATGTAATACTCAGACGAGAATATTTTAAGAGATCAATACAAACTCAGTTTTAAGAGATCAATACATTTAATTTGTTTTGCACCAGAATAACAAAAAGAGGAAATAAGGTTAGGGTTTATCTTTTAAATCAGAGAGTTGATTCTCTGTCGTCGACGCCGGTTTTATTTTTTTCTTCTTCACCCCTTCAATTGATTTTCAAAAAAGATATAAAAACTCAGTTTTCAAAGGGGGTTTTCATTTCGTTTGGGATTTCAATACAAAAAATGGAGTTTTGTTTGTCGATTTTTGGTTTTAAAACACAAAAAAAAATATTTTTTTAGCATTTTCTATTGTCTCCGGCCGCCGGAGCTTCGTCAATCTATTTAAATATTTATTAAATTTTATTTACCTAAATTACCATGTAATTATTAATGGCAGTTAATTCTCACGAAAATTTTAATCGTCTTTTATCTCCTATCCTATTTACTTTTTATTTTATCATCCATTTTTTGTTATTAAAGGTAGCCAGAAAATTATTTTTCCTTTTAAATCCACCATGATTTTAGTTCCCATGAATTTGTTTTGTTTCTATTTTATTTATTTTCTTCACCCTTTTAAATATTATTAATTGATAATAATTTCCATTTTTCACTACCGTGTAAAAGGGGAATGAATCCATTATTTCTTTTAAAATTTCCATGGCATTCAATGCCTATGATTTTTTCTTTGACTCCTTTAATGCCGCATGGCTTTGTCTTTTGTTTTCTTATTTTTGTTATCATTTTGTATATGTTTGTATCATATTATTATATTATATATTATATGTTTTCTTATTTTCTATATTTTTGTTATCATGCTGTATATTTATATTAGGAATTATTTAGGTTATATTCTATATATTTATATAGTATGTTATATCTATTTATATATTTTATAATTTATATATGGCATTGTATTATATTATGTTATATTATGGTATGATATCTATGTATCTTATTTAATTTATTTATTTTAACGTCAGTTGTACGGTGATACGCAATGGAGAAAGATCCGTATTATTTACGGTCCGTTTAAAATCTAACATTTAATTTAACGTATTTAATTTATCATTTTTACTTTCTATCATTTATTTTGTTGTAATTTACTTTACGCAACTTTACTTTTCGCATTTATTTATTTATTTATTCAATTCATTTAATCATTCTTTATGTGATACCCTAATTTAATTAATAACAAATGTGGTATCTTAATATTCGGTCGTAAGTGAGACAAACATCATGCGTAATGGTGGCGGTTCAGACACTTATATTCGAATATTGAGGTTTTTAAAATTTATTCTCATTCTTAAACGATAATAAATTTTAAAAAAAAATTGAACTTGCAAATTTCCAATTTAGGCAATTATATTCGATTAGGTATCAATTTTTGGACGGTGTGAGGTATTACGATATCCCATTCGTAGCCGACTTTCGAACCCATATTTTAAATCTATGGTTTTAATTGTGTCCGACCTAACAAAGTGATCGGTGGCTACTTCATTTTATTTTAAATAAGTTCTCAATTTTTTATAATCCTCAATTTTCTAATTTAAATCTAATTTTAAAAATCTCTATTTTTATAATCTTTTAACCCTAATTTTTTAACCAATTCCCTCAATTCATTAATTTTAACTTAATTTCTCGATTCTTTAAATGTTTCTCATTTTTCATAAAATGATAAATAAATTACTAACGACTCTATCCATTTTTTCATACTCACCATTTTTCAACCATTCACCATTTTTTTATATAGCCATATGTTTACCATCCTTTCTTCATAATTTAGACCTTATACCTACATATATTATACTAACTAATTTTTTAGAGAGAGGGTCGGTATAGTTGGCGATTCCACTGGGGGCAAATTTGTTTTTACAAAAAGTGAGTCAAGCTTTAGGTCAAATATTTATCTCTAATTGAAAAATGCAAGGTCAGTTTTGATTTAATTTACTATATTTTTAAGAATTTGAATATTATTTTAACGCATTTTTAAAATTTAACGTATAAACCCATCAGTTTAAGTAGGCAAAATGCTAGCGCTTTCGTGGGGATATTGTTCCTCCGTATGAGCCTAGAAAATAGTTTTGGGGATCGACTACCTTATGTTTTTGTAGGAATATTATTTTTTCGTATGGACATGGAGAAAGGATCCCCTCAAATTGAACTCAATTGAAATAAGCCTATAATGGTGATGATCGAGGGCCTTATTACTCTTGGTACGGGACAACAAAGGACAATTCGAGTAACCCTTTAGCACCAAAACTTCATGTAGAGAACCTAAGTAACCCACCCTTTAGAGCCATGTAGTAACCTTAGAAATTAAAATATCATGTGATTAGGGTTTGTTCAAGTTTATTTTTGTTATTTATTTATAAATATTTTGTTATACATTAACCATTGTTTTCTTGTGACATTTTGCATGACAACATCATCTTGTGTTAATTTTACCACATCATCATTTCTCTCATTACATTTCATCATGATAGCATAATTCGCACTAATTATATCACACAAGCAAATATTAAAAATTGTATCATTCGCATAATAATTGCCCTCATCATTAGTTGCGCTCATTTTAATTACATGATAATTACACCTTATATTATTCACACCAAGTCACATCATTTTAGCACTTAACATACATGCATATGATAATCACATCCCATAAGCATTTAACCATAATTTTATTTTTTCATATCACAGTTGCATCACATTTACATCAATACTTGCATATTAATATTTTATTTAGGGACATGCATAATTTCTCATTTTCAATAAAGGTGATGCCTCAACCGGTAGACTACGATGAGACTCATCCACAAGTTTAATAACCGACATCTGCAAACAGTGTAAGTGATCATACATTTGGGGTCACCCAGGTAAGTCTATAAAAAAATCAAAATCAAATAATTTGATCTAAGACTAAACCTTCAAGAATTAAATAAAAAGATGCTTTTTACGAGTTCCGTATATCAATTGCATAAGGGACATCGACTTTGACCCAGAGATTGGTTCCAAGCAACCCGTGTCTAAGTAAACTTTTAAGTTGTGGAGATTATGAATATGTGACTCGCATTTTGATACTAAGGACCACATGGAACGGTAAAAAAGTGAAAAAAAAATGAAAAAGAAAAAAATCAGACTTAAAAGCCTAATAATAGGCCTTAATCAAAAGC
Organism: Abelmoschus esculentus; assembly: GCA_035048815.1. Classification (NCBI taxonomy): domain Eukaryota; kingdom Viridiplantae; phylum Streptophyta; class Magnoliopsida; order Malvales; family Malvaceae; genus Abelmoschus; species Abelmoschus esculentus. Next base: position 13,826,174 of record JAUCBN010000036.1, read on the forward strand.
ACTCAAATGTTCAAAACCTGGTAAAAGGTTTTTCCGATAAGAGTGTGAAACTTTTGGGGCACTCCACTGAATCTTATTCTAATCGAATACCCACCGCTTCATGAGTGATGGTAATATTTTTCAAAGTCATGAAAATATCAAATAACTCGGGAATTTGTTGTTTGCTCCATCATTTATTTCTAGCTAAAGGAATATGATGAATTGAATTTCCAAAAAAAATGAATTGACCAAAATAAGTGATCTCAAACCAAAGAAACAAAATGCACTTTACATCTTCAAACATCAATTCAACTTTTGAGGTTTCTTAGACACCAGATTTATTTGGGGAAATCTCCGGTAAGCGTTTTTTAATGTTGTTTGTACACTTGATATTCGGGGCACTCATTCAATAAGCATCTCACATTCACAAAACCCAAAAGTACAGGGACCAACAATAAAGCAACCTTTCTATTTTTTCTACAAGGCTGACTAGTTGAACTTTACCAAAAAAGTAATAGTTCGAAAGAAAACGGTCAAACCCGTAAAATATTGGGGCATCATCACATTATAAATAAAATCAATCACAAAAGTCAACATCAATGCACAAGCATCTTGACATACATTATCTCACTATCATACACAAGGTCTATTTGTATCATATATCATTCATGACTCATGTCATCCTTCTCATTTGTCATGCATTCACATTATGCATACATCATCTAAACATAGCAGCATCATTATTCATGACAACATCAAAGTTAAATACATACATCACATGTCAAGTTCATCTCATGATCAATATCATTGCATATTAGCATTATGTCATACATCTTATCACCATGCATATACATCATATATAAACATCTCATCATATTCATGGCCCATTGTATTGTATTCCATTCATATCAATATTATCATACACACATCATATATCATATACTAAGTCATGGCTAATTATATTGTATCATACATTATACATCAAGTTAGGTGCACCATGCATCAACTTCAAACAAAAGAAATAAGAGGTTCTAGAAAAAGTTCTCAATCATGAAGAACAAATCAGTGAATCCTCGACCAAGAAAAAAGCCAAAATCAACAAAAGAGTTGAAATCTTAAAATGAAGGACAACCATGCCAAAAAATGCAATGAACAACTAATAATCATGGATTTTCTCTCCTTTTTAGGTCTTGTCTCATCGTTAGTGGTGCAGTGGATCAACCAACATTATCACTTAGATCATGTTTCTTCGTCAGATTTATAGCTTGGTTTAACAAACCGATCATGTCTCTTTAACAGAATCGTAGCTTGATAACCCCTAACAAAACCAACCATGCCTCTTCGATAGAGTCATAGCTTGATGATTACTAACAAACCCGATCACGCCTCTTCGTCAGAGTCATAGCTTGATCAACCCTAACAAAACCGACTACGTCTCTTCGTTAAAGTTGTAGCTTGATCACCTCTAACAAAACCGATCATGTCTCTTCATCAGAATCGTAGCTTGATCACTCTTAACACCTCGGTCATGGCTCTTCGTCAGAGTCATAGCTTGATCATCCATAAACAAAATCGATCATGCCTCTTCGTCAGAGTCGTAGCTTGATCATCCCCTAAAAAAATCAATCACGCCTCTTTGTCAGAGTCATAGCTTGATCATCACTAACACCACGATCATGCCTCTTCGTTAGAGTTGTAGGTTGATCACCCTAAATTCCCCGGTCATGCCTCTTCGTCGGAATCGTAGCTACCATATCCATCAAGCCATGTCTCTTCTTTAGAGTCGTAGCTTGACCCAATCAATAGATCTTGTCTCTTTGTCGATGGCGTAGCAAATCAACCATATCAAAATTTTCTCTTTTACTCTTATCTTCTTTTTTTTCAATTTTAAGTAATTATGTGGATATCGTATTCTGAATTTTTTTCATTTTATTCGCGTAGGTTTTTTCTTTCAATGAAATGAAGAGATGAACGGATCAAATGAACCTTGACTCTCTGTCAATGGTATAACGGGTCAATAGACAAGTTTATTTCTCAAGCAATTTGAAAGAAGAGCTAGTTCGAGTTTAAAGGAATTGGAATGTTGGTGTTATCATGTGACAAGAAGTAAACAAATTGATCTGATAATAGTGGTTTAAAATTTCAACTAGTATTTTTTCTGGTGGAGCAAGTTGCAAGACCAACCATTTTGAAGTTAGAGAGAAAGATCGTGGCGTAGACTGAATGACAGTTAGACCGAACAAAAATGGTCATTTTATGTCTTTGTTTTGTCAATATTTCACAACGACAAACAAATAAGGGTAACTTTAATAACCAATTGGGCCGGGTTTGAACAAACCATAATCTAAAACCCCTAAATCAAAACCTTTAAACCAAATTTCCTAAACCATATATATAATATATCAAAAATTATAATAAATAAATATAAATTAAAATTTTAAATTTAAAAAATTATTATTTAAATTATTAATACATTCAAAGTCCATTTACAACCAAGACCCATAGACCAAATACCCTTAGCCCATAAAAAATTAAATCTGGCAGCCCACAACCTAAATTAATTCTAAGCCCAGATACAATCAGACTCAATATCAATTTACCCAATCACACCAACAACCTATAATTCATATTCATTACCCGAATACCTTAACTCGATTACCAAAACCCATGACCCGAGCATTAACCCTAAACCCCTCAACTCCCCTGTACCCTTTTTGTTTTTAGGAATTCTATAAGCCTCTGGAAATTGGTCCTTTCACTTTTCGATGACTGTTTGCTTTCGCTGGTAGATAGCCACGTTAGGCCGTTAGAGATCAACAACCATGCCCGACCATTTAGTCCACGTCGGAGCCATGACAGAAACAACTAAATCATTTGGCTCTTCCTTCCTTTGCAATCGATCAAAACAGAGAAAAGATTAGTCCACCCTCTCCTCAGTTGTACACCCAACAACACAAAGAAACAAAAAAAAAAGGAATATTAGACAGAAATAATAGCATTTTTCATTGTATTTTATGTTTTCTTTAAATCAATGTAAATGATTATATAGCCCAAGAGCCAGTAATGTAATACTCAGACAAGAATATTTTAAGAGATCAATACAAATACCATTTTTAGAATATTTCATTTGTTTTGCACCAGAATAGCAAAAAAGGAATAGGGTTAGGGTTTACTTTTTAAATCGAGGAGTCAATTTTCAGTCATCAGCGTCGATTTTATTTTTTTTCTTCTTCTCCCCTTCAATTGATTTTCAAAGAAGATTTTAAAAATTCAGTTTTCAAAGGGTTTTCATTTTGTTTGGGATTTCAAAAGAGAAAAAATAGTTTTGTTTGTTGATTTTTAGTTTTGTAACAAGAAAAAAAGATTTTTTTGTGTTTTCTATCGCCACTGGCCGCTGGAGCATTATCTGTTTCTGGAAAAAGGGATATGGGTTTTGAACATTTTAGAGAGTTTTCTCTTTTTTTTCAATTGAATAAAATAAAAGGGAGAAAGAAATGAAAAATATGGCCGTTTTGGCCTACATTTCTATATATATATATGACGATCAAAACACTTCCATTTTAGTAACTCTTGACCCGCGTGATAACCCGACCCGGAGAGAAGGATCTGCGTGTTTTGTGTTTTGGGATATTCTCAGTTGAAGTCCTTAAATTTTCCTGCCGTTTGGTCTTTATCGAGGGTAAATCATGTTTTGGGTCACTTGTATTTGTTCTTTAATTACAATTTCGTCTTTTTTTACTTTATTTTCTTTTAATTTCATTCGATTTTATCCCTAATTTTATTTCCTTTTTCTGTTTATTATTTTATTTAAATATTTATTAAATTTTATTTAACTTAATTATCATGTAATTATTAATGACAACAAATTCTCAAAGAAATTTTAACCGTCTTTACATCTTCTTTACTATTTAATTTTTATTAAATCATTCATTTTTAGCAGATATTACTGTAATCACTATTATCTTGTTCAAAAAATCATTCATTTTTTGTTATTAAAGTTTACCAGAAAATTATTTTCCTTTTAAATCCATCATATGATTTCAGTTCCCATGAATTTATTTTGTTAATTTTTTGTTGTTGTTTTTTTATCTTTTTAAATATCATTAATTGACATTAATTTTTATTTTTTCACTATCGTGTAAAAGAGGAATGAATCTATTAATTCTTTTAAAGTTTTCCATGGCAATCAATGCCTTAGATTTTTTTTTCTTCGACTCCTTTAATGCCGCATGGCTTTTTCCTTTGCTTTCTTATTTCCCATTCAAAATGTATGTTTTTTACCTTGAACTTACATGTATCACATTTTTGTTATCATTTTGTATATGTTTGTATCATATTATTTATATTATATATTATATGTTTTGTATCATTCTATATATTTATATTATGTATTATATATATCATATTCTTTATATTTATATAGTATGTTATATCTATTTATCTATTTTATAATTTATATATAGTATTGTACTATATTATTTTATATTATGGTATGATATTTATGTATCTTATTTAATTTATTCGTTCTAATGTTGGTTTTACGGTGACCCGCAACAGGAATGATCCGTATTATTTACACCCCGTTTAACATCTAACATTTAAATTCTTGTTTTTAATTTTTTGTTTTTATTTTTTAGCATTTATTTTGTTGTAATTTATTTCACGAAACTTTTCTTTTAGCATTTATTTATTTATTTGTATATTCGATCTATTTAATCATTCTTTATGTGACACCATATTAATTTAATTAATAAAAAATATGGTATCTCAATATTCGGTCGTATGTGAGGCCAACATCAGACGTAATGGTGGTGGTTCAGGCGCTTATCCACAAATATTGAGGTCTTTAAAATTTATTCACATTCTTAATGGATAATAAATTAATAAAAATTCGAACTTACAAATTTTCAATTCGGACAAATATATTCGATTAGGTATTAACTTTTGGGCGATGTGGGGTACTATGATATCCCATTCATAACCGATTTTCGAACCTATTTTTTAAATCTTTGGTTTTAACGGTATCCGACCTACCAAAGTGAACGGTAATGACTCTATTTTTATTTTAAATAAGTATTCAATTATTTTTATAATCCCTGATTTTCTAATTTAAATCTAATTTTTAAACTCCCCTTTTTTATAATCTTTCAACCCTAATTTTTTAACCAAATCTCTTTATTCATTAATTTTAAATTAAATTCTCGATTCTTTAAATGTTTCTATTTTTCATAAAATAACAAATAAATTACTAACGAACTCATCAATTTTTTTTCATACCCACCATTTTTCAACCATTCAACATTTTTTTATAAAGCCATCTTTTACCATTTTTCATAATTTAAACTTTATACCTACATACATTATACTAAGTATTTTTTTTTAGAGAGGATCGCCCTACATGTTCAATTTTATATATGTTCAAATATCATGTTAAAAGAATGGTTGTTGTTCGTAGAGGTCACATGTTCGAGCACCAGCGATGCCATCAGAGTGATTAAACGATCAATATCAAATGATGAAGATTATATTCTAAAACAGATACTACTGTAATCACTATTAGTTTGTTCAAAAAATATCAGTATATGTCTTAAGAATATAATTTTTTTAATAAAAATTGACCCGTTATTTATATTTTAATAAATTTTATTAAAAAAGAAAGTAGACGTTAATTATAGCAATCTAGTAGTTTTTAAATATAGCGATAAGGGTCGCGTATCATAAAATTCTTAGGCATAAAGATAATTTTCACCCTTAACGTTTATAATTTTTGTCATTTTGGCCCTTATTCTTTTTTTGAGATAATTTTAGTCCTTAACCTATTTCTTTTAAACAAATAACTCATTTTTTAACTACCATTATAACTGAACCGTTAAAAAATTCAATAATGGTAACTTGTCATATATATGTGATAATATATTTTAAATGACATAGAATATAACCTATTAAACATATACATATATATAGAATATAATTTTATTCTAATCTAAAAATATAAAACAATTAAAATTCAAATGAAATATTAAAAATTAATTTTTTATTCATTAAAAATTAATTAAATCTAAAATAAAAAGCTACTAAATATTTTCAACCTTAACTATAGTAATCAAAATTTTATCTAAAAAAGTATGAACGTAATCTGAAAAGAAAGGGTTTTGTATAGTTTGTTACCGATGGATCAAAGATAAATGATTTTGATAATAATCAATTGGATTATTATTATTTTAGTTTAGAATTTAAGTATTTTAGTTTTAATCTAAATTGGATTTTTAGGGTTTTATAAAGATATTTTAGTCTAGTTAGGATTGAGAATATTTATTAAATTTTTATTTTTTGGATTTAATTAATTTTTAATATTTTATTTAAATTTTAATTATTTTATATTTTATACTGAAATAAAATTCTATTATATATATATATGTTTAATAGGTTAGATTCTATGTCATTTAACATATATTAGTATCACATATATATGACAAGTTATCATTATTAAATTTTTAATGATTCAGTTATCATGGTAGTTAAAAATGAGTTATTTGTTAAAAAGACATAGGTTAAGGGCTAAATTTATCCAAAAAAAAGAATAAAGACCAAAATGACAAAAATTATAAACGTTAAGGGTGAAAACTATCTTTATGCCAAATTCTTATTATTTATTATTTGATCGAATATATCTCATTATAAAAACTTTTTAAAATATTAATTAGGATAGATTTAGAAGGGGTTAGAGGGGACGATATTCCCTTAAAAATTTTAAAATTTTATATAATAGAATTTTTTATGTATTTTTTATTAAAAAATTATTTCGTCTTTTTTTTAAAAAATTAAGATTATTCTTTAAAATTTTATAGCTTCGTCCTCCTAACATAAAGTTATGTGTCCGTCACTACTAACAATCATTTGATCTAATAAGATGATAGCTAAATTTTTAAGTAATATTATAACTTTGAATCTCAATGTTATAAAAAAAATTGAAATAAAAATAATTACTCGTACAATAATTATATAGTAATTAATTTAAATTAATCATGCTTATAAAAAATATATACATTTGTCTTTATATATGTATATATATTAAGAGTTTTTGGCCTTTGAAGTCTTTTTCAATTTTTGTCCTTTATTTGCTTTCATTGCTCTCAAATTCAATCGGTCAAAAGGGATGAGATTGTTAAATTTATTTAATTTATTAAAAAATAATTTAAAGCGGAAAATCTTTAACCTTTAAGACGTGCAAAAGAATAAGACGAAAAATTATATTATGATTTATTTTTGTCATGTTATTATTAAGTGAATTTTTAGTTATTTATTGATATTTATTTTAAGTTAAGTTTAAAAATATTTTTTATCAAATAAAGATTTATTTGGTAAAAATGATGAGATGAAAAAATAATTAAAGGGATGCTTTTGATTGGTTGTTCTCATGAATGACGTTTTGGGATGACCCATGATATAATTTCTCGAATAAGACAGATGAGTTTGTCATGTGCATCGAACATTGTTGAATATTAATAACTAATATCATTAATTTGATTAATAAAGATTATTTTTTAAAAAAATTTAACATAAAATTATAAATTATTTAAAACAAATTTTTAATTAAATTATTTTTCATATATATCACATATTTTTAATTTTTTAAACAATCGGATTAAATATTAACTTTTATTGATTTAAAAATAAAAAACTTTAAACCTTAAATTTTAAATATTAAATACTAAACTTTAAAAATAAAATAAAAAAAAACTCAAACTTATAATTTAATATTAAAAATAATTCTCAACTAACAGAGCTCAAATAACTTTAAAAAATTAATTAATTTACAGTGAAACACATATACAATGAACAATTATTCAGATGAAGTACAAATGAAGAGTTAGGGTCAATCAACTTAAATTTATTTGAAACTACGAGATACAAGTTTAAGATTTTAGTGTTTATGATTTATGATATTAAAATTTTAGGGTTTAAGATTTTTATTTTTTAAATTAACTAAAATAAATATTTGATTCAATTAATTTTAAAAAAAATAAAAATATATTATATAAATAGAAAACAATATAATTAAAATTTATTTTAAATATTTTATAATTTTAACTATATTCGATGCATGTTATAGAATTTTTCGTAAAAAAATTAATATTTTTTCTTACACTCCATTAAATTCCTTCTCTTCAACTTTTGGTTTTCTTGCATGTTATAGAATTTTTCATGTAGAATTCATATGATTAATTTGTTCATTCATATTATTAATTTGTGATTACTTACTATTTTCATAAGAAAATCAAATATTGTAGCTTATTTGAAAATATAATATTAGAACTTAATATACAATTAATAATTATATGTTGAGTCTATCATTTTTTTATTAATTGTATGTTTAGTCCTTAAAATATTTAATCTTTATTAATCAATTTAATGATGTTCAATAGTGTGTGTTCATCGATGTTCGACGTTCGTTGTAGAATTTTCATTAATTATATTAAGAATAGAACCTACAGGTTAACTCAATAAGGGTTCAGGACAGGCGTAATAGGAGAGTAAAAATATTTTGCCTCTTTTACATGCCTACTTTCATGTCTCCTTTGAATATTTACTAAAATAATTAAATTTTAAACCCTAATTCTTATTTTCTATATCATAAATCTTAAACCCTATACCCTAAAATATACACCCTATCTTTGATTCCATAAACCCTAACCAAAACCCCTAAACTAAAACCCTAAACCCTCTAATTTGAAGTGGGGGAATAAATGGAGGCATTGGGAAGGGGTAGACGATTTGCACCGTAATAAGAATGATCATACAAAACTCTCCTAAAAGGAGGTGCCCAAAATTCTAATAAATTACATTTATTGGATTATATTAATCTTGAAATTCATTGTAAAATTTGAAAAATACTCTTAAGAAATATGAGTTATAATTGTTACAACGTTATAATTGTTTTCCAAATGTGACAATTCCTTATAGAATTTTATTGATTATTCCTATTATTATTAAAATTAATGTTGTTGAAGACATATTTATAAACAATTATGTTGTAGAAAATTAAATGAACTTGCTTTGATGCCGGCTAAAAGTGATATTTAAAAATAATATACTAAAAGTAATATAAATGATTTTACTTCAAAACAGGTAAAAAAAATTATCTTTAAGTGAAAAATATTTAATTTCTAAATATTTATAAATCAATTTTTTTCTATAATCTAATAATATATTTTATATATAATATTATTTAAAAAAAACTTATATCTTTTGTCATTTATAAACTAAAGATTATTTTTTAATAAATTAGATAAGACATCAAAATCTTTGAATAGCGAATTAATAATGACGAGCAAAAATCCTCTGCCTTCTTATCATGCATCTTTTCGTGTCTCCTATTTAATTTTTTTAAATAATTAAATTTTAAACCCTAACCCTTATTTTTTATATCTTAAACCTAAACCCTACTCTTAAAAAATACAACATACCCCTAATTTCTTAATCCCTAACCATAACTCCTAACCTTAAACCTTAAATCCTACACTATAAATCCTTTAATTTAAAGTAAAGGTACGAATACATGCATGGGATAAAAGGCAAACGATTTACCTCCATCGGTGGCACCCACATCTTTTGTGGTTGAAGACCATATTTTCAGGGACTAAACCATTGCCTTGATAGCCAACCAAGCACAGTCAAAAGGCTTGACCAACACAACTTTTGAATATACAACAACGAAGTTAGAAAAGACTCAATTGAGCTCAAGTAGTTTTCAGTGTGTTGTTAGGTTTAGCTGTGTAGAAAGTGACTCGTCATGTCCTTCAAAATCACAGACTGAATTGACTTTCCATGACAATTGATAAGGATTCCATCACATATCACACATTGTTGGGGACATCTCTGTGAAAATTTGTGGTCTCAAAGTCTGGGTTAAGATATCTTCATGCATATGTGATTTAAATCATTGATTTAGTGTACCAGGAGGATGGGAAATGGGTTTCAATTTATGGTCTGGATCAAATTCAAACCTAGAAAGCACTGACAGGAGAGATTATTTATACCTAGTTCATATCTGACGAAAGACAGATTAAGATCAAATGTTGAGAAAAAAACTTTAGTAAGGATTTAAATTTAAAATTAGGAGAAATAAAGTTTTTATTTGAATAATATTTAAATTTAAAAATACCATATTATTATACCAAAATATTTCAGAAGGAAAAGAGCATGCACCTCCCGACGTATATATAGTTTTGTCTCGATATCTGACACTTGCATTGAACTCACTCGAATATATGTTAGACAAACAAAAATATTCTATTTTTTTATTTTTTTTTCTATTTTTCGGCCTTAAAAATAGATTATAAGCTTTAATTCTAAATTTTAAATCTTAAATCATATATTATAAATTAACCAGTTAAGGTTCTGAACAGGCTTAATAAGAGTGGTCACACAAGGCTCCAAGAGAGGACTCAAAATTAAAAAAAATTAAATTAAATATTTATAATATATATAATTATGTGTATATATATAACAATTATCTAAAACTTAAAAATGAAAACTAATCACTTTGAGGTTGAAAAACTAAAAATATTTAATATTTTAATTTTTTTTTTCAAGAGAATAATCTAATAATATTTTTTTCTATAAGATAATTTTTTTTAAAAAACTATATATCTTACTGATTATGAAGATCTTATTTTAATAAATTACACGATGTCTCAAAATTTTTGAACCGTCCGTCTTTTAAACCATGAAAACACACCTTACCTATAACTCTTTAAATGATAATTATAAACTTTAAGTCTTAAATTTTAAAACATAAATTTTAATATAAAATATAGATAAAAGACATATAAAACGTATAAAATTTCTATTCGCGTTAGACTTAAAATAATAAAAACGATCAAGGTTGGAGGTTATTTATTAGCATGTCGAATACACAGACCAAGCATGAGTAGGAGTCAAAATTGTTAAAGGACCAGTTGCAGATTGATGGAAAGGTTTTCTACTAATGATTTTATATTATGTAAATTATTAATAAAATAAAATTTAACTTATAAAATAATAAAAAAATTATTAATATATGTGATAAAAAAATTATTTGTACGACATAAACATGTTAAAATTCAACGAGTTCAACGCATTTTTTAAAATTATTGTACCACCATGTCGTGTTGTTTCTATATGTGTCGAAGTTTAAGCACATGAAAGAGGATGGAGAAACTACTGGTTGGGGACCAGTTTTACAGCAGAAGTACGAGGTAACTTCCTTTCCTTTTCCTCTGGGCGTGGTGCATGATGTTTCATTATTTTATGGAAGAAACGGTTAGATGAGCATTATTCAACACGTCATTTATGGTTTATTTAATAAGATTTATCTATTTTAAGATAAATTTTAAATAATTATCCATCATATATAAAAAAAATTATATAGAAAAAATGAGATGAAAAATTCTCAGTGAATAAGATCATGGATGATATGGTGAACAAAATTCATCTAATAATTTTTTATTTTCTCGAGTTTTTTTAGATTCTAATCTTAATCCTACTTAGAAAGAGGGAAAATAGACTTTACTGAACAAAAAATGATACAAGTAATAAATAATTTGATTTTGTTTAAACAATTATCAGTTTCGAGATATTATTACATAAAAAAATTTTACCGAGAGATTCACTCATAAAATTATACGACATGAATCGATTTAAATTAATCATTAACAAATCAAACGGTTACACATGCTCATTATTTTCTCTAACTTCTAATTATAAAACTCTTACAGTAGAGGACAGACGGCAAAACCCCAAAACAAAATTATTGGTGTCAACTTCGGTCTTAAATTTGTAGTTATATAGACTGGTTTCACCTCGTCTTTCATAAGGATTATCCTTTAAAAATTGGACAATTAATTTTTATATTTTAATGTTATTTTTTAAAAAGTGTATTTTCAATTTTTTATTGATATGTAAATAAATAGTGAACAGTTAGAGATTAATTAAAAAAAATTGACATAGAAGATAAAATATACTTATCAATTTTTAATGGATATGGACCATGGATAACGTGATAGAACCGGTTTATAAAATAATCTCTAGTGAATAGCTTGTTAATCAATGTAACAAAATAAAATATAACAGCCTAGACAAATTTTATTATATTTAATTTCAAATATGAAACAGACATTCGAGATAATTTGAGCGACATGCATGGATACTATCACTTAATTAGATATTGCCCTGCGCCTAGCACAATTCATTTCTAGCACACACAGAGACGATGATCAAGCTTTTATAAGCGAAACGATGACATTGACAAACTCAGTCTTCTCCTTGGACATCCGATCGGCGATGATTTCTCGGTACCTTTGGAACACTTCATCCACGATGGATTCACCGAAGTGGCTAACAATTAATGGCTCCGCCACGGCTCTCATACACTTGGCCACGTTGTAACCACCGTCTTTGAATGTGTCGGACAAGTCGGTCTCGTTCTGATAAGCGTTCCAGTTCACTTCGGTTACTTCCAATCGGTCGATGCCGAAGGACCCTTCCGTCGTAACCTCATATTTAACCTCCACCGGAGACGGTGTGTACTGAGGGATGTTGAAGGAGTTCAGTTTCTCTTCTTCTATAACACCCTGCGTTTGATTAATTAGAATTAGATTAGTTGATCGATAGATCCGATATCGATGGCTAAACATAAAAAATCCAAAATATCAAGAGGAAAGTGGGAACACGAATTGATTTTCAAGTTTCAACCATATCGGACAGTCACTGTCGAGCCTAAGCAAATTTCTGGTTGAAATCAATTCGTTATTAATGAGCTGTGTTATACCTCAAGTACCATGTCATTGAGGGCCATGGCCAAAAGCTCCCAAATGTAACAACCCTCTTTGCTTGAAGGATCGTCATTTCTTCTCCCCAATATAGTCAAAACCATCCGCCCTCCGTCCACCATTTCCTCCGATCTGCACTTCAAGAACAAGGAGAAATCTTGCCGGAATTGCTCATAATATGCCTTGAGCACGTCCGGTGGACTTGTGCTGGACATGTAAATGTTCCCTTTATTATTTTCCAGCCCTTCAGGGACCTGAACCAAAACAATCCAATCATAAATTGCAGAAACGATATAAAAGAAACTGTATAGTATGTTACTCCGATAATACAAAACGGGCAAACGGCAGTCGGCACCTGAGAGAGCCATTGGAGACTGTAGGAAGAGTGTACAAAATGTAGACTGTTTTTCTTGAACAGCCTGCCGTAGAAAGAACCAGGTACTCCCGCGAACAAACATGGTCCACTGTCGGTTCCAAGTTGCTTCCCCAATTTGTTTTGGAAGACGGACAAGGACCTGAAAACGGTGTTGAAGTCATTCCCAGGAAGATCGTTCAAGAACACTTGATACTCTGGGGATTTTCGGCTCTTCTTCCGGCGAAGGCTATCCACCACTTTGATGAGTTCGGACACCACAAGCAAAGTGTTTGGTCCCGAAGAACAACCCAAATCCGCGATGGCTATTGCTGCCGGATAACTGCTGCTATAGAGCTTAGTTATGGCGTCCTCCGTGATTGGCTTCGTCATCGTTATCACCTTTTGCTGTCCCCAAAGCACAAAATATCTCATTATAACATATTAAAGTGTTAAATATATACATATATATATATATGTATATATACCTGAACTAACGAGTTGTTTGCATAGCTGGTTTCTCCAACTCCTCCATTCATATGAAGAACTTGACCTACTTCCATGTCGATCGATCTTTACTGTTTCAAAGCTGAAGATTGCGTTTCTTTGTGTGGTTAAGATACGTTGCATGAGCTCTCCTATTTATACACGTTGGGCGAGCATGGTTGTACTTGTTAAAATACTATATTATTTATCTTACAAAATATTATTGTGATATTGTTTAATAAAAAAATCAATAAATATTTTTGAAGTGAGCGAGAATAAATTAAAAAAAATATTAGACGAGTCTGATTTATCATACTCCATTTATGATCTTACTTAATGAGATTCATCCATCTCTTTTTTTAAAATCGAATCTTCGTTTCTTTTTTTTTTATAAGGTGAATCTTCAAGTAAAAATCTTATGTCTCCTAATTATGTCTTTTTTTTACCTCATACTATTTTTAAAAAAAATAAACTCTAAACTTTAACTGTAATTTTCTATAAACCTTGTACCCTAATTCTCTAAACTCTAACCACAACCCTTAACCTTAATCTCTATACCCTAAATCTTAAACCCACTAATTTAAAGTCGGGACATCAAAATAGACACAATCAAGGGATAAGCAGTTTGATTTCTCTTAAACAATTCTCAGATTCGAGACGTTGTGTATGCAGAAAATCTCTGTTGGGAGACTCACCCACCAAAACTAGGTGTGCGACACGGGTCGGTCCGGATTAATCAAAGTAAAACCTCAAAAACTAGAAGAGTAATAAAAATAAATATCATTAATTAAGACTATAAATAACATGATAAACCAAAATCATATTATAATTTTTCAATAAACTTTGATTATCAATTTACTTAAATTGGTATCAATAATTTTTCCTAGAAATGTTGTTAATTAGTATCTTTTTACTATTTGTCCAGACATCCATTTTCTTTGGTCGGCTCTTCACGGGATTAGAAATCTGACCTACACCACTTATTTTCAACAACCATATATTTGGAGTAAGCTCTCAAAATTCAAAAACATTTTACTTGTGTTTCTACAATGTAAAGACATGTTTTGTCAGATCATGATTCATTGGATTGGATTTGTCACTGTTTGATCCAATAGTAGATTCCATTCATACATGTCCTATAAAAACATTTCCGAAAAAAAAAATACTTATTAATTTACGGGTTAAAAATGGGTGTAAATCAACTGCCTTTTAATTATATTTTTATTGACGTTTTTATTTTAATTAGTGGATTTAAAATTCAAAGTTATGAGATATAGTTAGGGGTTATATAACTAGAGATAGAGTATATATTTTAAGACGTAAGATATAAGATTTACGGTATAAAAATTTAGAGTTATAATTTAAAATTTAATAAGAAACATGGAATGAGATATAGTTGAGAGGCAAATAATTTCTGCTCTCCATCTTATTAATAATTAAGGGATGGGTCACCTAATTGGTAAAATTTTACTTTTAGTCCTTCTAATATTTAAAATTTTAAGCTAAGATGATGAAATTTTGCTTTTGGACATATATCCATTGGCATATGGGAGTATAGGTTGAGTTGGACATGTTCTAAGTTTAAAGGAAATTCTCTTCTTCTTTTTTTATTCAGGAAAATAATATTTTATTAAATTTAATAAAAACGTCTAACTTAGTCACCAGATGCTTCATTAAAAAAAACTCTTTCATATGAAAGGGAAGTATATTCCAATTTAGTGTTAAAGTCTCCCATATTTATCTTCACTCTCTAAATTATAAAATCGTGTTTATTTATAAAAAAAATTTAAAATTAAATTGTACGGTATAATTTTTTTTAAGTTTTATATTTTTAAATTATTAGATGATATATTATTAAAATTAATTTATTATTTTTAAATGATAATTATAACATATTTGACTGTTAATCTAAGTCATCTATTTTACTTATTCAACGATTCAAAAACATATAAAATTTTAAAAAAAATTATATTGTATAACTGAATTTTATCGTTACGTGTACTTCAGCAACTAATGTTTCTAATTTATCAATTTAACGGTTTTAAGTAGGATTAATTTCGTCGGACCATATAAAATTATCGAAAACAATAAAATTCTTCGATAGAACATTAAAAAAAATAAAAAATAAAAAAAAAACACTTTTCATCTTTGGTCTAAATCTTTTATTTATTCCGAGGATGACCAAAAGACTTTGTAGCAGGTCATAAAAACATGTGTCATGGTAATAACGTCATCTAAATGACATACATACAATTTTGATATGCCATAGTCTTAATCATAAACTTTGCCATCCCTAATTTATTTTATAATCCTTAATTATCGGTGTTTAAAAATATTTAATTTTATTATTTGAATATAAATAATTAAGTGTTTATCTATTTCTTTATCCAGGTTGCATACATGGTCTGTTAAAATAGATATTTTATGGGTTGAATATAGATCATAAAATTAATTATAATTAGATAATCAATTATCTAATGATCTAATTTTTTATTTTTATAATTTAATTATAATTATTATTTAAATAAAATACTCTTATATATATTATATTTTCAAATCAAATAATTTAATTATGCATGTAATTTTTCTAAAAATAATACAAAAATAATTTGTTATTAGTAGGATTGAGTCAACTAATTTGAATTTAAAGTTTAACTCTTCCTTTAATTATATTCATGAACATTCATAATTTATGTATATAATTATATTTTAAAGTTGTTTGAGTTTAATACTTTAGATCTTAAATTCTACGGTGAAATGATATAATTTGAAATTTTATTAGTTATTAATTTTTTAATAAAGTTAAATGATTTTAATAAATGAGTACCATTACCAAAATGTTTAAGTATTTAAGTTTTCTGAGTATCCGGATATCGTGTACTCGGTTAAAACATGTCAAAACACTGATTAAATTAATATTAAACACTTCTAATTAAATATGCTTAAGATTTTGTTAATAGGGAGTTAATTAGGGAATTAATATTAAATATTTCTAAAGAAATCAATTATTTTCATTAGGAAGTTAATTCTTTTACGTTAATCGACTCGAACCAAAATAAATAAAAGTTTATTGTCCAAAAGGAATCATTTGGTATTGCCCTAAAGCCTAAAAATATTAATCTTATTTCAAAATAATTTGACTAAGATGAAAATTATTTAAAAAATAATTTTATTTTTTAAAAATATAATTTATTTTTTAAATTAAATTTAAAAGTATTATTTAAATATTTATTATATCAATCTTTAATAAATTTGGTTCACACTATTGGTAACAAATCATAGGGTCATGAGCTCAAATGTATTTAATTATAATTACTATTATTTTAAAGCTAAGGAGTTACGGTGATTGAGTTTTTCCATTGTCCTTGCGTACTTGGACTTTAATATTTATAATGACATTAGTATTTAATTAGATATGCTTAGGATTTGGTTAATATTAAAAAAATATTAAAAAATTATCGAAAACTATAAAATTCTTCGGTGGAACATAAAAAATTACTAAAAGACTTTGTAGCATGTCAGAAAAACATGTGTCATGGTAATAACGTCATCTAAATGACATACATATAATTTTGATATGACATAGTCTTAATCATAAACTTTACCGCCCGTAATTTAATCCATAATCCTTAATTATCTGTGTTTAATAATATTTGATTTTATTATTCGAATATAAATAAGGAATAGAGATAATTTTCACCCTTAACGTTTATAATTTTTTTTATTTTTGGCCCTATTCTTTTTTGGGATAAATTTAGCCCTTGATCTATGTCTTTTTAACAAATAACTTATTTTTTAACTATCATGATAACTGAACCGCTAAAAATTTAATAATAATAATAATAACATGTCATATATATGTGATAATATGTTTTAAATAACATATAGTCTAACCTATTAAATATATATATATATAATATAATTTTATTCTAGTATAAAATATAAAATAATTAAAATTTAAATAAAATATTAAAAATTAATTAAATCCAAAATAAAAGTTTACTAAATATTCTCAACCCTAACTAAAATATCTTTATAAAACCCTAAAATTTCAATTTAGATTAAAACTAAAATACTTAAATTCTAAACTAAAATAATAAAAATATAATTGATTATTATCAAAATCCTTTATCTTTGATTCACCGGTAATAAACTATACAAAACTTTTTTCTTTTCAGATTATGTTCATACCTTTTTAGATAAAATTTTGATTTTACTATAATTAAAGTTGAGAATGTTTAGTAGCCTTTTGTTTTAGATTTAATTAATTTTTAATAAATAAAAATAATAATTTTTAATATTTTATTTGAATTTTAATTGTTTTATATTTTTAGATTGGAATAAAAATATATTCTGTGTGTATGTATTTGATATATTAAATGTTAAGTCATTTAAAATATATTATTACATATATATATATATGACATGTCATCATTATTAAATTTTTAACGGTTCAGTTATCATGGTAGTTAAAAAATGAGTTATTTGTTAAAAAAGACATAGGTCAAGGACTAAATTTATCAAAAAAAAGAATAGGGGCCAAAATGATAAAAACTACAAACGTTAAAGGTGAAAATTATCTTTATGCCTATAAATAATTAGGTGCTTATATGATTTTTTATCTAAATTAGATACCAAATCTATTAAAATAGATATTTTTACGGGTTAGACTCATGTCAAAAAATTAGTCTTAATTAAATATTCGACTACTCAATGACTTAATTTTTTTATATATTAAATATAATTATTATTTAAATAAAATATTTTTATATTTATTTTATTCCCAAAATAAACAACTTAATTGTATGTATAATTTCTGAAAACTATAAAGTAATTATTTATGCAATTTCTAAGAATTACGCATAAACTATTTGTTATTAATAGGATTGAATCAATTAATTTGAGTTTAGAGTTTAACTCTTCCTATTATATTCATGGACAATATGTATAACTTTGGATTTTAATCTCTTCGATGAGATTATATAATTCAAAGTTTTACTAGTTATGGATTTTTTAATAAAATCAAATGATTTAAAATTAAAAAAATACAGGTATCAGTTACACTATTATTAGGTATTTGGGTTTTACATATACTGAGATATTGAATACCCGATTAAAACGGATAAATATAAGGATAAAAAATTTAATACTTGATATTTTTAGTACTTGAAAACTTAAATACCCGATAATAAAACTTACTGATTAAATATATAATGTATTTATATAAAAATCGTCATTTAATTCCTATTAATATTAAATTTGAAATTAATTCAAACAAATTCCCTCCCTTCTCCATGTATAATTGTTAGAGCATTATTAGAACCGTAGTTAGTTTTGAATTACACAAATAGATAAAATAATTCTAATTTTTTTAAGACTAAATTATAATTACTTTATTTTACGATATTAATTTATATAAACAAAAGATATCTCATTAAGTGAGTGTTTACGAAAATAAAACGAAAGAAAAAATAAACAAAAGAAATGAATGAATGAAGAACTAAAGACTTTTTTTCTTAAGTTTGGATTAGTATTGATTTTTTCAAGTATTTTTGTGGTATTTATATAATGTAGAATACGTTTATGGTTGTCAAAAGTCGTTTAGATAAATGTTTATATATCTCAAAATCTTTCTTCTTCTTTTTTCTGATGTGAAATTAACGTTATTTGATTTTTTAGGCGTGATATTCTTTTTCACTCAACCTCATGACGTCCTCGTCACAAGCTTCTGCTTTCGTAATTGACCTATTGTCATGGTTATTTACCCTACTGGTTAGCTGAATTCAAAAAAAAAATCATTGTCCAAAAATATCAAACCTTTTAGGTAGAAACATCAATACCACATTAATTAATGATTAATTAAATTTAACTTAAGTTTATGCTTAATTAATAGTTACGTTTTAATTGTTACTTAATAAATGTTGATTAAGCTTAACCTTTATTAAATTTTTTTATTGTTGCCTATATAAAGAATTCCACACGTCCTTATAATACACACCAAAAATAATTAATAAAATGCGTCTTCTTCTATTTGATTATTTTTTAATGTTTTTGATTATCGTGGGTTCAAAATTTTATGCAAAATATCATTTCATTTTACCTTTAGCCCGAAAAATATTATTTTTAGTGTGAAAATAAATTTTATAAACTTTAAATTACTTTAAAGAAAATATTTAATTAAATTTAAAAGTAATTTTATAAATATTTATTAAATAAAAATACTTAAATTCAATCTTTAATAAATTTGGTTGAGATTATTATTAACGAATAATAGGGTCATGGGCTCAAATGTATTCAAGTCTAATTACTTTTTTATTTAAGAATTAAGGAGTGAATAATTTATGGATTAATTTAATACGTGTATTGAACAATATTAACACTGAAATCATTAAATATTAATAAATAAATTAACAAAGATTTAGAATTCTAAAGATTTAATATATAATTAATAATTTGTGTTTAGTCTATCATCTTTTATTAATTATATATTAAATTTTTAAGTTTTATTACTAATTTAATAATATTTAATACTTAATAAGATTCATTTATCAACCAATGATATTTTATATTAATAGTGTTTATTAGTGTTTGTCGCTGATGGAGAATTTTATATTACTAGTAAGAATTTTTCGTAACTTATACGGTGATTTAATTTTTCCGATGTCCTTGCCTACGTGGACTTTAATATTTATAATGGCATTGATATTAATTAGATATGCTTAAGATTTGGTTAATATTAAAATAATAAATATGATGGAGACAAAGGTTGGACTTAAGAATAAGTGCGAATTTTGGTGTAAAAGTTTTAATGGATTAACTTAATTTTTAAAAATTTAAAGAATTAAATATTTTTAAATTGAAGATTTAAAATATGTGTCATGTTAATAACGTCATCTAAATGACGTACATACTATTTTGATTCGCATTTGTAATTCGTAATTTAAAGTATAAAGATAATTTTAAACTTTAACGTTTATAAGTTTTATTATTTTTATTATCGTTTTTTAGGATAAATTTAACTTATAATCTATGTTTTTTTTATTATTATCTCCTTTTTTAACTAATATGATATTAAATCGTTAAAAATTTAACGATAATGACATGTCATACATGTTATAATATATTTTAAATAACATAGCATCTAACCTCATTTTATATATACATGACATGTCATCATCATTAAATTTTTAACGATAATAAAATATATACATGTAAAATATAATTTATTCTAACATAAAAATATAAAATAATTAAATTTTAAATAAAATGTTAAAAATTAATAAAATCTAAAATAAAAGACTATTGAACATTTTTAAATCTCAAATCTCATTCTACATATAAATGAAATCATTATCGTTAAATTTTAACGATCAAATCATCATATTAGTTTTAAAAATAAGATATTTTTCAAAATGACATACATCAAAGGCTAAATTTATCTTAAAAAAGAATAAGGGTCAAAATGATAAAAATTACAAAATTAAGATTAAACTTATCTTTATGTCGTAATTTAATTCATAATCGTTAATTATCACTCAAGTATATAGCTATTAAAAAAATATTCAACCCGATTATTCAGCAATAAATAATTAGGTATCTATATAATTTTTTATTTAATAAAATAAATATTTTCAAAAGTTGAACTCGTAATATAAAATTAGTCTTATCTGCGTACTCGATTATCCGATGAGTTAGTTTCCTGTTTTATATATTTTAAATATAATTATTATTTAAATATAATAGTTTTATATTTAGTTTATTCTCCAATCAAACAAGTCAATTATATACGTATTTTTTAAGAAATTATGTATGTAATTTTTAAGAATTATACTAAAATTATTTGTTTTTAGTAGGAGTCAATATTAATTTGAATTTAGAGTTTAACTCTTTCTTTAATCATATTCATGGACAATTATATTTTTTGTATATAATTATATTTTAAAATTGTTTAATCTTGGTATTTTAGATCTTAAATTCTATAATAAAAATGTATAATTTGAATTTTTATTAATTATGATTTTTTAATAAAACTAAATAACTAAAATATAGAGATTATATTATAGTCTCGGCTCGTCACGTCAGTCCTGATCCTTGATCAATAAAAACTATCCATTTTATTACTAATAATTCATGTCATTAATCTAATTTTTAAAAAATATTTTTTTAAAATGACATAAAAAAATGAGTGAAGATTCGTTGGTTGAAAAAAAAATAACTTCAAAGATAGTGATGAAGTGGGTGATTATATTTGGATAGGATCATGGTTGATGTGATAAGCCAAACCCATAATATAATTTCTCATGGTACCTATTACCCGAATTTATTTCTTTGTTTTTTTTAAGTTTGGATAGGTATCAATCTTTTTCGAGTGTTTTTGTGCTATTTATATAACATAAAATGAGTTTGTAGTCGTTTTATTTTAAGGGTAAATTACACGGATAGTCACAATACTATGGGGTTGGTATCGAAGTGGCCACAATATTTTAAAAGCGTTAAATACACCGGTGAACTATTAAAATGGTATCGAAATAGCCACCGAATATTAAAAACTAACGGACCTGATGATATGGCAGTTAAATATAAAATGGAATAATTACACATTTACTCCTAGCATTCATATATATTTTAAATTTAATCCTAATTTTATTATAATAAAATAATATAATTATTTATTTAGGTGATGACACGTGTCACCACCTTATTGAAAGATATTTCCACAATACTATGGGGTTGGTATCGAAGTGGCCACAATGCTTTAAAAAAACGTCAAATACACCGGTGAACTATTAAAATGGTATCGAAATAGCCACCAACCGTTAAAAACTAATGGACCTGATGACGTGGCAGTTAAATATAAAATGGAATAATTATACATTTACTTCCTATCATTCATATATATTTTAAATTTAATTCTAATTTTATTATATAAAATAATATAATTATTTATTTAGGTGATGATACGTGTCACCACCTTATTGAAAGATATTTCTTATATATATTTATTTTATTTATTTATTTCATCCAATCAGGTAGTGACACGTGTCATCATCCGATTAAAGAGGAAAATAAAATTCATTTAACTTGCTTTTGGGTTGATTTGAACCCTTAACCTTTGACTAACATATATAAATGATAGGAAGACATTTCTTATTTTTTTATATATTTAGGTGGTGACACATGTCACCACTTGAAAGATATTTTTTTTATATATTTATTTTATTTATTTTTTTCATCCAATCAGGTGACACTGATTAAAGAGGAAAATAAAGTTCATTTAACTTACTTTTAGGGTGATTTGAACCCTTAACCTTTGACTAAGGTGGCCAACAACCAAACCACTAAACCAAGCTAAATTGCTTGATATAAAACCCTTGAACATATATATATTGCATACGATTTTTTATTTATTCACACTAAATTATACATTTAATTTTTGATTTAATAAAATTATTAAATATATAATAAATTAAAATGTTTTAATTATAATAAAAATTAATTTAAAAAACCCTAAATCCTAAAGTTATTTAAATTTTTAAATTATATTTAAAATTTATTTAAAAATACTAAACCTAAATTTAATTTAAAATTTTTAAACCCTAAACTCTAAACCCTAAAACTTAAAGTCATTTAAAATTTAAATTATATTTAAAAATTTATTTAAAAATACTAAACTGTAAACCTTAAATCACAAACATTAAAACCTAAATCCTAAACCCCACATCCTAAACCATAAATCTTAAACCTAAAAATTTTAAATTAAATTTATGATTTTGTGTGAATAAATCTTAAAACTTAAAATTTTAAATTACGTTTAGGGTTTTTTAAACAAATTTTTATTATAATTAAAATATTTTAATTTATTATATATTTAATAGTTTTATTAATAATTTAATTAAATCAAAAATTAAATGCACGATTTAGTGTGAATTTAGGTTTAAAAATTCATTTTAATGAATTTAGAGTTTAGGGTTTAGAGTTTATAAGTAAAATTTTATTAATTTGAAACTTTTAATTTATTATATAATAATTTAATTATTATTTTTATTAAATTAAAAATAATTGAATATAAACGAATAAATATGAGAGACTATAAATATATAAAAATAATAGTGGCCTAAGTTAGTAGAGTCTGCTTAGCCTAGTGGTTAGGCCACCTAAGTTCCATGCTTTGAACCACTCATCTTGGAATAATATATAAATATAATCCTCCAATTAAGTGGTGACATGTGTCATTATTAAATTAAATAATTTTATTATTTTATTATGATAAAATTATGACTAAATTATAAAAATGTATGAATAACAGGACTAAATGTATAATTATTTTATTTTATCTTTAACTGCCACGTCATCAGTCCGTTAATCCCTTAACGGCAGATGGCTATTTTAGTACCAAATTAATAGTTTATCGGTGTATTTGATTCTTTTTAAAATATTGTGGTCAGATCGATACTAACCCCATAAAATTATGGCTATCCGTGTTATTTACCCTTATTTTAAAGTATGAAAAATATTATTTTTAAGTGAAAAAATGATTATACTTATTTAAAAAAGTTTGATTAAATTAAAAATTATTTTTAAATAAAAATTTTAATTTTTTAATTTTAACGGTCTAATTATTATGTTAATTAAAAATAAGTTATTTATCAAAAAGACATAGATTAAAAATTAAATTTATCCTAAAAACGAATAAAAACTAAAATAATATAAATCATAACCGTTAAAGTTAAAATGATGTTTATGTCTTAAAATTTTTAATAACTTTAAAAGTAAAATTTTAGAAGGTCGTGGCCCACACTGATCCCTTAAATTATCTGCTGCATAAGAACGGTGGAACTGAAGTACTACTCTCTCTAGTTGATTGATATAAAGGTGAAAATTAAAATTGAATTTTAATTTTAAAATTAGATAATTAAATAAGACTTACAGTTTTAATCCCTTCAATAAATTTTTATTTTAAACTATTCATTGGATATTCTTTTTTTCTAATCAATTCTTCCACCCCTTTCCGACCACCCATGTTTTTCCATGACTTCGCGTACACGTACATAAACATTTCTAGTCCCTACGGCTACGATGGAGATGTTTGGTTGAGGTGGTGATTTTATTCCGTGCCACATGTTGTTCACGACAGAATGTCAGTGTCGGAACAACAGGGAGAATCTAGACTACTTAGTTCAGAACGTTGAAAATAAGGTGAATATGAGTTTTTGAAATTTAAAGTTTCGATATAAGAGTAATAAAGATATTTTATTTTTAATAATTATAAATTTTTAAAATAATAGTATGAATCATCTTGTCTCAATGGTTAAGAGAATGATTATTGTTTTTAGAGGTTACAGTTCAAGTACTACTATTTATAACACAATGATTAAGGGGTTAATATTTAATGGTCGAGAGTATATTCTAAAACATATATTATTTGTATCTATTGTAACTAATTCAAAAAATATTTAAAAATAATTTAAATTTAACTTTTTTATTTTAATTTTTCATTCTCACATATTTAGGTTATAATATTTTTAAACTAATACTTTTTTAAAATCTTTATGTATTTAAATTTATTAATTATTTAAATTTATTAAAAATAATCATATAAATAATATATTAATATATAGATCCTCAAATATGATCAGTAACATTATATTAAAAGTTATTTTTATAATAGATATAAAATATTGATAACTAAAAAATAATTAAAATAAATATTTAATATAATTATATTTTTATGTATATTTTTTATTTAAATAATTAAATAATTATTAATTATAAATTGATTTTATATACTTTTATATAATTAATTAATATATAATCTTTTATTAATGAAAAGACATTTCAAATTAATGAAATCTTTTAAAGTAAGATAAGATTGTTGTTCTCGATGCTTAATGATTGTTAAGTGGCAGAGAATTAAATTTTAAGTGTTGGGGTGAAAGCAAAAAGATAAAACGATATTGAACATAAAAATAAATCAATAAATTTTAAGGATCTTTAACTTAATCCTACGTATATTACCTTAGTTTTTCTTGTTAAGGATTTCACCAATTCTCTAAAAAACTTTTCATTTTTTAGGTTAAGGAGGTAATTATTTATAACCTAGATTTAATTATAAGTCTAACTCAAATATAAAAAAAAATTATATTATGAATAAGTCTTATCACGTCATCCATGGAACCAATCATTAAAAATCATTTATCTCATATTTTTTATGTCATTTTTTAAAAAAAATAAATCTCCTTACTGTTAGTTAATTTTGAAATTAATTTTTTTTAAGTAAAGATCCACTTTAAATGAGATATGTGATTTTTAGTGATTGATCCGGTAGATAAATGAACATGTGGTGGGACGTATTCATGATATAATCTCTCCAAATCTTAAAAACACTCTTAAAGAAGAGAACAAAACAAACCGAAAATCTCTTTAATAAGCATTTATTTGCACACTTACTAAACACTAATTAAAAATCTAAAATGTTTGAGCATACATGTATAATAAAGTTCACAAATATTTGTCTATACAAAAAATTTAACAAAATAACCATTAAATTTTTTTTAATCGTATAATTATTGATTTATAGATCACTAATCTTTTAAATGTTCATTTTATAAAATTAATTAAATTTTTAATATCATTAAAATTAAATTGGAGTGATTTGAAACTGATTTTTCTGCCATGACTGCACGCATAAACTATTTCCCCTTTGAAAAGTGTTTTTCATGATAAACAAACACCCAAAATATCTTTTCAAACTCGCCGTGGACCTCAAGGACTCATCTCACAGCAAAAACGTACATAACAGGAGCACAATAGCAAAAAGAATATCCTTTACAAATTAGTGGTCATCCTAAATTATTCGTATCGTATCAAAATGAAAATATTAATTTAATAAATTATTATTTTTTTAATTATTTATATTTAACTGCATAATCGTTTAATTTAAATTAAATTTTATAGAGATTTAATATAAAAATAATTATTTTATTTTTTATTTATAGTATTAAGATTTAAACGGTATAAATTTAAAATAAGTTACTATTTGATTTATTATCAGGGTAATTTACATAAACAGGTTTTTATTTTAATTTAGAATTTAAATTATTACGATTTGAAAATTTCAAAGCTCGCATGAATGAAATTCAATTGAAAGACAAACTTCAATTCAATTTAAAGGTGGAGAATTTGAATATATATATGGATAAAGTTAAGTTGTATGATATAAATTTTTTATAAGATTAAACTGTAAAATATAAAATTAAGTTTTATGTTTCATATATTTTTTGAATTGTTATATAATTAAAATAAATGATTCATATTAACGTTCGGTTATATGAAAATTATCATTTAAAAAAAATATTTTAAATTATTTTTTAAAATTATTTAACTATCCAAAAATCGTATAAAACTTAAAATTTTGCGTTGTATAAATATAATAGAGCTAAATCAAATTACACTTGTCCAAAATTTTAGTTATTTTTTTGAATTATAATGAAAGTTTAAAAAACCAAAATCAAAAAATAGAAGTAAAAATATTCCTTTCTAAAGGGTTGTAGGTAACAAGGAGACTTAACAAGAGTGATTAAATTATAATAGGAGGCATCCATTTGTTTTGTTATTCTGTCTGTTAGAGAGTTTCCTTCACGTGTAATTCATTATATCTCTGTAATCTAACTCTTTTAACGTAATTTATCAATAGCTCGAACAAAAGAATTTGAATTCATACATGCATTCCGTCTAAGATTATGGTAACCGCTTCAAGATAGTCAGATTGAATCATAATATATTCAAAGCCATTGTTCCAAGTAACTTCGAGTATAAATTACTCATAACTCAACATTCAATGCCAAAACAACTCTTAACAATCTGTGGAAATCCAAGATCTATCCTCCATCACTATCATGAATAAACTAAAATTTTAGTTATTTGTCGAAACTAAAAGCCGTAATAATTTCCTTCTGAATATGAAGGATCGAAATTGGGCCTGCATGAGCCGAGATTATCCTTCAGGCAGGCTTGCGGGCCGACAGGCGACAGTAAGTCCGGTGTCGAAACCGGTGCCATTCATATGAGACCTTTCTCTTATAATTCCCATGAAACTTTCAGTTTTTCCCCCTAAATCTTTTGTGCTTTGTTATTTGTTTGTTTTGGTCTTTCAGAGAACGAGCAATGGATCCGGATTCAGTTAAATCAACGCTGTCTAATTTAGTCCGCTGCTCGTGACTATCAACATGTATTTTTTTGAACTTACTGCAATCTGTTGAACTTGTATATAATGGTCATACATTTTTAAGATTCTGTTTTGGTCTAAAAAATGGTTTTTCAATGATGGATTGGGAGTTGTACATGTATGGTGATTTTTAAATGGTTAAGCCGGGTTGACTGGACTTGCTGTAAGGGTTATACAAGTTGGTAAGAAAATAGGTATGCCGATAGCCATGTCGTATATGTTTAATGTGTGTAACTTCGTGAATGTGGTGATCTTATAGGAGCTGCTTGCCCAAGAGAAGGCACAGTCATCAGCTTCAGCAAACATGGAGGTTGACCTTGATGACCTGATGGATGCAAGTCTTATGAAGCTTTTCGTTTTTAATGACGAACAGATTTCATAGGATCATGAGCTTCTTGTATACAGGATCCTGAGCTGGAAAATTTGCATGCAGATAGGATTGCTGTTCTCAGGGTTTGAAGTTTAATGATGTGAAATAGTCTATAGATCTGGGCATATTTGTTTTGAAGTCGGCAATGACCCTATGATTTATCTCCAAAGAAATTATTCTATGCACCGGTTTCACCATGTCATTTATGTTCCTTATTCACTAAAAATTAATCAATTAAATTTATATTTCTATATATTTTTTAAAAGTAAATATTTAATTTTTTTATTACCATATAAATAGGTAATAGTAATTACATAGAGATTAATTAAAAAAATAATATAGAAAATATAAAATTAATTAACTAATTTTTAATAGATGATATGGTTGAACCGGTCCATAAAATAATTTCTATGGAGAGAGAGGCCACTGATCCACTTAATTCTGTAAGCAGTCACAATTGGAATCAACGTGGGGTGCAGTAACCTTTCACAATTATTATTAAAGTTTTTTTTTTTAATTTATTTTAATAATAAAAATTTTAAAATGTTTAATTTATTAAAATTTAAATATCGATTACTTTTAATCATTTTATCATTCATATTGTTGAACGCGTATTTCAGACGATGGTTGTTCGGTATTAATTTTTTTTTAATTATTTTATCTTATTTTTTGAATTTGAATCGAATCTTTAGTTTATAAAAAAATATTTTATTTTCTCTTATCAATCTTTGTATTCAGTGGTGGAACCAAGAGAAGGTTTAAGAGTATCCGGTACTTGCTAATTATTGTTTTTATATATTAAATATAAATTAAAAAATTTAAAATATATAATTTTTTCTAAAGTCGGAAAAACCAGACAGAAACTATGACCAAAGTTTGCTAAGTCTTGTTGGGGGCATTAGGTGAAGTTGATAATAACATTAAACAAAGACAGGAACGCATTTATATTAAAAATAACCTTTCATCAACATACGTAAAGTTTGCTAGGAACGGTTATTGTTTTTAGAGATCATGGATTCGAGCACTAGTGATGTCAACAGAGTAATTGAGCGATCAATGTTAAATGATAAAAATTATATTTTAGTGCAGATACTACTGTAATCACTATTAACTAATTCAAAATATGTTATATCAAAATCATTTAAAATATGACACGTGATATGAATTCAGTTGATTGTGTCCAAGTTAATATAAGCGGGTATTTAAAATATCGATATCTTGCATTACAAGATTTTTTATATATCGTAATTCAAATTCATCGTATAAAACACACGTACTTTAATCTAAAGTCGTACCACGTCCCTGATACACCGAGTTTTTACTCTGATGTGAACAATTATGGGACCTCCATTGACGTTTCGTCAGTAGGATGCCTCGTTGCAGATCTTCTTGGTCGGCAACGTATCTTTCTCGGAACAGAATTCCCCCAACCAGATTAAACTAATCAACGGTGTCCTAAGAAGTCACTTCCTTACACTAGGGGCGTTCACTTTTCTAATGTATATCCTCCAGCCGATCCATCAGACAGATGTGTTGCAAAAGATGCTTGTTTTTGACCCATCTTGTGTGTTTTTTATTGTTACGGTAAGAAATGTCAGTTTACCGATAACAACTCTAAATAATTTATGTTTGATTTTAAATGGTTGTTTATCGGGAGTAAAAATCTCATTTTATTAATCGTGTTTCTTTCCATGCCTCTTACTAAAAAATTTTAAAAAATAAAATTTTAAACTCTAACCCTAATTTTCTACGTCTTAAATCCTACACCTTAAAAAATATATCTTACCCCTGATTCCCTAAACTTAAAACATAACTCATAAACTTGAACATTAAACCCACTAATTTAAAGTGAAAACACTAATAAAAACACAATAAAAATAGATTATTTATACCTATTTACCAGTCGTCTAAAAGATATTTTAAAAAGCAAAAAAAAAAGAAAATATGATCACTGTCGCATAACAGAAGCATTTCGAAATCCTTACATGTCAGTGCTTTATGATCCAAGCTGCAATCCACAGGACCAAGTCCCATTGAATCCAGGTTGAATTAGTTTGGCATTTTTTCCTTTTCCAGTTCATGCATTTAAGCTGTAGTCAAGGTAACGGCCAGGTTTTAACCATGGTTAAGGTTCCTTCAAGGAATCCACATTTTACTTAAAATAATGTAAGCAATTTGCAGCAAGCAACTAGGAAACTTCCATGGCATATACATACATATTAAAGTATAATGAACTTTCTCTTTAAAAGTCTTCAACTGTCAATTATTAATTATTTCCCCCCAGGAAAATCAAAGATATAAATTTGGTCAGTCCATAGTCCAAACCAGACAGCCAACAATTTCAGACATTGTTTAGACTGTTTTTGAATGGAAGAATATGAATTTACATTATTTTAATACTGTCTTAAAGTAGACAAAAGGGATCTGTTTAAGGAATCTTAACTATAGACTTGTTCCAAGAGACAGCTATGATCAGCTCCTGGAGATTTACAAAAGCCACATGCTTTAAACCAAACCAGCCCAAGAGCTTGAAAATTAAGAACATTGATGGCAGAATGGGACCAATGTTACAGAAATCTGACATGAATGCATGTGATTGGTACGGCTTATATACCCTAGACTTGGTGGCCTTTTCTTCCCATGGAAGCATTATTGGTTTACTTTAACGTTTTTATTGAATGAAACTTGGCTAGTTAGAAGAAACAGAACATGCAATCATGGAATGAAGATTTACTGCGATCTGCCAGGCTTGCAAGGAAAGGACTGTGTGAAGACGACAAATTTACATAAGCCTTACAGTACATGTTGCAGCAGATAGAAATAGAACTAGAGATATGGATTTTTACCTCAATCAAAATCCTACTTTGGTTCAAAATCGACTCGTATTAACTCAAAACCAATTCGATCTCTAAGCATATTGTTAAATAGAAGTACTAATCTCATAATATATGATTCATAAACGATGTTATTTGACATCCCATCATATATAGATAAAACTTAATAACTCGTTGAAGGAACTTTTGTCCTACTTGATTAGAGAAATTTTTACCCTTTGTTCCTTTATATTTTTTTTAAAAAAATAGTATAAATATAAATTTACTCCATCTTTTTGCCCTCGTTCTTAAATCATGACTTCGCCATGTTATCAAATATGTTTTTTTGGGACAGGCTAATGAATTTATGATAAGTCATATTTAGCTCTATTCTTGTCATTAAATATGCCTTTTAAAAAAAAAGATAATGATCTTGTGACCAGTTATATTAAAATGATCTTTTAATTATTAAATTTCATGTCAAACGCCCACAAGAGACAAAGCCTTCCCTGGACCTGAGCAGCAAGGGCAACGGTCCAGGGCGACAGGACCCGATGATCAATTAAATTAAAATAGTAATTATTGTTAAAATTAATTGAATTAAATTCTTTTATCATTAAATTATATTAAAAAATAGAAGTGATTAAAGTATAATAATGGTTTCTAAAAAAACTTCAAATTAAAATGACCCCTCCACTTTAATTATTTATTTAAATTTAATTATATTTTTATCATTATATTATTAAATAAATTTTAAAAAGTAATATTAAAAAATTGATAGATTTTATGTTTAATTATAAAGTTGATATCTAATTAGTCTAGGTATTAGTGTATTATAAGATTATAATTAAGATTATAATAATATTTTTTATTTTACATTAAAAAAATCATATACACCTATAAATAATATTTTTATTGTTCTTGTTTTTCAAATCTCAATTTCTCATCATATATTTCTCATCATATTATCTCTTTTTTATGTTATTTTTTCACAACTTTTTGAATTATTTATTTATAATTAATTATTTGATGTTTCAAGAAGACAATGATTTATTTATTTAAAAAGATTATGGTTTATGAAATTTACTGTTGATATGTTATAACTAAATTTGAGGCAGAGCTTCAACGATAAAAACTCAAGTGTTATCACTCTATACTTTTTTTATAATTTTTATTATATAATGTTTACATGAAAAAATACTCGTAGAAGTTGTTTTGTATAAGTTGTTTGATGTTTAATAAAATATATCGATGTTTTTCAATTGATAATTATCAAGTGTAATAAAATAATTTACAAACAAATTAATTTATTTTTATATTTTTAAATTTGTTTTTTAAATATTTATTATTAGGCTCTATTTTTAGATTTGTCCTTAGGCCATCAAAATCTCAAAAATGGCTCTGATAAGAAGTATACAGGGTAAACAACCAAATCGTAATAAAAATTTATCATAAACGAGATTGACTTGTAACAAAAATATCATAAAATTAAATAAAAAATATATATCGTTTAAGAAAAGAATAATAACTCGCGATAACATACGCTAACAACTGTTTTTACCGTGGATAGCTAACTATTACACCTACTCCAAGCTTGCCAACATCAATTTTGCAACTGCTTCTTTATTTTACAAAGACCATACTTTCAACTTTCTTTTCATTTTTTTTTATCTGTTTCCAAATTCCAATGGGCATTTGGCCATTTCCTGTCTATAAATTTCACAATGAAATCCTTCATCGACCTCTTTACTTTCTCATCTTCATATTTCCCTTTAGTTGTTGACAAGGTAGCTTCTCTTGATCTGTCGTCCATCTCTGGTTTGGTTTCCTAGGAGAATTGATATTTTTGAATGCTTTGTCCCTGATGTTTCAGACTAATGTCTCCTGTACTCAGTGAAATCCTCCTTTGTGGTTTTATGATCAACTCTACACTCAGGCGCAGGACCCATCTTGTTCAATCTTTCTCGGTTGTTTTCCTTTACTGGTTCTATGTGTTTTCATGAACAATCTTCTTCGTTCTGATTGAAACCTCTTAACCATCCTTGTTTTCTTTAGCTTTTTCTTAACCATTTTCATTAACATTCTCATATCTGAGTTCTTTTCACTAATAAAATTTCTGGGTCCTGAAGCCAGTTATTGTTTCATCTATTGTTGTTGTTGTTGTTATGGCTAGTTCAAGCAATGGAACATCCTCAGCTTCAAGCACGCTTGGAGGCTCGAGTTCATCAGAGGATTTTCAGCCGATTTTGGATGAAAGGAAGCGCAAGAGAATGGCATCCAACAGGGAATCTGCACGTCGGTCTCGGATGCGTAAACAGAAGCGCCTGGATGAACTGATGAGTCAAGTTTCTGAGATCACAAAGCATAACAACCAGATCCTAACAAGCATCAACGTCACCTCGCAGCTTTACTCGAACATTGAGGCTGAAAACTCGGTTCTTAGAGCTCAGATGAGTGAGCTCAGCACCAGGTTGCAATCTCTGAGTGAAATCATTGACTTCATAAACTCAAGCAACAGGGTTCTTGAAAGTGACAACTTTGACCAGCCTGCCTATTATCATCCTCATCATCAGATCAATAATGATACTTTCATGAATCCATGGAATTCATTCTCTGCCAATCAACCATTCATGGCTTCTGCTGATATGATTTTATATTGATAAATCTGTTCTTAGCTGTGTACCATGAGTTTCTAGTTTGGTATTAATGTTATCTTGTACTGTTGTTTGAAGATGTTTTCTCTTGTTTTACTTCTATTGTGTCTGTTGTAATGAGGAATTTCAATTGCATTTTCAGGTACATAAAGTTTATTTGCTATATTATGAACATAATAAAACACTTCTGCAATTAATTAAGATGACCCACCCCCATGATAAATCCAGTTCTGAGAACTGTGAGCCTATTCCAGAGTGTTAGAACTTGTATTACAGCCATTTTCCAGCTCAAATGTCCGGGCGATCTTTGGTAGCCATGTCTATAAAATGAAGCTTCCTTTTCACCGAGGACCAGATGAAGCACGGGGTTTTCCCTTCATCGAATTCAAGTGTTGGGTGACAAAGAGTACTCCCATCACAAGTAAAAGGCAGCCGACTAGTGTGCTGAAGAAGAGGGCACCCGGTTGCCTTGTCTGGACAAAACCATATACTCCACTCGAAGTCACAAGAATGATATCAGTGAGCCCGTCATTCGAGAAGTCGTCGGTGATCAGGGCATGGGTGGGTGGGGAAGGAAGATCGATTGATGCTAATGAACTTCCACCAGGGGAAATAATTACACCTGTTTGATCTCCAGCAGCAAGGATCATTTTCTGATTCTCGTGCACACGCAATGATATCGGCTTCAATGTTGGAACCACTGTACCACCTTCCATCATCCCTGAAGGTGAAGGAAGGTTTGACCATGTAGCATCTGTCAAGAGCTGCCATTGCCATTCAGCATCATGTCCATGCAAGCCAGGAGTGTATGCGGTTACCTGAAAGGATCAATGATTCTAAGGTCATAAGCCTTCAGCAAAAATAAAATTTAACATGTGCATTGCAGCCAAGGACTAGAAAATGAAAACAATACATACGTTAAACATTTGTGGAATTGAGAATATGCAACAATACCAGCCAAAGAAATACACAAACGTTAGACACGGAATAACAGTATACCTCTCCTCGATTAGTTAAGAAAATAACATCACCATGGCTTCCCTTACGATGCCTATGTCCGTCACTTTTGGGGATAAGAATGGGTGTTGCCACTTCTAAAGAAGCAACGTTTGCAGTTCGACCAAAACCTCTGTAGAACTCTCCATGCTGGAATAAATTGAAAGGGGAGTGATGACATATTGAAGCATTAAACAGTTGTTCTCGAACGGGTACTCCAGAGGTCGCCACAGCCCAACAAGGTCGCAACACCTCCATTGATCCACTGACAACAGTCTGCTCAGCACCATTTCCTCCAACAGCCTGAGGAGAACAAAATAACTGGTAACTTAAAGGCGTAGTTAGCACATTGGTACTAATGCAGTTTTTGTTATTAAATATGAAATGCACAACAGAAACAATTTGGTACAAGGTAAAATAAGAAACAAAAAGAAAAAGCCGCACCTGAACATGATCCAGGACCCCATCTCCATTGATATCAGCATGAAGGCCGCCTTCTTGGAGATGAAGCTGATGAAATCAATAAATATTACTCGTGAAATCAGTAAGCCATATACAATCCTGGTATATAGCATGAATACATTTTATTTTAAAAAACTAACAGTAGAATAATTTGACAATTTCAACACATATTTCATGAGGGAAGAGAAAAAACTTAACAAAAGCAATGAGATCACCAGTTAAAAAACTATCATTTCATATTAATAGCCAGTGAAAGAAAATTAGATAAACAAATTAATTCAGCAGATTTCACAACCATTATATCTAAAAGCACAATGTGTGGGTCTATGGTCACCTTGCAGACAGTTCGACCAGATGCCAAATGAACAGCTTCTATCCCTTCCTTTTGATGGGCCACAACAACATTAGGAACCCACCAGAGCTTTGTGTAGTTCGTTATGGTTGGAATATAATCCATCGGCTTCAACAAAATTGTAAAGAAAATTATAAGCATTTATAAGATGAATGAATGGACTTTATCCTTCATTGATCAAGAAAAAGAAACTAATCACCAAAATCATACATGATAAACATATCACAAATGGAAAAAATTCAGCTTGGAATGTCTGGCGATCACAAAAGAGAAATCGATACAATAACAAAATTGAGAGGTCATACAGTATAAGCAATATCTTCCCCTAAATAAGTTTATCACCGGATCAGGTCTCCTAGTGTACAAGACTAGGCGCAGCAGCAAAAGGTTCCAGTGAGATTAATGCATCAAAGCCATAGAAAAAGTCTATGCAACAAGGAAATCATAGAGATAAAACAAAAGAGGTGTATAAGGGGATGTCATTCCCGAAAAACTACAAGTTACATAGAGCATCACAGCTAAAATGAAACCAACTGAAAAACCTTCATGTCCACAGTCCTTTTAAACTTCAGAATGAATGTGTTAACAGAAATATGCACATCCAATTGAAAACTTACCTTCTTAGATTTTGCTGAGCCAGCAATCTTGGCAGCTTTTCCGATCAAGTTCGAAATTTTTTTCGAATCATCCTTCCCTGGAGGATGGTGTTCCTCAGGCTTGTGAAAAGGATATGTTGTCACCTTTCCAGATACCTTTTTCAATGTTTTCCTCTTATGTCGCTTGAAATGTGACAACTCCAACAACGTATCTTCTCTCCTATCCTAGAGAGAGAGAAAAATAAATGTAAAATGAGCCCCTTACATTCTTGAGTATGCAAAGAACAAAGTAAAAGTTCATAATCAGCATGTATTACTAGCTTACCCAATGATGTGGCATAACTCCAAGGATTGATTCTCTAAATTCCCTGCATTCAAACTACAATTCAACATGTCTAAGAGATTTTATAATAGGGACGCTTCAACTAGATTAGATAAAAAAGTTCAAAATATTATCACAATGGGAATCATCTAGATAGTGAAAATTGTGAGAAAGCGGCCATGGTGGCCGAAGATACAATGAATGATGGTGATTTGTGTATGATCTGTGGTTAGGGATTTGATGTTTGAAAAGAATGAAGAAAATATTTTTTTAGAGAACAAGTGTAGTTTTCTAGGTATTTTTCTCTTTTTGTTAAATTCATAGGAAGAGTACATATTTATATAAAGACTGACTTATATTCTAGGTAACTAGAGATACAATCCTTAGTATTCTAGGAAACTAAAGATACAATCCTAGATATGATTTCTAAAGATATTCTACTAAAGTTGACTTGACTTTCCATAAGTAAAAGATACATAATATATTCTCATACTTAACCTAGAATAATATCATCCCATAATTATACGTACTAACCAACAAAAATTCTTTAAAAGAAATAAATATACCAATACAATCATACAAATATAGAACATCCACAACTTAGATCAGTAAAACATGACAAAATGTACAAATATGAGGAAAAAGGTGTGCTTTTAGAGAAGGTGCAATGGAGTTGCAAAGCTTCATTATGTTCCAACAAAAAATTAGCTTGTTGGCGTTCTCATCAAGGCATTACCCAGAATAACTTTCGATGACTTCACATCCAAGCTAGGAGTATATAACATTTACTCACCAACTTGAGGGTGAGTGTAGGTTAGAGACATGTAGAGATTTAATTCTACTGCTGTAAATATTATCTTAATTAGTAGTTTAAATGTTTAGTGACTCTATCTTTACTGTAGATAAAGATTAAACTCTTATAGAAGATTACTAGTACTCAAATTCTTTGTACTTAGTCCATTAAAGGCTCTTCCTGTGTACATTTGATTTAATGAAAATAATCAACAGAGGATAACATTCTCTCTTTTTTCTCTGCACGTACCTATATTTTACGGAACATAACCATGAAAAGATATGTGAAGCTGGAAAAATTAGTTGCCTATGATTTTTACTTGAATAATGACGAGTCCGTTAATAAATTAGATTCAGTAGCCAGTACAGCCCCCCCACCCCACCCCCCAACACACACACAAAAAAAAAAGTTTATAAACTTCTACACAGAAATATAATAATCAAAATGGCCTTAAAGCATACCTCACCAGGATGACGTGTGTTCATAGCATGCACATCAAGCTTATAGTTATGTTGTGGAATTAGCTGTGATGAATCTGAAGAATGCTCTTCAATATTCTTAACCAAAAGAAAGAAAGAAAAAATTGTCATTAACAGCATGCAGTGGAGGAAAAGATAGCTGATAAAAGCACCAAACTAGCAAATAAATTGACAACAATTATCAAGATATATATATATATATATATATATATATATATATTCTCCCAAAAGCTTAACATATGGTGAAATATAGGCCGAACTTCAAAATGTTTTTCAAAAAAAAAAGAACTACAGAAAATAATAATGAAAATAAAAATCAGATCTTCCAAAAAAAAGCATACCTCATTTTTCCTAGACCAGCGAAGTCCACCTTTTCTTCCGTCAAATGCATAAAAAGCAAAATGACGTAAATTCACAGTTCCAGAGTTTTCGGAAGCCTATATAGGATATAATAAATCAGTTTTTGAATCATGAAACTAGAAGTAACATCCACTTATTTCTGAATGCTGCAGATTTTGTGCATGGAAATGTGGTCATCAAGTAGCTCAAATAGGGATAATAATGGAAACCATATCCAACTTTGACAGCTTCAAAAGGTTAATGCCAAATGACATCTTCTAGGCATTTGATAGACAATTATAAAAAAAAAGAGTGAAGTAGCAAAAAGAAAATGAAACATGAGAAGGAAGCCCACAAGAAAGTTTAAGCAGACTTAACATGCCTGGGTTATAGTAAATCTCTTTGCATAAACATGGAAATGCCTACATCAATAATATTAAGCAAGCAGATGTCTAACATCAACAGAAAATGATGCATCCATACCTCCTTTTCATTCGCACTTCTTCTATGCTGCTCAGCATTTTGTTCTGCCATCCCAATTTCTTCAAAAGGATCTAGGTATAACTGAGAACATTAACAAACTTGTTAATCAATCAAAGAGAAGTAACAAAAAAAAAACAGATTTGGTGAACAGAAAAGTAAAATTAGAATTTGAGAGTATAACCGCCAAGGAATATCGGACAATACATTCTACAACAAAAATGCTTTAGATAACATACATGGGGCTGCATTTCCATCCTCCCACCAACAATGACTAAACCTGAATCCCCATGCTTCAAGGTGTAATTACTTATTGAAATTGCTACCTCTCTATGGTGTGCGTTATGTGGAAAATCCTCCTGTCCAACACAAAAACCAAGACTATCAGAAACGTCGCTAATTGACAAGTTACAGAAAGATCAAATACAAAACCTTGAAGTACACAAACCTGTAAATTATTCTCCCATAACTTTTTGAGATTATGGTCGAAACACATAACAGACCAACCAGAAGTAACAACAACCAGAACCTGTTTCTGAGGTTGCCCAGACTTATAAAATCGATCTATAACACCGGTCGCCATGGCCACTGGACGTCTACCAGTAACAACCCTGATCTTATCAGGCAACAACGACACCTCTGCCAACACACGCGCTTCACTGAATCCTTCATCAACACGCCGTGTGTGTGGCTCCAGTACCTATTAACTTCCAAATTCAATCAAATTTACAATTTGAAAAACAAAATAGATACCGTTTTTTTCTTTGCCTTCATAATAAATTGATTTGATTTTATAGACAACTGAAAAACCTGAATTTTGGCATCGTGAGTAGCGACAAGGATTTCTTTCTTTCCATCGCCATTCAGATCGACGACGAGAGGTGGGGGGAGACGTTCAGCTTCGTATTTGATCGGATATTCGTCGGATAAATGATACCAAGCTTCTCTAAACGAGAAATCTCCCTCGTGCTATACAAAACAAAGAAGGAAGTGGAATTCAATTGAAATCACGGCATAGAATTAAAAAGTAAAGTGCTCCTAGCCTAGCTAGGGCGAAATTGGGAATGTACGAACCTGAAGAGAGAAGAATATGGCGAAAGCGGAGAGCATAAGAATAGCTAAATCTCGTTTCCTCATGGCGGGTCCAAGTGTCGGAATCGGTGCTCGGCTGAAGGATCAATGGCTGATCGGGGTCAGCCCGAGCAAGAGGTAAAAACTGGAAA
The DNA here is from genome assembly GCA_035048815.1 of Abelmoschus esculentus. Classification (NCBI taxonomy): domain Eukaryota; kingdom Viridiplantae; phylum Streptophyta; class Magnoliopsida; order Malvales; family Malvaceae; genus Abelmoschus; species Abelmoschus esculentus. The sequence continues at coordinate 13,865,906 of JAUCBN010000036.1, forward strand.
GTGGGAAAACGTCGAGGAGGTTCAAGTTTCAACTGAACCTGAGAAGGCAAATCATGGACCGGACTGAACTGGATTAGATATTCTTGATCGGGCCGCAACGAAAACATATGGGGAAAGAAATGGGTTTACGCCCATCTAAAGTAGAAACCCAAAACATCGGTTCACGTGTCAATGTCTTGAAATCCTCGAAAATGATTTTTTTTTTTTAAATATTTGATGCACATAATTTTTTTTGGTAAAATATATTATTCATTACTCAACTATTTTTTCATTTTTATTTTGATCACTTCACTTTCAAAATTTTTAATTTATTAAATAAACTTTTAAATTATTTTAGTTTCGATCACTCAAATATTTTTTTATTTTTTAATATTATTAAATATAAAAATAATTTATATAAATAATAAAAATATAATTTTTATCGTTATTAAATTACCACTATCGGGGACCAATGTCGGTTTTAGATTTAACGATTGTTTAGGGGTGTGCATTCGGTTCGGTTAATTCGGTTAACCGACCGAACCGAAATTATTTCGGTTAATTTTTGGTAAATTCGGTTAATGATTTTTTTTGATAATTCAATTATCGATTAATTCGGTTCGAAATTGGTTAATTAACCGAATTAACCGAAATTATATATATTAAATATTATATATATTAGGTATATTTATTTTTAATCATTTAACTTTTAAAATGTTATAAAATGTTCATTAAATTTTTTTTATATTATAAAATGGTCACTAAGTTTTATATTAAATTAGTATAAAATAAAAGTTTAGTGACTAAAATAATATTTTAGCTTAATTTAGTGACCTTTTATGTAATTTAACCAAAATTTATAATAAATTTCAGTTAATTCGACTAATAACTGAAATAATTTCGGTTCGGTTAATTCGGTTAAAGAAAATCGGTTCGATTAACGGTTAAGATTTTAAAATTTTCGGTTAATTCGGTTTTGGTTAATTCTGTTCGGCCACCAATCGAATTAACCGAATGTTCACCCCTACGATTGTTTGATCTTAAATTGTATTGTAGAGTAGTTTTAACATTTTAAGTCCTAATCTAATACTTGTTTCATTGAAAAATATCTCATAACCTATAAATCTTATTTGAAACTTTTCGATTCCTCACTTTAGATCTCTTTTTCATGGAGTTTATAATATTTTTTTGATAAAATAAAGGTCGGATTCGAACTCAATGGATCAGAACAAAATGAACAATGAAATTTTAGACTAGACGGTCATCACCTATGACCTTTGATAATAACATCCGACGATGGCGAAAGATGATCAACGAATACTTGAACTTAATTTTATATTAAATAATAATAATAATAATAATAATAATAATAATAATCTAGAGTGGTCAAAATATAAGGATTCATAAAGAGCGATTAATAAATTAAAAAAATTAAAAATTAAATAATCAAAATAGAAAATAAAAGATAACGATCATCTAAATACATAGATAATAAATAAAAGTATTTGTATATATTCGATATTTACATTTAAATTCAATGTTATGAATTCTACTGCAAATTTATGAGTCTGCAGATATGAAAATAAGACTAGAAGAAGAATAGAACTAAAAGAAGAGAAAGTAAGAATAGATTTAGAGAGGAAGAACAAATTGATTCATAAGTTTTTTGTATAATCTCTCAATACACCGATGTCCTTTTTATATACTCAAACGGTTACATAACAAATCACTGAAATCACGCTAGGTTGTTGGTTTCTTTTCTTTCCTTTCACGTTTGCTTGATAATAGGTTTCACGTCCCTAACATTACCTTCCCCTGGAAAGAGAACCTTGTCCTCAAGGTTCTTAGAAGAAAATTCATGCATTACTTCGTAGGCAACTTTAATAGCAAACACTAAGTCGGTTTGAATGAAAATGACAAGAATATAGAATCTCTTCTCGCTTGCCATGAACACCTTATATGTATCATCTCTTTTATTCCCATTAGCTAAGCAAAACATGAAACATTTAAACATAGTTCAAAAGCTTAATTGGCCGGTGATGAAGGGCAATGCCATTGCAGATGGTTCTCACTTCATGCTTCCTGATACTCAAATCGTGGAAGGAAAATGAATCACATAGAGTCTTTTTTTTTTCACTGTAATTTTCTTTTCTTTGACAAAATCTTTCGCAACATCAATCGATTCTCGAATTAGAACACTATCCTCGCCTGCAAATATAACCTTGTCCTCAAGGTTCCAAGTAGTAATATATATGTGAAGAATAGCTCCATCAGCAACCCAATGAAAAAATGATCTATCGAAATGAAGGAGTTTTGGCACAATTAAAGAACATAAGAGAATCTCATGTAAAATTAATAACCGAAAATGATGTCGTAACAAGTCAAAAACTTTAACTTTCGCAGCATATTCATAGACAAAAATCAATCTTGCAATGAAGGAAACATGAGAACCATTATCAATAATCCTTTTCACCAACTGTCTGAAAATTTTATTCACCGCAGAATCACCAGCAAATGCACTAAGAACACAAGTTTCATCTAAGCTTTCACTGATATGGTTCATAGACTCCCCATTAACAATAGTCGAAATCGATACAGGTCATCCAACTTAACAAAAGCCATTACATATATAAACACCAATGAATAAATCCTTTGTGTAATTCTCCAAACAACACTTAACAATATTGAAGTCCCAATAAATGATCCCAAATATAAAGTCTCCATATCATAAAATTTATATGAAGTATCAATATGTCACCAAGATAACACCAAAGAGCACTTTTCTAAATATTTGACATTTAGAACAGCATAGTCAAATATAGGGAAGGAAAACTTACGGATATCGTAAAGATTGCTTTTGACTAACAAGTCTGTATTGTTACTCTCATCTGATTGTTGTTTTTATAATTCCATAGACTTGTTCGTAACAAAGCTTTCCATTATTCTAATGGTGGATTTTTTATCAGCAGTTGACATGCAATGAGGAAACATCCGATTTGTAAAATTTTTCACTTCGGAGTGCACACATGATAGCATCGATTTCTCAATAATGGGCAACAAGGTAGTCGTCTCCTAAAAACGTTGTTTAAGTTGTGTGTTCCCAGTTTGAAAATCCGATCTCGTACCATCTTGAATTGATTGATCGACAATATGAAAAGCAGTTGGTGTTGACATTTTATCAAACACATTAGCGATGTGCGGATAAGCTTGAGTAGTGCACTGAAATCTTGCCCTCATGGATTTGGTGAAATTTTCCCAAGACGATAATTGTCGATATTGCTTCATCCAGAGATACCAACGAAGAGCTATACCGTCAAAATGACGAGCAGCCATAGAAATTCGACAAGAATCCTCTGTGTTATAAAGCTCAAAAAAAAATCTGGGCAGATGCAAGCCATTTCTCAAGATTGGATCCTGTAAAAATCGGCAACTCCACTGGAATAGGTTTTGGCGCACTTGAAAAAACACCCTCTGATTTAAGATTAATCATGGTTTTCCCTTGATTAATAGTAGTGTCGACTATTCCAAGTTTAATAGAAATGAATTGTAGTTGACGCTCTATTTCTCGAAGAGTATTATGGGTGGTAGTATTCCAGAGTTTTTGATTCTCTGTAAACTGGTTGAGGGATGTTAACAATTGCTCATGGTGGCCTGTGATGCTGTGAAAGGTTTTGATGGATTCAGAATGGTTTACCATGGTGGTCGAATCTCAATGAAAGCACCAATGTTATGAACTCTACTGCAAATTTATGAGTCTGCAGATATGAAAATAGGACTAGAAGAAGAATAGAACTAGAAGAAGAGAAAGTAAGAATAGATTTAGAGAGGAAGAACAAATTGATTCATAGTTTTTTGCATAATCTCTCAATACACCTATGTTCTTTTTATATACTCAAACGGTTACATAACAAATCATTGAAATCACGTTAGGTTGTTGGTTTCTTTTCTTTCCTTTCACGTTTACTTGATAATAGGTGCCACGTCCCTAACATTCAACTAGAGCAGATTCTTTTCTGTAGCGGTGATGTTGTATGTAGTTCATGTGATTTTCTTCTCACTACTTGCCTAGATGCCATTTTCTTCTTTCAACGTGCCATGTTGGGGAACTCGTTTGACATGCTTTAGTTTGATGATTTATTGGTTGCCGAAAGTTGGTCTGATGTAGGGATGATAACAAGTTCAGTTTAATTTTTAAAAATAATATTAGTAAATTCGAGTCAAATTTAAAACTTATAAAGTTTAAAATTTCATATTTGAACTCGAGTTCAAAGTAAATAGTTTGAGTTCAGTTTGTGATTTTAACCTAGTTAGTTGTTTTTCTCAAATTACTTTTAAATATTTTTATTGAAGTTTTAAAAAATAATATATAAAAATCTATTTGAGAAAATATAATAATTATTTTTAAAGTCCACAAGTAATCCTAGCATATTCTCTAAATTATATAAGTCCACAAGGAAAAGATAATTTAAAGTATTTAAGTATTTGAGTAAATACATATGGTCAACTGGCTTAGTTAATATTTTTGTTCTCTCATATTTTCTTTATGTCATAAGTTTTAGACTCACGAGAAAAACTCATCTTTTTTAGTGTCCCCTTCCCTTTCCTATAGTAAAATTAAGATGTCAAAAATATATTTAAGTATTTAACCATAATAAAAATACAAATAGAGTTTTTAAACCTACAAGTCCACAAGCAACACAACAAACAACATTTTTACTAACGGTATATGAATTATATATGTATATAATGTAAGCATAAATCGAGCAATACATAGCGGAAATGATTGAAATAAATATCTTCAGTCATTGTCAAAATCGTATGTTAAAGTTAAGATACAGTTGTACCACCGTCTAACTTGTCGAACCACCATGGTAATACCTCGGACCACCGTGAAATATATAGAATTCGGCTACACAAAACTTAAAAATGCTAAGATTTTCTAAGCACTCAAAAACTCACTAGATGAAATATGTGATTCTTTGTTTTTATGCTTAGAGACCTTAGGCTTATGGGATATTTATAATAATGGTTCCCCATCAAAAACTAATATCGATTATCATTTATGCCTCTTAACACCCACATCTGGAGTGGCAAAACTAACCCACGGACCACCTTAATCTTCAATGTTAGGATAATTGACTTGGTGGATTGAGAATGTGGGAATAACCATGTACTGCACTCAATTCCAACATTTTTTTCGCTTGGTTTGTGTTGTCTATGAGTATTTAAAGTCAAAACATAATGTATGAATTATGACGATATTTTCTCTTATGATTGAGTATTTATCACAATACATCAAGTCTCAATATTTTAGTCCATATACTTAATGAATAAACCCAATATTTATTATAGGTCTAAACTTTAGTGATATTTCTCGAAATAATTAACTTATTGTGTACATAACATATATGAAAAACATCAAACTTTATTAGAGTTTCAGCAGATTCGTTCTTACAACAAAAAACTACAAAGTAGGAACAAGTTTTATAGTGACAACATGATCCTTAAATTTATGTGGTGACATGCCCTTAATCAAAGGATCAACTAACATCTGCTCAATGTTAATGTGCTCAATGACTAGATACTTAATATCGATGTGCGTACTTCGACTTCCACTTTTATTGTTCTTAGCCATAAAAACAACAGTTAAATTGTCACAGTATATCTTTAAAAGCTTAGAGATTGAATCTACAAGTCTAAGCTTATAAATAAAACTCTTCAACCATATTTTATGTAAGATTGCCTCAAAACAAGAAACAAACTCATCCTCCGTAATGGAAGTAGAAGTTAAGGTTTGCTTAATGCTCCTCTAAGATATAGCTTCACCGGTAAACATAAATATATAACTTGATATTAATTTACGTGAATTAACATAATCAATAAAGTCTAAATCGGAATAGTCAATCACCTTCAAATGGTCGAATTGTCTATATGTAAACATGTTTCTTTTGTCCCTTTGAAGTATCTCAAAACTTTCTTTGTATCTTTCTAATAGTATATACCCGAATTACTCTGAGATCTTCCCAACATCCCAATAACAAATACAATGTTAGGTTTTGTACAAACTTGAGCATACATCAAGCTTCCAACATCAGAAGCATATAAAATATTTTTTATTTACTCTCTCTTAAATTTATTCTTTGGATATTGGTTCAAATTAAACTTATCACCCTTCACGATAAGAGCAACACAATGTGAACAATCTTTCATTCGGAATCTTTCTAAAACTTTGTTGATATAGGTTTCTTGAGATAGACCTAAGATACATTTATGTCTATCACGATAAATCTTAATGTCAATGGCATAAGATGAATCACCCATATCTTTCATACTTAATTTTTAGAAATAAATTATTTTACCCCATGTAGCAATTCCTGTCAGTCATTGCAAGTAAAATGTCAACTACATATAGAATAAGGAAATAAATTTCATTGTCACTAACCTTCTAGTATATACATATATCCATGATATTTTCAACAAAACTAAATGAAGAGATAATTTTATGGAATTTCAAATATCAGTGTCGGGAGGTTTGTTTCAATCCATATATAGATTTTTTTAACTTGCAAACCATGTGTTCACCATCACTAGAAGAAAATCCTTCAGATTGTTTTATGTATACCTCTCTCTCTAGATCATCATTAATAAAGACATTTTTTACATCTATTTGTTGTAACTCAAGGTCAAATTGAACTACTAATGCTAACACAATGCATAAGGAATCTTTCTTAGATACTGGACTAAAAATCTCAGTGTTGTTGATTCTTTCTTGCTGAGTGAATCCTTTAGCAACAAGTCTTGTTTTATATCTTTTTATGTTGTCTTTTGAGTCTCTTTTTGTTTTGAAGACCTGTTTACATTCAATGATTTTTACACCATCAGGTAATGGTACAAGATCTCAAACTTCGTTGTTCTTCATAGAATTCATCTCATTCTTCATATTATCATACTATAATTTTAATTTATTGTAGTTTATGGTACTTGAAAATGACTTAGGATCATTTTCAACTCCATTATAGTTAAATTCTTTCGAGCATGTTCATGAACTTTTCAAATCAAGTATGAACTAATTTAGTTTGATGTGTTAAAGTCTTGAATTAAACTCACTCAAACTAAGTTTTAACTATTGAGTAGCTTATTAGCCGGTTAGGCTACACGTATCATCAACCTACCAAATTGTTTGTGAGCATGTCATTAGAAGGAAAGACAAGAAACCAGGTGACGCATAAAACAATTAATGTCCATAGCCATACTAGCTAGTATCCCTCCCAACCAACATGACCCTAAGTTATCCTTACGAATTAATCAGATTTTTCCATTTTCTCTAATCTTCTATTTAGATCACCCCTACTTCAATATTTCAGCCAACTGATTCAGATAACCCACTTGTTTCATGCTGGAATACATGCAAAGCAGAATATAGGATTGTGGGGGTCGAGATTCGACGTCTCGGTTGGCTGGGTTGTATCCAAAAGCTTTGAAAAAGGAACAAATGGTTGCAAAAGGAGAGCAGTCGATTAGCAGGACATGAATATGCTGATTAATCAATGATGTGGAGAATGTCAAAAGATTCGTGACTGAATGAAACAGAGATTAAGATCGAATGAGTCAGGGACGAAATTATATGTTCTTTGAGAGGGTCCTTTGTCTTCGGATAGAATAAAATTTTATCTTTATTTTTTATATTTTTTGAAATAAAATAGATAAATTTAAATTTATCTTTTATCTTTTAATATTTATATATTATCTCAACCTTAAAGAATCAAGCATATATGCTATACCTGCCGAAAGATTTTAAAGCAAATGCTCCTCCCACGTTGGTTTTTCCTACTTGATGTCTTTGGATAACAAGGAATTTCAGCATGACGATCAAAGTATAAAGGATTAATATGCCAACTCATCCCTAAAGTTAACATTTTTTAAAAATAAAATCTAAACTTTTTTATCACTTTAACGAATAGAAATTTTTTATCTCTTTTATCATGTCTCCATCTATGTATTCTTTTAAAAATTTTTAAAAATTAAATTTAAACTTTAACCCTTTATTTTTTATATCCTAAACTCTAAACCCTACACCCTAAAAACACACCTTACCCCTAATTCTCTAAACCCTAACTATAACCTTTAAATTAGAAATTTAAATCCTATACCCTAAACCCTTTAATTTAACACGAAAACACAAATAAAAACATGAAAAAAGATATATAATTTATACTCAAACACTTAATGATACTCAAATTCCATTTGTTATATCCGATCCTTTAAAATATAATAAATATAATCTATATTTAATAAATTAAATTAGTTAAGGCGGTGATAAAAGAAATTCTTATGCCATTGATTTATTTTATATTTAAAGTATTTCTATATAGCTTTTATTTGTTTCCCACCAGTCCACTCCTCGTATCTTTCGGCATTGGCATTGCCCATTTGCCATGCCGTGCAAAAAGCTGATTTTGTGTGGTTAGAAAGGAAGTGACAGTCAATATTCATATTTTCTAAGCTTTGGGCTTCTTTTTTCCTTTGCCTCTGGGGTTTATTTTATTTTAAAAATAACATCCCCAGAGAATAGAATATATATATAGTAATATCTAAATTATAAATATAATTTTTTAAAATTTTAAATAATATAATAGAATTATATAAATTTTTATGAGAATATTTTTAATTTAATAATTAATCTTATATTCCTTTAATTAAATATTATAATTTTATATTACTACTAAATAAATCAAACAAGATAATATAGTACTTCTAATGATGTGTCTAGTAATGTTATATTCTAATAATCTTATTCTTAAAGGTAATCTTACATTCTGTGTCTAGTTTTTATCTTAGAAGACACGAATTTAAATGATTATGTCTACTTATATATACACACTGTTAAAGAGTTAAAAATATCTATGAATAGATATTAATTTATAATAACTTTTAGACTATTCAAAAAATATCGACAAATATTTTAGTTTTTTAATATATTTAATAAATATGATAGAATATTTACTATCATATCAAAATCACTTAAGATGTTTTCTAAAGAAATTATTTATGAGATTTATTAATTGACCTAATAGTTAAAGATATTTGTACTTTTATATTTTATATAAATTTAAGTACCGTTATAAATATATAATATATTTTTATTTAATAAAAAATAAATTATAGAATATTTCCTCACTAATAGTAAGTTAACCATTAAAAGATATTAAACATTAAATTTTTGAGCCGTTAATTATCATAATAGCTATTAAGTCGTAAGTTAACCATTAAAAATATTTAATTATAAATTTTTATACAGTTAACAGTTACTTAATACTATAGTTACAGGTTAACCAACTTATTATAATTTTTTTACTATTTACTAATTATTAAAAAATAATATTCTTTATAATATTATTAATAAATATTATGTAGGAATTCTAAAAATAAAATTTAAAATAGAATTCTATCGCAAGATTCATTTCTAAATAATTTTATAAATAATTAATCAATAGATTAATTAATATGCCATTCTTTTAAACAATTGATTAACGGAAAGTATATAATTATAACGATAAATTAATTAATTAATTAATAAAAATATAACGATTAATAATTACGATCGGTTTTTAACACTCCTAGTCCTACCCTACGTATTAGGTTGAGAATTTAACAATGATTTTTTAATAAATAAATAAAGTTTAACGGTTAAAGAAGTTATTGAATTTTTTTTAAAAAAAATAATTTTTTAAATTTTTTATATTTAATTAAGTCTTTAAAAAATTTTATTTAATTAAAATTTTGAATTAAAATATTAAATTAATTAAAAAAATTATCAATTTTGATCATCAAATATAAATAATTTTTTATCTATTATTATAGTGAACCGTGTCATATCGTTTTCATTTAATTTTTTAGAATTTTTGTTTTATTTAAAAAATTATTTAAATATTCTAAAAATTCTAAAAAACTTATAAAATTTATAAAAATATATTTTTTCATATTTTTATAAATGTAACATAATAGAACTATATTGTATCATGTGTCGATAATATCTAAAAAATTATTAAAATTTAACAGTCAAAATTAATAAAAAATCTTAATTGATTTAATTTCTTGATTTAAGAGTTTAATTAATTAAATTTTTTAATTTAAAAATTTAATCAAATAAAAAAATTCAAAGGCTTAACTGATATTTTTAAAAAGTTTAAGGCTCCTAAGCTATAAATAAATAATTTGAGGTCTTAGGCAAAATAAACGGCGTCGTACGTCTGCCGTAGAAACCAATTGACTAGGATGACTTTTTGTCACAAGAAAAATTGCTGAATCAATATAAGCCATCGATTTAGGAGACAGAGACAGAGAAGTAACGGTGGGGAACACAATCAGGGGCCAAATCTCCCCTCATAATTCGTCGCTCTTACCCTCCCCTTTCTCAATAAACTCTGTTTCCTTCCATCGTTGATTCGTATTTCCTCTTCTCTTTGATTTCGAAACAACCCCAGACACAAAATCACCATATAAGCATGAGCACCTCATCCGCTTCCTCTCGAAAGGTTCGGTTCCTCCTCCTTCTTGCTTCACTCCCTTCATTCTTTTTCACTCTGGGCTTGGTTTGGTTTGGTTTTGGCTCGATGGGTATATGATTCTTTGTTTTGTTTAGGCACTTAGTAAGATTGCTTGTAACCGCCTGCAAAAGGAGCTGGTTGAGTGGCAGGTCAACCCTCCCTCCGGTTTCAAGCACAAAGTCACCGATAATCTTCAAAGGTGTTTGCGTGATTATCTATTTTTAATCTTTAGTTTGATTTCTTCCTAAAAATGGTACTTTTTAATCGTTGTTTGTGTTTAAAAAGGTGGGTAATTGAAGTCAATGGAGCTGCCGGAACTTTGTACGCCAATGAAACCTATCAGCTTCAGGTGGATTTCCCTGAACATTACCCAATGGAATCCCCCCAGGTTTGTTTTTTTAAAGCCCCCTTCTTTTGTTTTTCAATTCCTTTTTAATAATTCTGCTGTTTTTGGTTATTGTTGGCAGGTGATATTTCTTCAACCAGCACCTCTCCATCCACATATTTATAGCAATGGTCATATTTGTTTAGGTACAGGTTTTCGATTGCTCTCAAGGTTTGCATATATTTTGTATAAATATATATGTATTGCAGTAGGCATGTCATGATCTGATTTCACCTCTTGCTTTCATTTTACCTTTTATCCTTTGAAAATGATGGGGTTTTCAGGAATGCCCTTGCCTTGCTGCTAATTTGTTGTTACATTCCAAAATCTTTTCCTTTATATTGCTGAAAAGATTGTTGTTGATGCTTATGTCGATTCGGATATTATTTTATCATCTTGTATCTATCTTCCTATCCGTTGCACCAAATATATACTATATGGAAAATAAAAGGTAGAAGAACTCCAAATTCTAAGTATGCAGGGAAAAGAAAAATGGGGAAAATATTGGAGATGGTTGCTTTGAGTGGGATAGATTTATTCTATAGCTATAGGGAAAAGAAAGAGGGGATTAAAAGTTAAAGATGGTTGCTTCGAGCGATGTATATGTTCCTTCCTTTGAGCATGAGCTTTGCACGAGTTCAACCGAATTTGGTTTCTTGTACAGGGAGTTCTCCGTAGTATGCTATTCGAGAACTATAATCTAGCCTTTTCTTCTCCTTGTTTATGGTTGTAGGTGATGCTTTCACTTGAAGCAAATCGTTCCATTCACAATGTCTAGGCTTGATTTTTAATTTTTTGTGCTTTGGACAAGGTGGGGGATAGCATAGCTTGGGAAATGAGCTAAGGATAATGTTTTTTATACACTTTCTGTGCCTTTCCAGCATTTTTTGCCGTACTCAAAGCATGGTTGATCTTGTTAATGTAACAAATATTTAAAATCCAGATTCTCGATCGCTCACACGCATGTGCATGTAGTAAATTTGCTCGATTTCCACATCTTGGTGATATCATTATTGCTGAACTTTTCACAATACAGGTATACTACATGACTGTTCCGTTTCATTTTTGTAGATATCTTATATGATTCATGGTCCCCTGCCATGACTGTCGGTTCCATCTGTATCAGCATTCTCTCCATGCTATCAAGCGCAACTGCAAAGGTTCGACTACACATACGATTGATTTTCTGAGTGCCATCTTATTCCACACAATCCTGCATCTTGTTTGTCATGCATGAGGCCGACTGCTGGTTTTTATTTGGCTCTAAAAGTTTCCAAACACAAGTTTTAATACTAGTAATTGTGTCTCGCAGCAATGTCCTGAAGACAACGACCGCTACGTAAAGAACTGTAGAAATGGTCGATCTCCGAAGCAGACCAGGTGGTGGTTCCATGATGACAAAGTGTAATGGTATCGGTATCTTCCTTCATCAACTAGTTTGATAATAATTATAGATTAGACCAACAGGTTCCACTTTTAAGGAAAATCAAAACAGAAGGAGAAAGCATTTTTTCGAACCAAAGTTAAATGCTCCATAACTCCTGTAAATGGTTATATGCTGGTATTTCTTCCATTAGCAACTTGTAAGGAACAAAGGTTGTTCAACCAATGGTGTTTAACCCATGTGAGGTGCATTGTAAGCACTAAGCACTTGAATGAGAAACCTGTTCTTTCTGAATAAGTTATGGTGTTATGTTTAAATATCATGGCGATTATCAATTAACTTGAAACTCGTCATATGAGCATGACGAGTTTGAATTAAGATTAATTTAATAACTTTACTTAAGATTTAAACAAAATTAAAAAAAAAAAAAGAGATTTCTAATTTCTTCGTGCTCATTCGATAATTTGATTAAAAACAATTTTAATGTAATAATCATTGAATCTAATAATCCTATTTTTGTCTTTAGGCCTACAATATTCAACTATAGAAAGTAGGAACCAACCTTTGGCTCGAGGATGAGCGATTTTAAACCAAACGATTTAAAATTATGTTTTAAATTATTTTTAAAATATTCTTTTAACGTACTTTTTAAAAATAATATCAAATTAGCCTTTAGACCCAGACACAGAGTCATACAATTATTGGGATTCCAAGAATCATTCACTTTTTTATTTTTTTAACGGTCTTTAAAGTAGGGATGTTTGTTATTGAGTATTCGATTTTTGGATATTTGAAAAATCATATATTAGATCTCTTCGGATAGTAAAAGTTCGGATTGTGTATCAACCCATTTAAATTGGACACCCGTTATCGGGTACCCGCAAAACTACCCGTTAAATTTATTTTTAGATTTTTTATTTTAAAATAAAAACATATTAAACAAAAATTTTATAATTTTATAATCCATGAAAAAAAATGAGTGATTTAAAATTAATTTTAAAATATTTGAATATATATATATATATTTATTAAATTTTATCATTGAAATAATATTGAAAATATTAATCTCGTTTTTTCCTTTCGATATAGAAAACTAATACAAATATATTTAAAATTTTTAAAACTTAAAACTATATAATACAAATATAGAACTATTTTAAAGATATAAAATTAATTTTAGGTATAAATATTAAAAATTTTAAAATAAAAATATAATTTAATATTAAATATATATATTAAAATTAGTCGGATCGGGTACCCTGAAATTTAAAAAATTTGATCCTAGCCCGACATAATAATTCTCGATCTGATATCCGAGTCGATTGGATAATTTTTCAAGAATTATCCGATAATTTTATTTTAGGTCGTCGAATCGGATAATTTTATACACTCTTAATTTAAAGCCCGTAAAAATCTCTTTTAGAAAATAATTAAGCGTTTAAAATTTTAATACCAAATTAAATTCCCTGATTAATAAATTTAATTAATTAAAATTTTTTAATCAATTTTGATGATCAATTTTTAATATATATTTTTAAAATTTTTAAAATCAAATGATATACTACAATTTTATCCTGTGATATTTGAAGATTTTTTAGAGAAGTATTTTTTTAATAATTCTTAAAGTTTTTTAACATTAAAACTTTTAAATAATTTTTAAATCAAACAAAGAACTCTAAAAATATGTTACATAAATTAGTCTCAAAACTATTAAATTTAATAATCAATGCTATCAAAAGAAATAAATTAATAACATTTTAAAATATAAAAATTTCATTTAGCACACCCAAAATATCTTTCTAAAGAATCTATGGAATATTAAGATTCATAGTATTTTTTAAAGTCTAAATATATAATTGACCTTTCTTTTGTATAAAATCAAATAAATTCATAATGGTGACAATTTTTTTATAAAGTATTTATTTTTTTATAAAACATATGATAGTTAAATTCGGTTTAAGTTTGAATATTAATTTTCCATTGGATTTAAATTACTAAAAAAGAAACTTTTAAGTATTAAAAAGGCTTAAAGATAATTTTAATCCTTAACGTTTATAATTTTTATTATTTTGATCCTCATTTTTTTTGAGATAAATTTAACCCTTAACCTATGTCTTTTTGACAAATAATTTATTTTTTAACGAATATAATGATTAAACCGTTAAAAATTTAACGATATTAACATGTCATATATATGTGATAATATATTTTAAATAACATGACATCTAGACTCATTTTACATATATAATATGTTATTATCGTTAATGTTTTTACAATAATGACAAATATATACATGCATAATATAATTTTATTATAACATAAAAAATATAAAATAATTAAAATTCAAATAAAATATTAAAAATTAATTAAATCTAAAATAAAAGTCTACCGAGCATTCTCAAATCTTAAATATCATTCAACATATATATGACATGTCATTATCGTTAACTTTTAATTATTTAATCTAACAATGAGATATTTGTCAAAAAAATATCGATAAAGGACTAAATTTATCCTAAAAAAGATGAAGGTCAAAATGATAAAAATTATAAACGTTAAGGGTTAAAATTATCTTTATGTCTATTGAAAAGATATTATCTTCTGTACGAATTATCTTTTTTCAATAGTTTAAAAAATAATTATTAATATTTATAACGTAGTAATTAAAGTTATTATTAAAAAAGTTGCTATTATCTTCAAATTTAACAATAATGCATTGAAAAAATTTACAACGGGCGTCGAACATTGTTGAACATTGTTAATATTGAACACCGTTGGACACTATTAAATTCATTAATAAAGTTTAAAAATTTAAAGGACCCAGCGTATAATTAACAATTATTTAAATTAAAATTTGAACTAAATTATTTTTTAGAGGGAAAACTATATTAGTGGTTATCTAGCTATCAATCCTTTTTGTTTTGGGACCTAATTAACTTTTTTTTATCAAAATCAACATTGGCATTTCATTTCATTATCGTTTTGGTCATCAGTCATTAAATATTTCATAAGATTGTACCATGACAAAGTTTAATAACAATTTTAATTCTTAAAATTATGATATTATATCAATTTAATCCTAATTAAAAGTAACTTATCAAATATTTGGGTTAAACTCTAAATTCCTCGTCCATTTTCTTCTTCTCCACAATACTACTTTGAAAAACACTTATTTTTAAGTGTTAGAAATACAATAACAGAATATCATCTTCTTCGTATCTCACTATTTTTTTAAAAAAATATTTTTTAAGTTAAAAAATACAAAAACTAAAGGTAAACATTCTATTAAACAAAAAAGAGAAAAACAAAAAGAAAAATTTAACAGAAACTAAAGGTAAATATATTATCAGTTGCGAAAGTCTTGAGTTGTTCAAGAACGGAGAGCGAAAAGCCTCAAAGAGAATGATTCTTTTCGTATTCGTTAATAGTGTTGGATTTAATAATTTCACATCTAACTCCATCAATTCTCTGAACTAAATCTTTCTTCAAACGATAAAATTTAAAAAAGGCCTTCATTTGCTATTGGGAAAGTGAATAAGTCTGAAAAAAGAAGCTGAGGGTGATGAATAAGAATTGATCAACAAACGCTCTCATTTAACACCGAAAAGAATTGAAGAAACCATCATTGTTTTGATTAAAAAACACTCAAAGTTCACTATCCAAAAACTCAAACTAAAGGGCAAAACAAATCATGAATTTAAATGAGATTTTTTTCTCTTCTAAAAAAACAAATGAAAAGACTTCAGGGAAAGGGGTGAACTTGGTTTAATGGGTATGAAAAAATAGACATAAAATAATATTTGACGGGTCGGGTCAATTTGAGCTCTATTTTTGATAAAAAAAAAGTATAAAATTCTAAGATTAGTTTATGGCCTAAAAATGCAGGATTGGTAACAGAAGAAAGAAAACATATTCTATATTGGTTTTGTGAAATATGTTTGGGTGATGAAACATTCATTTTATTCATATTTCTTTATTTTTTTTATCCTTTTCGTTGGGATAAAGTCACCTCTCCACACTCCTATGCCTCTAAATGCTTTAAGGATTTTAGTTATCTTTACGATTCCTCAATTTTTAAACTGATTTAAACTGTTTTTTTATAGGAAAAGTAGTTATAAGTTGAACTTTATTAAAATTTAGAAGAAAAAGGATGAAAATTTTAAGGTTTAATTTAAATATTTAATTAATTATTTATTATTAGGATTAAATTGATATAGTATAATAATTTTATGGACTAGAATTAGTATTAAATCATATCATGTCATGATTTTCATTAAATATTTAATAGACTGTGATCAAAATGATAATAAAATAAAATATTGGTTATAATTATTATTAAAAATTTAGTTGAGTGACCAACACAGAAAAATAATGATAGTTGAGTGATCAATTTGGTAGTTTTTCTATGAAAAATAATTTAATTAAAATTTTATTTTAATTAACTAATAATTATATGTTGAGTCCTTATGATTTTAATCTTTATTAATTAATGTAATGATGTTTAACAATGTTTAACGTTAATGATATTTAACGGTATTCGGCACGTGATAGACTCATCCTAATGTATTAATGCTATTTTGTGAATGTTAATTTTAAATTTTGTAGAACCTCGGTGCTAATAAAAAAACAAATGATATTCAAACTTTACGATAACTATTAAGAAAATAAAATTTATAATATAAATGATAAAAATGAAATATAAATAAACAATTAAGATTAAATATAATATATTTATTTTTTCAAAAATAATTTTATGTTAATATTTTTAGAGTATGTGACTAAAATGCTGAATTATACCCTTCATGTTCTGGAGTGAATGGAAATCGTTTGCCTTGATTGTATTTTATTTTATATTTCACCTTAAAGTAGTAAATTTAATGTTTAAACTTCAAGATTAAGGGTTAAAATATTAAATATAAGGTATAATTTTAAAATATAAAATTTAAAATGCGAAAATTACTGTTGAGATTTAAAATTTATTTTTTAAATATTTTTTAAACCTTAACCTTAAATACTAAACTCTAAACTCGATATTTCAAGAATTGGATACTAAAAGAGACAAAATTACTATTTACTCCCTACGATTTGAGAGGATTTTTGTTCTTCTGAGCAATCCGAAAAGGAAAAGTAGCGGATTTTACGGGAACAAAGCTGGTTGGTTGACGCGTGGCAAGAATATGACCGTTCGATGTGAATGAAATTGTGGAATGCAACAGTTGAATTTCCCTTGGCCAAAAGAAAGAGCCTCAGGAATTTTAGAAACAGCATCTGCAACTGTTTAAGATCTTCCCGTCTTTTTTTTACTTTCTGGGTTTTGATTTGTTCATCAGAAACCAGAGAAAAGAATTGAGGAGAAGATTGAAAAGAGATTCATACAAAGGTTGGAAATTTTGAAGCAACTCCATAGAACCAGCTTTACCGACAAGAAACGATACAACAACGATACTGGTATTAATCACTTTCAGTGGGTTTAAGACTAATAATTAGGTAATAAAATAAAGTGCAAACAGATTCAAGAGAGAATTGGAGGTAGCTCGGGGGAAACATGGAGTGGAAAGTGCACTTATTTGGAAATATTGGGTTGTAATAAAAAACAAAACAGAGGTGAGTTTCTGATATGGATGATCAGTTGGAGGAGGTACAATGACCGGGCTTTTGTCACTAGGAGGAAGAGGAAGAGGAAGTAACAGCCGACAAGATCAGCAAAGCAACCCACCAACTGAATTTCAACCCGAGAGCTTGTTTTGGTACAAAAATGAGGACATTTTTTACAAGGGTTTCGAGCTATGTCAGCAGCAGCAGCAAGATCTTTGTTCATCAGCATCTGGGTTAGGTGTTGGACCGAACAGGAGCTGGATCAACGTCTCTGATGATCCTTCGAGCTCGAGATCGGGTTTCATGACGGGGAAAAGTAGTAGTAGTGGAGGCGTGAGTTGCCAAGATTGTGGGAATCAAGCCAAAAAAGGTTGCCTTCACATGAGGTGTAGAACTTGTTGTAAGAGCGGTGGATTTGATTGCCAGACCCATGTTAAAAGTACTTGGGTTCCTGCTTCTAAACGCCGTGAAAGGCAACAAAATCTTCCTGCTTTACAGCAACAGCAGCAGCTTCGTGGAGAGAATCCTAAAAGACGGCGAGAGAATCCAACACCTTCTTCCCTTGCCTGCTCTCGTTTACCAGCACACATGTCAGGTACAGTGCTGTTATTGGTGATATATATATAGTATATATACTCTCGGTGAAGCACTTACAGTCTCAAAGATTGAATCTTTTGTATGAATTTAGAAGTAAAATTTTCTACAAAGAGATAAGAAACTTGTGTCCAGGAAAAACAAAAACAAAAAAACATATATCAATTCAGTTGCGTATTGTAATAAACATTCACTGCAAACCCTGCAGCAGCTTTTCTTGTCACTGTAAACCCTTTTTTACTTATCTAATCTAATCTAACAAAGGGTTTGGATTTGTTGTTGACCATGTTTTGTTTTTTGTATTTTATTTATTTATTTTTTTGAAAGAGTTTTTTGTATTTTAGGGTTAGAGCAACTGGGGAGGTTTCCACCAGAAGTGAGCTCTCACGCAGTGTTTCGATGCGTGACAGTGAGTAGCATTGACGATGCCGACGATCAGTATGCTTACCAGACGGCAGTGAGCATCGGAGGACATGTTTTCAAGGGAATTCTTTACGATCAAGGCCCTAATGCCGAAAGTGGCTACAACATGTCGGAAGCAGAAGCAACAGCAGCAGCAGCTGGTGAGACTTGTGCCATGACCAACGCGGCTACCTTTGCAGCTAATGCTAGTGCCGGTACCGTACTGGCTTCTTCTTCTTCATCAGACACCGCAGTTTTAGACCCTTCATCTCTATATCCAACTCCTGTCAACATTTACATGGCTGGTACGCAGTTTTTTCCAAATCCAAGATCTTAAAAACAACTCTACATTTTTTTTATTTTCCTCTTATATCTCTAGCCTTATCAACTTTCAAAGCATTCGGTGATACAACCCACCATTGAAGTAGGGCGTTGTTAAAAGAGTTCAAAGCAAAACAGAAGATAGAGTGATGCTGGAGCTATGTTCATTTCTTTTCTTGTGCAAAATTAATGCTTTTGTTTCAAATCATCAATACAAATTCTTCTTCCCCATGTGAACAAAATCTAAAGCTGTTTAATATTATTTTAATGAGAGTGTGAGTAGGGGCCGGGGGTTCCATATAATTTGGTTGGAATTCAATAATCCAGAAATTTCCATTACACTTTTTTGGTTGGTTCTCGACTACTTTTTCCCTGTTTTCCCGTATGTTTTCTGGTTACAAAACGAAGACAGATATTGGTTTCTTGTTTGTTTGGACAAACTGCAATGACTACCTATTTTTCATCTACCACGGTATGGGCGTTCCAGGCTTCTAGCCATGCATGACTCCTAGTGAACTTAGCTAGCTAGCTTTCATGTTCAAAAGGTAAAACATTTAAAACTACCCTCTCTCTCTCTCTCTCTCTATATATATATATATATATCTTATTATATAGATTCATGTGTTCATCTATTGCATTGATGTGACTAATTAATTTATTTCATAAAATGGGAAATATTTCTTGTCACTTGCTCCATGTCTTATGGCACTTTCCTACAACAAAAACCTGTTATTATTAGTACATATTGCAGTGTTAAATATTCTTCCCTGCATTGTTCTTACCGATAGAACTGCTTCTGTCTAATGGAAAAATGAAAACGTGTGAACTAAGAAATTTAGCTGAAACATTGTAAAGATTTTGCTCTAATCCAACAACATTTCTCTGCTAGTTGACTGAGTTCAATTAATGCTAGCACCTAATACCAATATCTGCATTGTTTTATTGCTAAGTTCAAGGTCTGTCAGAACTTAGGCTGCTCTTATGTTATGTTTTAGAAACAATCTAAGTGGTTAATCATGGCATATTTTTTTCTTATATTGTTTTCTTATAGTACAAATACAGTGTTACTGATGGAAAGTTCTTGATTAAATATCTAGGATTAAAGTGAATTTCTGGATTTCCATCAGCATGTCTCTGTGTCATACTCATAACCTAACCAGAGAATTCTCCAATGCAAGTTCTTTAAAATCCCTTTGTTCTTGATGTTGAATGCATTCAATAGACTGATGGATATTATATATTATTAGAAAGAAAAAGGAAGATGATTTAGTTAATTCCATATTCTTTCTGAAACATGCTGACAGTTGATGGAAATCTGCAACAACAAGCATATGTTGATGGAGAATCAACCTTAGATAAAAAACACTATTCCTCTTTGGTGTCTCTGGACACTTGGGAGAATCCCAGAAAAACACAAGGGTAATTCTTTTTGCATTGGGAAAGAGAGATGATTTTCATTTTCTTTGTCAAGTCTTGTCTGGGAAAGGTGTAATAGAACATCCATGTTTCTTTGTTTTACAGTGGAACATGGAAACTGTAAACCAGTCTATCAAAAACTTGTTTTAGTATACCATAACTCATGTTAGACATTATGTCCTTGACCTGACTATTGAACATTATAATTTAAACATGATATTCTATGAATAAATGTAACTTTTCATCAATCTATGATGATGAATGTATATGATTATTCATCATGAATGGACATGCCTATTCATAATGACCATGTATGATAAAGAAGCAAAGGGTAATTTTTTTTTCCCATAATCAGGGGCAGCAGCCCCTCCTAAGAGCTTAATAGTTTCGTCCCTGATCGTAAGTGAAGCAAATCATTTTATTCCAAGGGCGTCAATATATTTTCTCCCTCACTATAAGATTGTGCTCTTATACTTACATTTCTCTAACACTGACTCCTTCCATGCCTGTAAGCATGTGTCTTTATATGTGGGTACATAGTACCTACTGGGCGGTGAGACAGTGAAAACAGATAAATCTTCTGCAGGAAACAACAGTGGTGTAGATTTGGCTTTGCAGGCATCAATGGAGGTGGTCCCAAAACTGGCATTTCTGTTATTGACTGTCTCAGCTCTGCTCATCCAAAAGCTTTGCTACTTTGCTTTACTCAACTTGCTGTTGGGGGGAAAAGGGAAGAAAACCCTATTGTGCTTCTGAGAGGGCAGAAGCAGGAATGCTGTTAACACTGGAAATTGGTTCAACCTCAGCCTGTTGTAAACCATAAATAAAAGCTGACAATAATTTTGTTTCCAGCAGTGAATACATCCAAAAGTTTTCTCTGCATGGGGTCTGATGAATGTTTCTTGCTAACCAGTGTTGCAGGTCAATAAATAGTTAGGTTTATCCAGTGTTCAAGCTATAACATGTAGGTTTCGTCCTCCATTAAAGGGTTAAGTTTTAGGGTTTCAAGTTAACCCTAAGACTGCAACATTGAGTGAAAAAAATGACTGCTTCTTAAACTACATTAAAACTTCTATCAAAGTTCGAGTTTTTTAGACAACATTGTTACTAAGGAGTTATGAAAACTAATATTTCAATCTAATCTCGTATCGCATATCCAATACGTCCTCGTAATCGTATAGGGCTTTATTGAAGGATATTCCCCTTCCATTTTTTAAATTGGAAGCGTACACTACTTTATTTGAAAGAATAACCTCTTTCAGGACACGTAGACTAAATTTGTATTGAGCATAACGCAAAGTACTAATTCGCATCTCAAGGAACATGAAATATATCTGATCTGGATTATCCTAGCCTTTTTTTTAAATCTCCTCACTATTTATCACGAATTACCTTTAAATTGACCATAGATATTGAGATTAACTCCCAAATTCGCATTCTGTAGGATACGAATTACTTTAAAATTATTAAAAAAAGATTTGATAATCCACATTTTACGTGCGTTGAGAGAGATGAATGTAAGGGGAATATTGATTGAATCTATAATGCACTTGGATAGTCTATGATATTTCATCTCCCCATTTTTTTCTTACCCACACTTTTTTATCACTTTTTTTTTACATTTTTTTAAGAATCTAAAATTTATTTTATATTTTTCGTACATGTATATGTAATTTTAAAAATATTATTTTTAATCTCGTTTATACATCTGTATCCGAATCGGTACAACATATCTAAAGGGAACTTGTTTAAACAATGCCTTTCCAAAGTGGAAGTGAAAGTGTCCTATCCTATCATCTTTTGCTTTAAGGTCACCATTTTCTGTCTCTAGAAAATTGTCATGACAGAGATAGAGAGGATGTAAAAAGCTTAAATAATGTGCCGTACAGGCATAAACACTAGTGCCCTAAATTCTGTGGAAACGACAGACATTTTTTAATGTCATTATGTTGCGTCTTATCTGGTCTAAAATTCTGAAGTGGAACTCGTTTTGCTTCTTCATCTTCCAACTTGTCCGAATATAAAAAAGCTGGGTCTAAAATTCTGTGTCCATGGTGGGAACTGATAAAGCTTACCGGATATGCCTTCATTTTGTCAAAAACACCATACAATTTTATATGAAAACTCCCATCATCAGACGCTTGTCATATCCATAGATATTGCAAGTTATGTTGCATAAAATACATCGATTGATAAATGAATAGCTTATCTCATTTCAAAAAAAAAAAAAAACAGACAGAAAGTGCCCCGACATTTCTGTTTCTTTGTAAGAGAACGCCGTTAAGAACTGATGTGTTATATTGGATTTATAGTAAAAAAGCATATATGTATATAATAATGCTCCTAGAGAGATTATATCATAGGCTTGGCTCACCACGTCAGTCATGGTCCCTAACTAATGAAAATCACTCATTCCACCACTAATCAACTATGTAATTAATATAATTTTTAAAAATTATACTTTTAAAATGACATGAAAATTTCACTGGTCGAAAAAATTAAGTTGGAGATTAATGATTAAATGAATAGTTATAATTGGATGGGATCATGATTAACGTAGTGAATTAGGCCCATGATATAATTTGTACTCATTTAGGTTTAAAGGGACAACTTACTTACATAATTCTTGTGCGATTCTCTTTTTAACTTTGTTCTTGTAATGTTAAAAGTGATCGGAGATGAATAGGTTAAGCAAAATTTTTAACGATTATTATGTATTTTGGTGAGCTAAACAACATAAGTCACTTATGTGGCGTGAGAGTTAAGTGGGACCGTTTCAAGGGTTTAATGGTAGACACTTATCTATCTTATGCAATTATTGATTGTTTAATCTATCACTACATCGAATTAAAATATTTTTGATTAAATTAATTTTATTCATATGTGAGATTATTATAAAAATACGATAAAAATATAAAGTTTAAGGCATATTTTTTTATAGGTAAAGATAGAGATTTAAAGTGTGTGTTCATATTCTACTTCATGAGACATTTATAATACTACCCATACGCTTAAAATGAATGAACGATAAATAAAAAATTGATGCTTAAAGTAGGCTTATAAATTAAGTCAATAAAAAAACCCATACTCATTGTGATGCGTCCCCAAACTTCGAATATATTTATATATAAGATTGTATTCAATAAATATTATTGAATAAATTAAGCTAATATGAAATGAATAATCAAACATTTTGAATTGATTGGTCTATTTATGGGCTTGCAAATATTTTAATTCATTATAAGATAATTTTCCTTAAATATAGTATTTTTAATATATCAAATAAAAGGATAAATGATAAGATAGCATATTTTTTTTATTTAGTTATAGTGGTTAGACTGTCATTATTGGTGCTTGAATCCGTGACTCCAAAAACAATAATTATTCTTTTAACCAATAAAGTTAGATGGTTCGTGCGATAAGATAACATATAAAGGTGCAAATCGTCAACCTCTTTCTAATGTCTCCATTCGTGCCTCCGCTTTAAATTAGAGGATTTAGGGTTTAGGGTTTAAGGTTTAGGGGTGAGTATTCAATCGAGTCGAGTCAAAAAATTTCGACTTATTCGAGTTGATGAGTCATATTTTACAACTCAAACTTTATTTGAAATTTTTTCGGTTCGACTCGAGTTTAAAAAATTTGAGTCGAGTCGAGTCGAGTTTTCGAGTTCCTATAAATATTTAATTATTATTTATCATGTTATAGTATGATTTGATTTCAATTTAAACGGCTTTCTCTAATCATATAAGATATGTATAAATATATTTTTTTCATATGTAACAATATTTCTTTATATTTTTATATATCAATGTATATATATCATAAAAAATTGATAGACTCGCCTCAAACTTAAAAATTAATCCTTTAATTACTAAAAATTTCGAGTTATTCGAATTTTCATTTTACAACTCGAACTTTATTTGAAATTTTTTCGAATCGAATCGAGTCGAGTCTATGAAATTTCGAGTCGAGTCAAAATGAGTCGAGTATTTTCGCCTCGAGTCGAGTCGAGTTTTGCTCACCTCTATCAAAGTTAGGTTTTAGGGAATTAGGAGTATGATAGATTTTAGGGGTTAGATTTTAGGGGTTAGGATATAAAAATAAGGGTTAAGGTTTAAAATTTAATTTTTTAAAAATTTTCTACAAGCGACATAATTGGAGGCACGATAAAAAAAACAGGATTTTTACCCGCATGCAAACCAGAGATTTCCGTTTATTTCCAAATACTTTATTTGATTTCATTATCTAATAATATTATTAATATTTATTTTTATTATATTATTATTATTTTTAATTATCAACGCCTACTGTATAACATAAAATACAAAAATGAATAGCTTATCTCATTAAAAAAAACCCAGAAAATGTGCTGATAATTATTGTTTCTCTGTAAGAGAAACCTTGCGAGAAAACAAAGTATTTGAACTCAAATCTTTTAATTAAATCAAAATTTTTTATTAAAACTATTTTTTGATCCTAAAAATACAAATTTAATTCTTCTACTTTTTCGATTTAATAATTGAAGTTTAATTGAATAAAAGGGCTTGTATTAAATTGAATTATTTTAAAAAATTACTCACATCGAGTTTCAATAAACAAATAAAAATATTAAGTTTCAATAAACATCACATAATTTAATTATTAAATCGAAATGGTTAAGAATTAGTTTTATTGAATTAAAAGTAAACTAAGGCTTAAATTTTAAATGTGCAAAGAGTTTAAGGACTAAGAATCATATTAGACCAAAAAATAGTTCCTCTTGCTCTAGATAGGGTGAGGTCAGATCAATTAAGTCCAATGAAGTTGATTATATTTTCTAAATCGTCAATTTAAATTTTGATCGGTTCTCACTTTTCTATATTATTTTTAATTTTAATTTTTTACTTTATTATGATAAAATGACTTTATTTTATCATTTAACATTATTTGATACTTTTCATTATATTTTCTCATAATTATTTTTAAGTAAAAAAATAATTAAGTTTTCTTATTAGTATTTTAAGATATTTTCACTATTTGGGTTAATAATACATATTTTTATGTTATAAAAGTTAAAATAATTATAAACAAAATAAAAATACAATTCAATTTAAATAAATAATTATAATTTTTAAATTTAAATATTATGATTCGATACGAGCCATCTTCCTTTCCAAATCCCATACTTCGTCCTTGGGTTAGGTAAGTCATGCCATTGCAAGACAATATGGTCCGTGTTGCAAATTCTGCTGGACTGACTCAGCTGCGGACTGATCTCTTACGACAGCCCAGATGAAGTAAAGCGACTACTTGAAGCAAGAACAGAAGGGAAATCATACGTACCTTTTTAGAGGATTTTATTTATGTCTCGTATTAAAAAAATAAATTTAAAAATTTAATTTTTTTTAATAAAATTGATCAAATTATATTTGATTGGAAAAGTAACGTTAGGAGGGAAATTATAATTTTTGATTTTTTAAACTAAAAGCAAGTTATAATTTTTGTTTTTTTTAAACACAACAACACATGGTGTTGTCTTTTTAAACTAAAAAAATAAAAAACATCACTTACGATAATATTTTTAACATAAATTCTAAAATAAACTTTAAATATTTTATTTTCTCAAATAAAAAACTTTAAAAACCCTTTGTATCTGACGTTACCTAATATTTTTGTTGGGAACAACGTAGCCGGCGAGATCTTAGATGAGCCTTGGTGTCACGGCAGAACCTAAAAAGGTAGTTAGGTCGGCTAACACCCTAAACCCAACATTAATCTCTTCGAACTCTCACAATCATTCATGTCACTGCCTCCTCCTACATTAATAACCTATATGTAGCTTAGCATGTAGCTCCAGTTGTGATCTTTTTTAAAGTCTTATATGTAGTTTTGTTTGGTCGATACAGATCCTGAAATAAAAAAACAACCACCCATTTGACTGGCAGATCATAACATCCTACAGTGTTGTGGGTATGTTTAGTATTGTTTTTGCGTCAATTATTTTGTTTCAGTGGTTAAAGTAATGATTATTGTTATTGAAGATTACAAATTCGAACATCAATATTATAGTACAGTGATTGAACGATTAATGTTCAATGTTTTAAAATATATTCTAAAACAGATATTATTATAACCACCGTAACTGTTTAAAAAAATATTGTATTTTATTATCCTATTTTTATGTGTTGTTGGTGTTTGTAGTAAATGTATGATACAAAATTTAATCTAACTCACAAAAATTAAATTAGTTGAATAGACTTAGTAGGAATATATATTCAATTTGTTAATTTCATAAACTTTCTAAAAAAAAAAAATCAAATGAAAATTTATATTATTCAAAATTTTAAGTAATTAGTAGATATTTTTTAAATTCGAGTTGATTCTCTCATTTCTACCCATATGTATTGTATGTTGAGTTCTTAAAATTTTTAATCTTTATTAATTAACATAATGGTGTTCAATGATATTCAACGTTAATAGTGTTCGACACTCGTTATAAAATTTTTCTAAGAGTATATATTATGTAATTATAAAAAATTATTTAAATTAAAAAAATTAATATCATAACATTACAAGTATTTATAATAAAATTTTTAAAAAAATCAATTTAATTTTTAAAATAAAATTTAACTTATAAAATATGAATAAATATTTTTTGTTAGCCTCAACTCAATTAAATAATCACTTTAACAAATACAAAACTACTTACTAAATTGAATCCCAATCCTTAAACAAGATCTCCCAATAAAGAGGTTTAAGGAAAGGTATCACTGTCAGCTACATTATGTCCTGTCATAATCAAATTTAAAAGAAAATGAAACAACTCAATCTCACACGTTATCATCCCCCTAGCCTCAAGATGCCTGTGTACCCCTAGCCCCTGTTGTTTCCATCAGAATTCACTTAATGGAAAAACAACATTTGTAGTTACAAAACATAACACTTTTCATGCCCCTTCCCCGATATAGATTCCTACCTTTTTTCACCTTCCTCTTCTTCTTCCTTAGCCTTTTGTTCATCTTCATCATCATCTTCTTCTGCTGTTGCACTTCCTGTGTTGAACTTGTAAGTTGTAAGACAGTCTAGTCTAGGTATCTGCTGAGTTCTACGTGTTCTGAGCTTATTGTTTTAATTTTCTTACCGTACTGTGCTTTCGTTTCAGATTTGGACAAGAGAAATGGGTCGTGGTAAGATCGAGATCAAGAAGATTGAAAACGCTACTAACAGACAAGTGACCTATTCCAAGCGAAGGAATGGTATTTTCAAGAAAGCGAAAGAGCTCACCGTTCTCTGTGATGCTAGGGTTTCACTCATCATGTTTTCCAGCACTGAAAAACTACATGAATATCTCAGCCCTAATATCTCGTACGTGCCCAAACAACATCTTCCTTTTTTCTCTGTACATGGAAGACATTATATGTTTTTGTTTTTGCTGATGTAAATTAGGACAAAGCAGTTTTTTGATCTGTATCAAACGACTACAGGCACTGATCTCTGGAACTCACACTATGAGGTTATTATTATTAGTCTCTTTTTCTTGAATTAATTGAGATTTTCCTTTTAGATTTTAGTCGTATGCTACTATGCTTTGTTTGTTTTGCCAGAAAATGCAAGAAAACTACAGAAGGCTGAAGGAGATCAACAGGAAGCTCAGAAGAGATATAAGGTAAAAGGACATATATATCCAAGGCTAGGGTTTTATGAAGTGTAAATTTTGATTGGTAAATGGTTTTATCAGGCAGAGGATGGGTGGAGATCTGGATGATCTTAACATTAAGGAACTGCAAGCTCTTGAGGCTAACATGGATTCTTCTTTGGTGGATATACGTGAAAGAAAGGTTTTTGATTTCTCTCATTGCAAAAGAAAACTAAAGTTAGGGTTCTATGCATTATAAATTAGTTTAATGGAATGAGATATTAAATTCATTAAATAAAGATCATGATTTAAAGTTTTCATCGTGACTAGCACAAATTAGAGTTTGAGAATCATCCATAATAAAATTCAACGGTATTTAATTCGAATTAATCCATTAATGAGTCGAATATTAAAAAGAAAGTTGAGGTTCTAACCGGAAAGATCAATCTTTTGGCTAAAGTTTACTTAAGTTCCGAAAGAGTTTTGATTTTTAGAATCAAACTGAACACCTCAATTTGGAGTAGAAATCTTTTACCTCTTAATGGTGTCTCCTTTTATGTCTCATATTAAAAAATTTTAAAAAATCTAATTCTAAACCCTAACTTTAATTTTTTATATCTTAAACTCTAAAATCTACACCTTAAAAAATATATACCATACCTCTAATTCCTTAAACCCTAACCCCTAACCTTCAACCTTCAACCCTAAACCCACTAATTTAAAGTGGAGGTACCGATAGAAGCACGATTAGGAGGTAGACGATTTGTGCCCTCAATTCCTTAGTTTCAGAAAGTTTAAGTATTTTTTTAACTCTTCCCCACCCCAAGTCTTCCCCAAAACATTAGTTTCATGTATCTAAAACGATGAAGCTGGTAACACCAGTTGCTTTCCACACTCCACAGTACCTCGTCATTAAAAGGCAAACCGACACACACAAGAAGAAGTTGAGGAACTTGGAGGAAAGACATGCAAATCTTGTCTTCGATTTGGTAAGAAACTTGGTTTGAACTTGATACTACTTTTAAGACTTCCAGTATGTACCTGTACAGTACATAGCAGTTGACAGAATTGTAAGATCTTAACAGTGAGTGTTCTTTTTCTTTTTGTTTCCCTCTCAATGTGATTAAGGAGACAAAGCTTGAACATCATGATGGAGTAATCGAAGGCGAAGGGTATTACAATGAACCAGCACATGGAGGCGGAGCCTCCGGCCTATATCCACTTCGGTTGTACCAAAACCACCAGCCTGATCTTGTTCTTCACCGTGGGGGAAGACTTGGCTCCAACGATCTTCGCCTTGCTTGATTAATTATTGGTGGCTTTGGAGAACACTCCATTATGTTTGTCTGTAACATCAAAGGGCTGGAACTAGTAGCCTGTTTCTCCTAGGATAACTAAGTGCTCGTCTGTTCCCTATTGATGTAATATATGAACATGTTGGTTGCATTCAACTTTTATATTGGAATGAGTTTCATTTGAGAATTTTAGATGGATATGTAAGCAGAGTAGCAATAGATATATCTTTACTTGAGAAAAGGTGACGGTGGAAGAGTGGTGGTGGTGGAGGAGGCTGACGGCTGAGATAGGGGTGAGAATTGAGAAGAGAACCGTGAGGAAGGACAAGGAGAAATTATTTGATGGCCTGAATTCACCGTAACTTTTGAGTAATTATTCATTTTTTCAAGTTACTTTCTGATCTTGTAGTCATTGATTTTTTAATTCAAACCAATATGAAAAAGATGAATCCTAAAACCAACTCTAAATAAGAATTAAAAGAACGAGGAAGGATATATGAAAAAATAAAGGGAAAATCATTACTAAATAACTCAAAATTTGTTAAAGAGGCAAAAGGAGAAGAAGATAATTTAAATTTGTACAGATTCGAACAAATTTGGAGAGAATTTGAATCAAGATGTTTTAGTAATATTTTAACTTAAACTTTTGTGATTTTTGGTTGAATTTTTATGTATTTATAGGTTAAAAATCATATAAAAACCCATTTTTCATCGCTTATAACTAATACACACAATTCGTATATATTCACTATTTATTTATAATTTCAACACATCAAAAGCATCCGGAAATCGCATAAAAAATTCTCAATTTTACATTGATATTTTCAAATCGAATAAAAAATAAAAACTTAAGTTCTTAGTTATTTTGTTCTTAATCTGTTATTCTTTATTTTTTTTATTTTGAATATAATTATAATCAGAGTAATTTTAATTTTTTTTGAGTTATAAATTTTTTGTTTTATCATAAAAATTAAATGGTTACTATTTTTTTTAGTGTGAAAAAGGAACAAGTAAACGTTATGTTTTCGAGCAGATGTGTGGAGTGGAACAACATGACAAAAAGGATAGGCCTGATTATTTATATAAATATATAATATTTAATGGATATCATTGTAAGAAATCCGTTGTAGTCTAGTTGGTTAGGATACTCGGCTCTCACCCGAGAGATCCGGGTTCAAGTCCCGGCAACGGAATTATTTTGGGGGATGGGGTGAAATAGAGACCGGAAAACTAGCATTGTTTTTTTTACAAACAGAAACGGGTATTGTTATGCCTGAGAAGCATCAAACAGAATTACCTTTCAGGGTTTGAAGCTACTTTTTCTTTGTTCATGTGTTGGTATGGTTTTTGAAATGTCTGTTTTGCTGCATCCTTCTTGTCTATTGATGTCTTAGCCACAGAGTGTAGTTCTTGATCCGAAAGTCATCTGCTTTCAAATGACCTGTACAGTACACACAGTAGCAAAGGAGAAAACTTTGCATCTTCTTAATGTGGAAAAATGAGAAGAAAAAAACATTCTGCCAACACAAAAAAGGAAAAAGGAAAAAGGAAAAACATTTTTTGTTGCCGGGGCTTGAACCCGAGTCTCTCGGGTGAGAGCCGAGTATCCTAACCAACTAGACTACAACGGATAGTTGATCTCTGCTTTTTCTTTATTACTTGATATTATTGTTGTCAATTTTTGGGGAGGAGAGCAGGGTTTACTGTTTAGTATCTTTCCCAAGCTTCCCACATTTTGCTTTGCTTCCCTATCCATTGCAACACATCCTAGCTCGAGTGCTCGACCCAACTTCGTATTTTCAGTCTTCTAATTGGTAAAAATAAAGTTGTACCCTTTTCCTGTGATTTTAGCCGACTTATTGTTGAGTTCATAGTGGGTGTCTTTCCGATTACGTTTTTGATTGTATATTCTTAACTGTTTTCGAGTTACCCTATGGTCTTGGTTAAAGGAAAAGGAAACAAAATGTTTAGTTGAGACGTTTTCAAGGAGGATGAATTCATTCATTCATATTAGATTCAGGGTAATGAAGTCTACTGTTTGCTTTTACAGAGGAAATAAAAATAGGCAATGCTATTACGTTAGCTTTTGTTTGATTCTTTATTCAATTCAAGTTTCCATCTAATGTACTCGTTGATAATCTTTTGTGAGGGAACAGCCAATCGAGGTATTGAAAAATGAGTGTCTCCGGACTGACCGGCAGTTCCTCATGTTGTTGCCTTCGGCTACCTGACCGTAATCAAGGGCTGGTATGCAGGCAAGTTTCGGCTATTCCATTTGCTGACAAACCAAAGGAGATATTTGACAATCTTCATTTTGAAAGGTAGAGGCTCCGGTAACTTGGACTAGTAAACTAAACTCTGAGTTTGGTTTGGTTATATGATGTTGTGGTCTTTTTTCTGTTATATTGCAGAAGTAAGTCAATGGTTTCAATCAGAAGGTGGAACTTGGAAGATACAGAAAACTCATTTGATCAAATGTGCAATGGGCGCTTCCTATGGTGAATATGGCTGGTGAATCAGGTGGTAATATACATTACAAGGACCATGGACTGTTTTTTGGAGGGGTGGTGGTGGATTAATGTTTTGATTATTTTTGAATATGCACACATGCTATTTTTAGTATTTCTCGTTGGAAATGGAATCAATTAGAAAAACCTTCCGACCTTACTAATTTCTGCCTTGAAGAGATGCTGCACATGGTGTAAAGATTAAACTAATAACTATCTGTTGCATTGATGTACATTAGTTGTTTCTTTGGATTGATTATCGAAGGAAAGGTTGCAACTTTATCTTTACCAATTAATGTTGATGTACCTTCCGACCTTACTCGTTTTTAGTTTAAACTCAATACTGAATTATTGTTGAGTTCATAGTAAAGATATATCCTTTAATTAGTTACTTATATTTGATTTTGGATTCAATATTGATAATTTCTTTGTAATTTATAAATACTATAAACCTAGCTTTAGCATAGCCTTTATACTTTATGCATGGAGCTAGTTTAACTCTGACAGTGTTTGTTCTTAATGAGCTTGGATGCACCCTGTTACGTGCATTTCCAGGAGCCTATGAATTGCAGTTTACTAACGGAGATTGAGAATTGTTTCACTGAATTGTGTTCTTCGACTAATTCATTGTTGCCGACCCCATTTTATTAAATTTTCTTATGTTATGTGCTGTTAAAAAGCATTTTCGTAGTCGAATTTATTCATCAACTGCCTTTGCAGGATCATCTATATTTCCTAGAATTAATGTTAGCAACCCATACAAATGGCTTGGAATAAGCAAGGAGGCTTCTGAAGATTAAATTCAAGCTGCACGGAACTTCCTTATTATAATTTAGCCTTAAAAACTATTTGGTTCTATGTTAGCCATCCATCCAAAAAGATAGATGAAAAGATTATAGTTTAGCCTTAAAAAATTAGATAATATATTTTTAAAGGATTCTACATCAAAGATTCAAGTTGAAATTCTAGATTGTGTAACTACCAACTTGAGGGGTATAGATTCTTTTGATCACTTCGTATATTATTCACATCAGATCTTTTAATCAAGAATCACATGTTGGAGCATCTCAATCAAAGACTACTGAAACGAGAACAAGGAGCATTTGTTCACCAACTTGAGGGGAGTGTTAGTTATCAAAGAAGTGTTAGAGCTTTAGGAGAAGTCTAAATTAACGAGGAGTGTTAGAGTTTTTTATTTAATATATAATTAGAGTTTATTCCTAATTAGTAGTTTAGATTTATTAGAAGTCTTATTTAAATTAGGAATAAATATTATTTAAATTAGAGATAAAGTATAATTTTAGTCAACGAAGGATAGGCTTCGGAGAATGGGGCTTCAGATTGAGGAATGTTGTGTGCTATGTGAAAGTGCACATGAAACCATGGATCATCTCTTTGCAGGTTGTAGTTATTCGCGGGTTATATGGTCTGCTGTGTTGGATTTGTGTGGACTGTGCAGGGGTATGTTTGATTGAGATGTGGAGGTGTAGTGGCTGAGTACAAAATTGAAAGGGAAATCCTTGTTGGTTTATGTTTTGAAGGTTGCATGGAATGCCTATGTGTACTTCATTTGGGAGGAGAGGAATAGAAGATTGTTTAGACATTCTTTTAGGCCTACTGATAGTATTCTGGATTGTGTAAAAGAGGTTGTTCGTATTCAATCTCGAAATAGAATTATAAACTTTGATGATGTAAATAGGAATATATGTACATCTTGGGGAATTCTTTAGGGATGGATGCCTAAGTGTACTATAAGAGTTGTTCTTTTATCTTGGATAATAAATTACACTTATCCAAAAAAAAGTATAATTTTAGTCATATTAAAATTCTATTTTAGCTTATTTAAAGGCTTACTCTGTAATCATTTAGTATAGAAGAATAATAAGAAAATACAGAGAAATACTTCGTTCTCTCTGAAAAATATCATCTTTCGTTACATCTACGAACACCATCCCCTTTCTCACAAAAAGACATAATAATACCTTTTCTTTCTAGTTTTATTTTTCTCCTTTTCTTAATAACTCTTTATAGTTTTATTTTTCTCCCTTTCAATGGATTACTTTCTTCTGTTTCTGGTATGAGCTATGAAAGCTGTCTGAAAACTATACTAAGCAACTATTCTAGTTCATGGATAATGACTTAGAGATTAAGTAATCTTATGAAATTTGTAGTTGTTTTATTTATTTTTAATATAATTTTAGAATTTTTAGGAGATGACTCATGTCCTTTTAACGGTAAGAATTAACTTAAATAGGTTACGAAATGAAGCATCAAGCACCTACTTGGCCCGAAAAATAGTTTGGACACCCAATTAAAAAAAATGGTATAGTTTTAGCACTTATTTGACGATTAAACCTTATTTATATGCATTAGGACTTGTATGATTGACATCACATACATATGTTTTAGGATGTGTTTTAATTACGACTTATAGAATATTTGATTTATGAAACATCGGATTTACGAAAATATAAATTATGGATTTATGAATTATGGTCTATAAAATATGTTCTATAGAATATCGGATTTACAATATTGTGTTTATAGAATTTGAGTTTTAAATATCATACATTTACGAAATACATTATGACCATTTCTTTCATCCTTTCCATAGCCATATATATATTTTTTCAATTTAATAAAACAAAAAACCTCATTTAGGCTTATAGGGTATTACAGAGGGATTGCAACACTCAATCCCACCAACTTATTAACTACTATAAGAAATACACAATTTGTTCTTGAAAAGAAATAAGAGAGCAGACCATTGGTTCATAATTTTCTTCTCTGGTGCAGTTTCAAAATGAAATGTTCAGCATTTCCATGCTCAAGCTTTCCATCATTGCGTTTTCCATGAATCCACATTTAGTCTCTGCTGCAGACTTGATGAAACTGCTTAGCCTTAGCTTGAATGAGCATGAAGAAAGAGGAATGATGGGAATGTTCTCGCAGTTGCAGAGCTCAACCATGTAACCATCTGGATCATGGAAGAACACCTGTTCAACCTTGTTCCCTTCGTCTTCGACGAGGGCCGTCACATACTTCATTCCCATGTCTTCCAGCCTCCTTAACACAAGGCCGACATCAGTACACTGCCATCACAAATGTAAAACCTGTTAATGCTGCAGATGCAGGCTTAGATTCTGAAAGATTCAACTGGAATTCACCTGGAAGGATATGTGATTATCCTTTGGATTAATCGGCCGTGGTTCAACGATAGTGTCGAAATCATCTATAGATGGATTCTCAATTAAGTGTATCCCAATGCCATAGTTATACAACCTGCATTTGATCCCACACATCAGTTATTTACTTTCCTGTTTGATTAAAAACTGGATTTATTGAAGAATCATGGTGTTGCAGTAAGCTTACCAAGCTCCATTGAACTTGAAAGAAGAAGGGCGTTTGATGGGAACAAAGCCCAAAACTTGTTCATAGAACCTCATGGAATCCCAAACCGATCTACACAACAATGAGACATGATTCAAAGACAGAAGTGGTAATGCACCCTCAAAGTTGTTTACTTCCACAGAGTCCATGTTCTTGCTCTTATACTTTGCTTCTTCTTCCTTCCTCTACTATCTCAGTTGGCATGGTGACTAGATTACTACCTTGTGCTCCTTTTATAGAGTGAAATATCCCATTTTTTCTATGTTCAAGCTCAAGTAATTATGAGGAACTTTCCTGGCAAATTCTCTTACTTCCCAAGCTCAATATGTGGATTCCAATCCAAGTAACTAGTTACTGCTTCAGAACGCGTTTTTCTTTGTACTGGTCATTCATCTGCAGAAAATCAATTTGCAAGAAAAAAACAAGCAAAGCTGCATAATCCAGGCAGCTTGTTGCCTAAGCTCTTTGAGTTTAATGTTCGTGTTGATGTTGAAGATGCTGGTGCTGAGATCAATGACAAATCCATTCTACCAAATTTCTTTTCCGTTTTAGTCTTTCGAGGAATCCTAAAGACATAAAGTTACAAAGTTCCAAAAATGTAAGAAATTTCTTTGCTGCTTCCCGTTTACAACTTGGCATTATCAAACTTCCTTCTCCGATGTGGTGTGTGGAAGGAGTGGAAGCCGCTGCAATATCTTTGGGTCTCCTATGTGGCATTATCAAACATCCCGTTTACCGGTTTTCATTTTTGTATCGGTTTCTCGTAATGGTCGTCTGTTTTTTTCTCATTCACGTGCGACTATGGTGCTTATCGAGCGAGTCGATCGCGAGTTGGGCATTACTTGACTCGTGCTCGTTAAAAAATTTTGTTGTTTGACTTGACTCATTGCTCGTTAAGCTCGTTAAAATATTTTATTGCTCAACTCGACTTGTTGCTCGTTAAGCTCATTAAAAACTTACCTTATTTATTTTTAACTAAAAGTAAAATTTAATAATACCATATGAGGCTTAATATTAATTTAAATTAATAAATTTAACCAAAAATATCAAAAGTGTGTATAAAAGATTTTTAAAGTCTAAATTCAAAAGTAACATTCCATAAATACACCAAACTAGCATATTAAAATTAATTAAAGTAATAATTTACACTAACAATTATTATTTAAATTTATTTTTTTGAATGAAATTATTTTATAGTAATTATTAAAAAATATTTTAAAAAATTAATGAGTTGCTTTCAAGCTTATTGAGATGAGTTAGACTTTACTTGATTCAACTTGTTAAGGTATCAAGTTAAGTTCAAGTCGAACTAATCCAAGTCGAGTATTGATCGAATTTTGACCAAGTCAAGTTTGAGCAACTCACAAGCTGCTCAACTCATTAAGCACCCTATATCTGATTTTTTCTTTTGTATTGGGTGTTGTAAGGTTTTGTTTAACCCCTCTATTTTGTCATAGTAATCCACTTTCAAGAGGTGCCAGAAATAATTATCTAACAAAATTTTTAAGTTATTTAAATTTTTATTTTATTATTTTTGAATTTAAGTCGAGTTTATAAAATTATAAGTCAAGTCAAGATAAATCAAGTATTTTTATATTGAGTTAAATTAAATAATTTAATTCTTTTTTCTAATTAAATCGAGTTTTGTGCTCTTCTAACTGTAATAACTCAAAGCAAAATGATATATCCCAAAATCAAGGTCAACAAAGACGGGTGACAATTAGGCATAGACTCGGAAGGAGTTGGAGTGAACAATCGTCTTCTAAAATTTTAAAATTCATAGATGATTTAGATTTTTTTAAATATATTTTTTGTTAAAAATTTATTTTTATTAAATTCATGCCCTTAAAATAATATCATGCATCGGTCCCATCTATGAGAGTCACAAATTATCTCACTAAAACAATAAAACTCTCTCTAATTTATAACTAATAAATATGTGTATTTGATGATGCTGTAGTGTGTATAAAATTATAATTAAAATCTTATGATGCCACGTAAACACTTCATCTCCACCATGTAAACACAAAAGTGCATGAACTAATGTAAAACTGAAGTCTTTTTTACATGATTCTATCAACTTTCATCATTCCATCTTCAGTAAACCTTGTTGGACACAAAATAAAACAAAAAACATCGACATTGAACACTTAGATTCATGTTTTGTACTTCCAGAACATATTGTTATAATGAAGTTGGCCCGAGGATGATTAAACTCAACTCACTTTGAGCTAGAATGAAACTCGTTTTCGAGCACAACCCATGGATGAGACACACGTTCACTCGGAGGAGAAATCATGTATTTTCCATCATTAATGCTGAAATAATTAGGGATAATGAGAAATGTTGACAAACCATACAAGTTTAATCATTTTATATTTGCTATTCACAAACTTTGTATGGCAAATATGACAGAGTTTATAGCCCTGTAAACGAATTGAACACGAATGAGTGTGCATTTATGTACAATCGTTTAATTTTAATCGAACAAATGAACGAATACGAACATAAGCAAACACAAAATTTCTTATTCTTGTTCATGTTTGTTAAGGAATGTAGCTTATTCGTATTTGTTCATGTTCGTTCGTCAACATGATAAACGAACATAAATGAACACAAACGAACATATAATGTGCTAAATATTTAATATTTTGGGTTAGTTCAGTTAATTAACCGATTTAAAACCGAATTATCGATAATTGAAATTTAAAAAAACTCTTAATCATTAGTCGAAATCAAAAATTATCTAATAGATTAATCAATTTTATTTTGGTTCGGTCGATTAGAACGAATTAACCGAATAATGAACAGCCTTAGTCAAATGTGAATAAATTTAAATGAATATAAACAAAACATAAATGAACATATTATCCAACGTTCACGAACATAAATAAATAAATAAGCCACTTGTATTTTGTATGTGTTCGTTCATTTAATTAAACGAACAAAAAATCTTGTTCATAATTATCCGTTTAATAAATAAACAAATATAAACAAATTTTCTGTTAAACGATTCACGAACATTGCACTGTACGTTCGATTCGTTTACGACTATAGAATTTTATTAATTGTTTTTAGTGGGAGCAATGAAACCCTTTTAAGTCTTAAAAGAAACAAAACCTATGGAGCTCGTCAGATTGGTATGGTGAGTTGTATTAAAAATTAAACACAGGAAACTCATTGTACCAGACAGGTGAGTTACTATAAAAATGATAGATCAAAAATTATTTTTTTAGAGTATGATATAAATAAATAACATATTTGGATAAAATAATCGATATGCGTTGCATGTGACTTTAATTTCATTAGATACGGGATCCAAATCGCTTTTATCATTCTAAAATTATTTAGAAAATATTAAAAATTATTTAACAAAACTTGCAAAAAAAAATCCTCAATATTTTCAATGCGATTTTTATATTATTTGGAATGTGTTGTATGTGTTGATTTTTGTATTATTTTAAAAAGATATTTCAATAATACGACGTAAAAGTTAAAAATAAAAAAATATCTCTCAAAATCCAACAAAATTTATTCAAATATATTTTTCGACCAATTTTTGTTTTTTCTTCATGCAAAAAACCATGGTTAAATAGTATTTTTAGTTCGATTTTTATATTGTTTAGGATGTTTGATACTTGCCAATTTTTACATCATTTTGAAGAAATATTTTATTATTACTACGTAAAAATTTAAAAATAAGAAGGAAAAAATATTTTTCAATATCTCGTAAAATCTCTTAAAAGATGTCTATAAAACCAGTTTTAACAACAAAATTACAAGGAACTCACGTTTTATCAACTATGACCAGGTGCGATAACGCGCTGAGTCCGAGCTTGGTCTGGCTCGGAAACAATATTATTGAACTTAGTTCAGGCTCGAAGCTTGCCAAGCTCGAAATTTTAGGCTCGAGCTCGGTTCGAAAACAATATTATCGGGCTCGACTCAGGCTCGATCCAAAATAGACGATTTTGTTATATTTTATATAAAAGATAGAGCCTCGTTAAAAACCTTTTTCATAACCGACACCGAAAACAAAATCAATATTGAGAAAAGGAAAAAAAGTGTCCAATTTATTTTTTTATTTATTTTTAGTGAATTTCTCCTACTTTATTTTATTGTTTTTCTTTTACTAAAAAGATTATTTTTAGTATATATGTAGCATATATATAATATAATTATTTCAAGCTTGTTTACGAGCTTTTCGAGCCGAGCTTGGGTAGGTTCGGCTCGTTAAGGTCTCGAGTCAAACCCGAGTCTGAATCGAGCTTTGATCGAGCCGAACCCGAGTAGCTCACGAGCCGATCAGGCTCATTATCACCTCTAACTACAACTTTCATACGAATAGAGTAATTCCCTAAAAGAGAATATTCAGCTTATACTTAAATATCTGTCAAATAATAAAAAATATAAATTTATTGATAAAACATATAGAAATATAAGATAAAAAAAAATAAACTAATTCTAT
Source organism: Abelmoschus esculentus (assembly GCA_035048815.1). NCBI lineage: Eukaryota > Viridiplantae > Streptophyta > Magnoliopsida > Malvales > Malvaceae > Abelmoschus > Abelmoschus esculentus. Next base: position 13,905,804 of record JAUCBN010000036.1, read on the forward strand.
TTTTCCAACATGCGCCTGTAAAACCCTAAATGAATATACTATTCAAAACTTGTACCCTACGACCAATCCAGATCTTTCCCTGTATGTCGTTGCCTTTTCTCAATGATTCTAATATCAGAAACCCTAGGGGATAATAGCTTCGATTGTCAATCATAGTCTCAACAACAGAAAGATGGAAGGCAATCATGGTCAATGCCTCTTCAAAGAAAAGCTTGAGTTTCACACCTCAAAATAAAAGCGTGGGAAAAAGGTACAGCATGGAACTACATAGGAGTGTAGTTAAAGAGTTAAACATGTTTTTTTTAATTAGTATCTGACTTATTAATTGAATTATTTGGATCAAATTTTACATAAACATGTTTAATTTTAAAAAAATATAATATTTTATCTCACTAGATCAAATAATTATTTACGGCTTAATCGTATATATTTTTAAAAGTTTGAAAAGCAAAATATCTCGGAAGCGTAGGGTGTATAATTCTTGTCTTGTTGGATTGAGAGAGAGAGAGAGAGAGGAGTTTGGAGGGTTGTCGATTTCCAAAAGTGATCTGTGTAGGACCTCAATGGATCTTCGTTTGCTGGTTACGCTAACTCTTACATCCACAATTATTTTATTATTACAACCTACTAATCACTTATATTATATTAAGATAAGTTCAACATGTTTGATTACAGATTACTCAGGAATTATTATAGAAAACTTAACCAAATGTAGATTAAAAACGGTCTCAGTAAAAAGTAAATGATGTTTATCTTACGTGATTCAAATTTAATTATTTTTTATAAGATATTTTCTTTTGTCGTGTCTTAAATTTGTACTCCTTAGGCAGGGACCCTAACTCTTTTTCATGATAAGAGCATAGTATCAATACTCCAGCAGGACCATTCTGGTGGCCTGTCTAGCCTCTTACATCCCTGATTGCTGCACTTGCATCATTGTTTTAGTGTCCAAATTTCAATTTTAGTTTTCATCTGACCTATATATACAAATTATGAGCGGAAATAAACTAAATTTCCAATATTAAATGTGTGTCTATTTATTTATACAATTATCTAAGTGTAACAGTTTTCCATTAAAATTGAATGGATTTATTAAATATATAGGGTAATACAACTTCAATGATCGAAATAAATTTTAAAAAAATTATTGATAATTTATATAATTTATTTTTTTAATAATTTTAAAATGATCACAAAACAATATTTATTCGTATCGCAGCTATTTACTTTTAAACAAAACATGTTGCTGTCTTTATCTTTTGCTTTTTAATATTTTTTTATAATTTAGAGCAGTATACGATCTGATCTCTTAATAAATAATATTAATGTCACTTAATTATTAAAAATAATAAAATTAAAAAGTAAAAATGGATTATTATAACTAATGTATACGTGTATGTTATACAATGAATAAGAAAGTGGTGGTTCTGAATAGACACATTTCACAGTGGTAAACTATTGTTCATACATTTAAATTTTCAAATCATTATTTTTTATTTCAAGAATTTAATTCCTTAATTTTATGATTTAATTATTAAAATTCAATTGATGATGTTCTTATAAGAGTTATGTTAATATTTTTTAAATTGAGTTATGTGAATTTGGACTATTTTGTAAAAAAAATAAAACTATGTAACCAATTTAGCAAACGTTCTGTGATAATACCGTTAATTGGACTTCAATCATACATAAAAAGAGTAGAGAGGTAGAATTCTTGAGATAAAATATGAATGAACCAAATTTTAAATGTTGGAAAAGTATAAGGATTAGGAGTATAATAAGACCATTATAATTTAAGGGTGAAAAATTAAAAGTTTTAAACTCAAATACATAAAATATTAAATTTAAGAATAATTATATAAACTAAATTAAATATCAAAAGCATTATTTTTTTAGTATTATTAGAAGATACAATAAATTATAGATATTTTTAATTTTATTTAAATTATTATGATTTATCGATGATGTAGGAACGCAAGTAAAAATAAAGGAATATTAATCTTTTTATCTTTTCTCGTTGTATCTATTTAAGTTCGTAAACTAAAAAAATATATTTACGATTAAAATTTATGAGCAAAAGTTAAATAATTAAGGGTAATATATTTTTAATTAAAATTTATGATTTAAAATTTAAAACTAAAATTTTAAATTTATTTTTTAACGTTGAAAAAAAATATTAAAAAGGCAAAATAAACTGTGATAGTAATTTGGGGTGAAAATCGTTTACCTCTTTTTCATGCCTCTTTTCGTGTTTCCGTCTTAAATTAAAGGTTTAAGGTTTAGGGTTCAAGGGTAGGAGTTGTTATTAGGGTTTAGGGAATTAGGGATAAGGTGTATTTTTTAGTGTGTAAGATTTAGCATTTAGGATATAGAAAATAAGGTTTATAATTTAAAATTTAATTTTTTTAAAAATTTTCAACATGAGACATAGATGGAGGAATGGAGGTAGAAGATTTTTATCCAACAATTTTTGTAGGTAGATAAGGAACAAAAATCCTCTGCCTCTTTTCTGTGCCTCATTTCATGCTTCCTTTGAATTTTTAAAAAAATCAATTTTAAACCCTAAATCCTTATTTTCTATATCTTAAATCCTAAACTCTACACCCTAAAAAATACACTCTACTATAATTCCCTAAACCCTAAACATAACCCCTAATTTAAAACCCTAAACCCTAACCAAAACTCCTAACCTAAAACCCTAAACCCTAAACTATTTAATTTAAAATGGGGCATAAATAACCCTAAACCCTAAACTATTTAATTTAAAATGGAGGTAGAAGATTTTTATCCAACAATTTTTGTAGGTAGATAAGGAACAAAAATCCCCTGCCTCTTTTCTGTGCCTCATTTCATGCTTCCTTTGAATTTTTAAAAAAATCAATTTTAAACCCTAAATCCTTATTTTCTATATCTTAAATCCTAAACTCTACACCCTAAAAAATACACTCTACTATAATTCCCTAAACCCTAAACATAACCCCTAATTTAAAACCCTAAACCCTAACCAAAACTCCTAACCTAAAACCCTAAACCCTAAACTATTTAATTTAAAATGGGGCATAAATAAAGGCATATAGAATGGGCAAACGATTTGCATCCGGAGATAAGCAAGGGAGTAAAAGAATAAAACTTCTCTATCCGTTATTCTATTTATACTTTCGTACTAAAATTAGTTTTAAGCTTTATGGTTAAGATTTAAAAATTTAGGATTAGATGTATTTTTAGAATGTAAGATATAAGATTTGAGATTTAAAATTTAGGATTATAACATAAAATTTTAATTTAGATATTTTTAGTATTGAAATAAAGAAAAGAGACAAATAATTTTTTCCTAAAATTTTTAAAAATTAAAATTTAATCCTTAAATTAAAAAAATAATTTAACCTCATGCTTTTTAAAAACTTTATATTAAACTTTAGAAGATTAATTAAATTTTTCTCATAATTTTTTAAAGTTTTTTTTAAATCTCACAAATTTATTAAAATTTTAGTTAAAACCTTAAAATTTTTAAGAAAAGATAAGTTGTACATGGGGACAGCCACCAACCATGCGCAATCGAGCGGTCCTCCTCCCACCCCTCCCTCTTTTATATTCTCTCGATCTTTCTCCTTTTCCTCTCTATTCTTTAATCTCTCTTCCTCTTCACATCCTCTTCTTCGTAGTCGTCATCTTCGTCTCTTTCCTTGTGTCGTCTTCGTTTCTTCATTCTAAACTCTCGAAACCGAATAGTTGAACTCCACAGCAATAGTTAATCCAGGTAAGCTTTTGAATTTTCATGGAAAATCAACTTTAGTTTCAACATTCTCGTTGATTCCGACCTATACTGTTCTAGCACTGTCGAGTTTTGGATTCACGTCTTCTTCTTCTTCTTCTTCTTCTTCTTCAACTTACGCAGACTTAGAAGACAGTAACTTCTTTCTTGTTCATTTGCATATTCCAAGTAATGGATATGGGGTTGTTTCATTTTTCCCACTCCACTAAAACCTAACCTCAATCTGAACTACTCGAAGAATTGAGACCAGAGCCTGTAAGAAAAGCAGGTGACAAATGCTATGGAAATTCTCGACAAACAGACAAAGTTAACTGCGAGTGTTCTTTTCTTTTGTTCTTTCTCTTTGTCAGGCTTTGATCCGATCAAACAATACCTTTTTTCTTGTTTGTATTTTCTCAAATAACGCGTGCTTAATATTAGTAGCTACGTCACCCACCTTTGTCTTTTGCCCATTCTTCAACTTACCATATGTTTACTAATGGAAAACCCCGTTCTAGAAGCTAATCATTTCCACCATTCACCCAACACCAGACAACATCATTAGCCCAAACATCTACCTGTCCGTTTTACTTGACAGACATACAAACTGCCCTGACAATTTCTGTTTACAATAGGACTCCTATGTTTTTATGAATAAGAAACATGGGGGTGATATTTGCTCACTACCAAATGAGATAGCTTACATAATTATGGAAATTGAAAACCCTTTGTCACCTTTCTAATTGGAGAGTTCATCATTTTCTTCAACCTTCAGTTTTTTTTTCTCTTCTCTAAGTTTACTTATATATTGGTTATGATTTAGAGATGATCAAGTTATTAAAGAGCAATGAATTTGATGCAGCAACAACTGTTACGATGGAGTCGAGTACAGTCCCGCCGGGATTCCGGTTCCATCCGACCGATGAGGAGCTTGTTGGATATTATCTGAGGAAGAAGGTGGCTTCACAAAAGATCGATCTCGATGTTATCGGAGACATTGAACTCTATAGGATCGAACCCTGGGATCTTCAAGGTTCTTTTACCTCTTCTTTTAAGCTTTCTTTTATACGAAGATCGAAAATTTGTTAATCGAATTTTAAGATTCAAAGTAAGAAAGTGGTTATGAATCTTTACTATTCGATTAACAAGTTTTCGATCCTTCCTCGTTTTCATCTTTTTAAGATTCAAAGTAAGAAAGTGGTTATGAATCGGATCTTTTTAAGATCGATCCATAGCTAGCTAGGGTTTATGGTTTCACATTTGCACGGGAATCTAACAACCCTAGACTTTATATGTGTGTGTGATCTGAATATTTGTGATGATGAGCAGATAGATGCCGGATCGGATACGAGGAGCAGAAGGAGTGGTATTTCTTCAGCCACAAGGATAAGAAGTATCCGACGGGGACAAGGACTAACCGAGCAACCATGGCCGGTTTTTGGAAAGCGACTGGGCGGGACAAGGTGGTGTACGATAATAAATCGAAGCTCATCGGCATGAGGAAGACACTCGTTTTCTATAAAGGAAGAGCTCCGAATGGGCAGAAAACTGACTGGATAATGCATGAATACAGGCTTGAATCCGACGAGAATGGATCTCCTCAGGCAAGCACGTTTATGATTATATATTTAATCCAATTTTTTCTTTAATTATCAGTTGCTCACCTTAAGGAAAAAAAAAAAAAAAACTCTCAGTATTATTTATAGTCTTAATTTTCGATTTTTATATCATCAAGCTAATTAATTAAAATAAAATTATTATTATTATTATTACTATCATTATCATCGTTGTCGTGGTCATCTAACATTCTGATTAGGTTTTCAACAGCCTCTTTCTTGAACTAATATTTAACTTTTTTTTTTCAAGTATTTGTATGCAGTGAAGGGTTAGGCTTCCATTACTATATATAAATCCATGAAATAAAACCTAATAAATTAGGAAACATAACTTTTATTTTATAAGGAAGAGGAGAGGAATCAAACTCGAAATCATCAAAGACTTCATCCCCATAAATCAAACTTTTTAGTAGAGATATAGATAGTTACTTTTATTGATGTTTCTTTCGCATCCGATATTAAAAAATATTTAAAAATTAAAATTTTAAATTTTAACCTTATTTTTTACATCCGATATTAAATTTTATATCTTATGTCCTAAAAAATACATTCTACCCATAATTCTTTATATCTTAACCTTAAATCTTAACCTTAAACTTTAAACCAGTGAGGGCATCAAAAGAAGCATGGTTAGGAGGCATAAAATTTTCATCCATTTGATATTGATTGTTATTTTTAATTTTATAATGAGTCTAATTTGGATGAAAATCCTTTTCTCCTGGGTGCAAATTGTTATTTTAGTTTAGGGGGTTTGGTTAGAGTTTAGGGAATTAGGCGTAGGGTGTATTTTTTTGGTATAGAGTTTAGGGTTTAGAATATAAAAAAGGTTAGGGTTTAAAATTTAATTTTTTAATAAATTTTCAAAAGAGGCACATAAAAGAGGCAAAAGATTTTTGCTCTCCTCTCTTATGTCTTTTTTAGTGCTTCATTTTAAAATAGTAAGTTTAGAGTTTATAATTTAAAGTTAGATTTTATGGTTAAAGTTTAGGAAACTAAGAGGTATGATATATTTTTTAGGTTGCAGAGTTTAAGAGGTAAAAATTAGGTTTAAATTTTAAATTTTTAAATATTTTAATATGGGTTATAAAGTGAATATAATTAGAGACAAATAATTTTTATTTGTTATTAAATTTAAATCTATAATAACATTATAGAAGTAAAAGATCAAACTATGTCGTAATAAATAAGAAAAAATAATCTTAGGTTTCAACATAATAAAACTAAAACCATAATTAATTAAATACGTTTAGAATTTATATTTACATTCTATGTTATTCGGTTCAATAACAACACATAAATTTATATATTATCAATAATATCAAATATAAACTTATATAGTTAAAGATGGATGCTCCTCACTATAATTTATATGATAAAAGGAATCTGTCCTTTTTGCTATTAACTCTCTTTAGGTTCCTGTTCTATCACGAGCATCGGTTTGTAAAATACAAAATCTAATTTCTCATTTATTTTTTGTCTTTTATATTAATTTTATTATTTATGTTCGAGATTTATAATTAGATATATGATATATCAACAAATAAGAATGTTTTAAGCTTTGCAGGAGGAAGGATGGGTGGTTTGTCGAGCTTTTAAGAAAAGAACCACCGGCGGTCAAGCCAAGAGCATTGGTGGTGGCCGTGGGTGGGACTCAAGATACTTGAACGACGAACCAAGTGGTCTCAGCTCGGTGGTTGATCCAATGGAATACATGTCCCGGCGACAACAACCCCAGAGTTTTTTACCTTCGTGCAAGCAAGAAACGACAGAGGCAGAGAATTTAAACAACTTTGTTTTCTCTGATCAGTTTATAGAGCTTCCTCAGCTAGACAGCCCATCGCTGCCATTAATGAATAAGCCAAGCTCGACATCTCTCGTATCAGAGAAAAATAACATTAACATCGAAGAAGAGGAAGAAAAAGATCAGAAAAGAATGTGCACCACCACCACCACCGCCACCGTCACCGAGAAAGTGACTGATTGGAGAGCCCTTGATAAGTTTGTTGCTTCACAACTGAGTCATGAAGATGGATATCATAATCAACAAGGAGCCCCGATCTCAAGCTTTGGTGCCAGTAGTTCTAGTAACTCAGACATGGCGTCGCTGCTATTGCAGAGCAGTAGAGAAGAAGGGAACAAGTTAAGGGAGTTACTGAGTTCAACTTCAGATTATGAGATTGGAATATGCATATTTGATGCATGATGAAAGAACATGAAAAAGAAAGGAGACGATGAAGATCTCTTAGTATTAAACAAAAATATTTTATGCATAATGAGACATATTTCTGTGAAAAACAAAATATGGTTGTGAAATGAGTCAAGAAATTCTCTCTAATCATCTCCTTTCTCTATCTTTAACTTCATTTTCTCGGCAGCCAAACATAGTATAAGACCCATGGAATGATGAATCATGAATCTCCATTAAACAAAACACCCTAAATCCAGAAACTAAGAAAGAACATAGAATTAGCGGCTGGGTGTAGGCTTTGTGGGGCCATGGCTTGTCTAGCATGCGCTGGGCAACATGGGTCCTGTTGGGGCATGCCTTAGAAGTTGTCTTTATGGGAATATGTTCTCCTTTGACTAAAGCCTTTCCATTCTCATGTCCTCTTAGTGCCAAACATGAACAAAACCAAAACCCAGAAACAAGAACAACACATTAATTTTCTAAAACCAAACACTTTCTTCATTGTAATTAAGAGATAATTAATTACCTTTCCAGTATAATCAGCCATTAGTGTAACAGTTGACCCAAAACAAAGGCACCCTTTTTCTGGACAACAATGATGCTTAATCATAGCACGCTAATAAAGCAAAACCAGACCCCATGTCTAAGATAAGGTAGAAATACAAGCTTTGAAATGTCAACGTGAGGGAGGAAATCTTTGCATTTTCCTGTTGAAATGACAGAACAGCTTTTCTACAATGATGTATATGTCGTATAATCTTTGAAACTTTCAAGGCATGGCCTGGTATAATAATCTTCTGTTCACACTTTCTTTAGGGTTGGAGCTATGGTGATCTCATTGACTTTTCATCATGTGAATAAAGATGGAGAAATCCTTTAGCTGGTCGTTCAAATCATGAGAGGAAATCAAGATCAATCGAGTTTATGTTGTTTTCATGTAAGGAAACATATGGAGTTTTAATGAAGTGGAAATGGACACCAGGATTGGTATTGTACTTGGTTATGTCTCTTTTAGGTTTTATTAAGCTATATCATAATCATCACACTTGTATGAACTTTAACCAATTTTTTTTTATTGCTCTTCCGGTCTCAAGGACTTGACCTGATTAATCTGGATCGATTCGGGTCGCACACCTGGTTTTGTTGGGTGAGTCTTCCAGCAAAAATTTTATGTGTACATAACGCCTCGAACATGAGACTTGCTTAAGCAGAACCAAGCTGTTTATCAGTTGGATCAACCCTTGTTGATAAACTATAACCAACTTTAACTAGTATTGTCGGGACGAATTTAGGATTTTGGATTAAAATATAAAACATAAATATATAAGATTAAGAGAGTAAATTCATAAATAAATTATTTTTTAAAAATTAAATAAGAAAAAAAAAAGTGAAAAATATTTGGGGGTGGGGAACGATTGTCTCTTCCACTCCTATATAACTTTGTCTTAAAGTATTGCGGTTAGTAACGATTATTATGACGGGTAAAGAACCATTCTTCCTATTATCTGGGAAGGAACCAAGATTGAACTTGGGTATAAGCTAAAATGTTAGATTAAAAAAATAAAATAATTTATTAAATATTTAAACTCAAAATTCATAGGCAAAGCCTATTTTTTCTAATATTTTAAATTATTTAAATTATTATTGGATCAAAATATTTAAAAATACATGATCATTTTTTTTTAGTTTTATCTCTAATTGATTTTATATTTAATAAATTTATTTTTTAATTTAAATATTTATTTTTATAGAAACTAAATTGTTACATGATTAAATTATTATTTTTACAATGAACAAATTATTATTTAAACTGAATATTAAATTAGGGATAAGGAACCTTGAACCTTGAGCCTACTAGGGTTGTTCATTATCGGGTAACCGGTTTTTGAATACCCGAAAGTCGGATACCCGGTTGCTTCGGGTAGTGATTTTTCGGTCCATATTCTGGCCTGTTTATATCGGGTACACGTTATCGGGTACACGTAAAAACCGAATACCCGACTAATTGGGTAACGGGTACCTAGTTCGTATATATATTTTTAATTTTTTTATTTTAAAATTAAAAAAAATAATATATTAAACACAAAATTTAAAATTTTATAATATATGAACAAACATAAATATTAGTGATTTAAAGTTAATTTTAAAATATTTTAATGTATATATACACACATATATTTATTAGAGTTTATCGTTAAAATGATATTAAAAATATTAATATCGTTTTTTTCTTTCGATATTAACAAATTAATAAAATATATTTAAAATTTTTAAAAATTAAAAGTATATAATACAAACATAAAAATAATTTAAAGAATTAAATTTAATTTTATGTATAAATATTAAGGAACTTACTATAAAAATATAATTTAAAACTAAAAAATATATAATTTTAAATTAGTAAGGTCGGGCACCCGATAATTGGAAAAAATCGCTCCAAGCCCGGTCCAATTATTCTCAGGTCGGGTACCCAATCCGATCGGATAATTTTTTTCGAGAATTACCCATTATTTTTGTTTCGGGTAGTCGGGTCGGATAAATCGGGTCGAGTAATTTTAAACATCCCTAGAGCCTACCATGATATTTTAGGTTTTGGTTAATATAAATTTTGGCATTAAAATTTGATTTTAAAGTTAATTTGGTGTTTAAACATATTTTATTTAATTAAATATATAAATTTAATTTTAAGGTTTGATTTGATATTTATAATTTTTTTATCTAATTAGATACTTGAACTAGACATTTAAATTTAAATTAGTAAATAAACTTGATTTTATATTCTAAATAAATTATTTAGTATTGTCACGAGGTTCGTTACCCTCTTTCTAAAAGACATGTCTGATAGGATGTATAGCACTACCGTTTATATATCTCAAGACCTCCATTTTCCTTTTCAGGCGTGACATTCTCACCCACTCAACCTCGTGATTGGCCTCTTTGTCACAGTTGTTCACCTTGCCTACCCCTCTCATGGGCGCTCGACATGAAATCGAACAATCAAATAGTCATTTTAATACCACTTGTCATGGGGCCATTACCCTTTTCCTAAAATACATGTCTAATAGGATGTGCACGCCACCGTTTATATATCCCAAGACCTCTCTCTTCTTTTCTCGATATGGGATTAATGCATCTTACCTCTTTTCAAGCATGACAAAAAGTATTAATTTAAATTAAAAAGTGAAGTGCATATACCAATATATATTAACTATATTTTTATTTTTTAATCCTGACTATTTAAATATATAGGATTTTTAAATCTTAATGGTCAACTTTATTGTTTTTAAATTATAATCAAATTAGCAAAAATATGTACAACAATTATTTAAAGAATATATACTAATCTAATAATTGGTGATTGTCGGTGTAATTTATTTAAAGAACGAATATGAATAGGATTTTTCGTTCGTTTAATTAAATAAATGAACACGAATAAAGGGTTAGTTCGTTCATTTATGTTCGTGAACGTTCGATAATTTATTCGTTTATGTTCATTCATTTATGTGCGTGAACGTTCGTAATTTGTTTGTTTATTTTTATTAATTTATGTTCGTTTAAATTTATTCATATATATCTAAGGATGAGCATTAAATCAAATTAAGTCGAGCTAAAAAAATTAAATTATATAAAATCTTATTTTATACCTTGTTAAAAACTTAGTTGTCATTTAGTTAAAACTTACTCAAAATTGAAAAAGTTTGAATCGAAAGAGTTAAACGCAATAATCAAATAAGGGCAATAAAAATGAATAAAAAAACAATCAACCCAATGAACAACAATTAAATATGTATAATTGATGAGTAGTCAAAATTGGATATATTTTATTGGTTATTCTCCCCCGTCAATTATTACTACTGATTTGATCTTGTTTTGTTTATTTTTAATACATTAATTTATTTCCCAGGACCAATAGTAATTAAGAAAGGTATTGTTTTCTATAATTTTTTATTAATCTTAGTTGGAGTTATGAGCATGAGTAGGGGCGATTCAAAAATTTTGAAATTTGATACAATTTATTAAAGGTTTAAAGATAATTTTCATCCTTAATATTTATAATTTTTGTCATTTTGACCCCTATTTTTTTGAGCTAAATTAGCCCTTGACCTTTATTTTTTTAACAAATAAATCATTTTCTAACTACCATGATAACTGAACTGTTAAAAATTTAATAATGATGACATATCATATATATGTAATAATATATTTTAAATGACTTAACATCTAGTATATCAAATACATAAACGCGAGATATAGTTTTATTCCAATCTAAAAATATAAAGCAATTAAAATTTAAATAAAATATTAGAAATTAATTTTTTATTTATTAAAAAATAATTAAATCTAAAACAAAAGGCTACTAAACATTCTCAACCTTAACTATAGTAAAATCAAAATTTTATCTAAAAAGGTATAAACATAATCTGAAAAGAAAGGGTTTTGTATAGTTTGTTACCGGTGAATCAAAGATAAAGAATTTTGATAATAATAAATTAGATTTTTATTATTTTAGTTTAGAATTTAGGTATTTTAGTTTTAATCTAAATCGGAGTTTTAGGGTTTTATAAAGATATTTTAGTTTAGTTAGGGTTGAGAATATTTAGTAACTTTTTATTTTGTATTTAATTAATTTTTAATATTTTATTTAAATTTAAATTTTTTATATTTTATACTAGAATAAAATTATATTCTATATATATGTATATATTTAATAGGTTAGATTATATGTCATTTAAAATATATTATTACATATATAATATGTTACCATTATTAAATTTTTTAACGGTTCAGTTATAATGGTAGTTAAAAAATGAGCTATTTGTTAAAAAGACATAGGTCAAGGGCTAAATTTATCCCAAAAAAAGAATAAGGGACAAAATGATAAGAATTATAAACGTTAAGGATGAAAATTATCTTTATGTCTTTATTAAAATATTATCTTTAAAAATAATTGTCCATAGTTCCTACTGTTCTAAAAATGTGACCCTTAGAAGCAATGTATTACATCTGTCTATAATCTCATTAGATCTATAAAAGCAATAATAATAAGAATAATCAATAAGATTCTATATTCAATTGTCACATTTAGGACATAATTATAACGTTTTAACAATTATAATTCATCTTTTTAAGAGTATTTTTAATTTTTTACAATAAATTTCGATATTAATATCAATTAATGAATGTAGTTTTTCAAATTTTGGGCCTTCTTTTTCAGAGGGCCCTATACAGTCGCTTCTATTGCGCCTGTCCAGAGGCCCACTGAACACGACATAAGGTATGATTTTTCTATTTGACATATTTAAATCGTACGATCAACAATAATTTTTAAAAGACACTCTAATCTATATCTTCCGAAAGGTTGACAGAAAAAATACTCTTAAGAAATTTAAACTATTTATCTTTTAGATGTTATTATTTATAAGATTTATTTTTTTATTTTAAATTTATTTATTTTATTTTAGAATTGACATAAAGATAATTTTAACCCTTAACGTTTATATTTTTTTTTATTTTAGCCTTTATTTTTTTTTGAATAAATTTAGCCCTTAACTTATATATTTTTGACGAATAACTTATTTTTTAGCTATCATGATAATTAGACCATTAAAAATTTAACGATGATGACATGTCATATGCATATGATAATATATTTTAAATGACATAAAATTTAATCTATTAAATACATATATATATATATATGAAATATAATTTTATTTTAATATAAAATATAAAACAATTAAAATATTAAAAATTAATTAATTCTAAAATAAAATGCTACTAAACATTCTCAACCTTAATTATGATAGAATCAAAGTCCTATCTTAAAAAATACGAACATAGTTCAAAATTAATTAATTTTTTAAGATAAAATTTTAATTTTATCGTAATTAAAATTAAAAATATTTAATAACATTTTATTTTAGAATTAATTAATTTCTCGGTCACCAACACTCATAACTTGGCATGCCAACAGCAAGCGATTCTGATGATATAAAGTTCCAAGCTTGGGATTCTGCTTACCGATGGTCTCCATTGCATTCCGAGTTACTAGACTCAAAAGAAGGAAACTATAAACAATGTCGTCTGGTTCCGGTGGATGGAGATATGGAGATTTAGACGTGGATACAACAAGTTACTCAGAAGTTTTTTGAGTACACAAGTATGTAATGGCTCGTTACTGGATCTCGAATATAAAAAATTTATTAATTGATCAAATGATTAAGGATATTGGAATTGATTTAAGGGTTAAAGTTTTAGTTTAGGGATTTAGGTTATTGGATTTATAATTTAAGATTAGTGTAGAATTAAAGTAGAGTTTAGATTTTTAGGGTTAAAAATATGAATTTCGGATCTGAATTTTATAGTATAAATGTATAGATTTATGTAAAATTAGTTTTACACAAATTATGTATCAAAATTTTATACTTTAATAATATACTAATAGAGTTATAATAGATTTTAATTTTTATTGTTCATTTTGAATTTCATCAAATGGTTGGGTGTAAAAAAAATTATTTTTATTTTATTTTGTGCATTGGTTGGAAATTTTACATAGATATTGATGAGAAAAAAAATCTCAAAATATTGATGATGAGAAATTATTTATCAAAATATTGAAGATTAAACGGTGGATTAAAGATGGGTTTAAGAGATACCGATTTTAAACAATAAAAAGCTTGAAGATGGGTTCAACAAACGCCAACTTTGAACAATAAAAAGATTACAGACGGATTTAATAGACACCGACTTTCACATCTTCATGTGATCTTCAAGCTTTTTACTTTTCAAAATCGGAGGATAATGAACATGACTTTTAATCCACTGTTTAATCTTCAATATTTTAAAAAATAATTTTTCATCATCAATATTTTGAGAATTTTTTTCATTATCAATGTAAATTTTTCGCATAAATCTGTGTAAAATTAGTTTAAATCCTGATATGTGCTTTAAAAATGATAATATTTTTTATTTAATAAAAAATATTTATCAGTTATTTTAACTAATTTTAATCATTGCCATCTCGTATTTAAAAATGTTCGAGTTTTACAGTAAAATAAATTTAATTTAATTTGAGTTTGAGTTTGAGTTTGAGTTGAATATATATTTTCATGTCATAAGGCTAAGCAATTTTATTCTTCATTTTTAAATATATATATTTAAATTAAATATTATAATATTTTTTAAAATTGATATAATTTCACCGAGAGCGACTATTACATCGAAACAATACATTCTATTTTTCTCTATTAAACTTTAGAAAGATATTTTAATAAAACTTATATTTCTTTCATTTATTGTATGATTTTCGTTAATATAAATCACAAAATATTTTTTCTAATAATTAGCTTCTGTTATGTTCTCTGTTATATAAAAAATCATGATGGAATTATATTTTGAAAATTATATTCTGTTTTCGAAGAAGAAAAGATTAAAAAAAAAAGAGATCTTATTTTCTATTGACATCCAAGTCATTCTTTGATGACCAAATTATTTTTCATAAAATAAATATCTTAAAATATAAAAAACTATTTTACAAATCATTTTTAATGAAAGAAACACACTTGTTTTTTTTTACAAAGTAGATTTTTATTTTTTGCTCTATATTTATAATTTATAATTTTTTAGATAATATTTTTTAAGATTTGAATTTAGATTTATTTTTTTAAAAAAAAATATTATATCATTACACGGATGTAAAACGTTTATTTTTTTATTGTGTTTCTTTTTTTATTTTCACTTAAAGTTAGTGAGTTTAAAGTTTAAAATTTATGGTTTACAGTTCAAAATTAGATATTAGAGTTTACAAAATTAGGAGCATGGTGTATTTTTTAAAGTTTAGGATATAAAAATTAGAGTTACGGATTAAAATTTAATTTAAAAAAATTGAACATATAAAGCAGATCTTTATTAAATAAATAAATATCTTACAAGACGAAAACTTAAAAGTGAAAAAAAAATATAAAATTGTGAAAAAGATGACAAAGGTAAAACAAAAAAAATAGAAATACGCAGCAAAACAAACCATAAAAATAAGGAGATGATCGACTAAACAGACTTCCAAACCACCATAAAAGCGAACGTCAAAATAGATAAGATTGTGGAGGATAAAACCTTGATAATGTCGGAGGTAGAAGAAAATATGAGATACTCCAATCAAGTAAGACCCGTGATAAATTAATCTGGAGAAGTGTGCCACCATCTATCATATCGCACCACATCTTCAATTACCTGTGAAGCCTCTTCAATCCAGATTGTTGGTGTTAGAAAATGCTTACCCACTTTAGCAATTGTATGGGCAACTTTATTCCTCTTCCGATCAACATGTACGAAACTCACAAATTAATTGTATCCCTTCTTATGCGTATGTTATCATAAACAACACTCACCAAAGATCTATATGCTTCATTCAAATTTAATTTTGATATTACAACCACGGGCATCTCCTTCAATCTCAATTTGATCGAAACTCAATTCTTGTGCTAAAATCAGCGCCTGGTAACAAGCAATTGCTTCATTTATTTCTGGATCCAAAACAAAAGGATTTGGGTAAGCTCCTGTCGCCATTAGAAGTCCTTCTGAATTTCTTAAAACAATTTCAGATGTTGATCGCTTAGAATTCATACAATAGCTAGCATCAAATTTTATCTTAATTCTGTTGACAGACGGAGGGAGCCAACAATGTGATCCAACCTGTGAACTTATCAAAACACGAGGATTAATAGCATCATGTTCCTGAATATATGACCTGCAAAATCTACTAATTTCTTTAGCCGATTGGATAATCGCTTCATGAAGAATTTTGTTTCGAGTCCCCCATAGAGCAACAACCAATAGAAGGCGAGCCTGAATATCCATTGATTTGAAAAAGTTGGATAGCCACATTAGAAAGTCCTGTGCTACTTGGATGGTACTGACTTGTAATCCTAAATCAGAAAAAACTTGCTTAACAAATACAATCTTGAATAAAATGAAGTACAGATTCGTTGTTACCTTGACAAAGTAAATATTGTGAATTAACATTAATTCTCTTTACTTGCAAATTTAAGAAAGTTGAAATATGATTGTTAATGAATCGCCAAAATAAATTTTGATCTTAGAAAGTAAAGATAGATTCCAAAAAGCTCCATTGACCTTTGTTAACCACGTTTCTTTTATGGGATTATGATTCTGGACTCCAAGTGAGGAATTAATGAGCCATCTATAACTATTTCGAACCGAATACAAGTCTGACTTATCACCTCGCCAAATGCACAAATCAGGGATATTTGTAATTGAAAGAGGAATGCTCATGATTTGAACCATTACATCAACCGAAAAAATAAAGTAAAGAATATCAAAATTCCAAGTTCGATCCGTAGCATGTAGAGATCCCTGACAAGATTATATTCATTGTTTATAATAATTGAGTTTGCTCTCCTATTTTTAGGTCTTGAAATCCATGCGTCATTCCATATATTCAGAATCACCATTTTTAATTCTCCAACCCAATCCTTTCTCGATCAATCCTCTAGCACACCAAATACTCTTTCACGTATAAGATGGATAAGACTCGAGTCTTGCATTTAAAAAATCTCCATTAGAAAAATATTTCTCGTTTAAAACTTTCGATAATAAGCTGGTTGGGTTATTGATAATTCTCCAGCCTTGTTTAGCCAACAAGGCTATGTTGAATTTAAATAGATCTTTGAAACCTATACCTCCCATTTTCTTAGAGAAACACAGATTGCTCCAGCTTGACCAATATATACCCCTCTTCGAGTTGTTATTCCGCCACTAAAATTTACATAAGATAATGATTTTGAGAATAAAAAACATTGCATGGCATAAATAGGAATGGCTTGTAAAACTGACTTGATGAAAACTTCTTTTCTTCCCATAGATAGATGTTAAGCCAATTGTCTACCATCTTATTCATCTTGTCTCTAGGATGCGCGAAGGCTGCCTTTTTTGCTGTCAATCATAGTAGGAAAACTCAAATATTTTTTCGGATTTATCGATATTCGTACATTAAATAAATTATCAATCATAATAATTAGATTATTTGAGATATTACTGCTGAAATAAATCAGTAATTTAGAGAAATTGACTTTCTGACCAGAAGGAGCCTCATATTTTGAGATAAGGTCTTTTATTGATTGAGTCTCGGGTTCAGAACATTCTCCAAATAAAATGCAATCGTAGACAAATAAAAGATGAGAAATAGTAAACTATGACATCCCTTTTGCACCGTGTATATAATTATTTTGCAATGTTGAGTTGAACAAAAATGACTTAGAGAATTTTTAAAATAAAACATAAAAAAATATGATTAAAGAACATAAAATTTGTACTCTCATTGCACTCAATATATAACACACTTACTATGATTTTTATCCAAATATATACAACAAATAATAAATTAATATAAATGAATAAAAAAACAAAAAAATATTTACATCTAAATCCATAAAAATCTACAAAAGTCAAATATGGTAAGATATCCAACCCTTAATTATTTTCTATTTACAGACATAATGTATATTCGGAGTACTTTTTCATTCAGGAGGAAATCTCCTATTGGCACCTTTATTTTAAATTATAATTTATAATTTAAGTTTAAAAATTATAATTAAAGTTTAAAAATTAGGGTTAAAATATATTTTTTAAAATTTATAATTCAGAATGTAAAAATTAAGATTATAATTTATAATTTAATTTATAATTATTTTTTAGTGTGAGACATAAAAAATATATGATTAAGAATAAAAGCTTTTTTTATCCGATAAATAAAATTGAGGCGTCGTTTTTTATATTTACCTGTGTCGTTTTTGCACAAAAGGAGAAAAAAAAAATTAAAGTTAACAAGGCTAAGATGACTTCTCTGCTTTTGCCAATGGAGTTGATGAACAATCGCTCTATTTCGAAAAAAATATTTCGTATCCTTCACTGATCGTCTTCTTCCTCCTGTATAGGAAAGCGCAGGTGCTTCCCCTTCGGCGTTGGCAATCCCTTCAGCCGCATCGCATCACCTTCTTCCCTTTCCATCTCATCATCACTGTTGTATACGAATCTGGTGTGCCTACCTATAAACTTCTCTTCCATGCTTACCTTGCTTAAAACTTCACAGAGCTCGTCAAGGTCTTCTTCTTCATAGTAGTCATCAAATTCATCTTCATCATTATCAGTTAATTCCTTCTCTTTGCATGCACTACTTTCTCCTTGATCAGATTCAGACAAAGAAAAATCCAGCAGCAAAGACCTAGAGATCACACTTTTCTGTGATTCAAGACTCGCTTCCTCACAAGTATTTCTCAAATGTTCTTCAACAACAGGAAGAGATATAACTATTGAACCCAGTCCTCCATCTTCACAGAGATTTGAGAGCTGTGGCGTATTTGCAGGAGGAGGATGTGCACATCCTTGAAATCCAAGGAAAGGACGGCTCTCTACTTTTGAAAGATCTGCTTCTTCCTCAACTTTTTGCAAGAGAGTCTTGACTTGACCTCTCAACAAAGCCTCACCGGAACCGGGAGTCATCATCATGGTCTTAGCTCTACCACCCCGCTGCTTACCTACGGCAGACGACGGCGTTTCCATAGCAAGCCCGACGATAGGCGAGTCATTTGTTATATCAATAAGAGCAGCCCTTTCGTTTTTCTGTTTCCCATTTGTTTTCAAAACATTCTTCTCCGATTCTTCCTTATTTCCTTCTACTGAGAAACCAGAACATCAAGGAAACAAGGATTAGTAAACGAACAAAACCCATATTAAAAAAAACTTAGATTTCCTTAATACAAAGAATAAAGAATAAAAATCAGCTCACTGGAAAAGGTTGTATTGCTGTTGTTGAAAGAAGCCATAGTCTGGAACCTGGTAACTCGTCTTGTAGATGAAGGGGTCTCCATTGAAATAACCGGAAAAAAAGAAGATTCGGGTGGCCGGAAAGTTTCGCTTTTTTCTTTGTTCTTAAAGCTCGGTGATCGGAGCTGTTGAAAAGGGTTGAAAAAAAGACAGAATGTGTGTAAAAGGACAAGAGAAAAGGCGCTTATATACGGAGATATGATTACGGAGTTTAAACGGTAATATGAAATTCGACCGTTAGAGCTTAGCGCTTGGAAAGGAAATAAAACTAGCCGTTGGAAGGTTGCTTTATTCGAGTAGAAGCTGCATACGGCATCGTATTTGTATGTCTCCACCTCAGAACCGTATATGGTATGGAACATGGGCAGGTGCTTGGGCCTACGCTGGAGGGACACTTGCTTAGGGTCCAGAATTTTTATAGTAAATTATGTTTATTGTTTTTATATATTAATTATAGAGCTAAATTATTAATATATATTATTGGGAATTAAAGGTGAGAGTTTGATCGAGTCAAGTTAAATTAAAAAATTTAAATTTTTTGAGTTAAAGTGTCGTATTTTATAACTCAATTTTAAATTTAGAAAATTTCGATAAGTTAAAGTTTCTGAAATTCGAGTTAGGTTTGAGTCAAATTTTTGAATTCATCTATAAATTTAATTGTAATTATTTATTATGTTATAATATAATTTAATTTTAATATAAATAATTTTTTAATCGGTATACATATATTTTTATAATATTTTTTTATATGCAAAAATATTTTTTTATGTTTTTATATCGATAAATATATTGAAAAATAAATGGCTCACTCAAATTAAAAATTAATCCACTAATTAATAAAAATTTTGGGTCTCGAATTTCTATTTTACAAACAAATTTTATTTGAAATGTTTACGAGTTGAGTTTATATAATTTTGAGTCAAGTCGAAAATTTTAATTTTTTTAATCAAGTTTTACTCATAACTAATTCAAATTTAATTTTTAATATCGTTTTATCGAGGCTTCATTTTTCTATATTTTTTATTAAAATTTTAATCTTTTAATATTTACAATTAAGAGCATACTCGTAAAAAGGCAAAATTTGGGGAATAATGAGGTTTGAATTTTTTATTGGGAATATAGAGATTCTCAAAGGATATTTGGGGATCTAGGCCATTTTTTACAGTGAACAAAGGTAGTCGCCACCTGCAGGTGGCGTTGTATTTTATTTATAATTTTTTAATCGCTTCCGGCTCATGTTGAACCATGCACAGTGATGTGTAAATTCTAAAAGAGAATTTAGGTATATTTTTTTTATTACTTCACTAATAATCATTTATTAAAATGATTCTGTAAATAAATTTTTATTATTATTAATTTTAATACTTACGTGTTAGACCGATATGAGATTAATTTAAGTGTTTAATAATTATTATTAATTTTAATACTTATATTTTTGTTTGCCTTTTTTTATTTAAAAGTCTCTAATAATTAATTTAAGTGTATTTGGACCGATATGAGATTATTAAAAAATAATATGAATTTAAAACCGCCAACACATATTATTACACATCACTAATATTAACTATCATTATATATTATTATTATTATTATTAATTTTAATACTTACGTATTGTTACATGACACTAATATTAATTATAATTATATATTATTTTTTAATTATTTTTAAATAATAATTAAAATTTTTAGAAATTCAACATGTAGTAACCATATTTCAAAACAAAGTTAAAATAAGAATTGAATAACATTTTAATTTTTTGTTTTTTATTTTTATTATTTAATTCGATCAATTTTTGTCAACGATAAAATCAGAGAAAATCGCGTCAACAATAATATTTTGAATTGTTTAAAAGTGATTACAATATAATATTTTTTTATATATTTGAACCAGTTAAGAATATACACATTTTAGCATGCATTCCAGCCAGTCAACTGTGCAAGGCTCATGCACACCAACGCCACCTCGAGGTGGCGACTTTCTACATGATTCCTTACATGGCTCAGCATGAGCCGGAAGCGATTAAAAAATTATAAACAAAATACAACGTCACCTGCATGTGGCGACTACCTTCGTTCACTGTAAAAAATAGCCTAGATCCTTAAATATCCTTTGAGGATCTCTATATTCTCAATAAAAAATCCAAACCTCATTATTCCCCAAATTTTGCCTCTTAAAAATTATTCTTTTCTAATTCTTACTATTCGTAGCTCAATTTTTCAATACTTGTTAAAGATGATCCATTTTTAATATTTGTTATTAAGAAGTAAGTCTTAAAATTTAATTTTCTTTTATAATATTTATTATTAAGGTTCAACTTTCGTGAATACTTATTATTATAAGCCTATTTTTTTAATAGAAATATTGTTTAAATATAATATTTTAAAAAACTCCTCAAATATGGTACAAATCATTTTATTTTTATAAATAGTATACTTTAAACACTATCATTAGAATTTTGTATTTTATATAATTTTATAAAATTATTTTTTATTAATGTAATATATTTTTTAAGTCAACACATTTATTTATACAATATTGTCATGTTAGTGTGCATTGTCGTATAGATTTATCACGTCATTTCAACTATTTATTGTCAGTTGGCTAATAGTTTTCGTCTTTAGATTGACCATTTTAAAACAATAAAACTTTAAGGGTTAAATTACTCCAGAAAAGAATTAAAGACAAAATGATTATTCAATCAAATAATAAGAATATTATTTTGCTTTATGCCGTTTTTATAATCATTGGTATTAGGGACGGAGCTGTGTATGTGAACAACCCCTTCCAAATTTTTTGGTATAATTATATTTTTAGTCTTTTTTTAGTTTAAATATTAATTAAATAAGGGTTTTGTCCCTCTTAATTTTTTATTTTAAAGGTTTAATAGATTTTTGCCCCTTTCAATATTAGATCTTAACTCCTAGCTTCGTCACTGATTGATATCCAATTAATTTAGATTGAATACTACAGAAGCTGACGGTGAAGACAACCTTCTCAACTCGTTTTTTATGTTCAAAATATCGGGATAAGTACTTTCAACATTGCTTAAATAATATAATGTTTTATCCCATTAAATCAATTGATTGATAATATATTTAATTATATATTAAAAAATTCTTCAAAACATTATCAGATATAAAAACACAAATTGAAAATCCAACCATTTAAAAAATTTATGTTTTTAACTTCCTAGAATGTCAATATTTTTTCATAAAGATAATATTAATTAAACTCAAATTATAAAAAAATTAAATCATCTTATATTATATAATCATGTAAAAACAATATTACTTTCTTTCTTATAATAAATGTGAGGTATTAGTTTCACTTTGTTGCCCACACATTAATTGTGAGAGAGATAATAGAACGCAACTTATGTGATTGAACATTATAACAATTAACAAATAGGTAGCTTGGCATTTAAAAAATAATTAGGTGGTTAATTTTTTATTGTTTTCTAAATAATTGTTTAAAATATAATAATTTATTATTATTTTAATTATATTTTAAAATATTTTATTTAAAAAACATTTAATAATAATAATAAAAAAATTCTTCTACGATTATAATTTTTCATCTTTGTTTTCATTTGTGAATAATTTTATCACACAAGTATTGTTACATACGAAAAATTATTAGATAAATTTGACTTATTACATTATCTGTGTCCCAGTTAATAAGAATTATTTATTTTATTTTTCAAGATAAATCTTCACTTCTTTTCTACTTATAAATTGTGAAAATATTATTTCTTTATTTTAAAGATATTTTATAATTCTCTTATCTAATAAAACCTTTAAAATAATAAATTATGTTTATGTTGATATAAATTTATTAAATATTGTAATTTAATATTAACTTAATATATAAATTATGTTACATACATTTAAATAATTTTATAATATTTAATATATTTTATTAATATTATATTTTTGATATTTTTAAGATTGTAAGATAAGATTATATATTGTTTAAGAGTGAATGAGTTAAAATTTAATGTTATTATTTTATTATTAGATTTATAAGATATTTAAAAAATAATTTATTTTTATCATCCTATAATACTCTTAGATTTGTTTAAACATATTACACATTTACCATCTTATAATTGAAAAAGAATAAAAGGAATAAAGATATATAGATATAAAATATACTTTTAAAATTAATTTAATATATTAATTATATTATAAATATAAAATTTTACAAATTTTTATATAAAATAATTCTATAAATTTTTTATGTAAATATTATTAATTTTATAATTGAAAGTTTAACTTATTAAAATTATATCACGAGTTTGACTTACTATATAAATCATGGTCCCATCTAATTATAACCACCTATTTCACTACTATCTTCCGAATCATGTTCTTCAATCAATGAATCTCCACTCAGTTTTTACATTATTTAAAAAATATATTTTTTGAATGTTAAATTAATGAAATGAATGATTTTATCATGATTAGTAATAAAATGAATGGTTTTTATTGGTTAAAGGCTACAGATGATGTGGCGAGCCGGACCCATGATATAATATCTCCTTTATATAAAAAATTATATCATGTATCTAGCTTACCACATCAACTATGGTCTCATCCAATCATAACCACTCATTTCACCACTATCTTCCAAGTCATTTTTTTTCCGACCAATGAATCTTCACTTATTTCTTTCATATTTTTTAAAAAATATATTTTTTAAAACTTAGATTAATGACATAGATAATTAGTGATGAAATGGATATTTTTTTATTGATTAAGAGCTTGATGTGACGAGCCAGTTCCATCATATAATACATACAAAGCTGAAGGCCAAATGATGTGTTGGAATTAGGCTTAATATGTAAATAGGTGTTCAAATTATGCTTGTGGATTACTTTTTACGCCTAAATTATTTTTAACTCTAAAGAAGCCCCTAAAGTTTCAATTTAAATTATGTTAGGTGCCTAACCATTAATAAAAAATTGTTTACAAATAAAAATACGACAAATGCAAGTTTTAATTTTAATTTCTTTTAATTAATTTTTAAATAAAATTAAAATTTTATTTTTTAAATTGATATTTTTAATATTTTATAAAATAGATCCAAATCGTTATCTTAAAACCCAAAATCTCTAAATTATTATCATTGTCACCATTTACTACCTCATGAGAGGTCATTATTACCTCACTGGGAGATCATTTTCCCCAATCAACCATCGCCTATAACCGACGATAGGTATGTCGACGACTTTATTTTTTCGATTTTGATTTCTTTCGATACTAGGAAGTCGGTCGACACACCTACCTCTGATTACTAACGACGGTGGTTAGGAAAACGACAGTGATAGTCCATCGACAATAATGGTGGTCTTCGACGATACAGTAAACGGTAATAATAATGATAATTTAGATGTTTGGGGTTTAGAGTTATATATTTGAGACTATTTTATAAAGATTTAAAACTTTTAATTTTTTTTTAAAATTAAGTTAAAAATAAAATAAATTAAAAAATTAAAAAAATTAATAAAAATAATAATAATTGATAATTAAACATTTAAATTAAACAAAACTAAATTTTAAACTGAACTAAAAATAATTTAGACACAAAAAATAACCCACAAATATAACGTAAACACTTATTAGGTATTAAGCCTCGTAATTAAGAAGAAGCGAAGAGTACGAAAAGAGGAAAGGATGGTAGATGACCGTGCGGTCATTCACCAGCCACGAATTAAGAAGGGTAGTTACAGCTGCCCACTCAGGCAGCCATACCTCCCGGTTCCACGTTTCACCTTACCAAACACTTCTGCCCTATTTATGACTCATCCCTTCTCGTTCTCTGTCTCAAACGGATTCGACGGTTCCCAACTAAACATAGAAACACTCACTTAACGCCACACGTTTCGGAACTCATCAAGCTTTAATGGCTCCTTCCACTCTCACGGCTCTTGCGGGAGAGAAGACCTTACAGGCAAGCTTCGTTCGAGATGAAGATGAGCGTCCCAAGGTCGCTTACAACCAATTCAGCGACGAAATCCCCGTGATTTCCCTTGCCGGCATCGATGATGTCGATGGCAAGAGAGCCGAGATTTGCAAGAAAATCGTCGAGGCTTGCGAGGATTGGGGTGTCTTCCAGGTTGTCGATCATGGAGTCGATGCTAAACTCATCTCCGACATGACCCGTCTTGCTAAAGAGTTTTTCGCTTTGCCTGCTGAAGACAAGCTTCGGTTCGACATGTCTGGTGGCAAGAAAGGTGGTTTCATCGTCTCCAGCCACCTTCAGGTAAAAGACTAAATCCCCAAATCCCAACTTTACTACCCTGTTTTGAAGAAGAAGAACACATTATGTGAAATGATTGATTTTTTTGGCAGGGAGAGGCAGTGCAAGATTGGCGGGAGATTGTGACGTACTTTTCATATCCATTGAAGAACAGAGACTATTCGCGGTGGCCGGATAAGCCGGAGGGTTGGATTGAAGTGACAAAGGAATACAGCGAGAAGCTGATGGGGTTAGCCTGCAAGCTTCTGGAGGTGTTGTCAGAGGCCATGGGTTTAGAGAAGGAGGCTTTGACCAAGGCGTGTGTGGACATGGATCAGAAAGTGGTGGTAAATTTCTACCCCAAATGTCCACAACCAGACCTCACTCTCGGACTCAAGCGCCACACCGACCCGGGGACGATCACTCTATTGCTTCAGGACCAAGTCGGAGGGCTTCAGGCCACTAGGGACGATGGCAAAACTTGGATCACCGTTCAACCTGTTGAAGGCGCCTTTGTGGTCAACCTTGGAGATCACGGCCATGTAAGTGAACTTGAAAGTTGAAACTGAACTCATGTCTAATATCTTATGAATTATGATTTATCCACGCCACGGCATATGAAAAAAAGATTGGATTTTCGTTTATGGTACGAGCAGTATCTGAGCAATGGGAGGTTCAAGAACGCCGATCACCAGGCAGTAGTGAACTCAGACTGCAGCAGATTGTCAATAGCCACATTCCAAAACCCAGCACCCGATGCCACGGTGTACCCACTGAAGATCAGAGAGGGAGAGAAACCAATCCTTGAAGAACCCATCACGTTTGCCGAGATGTACAGGAGGAAGATGAGCAAGGATCTGGAGCTTGCCAGGCTGAAGAAGCTGGCCAAGGAGAAACAACAATTGCAGGAGATGGAGACGGATAAGTCCAAGCTCGAAGCCAAGCCGCTAGAGCAAATCCTTGCATAATCTTTGTTTTGTTTGTGTTACCATTGTGCTTGGTGCCATTGTCTTAGTACATAGTAGTCGTTTTCTTGTCATGTTTCCCACATTCGATGCTTCTTGTCTGTATCCGACGAATAAATTTCCACGCCCTTACTTCTTACAAGACTTCTTCTCTTTTCTGGTTCATCATGGTCATGGCTATCCCTGTCCAAGCTGGTTCAATTTTTTGCCCAGTGGAGCACAAGGTGCAATGAGTGGGTAAAAAGTTTTATTAACCAATTCATTGCACAGACACCTCCTAGAAGCTGTGATTGACTAAAAATTTATTGGTTTATCTAGAATTAAAATCAAATAGACTAAAATGTGCTATTATACAATTTTTAAATGTTTGCCCACCAAAATCGAATAAATTAAAAATATTAGTGACAAAATTGAAATTTTTTATAGTTTGATGGTAAAATACAAATATGCTAATAATTGGGTAGTGTGGTTTATCCTATCTTTTTAAGTTCAGAGATTAAATAGATCGAGGGCGAATTTAGGGTTGAGTCTATCTAGATCATGGACCATCCTATGACCAAAAAATATTTTGTATAAAGAAAATAAATATTTTTTTGCTTATTTTTGTTTAATTTTTTATTGTACTTGTCTCAAAAAATGGTTTATTCTCAAAGTCAAACTTGAAAATTACCTTAATTTTTATTATTTTATTTTTATAAGTGTATAAATAAATAAAATATTCGATGAATTTATTCATTTAATGTTAAATAAATATTTTGTTCTATTTATATTAATCTAGTCAATGATATTTTTCTGGATTTATCACTGAAGTTATAACATTTGATATATTTTTTTAGTTAAGACCAAATTGTTATAATGTATGAACATTAGAAACCAAATATTTTATTATACCATTTTAAAATTCCTACAATGATGTAACAAAAGGTGACTAAAATAGAACCGAATGAAAAACATTATCGACGAAATTGAAATCTTTTATAATTCGGCGACCAAAACAGAAACAGATTAATAATGGGATGACTAACCGTATTTTTTTGACCCTATTTTCTTATTGTAATCGATTTCTTTGGGGCTTTCCTATGTTTGTCGTTTGGAACTGTTAAGACTGGGTTCAAAATAATTTAAGCAAAGCCCAAATGATTATTTTATTTGGGTCGGGTCAAAGTCAGGATCGATTCCACTTGTTGGAAGCATCTACTAATCATTATAGGATGTATACATGTAGGATATAGATAAACAAAGCGTTTGACTGATTGTTCGTGGATCTTTTGTATGACGTTCATTTATTAAGTTAAATAAATAAGTATAAATAATTTTTTTATTTGTTCAATAAACGAATGGATACGAATAAAGGTGTATTCGGTTGCTTATGTTCATGAACAAGTTCTTTTATTGGCCGTTTATCAACTCATTTAGCCGATTCACCTTTTTTTTGGTAAAAATCTCTTACTCCTAATCATGCACCTTTTTATATCCACCTTAAAAAATCATTTAAAATTAAATTCTGAACCATCGACCATAATCTAAACCATGCACTCTAAAAATACATCTTACCCCTATTTCTTAAATCCTAACCACAATCTAAATCTTTAATCCTAAACTCAAAAAATTTGTACGATTTGGTTTGAAAAAAACAAGGTACGTCACTCACATCCTACACGACTGTATATTTATTAACTAATAATTGGTTCTATTTTTTCCTCAATAACATTCGATTCAATTTCTCATTTAAAACTCTAAAAAATCATTTAGTTTGGAATTTTTTTACCTAACCTATTCAATTATGTCCTGACTACCTTCAAAAGCCTGGTTGTTCGGTTTCTATGCAACTGATTGAGAAGGATTTTGGACATCGGAAAAGCGTGGATTCGTCCCTACAGGCTGAAGGAGAGCAACAGGTTTGAAAGACAGAACTGATCACACAACGACAGGCAAATAAATCATACACAAGTGAATGTCTGTGTCTAGAGAAAACAAGAACTGCTCTTCACAGTTCCTCATGATCCACACATTCTCCCTGTGGCCATTATAACCATATATATTGCTTTGCTTGATCCTTCACTTACAGGGTGATTTGAACAAGGATAATTCTTACAGTAACTGTGTGTTTTATTGTAAGTATATTACACCGTACTCGAGATGCAGACATATGAGTGATGATCGAGATTGTTGAGATTCATCGTCTGTGTGTTAACTGTTAAAGTGGGTGAGATTTGGATGCCCCAACAAATCAGATTCGGACCCTTTCGCAGGTTACCACTAGGAACCATCCTTCATCTTTTGTACTATGTACTCGCCATTGCTTTCGGTGGGATCTCCAGCACGATAGGTGAAAAAACATATATCTGTACGGTTTAACTGTACCTTAATATATGGGGAATATGCATTGGCTGTCTTGAAAATGAAAATGGAAATGGCTGGTTGAGTGTGGCATGGGGCAATAGAAATCTTATGGACACCGAAAACTTAGGTTTAGGGTTAAGGTTTAAAGTTAAGTTTAAGATTAAAGTTTAAAGAATTTACGACAGTATGTATATTTTAAGATTTAGAGTTTAAGGTTTAAAGTTTATTTTTTAATATTAAAATATAAAAATAAAAACCGAAAAAAAGATATATATATTTATTTGATATGAAACGAATAATATGATATAATAAGAACAAATTTCCCTTGACCATGCTTTTTCAGCTTCCCTTTCACTTATTGATGGGGTGTCCAATGTCCATATCATTTTGAAAATTGGAATTTATTATTCAAACAAACAACTTGTACAAGTATTAAACTAATAATCAAAGTATTAGTTTAATAATATTAGGTTAATAAATACATTTGGTCACAAGAGACGGAATTAAGATTAAACTATAATAAATCAGTTAAATAGTAAGATCTTAAAAAATAACTAAATCATAAAAACTAAGGAAATTTAAACTTAATTTTACAAATTTTAAATTTGCGAGGGGAATTTACCCCTTCCCTATAAGTGTAGATCCGTTTCTGTTTTGCCGGTTTATCAAACTGTTTATCTTTATCTTTTAATAGTTTCTTAAGTATTAAATTTTAAACCTATCAAAAATAACTTCTTACTTCTCCTAAAGTTTTTTTTTTATTTTCCTCTCTTCTATATAAGATTATGATTATAATTAGATTTTGTAAAATATAATAAATTTAAAATCAAAATATTTAAATTGAATTATATCATGTATAAAAATATTTCAATTTAAATATTACATGTATAAATCCCTTGGGTAGGGTCCATTGGTTCATTGATTTCTATTGAAGTTTCAAATTGATGGAGGCGTAAAGCTAACGAATAAGCTGCAACTGCTTCTCCAAGATTACAATGCCTATTGATGCAGGTGGCATTTATTAATAAATTAACAAATTGGTAATTTTAAAAATAAATAAATAAAGGGAAAATCATCAGCCACGTAAATGGAATAGATCGAAATCATGCAATAATAGAGGATGATTCTTGAGGAGAGATCGTATTTTCATATCATGTCATTAAAAGAATAAATTTATAATTTAAGATTAAAGTTTGTGAATAAAAATTAAAGATAATATTTAAAATATAAGGGTAAAAATCTTTTGTCTTTTATCATGCCTTCTCTTATTGAAAATTTTTAAAAAATTGAATTTTAAACTTAACTATATTTTCTATATTTTAAACCCTAAACCCTACACTCTAAAAGTATACTATACCCTTAATTCCATAAATCCTAACCACAACCTCTAATCTTAAACCCTAAATCTTAAACCTTCTAATTTGAAGCGGAGGTACGAAAGGAGGTATGAAAAAGAGGTAGACGGTTTGCAACCAGAACATTAGGTACAAAGTATAATTTAGAATTTAAAATTTAAAGTTGATATTTAAAATTTAATTTTTAAGTATTAAGATATAAAACATCATAAATTTTTTGTTCAGATTTTATGTTGAACTTGTAATCAATCAATCGAACGTAAAAAAGAGGTGAATTGGCTTTGCAAAATTAATGGTAAAAACACTTAAGAATAAAAAAATATGCATAAAAAATTTATATTAATTTATCATTTTAATTAAAATCTACATTTATTATCTTAACTTTTCACTATTTTTTTTTAAATTTACTATTAATTATTTTTCTTTTTTAACTCAAATAGATAACCCTTACGATCAAGACATATACTCTCTAAAATCTTAAAAACACTTTCCTATAAAAAAAATAAATAAGTAAACTAGAAAAAAAAATCACGAATCAGCTTAACCCAAAATCACGAACACTTGAGTAAATGTGATCACTCGATTATTAGTGTTTTTTTACAAAAACTACGATATTGTAAAATTAGATTTTTTAATATATGAACGTTGGTAAGTTATTTTTTATTATTCCATAACTGCATGAAAATATCTTTTAAATCATCTGAGGCTCTGTTTAGGATTGCTTTTCAAACCAGTTTTTGGGCCAAAATCTGGTTTAAAACGCAGAATCAATACTAAACAGTTAACTTTTGGAAAAAAAACTACATTTGAAAAGTGATTTTCAACCCAAACGCAAAAGCTAAAATTTTTAGCTTTTGCGGTTGGATAAGTGCTTCTAGGAGTCAGATTACAATTTTAACCTTCATTTATTATATTTTATTATAATTTAAATTTTACAGATACATAATTATATTTAACATAAATTATTTTTTTAATTTAAAAATTATATATATTCATATAAAAATTATATATTTTCTCAAAAGCGCTTCTAAAATCAATTTTCAAAAATAATTTATGTATTTATTTATTAATATTTTTATATTTTATCATAATTTAAGTTAATATTATAATATAAAATAATTTGATTATCATTTAAATATATATTTTTTAATTTATTTCATATGTAAAATAGTCATTTATTTTCTCAAAAACACTTTTTAACAGTAATACTAAACACACATATTTTAAATTAAAAATTTTAAAAGAACTTTTCCTCTATACTTTTTCACCACACTTTTTCACCACACTTTTCAAAAGCAATACTAAACTGACCCTAAGTAATTAATGGTCATTATTAGCCATTAGAGACTTAATTTTCAGCATTAAATGCAAATTTAGAGCAGGACATTGATATGCTTGCAAGTGTATCATTAGTGGTGTTTAAAACTATTCGATTCGATCAATCTGATCTAACAATTTATTGATACGATCCAAAAAATTAAGATATCCGATTTGATTTTTATTTTTGGACCGGATATCCGATCCAATTTTGACTTTTCTGAATCGGATATGGATCATAATATTTTAAGTTTCGGATTATTTGAAAATCCGAAAATCAAAAAATTTAAATTTTTATTAATATCAATCTTGTTATAATTAATAATTTAATGCTTGTTATACTCAAAAATTTAAAAATTTGAAATTTTAATAAATGTGAATCTTGTTGTATTTAATAATTTGTTGTTTATTATATTCGAAATTTCAAAATTTTCATAAATACAACCTTCAAATTCAAAAAATTAGTTTAATCAAATTATATTTTTGGATAATTAGATATCCGACTATCCGATCAAATATTCGATATCCGAATATGCGAATATCCGTTTTTTCTGATTAGATACGAATCACTATATCGTCAATCTAAAAATTCAAAAAAATCGAATTCAATCCGTATCCGACAATGAACTCCCCTAATCAATACCTACCTCAAAGAAGAAAGAATTGTTTGGATAAAATTAGTACTAAGTATCGATATACTATATAAGTTTATTAGTATGTCTTCTCGCTATCGATACGATCAAGTTTGTATCGATACGAATTTTGACTACCGAAAACTAGACCATTTAGGGACGAACGAACATATGTATATCAATACACAATATAATTATACCAATATAAAAAGGTTATTTTTTTTATAAATTTAAAAACTGTTAAACTTGTCAAAAAAAAACCCTTTAAAAACTTTTAAACATACTTTTTATATTAATAAACTTTTAAAATATTTTTTATAAATTTATTTAAATAATTTTTTATTTAAATTATGTCAAAATGATTCCAGCTCTCCAATACGATCCGGTAATTCATAAATTAATTTATTTTATTTTTTACAACTATTTATTTATTTATTTATTATTTAGAGAGAAAAAAAACTCTTCCACCGTATCACCTCTTTACATCATAATTTTTTAAATGATTGATTATAGATTATAGTTTTAAAAGGCATGGATAAATCAGTTTTTATCCCTTGAACTCTGATTTTTTTCAATTTAGTCCTTGAATTTTTAGCCCCTAT
The DNA here is from genome assembly GCA_035048815.1 of Abelmoschus esculentus. Lineage (NCBI taxonomy): Eukaryota > Viridiplantae > Streptophyta > Magnoliopsida > Malvales > Malvaceae > Abelmoschus > Abelmoschus esculentus. Next base: position 13,938,655 of record JAUCBN010000036.1, read on the forward strand.
TCCCTTTATTATGCTCAATTAGACTAAAACCAGATTCTGACCTTTTTTTACTTGTTTCATTAGGGTTGAACAAGATACATAATTAAAACCAAATATATTCAAGTTCGAATCTTGGAGCTGATATTGTTGGAATAAACAATTATAAAACTTAAACGCAGGGGCGGATCCATAAATTTTCTAAGGGGTGTCATTTTCTTGAATATTATTTAAAAAGAATTAATTATTTATAAAGGGGTGTCAATTATATATATTTTTAATTTTTTATATACAAATTATATAGAAAAATATGATTTTCTAAAAAATGTGGAGTGTGAATGGACACCCCAATGATGCATGTGGCTCCGCCCATGCTTAAACGTGAACGGTAAGTTGATTCGTAATATTAAATAAATTTTATTCAAAAGAATTCAAAGTTTACGCTAAATATTATAAAATTTTGAAAGATTAGTTGGGTTTTTCTGCAAAAGGGAAATTAATATCTCAAAAGGACTGGAGGAAATTTGAGATTCATCCTTCATAAACACAAGAAATTTCCAAAGTCATCTTGTAATTTGATTGGGTGAAACAAACCTACCTTAACCAACACTTTTATGCCCATGACTTCTTTTATTGTGAGTTATCTTGTATTGTGAATCTCTTGATGTTCTTTCAAATATGGCAACATGGGAAGATACTAAAGGTGATAAATTCAGGATGGACACGAGTTAAAGGGTAATCGTCCCCGTAAAAAAATTAAATCTATATATGATTTAAATTTTTTAAATTATTTTATAATAAAAATTTATTTTTAAACTACTAAAATTTTATAAATTTCTTAACCTAAAATCATGTTCCGTAACTTGATCGATTTATGATGCAACTGTTGAGTTTCTAAAACATGTAACTATGAGTTAAAGAATGTAAAATATTAGTTATTGAAATCGTTTGTGTGGATAGTTTTTTATTGATCTTTTAATTTTAGGCTTCATCCTAATTAATCTAGATCGATACGTATTGTGTTGGTTAAGTAGATCGTAAAATAGGGCGTTACCATTGACATATATAATAAATAATAAACAAACAAGAACAAAAATAAAACGTGTCATAGTATGAAGATCATTGCCTTCGCCCCGATGTATAAGTAATAAATAAATAATGATCGTCTATTTTAAAAGGAAGAACTCAAGCTCCGTGAATAAAGCTCTCAAATTTCACAGAAAAAGCAAAATACTTTTCTAACTAATTATTAAAAAATGAAAAGTGAAATCACGTTGAAAGCAGGAGTAAATCTGATCGAGAATCAGATAAAATCTGATTTAAAATTTAAATTTTAAATTTAATATCACATAATATTCAATCAAATATCGAATAATATCAAATAATATCCATTCAAAATCTCGGATAATATCTCTTCAACATTAGATTTAATAACATATAATATTCACTCAAATCTCGGATAATTATTAAATATAATCGGTTACACATTTAAAATTCAAAAGAATTTTAAATTGACCGAACTACTCACATACCACCTATAAATATAGATTGTGAGATTCAAGCATTACTCATATATTGTACGCTTAATTTTGATGGGTGAGTCTTCTAGCATTTTTTTTATACAGAATGTCTCAAACCCGAAATCTGCTTAAACAAAATCAAATTATTTACTACATAAATTGATCTTATTGAGTTTGTGTCGATACTTTAATAAATAGAAATTATAAAATAAATTATTAACATAATTAAATATTTCAATTAAAATAAATTATACTTGTTGATGATTAAATTATATGAAATTAAAGTATATAATTAAATCCTAAATTTGAGTAGGGATGATAATAATTCGATTATGTTGAGTTGATCGATCTTGAAGTATAGCCAAAAGGGGGTGAATTGACAATTAAAATTTTGATTTGGAATTTCTGTAAAATGCTAGTTTTTAAAAGACACGAGATTTATAGTGGTTCAAGCTTCGAACAAGCTCTACATCCACTACCTTAGCTCCCACTAAGGATTTTGAAAACAATTCACTAATGAATTCGACCTTTTTCTCGGTTCAAGGGATAACCGTTACAATTCGAATCAATTTTTCTACCTAAGAATTGATTCAATCCTCACAAGATAATACAAGGAAAAATAGGCAAATAAAAATTCTCTCACAAGAAATATATTGCCCCAATTACAAACAAACTCTCCCCAAACTCAGATTACAAAAGATCAAAGTGAAATTACAAGAGTTGAGAGCAAGAAAATGCAATGAAGTGCTTTGAGTTGGATTGGTGTGCTTGGATGTTACTTGAGGTTCAATAGTCTTTAATGCTATTGAAAATGATTTTATACCTTCTCATTGATCTCTAACCGTTGTAGTTGTTGGGAATGTAAATAAGGCCGTTGAGACTTCATTTTCCATCATAAATGCATTCTGCAGCAGGTGGTATCGAAACACGAGCTACCTATTTCGAAATAGACCAAGAATAGAAAGAGCCGTTGTGTATTTAATAGAGGGGGTATCGATACCTGCTTCAATACCATTTGAAATTGTGAAGTTGGGTATCGAACCTTATTTCGATACAGGCTAACCATCAATCAAATTTTAATTGCCACCAACGGTCGACTCATTTAATGCTAAAATAGCCGTTGGGATTAAGGGGTGTATCGATACCAGTATCGATACCTAGAGTCATAATTTTAAATATTTTAAAATTAATTAAAAATATACGAAGTTGTTTTGATACCAGGTTCGAAACATGTGTTGGCGGTAAAAAATGGTATCGAACCTTGAGTCGATACTTGTTCTTGATCTCAAGAACAAGACTTAAGAAATCCCAGGTGTATCGATACCTGTCCTTAGGATATCGATACCCTCGTATGAAAAACACTTATAAGGTTATTTCAAAGTTCTTTGTTTGACATAAAATCAAAAGTTTGACTTAGGGACTCAAAAATTTATTTCAAATTGGTCCTTAACTTATTTGTTATATCAAAATCAAATTTAGTTTTACAATCTCCCCCTTTTAGATATAACAAAACCATTGAAAATTTTTAAGTTTAAATCAAGCTTTTGGATTTCAAAAACTTTGAAATTTTGAAAACTTTTGAAGATTCCCCCTCAATATGTACATGATTTAAAAAAATAATTGATGATGGTTTCCTAAACTTAAAAACACAAAAATTTCTCCCCTTTTTTGTTAGATCAAAATCAATGAAAGCTAAGGCAATAATCAAAGCAATCATAACATTAAAGAGAATACAATTCATAACATAATCCATAGCATAAAGTACTTAAAACCAAATTCAACATAATAAATCCAAAGCATAGAAAAAAATAACAAAGTGCATAAGTTCTAATATGAATACAACATAATGTTAAGGAAACATAACTAGTTCTAAAAGCTAATAGCAAAGCATAAGATAGATCTAGGATCAATCATCGGTCATGTCATCGCCATCAAGTCCATCATCATTACCCTCTTCTTCTTCCTCTTTTTCTTCTTCATTTTCATCACCATCGGTATTGTTGAGGCTTTGGCAATGACGAAGGGCTTCAAGGGAGACTCACAAGGAGTGTCCTTGAGTCTCTAAGCCCGTCAACCTCGTGTTGATAGCATCGAAACCCGAGTGGAATTGAGTTGACAAAGAGTCAAGTCTTCCATCCATGGAATCCAAACGAGCATTCAAAGTACCAAACTGAGCATCCAAAGAGTCAAATCTCGTAGTGAGAAACTCCATCATATCAACTTGGCGAAGAGGTTTCAGATCAACAGGAGCACAAGGAGGAGAAAGAGGAAGAGGAGCACCACGAACCCACTCACCATTGGAGACATATTGGAAATGGGCACGATTAAGAGATGTCTCACCTATGAGTTCTTTTAAGGATACCGCCTTGTCAAAAGAACAATCAATTTCCAAATACAAGAATATAGTGCTGAGAATGTACGCATATGGAAAAGATTAGACAAGTGATGTAGCACGGTTTTGGACATGCCAAACGATGTCCGAGAAGACGATCTAAGCAAGATTGGGTTGAATACCCTCACGAAAGTACTTGATCCAAAAGCTATCAACTTGACGGATCCGAGAATACCTACCATTTGATGGACGAATCCACCAAGAAATGATAAAATGGAGAAAGGGATCGTGCACGTCAAGTGAGGTGACCGAACCGGTGAAAGAACCAAGAGAGTCTTCATCCTCAACACCCTTGTCCTCAAGACCAAAAACATCGACAAAAGTAGAGGCATTAATAGAAAAGGATTGCCCATGAGGAAAGACTCAATTGCCACTACTTTGCTCTTGTCCGAAGATAGAATACATTTGGCATTTAAATAAAAAATAAGGACAAGAGTTGGAAAGAACTTGCCGGAATGAGTGAGAAACCTCAAGAACTTCTATTAGATAATTTTGTCATAATATTTGAAAGGGAATTTGTGTGAGGTTATGAATTGAACATCTACACACCGTTCCTTTTTGAGAAGGTGGTTGCGGTAGAGATTGAAGTTGTCAATCCTACGATTCGTATCCAAACTCTTTGCGAATACTTCTTGAATATCAACTCGTGAAACACGAGATGATTATGAAGAGCCGACTTCAGTACGAGATCGTTTCTTCGGTGTCATGATCTAGGGATAAAAGCAAATTTTGGATTAGTTTCAAAAAAAATGTATGCTCTAACAACCTATTCCAATCCTATTTATCAATAATTCAAGGTATTTGAGCATTTAAATCAGAATTTTTGAAATTTAGTGAAAAACCAATACGATAAAATCGATTTATATTCGAATGAAAAGATTTTTGATTTTGAAGAATTTTTGTAGGATTATGAAAACTCATACAATAAACATTCAAAATATATGCAAAATCTTAATTTTAACAATCTATAATCAAACGAAAATAAGTTTTTTCGAAAATTACCTTGATTATAGATTAGGAAGAAACTGTGGTTAGTGAAGCACCGTTTGATGATATAGTGTAGGGCTTGATGAGTAGAATAAAATCCCTCAAAGAAATCGTTTAATTTGGTGTTAAAACGAACGGATTTGAGAGGGTTTTAAAGAAGTGGTTGACTAGGTTTTGTGATTTATATTTGAGAAGTGTTTTAATGAGATTAAAATTAGGTTTAAAGAGTTTTAGAGCAATCTGCGTCCTCGAGTATCGATACCGGTAACGAAACACCCTGTTTCGATGCTAGTATCGAACCACAAGTATCAAAACTGGGATCGATACATGTTCTTCCCAGAAAAATTCCCAGATGGACTGATGAACAAGTATCGAAACAGGTGTTAGCTGTATCGATACCCTCGACCTTTGCTTTGCATTATAGGCTTCTAAAAGTACTAGAAATGAGTCTCTAAATCCTCTAAAAGTATGCGTATGATGTTATGACATGATCAATATGCATAAACAAGTTCATACTCCCCCTAGCAACATGCACAGAAGCATCAAGATACAATAAAAATATAAGCATGACTTCATTCAAGATTTAAGCTAATTTGCAAAAAGATAACCACTTAAGAGGTCAAGATAGACTAGTTAGACCTAACTCTCTCCTAAGGGTCCAAAAACGCTCTTTATCTAAAGGTTTGGAAAAATATCCGCTAATTGGTTTAAGGTGTCAACAAACTCTAAAACAACATCATTTTTAGACACATAATCTCTAATAAAATGGTGTCTAATTTCTATGTATTTGGTTCTAGAGTGTTGAATGAGGTTCTTAGTAAGACATATGGCACTAGAGTTATCACACTTAAGAGGTATGGTTTTTACCTTAATGCCATAATCTAAGAGTTGTTGTTTCATCCATAAAACTTGAGCAACAACTCCCTAAGGATATATACTCCGCTTTGGTGGTAGAAAGAGCTATATTATTTTGTTTCTTAGAGAACCAAGATATGAGCATACTACCTAGAAATTGACATGTTCCGGAAGTACTTTTCCTATCTATTTTATAACCTCCATAATCCGCATCCGAATAATCATGTAAATCAAAGGATGAATCTTTAGGATACCAAAGGCCTAAACAAGGTGTGTCTCTAAGGTATCTAAAAATTCTCTTAATGGCTACTAAGTGTGATTCTCTAGGACTAGCTTGAAACCTAGCACACAAGCAAATGCTAAACATGATATCCGGTCTACTTGCGGTAAGGTAAAGCAAAGAACCAATCATGGATCTATATAATTTAGAATCAACACACTTACCTCCTTCATCTTTGTCAAGCTTAGTAGATGAGCTCATAGGAGTGGCTTGAGGCTTCACATTCTTCAAGCCAAACTTCTTGAGCATGTCCTTTATGTATTTTGCTTGATTGATGAAACTGCCATCCTTCCTTTGCTTAATTTGGAGTCCCAAAAAGAATGAAAGCTCTCCCATCATGCTCATCTCGAATTCACCTTACATTTGCTAGAAAAATCTTGACAATAACATTTATTAGTAGATCCAAAAATTATATCATCAACATAAATTTGAACTACTAAGATGTCATTTTTAAACCTTTTTATGAAAAGTGTAGTATCCACCTTCCCTTTTTCAATTAAAAAATTTGGAAGTCTTTCATACCAAGCTCTAGGAGCTTGTTTCAAACCATATAAAGCTTTAGTTAGTTTAAAAACATGGTTTGAAAATTTTAGATCTTCAAAACCCGGTGGTTGTTCAACATACACTTCTTCATTGATAAAACCATTTAAGAAAGCACTTTTGACATCCATTTGAAAAAGCTTGAAATCATAACATACAAATGCAAGTAGCATCCTAATGGCTTCCATTCTAGCTACGAGTGCATAAGTTTCATCGAAATCTATCCCCTCTTCTTGAGTGTAACCTTGAGCAACTAATCCAACTTTATTTCTCACAATGTTACCACTCTCATCTAGTTTGTTTCTAAAAACCCATTTAGTTCCTATAGTAGATTTATTACTAGGCCTATCAACTAATATCCATACATTAATTCTCTCAAATTGATTTAACTCTTCTTGCATAGCCAATATCCAATAGTCTTCACTTAATGCTTCTTTGATATTTTTAGGCTTTATGCATGAGATAAATGCAATATGATTCATTAATTTAAGAGAAGAAAGAGTAGTTACCCCCTTGAATGGATCACCCAAGATTTCACCACTTTTGACATAGTTGAACTTCCTTGGGTAGCTCACTTCCTTTCTTCAAACTTTATATTTCCTAAAGCTTCAATTGGAGGATCTTGTGTTTCCTCATTGGTTGGAACCCCATCCTCCTTTGATGCTTGTCCATCATCAATGATTTCAATAATTCCTATATCATCATCATCACAAGAATTCTTCCTAGAAAGAAGGTTATCATCGAAAACTACATGTATAGATTCTTCTACAACTAAGGTTCTTTTGTTGAAAACTCTATAAGCCTTTGAGTTTAAAGAATATCTAAGAAAAATAGCTTCATCACTTTTTGCATCTAATTTACCTAAATTGTCTTTTCCATTGTTTAAAACAAAACAATTGCACCAAAAAGGATGAAAATAGCTAATGTTAGGCTTTTTGGATTTTAAAATCTCATAAGGAGTTTTCTTTAAAATAGGCTTAATCATTACTCTTTTAATAATATAACATGAAGTGTTTGTGGCTTCCGCCCAAAAATACTTAAGTAAATTATTTTCACAAAGCATGGTTCTAGCCATTTCCTCTAAAGTTCTATTTTTCCTCTCAGCTACCCCATTTTGTTGAGGAGTGCAAGGAGCCGAAAAATTGTGGCTAATTTAATTTTCATTACAAAAATTCTCAAAACCTAAATTTTGAAATTTGGTTCCATGATCACTTCTAATATGATAAATCCTTTGATCAAGGTCATTTTGAGAAGTATTTGAAAACGTGATGAATTTTTCTAAGGCTTCATCTTTTGTACTGAAAAATAGAACCCAAGTGTATCTAGAGTAATCATCAACAATAATAAAAGCATATGATTTTCCACCCAAGCTAGTAGTCCTAATAGGTCCAAAGAGATCCATATGGATCAATTGTAATACTCTACTAGTTGAAACATCATTAATGGACTTAAAAGAAACTCTATTTTGTTTACCCTTAGCACATGCATCACAAATTTTGTCTAAAGAAAACTTAAGCTTGGGTAAACCTCTAACTAGATTTTGGGAGGCTAGTTTCTCTAAAACACTGACAAGCGTCGAATTGTCAAATAAATAATTCCTATTTCTCAAATTAAATAAAAGAATAGTATAGAGAAAGTAGGGTCGATCCACAAGGACTAAGAAATTTCCAACGTTGAATTGAATTGATCCTGATCCCAAAAAAAACAATAAATTAGAAAATAAGGGTTTGATATTATAAAACTAAAAATAATCTTAATCTAATAATTACTAAAATTAAATGAAAATAAATATTTGAAGTAATAAATTTAAAGGATATAGCCTCAAGCTTCGCTTCGCCTCAAATCTCAATTGATCATCGAAATAGATTTTACTTCAAGATCCATGCCAGTTACAGTCTACAAGGCCCAACCCTTGTAACTTGCTTCTCTCTTCGGTAAACCAATATTCCCAAGTCTATCTCCGGAATTCGGTCTTTGCTGGACTAACCACGCCTATCGCCGTTAGCGCCAATACAACTTTAAGCACTGGAAAAGCCTGACTCGAGTTATAGCGTCTCACAGAGAATCAAACCCGATCTTGATTTCCCTTAGTGGACCGCCACCAAGTTTGTTCACAGGAAGTCAAATTTTCTACCAGCCGATTTTTCTTCCCAACGATAGATCTAAACAATCTTCAAGTCAACGTGCACTTTTTGAAATGAAGGCGTCGAGATCATTAAAGAAAAAGCCGATTGTCAATCCTTGATTTCAGAAAATCAAGAATGTTATCCGAAGGAATTAGGTGCTTCACGATTCTCACAATATGGATTGAGTCGTCACTTAGCTTTCGGCTAGATGAAAGTTTAGCTAAGCATGAATGAGATCATACTTAGCATTTTCTAGAAGAAAAGAAATAAGAAAAATAAAAGAAAAATAAAAGAACTAAAGAGAACTTTTATTACTCAAGAGAGAAAGTAAAAATTGAAGTACATCTCAAGCTTTACCTCTATGGGTATTTATACTATTCTAAAACCCTAAAAATGTAACAATTCAAAATTTAAAAAAAATAAAAAAGATAAAGATAAAGATAAATGTTCTAAAATTTAAAATTTAAATTTCTAAGATAAATCTTCAAGATAATTCCCAAATAATCCATTCATCCTTCTAGAATATATGACTAGACTTTCTTCTAGAAACTTTTGCTAACTGGATAATCCAAATCTGCCAGATCGGAAAGCGTCGTGCCTTATGTCGTGCTCATGACTCCAGCCATGATGAAAAATAAAAAAAATACAGAATTCACACTTTTCTGTTGGTTCTAAAAAATAAGTTCCTACATTAAAAATGATCAAAATAGAACCAAATTAGTAATATCAAATCGACAACGGTAAATAATTATTAATAAAATATATATAAATTCGAACACTCATCAAACACTTATGCTAGCATGACCTAGTTTTCTATGTCGTAACCATGCATCATTTTCATCACTAGCAACTAAGCATGCATGAGAAAAATTAATGTCATCTAGATGTACCATATAAATATTTCCTATGCGATGACCTATGAGCATTGTTCTATTGGATTCTATGTCTATTATTTTGTAACCACTTTTATCAAAAGAAACATAAAAACATTTATCACATAATTGACTAATGCTCAACAAATTATGCTTAAGACCATTAATAAGCAAAATATTTTCAATTAAAATAGAGGAGTGGTTACCAATAAAGCCAATGCCCTCAATTTGGCCTTTAGAGTTGTCACCAAATGTCACTACTCCACCCTTTTTGAGCTCTAACTCCTTAAATCATCCCTTGTCTCCGGTCATATGCCTTGAGCATCCACTATCAAGGTACCGCATGTTTTGACTTGAAGTTTTTGCCTTGAAGCAATGCTCAACCTACCAACAAAGATTTAGTTTTTGTCTTTTAGTACCCAAATCATTTTGGGTCCATGAGAGTTAGTCCCTAAAAGCTTGGTTCCCTTAGGATCCAAGAAGCAATGGCATTCAAATTATTAGAAACAATGAGTTCCTTAGGAACCCAAACACTCCTAATTTTCCTATGTCTAAAATGCCTTTGAAAATTTCTTTGTTTGTGGTTATAAAAATTCTTTTTTACATGATTGGGTTTTGAAGAGCTTCTTTTTTCAAAAGTTGAACTCCCAACCACCTTGATTTGTTCTTTAAGATCATTCACCACCTTGTGGTGATTCTCACTCAAGTTAGAAATAAGGTTGTTTAAATCAACATTTTCCTTTTTAAAGAATTTTAATTCATCATTCAAATCAATAACCTTTTTCTCAAAATCCAAAATAGTTTTTGTCAACGAATCATTTTTCATTTCTAAATCAAAAATGGTTTTCTTGCTTTTCAAAATGGATTATTTGAATTTTAAAACCAACTCATCATAAACATCTTGCAACTCATCATATGTATCATATAATTCATCATAGGAAAGATCATTGCAAAAAGTTTCAAGGGTTACCTTAGGCTCATCGAGAACCATGAGACACAAGTTGGCCACCTCGTTGTCTTCATCGGATGATGACTCCTCATCACTCTAAGTGGCAACATGAGCTTTTTGCTTCTTTTTCTTTTCAAAACCCTTCATTTTGTATAAAGGGCAATCGGTTCTAATGTGACCGAGCTTCTTGCATTCATAGCAAATGATTTTATCTTTTTCTTCTTCTTTGCCCTTTGGTTTGAAGTCCTTCTTTCGTTGGAATATCCTATTCTTATTTGCCCTCATGAGTCTAGTGAATCTTTTGGCCACCATGGCCAATTCCTCTAGCTCTTCCTCTTCACTTGTATCCACTTCATCTTGTGGCATTGAAACTTTAAGAGCAATCCCTTGTTTCTTTTTCTCAAATTCCCTCTTTTCAACCTTTATCTCTTCCTTTTTTTTCTCTTTTTCTCTTCCTTTCTTTATGATCTCATGGGTGAGAAGAGATCACACAAGAGCATCAAGTTTGACATTCTTTAGGTCCTTGGCTTCAATGATAGTCGTCTTCTTGCTATCCCAAGACTCGGGAAGATAATAGATGAGCTTTCGAACGAGCTTCTCTTCTAGAATAATCTCACCGAAACCCTTGAGACCATTGACGATCACCGAAAATCTATCGAATATCTTGGTGATGTCTTCATCTGGCTCCATCTTGAAGTTCTCATAACTTAGATTGAGAAGACCAATCTTTATTTCCTTCACGTCATTGATGCCCTCATATGTAGTCTCCAAAGAGTCCCAAACTTATTTGGAACTTGTACATGAAGACATCTTGGAGTAGATGTCGGGCCCTAATGCACAAAAGAGGATGTGGAGAGCTTTATCATTTGTGGACATCCTTCTTCTTTCTTTATCGGTCATCTCGTTCCTTTTCTTTGGTACTTGTCGGTCTCCTTCTTGCTTCATTGGGATTGAGGGTCCATCTTCGAGTATATCCCAAAGGACATAATCATCTGAGTTGATGAATAGCCTCATCCTATTCTTCCAATAGGGGTAGTTGTCCCCATTGAAGAATGGTGACTTGGTAATGGAATATGACTCGTTCCATGAACCAGAGATGGAGGCTATTGTATTTGATTTGTAGATGTGATCAACACGCCTTGGATCTTCTTTGGTAGATGTGAATCTCTTCAAAGATTAGGCTTTGATACCAATTGTTGAGTTGATCGACCTTGAAGTATGGCCAAGAGGGGGTGAATTGGCAATTAAAATTTTGATTTGGAAATTTTGGTAAAATGCTAGTTTTTAAAAGACACGAGATTTATAGTGGTTCAAGCTTCGAACAAGCTCTACATCCACTACCTTAGCTCCCACTAAGGATTTTGAAAATAATTCACTAATAAATTCGACCTTTTTCTTGGTTCAAGAGATAATCGTTACAATTTGAATCAATTCTTCTACCCAAGAATTGATTCAATCCTCACAAGATAATACAAGGGAAAATAAGCAAATAAAAATTCTTTCACAAGAAATATATTGCCCTAATTACAAACAAATTCTCCCCAAACTCAAATTACAAAAGATCAAAGTAAAATTACAAGAGTTGAGAGCAAGAATATACAATGAAGTGTGTTGAGTTGGATTGGTGTGCTTGGATGTTGCTTGAGGTTCAATAGTCTTTAATGTTGTTGAAAATGTTTCATTTTATACATTCTCATTGATTTCTAACCGTTGTAGTTGTTGGGAATGTAAATAAGGCCGTTGAGACTTCATCTTTCCATCATAAATGCACTCTGCAACAGGTGGTATCGAAACACGGGCTACCTGTTTTGAAACAGACCAAGAATAGAAAGAGTTGTTGTGCATTTATAGAGGGGGTATCGATACCTGCTTCGATACCATTTGAAACTGTGAAGTTGGGTATCGAACCTTATTTTGATACAGGTTAACCATCAATCAAATTTTAACTGCCACCAACGGTTGACTCATTTAATGCTAAAATAATCGTTGGGGATTAAGGGGTGTATCGATACTTGGAGTCATAATTTTAAATATTTTAAAATTAATTAAAAATATACAAAGTTATTTCGATACCAGGATCAAAACATGTGTTGGAAGTGAAAAATGGTATCGAACCTTGTTTTAATACTTGTTCTTGATCTCAATAACAAGGCTTAAGAAATCACAAGTGTATCGATACCTGTCCTTAATCGATACCCTCGTATGAAAAACACTTATAAGGTTAGTTCAAAGTTCTTGGTTTGACTTAAAATCAAAAGTTTGACTTAGGGACTCAAAAATTTATTTCAAATTGGTCCTTAACTTATTTGTTATATCAAAATCAAATTTAGTTTTACAGATTATAATCAATTTTGAAAGAAAAGTCAATTTAGAACAAATATTATTGTAACACTATAATTAATTAAAAAACTGTAATTTTTAACGTGTAAATGAAAAATCAAATCGATACCTTTTAGAAAATAAGGCTGGTTTAAAATGCAACCTAGTTTAAGAAGAGTATTACTCCCTTTATCCCTTAAACATTGTCTCTTATTGACTTTTTTGGGTCAAACTTTTTCAATTTTGACTTTTGATTATTTAAAATTTATTATTGATAAAAATATGAAAAAATATATTTTAAAAACTTCAATTCGAGTAGATTTTAGATATATAATTTATAAAATTTAATTATTTAAAATATTTAATATAATTATAATCAAAGTTTAAAAATTTTAACTTTTAAAAAGTCAATAAGGGACATTATTTTTGAGACGAAGGGAGTATATAATTTTGATTTATCACGTTATTTATAATTTGATTCAATAAAATTCATTCATTTAATAATATACATACATATATGGATCTACGTGTATCGTGAGAGGGTCAATTGCCCCTCCCAAATTTATGAGTTAATCATAGTTTAAACTCTCATATTTTTGAAACTATTGCAATTAAGTCTTTTTTCTTCTTTGCCCCTCCCAAAATTTTTACGGTTTATTATTATTTAGTACTTATAATCTAAAATTAATATAATTAAACTTTGACACTTTTTTTAATTATTTTTAAGACCTTTTAATTTTAAAATTTATAAAATTAAACCTAATCTCCATTATTTTTTACGATTTAATTATTTTTTAAGATCTTATTATTTTAAATTAATCCCTTTCGTTAGAGGTGAGAAAAACTCAACTCGACTCGAAAAAACCAAATAACTCGACTCGAGATGAAAATACTCGACTCGTTTTGACTCGACTCGAACTTTCATAGACTCGGATCGACTCAAAAAAGATTCAAATAAAGTTCGAGTTGTAAAATAAAAATTCGAATGACTAGAATAACTCAAAATTTTTAGTAATTAAAGGATTAATTTTTAAATTTGAGTCGAGTCTACCAATTTTTTATGATATATATGCATTGATATATAAAAATATAAAGAAATTATTGTTACATATGATACATATATACATATCTTATATGATTAGAGAAAGTCATTTAAATCGGAATCAAATCATATTATAACATGAAAATTTTTCAAATAAAGTTTGAGTTGTAAAATATGACTCATCAACTCGAATAACTCGATTTTTTGACTCGACTTGATCGAATAGTCACCCCTACCTCTCGTAGTTCAATTCTGGCTCTGCCCTACATATAAGAAAGAGATTAAGATTCATCTTGTAAGAAAAGAAAGATATAAAGATTTAGTTAAAAAATAAAAATTATTCTTGAATAATATTACTTATTAGTAGGGTGAACCACTCTCGTCTAATATTTTTTTTCTAATTTAGAGTAAAAACACATAAATTTTGAATTTTATCCAAATAATTTAAGTTATTATATTTGTTTTTTTCTTACTAGTTTGGATGGATTCCTAACTCATAAAAGGCTTCACCTTTCATTGGCAGCTGGAAATTCATCTACCTCGTCTCTTGTACAGTCCTGCTTCTGTTGGTGGGTAATTACTAGAAATGGTCCCAACCCAATTTCCAAGTTGCATCATTCATTCCTTTTACATGTAATATGAGCCAGATCTTGGTACCTCTTTGGGGATTAGTATTGGCTGTCAACTCCATGGCCATTGGCTGATAAATTCAAACAGCAGTTCTCAATTGTAAAATTCAACAGTCCCATCTCCTTCAATTACAGCAACAGCAACAGCAACAGCAACAATGGTGAAAGTTATCTCAGTTCTCCACCTAGAAAATGTTATATAAACAAGAAGATGAAAGCGCCTTTTACATGAAGTTTCAAAGGCTGAAAACCCATTAAAGATCAACCCTTTTCTCTTGGTGATGATTTATTTATTGTTCTAATCAAGTTTACGTTTTTATTTTTGGTTTTGGTTTGGTTTTTGGCTTTGATTTTGTTGGTGTTGCGGTGATGGCGGATATGGTGAAGCAAATATTGGCAAGGCCAATCCAGTTAGCAGACCAGGTAACGAAAGCGGCGGATGAGGCAAGTTCGTTCAAGCAGGAGTGTTTGGAGGTTAAGACGAGGACGGAGAAAATTGCTGGCTTGCTACGACAAGCGGCGCGTGCGAGTTCCGACCTTTACGAACGCCCTACGCGCCGCATAATCGATGATACTGAACAGGTTCTTGATAAAGCTCTATCTTTGGTCTTAAAATGCCGTGCCAATGGATTCATGAAGCGCGTGTTGACAATCATCCCTGTTTCTGCGTTCCGTAAAACGTGTTCTCAGCTCGAGAACTCAATCGGGGATGTTTCTTGGCTTCTCCGTGTTTCGGCCTCCGTCGACGATCGTGACGATGAGTATTTGGGACTTCCTCCGATCGCTGCGAACGAGCCGATTCTGTGCTTTATTTGGGAACAAATCGCGATTCTTTACACTGGTTCACTGAACGACCGGTCCGACGCGGCGGCTTCGCTTGTTTCGCTAGCCAGAGACAATGACCGGTATGGGAAACTGATTATCGAAGAAGGAGGCGTTGGTCCGTTATTGAAATTAGTCACAGAAGGGACAGCGGAAGGTCAAGAAAACGCCGCCAGAGCAATTGGCATTCTGGGTCGGGACCCGGAAAGCGTGGAGCTCTTGATCCACGCTGGTGTTTGCACAGTGTTCCCGAAAATCCTCAAAGAAGGTCCGATGAAAGTTCAGGCCGTGACGGCCTGGGCGGTGTCGGAGCTGGCTGCTATTTACCCCATATGTCAAGATTTGTTCGCTCAGCATAACATGATCAGGCTACTCGTCAGTCACTTGGCGTTTGAAACCATTCAAGAACACAGCAAATATGCAATTGCTAGTAACAAGGCAACGTCGATCCACACGGTGGTCATGGCGAGCAGTAATAATTCGAACGTCAATAATGCAAAGAATGTTGTCGATGACGATCACCTGAATCCGATTCCGCATCCAACCGGGAAGCAAGTACCGCATCAAATGCATAATGTGGTTACTAATACCATGGCAATGAACGGAGCGGTGAAAGTGCCGCAAAAGCCGAGTAACAATCATCATGGTAGGCGTAACAGTCAGGGCAATGCCAAGCAATTTCATCAACAAATGCAGCAGAATGGTTTGATTTCCGGGGTGAATATGAAGGGAAGGGAAGCAGAAGATATTGCTACCAAGGCTTATATGAAGGCAATGGCAGCTAGAGCTTTATGGAAGCTAGCCAAGGGGAATTCGACTATCTGTCGGAGTATCACCGAGTCTAGAGCGCTGCTATGTTTTGCCGTTTTGCTAGAAAAAGGAAACGGAGAAGTACAGTTTAATTCGGCTATGGCCTTGATGGAGATCACGGCTGTGGCAGAGCAGGATACAGATTTGAGAAGGTCTGCATTTAAGCCCAACTCTCATGCTTGTAAGCTTGTTGTGGATCAGCTGTTCAAAGTAATCGAGAAGGCCGATTCGGATTTGCTGATTCCTTGTATCAGGGCTATCGGTAATCTGGCAAGGACGTTCCGAGCAACGGAAACATCGATGATCTCCCCATTGGTTAAACTTCTTGACGAGACCGAAGCCGAAGTTTCCAATGAAGCTGCCATTGCTCTTACCAAATTCGCTTGCACAGACAACTTCCTACACCTCGATCACTCCAAGTCGATCATCACTGCAGGAGGCGCAAAGCATTTGATTCAACTAGTGTATTTTGGGGAGCAATTTGTTCAGCACTCGGCATTAGTTCTCCTATGCTACATTGCCCTCCATGTACCCGACAGCGAAGAACTCGCCCAAGCCGAAGTGCTCACAGTGCTGGAATGGGCATCCAAGCAATCCAGCATGACCCAAGACGAAACAGTGGACAGAATTCTACCAGAAGCCAAGACTAGATTGGAGCTCTATCAGTCTAGAGGTTCAAGGGGATTTCATTGATTAAATCGCTTTCCCGGTAACGGTTCCTTGTTTCTGAACAATATCCCATCATTTTCTTTCAGATTCATCATTCTAATGTGGTATACGTCCAGTAAGCAATCTTCTCCCATGGTTGATCGTATCTGCATGGCTTTTGTAAGGCTAGAAAGTAGTTATGTTAGGTATATCATGTTTTCCAAATTTTCATTTTGGTCCTTTCTGAATTTCTTCCCTATGGGAACCGCAACTGTTTGTTTATAAATTAAATTTATTCATTTTATTTTCAAAGGGCATAACTACCCATCAAGTAACATTTCTTTCTTTCTTTCTTTCTTTCTTCTTCCTCAATAGCCATGGCTGCTGTAACTGTTGCAGTCTCCTTTCCTTCTACCAAGCCTACCTCTCTTACCACTTGACTTCTATCATTTCTCCTGAAAGAATCACATTCAAGAAGGTAACAACAACTCCTCTTGTTTCTAGTAGTTATCATATGTAAGAACATGATCCATGTGGTTAGTTGGTGAACTGTTTCTTCTTCTTCTTATGTTTCGTTTTACTACAAGGATGTGTCGAGTGGAGGGAGACTGGTTTTGGATTGAGCCCAGGTTACAACTGAAATGCCATACTTATTAGTTAATTAATGGGAGACTTTAGTTAGGTTTCTTTGATTAGAATACCATAATCCGGAGAAATTATTCTATGAATCGGTTTTATCACATCATATACGAGAGAAATTATATCATGAACTCTTTCTATTACGTCATTCGTAGTTCTAGCTAATCAGGTTCTAAGGGTGAGTATTCGATCGAGTCGAGTCGAGTCAAAAAATTTCGAGTTATTCGAGTTGACGAGTCATATTTTACAACTCAGACTTTATTTGAATTTTTTTCGGTTCGAGTCGAGTTTAAGAAATTTGAGTCGAGTCGAATCGAATCGAGTTTTCGAGTTCCTATAAATATTTAATTATAATTATTTATCATATTATAGTATGATTTGATTCCAATTTAAACGACTTTCTCTAATCATATAAGATATACATGTATATTTTTTCATATGTAGCAATATTTCTTTATATTTTTATATATAAATGTATATCTATCATAAAAAATTGAGAGATTCGTCTTAAACTTAAAAATTATTCCTTTAATTATTAAAAATTTCGAGTTATTCGAACATCCATTTTACAACTCAAACTTTATTTGAAATTTTTTCAAGTCGAGTCAAGTCTATGAAATTTCGAGTCGAGTCAAACGAGTCGAGTATTTTTGCCTTGAATCGAGTCGAGTTATTCGATTTTTCGAGTCGAGACGAGTCGAGTTTTGCTCACCCCTATCAGGTTCATTCATTTCATATTTTTAAGGTGAATCATCACATATTTCCTGCATATAATTAGTGAATCGGTAGTTATCAAACGATTACATAAAGATAAAGGATCCTGATTGCATGGACTACAAATGATGTGGTGGAAAGGATTTATGATATAATATCTTGTCACCGTCCACTAAAAAGTAGCCAACTAATTTTTATTTTCCATGTCATTTTTCTTTCTTAATTAATCTCTATCTAACTACCCACTACCTATTTAAATAACAATAAAAAATAAGATTTACTCTCGAAAAATTAACATTAAAAATGTAAAAAAATAAGTAACTACTTTTTAGTGGATATAGACCATAAATGAAGTGATAAAATTGATCTATAAAATAATTTTTTATAATACGAAACTAAAACGTTATATTTTTCATCAATAGATTTAAATCCACGTTACCCAAAAACCCACTCAAAAATGGATCAAAACCTTCCATTTGGATTGTTGTTCTTTATGTTCTTCAAAAATTTAAAAATATGAAGAACAGCGGCGATAATTCAAGGCATATTTGTGTTTGTTGGGCTGGTTTTACCCGAAATGAATTGTACATAAATTGTAATATATGAGATTTGGGCCTTTGGGTTTGTTATCGCTCAAATGGGCTTTAGGTATTTAGAATGTAAAATGGATATTATTTTATAAACTTATTTATTTATTTAAGAGACTTAATTCTCATCATGTTAAATAAATCGTCGGTCAAATACACCAACATATTACAACTTGAACATTACAATTTTTATTAAAAAATAATAATTTCACTTTTTAAAAATGTTAAGATTCAATTGAGTTTTTTAACATGAGTGTATTTAAAGAAACTAAATCAACAAAAAAAAAATGAATACCTTACGAAAACTATTGCTTAAAGTTATCGATAAAGTTATCTATATTACTTATAATTTAGTATCATTTAAGTATATTTTATATTTCAGGTCCTATATATATAAAAAAAATTTTCTGAGAAATTCACCAATAAAATTAGATATATAATACGAATCAATTTAGATTAATAAAAACAAGAGGAAAAACTATAGCTTAAAATTGCAATTTATCAACCATATAATTTTATATTCTCTAAAAATAATATAAAAGACATTTCTACTTCGTAATTAGTAATTTCGCTTGACGGTAAACTACTTCAGTGATCATCCAACTAATTGAGGATGTTTATTTTGGTCATCGTTGTTAAAACTGAAGGCTAACGAAAGTCATGTTATAACTGGATTAGACGATTAATTTTATTTATTAATTAATATATTTTTCTCTTCAACCGGATGGTGATACGTGGTGAGAAAGAAAGGGAAGAAAGATAATGAAGATTTTGAGGTTATAAGGGTTTGAACTCTGATTGAAAAAATGAGAATAAACACCCTAATCATTGGGCTAAAACTTCATTCATTCAATGACTTTGTAACATAATATATTTAAAATATGTTCTTTCAAAAAATTTAATAGAGTAAAGATAGTGTAAAGGATTTAAATCTAATTTTAATAGAAAAAACTAAAAGAATATTTAACCATTGAATATTTAATAAAAATATTCGAACTCAAGAGCTAAAATATTTAAATATTTTAATAAAAAAAACGATAGTGTAAGGGATTTTACATGATATTATGTTATATACATTATGTTTTTCACCCTCTTTCTCACGTATTTATGCATAAAAATGAACGCATGATTTTTTTTTACAAGTGAATGTGAATTATTAAAAGGTTTTATTAAAAAAATAAATAATATAAAATTAAATTATTAATAAAGAATATAAATAAAAATTAATAAGGGTTAATTTAAGTGTTAAGTAGTTTGGTTCCTTTTAAGTAAGTCTTAGATTTGAGACATTGTATACATAAAAAATTTATGCTGGATAATTCACCCATCAAAGTTAGGTGTGCGATACGAATCGTTCAGATTAGTCAGGACAAGACTTTAAAAGTCGAAATAATAATAATAATAAAATAATATATATAAATAAAATATCTTAAATATAAAAAATATTTAAAATCTTATATAAGTATAAATTGGTTTAAATTAATCTTTTTATTGTTGAGGTTAGACAAAATTAGTCTCTCAATTATTGGAGATAGGGTTAGAATTAAATTCAGACAAATGACATCAGAAGCTAACTTTCGAGAAAAAAAAATTGAGGACCAAAGTTTAATTTGATTGCTAATCAAATTTATATAACTTAAAATTAAATTTTAAAAAATAATATGTGGGATACACCGTTTAACCAAATAATAATTAAATTAGAAGCATACACAATTATGATAAATTTCTTTGAAGATATATCAGTTCAAACTAAAGTATCAAGTATTATATTCTGAAACATACTCGGTGTTGGAAAGTTTTTCTCGATGTGCTTCTCTTAAAAAAATTTGTCAATCTACGTACGAAAAAATTATAATTCCGTACATTGAGCTAATAAAGCTCAGTGATACATTTCTAATCTATCATAATTCATGAATATCATAAAATAAACATACATGATAATGTGACGAAGAGTGCACAGACAAAATTTTTCAATCTAAAAACAATCTTTTCGTATATCCTAGCAAGAATTCACAATACTTGTCTCTAAACATTAATACCATTAGTTCACATGTCATACCAAGTTTACCATACTCGAAGTCATACAATTCATTGAGTTACTCAAGCTCACACATCCCACCGAGTTATAAAAGTTATCAACTAACATTTACACAACATACATACATACATACATACATACATACATACTTGTTGGCTAACGAAGTCCTATTTTATCCATGCTCACACAACTCTCATGTTACCCATGATCACAGAGCCATCAGATTGAGCCATATCAGAATCACCTTAGTCACAGATACGTTCTAGACATACTTGAATCACAATAGTTACAATCAGTCTTTTATTGAGGTTACATAACCTATTAGGTTACTCGAGCTCACATAGCCCATTAAATTACTTGATCTCACTAGGAGTATTTACTGAGTTGAGCAGCTTGCAAACAATTCGAGTTCAACTCGGTTAAACTCAATTAACGCTGGATTAAGTTGACTCGACTCGAAATTAAACTGGACTCGAGGTCTTAATAAGTCAAGTAAAGTAAGGTTCAACTTGACTCGCTAAATTTGTGAGCAACACATTTTTGTTAATTTTTTTTATGATTTTTGTTAACTTGACTCAAAAAATTTTTTGTTAATTTTTTTTATGATTTTCTAATAATAAAAGAAGAAAGATAGACTTAAATAAAAATAAGAACTCATTGTTATAATTTAATTTTTGTTATGAATAAAGTAAAGAACAAGAATAAAATAGGAGAACAAAGATGAGAGACAAAGAGAGAGATTTTATTATATTCTCAAAATTTCGTCCCTCATAAAACTTGACAAAACAAAACAAAACATATCTTTACAAAGTTTTATCCTTCTTGATCTTCAAAAAAAATAATATCCAATAAATTATTTCAAGAAGTAATTTAAAAAATTTACTCACCAGTACATAATGTTAATATTTGAAGATTATATTCAAGATTAAATTATGAATATTCAAAGATCATATATGATATTTTTATAAGGGGCTAAATACGTGTTGTACTTTTCCCCATAAACCGAGGTTTAATCCAAATGGTTTTTCCTAGAAAGATTTTTATAAGACAACATGTTAAGTGTACCAAAGATGTATGCCCTCTTTTTCCTTCATTATTTTTTTACGAGAATTTTATCTTAGTAAGATTTTAACGAGACACATTAATCATAGAGTTTTTAATGTACTTTATAATTAGGGTTTAATACTCATTAAAATTAGGATTTTCGTCTAATATCTATAAAATATAAAATTTAAAGAAAATATTGAGAATATAATATAAGCTTTTTCTTCTTCTTTTGTTCAGTTCTTAAACATTATCTGTACGAACAAAATAACTCTAAGTCGAGATTTTTTAAAAAATGTAGTAAATAGTAATCTCCTCAAAATAATTTATACTAGAAATAGGGTAGACAATCTCAAGACAACAAAACCACATTTGAACAAACTAAGCCATTGTTAACTCAATAAATGTTTTTTAATAAAAAGAAAAACAAAGCAAAAGAATATGAAGCGCTTTCAGACTCAGCAGCTAAACCATATCCTGATAACCCTAAACTAAAAGCCATTTTACATTTCCTTCTTCCTTGTTTACCTGAGAATTAATTTTTCTCATCAATTTTGTAATTATTAGGGTCGGTAATGCAAAGAAATTATATTCTATATTAGTTGGATATATATAGAAAAAGATCAAGTTATACGGTGTAATTTTTTTAAGTTTTACTCGTTTTTAGATTGTTAAATGATTGAAACAGATGATTTAGATAACTCAATACTTTTTTTAAAGTGATAATCTTCGCATAACCCACTGCTAATCTGAATCATCTATTTCAATCATTCAATAGTCTAAAAATATGTAAAATTAGAAAGTTTTACACTGTAAACTTAATCTTATATATATACAGTGACAGATACATATATATAGTATATAGGGTGGGCACAGTTTCACCCTAAATATTTTGAAATTTATACATTCGTTCTCAATTTTTGAAAAATTATAAGTTAGTCCTTAAAGTTTTTTAATATGTATATGTTGTATACACCTAAAATTTTAAAATTTTATATGTGCTCACCCTCAAATATTTTTCTGAATTTGCTATTGTGCATATATAAAGTGTTTATATATAACTTTTAGAGTTACAACCATTCAGTTGAGAGAGAAATCAAAGTTAAAAGTTAAAAGAGATAAAAAAAAAAGCGAAATGGTGGCCGTTTCAGACGGGTTGACCGGTATTACCTTAAAGGAGGCCTAAAATAAAAAAATCGTAAAACGAGGTTAAAAAACTAAAATTATTTGAATAATTAATAATTTTTTATAAAATTATTATTTTTTATAATTATATCTTTTACGTTAATTTTACAATTTGATATTCATTTCTCCTCTCTTTTCTTGAAATGAACCCACGCTTACTTCCCTACATTTTTTTATGAAAAAGAAAACCAAGTAATTTAAAGAAGCAAAGATTCTATAAAAACCCTTTTTGAAAAAGAATACTATGAAAATTATGATAGTGGAAATTCATGACAACAAAGATATTATTAAAGAAGTGTGGATGGGAGGAATTAAAAAGGGAAAAAGGGGGTAAAAAAATCTTATCTACACGACACAACGCACATACATGGAGGTTCCTAGATGTTGATGGAAGTAAGCAAAGAAAATTTTAACTTTCAGGTGTTTAAGATTACTCGATTCGATTAATCTAACTTAACGAATAGATGGCTCAAAAAAATATCAGATAATTTATAGGGAAAATAAATTATTTAATCAAGTCGAGTACTTAATCTAAAAATTATTAGGTCAAGTTTGGACCCATTTTTAATTACTAGGTACCGGTTCTGACCTGACTAGTTTTAATATATATATATATAGTTTTAAATTATATATTCTAAATTTCTTAATATTTGTATTTAAAATTGAACTTAAATCATTAAATTACTTCTATGTTTGTATTATACATTTTTAGGTTTTAAAAATTTTAAATATGTTTTTATTAATTTGTTAATATTGAAAAAAATAAGATTAATATTTTTAATATTATTTTAATGATAAACTTTAATATAATTCAAATATTTTTAATTTTAAAATCAATGACTTTTATGTTTAGTCATGTATCATAAAATGTTAAAATTTATACATTTAATATATAGATATTTTTAAAATTTTAATATAAAATATATATGAATCGGACACCCATTATCCAATTAGCTAAGTATCCAAGTTTTATGGATACCCGATAGCATATACTTGATTTAAATGGGTTGGGATATTACGAATCAAAATTTTACTATCCGAAAGAATTAGATACCCATTTTTTTTAAATATTTGATAATAGACATCTACTCAAAATAGATACTAAAGTTTTTACCTTTGTCTTGATATCCTCTTCCTTCATCGTCAACAACTCATCTTTCTCCTACAATAAATCTTCTGTCTTCTCTTTCTCGATCATCAGTTATTCAATCTTCGGTTAACAACCCAAAACGCCATTGATGCACTAGAACAAAGTTTCCTCCTTTCACTTCCATTTACAAATAAAATCAAAGTGAAAACCCATGACCCAAGTTAAAACCCTAGACAATGACATTATTGTGTAATAAAGTAAATTTTATCTCAGTCTACTCAGCTATCAACTCAGCATTTTAACGTCTACGTCAGATTTTTGTTAATTTTTTAACGGTATAGAATCACTTTGTATAAAAACAGATAGTCAATGGACCAATTTGTAACTTTTGATAGTCAGGGATATAAAAGATAATTGAGGTATAGACGAGGGACCATTTATGTAGTTTACCCTTTAATAAATAGATCAAATGTATTTACTCGAAGGTAAGAGTTTTTCACTATGAATATTATTGGTATAAAGATAGTTTTAACTCTTAACATTTATAATTTTTATTATTTTACCCCTTATCATTTTTTAGGATAAACTTAGCCCTTAATCAATATTTTTTTGACAAATATCTCAATTTTTAACTAACATGATGATTAGATAATTAAAAATTAATGATAATGATATGTCATATATAGAGAGAATGATATTTAAGATTTGAGAATGCTTAATAGCCTTTTATTTTAGATTTATTTAATTTTTAATATTTTATTTAAATTTAATTGTTTTATATTTTATGTTAAAATAAAATTATATTTTATATGTATATATTTGTCATTATCGTAAAAAAATTAACGATAATAAAATGTTATATATGTATAATAAGGATAAAAGTCATGTTATTTAAAATATATTATCACATATGTATGACATGTCAATATCATTAAATTTTTAATGGGCTAATCGTTATGTTAGTTAAAAAATAAGTTTTTTGTCAAAAAGACATAGGTTAATGGTTAAATTTATCTGAAAAAAGAATGAGGACCAAAATGATAAAAATTATAAACGTTAAAGGTTAAAATTATCTTTATGTCAATATTATTTAGGGTCCAACACTATTACAAACGGGTGTAAATCGTCTACCTCTTTCTCATGCTTCTATTTGTGTCTCCGCTTCAAATTAGAGGGTTTAGGGGTCTAGGTTAAGGGTTGTGGTTAGGGTTTAGAAAATTAGGGGTATGGTGTATTTTTTAGGATGTAGGGTTTAGGGTTTAGGATATAGAAAATAAGGGTTAGGGTTTAAAATTTATTTTTTTAGAAATTTTTAATAAGAGGCATGGATAAAGACATTATAAAGAGGTAGAGGATTTCTACTCATTACAAACATATGATCTTCCTCGAGTAAAAATCATTTGTCTCTTTATCATGTCTCATATTAAAAATTTCTAAAAAAATTTAATTTTAAACCTTAATCGTTATTTTCTATATTCTAAATCCTAAACCCTAAAAAATACACCTAAATCTAATTCTCTAAACCCTAACCCAACCCCTAACATTAAACCTTAAACCCTATACCCTAAACACTCTAATTCTCTAAACCCTAACCCAACCCCTAACATTAAACCTTAAACCCTATCCTAAACCCTCTAATTTAAAGCAGAGATATAAATAAAAGTATAAAAAAGAGGTAATTGATTTACGCCTCGTATTCATAATATATATCTAAGCAAAGAAAATAAAGTAAAAATGGCAGAGTTTTAGTAGACAACCACTGTTCGAAGAACTCTCCACAATCTATGATTTCGATGTGGCACGCATATGGGAAACCAAAGGGGGACTTTATCTGACACAGTGATCAGATCACTTGAAAAGCTTAAAACAAAACCTGTCCCACTTGCCACCGTAATAGTTAAGGATCGCCCTGTTAAAATGGAACAAACAATGAACTTGGGTGGAAATTGCAGAAAAAAGAGTCAAAAACATTCATGTGGTTCAAAACACGACCAGCTTGCAAAAATCTTGGGGAAGCTGTCGCTCGGGATTGCCGGACAGAGATTTGTCAGTGTCGTATGTGTCCATGGGACACTGAGGATGCAAATTATTGCCCAACCTTTTCCCCTCAAATAAAATGTGTCTCGGTTTCATGCATGGGACCTGTGAGACAGAGAGGAGCACAAGTCATGGATTTGCATGGTGAAATCAAGTGAAGAAGACAAATTATTGAACGTGATGTGCTTAGGAAATAAGTTTTACATAACAATAATATATAATTTTCTTGATATTTTTCTGAATATTTCATCCTTATAGCACAATTACTAAAAACAATAATTATTTTAATGGTAATTATATCATGCATTGGTGTGATAAAAATAATTATTTTTTTAAAAAAAATCTTAATTTTAGGATTTAAGAGTTTAGATCCAAACGTTATAATTTAAGGGTCCAGGATGGAGGTATCCATATCATGAGAGGGGCTCTTGCCTAGTGACGGATGCACCTATATAAGAGGGTGGGCCTAAACTTTTTAAAGTTCATACATTTACTTTTATATTTTTTAAATTTTATGAGTTAGCCCTTTAATTTTTAAAATTTATGTTGTATCCACCTTGAAAATTCAAATTTCATGTGTGTCTATCCTCAAATATTTTTCTGGATCCGTCATTGCTTTTGTTCCTCTAAATTATTTGGTATAATAGTATTTTGAGTCTCTATTAGTTTAAATAATAATCAAATAAGATTTTCGTTTTTTAGATTTTAAAGCTTAATAGACTATTGTCCCACCCAACGTTTGATACTAGTTTCGTTAGAGGTCGTAATTATAATTTAGTATTTATAGTTAGACTTTAGCGTTTAGATTAAAACCTAAATTTCTATCATATTGTCCTAAAACTTAAACTGTAATATTTAAACCCTAAATTTTAATCATAATAATTTAAACCTTAAATTAAATCTCTAAACCTAAAATTAATACTTTCAAAAAAAATTTTATTTCCCTATACATAAAATATTTTGCCAACAAAACACAAAAAAGCTAAAAGTAGTATTTTATTTTTCTAAAAATTGATTATTAACTTTATGAAAAACTTTTGTATTAACAGCTGGAATTATACTCTCAGTAACAGATTTTTATTTTTTTAAAAAATAAAAGCTTAACTATTTGTAAGACTTAAGAGTGGCCAAAGAAGCAAACAAATGGCAATGAGGTGGTCCTTTGGCAGTGTCTGTTTACTTTCTTGATTGTTCATACAGTGATGCTTGGCTATAAATAAGATGAAGTGCAGAAACTTGGATTGCCCCACCGCCGCCACCACCACCACCGCCAATAAACTCAGCCTTCACAAAGGGGAAATGGGTGAAGGCTCAAACAGATAAACATGGCGTTTTATTGGTGGTAGTCTCTAGCATAAACCCTCTTCATTTTATTCACAAAAATTCTATTTTTCAGAGAATATTCCCCGGTCACCGCCATGGCTCTGTTCTCCGGCCACTGCCATTCTTTTATCACCTTCTTAACCTTCATTCTCGTTGTGTTTTTTCAAGGTAATGAGAATTGTGATTTTAGAAATAAATTTTTTATCTTTTTTTTTTTTTAATTAAACCTATCTGATCTGATCCTCTGTTTTCTTTTTCCGGCAGGTGCTACGGCTGCCACCTTCACTTTCATCAACAAATGCGATTACACGGTATGGCCTGGAATTCTAGCTAACCCAGGGAGTTCAAAGCTTGAAAGTACAGGCTTTGAGCTCACAAAAGGCAGCTCTCGTGCTTTCCAAGCTCCTAGCGGTTGGGCAGGTCGGTTCTGGGGTAGAACAGGCTGCAATTTCGATGACTCCGCTCGCGGTTCATGCGCTACGGGTGATTGCGGCTCCGGTGAAATTGAATGCAATGGAGCTGGGGCCATCCCTCCGGCCACCTTAGCCGAGTTCACACTCGGTTCAGGATCACAAGACTTCTACGACGTGAGTCTGGTTGATGGTTACAATTTACCTATGATTGTAGAAGGAAATGGAGGGTCAGGAGACTGTGCTACCACCGGATGCTTGACGGATTTGAACAAAAAGTGCCCGTCCGAACTGAGAATCGACGGCGGTGGTGCCTGTAAGAGCGCCTGCGACGCGTTCGGCAACCCGGAGTACTGCTGCAGCGGAGCCTACAACAGTCCGGCCGCTTGTAAGCCGTCCATGTACTCGCAAGTGTTCAAGTCGGCTTGCCCCAAGTCCTACAGCTATGCTTTTGACGATGCCACGAGCACTTTCACTTGCACCGGAGCTGATTATACCATCACTTTCTGTCCCAATGTTCCGAGGTAAAATTCCACAATTAGTCCTTTAAATTCACTGTTCATATCAGTTTGGTAATTGAAAAGAATTGCTAATTGCATACATTTTTGGCATTTTTTTCAGTTTGAAATCATCAAAGGATCCTGCTACTATAAAGGCAACCGGGTCGGATCCGGATCCCATGGAGGAATCTGCACTGACAACTCAATGGCTAGCAAATCTTGCCACCGGAGACTCCAACGGAATCCGACCGTTACCCGTTTTCCGATTCCGTTTCGCCGTCACTCTTTTTCTCGTCTTCTCCTTTTTATTGTAGTCTTTAATTTCTCAATTGAAGTTCAACACCAGCAACATAGGGAAAGTAGGGCAAAATCCAGATTGTATGAGTTTAGTTAGGTCACTCAAATCATGCATATCTTAATGTTATAATACGCATATTTATATGCAAATCATTTTATTTCAGAAATAGAATATTTCTAAGAGTAAAATATTTTTTAGATTATATAGTTTAAATTTTAGGGTTTAAAATTAAAATTGTAAATCTTAAAAATTTTAATTATAAATTTCAAAAACTCGTTCTTATTATTTTTAAAATCTTAAACCATAATTTTACTTTTAAAACTTTAAATTTAATTTTTTAATATGAAATATAAAAAAAATCATAATTTCTATTCCTACGTATGCTGCTTAAAGGTTACGTACCTGTACCTTTTAGATTTTACTCTGAGAATGTTTCACAGCATGAAAACCTCAGTGAAAGATCGAAAGAAACTTAAAGGGGAACCGTAACTTTCGTTACAGCTGGACAGAATAATGAATTATCAACACATTTGAGTCAGAGTCTGGGGTTAAAAGACACAAGATATTTGGTAGGGAAGGAAAGATATTTGTTGGCGATAAGAGTCAAGTTATATATAAAAAAAATTTTATACATAAATTTATATTTATATTTAAATTTATGGGGTTTTTCAATAATATTATATTTAAAATTTAAATTTTATTTGTAAATGTTTGTATTTTGGTGTTGTTTTGTAAATATTGAGTATAATATTTTTAGTTTTTTATTTAGCTACAGTGATTACAGTAGTATCTGTGTTCTAGAGTATATACTCTTAACCATTGGACATTGATCGCTCAATCACTGTACTGATAGTACTGGTGCTCGAACCCGTAACCTCCAAGAACAATAACTGTTCTTTCAACCGATGAGGTTAGATGATTCGTGCAGTATAATATTTTTATTGTTGTTGTTTTTTAATATAATTAAAACACAGATGGTTTAAAATAAATAATTTTCTATTTACCGGAAAACAGTCAAATTTATTGAAAAGTATTTTTGATTTGTTGTGACCTCATCATCGTCATCAACAAAAGCAAAAGATTAGAGACCAAAGCAGTTCTTTACGTCCTAACAATTAACAAAGGTTCAACATTAAACTTTTATTTCCAGACATGAAGATATGGATGTCTATGGCGGCCGACAGAGAGTAGAAACTCAATAATTTTAGCCTAACACTGCAAGGAATTTTCCACTGATCCTGTCTGAGTGCCAACTCCATTACTGGAGCATCAACTGCTTAATTTAACTGATCTCCTCAAGGTCAGGAGGTGGAAATAAGTGGTTGACAACTATAAAGCCTTCCAAGTATAACTTTGTTCGATCAGAAGAGGGTAAGGAATATTGAAGGAAAAATTATAAAAATTAAATCCATTAATTTAATCTTAATTTTAATCTAAATTATTTTATTCAAAATATTAATATGCAAATTAAAAATAGTGTTGTTTTAGAGATCGTCGGTATTAACAAACGGCAATTAATGATTAGCCGAGACAATGACCGTTTTGTCGAAATCTAAGTTGATGATGAATTTAAAAAAAAAAAAACATAATGAAAGTTTCGTTAGATACATAGATTATTTAGAGTTTTTATTTGATGAATAGGGTGTTTAAAATTTATTTTGAAATATAAGTTAAAAGTTACAGTGCAGATAAAAAAATATCAACGAAAAATAGCGATTTGAGACAGAGGACATTACCTTTGGTGATATTTTCTAATTTTAAATATTTTTTTATAAAATGTGAAGGGACAACGACATATATATATATAATATTTTCTTGTAAAAATTTGTCTAAATTCAAAATATATTTTAAAATTTAATTTTAAATTAAATTATTTCCAAAATTGTACCCTAACAAATGTGCTGAATTTTTTTTCAGAAAAAAAAATTATGTGTTTTTTTTTAAATAGAAGACAGAGTTGGTCTTGTTCTAATTCGGGTTTTATACTTTGAACTAATTTTTTGGGGGCTATTACAGTGTTTTTAAAGATTTCCGCCATTCATTAATCCTTTCCGCCATCCCTCATTGTTTTCAAAAGTTTTAAAATGGTCCTTTTGTTACTCTTGTCTTAACTTTGGCTTTCTTTTCAATTTAGTCATAAAACTTTTGGTATAAGCACCCCCGAGCAAAAATTCTTTGTCTCTTTTCTATGCATTCTTTTGTGCCTTCTGTTAAAATTTTTTAAAAAATTTAATTTTAAACCGTAACCCTAATTTTCTATATCCTAAACTCTAAACCCTAAAAAATATACCCTACCCCTAATTCCTTAAACGCTAACTACAACCCCTAACCTTAAACCTTAAATCCGACATCCTAAACTCTCTGATTTAAAGCGGAAGCGCAAATAGATGCATAGGAAAGAGGTAGACGATTTGCACCCATCTCAATGGAGCAAAAATCCTTTGTCCTAATTTTTTATATCTTAAACCTTAAACCCTACACCCTAAAAAATATATCCTACCCCTCATTCTCTAAACCCTAACTACAATACCTAACCTAAAACCTTAAACCCTAAACCCTAAATTCTCTAATTTAAAGCGAAAACACAAATAGATATATGAAAAAGAGGTAAACGATTTACACCCTTTACATGGTAAAACATGTTATAAAATAGAACTTTGAGGGTTCCCTTTGCTTTCCATGTCCTGCATGTAATTTGTAAGAAAAGAAGATGGAACATGCATGATTTATGAACTTCTGTTGACACGCGAGCAGATAACTGGAATAGCCAATGGCTTGCAAGAGCTGACATCAAAAGTGGAGGTGAGAAAGCAATTTCACTCGTTGTTCCACCAAACACCCTGCGCTGCCTGGATTGCAGATACGTTTATTCGGACTATTAGCAGAAAGATAGAAAGGAATATGTTCAGGTTAAGGAAACTCAAAGCCTAACGCCTCAAAGGCTGAGTATTCGGTCGAGTCGGATCGAGTTAAAATTTTTTGAGTTAATGAGTATATGAATCATATTTTACTACATAAATTTTATTTAAATTTTTTTGATTCAATTCGAGTTTAAAAAATTCGAGTCGAATAGAATTTTCGAGTACTTATAAAAATTTAATTTTAATTATTTATCATGTTATAATATTTAATTCTAATTTAAATGGTTTTCTCTAATCATACAAGATATGTATACATATATGTATATATATATATGTATATATATATATATATTCATATGTGACAATATTTTTTCATATTTTCATGTATCAATATATATCATAAAAATTTAAGAGACACATTTCGATCTTAAAAATAAATTATGTAATTACTAAAAAATTTGACTTATTCGAATCTCTATTTTACAATTTGAACTTTATTTAAAATTTTTCGAGTCGAGTCAAAACGAGTTGAGTATTTTCATCTCGGATCGAGTCGAATTATTTAGTTTTTGAGTCGTGTTGAGTTTTGCACACCCCTAAACACATCCAGAAGAATAGAAATCTCTGGCTTTTTGTAGTCTCTTTTTATGTCGCACTATAAAATTAAGTTTAAAATTTAAGGTTAAAGATTAATGTTAGAGTTTAAGGTTAGAGTTTAAAGAATTAAAGTTATGATGTATTTTTTTAAAATTTATAATTAAAACTTAAATTTTATTTTTCAATATTAAAACATATAAAATAACACCGAAAAAATAAAACAAATTTTTATCATCCATACTAACAAGAATAGAAGAAAAGAGAATACAATATGATATATATTTTTAAAGAAAAAAAACATGATTCAAGATTTAAAAATTTATATTTAAGATTATAAAAATGAATTATTTAAGTTTAATTATTCGAACTTAATAAGTAGTTGATTTTCATGGTTGAATATGATGCAATACAAATCAAATAAAACATAATATTTGAATGGGGAAGAAGAGATAGAGCAAAGGTAGAAGAAGAAGAGAATTATCGAGGGAAAGACAAAGAGAATTCCATTCCAATTTTATTCATAAGTGCAAACCTAAAACAATTTGGGATTTTAACCCAATCCTAAATATAAAACGACGTAGTTTTGATCAAGTTTAATATAGTAAAACGCCTAATTTTATTTATGTATAATTGGGCTTGAATCAAAACTCCATGTTTAAGAAATCCTTGTCCCCAAGAATTAAAACTAGAACCCATAATTTCAACTTAAATGAACAAGAAACCATATTTTTCTTCCTATGGTTTGACCAAATATGTCCCAAGGTTCTTTTTGGCGTATCCATAAGCAACACATGAACCGAAAGTAATGTTAAATCTCTTCCCAGATCAAAAATCACTTTAGGTGGTTCAAATTTAGCACTAAATCTTAACTCGATAAGATCAAAAAAATATACCATGTATTCATAAAGTTCTTTCGCAACCATGTCGTCAAAAGTGCCATGAGCTTCTCCCATGTATATATAACCGATAGTAATACTCCCTCGGTCGAAGAAATCATTGTCCTTAAGGATTAGAGAAGACAAAAACGAAATGAAATCAATAAGAACCGATGTTGAATCAATTAAGGTTTTAAAATGATTGAACCAAATATCAATAGGAAGCCCCTTAAATTCTTGAAAGACAGTAGTAAACTCTTCCAACAACTGTTGAAATCAGCAGACATGTTATTCCTTGCCAATAAAAGCTCGATTTGAGAGGCAATAGCAAATAAGGTTAGACCAGGAGTAGTCCGAGATCCTATTGCCATTCTAGGAGCACTGTTATCTTCAAAAATCTGAGTAAGACCTGGGGATATCCCTTCCAATATAACTTTTTAATTGTCATGACTTTGGGTGAAAATTCTAAATTAAAAGATGAAGGACGAGGGAAATGGAAATTAGGGATGAGAAATGAATTACAAAACGACACCACTTTGCAAAAGGAAGCAAAACTCACAGTTTCATTAAGTCCAAATCCTCTGATGGATGCCCAGGAGAAGGATCCGACAGACTCGACCACTCAAGGAGACACTTAACCAACTTTGGCTGCTACCAGGAGTTTGTTATTTGGTTAAGAGGAAAGCCAACTGTCCTGTCTATTTTCTTGCTTTTTCTTGATGTTTATTTTCCAGCTTGTTGATAGATAAAACAGGAACGTTGCAAAAAACAATTTTTATGCTAAAAATTAATGAAAAACTCTCTACTTACTATTTCTCTCAATTCTTTTTCTCAACTTTTTAAATTTTTTCCAACTTTTACTTTATGTTTGTGAAAAATTGATATCAGAGCCCTTGATGCAATACAAATTAAATAAAACAGAATATTTGAATAGGAAAGAAGAGATAGATCAAAGATAGAAAAAGAAGAGAATTATCAGAGAAAAGACAAAGAAATTCCATTCCAATTTCATTCATAAGTGCAAACCTAATATAATTTGGGATTTTAAGCTAATCCTAAATACAAAACGACATAGTTTTGACCAAATTTAATATAGTGAAACGCCTAATTTTATTTACGTATAATTGGTCTTGCATCAGAATAGATTGATTGTTGCTTATATTTTGTTTGAGAATAAAGCCTAAAAGATTGCCTAAAGGGTCACATTCTAAGAACAAAGATGAAGTAAGACTTTAAATTTTATATGTAAAAAAGTAAGGGAGAGAGAATGAAGAGAAAGTTTTTATTTTCTTGACCGGGTATCTTCTCCCTCCTTTATAGGAGAGAGAAAGTTTAGTTATATGTTATTGGTGTCATATGGTAGGTAGACGATGGTCAACGCTATAAACAAAGCAATCTTGACTCTGTTGTCACCGATAACTTAGGAAGACTGCCAGAATCTGATATTGTTTTGGAGGATGTTGATGGCCAGATCAATGAGGACTCCTCTCTACATATTTTTTTATCCGTCGTTCTGCATGTGGGAGAGTTTTTTAGGATAATAACGGTAGGGTGAACCACAGTATGATGGGTAATTCTGGTTTGGATTTATTTCTATTCAGGGATAGAGCCAAGAATTTATTTAAGGGGTATCATTTTTTTGAACAGTATTTAAAAATAGTTAATTTTTTATAAAGGGGTGTTAAATTATTTATAAAGGGGTGTCAATTACATATATTTTTAAATTTTTATATATAAATTGTATAAAATATATAACTTTTTAAAAATTTTAGGGTGTCAATAGACACTTGGCTTCGCCTAGGTTTCTATCTTCACCGTTTAGGGAGAATATTGGCAATCCTTCTGTGGATCTCCATTCTATAAGGAATTCTGACAAATCATCCTTTAAGGATATGCTTTTGGGTGATGTGTAGTATGATATAAAATCTAGTAATCTGTCTGAACGATGTAAAATTGAACAGTGACCAATGGGGTGGGTGGGCGAATCGCTCCATTCCTGATTTTTTTTCATTTTTTTCTCTATTTAATTTTTTTAAAAATTTATTTTTTTATGAACTTGTCCCCTACTTCTAAATATTTATGTTTTGGCCTCAAACCCTAAATTATGGCTACATCCCTACAAGTGAAAGAAGATGTTGTGTTGCATAGTGGTAATGGATTCTATCGGAGATTAGGTTCTCAGATAGAATTTACGATGATATTGACCCAAAATTTATACAGGCAATCATTATCTGTTTATTAGGGAAAACCACTGGTTATAGGCTTTGCTTACTCGGATTCAGGCTCTTTAGAATCCTTGTGGTGAGATGTGTTTGATTGATTTGGACAAGAAGTACTTTCTTGTGAGTTTTGCAGATCAGGATGATTTCTATAAAGTTCTAATTGGTGGATTTATTTAACTGTCAAGCCGTAGAGTAAAAAATTTTCTATTTCTACTTAATATCCATCGAAGATTATGCCATAGGTATGGCTTCCAAAACTTCCTTATTTTTATACGAAAAGTCTTTTTTTGCCTTATTATAAGAGGTATCAGACAGGTTGTCCGTATTGATTATAACACAACAGAGGGCAAGCGTAGCCATTTTACAAGATTGGTAGTCATTGTAGACCTTGATATACCATTAAAATCAGGAATTGTTATAGATGTCCATCATCAAGATATAGAGTATGTGTCATGAAGTTACCAAATCCATAACAAACTTCACCAGCTCAGCACTCCCTCTCACCACCAGCTGTGCATAATGTTCACCTTCTATATAAAGCTTCCAAAATATTTCTCATTTGTTATTTGTTATGGCTGATTTACGGCAAACATTTGTTATGGCTGATTTCCAACTATCATATTTCTTTATCTAAGGTTTTCTCTTGTATATAAAGGTGTCCTTAGCTCATGAATAAACAAGAAACTTGGTAATCATCATCATCTCAAGTTACTGTACTTGTAAATATAAATTCAACATGGTATCATTCGCTATTCCCGATCCTATGTCCTCCATTTTCTAGACCTGTGCCCTTCATTTTCTAGACCTGTGCTTACCCTCTTTATTTTATTTTTGGCATTTGTCTTCATGGCTCTCCCCACGATCGCTGCTTCAACCGTTGTTTCTCCTAATGATTCTACCTTGCAGATATTTTCCAACAAGAGAATAAACGTATGCCTAGATGATTCAAACTTCCTATTATGGAAACAACAGGTTTTGCTCACGATTAGAGGGCTTCGTCTACAAGATTACATTGATCCAGATTTTGCTAGGCCATCGAAATTCATTCTTCAAGAATCTGGGGAGCGAACTCTTAATCCTGCCTATGCATTCTTTCTCAAGCAAGACAACTCTCTTGCGTCTTGGCTTCTCTCGACAGTCAGTGCTGACATTCTTCCTCAATTGGTTGAAGCTGAAACCACAATTAATATCTGGAACATGCTCACCAGATTATACTTGAAACTTTCCACCACTAAAATCATGCACATTTATTGTAAGCTTCGATCCATACGAAAAGGGATTCTTCGTATAAGAGAATACACAATCAAAATCAAAGAAATCTGCGATTTATTGGCTATGTCAGGTCACAAAGTGTCTGATGTCGAGCATATCGCCACGATTCTCAATGGTCTCCCTCCTGAGTATGCTCCATTTGTTGTGGTTATCACAGCTAGCCAAGTTCCATATACTCTTGAAGGATGTTCCATATTCTCAATGGCCTTAATGTCAGCTTTGTGGCAAATATGGCCATCTCGTTGATGCTTGTTGGCATCGGTTCGATGAGAATTTTAAAGGAGTTCTCCCCTCCTCTCAACCTGAGAACACATCTTCTCCACAGGCCAATACCATCTGGGACACTGAGCAACTTGCTCAACACTATGAGCCAAATCTTTCAGGTCCTGCTCCAATGCTTCCTGCGGATAAATCACCAGCTGAGGAACCTATTCAAGTTAACTCCTTGGTTTCTACTGAACTAGGAGGAAATGCTCTTTGGTGGTATCCCGATTCAGGTACAACCCACCATGTCACTAAGGATCTCACTACAATGACCTCGGCTACTCCCTACACTGGTCAAGGTGTAACCGACCATTCTGCTGAGAGATATAAGGGCAAGTAACACGAAGCAGTCCCTTATATCGATCCCAACATTCGCACATCGACTCGATTTCACCTTGTTAAAAAGAAGCAATGTTATTTCGAAGTTAAGTGTTGAGATTTAGAGGATTATACCGTAGCAAAAAGCTCTTGCATAAATCAGCCCATGACTCCATCGATCCGGATGGTACTCCACTCAAGCATCCCCTTACTCGACTATATTGAGAATAAAGAAATAGTTTGAGCTTCAACAGATCCTCATGAACTCCTTGTTAACGAAATGAGTCATAAACTTCTAAAAATGACCTAATATGTTGCCTTGCATCTTCATGTGTCATACCTCCAAATTGCCCAATCGAGTTAAATATATTAAATATAACAGTCTTAAGTTCAAAATGTGTAGCTGTAATTTCTGTTGCCACGATACGAGGATTAAGATCATCCAAGATAGGATTTAAATGATCCCTAATAGCTCTCAGTCTAGGTGCAGCAAGCAACGTGCTGATTTGCCCCGACATTTTGAACTACTGGTCCTGAACTGGTGGGTCCATAGTTGTATGCTAAGTATGCCTTCTTTGATGAAACAAATACTTAATTTCAGGCACTATAGGACAGAGAGGTCTGTCAGTAGACCGTCTGGACATGCACTGAAAAGAAAAACAAATAAACAAGTAAAACTGAACAAGAAGAATAAACTAAACAAAACAAAAATACCAAAACAAAAATGACAAAATTTAGATAGATAGATCCCCGGTAGCGGCGCCAAAAACTTAGTGTGCTCCTATATAGTGCTATAATTGATATATGTGAACACATGTATATGTGCAAGTATACACAGTCATGCAAGTAATAATAGGATGAGTGAGTATCGTTCCCACGAGGATTTATAGTAAAGTGTGCAGTCAAATTTGCCAAGGCAAAAATGATTGTCATTAAAAAGAAAACAAAGATAAAGATACAAACACAAGAAAATGGAAATATACGATGAAGATGTAAGATGAAAATGCTATGACAATTTTAGAGTGCAAGCAACTAAAATTTGCCAAGGCAAAATAGAATGGATGATGATGGCAAGGTGGATGTATGAAGGTGGTATGTGAGTGTAAAGCAAAGTGATCGCAAGATAGCAAGCAAAGTAAAGAAAGTAAGTTGTAAATGCGGAGGCAAAAACAGGATGCAAGAACACGTTAAACAATATATTGTACTTCTCCTCTATTGATAAACTCTCTAGGGAATGACTGATAGTGGCTTCTATGGTTTCCTACCCCTACCTAACATATAGATGTTATGGTGTATACTTACTCGACAAGAGGTTTCTAAAGTATCCCTGCTCTCTCGAGTCATAGGAACCTAACAAACTAAAATGCCATGGTATTTACGCCTGTCACGCGAATGACACCTTAGTATATCGATAAAGCACCCTCTTTTTAGTCGTTGAAGCCTTCACCTACGCCTCTCTCGAGTGCTCTAGGATCCAACTAGGCCCTATTTGTAGTTTAGAACCTATTGCTCACGTAGATCCTCCCTTAGCTCCTCTCGTATGATCTAAGGATCTATCGTTACGCCTCTCTCGAGTGCTCTAACATGTATCTAAATCATGGACACTCTCGTGCCTCTTACAAAGTTTAAATAATTACCAACAATGATCAAAGCAAATATACAAACACTTAGTAGGCAATATGTTAAATAGAAACAAAAGTTAATTATCCATAAAAGAATACCACCGAAACATAGTTACATGGTGGGGCTAAATGTTAAGAATAATTAACCACATTAATCTCAAACATCTAACACTCATCCTCATAAAAATATAAAAGAAATAAAGCAAGGAAGGAGGACTAGAAGATACCCTCGATGTGCACTGTCGCCAACTCTTCAACCATCACGGACGCCTTGGTGTGCTAGCCCCTCTCGGGTGCCTAGCACACCACTCCCTTCGAGTCCTATTAATGGAGGTCCCCTTGGCCGGAAGTTTGAGGAGAAAGGTAGGAGCTTTCCATCACCGCAAAGACCGTCGTAAAAGGTTCCTCTTTTCTGTGTTTTATTCTCCCAAAAAATCCTCCTTTTTGTGTAGGTCATCATGTCTTTTAAAGAAGGTGAAAACCTTAAAAGATGTGCAAAAATCCATTTTCCCTCATTTTTGTCCTGACATTTCTACAGGACTGGCAGAGGTGACAGTGGTCCTCTACTGACGTGACTTGCATAAAGGACATATTCTCTGTGGTCCCCTATTGAGGTGGCTGGAGCCAGCTGTAGTGGTCCCGACCGGTTGTGGTAGCACCAGCTGACACTCTTATCAAAATATCTTTTTGTCGTTTAGCTCAGCCCAGGAGTTCTCGAGCTTTGCCATGGCATTTTCCTTCTGCCATCCTTCTAAGAATGCCATGACAAATTGCTTCAACTTCCGTTTTGCTTTAACTGCACAACACCACTAAATAGGACTACATTTCCCATTAAATAACACCTATTACCACCTCAAAATGTCAAGGCATATCTAAAAGACTATATATAATGTCATGAACCTAAATACAACTAAATGAACCTATATGAGCCTAAGGGCACTCAATAACTTAAGTAAAAAGGCCCAAAATATCGCCTTTTTGTGGAGTTATCACACCCCAAACTTAAGCTATTGCTTGTCCTCAAGCAATGGATAACAGCTAGCAGAGAAAAAATTTCATGACATTGTCAAAATCTAGGTAAGCAATAGGTCAGAGTTTTAGCCCTCAGAAAATGTCATGGCATAAACATATAAGACTTGAGGAAATTGCAAGAACACTGCCCTAGAACCAGGTCGGATGCGAGTGTGTATGTGAGTAAGTGTATCCTTCTCATGCTTAGTTAACTTAGAAAAACTCTAAGGAATATTCTCTATTCTAGCAGAGCATGTCTGTTCATTAAAGCACGTTTTTAATACTCCCCATGTATATATATATACATTCTTTTTTTAAATACAAATGCCAACAAACTGCTACGAGAGGAGCTAGCCTGTCACACTACCTTTTACTCATGCCGTAGCTGCCATTTATTTAAACGCAGTATCCAGGCAATGCCATGGCAAGTTAAAAGTGTAGCATCACCCTGTGCCTCTTTCAGTAACTCATATGCACATGAAAATACCATGGCATAGCGGAGCATCCCTCTACCGATATGTCCAAGTATTTATTCTTATCTTCTAATACTAAACTATTGGGGGTTCTCTATTAACAAAACAATTCATTAAAGCATGTTAAGCTATTCAAGTTTACATTCTATAAAAATTTTCTAACTTCCCTAAGCATGGAGAACACACACTCGTGTAACAATAAAATAATCACAACCAGCCAAATCCTAAGGCAAGTTCTATTCAAATCCCAAGTCATGCATATTCAATTCTATTTCTGGCCATATAAGGTTTATCATCATCGGGCATCACTAACTATAACACTGAAAACTTAACCTAAACTTTCACGGATATCCTGGCATATTTCTACAACTACTGCTATCATGCACATGAAGTAGAGTAAAGAAAGATACTTCCCCCAAACTTGAGGCATGCATTATCCTCAATGCAACTAAAAAAATTAAACTATGTTAAATGCAATGTAATGAAATGATATGTACCTTGGCTACTTGGGAGGTGTGGTGGCAATTTGTCGTGATGTTCGGCGCTTCAACGGGGATGGGCTGACTTTAGGGTCAGTCTTTGCATCATCTCCCTGTGATTTTGACTTGCTAGCAGTTGAAGGTGGGGTGGGTTGTTTTCCAGCCGACATTTTGAGTTTACGCTTTGATTTCTTCCTCGTAGGTGAGGGTATAGTTGAATCAACTGTAGGGGCTGCTGGTTGGTGTTCTTCTTGTTGTGCGGGAAGGGCGGGAGGATCCTCAAAAAGTGAGGAAATGAAACTGGCTTCATGGTCCTTTTTAGTAGTAGGGTCTGGTTGATCTTGAGTCTGGGCTTGCTCCTCTGAAAATGCCGTGATATTTTTAGGAGTTTGTTCTCGAGTAGGTGACTATGCTTCATGTGCTTGCTCCTCGGTTTCTGATCTATTGGTCGTGCCTCTTTAGACGGTTCAGTTGGGGATGGTACCTGATTTAGATCAGGTACAACTTGCCTGGTCGATGTTGAAGCAGCTGTAAATATCGTGGCATTTTCTATTGCAGTGGGAAATATTGAGTCCAGGAAAGTAGGAAATTCTTGATCGAGCGAAGGAAGTAGCTCTGCCAGGTAAGCTCTGATGACTTCGTCTCTTTCCTTCGTGTAGAGGAAGAATTCTTTGAGATCTTTAGATAAGTCATCCACTTTTGTCATGGCATTTTTGGATAGCTCCAGTGCCTCATCTTTGTAGACTGGGGCTCTTCCTCTAGCTCCGTCAACTGACAGGGTCTCATTTTCATCCAAATAAGCATATTTCAAATGCTGTGGCAAAATTTTTAGCTCTAGCTTCTGTGCATCGAGTAATGAAGGCCTAGGAGGACTGAATTCCTCGAAATCAAGAGGTTCGAAGCTTGAATTATTTCTAGCTATCAGCAGACTAGATTGATGTTCCTCCATTGAAGGTTCACTAGCCTCTACCTCTTCTTAATTCGTGAGCTCTTCATACTCATCCTGTTGTACGAAATTGTTATGGCAAAATTGATCAGCGTCTGTAGATTGCTCATAATCCACCTCCAAAATGCTTCGGCATTCTTCAGAGTCATCCATGTACTTGAGAGAATTATTAATGTTCACGATCAATCTTTGATTTGCTACACACATTGTGAGATCACCCTTCTCACAATCAATGAGAATGTGATCGGTTGCTAGGAACGGTCTTTGTAAGATGATAGGTGCATTAGCATCAGCCTCACAATCAAGTATGAGGAAGTCGGCTGGAGAAATGAACTTGTCCATCCTCACTATGACATCTTCGATCTTCCCCTCAGGTCTCACATGGGAACGAACGGCTAGCTACAAGATGATAGATGTGGGTTTCGTATCTCTCATGCCAAGCTTCACGAAAATTGACTTGGCCATCAGGTTAACACTCGATCCAATATCACAAAGTGTCTTCCCAAAAAACTTTTCTCCAATGGCATAAGGAATAATGAAGCTTCCTGGATCCTTTTTCTTTGATGGTAGATTACTCAAGGCAGAGCAATATTCTTTTGTCGTGGCAATTGTCTCGAACTTCTCCATTTTACGCTTATTCGTG
Organism: Abelmoschus esculentus; assembly: GCA_035048815.1. Classification (NCBI taxonomy): domain Eukaryota; kingdom Viridiplantae; phylum Streptophyta; class Magnoliopsida; order Malvales; family Malvaceae; genus Abelmoschus; species Abelmoschus esculentus. The sequence goes on from JAUCBN010000036.1 coordinate 13,980,870, forward strand.
ACTATCTCCTTCAAAAATTTAGCATAGGTAGGCATCTGGTCAATTGCCTCCAATAGCGGGCCATTTATGTATAGCTGATCTAACTTGTCTACAAACTTTTTAAACTGAATTTCATCGTTGTGCTTCTTGAGCCTCTAGGGAAAGGGTGGGGGTCTAACTTCTTCCACTGGTGGTGTAGGATAGCTCTAGTGCCTCATCTTTGTAGACTGGGGCTCTTCCTCTAGCAACAGCAACATTCAAAGATTCCGGATGCTCATCTATGTTTCCCATTAAAGCGGTCACCTTCTCAACAGTTAGCCTTTTTATTCCTTCCAAAATCTCATTGTACTGATCTTCCGGGACTTCCTTTTTCTAGTACAAAGTCGTGATTAGGTTTGGGAATATGAGGGTGCTCTTGGGTCTCTTCCAACAAGCGTGCGTCTCTTGCACAATAATCCTCCTTATATCTCTAGGGCAACCATAGAGAATGAAATGTAACAACATAAGGCGGGGCAACCTCACAGTGGTGTGATGCGAGGTAGGCATCAACTTGTATCTAACAAAGTGGCTCCACAACCGGACGTTGGGAAGTAAAGACTCTCGGTTCACCGTGTGCCTTGCCACTTGTTAACCATTCCACTCGGTCTCAGGCAGACATAAATCTTCCTTCACTACTTGATATGTTTCATAATCAACCTCTTCTTCATTTTTGACGTGGCGGTCCACTCCTTGGGAAATCTTGAAGAATCGGTTGATAGCGGTGTTGGTGAAGTGAATGTTTTTGCCCCAGACATAAATAAATTTCTGGTCTGGGCTATTGATATTGGCGTAGAATTCACGCATTAAGGTGGCGTTGACGGATCCTGGATGGGCTGCGAACTTCTCCCAATGGTATTGCACCACGATGTCACCTCTGGTTCCAAGCTTCACGAAAATTGACTTGGACATTAGGTTAACACTCGATCCAAGATCACAAAGTGCCTTCCCAAAAAACTTTTCTCTAATGGCACAAGGAATAATGAAGTTTCCTGGATCCTTCTTCTTTGATGGTAGATTACTCAAGGTAGAGCAATATTCTTTTTTCGTGGCAATTGTCTCAAACGTCTCCACTTTACGTTTCTTCGTGACTATCTCCTTCAAAAATTTAGCCTAGATAGGCATCTAGTCAATTGCCTTCAATAGCGGGACATTTATGTATAGCTGATCTAACTTGTCCACAAACTTTTTAAACTTAATTTTATCGTTGTGCTTCTTAAGCCTCCAGAGAAAGGGTGAGGGGTCTAACTTCTTCCACTAGTGGTGTAGGAACTGGTTTTGTCGTGGTATTTCTGCTCGCTCCATCGGCAGGTTCCTTTGTCAAACCTTCCTCCTGGTCCTTTTCCTTGAGATTTTGCTTAGGTATTTCTTCTTGCACAGGTTCGGGTAGAGAATTTCCAGACTTCTTCCCCCTAAACTTATCTTGTTGATTAAGTTGACTACTACTTCTGAGTGTGATTACGCTGCAGTGCTCTTTACCATACGGCTTAGTGACTTCAATATCACTCGATAGATGTCCAGGTTGACGCTTCTATAATGCCGTGGCAATTTGGCCAACTTGACTTTCCAGATTTCGCAATGAAGCACTGTGGCTTTGCAATAGACTATCTTGGTTCTTGATGGCAGTTGTATGCTCTTGAAGCATCGTCTTGGTACTTAGAATAAAATCTTGCATAGTCGCCTCCAAAGAACTGATATTTGATGATGATGCAGCCCCATTGCTTTGATTATGCCAGGGCATATTCGGTTGAAAATTTTGGGGCTCCTGTTGATTTTGGTTTCGCGCTTGGGAATTAGGGTTGTTGGGTCCTTGGTTTCCCCAAGAAAAATTCGGATGCTGTCTCCATCCTGGATTGTAGGTGTTCGAGTAGGGATTGATGTTGCTTTAGTTGAGATTGCTCACATAATTCGTTGTCTCATGGTTTTCTTGGCACTCACTCTCGTGATGATTGCCATGGCATATCAGACATGCTGAACTGGCCATCTTCACTTCTTTTACTTTATTGAAACGTTGAATGCTCTTCAACATATTAGTGATAGCTGAGAGTTGGGCGGATAGTGAGTCTTTCGTATCAAGCTCAAATATCCTTTATGCCTTCCTCCCGGTTCCAAGTCTTATAGAAGGAAATTGATAGTCATTGTTGGCAATTCTATCAAAAATATCAAATGCCTCCTCGGGTGATTTGTCTAACAAATTTCCATTTGTCGAGGTATCTAGCATCATCCTAGTTGGTGCATTGACTCCATTGTAAAACATTACAACTTGAGTCCAATCTTGAAATCCATGATTTGTACACTTGCGAAGCAGTCCCTTATATTGATCCCAACATTCGCACATCGACTTGTCATCGCCTTGTCAAAAAGAAGCAATGCCATTTTGAAGTTGAGTGTTGAGATTTGGAGGATTATACCGTAGCAAAAAGCTCTTGCATAGATCAGCCCATGACTCCATCGATCCGGATGGTACTCCACTCAACCATCCCCTTACTCGACCACATAGAGAATAAGGAAATAGTTTGAGCTTCAACACATCCTCATGAACTTCTTGTTGACGGAATGAGTCACAAACTTCTAAAAATGCCCTGATATGTTGTCTTCCATCTTCATGCGCCATACCTCCAAATTGCCCAATCGAGTTAAGCATATTAAACATAACAGGCTTAAGTTCGAAATGTGTAGCTGTAATTTCTGGTGCCACAATGCCAGAATTAAGATCATCCAAGATAGGATTTAAATGATCCCAAATAGCTTTCGGTCTAGGTGTAGCGACCCTTTTGAAAATCAAAAAATTACAAGTTTGGGAGAAAGGTCACTATTTTGAAAACTTAAAAATTGGGAATTAAAATTGCCCCCAAAATTAGAAAATTAGGGTTTGGTTTTCGAAAATTAGGTCTTAGAAATTGAACATTAGATTTAAATTAGAAAAGGGGAATTTAGACCTAAAATTTGGGAATTTAGGAATTTAGGTTAAAAGTTGAGCATTTTAAAAATTAGAGTTTAAAAAGACCTTAAATTAAAGGTGAATTGGAAAATTTAGGGATTAAATTGAAAAAGGGGAAATTTGAAAATTAGGGTTGAAATAAAAAGAATTTTAAAATTAGGGTCTAAAAAGATAGGGATTTTCTGGCACCCTCGCCCCGGGTTAGGAGACGGGGGCGTTAACCGGACATACAACTCGAATAATATAAACAAAATTCAAACATGTGACTTATTATGAAACATTAAGAGTTGGTCAAATTTATACAAATTGCTTATTGACAAAACATTGCAAGTCAATTCCTTAATAATACTTATTTATTTTACGATTCAACTCTTAAATTACTTACGCAATTTCGAGACCAATTTAAATCTTTTTGGATACCTAAACAATTTTCAATTCGAAACTTAGATACCCTCCATTAATCCATTGTAACTTCAATTATATTAATCAGGACTTTTATCTCAAATCGTATTTACTTAACTACCATTAATTATACTTTCTTAGTCAAGCAAGTATCCTTATTAAATTGAACTCACACAGTAAGGTGGTATCGATGCCTCTATTGTTGGTATCGATACAGGGGTATCGAACCAAGTATCGATACTGGTCCTTAATGTTGACCCGTTGACCAAGACTGGGTAGCCAGTATCGAAACGGGTATCGGTACCAAAATGCTACTGGAATCCCCAGTATCGAAACGACTATCGATACCAAAATGCTACTGGAATCCCCAGTATCGAAACGTGCTTCGGTACAGAATGTTCCTACCAAAGGTGGTATCGATACCCCAGCTATAGGTATCGATACCCCTGCTCGAAATGGACAACTTCAAGCCTTCTAAACACTTAGACATTTCAAAAAGGCTATCTAGATGACCTTAACTCAATCCTAAGCCTTAAGGATCATAAGGCATACTTAGGCAACCTATTTCAATTCGCCAATTTATCCATTTTAGCCAATTCATTATGCACTTTAACATTTAAATCATCTCTACTTAGGACAAGCATTTAACCTTACCATTTCTATGGCTACTAAGCAATCAAAATTAGATTCCTAGGTTCACATGACCTAGACACAAAGCTAAGCTAATCATATACCAAATGCATTCATTCAAGCCATCATGCCAACCATAACCAAGAACCCCAAACATACATGACTAGCCTATCATGAATGTTTGCCTTATGGCTTACAAACCAAAAGCCTAAATGATCATATGAATAAATACACATCGTGAGCTTGCTATCAAAATGCACATACTATACTAACATGATCACTATGCCACCCTATAATAGGAGTTACAAAAACTATCAAAATACCATACGTTGGCTTGCTACCCGTGTCCTTGCTCCGGTTCAAGCTTGGTCTACTCCTTTAACTTGAGAACCTGTTGTTTGGGAAGGAGGAAACAAAGAGCGTAAGTACTAGGAAGTACTTAGTGAGGTAGCCTAAGTCTAACCAATTTAGACATGCATTATATCAAAAGATAAACATCGAATGAACAACAAGTCATTTACATATGGCATTTATTACATCATATAATCATGTTCAAAGTACAATGACAAGTCATATACAAGTATCATATAGTAGAGTCATCTCCAATGCTCATGTTCAATTCATATCAAATGTCCAATAGCAAGTACATATCAAGTGTTCATATTAACTTCATATCATATCAAATGCTCTATGGCAAATACATATCAATACACAAGTCCAAATCATATCAAATGCCTATGGCAAGTACAAGTCAAATGCTTCATAGCAATTACATTTCGGATGTCCTATGACAATTATATTAATTTAATCTTCCAAATTACTTTCAAACGTTGCCTTGGTATAGTTAGACTAGGTAACAAGTCAACAGAAGTACCCAAGGCACTAACAAAAGTGCCACTAGGACACTAACAAAAGATACCCATGGTATCTACAAATGGTGACTAACCACCAACAAAGGTACCCATAGTACCAACAAAAGTACCGAAGTACTGATCAGAAGTACCGAAGTACTAACAAATGAGCTCAGACTCTAGGCATGCCGTACAACCTATGACCAACTATAACCAAAGGCTCAATCATAATTTCTTATCCAATTCATCTTCCATTTTACTTAGTCAAATTCTTGTCCCGGGTAATGCACATAACATGGCATATTAAAAGCATCAAGTCATGCTACTAACATATCAAACATATACATATTTCATGTTACCAAATATCCAAGGCGTAAGTCATACTAACATATCAAAGCATATACGTGTGATCATGTTACCAAATCCGAAAGCATAAGTCATGCTACATGTCTAAGCAAATACATATCATATTATCATGGACATAACTCATGCATGACTAACATACCTGGCATCCTTAGCCGCGTGCCAATACTTACCTTGGCATTTCCGAGCTATGCAAATGCTCTAAACTAGTTATTTACCTAGTGCTCAAACATAGAGTCAAACAAGTCATTTTCACTTAGTCCTCCTTCCCGTATTGTCAAATATTTATTTAATCCGGTTACAATACATATCAATCAAATAATCAAATGGTTAGGACCATAGGTCCTAACCCTAAGGTTGCTACACTCACCAATATCCCGAGCTATCACGGGTTGTAGATCACAACCCCTTTGCCTCTTTTCCGTGTTGCTTCAAGCCTCTCTTGCTCCTCAACTTCTTCTCTCGGATTATCTAAAAGCCCATATACATATGAAATTCATCAAAACATACTCAATCATTCAATTCAAGTAATCTTAGATTTATCAAGTATAAGCATGCATGTTTATCTCTTTTCGGACAGTTTTGCTATCTCATAGCGAAACGGTCATATCTCCTAGCTCCGATGTCCGATTTTAGCCCATTGTACCTCGTTGGAAAGCTAGAAGAATTATCTACAAGGACCAATTAACCTTACATTTTAATTCCTATTCGATTAGCTCCAGATTTTAATCGAAACAGACCTGGCCGGATTTCCAGGACTGTTCGGGTAGCCTTACGGAACAACTTATATCTTCCTCTACCGGATTCGGATTTAAGTTCCGTAAATTTCCTCTTAAACTAGGTATACATGACTATCATAGTCTAAAATTTCAGTTCCAAATTCCTTAAATCCCAACCTAGGGAAATTCACAAAGATAGCTACCCAAAAATGACATTCTCTAAGCAATTTCGGCTAATTTCACCCAATCCACTAAATTCATGATTCCTAACTTATCTCCATGAGTTTCCAGCACCTTTAAAAATAGATCTAACCTCAACTAACTCTTCAATTTCACTAATTTACCAACCCAAACATCATAGTCACAAAAACCCCATATTTAAAGCCCTCAAATCTATTGTTCATGCTTAAGGACTATACCCAAGCATCATAACCTTTATTTAGGCTTTTGTCAACCTAATTAACATGTAAACATCCTCAAATAATTAAAACCCCAAAACTTTAAAACCCTAAAATTTTCGATTTAGGGAAAAAATAGACTTACCAATGCGTTTAGGCTAGTTTTCCTAACTCAATTCCTTACTCATGCAAAGCATTAAGGTTCCTCTTCTCAAGCTCCCATGGAATCCTATCTCAAGCTCTTCCCTCCCCTCAATTTGTTTTTGCCGTGAGAAATGAAGATGAAGGGGGGGGGGGGGGAAATTTGGGTTCTTTTGTTTATCTAATATTAGGGGTAAAAAGACTACCCTACCCTTAATGAATGGTCTAATGTTGATTGTCACAAGGGGTAGTCCATGGAATATAGCCATTTGTCATGTAATACTTTAGTTCCTTAATTAATTCTATTATGTCATTTTACTCTCATTTAATTTGATCCCTTCTTAATTTATTTAACACATAGCTCGGTTTTTATTTATGGTTCATTCGAATCACTTTACTATCACGATTTTTGGGATGTTACAACTCTCCCCTCCTTAAAAGAAATTCGTCCTCGAATTTACCTGAAGGGAATAGTTGCGGATATTGGGCTTTCATCGTGTCCTCGGGCTCCCAAGTAGCTTCTTCCTTCTTGTGATTTCTCCAAAGAACTTTTACTAAGGGAACGTTCTTGTTGTGAAGTCTTTTAACTTCTCGATCAAGTATCTGAACCGGTTCCTTTTCGTAAGATAAATCAGGATTTAATTCCAGTTCCTCAGGTTCCAGAACATGAGAGGGATCGGATCTGTATCTTCTCAGCATAGAAACATGGAACACATTGTGTATCTTATCAAATTCACTGGGGAGAGCCAAACGATAGGCCACCGGGCCAATTCTTTCAACAATCTCAAACGGTCCAATGAAGCGAGGGCTAAGCTTCCCTCTTTTCCCAAATCTGAATACTTTCTTCCAAGGAGAAACCTTTAGGAAGACCTTGTCTCCCAAATTGTACTGAATGTCTCTCCGTTTCATGTCTGCATAAGCCTTTTGTCTATCGAAGGCTTGTTTCAAATGATCGCGTATAATCGGATCTGTTCTTCAGTTTCCTGAATCATTTCAGGTCCCATAACCTTATTCTCTCCCAATTCGGACCAACACAAAGGGGTTCTACATTTCCTCCCGTATAAAGCTTCAAAAGGAGCCATCTGAATCGATGCTTGATAGCTATTATTGTATGCAAATTCCACTAAGGGTAGGGATTTCTCCCAATTCTTCCCGAAGTCTATAACACAGGCACGTAACATGTCTTCCAGTACTTGTATTACTCTTTCCGATTGACCATCGGACTGCGGATGGAAAGCGGTACTAAGATGTACTTTTGTTCCAAGAGCTTTCTGCAAAGACCTCCAAAATCTGGAGGTGAAGTTCGGATCTCTATCAGAAATGATGGACGTTGGTACACCATGTAATCGAATCACCTCACGAATATATAATTCAGCTAAGGTCTCCGAGGTCATGTTCTTTCGAACCGGAATAAAATGCGTAGACTTGGTGAGTCTATCGACTATCACCCAAATAGCATCATTCTTTTTCGGTGTAATAGGTAATCCAGTGACAAAATCCATTGTTATCCTATCCCATTTCCATTCGGGTAATTCAATAGGTTGTAGCAATCCTGTAGGAGCTCGGTGTTCAGCCTTAACTTTCTGACACGTCAAACATCGGGATACGAAATTTGTGATGGCTGCTTTCATTCCAGGCCACCAATACAAGGATTTCAAATCCTTATACATCTTAACAGAACTAGGATGGATCGAGAACGGGCTTTGATGTGCTTCTTGTAGGATATCTCTTTTCAATTCCTCATTATTCGGAACACATATTCTATCTCTAAAGCAGAGTAATCCATTCGGATTAAGAGAGAATTCGACATTAGCTTTCGAATCAAGCTTTGATGCTATAGCTTGAAGTTCAGAGTCAGACTGTTGCAGATCTTTGATTCTCAAAACAAGATCAGACTGAACCTGGAGCTCAGACAAATATCCTTGCTTTCGATATACTCGAAGGTGAGCATTAATCGAATTTGGGGCTACAAGAAAGTTTTTAAATCAGATACAGATATTCAAAAGAGAACTTATACTATTTCAAAGTCATCGAATAGCTTACCCAAGGTCGGTTTACGGCTAAGAGCATCGGCCACCACATTGGCCTTTCCGGGATGGTAGTCAATGACCAAGTCATAATCTTTTAGCAATTTCATCCATCTCCTTTGCCTCAAATTCAAATCCTTTTGAGTCAGGAGGTACTTGAGACTCTTGTGATCGGTGTACAGATAACACTTTTCACCATATAGGTAATGCCTCCATATCTTGAGGGCAAAAACAATAGCAGCTAATTCAAGATCATGGGTCGGATAGTTTAGCTCATGAGGCTTCAATTGCCTTGATGCATAAGCAACTACCTTATTTTCTTGCATTAGGACACAACCTAGTCCTGAATGTGAAGCATCACTATACACGGTAAATTCCTTACCGGATTCCGGTTGGATAAGGACAGGAGCATGGGTCAAAGCTTGCTTAAGCTGGTCAAAGCTTCTTTGTTGGTCCTCTGACCATTCAAACAAATTATCTTTTCTTAGAAGCTTAGTCAAAGGCAAGGCGATGGTGGAGAATCCTTTAACGAATCTCCTATAATACCCGGCTAAACCAAGAAAACTTCTAACCTCAGTAACATTTCTTGGTGGTCTCCAATCCAGAATAGTTTGTACTTTCTTAGCATCGACTTTGATTCCTTCTGCCGAGATAACATGGCCAAGGAATGATACTTTTGATAACCAGAACTCACACTTGGAGAACTTGGCAAACATTTGACGTTCCCGAAGTGTTCGCAATACAATTCGAAGGTGTTCCGAGTGTTCCTCCTTGGTTCGAGAATACACCAATATGTCATCAATGAAGACAACCACAAACTTATCAAGATGAGGTTTGAACATTCGATTCATGAGATCCATGAATGCAGCTGGTGCATTGGTTAGCCCGAATGGCATCACCAAGAATTCAAAATGTCCATATCGTGTTCTGAAGGCCGTCTTAGGAACATCTTCCTCTTTTACTCTCATCTGATAGTACCCCGATCGAAGATCAATCCGGGAGAACACCGTAGCATTCTTAAGTTGATCAAATAGATCTTCGATCCTAGGCAGAGGGTACTTATTCTTAATGGTAACCTGATTCAGTTACCGGTAATCAATACAGAGTCTCATTGTTCCATCTTTCTTCTTTACGAACAAAACTGGAGCACCCCACGGTGAGGAACTAGGGCGTATAAATCCTTTATCTTGTAGTTCTTGGAGTTGCTTCTTAAGTTCCTTCAACTCAATAGGTGCCATTCTATAAGGGGCAATTGACACCGGGTTAGTCCCAGGTTGGACTTCAATCCCGAATTCCACTTCTCTAGTTGGAGGAAGACCAGGTAGTTCCTCCGGGAAGACATCAACAAACTCGGATACCACAGGAATCTTTGGCAACCCGAAGTCATATTCATCTTGTAAGACCATAGCAGCAAAAATCGAAGTTGGTTTCTTATCAATTAGGAGGATTGACTCCTTCCCCAAGCCACGAAGATACAATCTTTTGTTCTGACAGTCGATCCAAGCTTCATGTTTGGTTAACCAGTCCAACCCCAATATAAGGTCAAACTCATAAGTTGGTAATACAAACAAATCAATCCGAAAAGGAATACTTCGAATTGAGATCGGAGAGTCCTTACAAACGAGGTTAACATTCATTATGCCTCCTATAGGGTTTGATACTACAAGACCCCTATCAATATTTTCAGGCTCTAACTTAGTCTTTACAAGCATTTTAGAACATACAAAGGAATGAGTAGATCCTGAATCTATCAAAGCATATGCAGGACTCAAATTTAATTCAATTGTACCTGCAATAACATCGGGAGACTCTTCCTCCTCTACCACGAACATGATACATCCTAGCAGGAGCTTGAGATCCTTGACGAGGAGGGGCTGATTGACGGTCCTTTCCTCTACTCTGATTCTCAGAATGGGCCTGTCCCGGGCCTTTGTTTCTATTCTGAGGTGGAGGGCTCTGATAGGCACGAGACTGAGGTGTGCCCCTATTCGGATTCTGAGGACAATCCCAGATAAAGTGGTCTGATCCACCACAAGCATAGCATAGTTTCATCTGAAACCGACAAGGTCCAGCATGAAACTTCTGACAGAACTGACAAGCCTGAGCTTTTCCAGAATTCCCCATGCTATGAACAGATGCAACCGGGGCCAGAGGTCTATTCGCCGTTTGTTGTTTTGGCACGTAATAGCTCTTGGACTCGTGGCGATAGGTCGAAGAGCCTTCTCTCTGACTCTTGGTTTTCTTCACGTTCCAATCAGGCCTATCTTCCCATTTCCGTTTCTTGTCATTCCTACTTCCACCCTTTCTTTTCTCTGAAGCCTTCATCACTAAAATGTGGCACCCTCGCCCCGGGTTAGGAGACGGGGGCGTCAACCGGACATACAACTCGAATAATATAAACAAAATTCAAACATGTGACTTATTATGAAACATTAAGAGTTGGTCAAATTTATACAAATTGCTTATTGACAAAACATTGCAAGTCAATTCCTTAATAATACTTATTTATTTTACGATTCAACTCTTAAATTACTTACGCAATTTCGAGACCAATTTAAATCTTTTTGGATACCTAAACAATTTTCAATTCGAAACTTAGATACCCTCCATTAATCCATTGTAACTTCAATTATATTAATCAGGACTTTTATCTCAAATCGTATTTACTTAACTACCATTAATTATACTTTCTTAGTCAAGCAAGTATCCTTATTAAATTGAACTCACACAGTAAGGTGGTATCGATGCCTCTATTGTTGGTATCGATACAGGGGTATCGAACCAAGTATCGATACTGGTCCTTAATGTTGACCCGTTGACCAAGACTGGGTAGCCAGTATCGAAACGGGTATCGGTACCAAAATGCTACTGGAATCCCCAGTATCGAAACGACTATCGATACCAAAATGCTACTGGAATCCCCAGTATCGAAACGTGCTTCGGTACAGAATGTTCCTACCAAAGGTGGTATCGATACCCCAGCTATAGGTATCGATACCCCTGCTCGAAATGGACAACTTCAAGCCTTCTAAACACTTAGACATTTCAAAAAGGCTATCTAGATGACCTTAACTCAATCCTAAGCCTTAAGGATCATAAGGCATACTTAGGCAACCTATTTCAATTCGCCAATTTATCCATTTTAGCCAATTCATTATGCACTTTAACATTTAAATCATCTCTACTTAGGACAAGCATTTAACCTTACCATTTCTATGGCTACTAAGCAATCAAAATTAGATTCCTAGGTTCACATGACCTAGACACAAAGCTAAGCTAATCATATACCAAATGCATTCATTCAAGCCATCATGCCAACCATAACCAAGAACCCCAAACATACATGACTAGCCTATCATGAATGTTTGCCTTATGGCTTACAAACCAAAAGCCTAAATGATCATATGAATAAATACACATCGTGAGCTTGCTATCAAAATGCACATACTATACTAACATGATCACTATGCCACCCTATAATAGGAGTTACAAAAACTATCAAAATACCATACGTTGGCTTGCTACCCGTGTCCTTGCTCCGGTTCAAGCTTGGTCTACTCCTTTAACTTGAGAACCTGTTGTTTGGGAAGGAGGAAACAAAGAGCGTAAGTACTAGGAAGTACTTAGTGAGGTAGCCTAAGTCTAACCAATTTAGACATGCATTATATCAAAAGATAAACATCGAATGAACAACAAGTCATTTACATATGGCATTTATTACATCATATAATCATGTTCAAAGTACAATGACAAGTCATATACAAGTATCATATAGTAGAGTCATCTCCAATGCTCATGTTCAATTCATATCAAATGTCCAATAGCAAGTACATATCAAGTGTTCATATTAACTTCATATCATATCAAATGCTCTATGGCAAATACATATCAATACACAAGTCCAAATCATATCAAATGCCTATGGCAAGTACAAGTCAAATGCTTCATAGCAATTACATTTCGGATGTCCTATGACAATTATATTAATTTAATCTTCCAAATTACTTTCAAACGTTGCCTTGGTATAGTTAGACTAGGTAACAAGTCAACAGAAGTACCCAAGGCACTAACAAAAGTGCCACTAGGACACTAACAAAAGATACCCATGGTATCTACAAATGGTGACTAACCACCAACAAAGGTACCCATAGTACCAACAAAAGTACCGAAGTACTGATCAGAAGTACCGAAGTACTAACAAATGAGCTCAGACTCTAGGCATGCCGTACAACCTATGACCAACTATAACCAAAGGCTCAATCATAATTTCTTATCCAATTCATCTTCCATTTTACTTAGTCAAATTCTTGTCCCGGGTAATGCACATAACATGGCATATTAAAAGCATCAAGTCATGCTACTAACATATCAAACATATACATATTTCATGTTACCAAATATCCAAGGCGTAAGTCATACTAACATATCAAAGCATATACGTGTGATCATGTTACCAAATCCGAAAGCATAAGTCATGCTACATGTCTAAGCAAATACATATCATATTATCATGGACATAACTCATGCATGACTAACATACCTGGCATCCTTAGCCGCGTGCCAATACTTACCTTGGCATTTCCGAGCTATGCAAATGCTCTAAACTAGTTATTTACCTAGTGCTCAAACATAGAGTCAAACAAGTCATTTTCACTTAGTCCTCCTTCCCGTATTGTCAAATATTTATTTAATCCGGTTACAATACATATCAATCAAATAATCAAATGGTTAGGACCATAGGTCCTAACCCTAAGGTTGCTACACTCACCAATATCCCGAGCTATCACGGGTTGTAGATCACAACCCCTTTGCCTCTTTTCCGTGTTGCTTCAAGCCTCTCTTGCTCCTCAACTTCTTCTCTCGGATTATCTAAAAGCCCATATACATATGAAATTCATCAAAACATACTCAATCATTCAATTCAAGTAATCTTAGATTTATCAAGTATAAGCATGCATGTTTATCTCTTTTCGGACAGTTTTGCTATCTCATAGCGAAACGGTCATATCTCCTAGCTCCGATGTCCGATTTTAGCCCATTGTACCTCGTTGGAAAGCTAGAAGAATTATCTACAAGGACCAATTAACCTTACATTTTAATTCCTATTCGATTAGCTCCAGATTTTAATCGAAACAGACCTGGCCGGATTTCCAGGACTGTTCGGGTAGCCTTACGGAACAACTTATATCTTCCTCTACCGGATTCGGATTTAAGTTCCGTAAATTTCCTCTTAAACTAGGTATACATGACTATCATAGTCTAAAATTTCAGTTCCAAATTCCTTAAATCCCAACCTAGGGAAATTCACAAAGATAGCTACCCAAAAATGACATTCTCTAAGCAATTTCGGCTAATTTCACCCAATCCACTAAATTCATGATTCCTAACTTATCTCCATGAGTTTCCAGCACCTTTAAAAATAGATCTAACCTCAACTAACTCTTCAATTTCACTAATTTACCAACCCAAACATCATAGTCACAAAAACCCCATATTTAAAGCCCTCAAATCTATTGTTCATGCTTAAGGACTATACCCAAGCATCATAACCTTTATTTAGGCTTTTGTCAACCTAATTAACATGTAAACATCCTCAAATAATTAAAACCCCAAAACTTTAAAACCCTAAAATTTTCGATTTAGGGAAAAAATAGACTTACCAATGCGTTTAGGCTAGTTTTCCTAACTCAATTCCTTACTCATGCAAAGCATTAAGGTTCCTCTTCTCAAGCTCCCATGGAATCCTATCTCAAGCTCTTCCCTCCCCTCAATTTGTTTTTGCCGTGAGAAATGAAGATGAAGGGGGGGGGGGAAATTTGGGTTCTTTTGTTTATCTAATATTAGGGGTAAAAAGACTACCCTACCCTTAATGAATGGTCTAATGTTGATTGTCACAAGGGGTAGTCCATGGAATATAGCCATTTGTCATGTAATACTTTAGTTCCTTAATTAATTCTATTATGTCATTTTACTCTCATTTAATTTGATCCCTTCTTAATTTATTTAACACATAGCTCGGTTTTTATTTATGGTTCATTCGAATCACTTTACTATCCCGATTTTTGGGATGTTACAGATTTGGAACGAATTTGGGGATTTAAAAAGGTTACAAACGGGTTGGAGTCGCCACCGGTCACTTTGGTAGGCCGGACACTGTAAAAACCAGAGATTCGAAATGATTTGGGTTCGAGAGTCGGTTACGGTTAAAAACGGGTTTAGGGTTTAAAACCGCCCAAAGTTGACACCTTTATAAATTACCACTTAATTAATTTTAGGTTTTTTAGATTAAAGTGGCATTTAAATTAATTTTTGTTTAAAAATTCGAATCAATTTTATTTTTACCGTGTCTTTATTCGGAGGCAACGCATATACCGCGACCACTACGTTGGAACACGGGCCCGTTACGACCGAATAAAAACATTAAAATTAAGTTTATTGATTATCGAAGTGAGATGTGGATTACAAAAATAAAAGACGAAAGTTACAACAAAATAAATGTGCAAATGAGCAATGGAATAGGAAATAACAAATGAATGATGCATGACACGTGTACAAAATACAAAAATAGATAATGCACAACATAAAACATGACGAAAATAACAATATATTCAAAAGTATATAATGGAAGAAAGAGCAAATTAATCCACATGGCAAAAATACATTAAAGCATAATGTAATATGAATGAAAATAATGCAATGATAATATAAATGTGCATGAACTTAAAAAGACATAACATAAATAATAAAAAAACATAAGTAAATAAAAACGTAATATAAATGAAAACAGAATAAAATACTTATACGTAAGAAAAAGATACAAAATAAATAATAAATATTAAATAAGAAAAGAAGTGAATAATAAAAAAAAGAATTAAAATAAACAAACAAAAAAACTACTGGCAGTGACCAGATTGAAAGGAAAATAAAACAATCATGCCCTCACAACGCTATTTTGGAGTGAGGAAGGGCTAAGAAGTAGATAAATAAACGAGGAGGGATCCTTTAAGAAATAAACCAAAATTAAAATGAGTTGTAATCGAAATCGGTGACCGAATTGAAAATTCAAACAGAGTTGTAAGGACCCAGGGCGTGAAAACAAAGACACGAAGGCATTTAAAATTGTGAATAAACCAATTTCACCCAAGGACCTTATTAATATAACATATTCAAAACGCGAAACAACTCTTTTTTAGTCATTGTTTCCAAACCGAGAGAGAAAAAACCTCTATTTCTCTGGGGTGTTTTTCTGGAGAAGATGAACACGAAGAATTGTTCATCTTTAAACCCAGGAACCACCCAAAAACACCGAAGCCAAAGCTCTTCAGAATTTTCTTTTTGAAACCAAAACTCAACTCAAACTTAGGATCTGAAAACAAATCAAAGCAAAAACCCTTATTTTCACAAAAACAGATCTGAAAATGCCTTTGTTTTTAGAACCCAAAACCGAAAAATAAACTTTTTTATTTGAAACCCAAAAGCGAGTTCGATCGTTCTCCGTCGTCGGCTCACCCTTGGTGCTAAAACCGTGGTTTATTGCCGGAGTAAGGAGGCCCACAGTCGAGACTCTTCAAAGGTAATGAACGAAACGATTCCCTCCTCTTTTCACTGTTTTTGATGCATGCGAGATGGTAAAAAAAAAATGAGGATATACCTCAAAGTCCTTTTTGTATTGATTTGTGCTCTGGGGGGAATCCTTTACATTGCTTCGATTCGTGGCTTTTATAGCCGAATACAAAAGATTAGAAAGAAAGGGAAAATCATCTTTTTGCTTCTGAAATTTCTGGTATTTGATGCTACACGGTTCTGATATTCGGTCGATTTGCATTCTGAAATGTTTGTTGGTCTCTGAGATGCCTCTGAAATCCTTTGAATTGTTCCCTGAAATTGTTGTAATATGTGGATACATCTCTGAAATTTGTTAATCGTTTGTCCTTTGTACGATCTAACATCCCTTTTTGATTTGTTTGCATGTGTGATGTGGATGTTGGACGGGGGACCACCGGCGATCAAACGGCCGACGACGACGATCGGAAAGGACGAAGAGCCGAACTTGGGAGACAAATGGTCTCCTGGTATTCGAACAGCCCGCGCGTGGGCTGCACGCGCGAGTGAGGGGAGATGAAGGGGTGCGCGTGGCATGTGTAGAGAGCTGAAGGGTTTTCTCCATGGTATCTGGACCGTTGGATCTGGATTTGATCCAACGGTGGTAGATAGGCTGCGTGTAGAAAAGAGATGGGATTAGTTAGGGTTTTATCCGGTCCTGGGCTTTTTGTTGGGCTTGGATGAAATTCATTTTAAAGTTGGGCTTGTATTAATATTTGTTTTGGACTTGTAATATGGACTGATAATTTAAAAGTAAGCTTTATTTATTTATTTATTGATCTGTTTCAGATATAAATAATAAGAAAATAATAATTAATTATAATAATAATATATACTAATAATAAAAGAAGGTAAAACTTCAATAATAATAAAACTAAAGCAAAAGACATAAATGAAATTATATTATAATAGTATTTTTGTATTTTTTGTTAATATTCTAATTTATTTATAGTAATAAAATAGTAATAATAGTGGGAAACGAAAATAATATAATGAAACACAACAAAACTATTATCAAGACGAAAGGAAAACAAACGTCATATTTTATTTTTTTAATAAAAGGTGTGATATATTTACATTTATATTAAAATAACATTTTTTGGTTTTTTTGGTTTTAACAAATATAAACATAAGGATAACACATCAATATTATTATTATTTTTTATACTTATATTTTGATAATAACAAGCCCGTCAATCAAATTCAAACGAAAAAATTAAAACCCGAGTTTAAAACCCCGGATAAAATTAGTGATTACAGTTGCCCCTCTTTGCTTATCGTTGTAATACAATGATAAAACAAAGACAATAAACACTAATTTTATCCGACTTCCCTGTTTGGAGAGTCTAATCTGAAAGCCTTTTTTCCACAACTCTGATAGCTCTTTTACTCTTTGATCCCCTGATCCATAACCGGTATGCTGACTACCTGCACATATTAAAAGAGGTTTATCAGAAGCAAATTTTGATTCCCTTATTTAACTATTTTGAACAAATTAAAAGATTCTGAGCTGTGGGTCCCCCTCTATGAGACTTTAAGCTCTGAACTGTTGAAGAAATTGATCCTTCCTATATAGAACCAACTTTTGAAAAAGCTTCGAGTCTTTCCTATATAAAACTCTTCGCAATAGTCTTCGATCTGAGTCTCTCCTATATGAAACCCTAAATCTAGAATTCTAACAATATTGATCCCTTCTCCATAGAATCCACATCATAGAAATGCTCTGATTTCTGATCATTGCAGCATCTGACGGTCCCTCTCTTCGAGCGTATACCGTGGTGGGGGACCCCTCTCTTCGAGTGTATGTCGCAAAAACAATGTTGATCCCTTCTCCATAGAATCCACATCTTCGAGATGCTCTGATTTCTGATCATTGCAGCATCTGACGGTCCCTCTCTTCGAGCGTATACCGTGGTGGGCGACCCCTCTCTTCGAGTGTATGTCGCAAAAACAATGTTGATCCCTTCTCCATAGAATCCACATCTTCGAGATGCTCTGATTTCTGATCATTGCAGCATCTGATGGTCCCTCTCTTCGAGCGTATACCGTGGTGGACGACCCCTCTCTTCGAGTGTATGTCGCAAAAACGATGTTGATCCCTTCTCCATAGAATCCACATCATCGATATGCTCTGATTTATGATCATTGCAGCATCTGACGGTCTCTCTCTTCGAGCATATACCGTCCTGGTATTAAAGAAATCATTTGTTTGTCTCTACATATTCTCAATTAGTCAACCTCGACTGTCTCTTGACTTTTCTTCTTCTTCTTCTTCTTCTTCTTCTTCTTCTTCTTCTTCTTCTTCTTCTTCTTCTTCTCCTTCTCCTTCTTCTTCTTCTTCTTCTTCTTTCTCTTTCTCTTTCTCTTCTCCAATATCTGAATATCGATTTCTGATAATCTTTTGTCATATATTTTTTGTTTCTCTTTCTCTCTTTTTTTCTCTTTTTTCTTCTTTTTTTCTTTTCGTCTTTCTTTTTCTTTCTTTCTCTCTCTTTTTCCTTTTTTTCTTTTTTTTTTACTTTTGTCTTCTTTTTCTTTCCTTTTTCTTCTTTCTATTTTTCTTTTCTTTTTCTTTCTCTTTCTCTTCTTCCTTTTCTTTTCCTCTTACTTTTCGCCCTTCTTCTTCTTCTTCTTCTTCTTCTTCTTCTTCTTCTTCTATCTCATTCTCTTTTTCTTTTTTTCTCTTTTTTTCTTTCTTTCTCTTTTTTTCTATTCTTCTTTCTTCTTCTTTTTTCTTCTTCTCCTTCTATCTTTTCTTTTTCTTCTTTTTTTTTCTTTTTGTTTTTCTCTTTTTTTTCTTTTTGTTTTTCTCTTTTTTTTCTTTTTCTTTTTTTTTCTTTTTTTTGTTCTTTTTCTCTTTTTCTCTCTCTTCTTCTTCTTCTTTTTCTTTTCTTTTTTCTCTTTTCCTTTTCTCTTCTCTTTTTCGAATGAGGTATCTCAACCTCAACTCCAGGGGCTCATGGTTTTTCTGATTTTGTTTTTTCTCTAGGGCTACAAATCGAGCTTCTAATCATTCTTCAGGATTTCTGTTTAAGATGTGCAAAATGCCATGATGGAATAAAATGGGAATGCTATGAGGCATGAATATCTAACCTAAATGATGCATGAACACTTAACCTTCATGATGCATGAATACTTAACCTAAATGATGCATGAATATCTATCCTAAATGATGCATGAATGTTTTTTTCTTTCTTTTTTTTCTTTTTCTTTCTTTTTTTTCTTTTTTTCTTAGAGGGTAGATTCTCGCTTCCTATCACGTCGGGCTTCCATTTCTTCTAGATTTTCCTTCTCTGTCTAGAAAGGGGTTTATTCTTCGTGTGTTGGTCAGAAGAGATCTCTTATTTTACGCTTTAATTATCTTCTTCTGATATTGGTTCAACACTTACTTAAGGGGCTTCTTTTTTCTCCTTCTCTTTCTCTTCTTCCCCTTTTTTTCTGTTCTTTTTTCTTCTTTTTCTTTCTCTTTTTTTTTCTTTCTCAAGGACTAAGGTGGATACATTCCCCAAACTACCCATAGTTCGAATTTGGACAAAAGATCATCTTTATCTTTATTTTTCTTCCCTCTTCTTTTTCCTTATTTTTTTATTATTTTTTATTTTCTTTCTGACTCTTCGAAAGGTTAAAACTGACTTGTATTGACAGGTCAGAATCTTCTATTCAAAAATGCCTCATTTCTTTAAGCTCTGTCCCAACTTTAATTTTTCATTAAGTCTTTGCAATTGCAATGTTAGGTAAACGCGTGCCCCTAACTTCTTGGGTTTGCTTCTTCAATTAAGACTCAATTTGTATTTCTGAAGCATTCAAACATTATGGTAGAAAACTAGCTAGCATCAGAAATCTGACATTTTCCCTTCTTTTTCTTTTATATTCTTTTCCTCTCGAATAAATACGGTTATTCTCTTACTCTTATTCCACTATAAGATTCTGAAGTATTGATCACGGAATACTCTTATTTCCCGCTTGTGGTAATGGCTCTCAATTCTCGGGCCCGGGTTGTTTAACGTTCATTTTCAGTTTGTTCATTTGGGATTACCCTCCTAGATTCTATCTCTAAGCCTTCTGATTGACCCTCTTTATTTCCCCCAATATACTTTTACCCCAAAGGCTTGATATTTATCTTTGCTCAAACTGTAACTTCAATAGGCTCGAGTAATCCTTACTTATTTACGCTGGCATGACTTCTTAAAATGTATCACTTTTCAATCAAAGTGATCTTCTCCGACAACACTTAA
The DNA here is from genome assembly GCA_035048815.1 of Abelmoschus esculentus. Lineage (NCBI taxonomy): Eukaryota > Viridiplantae > Streptophyta > Magnoliopsida > Malvales > Malvaceae > Abelmoschus > Abelmoschus esculentus. Next base: position 14,001,194 of record JAUCBN010000036.1, read on the forward strand.
TATCACACATTTCCCCTTCTTCTCGGCTTATATCAGAGATGATCATTTGCATTAATGGTCTTGCTTGTAAACTTTTGGACAAAAATAATTGTAAATAAAGCAAAATTTAAATGGGTTTTGGCAAATAAAAATTTTAAATGGAAATGAATAACAAATAAAAGATAGAAAACAGGTTCCTTGGATATTGAGTACTTTAGACTCAATCCTAGAAGTTCAGTTTTTAACCTTTGGAAACTGTGGCGATATTTGAAGATTTTGAATTCTTTTCAGATTGCTCGGTTCATCCGTATGATTATCGTATTTGCTCGGTCTACTCGAAAACTACTCCTTCTAGTTCTCAATACTTTCTCCGTATATATTCAAGTTTTTCCTACTCGCCCCACTAGCATAGTACAAAGGTATTTTCTCGAGAATTCAATGTGGATTGAGAATGCATCTAACTATAGAAAAAATTTTCTCTCTTCTCTTTTTTTTTCTTTTTTCTTCTTTTTTTTCTTATGTTTATTTCGGGGAAATCAACTCATCACAGTCCTTTGTCTCGAAGATCAAGATGGTGCATACAACTGAGCTCCGACTTACTCAGCATAGTCATGAATTTGAAAATATTATCATCACTCATGAAGTAAAGACTTTGGATGGTGCATTGCTACCTTATTAGGTCTATCACTTCAGAGGAGTGCCCCGAATACTTCCACACTCTTGTTCAAATATACCTATTATCAGGTTTCGAATATTGGAGTGCTTTTAATATTTGTTCTCTCTTCTATTTTTCTTTTTTTTCTTTTTTCTTATTTTTATTTTTCTTTTTCTTCTCTTTTTTTTCTTATTCTTTCTCTTTCTTTTTTCTTTTCTTTCTCTCTTTTTTTTCTAGATGCAATCCTTATGACCTTGGGGAATCCTGGAGATCATATAATATCATCGAGCCTTTTCTAGGAGATTTTCTTATCATTGAACATCACTGAAGGAGTAGTAATCTCATTTCTCGCGCATTACTGATCGAAGCTACTGATTGAGGAATCGTACTTCATCATAATCACAATATTCCAACAACTTTAAAGTCAAGTCACAAGCATATGACATCCAAGGAATCTTGAAAATAGTGGAATATGTACAAAACATTTTAACAAAAGGCACCTCTTAATTAAAATTAAAAACATTAGGCCTTTACATAAAGTCATTGTTACTTTTAGGCCAACAGTAGCAAGATTGATTAAAACATGAAAGAAAGAAAGAAAGAAAATGCACGACTTGTTAATGCAAGTTATCATCTAGGACGGGAAAGACTGAGATGCGCCTAATACCCCTTCTATTACTCCTGAACCACCCTGATCATTCCGTCTCCTCAACGTCCACCATAATTAGATGAGGAGTTGGATCCCAAGCCTGACGAATCAAGCCTTATCACCCCGGTGTTAATCAGGTTTTGCACTGTTTTCTTGAACATCATGCAGTTCTCTATTGTGTGCCCTGTTACGCCGGCGTGGTATTCGCAATGTGCGTTAACATCGTACCAAGAAGGATACGGCGGTATGAAGGGAGTGACATAAGTGGGTCGAACCAAATTTGCCTCATACAAAATAGAGTACATCTCCTTGTAGGAAAATGGCAGAGGAGTAAAAGTATTCTTTGCTTTCTCTTTCTTAGGAAACTGAGCCGTATTCCTAACTTGTGGCGGGAAACTCCTGAAGGTCTCAGGAGTTGGGTGGGCAACTTCATAGTTCATCTGACGTTCTTGCCCCTTAAAACACCCTTTAAGGCTCTCATCTATCGATGATGACAAAATTTTCCTGAGAGCGACTTCAACTTTGTCCAACACTAGTTCGGTGGGGCAGACAGTGGCATTACAAGCTACCTCATATTGGCGAAGGACGGCTTTGTCTTTTTCTGATAGAGTCATCTCTTCACAATCCTGACTCTTGCTTTCTTGCATGAAAGGGCCTTCTATCGGACCCTTTCCCTTGATCGGAGAGGTCATCCCGTCTCTTAACTCCCTGAATTGTGCCCTAGTTTCATCTTGAAGACTCTTCATGCTCAACAGTATCTCATTTTGATTCTTGATCACTAACTCATGCAGTCCTTCGAGTTTGCTCACCCTTGCCACAAGATTGTTTATGTTCTTGAAATCGTACTATTCCGAGGTCGTCCCCTTGTTCTTCCTAGCGTCAAACATGAATGCCCCCCTTGGGACCACTCCTTGCCTAGCGAAATTCTTATCCATTTGGTTGGCGTAGTCCTTGAAAAGCTGTCACATGATGCCCATGATTATTCCTCTTATGTTATTAATTAATGCAAATTATATGCTTGAAAATGCATGAGATGAAAATGTATAAATAAATGCATGAGATGCATGAATGAAATTAAAGGTGTTGATCACGTTAGTGATCGCCCTTTGAGCAGCTTTCATCAATTAAGAGGTCTCAATGCCCCTTTGTTATTTTTTTTCCTATTTTCTCTCTTCTTTCTTCTTCTCCTCTCGATTTTCTCTTCTTTTTCTTTTCCTCTTATTTTTTCTTTTTTCTTTTTTCATTCTTTCTCTTTCTTTTTCTTTGTTCTTCTCAATATTTTCTTTTTCTTAGTTTTATTTTCTTATTGCTTTTTTTTATCTTCTCTCATTTTTTCCTTTTTCATCCTGTTTCTTTTTTTCTTCTTATTTTCAAATCTTCCCTTGTTTTATTGTTTCTCTTCCTTTCTAGCTTTTCTATTTTCCCTTTCTTTCTCTTATTTTTCTATTTTTTTATTAGAATAAAAGCCTCTAATTGGACAAACCACTTAAATCAACACCTTTAAATATGAAATGTCTATGCAAATAAGAAAACTCATGAGAAGGTTAGAAATATAGACAAATAATTGGGCCAACAAAGTAAAAGTCATCCTTATTTACTTCGTCTAAAAAAACCTAGGTTATCCATATGGCTCTAATGGGGTGGGTTTACTAGTTCTCTAAATACAGTTTTGGTTCTACAAGGTACCCGAATTGTCCTTGCTGACCTCTTCTAAGAGTAGCAAGGCCCCCGATCATCACCCATTATAGGCTCATCTCAATCGAGTTCAATCCGGGAGGACCCTTTCGCTATGCCCCTACGGAGGAACAATATCCCCACGAAAGCATAGGGTAGTCGAGCCCCGAAGGTACTTTACTAGGCCCATACGAAGGAACAATATCCACACGAAAGCACTAGCGTTTTCCCCCCACTTAGAGAGACGGGTTGAAATGATATAACTTCGAATTAATAAACAAATTATAATTTAATTGTCACTTTAATTCAAACTTCCAAAATTAATTAAGCGGTATTTAAAAACAAGGCTTGACTCGTTTGAAAAGTTGGTCCCCAGTGAAGTCGCCAACTGTAGCGACCCTTTTGAAAATCAAAAAATTACAAGTTTGGGAGAAAGGTCACTATTTTGAAAACTTAAAAATTGGGAATTAAAATTGCCCCCAAAATTAGAAAATTAGGGTTTGGTTTTCAAAAATTAGGTCTTAGAAATTGAACATTAGATTTAAATTAGAAAAGGGGAATTTAGACATAAAATTTGGGAATTTAGGAATTTAGGTTAAAAGTTGGGCATTTTAAAAATTAGAGTTTAAAAAGACCTTAAATTAAAGGTGAATTGGAAAATTTAGGGATTAAATTGAAAAAGGGAAAATTTGAAAATTAGGGTTGAAATAAAAAGAATTTTAAAATTAGGGTCTAAAAAGATAGGGATTTGGAACGAATTTGGGGATTTAAAAAGGTTACAAACGGGTTGGAGTCGCCACTGGCCACTTTGGTAGGCCGAACACCGTAAAAACTAGAGATTCGAAATGATTTGGGTTCGAGAGTCGGTTACGGTTAAAAACGGGTTTAGGGTTTAAAACCGCCCAAAATTGGCACCTTTATAAATTACCGCTTAATTAATTTTAGGTTTTTTAGATTAAAGTGGCATTTAAATTAATTTTTGTTTAAAAATTCGAATCAATTTTATTTTTATCGTGTCTTTATTCGGAGGCAACGCATACACCGCGACCACTACGTTGGAACACGGGCCCGTTACGACCGAATAAAAACATTAAAATTAAGTTTATTGATTATCGAAGTGAGATGTGGATTACAAAATACAAAAATAGATAATGCACAACATAAAACATGACGTAAATAACAATATATGCAAAAGTATATAATGGAAGGAAACGCAAATTAATCCACATGGCAAAAATACATTAAAGCATAATGTAATATGAATGAAAATAATGCAATGATAATATAAATGTGCATGAACTTAAAAAGACATAACATAAATAATAAAAAAACATAAGTAAATAAAAACGTAATATAAATGAAAACAGAATAAAATACTTATACATAAGAAAAAGATACAAAATAAATAATAAATATTAAATAAGAAAAGAAGTGAATAATAAAAAAAAGAATTAAAATAAACAAACAAAAAAACTACTGGCAGTGACCAGATTGAAAGGAAAATAAAACAATTATGCCCTCACAACGCTATTTTGGAGTGAGGAAGGGCTGAGAAGTAGATAAATAAACGAGGAGGGGTCCTTTAAGAAATAAACCAAAATTAAAATGAGTTGTAATCGAAATCGGTGACCGAATTGAAAATTCAAACAGAGTTGTAAGGACCCAGGGCGTGAAAACAAAGACACGAAGGCATTTAAAATTGTGAATAAACCAATTTCACCCAAGGACCTTAGTATATAACATATTCAAAACGCGAAACAACTCTTTTTCAGTCATTGTTTCCAAACCGAGAGAGAAAAAACCTCTATTTCTCTGGGGTGTTTTTCTAGAGAAGATGGACACAAAGAATTGTTCATCTTTAAACCCAGGAACCACCCAAAAACACCGAAGCCAAAGCTCTTCAGAATTTTCTTTTTGAAACCAAAACTCAACTCAAACTTAGGATCTGAAAACAAATCAAAGCAAAAACCCTTATTTTCACAAAAACAGATCTGAAAATGCCTTTGTTTTTAGAACCCAAAACCGAAAAATAAACTTCTTTATTTAAAACCCAAAAGCGAGTTCGATCGTTCTCCATCGTCGGCTCACCCTTGGCGCTAAAACCGTGGTTTATTTCCGGAGTAAGGAGGCCGACAGTCGAGACTCTTCAAAGGTAATGAACGAAACGATTCCCTCCTCTTTTCACTGTTTTTGATGCATGCGAGATGGTAAAAAAAACGAGGATATACCTCAAAGTCCTTTTTGTATTGATTTGTGCTCTGGGGGGAATCCTTTACATTGCTTCGATTCGTGGCTTTTATAGCCGAATACAAAAGATTAGAAAGAAAGGGGAAATCGTCTTTTTGCTTCTGAAATTTCTGGTATTTGATGTTGCATGGTTCTGATATTCAGTCGATTTGCATTCTGAAATGTTTGTTGGTCTCTGAGATGCCTCTGAAATCCTTTGAATTGTTCCCTGAAATTGTTGTAATATGTGGATACATCTCTGAAATTTGTTAATCGTTTTTCCTTTGTACGATCTGACATCCCTTTTTGATTTGTTTGCATGTGTGATGTGGATGCTGGAAGGGGGACCACCGGCGATCAAACGGCCGGCGACGACGATCAGAAAAGACGAACAGCCGAACTTGGGAGACAAATGGTCTCCTGGTATTCGAACAGCCCGCGCGTGGGCTGCACGCGCGAGTGAGGGGAGATGAAGGGGTGCGCGTGGCACGTGTAGAGAGCTGAAGGGTTTTCTCCATGGTATCTGGACCGTTGGATCTGGATTTGATCCAACGGTGGTAGATGGGCTGCGTATAGAAAAGAGATGGGATTAGTTAGGGTTTTATCCGGTCCTGGGCTTTTTGTTGGGCTTGGATGAAATTCATTTTAAAGTTGGGTTTGTATTAATATTTGTTTTGGACTTGTAATATGGACTGATAATTTAAAAGTAGGCTTTATTTATTTATTTATTGATCTGTTTCAGATATAAATAATAAGAAAACAATAATTAATTATAATAATAATATATACTAATAATAAAAGAAGGTAAAACTTCAATAATAATAAAACTAAAGCAAAAGACATAAATGAAATTATATTATAATAGTATTTTTGTATTTTTTGTTAATATTCTGATTTATTTATAGTAATAAAATAGTAATAATAGTGGGAAACAAAAATAATATAATGAAACACAACAAAACTATTATCAAGACGAAAGGAAAACAAACGCCATATTTTATTTTTTTAATAAAAGGTGTGATATATTTACATTTATATTAAAATAACATTTTTTGGTTTTTTTGGTTTTAACAAATATAAACATAAGGATAACACATCAATATTATTATTATTTTTTATACTTATATTTTGATAATAACAAGCCCGTCAATCAAATTCAAACGAAAAAATTAAAACCCGAGTTTAAAACCCCGGATAAAATTAGTGATTACACTAGATACAGCAGTGTGCTAATTTGCCCCGACAATTTGAACTACTGGGTCCTGAACTGGTGGGTCCATAGTTGTATGTTGAGTACGCCTTCTTTGACGAAACAAACGCTCAATTTCAAGAACTATAGGATAGAGAGGTTCGTTAGTAGACCGTCTAGACATGCACTGAAAAGAAAAACAAATAAATAAGTAAAACTGAACAAGAAGAATAAACTAAACAAAACAAAAATGCCAAAACAAAAATGAAAAACTTTAGATAGATAGATCCCCGAAAGCGGCGCCAAAAACTTGGTGTGCTCCTATATAGTGCTATAATTGATGTATGTGAACACATGAATATGTGTAAGTATACACAGTCATGCAAGTAATAATAGGATGAGTGAGTATTGTTCCCACGAGGATCTAGAGTAAAGTGTGCAGTCAAACTTGCCAAGGCAAAAAGGGTTGTCACTAAAAAGAAAACAAAGATAAAGATATAAACACAAGAAAATCGATATGTACGATGAAGGTGTAAGATGAAAATGCTATGACAATTTTAGAGTGCAAGCAACTAAAATTTTCCAAGGCAAAATAGAATGGATAATGATGGCAAGGTGGATGTATGAAAGTGGTATGTAAGTGTAAAGCAGAGTGATCTCAAGATAGCAAGCAAAGTAAAGAAAGTAAGTTGTAAATGCGGAGACAAAAACAGGATGCAAGAACACGTTAAACAATATATTATACTTCTCCTCTATTAAAGAATTATCTAGAAAATGACTGATGGTGGCTTTTATGGTTTCCTACCCCTTTCACCTACCTAACATATAGCTGATATGGTGTATACTTACTCGACAGAGGTTTCTAAAGTATTCTCGCTTTCTCGAGTCATAGGAACCTGACAAACTAAAATGCCATGGTATTTACGCCTGTCACACGAATGACACCTTAGCCTATCGATAAAGCACCCTCCTTTTAGTCGTTGAATCCTTCACCTACGCCTCTCTCGAGTGCTCTAGGATCCAACTAGAACCTATTTGCAGTCTAGAACCCATTGCTCACGTAGATCCTCCCTTAGCTCCTCTCGGATGATCTAAGGATCTATAGTTACGCCTCTCTCGAGTGCTCTAACATGTATCTAAACCATGGACACTCTCGTGCCTCTTACAAAGTTTAAATAATTACCAACAATGATCAAATCAAAGATATAAACACTTAGTAGGCAATATGTTAAATAGAAACAACAGTTAATCATCCATAAAAGCTACCACCGAAACAAGGTTACATGGTGGAGCTAAATGTTAAGAATAATTATCCACATTAATCTCAAACATCTAACGTTCATCCTCATAAAAATATAAAAGAAATAAAGCAAGGAAAGTAGACTAGAAGACACTCTCGGTGTGCACCGCCGCCAGCTCTTCAACCACCATGGATGCCTTGGTGTGCTAGCCCATCTCGGGTGCCTAGCACACCACTTCCTTCGAGTCCTATCAATGGAGGTCCCTTATGCCGGAAGTTGGAGAAGAAAGGTGGGAGCTTCCCATCGCCACAAAGACCATCGCAAAAGGTGCCTCTTTTCTATGTTTTATTGTCCCGAAAAAGCCTCCTTTTTTGTGTAGGCCACCATGTCTTTTAAAGAGGGTGAAACCCCTAAAAGATGTGCAAAAATCTATTTTTACCCTCATTTTTGTCCTAACATTTCTGCAGGATTGGCAGAGGTGACAGTGGTCCCCTACTGACATGGCTTGCATACAGGCCATATTCTCTGTGGTCCTCTATTGAGGTGGTTGTAGCCAGCTGTAGTGGTCCCGATTGGTTGTGGTAGCACCAGCTGACACTCTTATCAAAATATCTCTTCGTCGTTTAGCTCAGCCCAAGAGTTCTCTAGCTTTTTCATGGCATTTTCTTTCTGTCATCCTTTTGAGAATGTCATGACATATTGCCTCAATTTCAATTTTGCTTTACCTGCACAACACCACTAAAAAGAACTATCTTTCCCATTAAATAGCACTTATTACCACCTCAAAATGCCAAGGCATATCTAAAAGACTATATGCAATATCATGAACCTAAATACAACTAAATGAATCTATATGAGCCTAAGGACACTCAATAAATTAAGTAAAAATGCCAAAAATATAGCTTTTTTGTGGAGTTATCATAAGATCTTATTTCTCAACAGAAATATTTTCGATCATAAGGAAGTTTGACTAGTAATGACTCATAGTAGAAAGAGCAAACTAGTGATCGGTTAGGTGTTTCTGTGATCCTTTTTTCTTGTTTACATTAGGTTGTTCTCTAAAGAACCTTTGGTTCAACCAACTGTGGCATCCAGAGAACCTTTGGTTGAACCATTGTGTCGTCTGCAGAACCTTTGGTTCAACCAACTATGTCAACTAGAGAACATTTGGTTGTATCTCCTCACTCTCCCAACATTTGTGTGCCATTTGAAGGGTCCTCAATAGTTCCAACTCATGTTTTTTCCCTATCAAGAGAAGCAAATAAGAATCTACCATATCACAATATGTATCTTGAAAACATTTTGCTTCCCGAATGATATTCTGAAGCTGATCAGACTGACCAGAATGTATCAGTAGCTGATGGTTTATTTTCTAATAATTTTGACAATACTCTTTCTGAATCGCATGGAATTCAAGATGTTTCACTTAATGATGAATCAAATTTTTCTCAAGATTCTTACACTCTTGACAATAATTGTTTTGAATTTGGTGAAAGGCATACATATAATCTTCAAGAGCAAAGAGAAACTAAAGCAGACCAATCTCAAATAGAAAGTTCTTGTCTTTCTCTTGAGGAGTTCACAAACCAACTTTCAGAAGATACTTATGTTCCTTCAATTAGGAAAAATATACACCCCATGATAACTCGTAGCAAGAATGAGATACAAAAACCCAAATTTTACATCTACAAGTATCAAAAGAAGAGAAAGAACCTACAAGCATTAAAGAAGCTATGAATAGTCTACATTGGAAAGCTGCTGCCCAATCTGAATATAATGCTTTGATGGAAAATAAGACTTGGTCTTTGGCTCCCTTACCTCAGCACTATGATTAAACCTGTCACTGTTCGGGTAATCATCTCATTAGCTATTACAAAAGGATAGGTCTTGAGGTAAGTGGACATAAACAATGTCTTTTTAAATAGTGATTTAGTGGAAGAGGTTTATATGACCCAACCTCCGAGATATGAGCAACAAGTTTCTCAAGGGTCAAATATTCCACTAGTGTGTAAGTTGTATAAAGCTTTGTATGGTCTTAAACAAGTACCTCGAGCTTGGTTTGACAAGCTAAAAGATTATTTACTGTCAATTGGATTTACTCTCACCAAAAGTAATGCATCCTTGTTTGTTAAACGTGAAAATTTTGGTTTGATTTATCTTCTTGTGTACGTTGATGATATTATTATCACAGGGGATAACAACAATGGAGTTTAACATATTGTGAAAAATCTAAACAATGTATTTTCACTTAAAGATATTGGTATACTTACATATTTTTTGGGTTTGGAAATGCATTATAATTCTACTGGTCTACTCATCAATCAAAGGAAGTATATTTTAGAGCTACTCAAACGGTGTGATTTTGACAATGCTAAGGCCTACCAACTCCCATGATATCTAATTATCAACTATCTTATTTTGAGGGTAGTCCCATTAATAGTGTGACTAAATATCGAAGTATTGTAGGGACACTCTAATATATTGTTCTTACCCATCCAGATATAGCCTTTGCTGTGAATAAGGTTTGTCAGTTTATGCAGAACCCTAATGGTGTTCATCTTCTTGATGTTAAAAGAATTTTATAGTATCTTATTTTGAGGGTAGTCCCATTAATAGTGTGACTAAATATCGAAGTATTGTAGGGACACTCTAATATATTGTTCTTACCCGTCCAAATATAGCCTTTGCTGTGAATAAGGTTTGTCAGTTTATGCAGAGCCCTAATGGTGTTCATCTTCTTAATGTTAAAAGAATTTTATAGTATCTTCAAGGTACTCTTGACTTTGGTCTTTTCTTTCTCTGTTGGTTCGTCTAAAAATCTTATTGGTTTTGTTGATGCAAATTGGGTAACCGACTTAGATGATAGGCGATCTACTTTAGGATATTGTCTTTATTTTTGTGACAATCTTGTATCTTGGAGCTCATGCAAGCAACAGGTTGTAGCTCGTTCTACTGTTGAAGCTGAGTACCGAAGTGTAGCATGTGCTACTGCTGAAATTATTTGGTTACAGTCCTTGCTTAGTGAGCTTGGGGTTAAGCTAGAAAGGACACCCACTCTTTGATGTGATAATACTAGTGTTGTAGCAGTCTCTTCTAATTCTGTGTTGCACTCAAAGTTCAAGCATGTTGAGCTTGATCTTTTTTTGTTCGCGAGAAAGTTGCTACAAACAGATTATGTGTGAATGAAATACCTGCTTATGAACAAGTTGCAGACATATTTACTAAGCATCTCTCTGCTCCTTCACTTTGTCCATATCGTTCAAACTTTCTGTTGTGTCTCTTACATACAAGAAGTTTATGTTTTTTTTGTTCTTTCTGGTTTGTTTCTTGGCGTTTCGGGCTGAAAGTGTTCAACATCCTTATTTGAAGCCCGTAAGGAATCTTTACCAAATCTTTATCCAGTTTTCGTCAAGTCTTCGTCAAAGCAGTACAGGTAGTAGGGAAAATATTAGAATAAAATGTTTAGAATACATAGAAATCAAATGTTTTGTTTTGAATCAGTGAGTGCATAGTTTTGGTTAAGCTTGTATTGCACCTCTGATTAAATTGTTAAAGTCGGTTATAGAAGTGGTTAGGATTCTGTTAGACTACTTCTTAACTAACTTGACAATCGACCTCTTGTATATATAGCTGGTTCTCCTAGTGAGGATTTTACAGCTTAGATTAATAAAAGTTTTCAAGAGTACTGGCTCTCTTTCTCTCCTTCTTTCAAACACTCAGCTCCTATGAGAGAATCTTAACATTGCCGCATCTGTAATCCAGACTTCTGGTTCACGATTTATGTCTTTAGATGAGGATTAGGAATATGAAGATTTTCCTGCGACGATCATGTCAAATTTAAACGACAATGGGAACCTTGTGCAACAATGTTCAGTCCTTTAACAGTTCCATCTGTGAGCTCCAATGAACAGACAAACAGGAATCAGATTGGTCTTCTGGAGTCGAATAATTCTGGATTCCGTAAAATTGCTTCAGCATCTAATAATGAGAGAAGGGTTTTACAAGTTGACTCAAATCCAAAAGAACTCTCAAATAAATCTAGTAATTAAAATGTAAGAGCTCTCAAGGTGACTCAATCAGATGCTATTACACATGTGGCTTCTAGAGACAAGGTGTGTTAACTGGTACATCTCTGAATAATATCAATCATAGAGTAGTTCTCTGAATAATATCAATCATAAAGTAGTTCTCTGAATAATATTAATCATAGGGTAGTTCAGGTTGTGAAAAAAGAAGAGAGGAATGGAAGGGTCCTCCCAAATTCTTTACATGGTACAACAGGGAAAGGTATTTTAAAACCACCGACAAGCTCAAAGGTGAACGCAAAATTAAGAGTGAAGGTAAAGAAAAGGGATGATCACCTAATTATTAATCTGTCGGTTGAAACCTTTCTTATCTCATTGGATTGATTGTACACAATCAAATTTTGACCTAGGAGGGTAAATCACTGATAATATTAATTTATCATAGAAAATTATCCACACTATGTCCTCAAAAACTGATCGTAAAGCATGGGTGACTATAAAAGTTGACTTGAAAAAGACGTATGTCGTTTAGAGTGGGATTACATTGAGAAAACACTATTTTCAATAAAATTTCTACTAAGGTTTATTTCCTTAATCATGACATACGTTCATTAAATCTCTACATAAATTCTATAAAATGACGAGGTTATTGAATCTTTTAAATAAACTAGAAGTACTCATCAAGGAGACTCAATATCTTCGTATCTTTTTTTTTTCTGCATAGAAAGGTTATCCCAATATATTACTGAGAGTGTTAATAATGGAGACTGAAAACGTATAAAACTTTCTTGTTCTGGTTCGGGTTTATTGAACTTATTCTTTACGGATGACTTAATTTTATTTGTACAGGCAAACGTTGATAGATTGAAGATAATTATAGTGATATTATATTCCTACTACATCTCTTTTTATTATCATATTAGTATGACTAAGACTCAAATATGCTTTTTAAAAGAATTGTGGTTTGAATACTCGTCTTATATTGAGAAACGATTTGGTTTTAAGGTAGTTTTTAACTCTAACAAATATGTTGGGTTCCTCTTTTTCATAAGAGAGTAACCAAAGTTACTTTCGTCTATCTTCTTGAGCGTATGACGAATAAATTAACAAATTGGGTGGTGAAAACATTATCTTTGGCAAGTCATATTAGTCTCGCAAAATCTATTATTCAAGCTATACCTGTTTATATAATGCAGTCAACACATGTTTCTAAAAGTGTATGTGATGAAATAGAGAAAATTATACGCAAGTTTTTCTAGGAATCATCTAATGACGTAACGAATTTGGTATGGTTAAATGAAAAATTTAGACAAAACCTTTAAGTGATGGGGCTTGAGATTTAAACGCATGAAACAAAAAAAAATATGACATTTTTAATGAAAATTGAGCATGTTTTGATCGTGAATAAAAACAAGCTATGAGTTCGTGTATTAAAATTAAAATATGATTGGGATGGCATATTGTCACTTTTCATGAAATGAGGTGATATATTTTCTCTTTGACGTGGTCTTTGCAATTTTTGGGATGATGTCAAAGAGAATATATGTTGGCCGCAATGAAAAAGGCACAGATTTTTTATATGATAATTAGTTAGATTTAGAGAGTCGATTAGTTTTCTCGTGCACATCGGTTAAACCCCTTATACCGACAACAGATTATGATATGATCCAAGAGAATGAAAATTGAGGTTGGTATCTATTGAATTATTTGCTCCCTATTAAAGTTCTTCAAAAAATCGCAGAGGTACTACCACCGAATGTACATATGGGTCGTGATTTATCAGGATGACAATGGGAGAAGGATCGTCAATTACCATCAAAATCGGCATATTTATCAATAGAGAATAGAGCTATAAATGTTTGTAACTTTGATAGGACTTTAATTTGGGAATGCGTGAAAGTATTTTTGTAGCTTGCAACCTATCAACGGTTTCTCACAAATATTGAAAGACGTCGTCGTCGTATCAAATCATTAAATATTTATACTATATATAATATATCAGGTGAAAGCGTTGATCATGTTAAGACATTGCACAATAACAAAGAGAGTTTGGAATATCGTAGTATTACAATATAAGATTCAACTATTCTAAGACTTACCCTTTATTAAATGGTTAAAGCTAGATATATGTGGATCTGTTGTTTTTGATTATGATATACTATGGGAGTTGTAGCGATGTGAAAAAAATCCACGAATAAAGTGTATCGCTAAAAAATTCCTTTTTATGATTGGAAAACATTTTTGGGTTCGATTTAAAAATAATGTCTTCCACGTGTGGGGTTTGATTTAAAAATGATTTTTGAAAAATTGGAGTCGCCACCGGTCGTTTTGGTATACCGGACACCATAAAACTAGAGATTTGAAAATTAGGGTTCGGGAGTCAGTTACGGATGGGGAAGGATTAGCACCCCACACCGTCCAAAAATTGGTACTTTCTTTAATTACCGCTTCATTAATATTAAATTTTCCGGGCTAATTTGGCGATCGAATTAATTTTTAATTAAGTGTGCGCATTTATTTTAAAACACCTAAACCCAAAGGTAAACGTCCGAACCACCACCACTACACTGGAGTTGGCCTTGCTTACGACCGAATTTAGTGACCCGCATTAATTAAACTAAAGATCGTTATGTAACTCTTAATTAAAATAAAGGTGCATTGATTTACATGTCACTCGGTGATAAAACGAGTCAAGATATTTAACATGCATGGATATAACATTTACATACTGATGTAAAGTAGAACATATGACAATTAAAAAAAGTAAAGACAAAGTGGCATGCAAAATTACTAATCTAAAAATGCTCTTAAACATTACGTAATTTGAAGCTCAATTCAAAGACGAATTGCTAACTTATTAAACCAATGAAGATTAAATTTTCTTTGTTACCTCGTTAATTAAAAAACACATCACCTAAATTAGACATATATGATTCAAACAAATCACACTTCTGACACTCCAACCGACATACATATTACGAACATGCAAACAAAACCCTCACCACATGCATTCGTCAACATTAGATCTTATTACCAAATTTGCATGCTAAAATATTCAACACAAATGATGCTTCCAAATAGATTAATATGGAAGAAACAACACAACTGAAATGATTGCAGAGACTAAATACAAGATCAACAAATAAAATGGATGGAATCAAGGTGAATTAAAAGGTAACAAAAATAAGAAAAAGGAAACTGAAAATGCAGAAATTAAACCCACGTGAAATTGGTTCTCAAATTGGAACGAGATCGAAGGGGGGCTCAAAAATTAAAATGAAGGTTCGAAATCAGGGGACTGATATAGTGATAAAATAAAGGGGGACGAAGATAAGATGGTGGAAGGGTGTTTAGATTATTAAACTAAAATAAAGTTAAAATTGGTCTATATAAAGACCCAATCAGTTGAAATCTCCTCTTTTGCCATTTGAAAAATTTTAATCAGAGAAAGAAACTTTGAACTTTTTCACGAAAACATTCCTCATTTGGCCCCAGAACGTGAACAAGCCTCGGATACCTTCAAAATTCAGAAAATAAACCATTAGTTCGGCCATCATTTCCGCCACCACAAGCTTCCGATCTCGGTGGGGTCTCGGCATTAGCCACCCTCACCATCATCGATCTTTGTTCTTGCTTCAAAATAAAAGAGAAAGGGGAACACCAAAATCCAAAAAGCTTTCGAAGAACTTTAAACCAGCAAAGGAAATTCGATTGGTTTTAGAAATCAAAACTTGGTCGCCAAAACCTGCTCCGACCATGGCAGCAAGATCCTCTTTACAAAAATGATTCCCAGTCGGTCATCTCCTCAATGGCTCACTCTTTCCAGAGTTTATCGCCGACTGGAGATTCACCCGGAACAAGGGAGTATCCGAAAACCTCACTATTTTTTTACCTTTGTTAGTATGCATGTATGAAATGGTAATGCAAATGGAATAACGGGGTTTACTAAAGAACAAACTCTCTGTTTTTTTTCTTTTTTTCAATTCATGAGAAGATTGGTTACAATCGTGTTCACCGATAATGGTTTACAAAGAAAAGAATATGGTTCCTTTTTTTTGCTCTCTGAATTTTCTTTCCTTTACAATGGTTCCTCTGTTTTTCCAAGGATCGTCCCCTTTTTCTTGGCCGAATGGTCTTCTTTTTGTCATGGGAATTGCTTCTTTTCAGATCTGGTTTCTTGCCCCAAATGCTGGGATTTGATTGATGATAATGTTGATATTGCTTTTCCTTTCTTGCAAGAAACCCGGGCATGGGGCGGTATGGCGTTGGCAGCATGGTGGTGGCAGGCAAAAGGTTGGAAGGGACTTCAATGGTCGCGCATCTGCCTCACGCCGGATCTGGAAGGTCGCACGTGCAACGCACGCGCGAGTGGTGATCCCTGTGAACTGTCTAAATGAATCCTGGCCGTTGGTTTCATCCCCAGATCGAACGGTCCTTAGCTTTGGCGGCTGCAACATCATAAACAAGGGATTTAGGGTTTCTTCCACTTGGGTCAAACGGGTTTAGCCCGGGTTGGGCTTGTATTATATTAAAGATGGGCTTGTAATATTAAAAGGGGACATGGACTTCCAAATAAGGACTTATTTAATTTTTATGAGTTTTTTAATTTTTAATTATGGATTCCTAATATTTAATTTGGGCCACACATATCAAAAATAATAATATTAATAACATATAATAATAATAAAAACATCACATAGCACATATTAAGACAAAATACACATAATAAACTAACACATTCAAAATAATAATAATAATATGTGCAATCCATACGTACACATAAATAACACATAAAACATATAATAACACTTATTATATACTAATAATAGGCCCTTATTCAAATTGCGAAAAATTAAAGATTTTAAATTTCCTGGTTAAAAATGGGTGATTACAGGAGTAAATCGGGACACTAGGTTCTCGGTTATTTGTTGGCTTCTTTGAAAGAGGTGGTGTCATATATTATTTGATACAACTTATATTGAGCGAGATAATATGGTTCAAGTCATTTGAACGCCTATCAATGAAGTTAATGGTGATAGTGTTGTGAACTTGTCTAATGAAAAAGTTGTTGCAAAGGGTAGATATTTAACAAAACAACATTATAAAAAAAGATATTAATAGATATCGGTAGTTGTCCGGTCATACCCAAACAATAATATTTCTGAGAAAAATGCACCTAAGATCAAATATTTCGAGCCAGCTTCCGTGGAAAATTCAAACTTTCTTTTTGATGCCGCGATTATATATAAACATAAACTTTGAGGCTTAATAGCTAAATATATGGCAATTGAATCATGAGCCGAGATCTTAAAGAGCATACTACGAGTAGGAAGTGGAATTAATACAATGAATTCAAAAGCATCATAAAGAGACTCTATTTGGACTCAGCTTTGTTCTAAATGTGGATATTATTCAGCCTGCAACTAACCTTCATGATCTTTGCGGATGAATTAATTAAGATAAAAACTAAGAATTCGGCCTTTACTGGCCTGATCCTAAAGCTCTGCTTTACAACAGTCATATACGAGAGCAGCAGTAGAAGTTAACGGTAAACGATAGGGGGCTAAGCTCAGTATCAATAGAATCTCCTTGCTGGGGTCCCACCCCTTTCTCATTCAAAGCCTGGCAATACACTCTTTTTGGAGTTTCTGTCGAAGCACCTACTAAAAGAAAAAAAGAAGCAGAACCTAAACAAGCATTAGTTTCCGTCCTTGATAATGAATCTCTCCTCTCCTTAAGCATTGTAGTAAACTCTCCTAAAATTTTTATTTAATATTTCACGTTTTTCTATTTATGGCTTCTATGGAGCTACATTGCAACAAATCTTCTTTTTTTTACAGTATTGCTTCTATGATCTTATGTCGATTGAACCGCTCGGAAAAACCCTTTCTCTTTTTTGATTTTATAATAATAAGGTAAGCTTCATAGCTCCAACCTATACAAGGTCGCCGCTTACTAAGCGTTGGTTCTATCCCGACCAAGCAACCAAAGCCGGAAACCTAGATGGGAATAGTGAAAGAAAGAGAAGGGGAAGAAGCGGGGTAGAGTAATGGTTAACTCATCAGGCTCATGATCTGTAGAATGTAGGTTCGATACTAAATTCACTTGCCCTAGGGACAGAATCAACTGCTTTATTATAAACTGTTAGTCTTAAGGGAAGCTGCCTATTACTCGTTTGGATTGGTTGGCTCATCTGGATCGCCAAGCACTGATAAGAACTAGATATTGTTAGTGCGTTATCCACCACGTTAGAGTGAGTCTTACTACTGATATTCTGTCCTTTAACCCATTAGCTCCTTTGTAACCCTTCTATAGAATGCTTGTCGGAAAACCCCTTATGGAACTCGTCCTCGAACTTCTGATACACCTTTTACCTTTGCCTTACCCGCTACGTCCATTTATCAGTAGCAGCTGAGGGTGTTTAAAACCTTATCCTTCAAGTGAAAAGAAAAAAGGCCTCATCACTTCCTTTAGGGATGGAGGTAGGCCTAGCCCACGCTTGTGCGATGGGTTGCGTTTGTACACGACCTCATAAAAAAAAGAAAGGCTTAACACTTGAAAGTCCTATTTTCCTGAAAATTCAAAAGCATCCTTTTAAAGGTAGGGGAATCGGGGTTACTCAACTCCCCAAGCATCTATCGCAGAGGATGGAGCGAACCCTACGTAAGGGTGCGGTTCCTTCTCCTCCCTTCTTTGGGGACGAGTTTTTATTTCATAATAGAATATAGTATGGAGTCTCGCTCAGCCCTTTCTGTGCTCATATAATGTAGATTCGCTTGCCCGAATTGGCGGACTTCAGACCTCTATCTGACAAGAGTATCATCGTGTTGTGACACTTTATTTTATTTTGGTTCAGAAGGGTTCTGCCTCCTCTAACTCTCCCTGGGTACGGGTTTCCCTTTACTAGGATCCCTCGACTAAAACGCCGCCGAAACAGCATGAGCGGGCTTCTATTGCTATGTAACAATAGAGCAGGATAGCATTTTACGCCCACATGTTTGAATTTGAGGGTAAAAAGCTCGCTTGTTATACGGGATCCGACGCATCCAGCAAAGCAAAGAAGGGTTCCATGCTTTTCGGCGGCATCCTTCCGCATTGGCGGCGAGTGGAGTGCCACAATCCTATTCATCATTTTTTATCTACATAAGCCAAAGCTCATAGCACTGGCGACGTCTCCGGCACAAATGCAAGGAGAATATATAGCTGATATAGGATCTTGTGGAATAGGATTTTATTCCGCAAGTGGTTCGGTACAAACGAAGAAATTTTGAACAAAAGGATCGGAACTCACTGATAGAAAAAGAGAGAAAAACAAAGCAATGCCAAGAGCTCTGTCAATCCGTTGTTCATTGATAGATGAAGTTCTCTCTTTATCATCTCGTGCCAGATATAACAAAGGATGAGTACGAATAAACTAAGCTTTAAAAATTGATACAAAGTGCTTTTGAATTGAAGGCTCTGACAAGAGTTCGTGAATAACCAAGGTAAACAGATAAGAAAGAACATTCTAGGCCAACCGACCCCAACTAACAGGGGTATTGGTCTTCTTTACCAATGTTTGGTAAAGGTCGGGTACAATATACCTTTTTTACCAAGCCCTATCGGCGGAACCAGTACATTCTTCTGATGACTCAAAGGAAAACCCTTGAATACCATAGAGCGACCTCGGTTGTAAGATGCACAAATAGCTCTTCATTCATATGGAAAAAAGCGAGTCATTCTCGCTCGAGCGGGGAGAATGAGTCTTTTAACCCTGGGATCCGACCACTATTTGGTACACTGGACCATATTGGTTTTCAAGAGATACCCTGATAAACATAAAGAGCATACATAGCTAAATACATGTTACGTGGTGAATATGGTTTTTGAATTTTTGATTTTTCTCGTAGTCTTGGTTGTTATTCGGTGTTAATGATTGAACTTTGGAAGGCACATGATGCTATGATCAACACGTGGAGGCTTAAATTCAGACAAATTAAATTAAAGATGGACAATCGTGAGCCTATCATGATTTTAGGTGGTGAATTTGAGGCACTTATAGATAATGTTTTAGTTGCGTCAATTCATAAACTTCTTAATCATGAATGAAATATACGTGTCCGTCATATATTTAGAGAAGATAATGGCGTGACCAATAAACTCGTTGTCTTGAGTCGTGGTGAACCTGTTGGTACTTTGGAGTTTGCTATAGCACCGGATATAATAATAGACTTGGTGAATATAGAAGCTGATATTAATCATTAACTTCGCTTTCAAATGTATTAGCAAAAAAATTTATTATCTCTTAAGTTGCCTTATTGATTAATGTATTGAGTGAATAGATATATGTCGTAAGAGAGTAATATCGTACTTATTTGTTACATTAAAAATTTTATTGCCACACAAGTTATATTGTTTCAGTGATTAAGAAACTGATTCTTGAGATCATAAATTCAAATACTAATATTTATAAAATAATTAAAAATTATTATTAAATGATTGAGATTATATTATACCGAACTGATTAAAAAAATCTCAATACCAACAACCCTAAATCAAACCATCAAATATCAAAATCTCAACTAAAAAGAATAATTCAAGTTATAAATAATTTAATATTATTTAAATAAGTTTTAATTTATAATATTGTATCTCTAATATTTTTCTTTATAAAATTTATATATTAATCAAATCGATATTAAATCAAACAAAATAAAATTATGAAAAAATGAGGGCAACAAAAAATTTTCAACATCTCACGAAACTGGGCCCATTCATTTCTACCATCGTGTCTTCCTCCACCAACAGCTTCGCGTCTCACCTACCCACTCCTTTCTTCTTCAAACAAATGTTTTCTCCTCTCAATCCTTCCCCTACCGAACAGTAAGAAACCAAACCCCATCCTCCTTCCTCTATTCTCATCCATGGCCTGCAACACAAACGCCTTCTCCATTTCTATCTCTTCAAACCCAAACACAAAATTGCCATCCGACTTCAACCCAAACCTTAATAAACCACTTAACGTTACCCTCCGCCGTTCTGGTATCGGTGAGTTCAATCTGCCCCGACTTGCTCTCTCCAGACCCGGTCAACTCAGTCGCAGGATTTGCGCCAATGCGACTCAGGTGATGGATCAGTCCGTTGGTGAAAAGAGCTCCGCTGCTCCCACAATTGTTGAGGTGGATTTGGGTAATCGGAGCTACCCGATCTACATCGGGTCCGGGTTGCTTGATCAGCATGAACTTCTTCAGAAGTTAGTTAAATTCAAATTCATTCGTCTTCTTTAATAATCTCTACTCTTTTTTGGAAAGAATTATGCTAAGTTCGTTGTATTTTGCGTTAATGGGTTGTTGTTTTATTAGGCATGTTCATGGGAAGAAAGTTCTTGTGGTAACTAACACTACGATTGCTCCTTTGTATTTGGATAAAGTCGTTGATGCATTAACAAGGGGAAACCCTAATGTTTCTGTGGAAAATGTGATTTTACCTGATGGAGAGAAGTACAAAAACATGGTGGGTTTTCCACTTTATTTCTGTTTTTGTTCTATTTAATTAGCGTTTTGATTGGAGGCATTGTTGCTGTTAAAACTCAATGGAATTGATATGATAGTAATGGTTATGCTTATAGGAGACCCTCATGAAAGTTTTCGACAAGGCCATCGAGTCCCGATTGGACCGGAGATGTACATTTGTTGCTCTTGGAGGCGGCGTGATTGGGGATATGTGTGGTTTCGCTGCTGCAGCTTTTCTTCGTGGTGTTAATTTTATACAGATTCCTACAACTGTTATGGCACAGGTATTTTCAAACTCAAGGTTAATTTATGTATTGATCATTGCATTGTGTGCTATCATTTCATGTTTTCGAATTTGTTAAAATGAGCAGGTGGATTCTTCGGTTGGGGGTAAAACTGGCATAAACCATCCTCTTGGGAAGAACTTGATTGGTGCTTTCTACCAACCTCAATGTGTGCTCGTGGACACGGACACATTGGACACATTGCCGGACAGAGAGCTGGCTTCAGGTCTGGCGGAGGTTATAAAATATGGGCTCATCAGAGATGCTGAGTTTTTCGAGTGGCAGGAAAAGAATATGGAAAAATTGATGGCGAGGTATGTGAAACTTATTGAATGAACTGCAATTAAACATTTGAATGTGTTGGAACCTCTTTTGAAACATGAAATTGGGAGAACATATGATAAGAATCGAAATTCAAGTTGGTGGTTGTCATTTTGTCGTTTCGAGCTTTTGGGAGTATACCTTGTATTTTTCTTTTATGGAATCAAAATTTCTTACTGGTGTGCTTTGTGAATGTGTATACCTAGCTTGTCTACTTCAACCAATGATATTGTACTCTGGTGCTTTTGTTATTATTGCAACTACATTTCTTCAAGCTGTAGGTGATCCACTGTTGATCATACAGGGATCCTGATGCACTGGCTTATGCTATAAAGCGTTCGTGTGAAAACAAGGCTGAGGTTGTGTCGTTAGATGAGAAAGAAAGTGGATTGAGGGCTACATTGAACTTGGGACATACATTTGGTCATGTAAGTTTTATAAGTGAGCATTGGTTATATTACATTTTAGTGTGCAAAGGGAATGATTATTTTCATGCTTGGTGCATTTGTATGTTCCTTTTTTTTTTGCTTTTAGTATGATAACTTGCCGAGTTTATAATGTTTTGTGACTGTGTGGTTCAAAATCCCATGAAGGAAATTGTGAAATGGTTCTAAAAATGAATAAATTTCAAGTTATTCACGACTTGAGATTTCGTGTTTTAGCACTGTTCTGTACTGTTCTTTTTGGTTTTACTTGGCACTGAAGTTATTTTGTGTTTCCTTGTGTTAGAATTCGCACTTGATCTTAAAGGATTCTGTTACTCCAGATTGTATTTTTTATATTGTTGTCTTCATGTTTCTTTCCAGGCAATAGAAACTGGGTTTGGTTATGGAGAGTGGCTTCATGGAGAAGCTGTTGCAGCTGGCACGGTATTGTGATTGTTGTTGCATTTCGTTTTGATCTCTTCCACATCTCTACTAAACTAAAATCTGGGTTTAACTCAGGTCATGGCTGTTGACATGTCGTATCGCCTCGGTTGGATTGACAGTTCAATTGTCAAACGTGTTAATGACATCTTATTGCGGGCTAAGTTACCTACTGCTCCTCCTGAAACCATGACCGTGGAAATGTTCAAGTCTGTCATGGCGGTAAGTGAACCAAGTTTAACTTATATCCCATATATCTCGAATTGCTTTCTCTGGTACTTAACGGTTACGCATCATTATGCAATGGTAGGTTGATAAGAAGGTGGCTGACGGGCTACTAAGGCTTATCCTTCTGAAAGGTCCCCTTGGAAATTGCGTTTTCACTGGCGAGTACGATAGAAATGCCCTTGATGATACACTCGCTGCATTTTGCAAGTCGTAAATCCAGGTTTTGTATGTTATCTGTTTTTTAAGGTTTGCTTACACAATTGTTAATGGCCATGCTTGCTAATACCTTTTGTTGTACTCTGTCTCTAGCATTATTTATTTTCTTGAGCTCCATTGTAATGCCAGTATTTATGGCAGTTAATAAAAACTCTATATTCTCTTTGGGATCATTTGTATTCTTATCAGGGGTATCCAACTTCCGAACTCGGCTATCTTTCTCCTCCGATCTTCAAACTAGTCCACGACAAGTGGATAAGTGGTCGGCGGTGATTGAACCAGTAGACGGAATCTCATAAAGAATCTAATCCATCTGCCTCAAAATGCTTGATATGTTGAAAGAAAACTTTAAAATTTCCCTTAGATTCTTAGTGCTAACTGCTAACTTAAACAATTGATTAGTTGTTCAATGACTTGAACCACAATTTACGTACCAGATCCTTCACAAAACCGCCCACCAAACCTATGAGTCCAAGGGGCGGAACCTTTAACGGATTAGGGCAATGACCCATAAAATTTAAAAAAAAATACCTTTCAAACTTTAAAGATTCTTATTAAATTTAAAAAATTAAATATTTTACATTAATTTAAAAAAATAAAAAAAAATCTAATTAAATCTCTTAAAATTATTTAAAAAATTAAATTTTATTTAAAATATCTAAACTCTAAATTTTTAAAAAATTAAGTTAACTTCTCCCCCCACGAAACCGATTAAAACAAATCCACTCCCCAGATTCAGTACTCTAAAGTAGGTAGGGGTGTACGTTAATCGATTGTAACCGAACCGAAATTATTTCAGTTAATTCAATTGATTAATTTTGGTAAATTTAATTAACGGTTAATTTTTTGATAATTCAGTTATCGGTTAATTCAGTTTAAAATCGGTCAATTAATCGAAATTATATGTATTAAATATTATATATATTTATTTTTAGTCATTTAACTTTTTAAAATATTATAAGTTCATTATTTTTTTTATATTATAAATTTTTGTTAATTCGACTAATAACTGAAATAATTTCGGTTCGGTTAATTCAGTAAAAGAAAATTCTGTTCGGTTAATGGTTAAGATTTTAAAATTTTTAGTTAATTTGGTTTTGGTTAATTTGGTTTGGTCACTGACCGAATTAACCGAATGCTCACCCCTAAAAGTAGGGTGAGCAAAACTCGACTCAAGGTGGAAATACTTGAATCGTTTTGATTAGATTCAAAATTTTATACTCAACTTGAAAAAATTTTAAATAAAGTTTGAGTTGTAAAATAGAAATTCGAATAACTCAAAATTTTTAGTAATTAAAGGATTTATTTTTAAGTTTTAGACGAATCTCTCAACTTTTTAAGATATATATACATTGATATATAAAAATATAAAAAAAATATTACTATATATGAATATATATACATATCTTATATGATTAGAGAAAGTTATTTAAATTGGAATCAAGTCATACTATAACATGATAAATAATTACAATTAAATATTTATAAGAACTCAAAAATTCGACTGTATTAGACTCAACTTGAATTTCTTAAACTCGACTTAAACCAATAAAATTTTAAATAAAGTTTAAGTTGTAAAATATGACTCGTTAACTCAAAAAATTTAAAATTTTCAATTCTACTTGACTCGACCGAATACTCACCCCTATTCTATAAAATATTATATTACTAAGTCGGCCAACATATTCTTAAATTCTTCAACGCTTTGGTATGACTCGGCGGCTGCCGGCTGGACCTAATTCTGATTACCGATGTACCTTGCACTTTAAAGCTTCCTATCAATCATCATTATCATGACGAGGCGGCTGGACCTAATTCTAGTCGGCGGCGGTTAAAATAAGATGATTTATATTAATTGTATTTCTTCTATAAAAATATACATAACAATACGAATTAAATTTTATAAATTTTTAATTTTACTTATTCTCATTTTAGTCATACCTTAAAATGCCTAACCTTAGAATTTCATATCATTATTAAATTTTGAATACAGAAAATCATTATTAATTTGAAAGCGACTGATACATAGTAATTTCTATCCAACAATTACATTTATTTTTCTGATTTTATTTTCATTTCATTTATTCATATAAAGATTGCAGCTTTTGTTTCCTGATGAAGCATCCAAAGCTAAAAATAAATGCATAAGATGAAGTTGGTGAAAAACAGAGCTCTCTAACATAAATGTAACAGTATCCAGGGATTGGATATTTTGCATATATATTATATTTATTATTTTTATTTTATAAAATAATAATAATAATAAAATATTTCATAAAATAAAGATGTTTCAATGTTTTCTATTATTACTGTTCTATTATTTATAGTTTGTGAAATAAAAACACACACATCATACTTTAAAAAAAATAAAAATTTCACATTGTACGGATAATATTTACTCCTAAGTTTATTTACTTGAATCCTAAAATTATTAATGTAATATTTAAATAATTATAATAAGAGCATCCGTAGTAAGGGATTAACTACTGTTATCACGGTAAATATTAAAAAAAAAATATAGTATAAACCAATCTAATAAATTTAAATTTTAGTACATCAAGACTTTTTTAAATCAAATTTTTTATTTTTTAATTAAAAAATAACTTTCATTTAACAATATTCAGAAAAATAACCCCCAAATTGCCTATATAAAAATACCTCACATTGTACAAAAACATATAAAAAACTCACTTCTTGTAGAAAGTAAGTTTTATCCAACGTGAAGTAATTTTTCAAATACTCCATTACAATATTTGAAAAAAATAACCATGCGTTTTGTAAATAGCAAGTTGAACAAGAAATTAAATTTATCGTCGAATTATATTATACTAAACTCACTTCTTACAGAAAGCGAGTTCATTGTAATTCGAAACTGAAATACAAGAGTTTGTAGGTATATTCAAAGTGTTTTCTGGGTTAGAAACATATTATTAGAACTTATCTTTTAGTTGAGTTTAATATTGACACGTATGAAATATCATAAACGGGTAAAAATTGCATTAAAAATTATTCTAAAGCTTGATTTTGTGCATGAAGAACAAATTAAAACGGCTTGATAAGAAAGTTCGAGCGATTTTTTTTTTGAAAGTAATCATAAAATTTACATAATTTATAATTTTTAAGTTTAGAGACATAGTTAAAACTTATATTTCAATTAAAGCTAATATTTGTACATACAAGACGTTAAGGGGTAAAAATTCGTGTTGAAAATGGTTCCAAAGCTTGGCTTTATGCATGCATAACAAACTAAAATGGTTTGATATGCATGTTCGAGAGATTTTGTTAGGATGATAATCTTAAATTTGACGAGACTTGATATCGAAACTTATCTATCAATTGAAATCGATATTAATATATATAAAATATTATAAATGAGGTTAAAATCACATTAAAAATAGTTTCAAACTAAAAAAATTTAAAACCTAACAAAGAGATTTGGTTATTTAGAAAAATAGTGGTATAATGTAAAAATATAATTAATCAGTATAAGGGGCCTAACCGATTAAGATTTTTGTTTTTGGTGTGTCTATGATTCTTAGAAACAGTGTATGATTTCGGTTGTCCAATTCTTTCTCGATGTTAGATTAAATTTTTAACATAATATATCTACATTGATCGTGAACGATATTTTTTCTGCGTCATAGTACTCGACCTAATCGTATTTTAAATTCATCATCAAACTATATTAAGATTTCATTCATTTTTAACAGGAGAAAATTCATTTTGATAAACTTCAATACGATTTTAAGTATGTATACAAAAACTTGTCATGTATAGGAAACCTTACACTTTTATGGTGCAAGTACACACCCGTCAAGTAATAGTATAAAAGATATCGATTCTACGAGGATTAAGATTATTTACGCAATTTATTGTTCATACACAATAAAAAATTAAAAACACAAGTAATTTAGTTTGAATTATAATTAAACTAAGAAAACTACTTAAAGCAATCAAGATAAATAATCAAGAAATCAAAGATAGAGAAGTGAGTCAGATTAGATTGTTTCGTAGTGTGGATTCAGAATATAATATAGACAAAACTCGAGATCTGTAAAAATCAATATAATAAAATCTAACGATAAATTAGTCACCAGCTTCAATTTCTCATTAAATCCGCTATGTACAAAATGCGAGATTGTTTTTTCGAATATCATAATAGGCTATTTGAAAAGTTTGTTCGAAACTCACTTCCCACAAAAGAAATTTTTTAAATATTTTTTTCTGAACACGAGCTATTTTTATATGAACGAATTAAAAGTCATTTTTTTCAAATAATACTAAATGGGGGTATTTTGTAATTAAATAATAAAAAACGGAATATTAAAAAAAAACTCACACACATACATGGTTTTACGAACCGATCATTCGGAGATGAAAATCCTTTGCTGTTTAATTATATCTTTTTTAGTGTACTTGATTTAAATTAGTAAATTTAAAATTTAGGATTTAGAGTTAAGGCGTAAAAAATTAAGGGTAAGATGTAATTTTTAGAATATAAGATTTAAAATTTAAAATATAGGAATTAAAGATAAAATTTTAATTTTTAAATATTTTTAGAATAAAACATTAAAAAAACATGATTTGAGACAAAAATTCATAGCTGTTTATCAAGGTTATTTTTCGGATCTTCAGTTAGGATGTAAGAAAGACGAGCAAAAAGAAACATTCCCACCCTACCACGTTGCTGCACCTACCTGTTTGTTTATGCAAATTTGACAAGAAAAACACCGACCGTGTCATGGAAGTCAGAGTAGTTAAAATCAGACACATTTCTACCAGTCATGCCCGGATAATTCAGTATGTTGTTGGTTCTATTCTTCTATCAAGCAACAACTGCCATACATTTATTGCAATACCCTGCAATTTCATAAATGAGAACCAGAAATTACCTATGATAAATATTTTCATACTTGAATATTGTATCTAACCTTTGCGTGATTGATGTCCGAACAGAGTTCGATCCAATAACATGATTGGCTCCCACCGCCGGCGGCCGATTAACCAATAAAAACATGTATGTTTTTAGTTAGACACTATAAAAGAACAGCTGATCATATATGCAGGTGCTGTAAGTGTTCCTATCAAGATGGGAAATTTAGATGTTTCTTAATTATGAATCAAAAAACTTATACAAGGGCTAATTCGACTACTCGAAGAGAAAGAGTGGGAGAGCGTTTTATTAACGACGACGGAATAAATGAACTACGAAGAACTATTCTAGTTGTATAATTTACAGAGAAAAAGGAAAGTGGGATTACAGATCCCTTCTGCACAATGGGCAAGATCCATGACTAATGAGCCACTTATCTATGCAAGGCAAGTGGAACATGTGGTGACACTGCGGCAAGCTCCGAACTGTTTCTCCCAGCAGAAAGTCCTGTGAAATGATTCGATCCGATAAGCTTCTTATGCTACTAATTTTACTGGAAAATGGGGTGAAATCGAAAATACAGTAGGGTTATACCTGAAGGCAAACGGAACAGGAAACTTTCTCCCCGGAAGCATCGAGGTTGTTGTTGTTTGTGATTTTGATCTTTGGGATTTTTTCGACCAAATCTCCAGCCAATCCTTTGGAACCACCAATGTCAAATATGTTCTGGACATCCTCAAAACTTGTTTCAGCAGCTCCCATCTGGTAACAGGAAGTGAAAATCATTGGAACATTGATATTTCATGAAATGAACATCAATTCGCAATGAATTCTTACCTGACTTTGGACCGCACTCAGCATCGCCGGACCAATTCGTTCTCGAACAAGCCTCCCACTTAGAAGGCTTGCAATGACATCGATCTGAAAATTTGCAGCAAAACAAGAATGAATTAAACTGCTTAGCAGAATTACTACAATCAAAGTGTTGAAAACTAGTGCATACGATTCCTAGAACTCGCCGGTTTAGCCGAGGCTACCCGAGTCCAAGCCATGCCACAGGCATCTTAGAAAGTAATAATAATAAAGCATATAAAACCATGGCCATAAACAAAGTTGCTCACCAAGTAAAGCAAACACCCGATCCTGGATTCATCAGATTGCCAAAGAACCAGGGA
Organism: Abelmoschus esculentus; assembly: GCA_035048815.1. Taxonomy (NCBI): domain Eukaryota; kingdom Viridiplantae; phylum Streptophyta; class Magnoliopsida; order Malvales; family Malvaceae; genus Abelmoschus; species Abelmoschus esculentus. The sequence continues at coordinate 14,030,286 of JAUCBN010000036.1, forward strand.
AGACTCGAACACTTCGATTGAGAAAACTGCACCAGAGATAGCCCCAACCGCAGCTCCTCGAACAAACCCGCTCTCCGTTTCTTGTCCTATCAAAGCCCCCGTCATGGCCCCTAACAAGGTTCCCACTGCAGATGAATTTCTTCAGCAAAATTTGAGCATAAAGAAGGCTAAAGCTCAGCTCATACAAAAAATTCCATTAACTGAAGGTCTGTTTTGGACATAAATGTAAGAGAAATTAATCCCAGACTCCATAGTGCTTTGTCGGCACGCAAAAACATTTTCCATGTCATTACCATCAAACAAAAATGGAACAGAAACGTGATTAGATTCATCTTTTGTCCATATAAGCACAATTAGGAAACGATACTAATTACTATAAAAGAATCATAAAAAAGAAGAAGCTAAGTTCATTTAAAACAAGCAATGAACAGATCAAGAATCAAATGGGATAAAATAGAAGCTTTTGAAGAACCAATGAAGCATAACAGAGGACCAAAGAGAGAAAGGAACCAACCTAATGCAAAGAAGAAGGTTAAGATCGCAGAGAAAATATTCCCAATGATGGAAGAAACAGTGAAATTGCAAGAAAATCTCATCTTTTCAATGAAATCTCCAAACAAAGAGAATGTAGACATGGAAAAACGAGATGGGTATGCGTAAAAATCCATTCTTTTTTTCCTTTGGATTGTTGAAATCCACTGAGAAATGGAATGAAAAAGGTTTTCTGGTGATCAACGAAGAACAGGGGGTTTAAGGAGAAGCTTTTATATACAGAAAAAAATGGATGACAAGAGAGAAAGGTAGGGTGGGCAAGCTTAGTGCTTAAGAGAGGAAAATCAACCAACCTGCATTTAAAGCTTCAATCAATAGTATTTTTATGCAAACCCTGTTTTCGGTATCTACCTGCTTTAGTTGAAGGGTAAACTGCATAAATAGTCATCATATTTTTAGGGTTCTTTCATTTTAGTCACTGAAATTTCAAAACTTGTGATATAATCACCCAACTTTTAATTATTTTTATTTTGATCACTATAATTTCAAAACTGGTGATATGATCACCAAAATTTTAGTTCTTTTTACTGAATTTTTATGGTGCTTTCAGTATGGTCCCTTCTATTAGAAGTTGATGATGTGATAAGTTAGTTTTTTCCCTTAAATAAATAAATTAAATAATTTATAAACTTCACTATTCGTAATCTAAATTTATTTTAACTTCTATTTTGATCACTAAAATTTTAAAATTTTTATTTAATTTGATTAATCCTTAAAAGTTATTTTGATAAATTAATAAATTTGAATTATTTAATTCTCGATCTTATATTATATCAATTAAATCGGATAATTGATTAACCGATTAACTAGCATATTTGATGCGGATAATGGAGTTTTTTACTTTGCTTATCTAAATATAATATATTGTGATAAGTGTAAAAACAACTAGAATCACTAGACTATAAGATATTTTTATGCATAAAATTTACAAATATTGTATATAACTTATCAGATTGATTATGGTTTTTTGTTTTAATCGAACAATTATTAAATTTATCATATTATCATATTTAATATTTTAATAAATAAATTTAAAAAATTATTACACAAATTAAATATTTTAATTAACTAGTCAATCAATTATCCGAATTTAAATGGTATAATATAAGATTGAAAACTTAATAATCTAAACTTATCAATAAATCAAAATATTTTAAGGATTAATAAACCCGATTATGATATAATTTTTTTAAATAAATTATTTAGATTCTAGTATAATTCTCAATTTTAAGAAAAAAAATATATATTAACCAATATGATAAGTTATACACAATATGTGTAAATTTTATATATTAAAATATTTTATATTCTGGTTATTTTTACACTTATCAGAACCGAATAATTATTAAATATATCATATTATTATATTTGATATTTTAATAAGCAAAATAAAAATTCATTACTCAAATAAACCATTTTAGTTAATTGGTAAATTAATTATTTGATTTAATTGTTATTATATAAATAGTGAATTGAATAATTTAAATTCATTAATTAATAAAATAATTTTTAAAGATTAATCGAATTTAATTAGGATACAAATTTTCTTAAATAAATTAAGTTTAATGACTAATTATATGGTTTACTCTTACTTTAATGACTATTTATATGTGTGATTAACCGATAATCAACTGCTCTAATAAAATAAAGTATTAGATTATTCGATATTAAAGTTTTAAATTATAATATTATAAATAAAAATAAATAAATTAAAATGATCGCTTTAATAATTTCGACAAAACATAATTCAAATTAGTACGACAATGAATCAATTATTAATGTTAAAAATACTATAACTAAAAATTGTGGATTTTTTCTATTTTTAAATAGAAGAAAAATAAATATTTAAGTATATTTAATATTATTTTTTTATTAGTTACATCTAAGACTGCAATAATATTATATAAAACTAAAAATAATCCACAATAACTAATATAATTGAGTGTTATTTAATATTATTTAGGTTTTAGCCTTGACGCTTATAATTTTATTAATTTTTTTTTTTTTTTGAGATAAATTTAACCTTAATCTATACTTTGTGACAAATAGCTTATTTTTTAACTATCATGATAATTGGACCGTTAAAAATCTGACAATGATGACATGTCATATTCATATATGAAAATATATTTTAAATAACATGACATCTAACCTATCAAATATATATATATGAAATATAATTTTATTCTAATATAAAATATAAAACAATTAAAATTTAAATAAAATATTAAGAAATTAATTAATTCTAAAATAAAATGCTACTAAATATTCTCAACCCTACAATAAAATCAAAATTCTATCTTAAAAAAAATATGAACACAGTTCGAAATTAATTAATTTTTTAAGATATGATTTTGATTCTATAGGGTTGAGATTGTTTAGTAGCCTTTTATTTTAAAATTAATAATTTTTAATATTTTATTTGAATATTAATTGTTTTATATTTTATATTAGAATAAAATTATATTCTATATATATATATTTGATATGTTAGATGTCATGTCATTTAAAATATATTATCATATGCATATGACATGTCATAATCATTAAATTTTTAACTGTTCAGTTCTCATGGTAGTTAAAAAACAAGCTATTTGTCAAAGAGATATAGATTAAGGGTTAAATTTATCCAAAAAAAAGAATAAACGTTAGAATGATAAAAATTATAAACGTTAATGATTAAAATTATCTTTATGTCTATTATTTAATATTAAATACTTTCAGCAATATAATTAGATCATAGCCACGTATATAAAAGGGTGTTTATTGCCAACTTATATATATATATATTCTTTGCTCTGTTACATAAATAACAACCTTTTATAAATAAAATAAAACTCTTTATAAATAAAATGATATTTTTATATAACTAATTTTTAAAAATATTATGAAAATATAACACTTTTAAGAAAAATATGGTTTTGCCCCTACCCTTCCTAATATATTTAGTTGATGAAACTAGGGATGTAAACGAGTCGAACGGGAGTTCGAGTAGTGTTGAATTCAAATCATTAAGATTTTGAATTGAGATCGAGTTTGAGTAATTTTTAACGAGTCTAAGAAATTTAAGTTCGATTCAACTCGTTAAGAACTCGAGTTGAGTTCGAGTTATTCGAGCTCAATCGAGTCAAGTACTGATCAATCTTTGATGATGTTGAACTCAAGTAACTAGTCGTCTGCATGTCTCATTTAAAGCCCTATAAAAAAACGTTGATACAAAAATCGCATAAACCCAACCTTGATAATTTAAGACAACACTAGTTATTATAAATATAGATAATCTTTTTTTAGAAAAATATAATTACAAATATAATCCTAGTCAACAATTATAATAATTTAGTGATTAAGTTATAAAATTAAAACTAAAAACCTATCCATACACAAATTACTTATTGTATGCTGATATTTTCCAAAGTCCCAACTAACCAACCACCCAGTCTTTTAAATATGTAATTTAGTCCTTTGCTCGGCACTCAATTTTTCCATTGAATTAAAACATGTTTCTAAAATCTAGGGAAAATATTTTATTATTAAATTAATAACAAAAAATTAAAAATAATAATAAATTAATATTTTTTATTAAATAATATAATAATTAATATAATTAACCATATCTGTAATATAATTTCTCCTTTAATATTATCATTACCGTAAATGACTCGGAATTTTTTCATTACTTGTTATATGTAGCTCAGTTTCTTTAATATTTTTTATTAAGCTCTTCGTCTTAAAATTCAACTTTTTAGTATTAGTTATTAGGGATCTATTTTTTCTCAAAACTTATTATTAAAAGTCTAATTTTTTTAATACCAATTATTATGACCTATTATCTTAAGATTTATTATTAGGGACATACTCTTAAATTTAATTTTTTAAAATACTTGTTATTAAGAATTTATATATTAATATTTAAAATTATTTTTTAACATTTGTTATTATTAGGGACTAGAGATTAGAACGAGTCGGGTTGAGTTTTTAGCTCATCCGAACTCAATCCCTAAATAAATACTCTAAACACCCTAACTCAACTTAAACATTTTCTTTTTAAAAACTCGATTTGACCCAACACGAAAATAAATACACTAAAACCGACCCGACCTATTAAAAAATAATTTTAAAAATTTAATTATAAAAAATAATTTTAGAGATTTAATAGTAAAAAATAATTTAAAAAGCTTAAAAATAAAGTTATTATTATAAATATCTATAAAAAAACAAAAAAAAATTAATTTCAAGTTAAATTGGATTAGATATTTTCACTTTCAAATTAAATTTTACACATCTTTAAAATTAAGATGTGATGGTATCGTGATAAGATTAATACTAATCCACCCAAACGAATGCTCGAAAATTAATTAATTAATTAATTAATTAATTAATTAATTAATCTCCCGATATATTTAATCAAGTTGTTAGTATCAAATTAAAAGGCTAATCCTAGTGGTTGGGATTTTGATCATTGGATTATGAAAAGATTTGCTGAGGCAATGAGTCTTTCTTTTTTTCTTGTAAAGTCTTCTGATTTCCAATCAAAACCTAGCGGTCATAACTGTGAAATCATTAATTTCTTTTAATTATGTACTGGGAATGGGTAGGGTGATTAATTATGTGGGTGGGTAAGCTAAACAAGGAATATCCCGGAGAGGGTACGGGAGAAATTATATCATAGGTAAATTTTATCATGTTATTTATAAGACTAACCATTAAAAATCATTTATCTTATCATTTTTTTTCATGTCAAATTTTTTAAAGTGAATCTTCACTGTTAATTTATTTTAAAAGTTGTTTTCTCAAGTGAAGATTCACTTGAGAAAAAATATAACATAAAAAAATTGATGACGTGAATGATTTTTAATGGTTGGTCTCATGGGCACGTGATAAGACTTACCTATGATATAATTTCTCCATTTGCAGATAGATTAATGTGGAGAACTAATTAACCTAAAAAGTTTAGGGTTTAGATGATTATCAGTGGTGATGGATTCAAAAATATTCGTAAGAGTTAGCATAAATTAAAATATATTTTAAAATAAGTATAAATCATAAAATTTTTAAGATTTTAGAATGCACACAGTCATAAAAATTCATAAAAAATAAGATTAATCGATAGAAATTTAAAAATTTAAAGATAAATGTACAAAAACTAAAAAGTTCAGGATGGACACAGACCCACCTTTTTTTCTTTGTGCATCCGCCATTGTTGATTTTCCTACTTTTATCTCTATTTAAATTTTTCCTTTTTGATTTTATTTGTCTTACGGTAGAATTAGTTTTAGTATTTGTTATCGATTATTGGTATTTTTTTAGTTTATTTTTGTCTTTATGATACATTTTTGTCATTTGACCGTCTTTTGAGTGATTTTCAGGATCTATTGATTAAGATTGTGTTGGTTTGTTATTGTGTTGATATTTTCTGCTTTGAACTCTCAGATTTAAATTTGGATACCTAATTATCGATAGTCTTTCGATAGTTTAATTTTTTTGTTTGTCTTTTAATATAATCAAATTTATATATCTATTTTTTTTCTAATCTTTTGATTTGTTTTCTTAAATATTTTCAATGTATTATCCTTATATGATCTAAAATGCCTATTTTTTTTAATTATAAAAAAATTAAAATTTTATATTTAATTTTTTATTATAATTATAAATATTTAATTATAATCTTAGATATTGTTCTTTAATAAAACAATTGGTTTTTATAAAATAAATTATCCTAAAAAATTAATGAATAATTAATTAAGCTCTCCCAAATAAATGTTTACACCCCTTCCTCCAACTTCATGAAACTGTGGGTAGTCCAATAGTGGTTTTCAATTTCTTCCTGATATTGATAGATGTAGAGGAAAAAAAAGTTCATTAAAGGGATAAATTTATCACGTGTTGAATATTATTAATTATCATTAACACCATATATCAATTTAATTAAAATTTTATTTTAAATAATTTATAATTATATATTAAATTTTTAAAATTAAAAATTTTTATTAATTAATTTAATGATATTTAACAATATTTAACGTTAGTAATATTTAACAATATTCGATGTACGTTATATCCTTTGTTAAAGTGCAAATCCTGCGAATCTAAAATTTTTGATGCTAAAATATGAATAGGTTAAGTTGTTTGATGTTAAGTTCGATGATCTTAATTCATAGTTAAAAAATTTTTTCTGGTTAAAAATTTGTAGTTAATATTTTTTAAGTTGAGAATTTTAGATCCAACAAGAATAAATTTTATATAAGTTAGGTAGTAATTGTTCGATAAAAATTGGGTAGTCACGTTTAATTGATTGATTAAATTGTTCGTTTTTTTATATTTTTAAATTTTAAATTTACTAATAGTATTTTTTTGTTCCCCTAAATTTTTATTTCTCCCCTCTGATCGAAACTACGTTATTTATGAGATTAATCAATCAAATACATCAATTTAATTATTTTTTCATTTTATCTTTTTTATCAAGTGAATCTCCACTAATATTTACTGTAAATTAAATTTATCCAATAAAGATGCATTTGATAAAAACTGATCATTTTATCAGTGAAGAATCACTTGATAAAAAAGATGAGATAAAAAATAATTAAATAAAGACATTTAATTAGTTGATCCATGAATGCCTTAACGAAAATGACCTATAATATAATTTTTCGGTAGTGGAGTATATAAAACGAGCTTAATCATTGAAATATACCCTTTAAAAGTTATTTAGACAAATAATATTATTTAGATAAATACCACTTTTTTAGATTACGTAACCTAAATATATATTTTACAAAATGCGAATTTTAAACTTGTATTTAACTAAAAATGAGTTCTATATAAAAATAAATATGATAAATTATTTTTTATCTATTAATTTATCACGAATTTTGTATTTCAGTAAAAGCGAGTTAAAAAATTGTTTTGATAGGATATGAGTTAAATAAATTATTTAAATAATCATAAATATTAAATAAGATTAATTATCTAAATATTTCAGCATTTATATCATACTAAAATTTTTAAATAAAATCAAGACAAAATTCAATTCAAAAAATCTGACCTATAAAAATAGGTTTATATCAAATATAAACATAATTAATTTTGTTGAAAATTTTTATTGCATTAACTTATACTATTAATTAAGACACATTTTTTATAGAAAAATAATATTACTTTTAGGATAAACACAAAATTTTTGAGTTTGTATACAAATCCCCTTTAATATATTTTTCAAAAAAATATTTTATTTTGCCAACACCATTAAGGTGAAATTTTATAAGATAAACTAAATTGTTTATGTTAGAACATTTATTACAAATTTTCATTAAAAGGGTTATAATAAAAGTTTTGTAATAGTTTTAAGGTGACTAATGTAATACCCCGACCTAGATGTCACATTGGGCCTCCAACCCAAAATTTGTATTTTAAAATTTCGATTTCAAGCCTAAAATAAAATCAAATCAAATTTAATATACGATCCATAAAATCCATTTAAATTAAAATAAAGCCCAAAATGATATAAGGTAACCGGAGCTCCAAATATTACAAATCATTTAAAACATTTGACTCAAATTAAAATAAATAGAGTTACAAATACACATAGGGTTCAACATAGTACTATGCCCACTACATCTAATAAGTGTACTCTGACAACACGGTCGATGCTGAAATCTGAACCTCGATGGTGCTCCACGGGACCTACTTCACCTAACCTACGCACGAAAACACATTTCGAATGCTGAGCCACAAAAGCTCAGTGGATACGCCGAACTCGGCCAACATCATGCACATCAAAAGCAGTAAAGCATAACATACAAATCTCGTGCATGATATGATGGTCTAGCATGCTCGCCTATCATATGGCATAATGAAATTTATATTATCGCACACAACATATACAAATCAAACAGACATCACAAGGTAGTTAGGCCCGCGTCCACACAACATCGGGATCCTACACTACGAGTAGGGCCCGCGTCCACACAATATCAAGATCCCATACTCAAGGATGAAGCCCGCGTCTATACAGCATCGGGATCCTACATCCAGGATTGAGGCACGCGTCCACACAGCATCGAGATCCTCCAATCCCATACTCGGAATGTCACATCGAGTATCTTTGAATAAGGCCCATGTCCATACAGCATCGGGATCCTACATTCGGGATGGCCATCAAATCATCACCCGGAATGTTACATCGGATGGCCTTCGACGTGTTGCAACACTTTTGGATATCCGGATTTCCAACACACAAGAACTTGAACCACACAAGCGATCCACCTAGGATCTTACCACAACAAGATATAATAAGGCTTATCATACTTACGCCTTTCGGGGTTATAATTATAAATTTTAGTTCGATACTTCGTTTCACAACTTTTAGATTCATAGAAGCATTTATTAAAATTATCAAGCCCCAATCTCTACTCAAACTTGGCCAAAATACACAGGGGTATCGATACCCTTAGGTGGGGTATCGAAACAGGCTGTATTGATACCCACCCAAAGAGGGTATCAGAACATGGGTATCGATACTGGCATCGATACCCGTTGACCAACTCATGGTCAACGAAGGAGGTTTTCCCCGATTCGATACTAGCATCGAACCAGGAGAACCAAGGAGGTCACTGGAGGTTTTGGTACCGAATCATGGTTTGATACCCCGTCCCTCAAAGCCTATTTTTCACTCAGGGGTATCGATACACGGGCCACCGGTATCGAGATCCCTTGCACGAACTAAAGGTTTTGATTGAAAATTCTAAGAATCAAACCCCCAAACTTAATCTAGTTGATCCTAAAGTGTTCCTACTCAATATTAGGAGTGTTTAAAGTATTTTAACATCCTTTTTAAGCCATCAAACGCATAAATCCGAATTTCACCATTAAAGGTTCTAGAGCTTCAACCAAACGCTCATGCATAGAAATCCATATGTAATGCAACTATAATGGTATGAGTGATGATAGGAAGAGTTGGGAGTACCAACCTTGAGCTACAACAACAACAAAAACATCACCATTTTCTTCTTCAAGCTTTCTTCTTCCCAAGACTTGTGGAAGGTTCTTCAACTTCTCTCTCTTTTTGGATAGATCTCATGATGCTCTACAACAACCTCTCAACTCACCAACCGAGATTCTAACTCAAATTCTGAAAGTTAACCCCTTTCCTCTTAAAGATTTTGGGTGAGGGAGAGATGAAGAACAAGGAAAAGATGGTGACTTCACGCTCTGTTTCCTGCAGAAAAACCCATCCCCCAAAACCCAACTTTCATCCATTTAGGCATTTACAAGAATGCCCCCAACTCAAAACTCCTAAAACCCAACATCACTCAAAGCCCAACAAGCCTATGGCCCAAACTACACAAACTTAAGGTCCAAAACCAAAGTCCAACGTTTCAGGTTAACTCGACCCTCGGATCCGAAACCGGGTCGTTACAACTATAATAAGTAGTATTTATTTATATATATATATATATTTAATTATTTGATAATATACATATATTTTATAAATAAAATTAATTAAATTTAAAATTTTTTTAAAATAAGCACCATTTTCTTTTTGATGGATCATTTATTAGATTATGTAATAAAATTTAATTTAAAATATTAGGTTTGTGTTTTTGGCATGTGATTATGTTAAAAAAAATATTATTTTTTTTATTATTTCGTAATAAAAAGAAGGGGATGAAATTAAGAGGGGTTAGTTCAAGCAGTAAATAATTTAATTTTATTTGAGAAATATTGTGTATGTAAAAAATTTCTTATTAAGAGATTCACTCGTTAAAATTAAATGTGCGATTTGTATCGATTCGAATTAATTAAGATGAAACCTTAAAAACAAAGTAAAAAAAGGAGATGAAGCAGCCATCATAATTAATCCTAGTGGGTAAAGTTTGTTGATGGAATATTGTCAAAACAGAAGATATTTCCTTACCAAACAGCAACATAATTGTTCACAAATCCGACTGATTTTAAAACAAAACAACTATAAAGTTGTTGGCTGCTGTAGTACTTTTAATAAGAGTGACAAAATTTTGATCATTCTCTTAGTAATACCTAAAAGTAGGGATAGATATTTTATTAGATTTAGTTGAATTTCGGTTTAATTGGGTTTGATTGGATTAAATTTTTGATGAAAAATTTAGGTTGGGTCGGGTGTTTATTAAAGGGAAAGTCGGATCGGGTTTGAATTTAAGGTACAAAATATCTGATTCGATCCTGGATTAAATATGCATTTTTTCATAAATATTTTAGGGATATTTATAATGGTAGTTCTTTATCTATATATTTTCTATAATTAGGTCCTAAAATTATTTTTATAGGTTGGGTCGGGTGGGATTCGGGTTTAAGATATTTATTTTTGGGTCGATTGAATTTTTTTTAAAAAGTTATTTAGATCATATCAAAACCGAATTTAAAATATTTATATTTGAGTCGGATTTCAAGTGGATCAAAAATCTGAATTGACCCGTACCATTCCTACCTTAAAGATTAAGAACATATAATTTTAAATTCCCTTATTAATTGAGAAGGTATCGAAACCAAAAAATGATTTTAGTCGAAAAATGGATGATTTTTTAAAAAATTCGGAAGTTTGTTCACATATAAAAATTTGTTATCTTTATTAATTATGTCTGTAATTTAAATACTTTATTCATACATAAATAAATTTTGAATGTAGTAATAAGCCGAATTATACTTTAAAAATCATAATTTAAATCCACCTATAGAAATAACCTTGTTGAGAGGTAATCCCAAATACAAAATATGACCAACAAAACAAATATGGATTACGGAGGATAAAAAAAAATCCATTGACAATGATAATATAATAAATATTTTCCTTAAAATATAAAGTTGTTGGATAATTCTTGAAGACCTTATATAAATGATAAGATACTATTTTGTTATATTATTAAAAAAATAAAATATTTATAACGAGAAATTTTTAGGTTATTCTTATCATGTTATTCATAAGACCAATTAATCAAATACATTTATTCTATTAATTTTTTATTTTATCTTTTTTACTCTGTGAATCTTCATTCAGTAAAAATTATTTTTAAATTTAATTTAAAATAAATATTAGTGAAGATTCAAATGATAAAAAAATTAAGATAAAAATTAAAAAAATTAATGTATTAATTGATCGGTTTCATGAATGATGTAACAGAAATGACCATAAAATAAATTTTTGTTTATAAAAAAAAGAACGTTGAGTTTGTCAAGTTTGATTAATTGATCATTGGATTTTAAAAAATCTTATCGATTTAGCTTTAGAATTTTATTTTGAGATAATTGGTCCCCAAATTTGATTAAATTGTCCTTTGAAGTTTTTTAGACAAATTGACTCATGAGCTTGACAAATTTGATTAAATTGGTCTTATTTAGCCCTTAAACTTATAAGTTAGTAATAAAAATTCAAGGGCTAATTTAATGGGCTCTTTTAGTGGCAAACATATGGGCCCATTTAGGCCTGCTTCTCTTCTCTAGTCCAGCCGTAGGGCTATAATAGAGAGATTAAATTGATTCTTTCTACAAGTTACAGGATCGAACACTAGTAATGTCAGTACAATAATTGAACGATATATAATGTTTGAGAGTATACTCTAGAATAAATATTACTGTAAATACTGTAGCCGATTAAAAAAATATTCAAAATTCAAAATAACTTAAATCAAATTGAAATTAATCTAAATTTTAATTGAATCGATATAAACATGATTCGTTTTTTAACTGAATCGAATGAAATTAAACCGAAATTATTAAAATCGAAAGTAACCTGAATCGAATAAAATTTAAAATTAAAAAAATTAAAAAAATTAAAAGAAAATTAAAAGAAAATTTGTAGGAGAGACTTTTGTTCATTTTGAGACGTGAAGTAAGTACCTACATTTCATTCTCATGTTTTGATACGAAAATAACATGTAAGCATAAATGGGCCCTTAGAAAAAGGGCCTGGACCTGGGCCTCCTCATACTCTCAGACATTTTCTTTTTTAATTTCCCTAATATTTGTGTGTAATCTTAGTTAAAAAATAAGGGTTAATTTCATTAAACATCACTAAACTTTTATTCAAATTCTTAATCAGTCCCAAAACTTCTAAAATTATAATTGAGTTTTGACATTAAATGTTAGATTGGTTTTTGATGTGAAACATGCTTAGATTCAGGTCAAGTTCGAATATAACCTTTAATTTTTCAGGGCAGCTTGAGGGCGGATTTGAATTTTTAAGTTTTCGGGTCAAGACAGACAAGACGAGATATGTAAATTTTCAGAATAAAACAAAATCAAATATAATAATTTATTTTTCAGGTCAGAGTCAGAGCGACCAAAAACTCATCCAATCCTCCCTATTACTATCCTTAATTCTACTCCACTACCTACCCCACACCGCTATGGATTAAAATACTACCCCATTCCATGTCCACTTTTAAAAATAAAATCCCCCTTTTCATTTGGTAGGGATTGGTTCGGAATCCATCAGACTATTGGGGTTTGTCATCCTACTTAAAACACATCAAGTTTTGAGACATTAAAATCAGGTCATAACTTGGGGACCTCTACTACAATTAACCCAAAAATACTATAAACTTGTGAGTTCCATTTGCCAAACACGTGGAAACCACATCAGATCCGAGTCTTTTAAATGAATATACATATGAAACCGAATCCTAATCTACATCTCTCCTAATCTGTATTTGAATTTTTCAAATTTAAACTTCATATTTCCAAGTATTTGTGCTTTGATTTGAGATCACAGAGAACGAAGCCTCACCTACTCCGATCTCAATCTCACGCTCTCTTTTAGATCTCGCTTCGTTTTCATCAATCAATCGTTTACTGGATCATTGCCATGGGTAAGTCTCTTAAACAACATCTGTTTCCTTTTCTCATTTCTGTTTTTGGTTTGTTTTCCTAATTTTGTGGTTATTTACTATTCTGATTGATTTTGGAGCTTTGTGTTAGCTTCAGCAAATCCTTTCAATTCCATTTTGAAGACTTTGGAGAAGCCAGGTGGCGGTGAATTCGGCAGATACTATTCGTTACCTGATCTCAATGATCCAAGGATCGGTCAGTTCCTTATTTTAGATTTTGAATTTGGTTAGGTTGTTGTTGATATATGATATAGGAAAGAGAATGAAGTGTGTGAAATGGAATGAATCTATGCGTTTTTAAGCTAATCTGGTGGTTGTTTTGTGATTATTCAAACCGAAGAAGCTCGTTTTTTACATTTTTTTAGTGTTATCTCTTCAATCAAACAAAGGTTGTTATACTTGTATCTGGTTGATTTAGATTGATGCTTGTTGTGCAGATAAACTTCCTTACTCTATTAAAATACTTCTTGAATCTGCCATACGTAATTGTGATGACTTTCAAGTTAAGAGTAAGGATGTTGAGAAGATCATTGACTGGGAGAACACGTCTCCCAAGCAAGTGGAGATTCCGTTTAAGCCAGCTCGAGTGCTTCTTCAGGTTTGCTCTTTATCCAAAATTTTACTATGATGGTATTGTTTTAATGATAATGATGTTTGTAATGTGAACTTGCATTACTAGGACGCTTTGGTTTCTAACGTTGCTTTATGTTTTATCTTTTTCCTTTTCAGGATTTTACTGGTGTTCCTGCTGTTGTTGATCTCGCCTGCATGCGAGATGCTATGAACAAGCTTGGTGGTGATTCTAATAAAATTAACCCCTTGGTAAGTTAGTTATTTTTATGGGTGCTATTGGACTAGCTGAAGCAACATTTTATTTTGAATCGTTGATTTTGTAGCTTAGATACCAGTTTAATTCATTTATTTATCTTGAAACTATGATGTTTGCAGGTTCCTGTAGATCTTGTTATTGATCACTCAGTTCAGGTTGATGTGGCAAGGTCGGAAAATGCAGTGCAGGCAAACATGGAACTTGAATTCCAAAGGAACAAAGAAAGATTTGCTTTTCTCAAGTGGGGTTCTAGTGCATTTGATAACATGCTTGTTGTCCCTCCTGGATCAGGAATAGTACATCAGGTACCAAGAATTTTTTTTCACGCTACATGAGATCATAATAAGTTTTTTATTTGGTGTAAATACAAAATGCTGCTATTCTTGCAAATGATTTGTTATAGTGTCAGGAAGGGGGGAAGAAATTGCATGCTGCTACTGACAAGCATTGTTCGTCTGTCATGGAAACAGAATACATGTGTTTGCCAGCATTTTTGTTTCCTTATACAAGTTTCTGTAATCTTTGTTGACAGGTCAATTTAGAATATCTTGGAAGAGTTGTTTTCAACACAAATGGAGTGCTTTATCCCGATAGCGTTGTTGGAACAGATTCTCATACAACTATGATTGATGGATTGGGTGTTGCTGGCTGGGGCGTTGGTGGTATAGAAGCTGAAGCGGCCATGCTTGGCCAGGTTAATTACATACTCCACTTATTAATAGATTATTTGTTACAATAGGAGGGGAAAGGTAAGGAAGGAAGAAAAAGAGAAATTTTATGGAGTAATTGGTGTGATTAAGTGTCCTAATAAATTTATTCTTTCTCTTAATATGTTGCTGAAAGCGTTAACTTTTAATTTTGATTGGCAAATCTCCTTACTAACGATTTTACACTTGTTTTTTTGCATGTAGCCCATGAGCATGGTCTTGCCAGGAGTTGTTGGGTTTAAACTATTAGGAAAGTTGAGAGATGGTGTGACAGCTACTGATTTGGTGTTGACAGTTACTCAAATGCTGAGGAAGCATGGGGTTGTTGGCAAGTTTGTGGAATTCTATGGTATAGTCTTCAATATCACTACTATGTGATAACTTATTCATAGTTTCTTGTTCTACTTTTATCTAATGGTATATGTTTCCTTATATCTTTATATAGGGGAAGGCATGAGCGAATTGTCATTAGCCGACCGTGCAACTATTGCCAACATGTCTCCTGAGTATGGTGCAACCATGGGATTTTTCCCCGTGGATCATGTCACCCTGCAATATCTACAATTGACCGGGAGGAGTGATGAGACTGTAAGCCACTTAGAATAAATATTTGTTTCGTATGATGTATGAACATTTGATTTACCAACTTATATAAAATCATGTAGATTGCAATGATAGAATCTTATTTACGGGCCAATAAGATGTTTGTGGACTACAATGAGGTAATATACATTTAGGTTCTATCTTGTATGATTCAAACAATTTCAGCATGCAGTTTCTGGCTAAGAATTTGTTCCTAAACTCAGCCTCAGATTGACAAAGTGTACTCTTCCTACCTAGAATTGAAACTTGAGGAAGTTGAACCCTGTATATCAGGCCCCAAGAGGTAAAGTATTTTTGATATCTAGAAAATGTTATCTTCTCTAAGATGAAGAATCTTGTTTGATTTTTGGTATTCCTGTGATAGTATCTGATTCCTATATTGCAGGCCTCATGATCGAGTTCCTCTGAAAGAAATGAAAGCAGATTGGCATGCTTGCTTAGACAACAAAGTTGGATTTAAGGTATGATGATGATCTTTATAAAATTTTTAAGGGTCTCGATTTGTCCTTAATGGAACACTGAAGTGGTCATGAGGACATATAGATGTTAAGAATACTATGTGCTTATAAAATAACACTCATCAAATCTACTTTTATATTTGTGGGATCTTATTATTTAATTCTTCAAAAACTGGACCATGATGCTTAGACACAAATGATGAATTTTTGAATGGTGTGAAAATGGGATATCATCTGATCATTGATAAGAACAGTGTCTTTGAGTTTTCTCTTACTAAAAAGACGAGCTGAAAAAAATTGTTAAGTGAGTTCTCCTCGACTGTTCTCTTCCCCTGATCACTTTACCTGCATTCTCTTGTTACAGGGATTTGCAATACCCAAGGAATCTCAGAATAAGATTGCAAAGTTTTCATTCCATGGGACTCCAGCAGAATTGAGGCATGGAGATGTGGTTATAGCCGCTATTACTAGTTGCACAAATACTTCAAACCCTAGTGTGATGCTTGGAGCGGCTTTGGTTGCAGAGAAAGCTTGTGAATTAGGATTGGAGGTAGGCTTTCTCTGCTTTCCGTTATGTCTGTCATGTATGAATCTCCTCATCATTGTAGTAATTGATAACGAGAAAATAGAACATTTCTGACAGGAGCAATTCTTAAAATTTAAAATGCAACCATTGTACTCATGAAAGGTTTCCAGATTTTGTGTTATTAAAAGGCATACATTTATCTCTTAGGGTAATCTCTTCACAATTGTCAATTATTCAATGGAAAAATATGACTTTTTGTTTCATCTTGAAATGATATTTTGACGTAGAAGTTTCAAAGTAATTTTTCTAGCCAGAATGTTTAAATGAGTGCAGTTTTTGGAGCAATAAGCCTTTTTGCATATTTGTGGGTCATTCTTTCAACAGGTCAAACCATGGATTAAGACAAGTCTTGCTCCAGGTTCTGGGGTTGTAACCAAATACTTGCAAAAGAGGTACTTATCGTTAATCTGAAGAGTATGTTATCCGTATGATAAATGCTCCTTTATTTCATATTGCTAACTCATTATTGCACCACAGCGGCTTGCAGAAGTATTTGAATCAGTTAGGGTTTCATATAGTGGGATATGGATGCACTACATGTATTGGGAATTCCGGAGATATTGATGAATCTGTGGCATCCGCAATCTCTGAAAATGGTAAATCATTTAATGAGAATATACTTGGTTGTCCTTGCATAAGAATGCTTGAAGCTGACATATTTACTGTTTTCTACATGCTTCCAGATATGGTGGCTGCAGCTGTGTTGTCAGGAAACAGAAACTTTGAAGGACGTGTACATCCTTTGACAAGGGCTAACTATCTTGCTTCTCCTCCTCTCGTTGTTGCCTATGCTCTTGCTGGCACTGTATGTACCTTGTCTTTACTACTGGGTGACTGTTAAAAAAATTTTATTCTTTGAATTAACATGTATACCATCTATGATCTGGTCTTTTTATCGTATTTTTAACCTATATTTCTCGTAAAGGTCTTTCTTCAATCATATGCTTATTTATTCTGAAGATCTAGTCTGTTTCTCATTAGACACAATATTGCAGGTTGATATTGATTTTGAGACAGAACCCATTGGAACAGGGAAAGATGGAAAACAGATCTTTTTCAGGGATATTTGGCCTTCTAGTGGAGAAGTGGCTAATGTGAGCTACTCAGCCTGCTTTAGCCTGAATTCTAGCCTTAAAAAAATTAGGATCTAATTCATTTTCCCATTGTTGTTCTGTCTTCAGGTTGTACAATCAAGTGTGCTGCCTGATATGTTTAAAGCTACATATGAAGCCATCACCAAAGGAAATCCCATGTGGAATGAGTTATCTGTATCATCTAGTAGCCTTTATGCCTGGAATCCAACATCGACTTACATCCATGAGCCACCGTATTTTAAAGACATGACCATGTCACCTCCGGGTCCACACGGAGTGAAGGATGCCTACTGCTTGCTTAACTTTGGAGATAGCATCACAACCGATCACATCTCTCCAGCTGGTAGCATCCACAAAGATAGCCCTGCAGCCAAATATCTCTTGGAACATGGGGTAGATAGAAGAGATTTCAACTCTTACGGAAGTCGACGAGGTCATGATGAAATTATGGCCAGGGGTACTTTTGCAAACATCCGAATTGTGAACAAACTATTGAAAGGAGAAGTTGGACCTAAAACAATTCATATTCCCACTGGAGAGAAACTATCTGTATATGATGTTGCAATGGTAAATTACTATTCATAATCCACCATATATTTCATATTGCAGAAGTTGCATTTAGATATTCTTATCGGTTTTTTTAGATTCAACACCTAAATTGGCTCTTTTTATTAGTGAATTGTAATATTATTCAATTTTATTTGTCAACAGAGGTACAAGACTGCAGGACAAGATACCATAATTCTGGCTGGTGCCGAATATGGGAGTGGAAGTTCTCGAGATTGGGCTGCTAAAGGTCCAATGTTACTGGTACGTTGCTGGTTCTTTGCTTGACTTACAAAAATGCTCCATTAAATGGTGTGTGTGTTTCCTTCCTAATTTTTCCCGTTTCCCGAACGTTTAATGGTTTGAGCGACAAAATTGTAGATCTCGTTCTTCTTAATTTCCGTGTATTCCATGTCTTTACTCAGGGTGTAAAAGCAGTCATTGCTAAGAGTTTTGAGAGAATTCACCGTAGTAATCTGGTGGGCATGGGTATCATTCCCCTATGTTTCAAGTCCGGAGAGGATGCTGACACCCTCGGATTGACTGGCCATGAGTGCTACACCATTGATCTTCCAAGTAGTGTTAACGAAATCAGACCTGGTCAAGATGTCACCGTGACTACGGACAGTGGCAAGTCATTCGCCTGCACTGTACGATTCGATACAGAGGTACAATAATAACAATTTAGTCATTTTCTCGCCTTCTCATCCTTGAATGATTGAATTTCCTTCCCACTAAGTCACTGAAGGAAGCATTGGTTACTTAAATTAAAATTAAATGCAGGTGGAACTGGCTTACTTCAACCATGGAGGCATTCTGCAGTATGTCATCCGGAACTTGATCGGCTCAAACCAGTGATATTCGTCTGCGTAGTTCGACATAATTATTCGTTACCATGTTCGGGTTGACAATTTAGGACACTTGATTCACTCTTGTGAGTCATAAACTATGACTTCACAGCAAAAGTTTTATCGAATAAAATTCGAAACCAAAGTGGACAAACTCGGTGTTGCAATTTGAAGCAAGGAAAAAGCATGTCTTAGACTGATAATACAGACATAATATATAGTTTCGTGTTGGTTTTGGCAATATTTTGTTGAGCAACTTGCGTCCATTACATGATGACTGGTTCATGGATGTCCAATGTTTCGTCTTTTCTTGTTACGGTGATGTTATGGAGATTATGATTTGTCGCAAATAGGAAAGGAAGGTAAGCTATGTCACGACGTTAAAGATGGCGTACGAGTATGGTATTAATGTCATTATTGGCTATCAACTGAGGCCAGCAAAGCCCTTTGGCTAAGCACTCGAATTCATTTTTTTTAAGCGCAAGTTTGGATGGAGGAGACTAGGCCATAACGGGACTGATCAAACTCGGTTCGGAAAGCTCGACAAACTTAAAATTTGAAATTCAAGTTCGATTCAAAAATAAAATTATAGAGTTTGGCTCGGACTCAATTTGGACTCAAAGTTCGTTAAGTTCAGCTCGAAATGAACTATTTTACTATGATTTTTAGGAGATGGTAGCTCGTTGAAAAAACCTTTCATAACCCACACCAAAAAAATTTAATATCGAAAAAGGGAAAAAGAGCGTTTAAAAAGACTTACATAATAGATTAATCTAAATAAGTAAGAAATATTCTTACAATATAAATATATAATACCTTATTTATTTTAGTTAATTTATTTTTAGTGGATTTTTTCTAATATATTTTTATTATTTTTTATTAAATAAAATACTTTTGCATGTATATATATATAATTATTTCGAGTTTGTTTAAGAACTTTTTGAGTCGAATTGGAGTCAATTCGGTTTGACTTATTAAGATCTCGAGTCAAATTGTGACACCCTCGCCCCGGGTTAGGAGACGGAGGTGTCGACCGGTCATTCGAACTTGTAATTTGGACTAACTTGAGTTCAATTATAAAACATTTCGATAATTTGTAAATCAATTCAAGACGATTAAATGTAATATCTATCAATGTTTGGGGCTATTTAAAATTTTTCGATTTCGATTATACTCATTAATTATGAACTAACTATCATTCCAATTCGATCTCACAATTCAACATTAATGTACTATCAATTCAAGTCTTGTTATAGATCTCAATTCAATTTATTTAATCACCCTTACGATATTTTATCGATCGAGTCAATTTTTATTAGCCAAATTTAACTTCATTAGCTATAAGTATCGATCCCCTATAGGAAGGTATCGGAACAAGGGTATCGATTTTGGTTTCGATACAGGTTGCCTACGTTGACTCGTTGACCAAGGCTGGGAGCCTGTTTCGATACAAGCATCAGTACCAAAACTTTCTGGAAGCTCCAGTATCGAACCAGGTATCGATACTGGCTATCCTAATGAATTCAAGGCTTAAGGCATGAAAGGTTGGTATCGAAACAAGCATCGGTACCAAAACTTTCTGCCAAGGGTGGTATCGATACCCAAGCTAGAGGTATCGATACCCCTGCTCGAAATGGGCAATTTCAAGCTTTTAAACACTTAGAGACATTTCCATGCGCTTACATTGAATCTATTTCACCCTTAAACCATTAAGGGACATATCCAATACCTAGGCAACCCTAGCAACTTACCTAGACCACTTACTAAGTCTAGTATCATTAATTTCGGCCATTGAACAATCTAACACTTATGTTATTTCATTTTTACTCCATGACAATCAACTAACTTCACCTTTTTCTTAAATGCATGCACACCTACCATATGCATGTGTCAAGGGTCTCTCTAGGTGCAACCTTAAACCATCTCTAACCTTAAGGGATCAATTTAACATGTGTAGGCTCCAATTAACAACCTAACCATTGCATAATGTTCATGACCATTAGCTAATCCTACCTTGACCTCATGACCTACATGTTAGACCATAGGACTTGTCATTTGCATATTAACATACATCACCCTAGCTAAGGCTCCATGAGCAATCCTCAACCATATCAAAAGCTAACTAAGTATAGTGATGCCTTATGGCTTACAAACCAAGTCATATGCACAAATATATATAAACCATGGGCCAAGCCCTCAAATGCATGAACTAACAAAATAAGTTCACTAATGCCACCATACTAGGAGTTAAATCAAAATACAAGATACCATACTCTTGCTTGCTTTGTGTTCTTGCCCCGATTCAATCTCGATCTAACTCTCTAGCTCGATTACCTGTTGTTTTGGGAAGGAGGAAACAAAACGTGGTAAGTACTCACGAAGTACTTAGTGAGGTGACCCTAGTCTAACCAAATCAGACATGATGCAATAACAAGATATATATCATGTTGCAATAAACAATTTAATTCATGGCAAATGGTCTTTCATT
Source organism: Abelmoschus esculentus (assembly GCA_035048815.1). Lineage (NCBI taxonomy): Eukaryota > Viridiplantae > Streptophyta > Magnoliopsida > Malvales > Malvaceae > Abelmoschus > Abelmoschus esculentus. The sequence continues at coordinate 14,051,854 of JAUCBN010000036.1, forward strand.
GCACAATTCAACAATAACCAAACATCATAGCAAATGCTTTCATGATTAACATTTATGTCATAAGTATCATAACATGGTCTATATGCTCAAGCTAGCATAACAATAATGCTCCTATCTCATTAGTCATTTTTCAATTCTCATGCCATCATTAAGTAATCCATTTCAAGGGCTACCTATAGCCATATGAACATTTCAATATCAATACACGGTCAAGTACCAATACATTCGAGTCATTGTATGTAAGTATGAGTCACATTTAAACTTTTAATCTTTCAATTACATTCGTGTGATGCCTTGGTATAGAAGGACACGGTAACGAGTCAACAAGAGTGTCACGAAGACACTAACATGAGTACCACAAAGGCACTAACATGAGTACCACAAAGGTACTATCAAGAGATACCCATGGTATCTAACAATTGGTGACTCACCACCAAAACACGGTACCCATAGTACCAACAAGAGTACCGAAGTACTAAACATGAGTGTCGTAGCACTAAACAATGAGCTCAAGACCTTAAGCATGCCGTACAACCTATGACCGACTATAGACCAAGGCTCAATAACATTTCATTATCCATTTATGTTATTAAGTTCACATTACCAAGAACAAGTGTCACTTACATGTTGATACAAGGCAATTAAAATACTTCTTTCAATTTGTTTATAGCAATTCAATCATGTCATCATGTGGAAATATCCAAGGCAAGTATATCAATCAATACATTATAATTAACATGCATACCATGTTATCAACAATATGTCGCATCACCAATACATGCTCTATGCATGATTTACGTACCTGGCATCCATAGCCGCGTGCCATACATACCTTGGCATTTCCAAGCAATGCATATGAGCTAAGCTAATACTTATAATCTAGCAAGCAAGTCATTTAACATTAGCCTCCTTCCCTTTTTACCGGATATTCGATTAGTCCATTTACATGATATATTAGTTCAAATAAGAAAAAGAGTGGTTAGGACCCTAGGTCCTAACCCCAAGGGTTGCCACACTCACCTTACTCCGAGCTATCAAGGGTTATAGATCACAATCCCTTTGCCTCTTTTCCTTGATGCTTCGAGCCTCTCTTGCTCCTCGTTAACCTCTTCTCTCGGGGTATCTAACAATCCATATATATGTATCATTCATCAGGTCACACATCCAATCATTTAATCCAAGCAATACTAGTCTTAACAAAGATAAACATGTGTATTTATTTGTTACGGACAGTTTTGCTACCCTTTAGCGAAACGGTCATATCTCCTAGCTCCGATGTCCAATTTAAGTCCATTTTACCTCGTTGGAAAGCTAGAAGAATTATCTACAACGTAAAATTAACCTCATATTTTAATCCTTATTCGATTAGCTCCAGATTTCGATCGAAACAGACTTGGCCGGATTTTCAGGACTGCTCGGGTAGCCCTACGGCAACACGTATATCTTTCTCTACAGGACTCGGATTTAGGTTCCGTAAATTTCCTTTAATGGCTTTTCTCAAAAGTTCTTTCTCCCCCTTTTGTTTTTGCTTTCCACGTGAAATGAGGAAGGAGAAGAGAAGATGGCTGAATTTTGTTTGATTCATTAAAGGGGTGAAAGGACCTTTTTGCCCTCCTTTTAACTCTTTAGCAAATAAATGCTCAAGGGCAATTAAAGGAAATTGGGAGTTTAACATGCAACCCTCTCATCTATTTGCTTAATTCAATTTGGTCTCATGCTTTTAATTCATCTAATATATAATTTATTTAATTTTTATAATCTTATTCGAATCGTTTACTAATCCAATTTTTGGGGTGTTACACAAACTCACTTGAATAGAGTTTTGATCGAACCGAACTAGAACCGAACTTAAATAGTTCGGTCAAGCTCATTATCAGCTCGAGAGGAGACGACGTTTGTTTTAGTTTGAAATGTGTTCTTGATACAAGATCTGTTGAGGGAAATTGGTGATAATCCATTAGGAGTGTATATGGGTTTTGATTGAGCTTGTTAGAATGTTGATAATCTACGGTGGGTGAGTAAAACTCGACTCAAAAAAACGAATAATTCGATTCGATACGAAAATATCCTACTCATTTTGATTCGACTCGACTTGAAAAAATTTCAAATAAAGTTTGAGTTGTAAAATGAAAATTCGAATAACTCGAAATTTTAATAATTAAAAGATTTATTTTTAAGTTTCAGATATATCTCTCAACATTTTATGATATATAAAAATATAAAAAAATATTATTATAGATAAAATATAAATATATATATATCTTATATAATTAGAGAAAATCGTTTAAATTAGAATTAAATCGTACTATAACATTATAAATAATTATAATTAAATATTTATAGAAACTTGAAAACTTGACTCGATTCGACTCGATTTGAATTCAAATAAAGTTTAAGTTATAAAAATGACTCGTCAATTCGAATAACTCGAAAATTTTTAACTCGATTCTACTCGATCGAATACTCACCCCTGATCCACGGGAGTCCAAGGTGATGAAGCTCTACTGCCAGTGCGACGGCCGGATGAAATCTGGATGGAGGACAGAGCCAGATGTTGCACCACCCTTGAAGCACAATGGTCGGTAGAGCCAGTGGGAAAAAGGATCTTCGTCGTATCCTTGATCCCCAAGGAAGCTCGGGCCTCGGAGAGTCTAGGACTGGAAGCTTTGATGCACGTGAGCCAGCCTCGCCAAAAGTTTGATGCATGGGCCAAATTAAGTGCACCACAAGCAAAAACAAAAAGAAAAAACAAGGTGGTGGCAAATCCAAGGTGGCCTCCGCCTCGCCTCCACCGCAAGCAACAGTTGCGGGAAAAGTGAAGAGGAAATGGTCATTGATTAAAGAAACAAAGCGTTGCCCTGAATCTAATGTCTCCGATTCCCAGGCAAAGGTTGCCGAGGCTACAAGTACAAGGGTTCCTTCCCTTGGCAAGATGAATCGTAGGTGTCGACAAATCTGCATGTGATTTAGGTACACAAAAGAGTTAATTTGTAAAAAAAAATTTAAAGGATTACCTCTTATTTGACTTGAAAAATAATAAAATATTATATATATTATATAAAAATATGATAAATATATATAATTTTTATATAGCGAATCAAGACAAGGCGAGAATTTTTTACCTTAAACCCATACTCTCTCTACTTTGATACTTAAAATTTTTACCAAAATATCTAGTAAAGTCAGATCGACTCGAGTTAAATTGTGTTCAAATATTTTTATCATTCCTAATAAAAATTAAACTTATAATCTAAGAAAGATAAGGAAAAAAAATCTCAAATGAAACTTTAACTAAAAATTTGTTGTGGGTACATTTATCCAAAATATAATAATAATAATTTTTAGCCTGAAACATCATTTTGTTTAGTTCGCGATTATTTATGTACTTTGCCATGTTAATAATTTTAATTTTTTCTTTTATTATAATATTTATTTGCTATATTATTTTTTATGAAAAAAATCCAAATTTATTTTTGTGTTACTTTCATAGAATATTGTTACTATTTTTTATGAAAAAATCCAAATCTAATAATTATTTTTATATTATTTTTAAAGTGGATTTTTATTTTTTTATATAAAAAAGTGAACAATTACTTAGAAGTTAAAATAAGGTGGATGAATTTTATTAGCTGAAATTATAAATGACGTGATAAATCAAATTTATCTAATTTTTTTATCTGTAATTTTTTTTGATTAATGATATTTATGAGCTCAATTTTTTAAAAAAAATATACACATATTTAGTTTTTAACTTTTTACTCTTAAAGTTTAAATTTTTTTCAAATTTAATCCATTCGTACAATATAACGACTTTTTTATTAATGTTTTTTTTTCAATTGTTCACATCCTTCTAGTTTTTAATGATTTAAATATATATTACATTTTTTAATATTTTATATTTAATTTTCTTTTACTTTCTTGTGCAAAAAGACAAAATAACTTACTTCAACCTTGAAAAAAAAATAGAAAATAATTCACATAACTTAATTGATCCATTCATTTCTGTCATTGGTTCAATTTAGTACAAAAATTAATCTCAAATTATTTTTTTTAATTTTTAAGGGAAAAAATATTTAAATTTTTTATATTAGTAGAAAATATTAAAAATAAAATAAAACACTTAATATCTTATATTAACATGTTTGATATAATTGTTAAACGTAACAGTAATATTATCGTAAAATGTAAATATATAATATTTTATATATTATTCGAACTTAAATATATTTTCGTCGGTTGTTTAATTTCATTATAAAATTTTTCCTACATAACAATTTTCACTTAAAATATACTTCATGACAAATTCAAGCTTTTTTTTACTTTTAATGTTTAAGTTCGAATCTCGTGTTACGTAAATAATGTATATAATTTTTTTATTTATTTTATAATTGTTTAGATATATTAATTATTAGAGTTAACTACTTAAGTAATCACTAAACTATTTAAAATATCTAAATTGATCATCGAATATAAAAATTATTTAATAAAATATTTTATTATATTTATCAAATTAATTTATTTTGATCATTATCATTAAATTTTTAACCCTAATTCAAAAGATTTAGTAAAATGTTCTTTTACGTTCCGAAACAAAAGTGAATATTCGAAATATAAAGTGTCATAAAAAGAAACTAAAACTATAAAGCGACATAGCTTTTGCTTTCTTTGCCTCAATTATAGAGTACGTCATTTTCATATGATTTCTTAGCCGGGGAAATCATATTAAGGGATTTATTTATTTATGTTTGTGTACGTTCGATAATACATTTTCTTATGTTTATTTATTTATATTCGTACGTTTATGTTTATTTAAATTTATTCACATATGTCTGATGGTATTCATTATTGGTTAAATAGAACTAACCGTTGAAAATAAAATTGACTAATCTATTAGATAATTTTAAGTTTCAACTAATGATTAAGAACTTTTTAAAATTTTAATTATTAATTAATTCGATTTTAATTGGTTAATTAATTAAATTAATCGGACTAACCTAAAATATTAAATATTTAACACATTATATATGCTCGTTCATGTTCGTTTAACATGTTAATGAACAAACACGAACAAACTATAATCCATAATGAACGAACTCGAACAAAAAAATTTGTGATCGTTTATTTATTCAGTTAAAGTTAAACGAATGAATGAACATGAACACACTCTCATAAACACATTAAAAATTATTCTTTCAACTAAAATGTTCAATTTTACTAATTTTTAATATAGTCGTTTCGCTCTTTTTATGGGTGTAAATCGTCTGGCTCTTTTTCAAGCCTTCATTCGTGCCTCCACTTTAAATTAGAGGTTTTAGGGTGTAAGATTTATGGTTTAAGGTTAAAGGTTTAGGAAATTAGGGGTAGGTTGTATTTTTTAGGGTGTAGAATTTAGGGTTTAAGATATAAAAAATAAGGGTTAAGGTTTAAAATTCATTTTTTTAGAAATTTTGAACAACAGACATGTATAGAGGTATGATATAAAGTGTTGAGTTGACCACACAATGAATTTGGCCAAGAGGGCAATTAAAATTTTATTGGGAATATTTGGTAGAAATTTAAAATTTTGAGACACGAGAGTTATAGTGGTTTAAGTTTCAAAACAAGCTCTACATCCACTATCTTAGCTCTCACTAAGGATTTTCTAACCAATTCACTAATGAATTCAACATTTTTTTAGGTTCAAGGCTAACATTTACAACAAAGTCAATTTTCTAACCAAAATTTACTTAGATCTCACAAGAGATTACAAGAGATGAGAAATAGGCAATAAAGTTTCTCTCACAATAATAATTTACCCCAATTACGGAATAACTCTCCCAAAATTAAATTACAAAGAAAATAAATTAAAATACAAGAGTTGGAAGATAAAGATATTCAATAAAGTACTTGAAGTTGGATTGAATTGCTTGGATGTTTGCTTGAGTTTGATGCTTGAAATGCTTCATTTTATACCTTCTCATTGATCTCTAACCGTTGGAGTTGTTGAGATTATAATTATAGACGTTGGAGCTTTATCTTCCCATCATAAGCGCACTTCTGCAACCTTTGGTATTGAAACGTGGGGTACATGTTTTGAAATAGCACAAAAATAGAAAGAGACATTGTGAATTTATTATAGGGGTTTTGAAACCATAGGTAATGGTATCGAAACGCCTAGTCTTTAAAACAGGGGTGTATCGAAACGGCTTGAAGTTGTATCGATATAGAGAGTAAATTGTGACTCATAGTATCGAAACACCTTTGGGCCGTTTCTAAACTAATCAACTAACATTTAAAGTTCAATTGTCACAAACGGTCAAAAACATTTAAAACTTAGAGAGACGTTGGAGATTTTTCAAGGGTATCAAAATGATGACTAGGCGTATCGAAACGCCTTGTCAATTTTAAATTATTTTTAAAAATAAAGCATGGTATCGATCCCTCAGGAGGTTGTTTCGAAATAATGGTTGGCAGATTCAATCATGTATCAGAATGCGTTTCGAAACTACTGTTAAAACTTCAAAATTTTGGTTATAATATTAAGGTCGTTTCGAAACCATTTATAGGTGTATCGAAACGCCTGAAAAAACTCAAGAACATTCATCAAAAAATAAAATTGAGCATCGATACCATTTTGGATGGTATTGAAAAGCCTGGAGTAAAAACCACTTAGAAAATTATTTTGATTTTCTTGGTTTGAATTGAAGATTAGTTTTTGACTTAGGAACTTAAAATTTATTTCAAAATCAAATTATCTAAATCAATTTTAGTATTACATAAAGGCACAAGAATTTTACCTTCTTTTTATAATCTATTTATCTAATTGATTATAAGATTAATTTTAGCGTAGATTATTGATATTTTTTACTTTTATATATTTATTTTTGTTTTTATTATTTTAGTTTTTTTATTTTTAATAAAAATAATAATATTTTGTAACATTTTCTTTTGTTTATAATACAATTTTAATTTTATAGTATTTTTTCTTGTTTGACAAAATTTTCTTATATAAAGAATCTCACAACAATAATTTTTGATTTAAAGTTGGGGTTAATCTACCACAAATGTCGAACATCGTTGAACACCACTAACACTAAAAGTCATTGAATATTATTAAATTAATTAATAAATATTAAAAATCTCAATGATTGTGATAAATATATAAAAGCTCCATTTTTCATATCAATTTTCCACTCGTTTATTGTCAATAAAGGATAGATTTAAGGACAATTTGGATAATTCTGCTTATTTTTCATATTTTAGTATCCAAATACGTAATTCATGAATTTATCTATCATTTGGCATAAAACAATTGCATTTGATGGTTTTCTTTCTTAGACAAGAAATAATTCATAGGAATGACTAAATAAAAGGATGGATGCTGGAATGCAGATTAGCACACGCCAAAGCAGTACTGTGGAGGTCGCAACAGCAGAATAAAGATAACAACTGGTGCTCGACAGAGAGAGAAAAAGATGTTGATCTTAACGGACATAAAGCGAGAGAAGACAAAGCTGATTAAAGGAGTCAAGCCTTGGTTAAAGGTTAACACAGGATTAAAGAGTTATTTTAGGAAATAGAATAAAGTGACCTAGTTTAATTATAAAGTGTATTCTTTTCCTTATATAACTCTTCCCTTATGTGGAAGACTTTAACCTAGAGCTTGGCTTATATAAGCCACCCATTAGGTCTAGGTTAGGGGAGTCGGAGTGAATTGAATTTTATAGTATAAACTCTTAGCCATCGACTATGTCGTGCTTATATAAGTCACCCATTAGGTCGAGGTTTAGGTTGTTTATGGAGTAGTTGGCATTTACTCTTCTTTGCATGTGAGCTCGAGATCATAGTATGTGAAGAAAAATCTATTTGTCTAATATTGGGAGAGTTAGGCTCACAAAACGAGAGAATACGGTCTTTGTTCAAGGGTATTGACTAATCTAGTTTAGAGATAAACCGCCCAGGATTTCAGCAACTAATAAGACACATGTGTTTTGTTGTTGTTCATCCTTGATTCACGCTGGGAGTATCATCAAGACGTGGACTTCAACAGTTCTCTTCGCTTAGGATAAGGAGGAGACATACAAGGATGCACTATCGAACTATAAAAAGTTGAATTGTCGACAAGGCATAACCCCGCCTAGGCAGCTGCAGTGACCTTTAGTGCGACCCGTCGAAGTGGCAAGTCAACCCATTGCATTAATAAGTGGATAAATAATACAACTGGATTCCCCTCTACAAAGCACTCAATTTGGCCTCACTTCTATCATTCTTATCCTTTTTCTTTTATTTAGCTTTTAAGTAGTTAATTTAGTTACCCCAAACCTTTAAATTACTTGTGTCTTTATTTTTATAAGTGCAGGTTTAAGAAGTAGTAAAGTCGACATAGTCCCTGTAGGTTCGACAACCTAAAATACTACAATTTAGAGAAAGATGGAAATTAAAGGACTTCCGAGCATTCAGTAGATTGAATATGCAAATAATAATTATATGTTTATTATATCTATATTTTATTAATTGTATGTTACGTCCTTATAATTTTTAATCTTTATTAATTAATTTTGTAACACCCTAGACCAGGTGCCACAATGGGCCTCTAGCCCCAAACCCATAATTCAAAGCCTATTAAATCAAATCCAAGTTCAAGTAAAACCATAACAAATCTATTAGATTCAAATACAAAACAAAACATAAATCCACGTGATTCAAAATAATCGGAGCTCCATTTAATACAAACCATAAAAACATTCAACTCGATCAAGTTTAAATAAGAGTTGCAAATTACAATATAAGGTTTGACAAGTACTAGCTCAATACATCAATAAATTTATACTTTGACACAAAGTTGATGTTGAAATCCCAACCTTGATGGTGCTACTTCGATTTTGACTTTACCTAACCTATGCACAAAAATACATTTCGAAACGCTGAGCTATAGAAGCTCAGTGGGTACACTGCTACTCGACCAACATCATACATATCATGAATAAAACAAAGCAATATATGTTATATCATGCATGATATAATGGTGTTACCATAATCTCCTAATGACATGGCATAAATGGATGTATACTACCGCGCACAGAGTATAATTGTCAACTAAAACCAAACCACAAGGTAGTGAGTCCCGCATCCATACAGCATCAGGATCCTACACTACAAGTGAGTCCCGTGTCCATATAATATCGGGATCTTACACTCGAGGATTGAAGCCCGCATCCATATAACTTAGAGATACTTTGAATTCTATGCTCAAAATGCTACATCGAGTATCTTTGAATGAGGCCCGTGTCCACACAATATCGGGATTATTCATTCAGAAAAGTCTTAAATACATCACACAAAATGTTACATCAGATGGTCTTCTTTGTGTTGCAACACTATTTTGGGTATTCAGATCCCACCAAACAAAGACTCAACCACATAAGATGATTCACCTAGGATCCTCCCACTAACTATACCACAATCAAACCAAAGATCAAGCCTCAAGCATAATTCATCACATCAAATTCAATATCCCCAAATCCAAATTTTAATATTCATTTTATAATATAGTTAACCCATAAGAACTTATAGCATAAATTATGGATCCCCTAAACTCAACCCTTAAAAACATGGGCAGATTATCCAAGGGTATCGATAAGCTTGTATGAAGTATTGAAACGCCCCAGTATCGATATGTTTACTTTAAGTATTGGTACTCTAAGATGATGGCTTTCAAAAAGACAAAGGGAAACTTACACGTATCGATACACCTATATGAGTATCGATACGCCCCCAAGGTGGTATCAAAATGATTTACTACTGGAGTTTTTGGTTTAAACACTAAAAGGGTATTTCGAAATGCCTGTTATTCTTACTGTTATTTACTCTCTAAGGTATCGATACGTCAACCATGAGTATTGATACGTATGCACCAAAATATAGGTCTAGACCCTAAAATGATTAAGAACATCAACCTAAACCCAACCATTCAATCCTAAAACGTTCCTACACATTATTAGAACAATTTAGGTGAGTTTCTAACCAATTTTAAGCCAAGGACCATTTAATCCTGAATTTCACCATTAAAGGCTCCCTAAGCTACCAAACCAATCAATCATGCATATAACAAGCAACGCAACCTAAACTTATGAGACATACGATGTATATGGAAATTGGAGGGATACCAACCTCGAGCAAACAAGTTGCAAACTCAGAAAACCACTCCTTCAAGCTTTCTCCTTATCAAGTTTTCTTGAAGGTTCTCCCAACTTTTTTCTCTACAAGAAAGAAATTAAAACCATCTGTTATATGAATCTTGATATGTTTTTAGAAGCTAAAAACATCAAAGAAACGGATAAGAAACCCCTTTAAACCCTTCTCCCGTTCTTGCTTCTCCAAGCTCACACCGAACCTTTCTACATCAAACCTCAACCTTTTTACCTTGTTTGATAGATCTCACACAGCGCAACAACTTCTTCTCAAGACTCTAATTGAAATTCCTAAGCAAACTAGCAAAGCTTGCATCTTTCACTCAACTTTCTCTTCTGTGGAGATAGGAGGAAGATGAAAGAAAAGTTACAAGACGAACATATTACACCAAAAAATACAACACCCGTTAACCCCTTCCTCTTTGTCATCCAAGAGTGAAATAACCATAAAACCCTTCATAAAACCCTATAGGCCCAAGAACATTCAGCCCAAACCAACTAACAACTCAACACTAAAACTCGAGGTCCAACGTCGGAGTTCAACGCTTCAAATTAACCCAACATTCGGATCCGAAATTCGAGTCATTACAAATTTATAGGGTTCAACGTTAATAATGTTCAGTGGTATTTGATGCCTATCGTAGAATTTTCTTTTAAGAGTGTTCTATAGTGTTTAATGTTAATAATATTTAGCGGTGTTCTACACCCATCGATTTTTTAAAATTACCTATAATCATATAAAATTTGATCTTTTATGATTGTGGAAAAATTATACCATTGTGGAAAAAGTTCATCTGCCGCCCCCGAGGCTGATGCTGACGCAAGCTAAGATTGGAAAGAATCGTTTGTTTTTCCATTTTCCAATTGTACGCATCAGAGTTTAGGAAATTTGAGAGTGAAAGCTGACGAGGAATTTTAAATCCAAAATCCCAAGTTGGGAATTGGGAAGGGTAATAAAGTTTTTTTTTAATACGTAAAAAGATATTTTTAAAAAAAATACAAATATAAAAATAATATTATAATTATCACAGTAGATTTAAAACTAAATTTAAAAAATTTGATTATGAATAATAAAAAATACATTAAATATGAGGGGTTAAAATCTTACATTATTTAAAATCATATTTTTTTGATTTTGTTTTTAGTATATTTTTTCATTTTTTATTCTTGAATATTTTTTAATCTAAATCTATTATTATAATTATAATATTAGGAGAAATAAATTAACCATTACTATATATTATAAAAACTTGGTGCAATATATAAGAAAAAGATTCAATAACATGCTAAAATTTAAATTAAAAGGTAACGTATAAAGTAAAAATAGAAATGATCGGAAATATTCAATTTAACAAATGTTCTTAATCGTGAATAATATTTATTTCAAAAAATCAAATTTAATTATTTTATTAAAAATAAAATAAATATAAATTTATAATTATTTTTATAATTCGGTTTCGATTTTTTATTAGATTTGAACCGTAACATGGATAGCATCTTCTTTCTTTCAGCTGAGTCATTTGATTATTCATCATTATTTATTCAGTTTCAGATTTATTTTAATGGACGAATCGCATATTCATGAAATAGGCATGATGAAAGCAAAAGAAGCCTAGCAAAGCAAGCAGCTTTTTGCTGAGTTTAGCTGTCTTTAATTGGCGTTACACGATTTGCTTCTTCCACTACGGCTGCCGTTTTTCTTCTTGTTCCCTTAAAAACCACGTCCAACAACAGTTTTTGCTCAGTAAACGACAACCCGGACACCATATCTCCACCGTCGGCCGACAGTACCGGACCCAAAACATAGAGAGAAACACTGTTTTGGGGTTTTGTTTCTTTTAGTTTTCTGCTCTTCTTTTTGGTACTGTGAAAATGGCGGAGGAAGGCTCGAAGGATGTGATTTATCTTCATGGTGACTTAGATTTAACCATTGTTGAAGCCAGGAGGTTGCCCAACATGGATTTTATGGTCAATCATATCCGCAGTTGTATAACCTGTGCGCCTTGCATGTCTCCGTCACAGGCGGTTTCTAAAGAAGAAGGGGATACCAAGATCAATGGTCACCGTAAAATCATCGCCAGCGATCCTTACGTCACTGTTTGCCTGCCCCAAGTCACCGTCGCTCGCACACGCGTCTTGAAGAACTCACAAAACCCCAAGTGGAACGAGCGTTTCATCATCCCTTTGGCTCATCCTGCGACTGAACTCGAAATCAACGTTAAAGACAACGACCTCTTCGGCGCTGAAGCAATCGGCACCGCAAAGATCCCCGCTTCGAGAATCGTCACGGGTGAGCATATCACCGGCTGGTTCCCGATCATTGGACCCAAGGGAAAGCCTCCTAAGAAGGACTCGGCGATCTACCTCGATATGACATTCACGCCGTGCGAGAAAAATTCATTATATAAGCAGGGCGTCGCCAGCGACCCAGAGCAAGCCGGCATAAGACACACGTATTTCCCCTTAAGGAAAGGGAACCAGGTGACCCTTTACCAGGATGCTCACGTGCCGGACGGTATGTTGCCTAAAATAGAATTAGACGACGGTAAAGTTTATACCCCAGGGAACTGTTGGGAGGATATTTGTTATGCTATATCTGAGGCTCATCATATGGTTTATATTGTTGGGTGGTCTGTTTTTCATAAGATTAAGCTTGTTAGAGAGCCTACTCGGCCATTGCCTCGCGGCGGGGACTTAACGCTCGGTGACTTGCTTAAATATAAATCTGAAGAAGGGGTTAGAGTTCTGTTGTTGGTTTGGGATGACAAAACTTCGCATGATAAATTTGGTATCCGCACGGTAAAATAAGTTCCCTCAAACTCTCTGTTGTTTTATCCAATGATTATTCGAAGTTATGAGATCCTAATGTGGGTGTTAATGGATGCTGCAGGGTGGAGTGATGCAGACACACGATGAAGAAACCTTGAAGTTTTTTAAGCATTCCTCTGTTAATTGTGTGCTGGCTCCTCGCTATGCTAGCAGTAAGCTTGGGTATTTCAAACAACAGGCAAGGTTTTCGTTATTTTGAACTATTGTCATCTGCAACGAACTTGTTTATCTTTGTGTAGTAGCTAGGTAATGTATCCTAACCTTGTGTTTTAGTGATGGATGATAGATGTTTATGTTTCACTTGCTCAATCTAATTAAATAAATTGGGTTTATTTTTATCTTGTCACCGGCCACCAATCTGAGTTAGAATTTACTTAATGCTTTACACAAGGAGATTGAATTATGTATTTTGCTTATTTGATCTATGATAAAGTTAGATCCTTTACCTTGAAGTTCTTGTTTCCTGCATTTTCAGGTTTCTGCACCTAAAAAACAGTGTATAAGGTTCTTTGAAGGTTGATGGTTTCTGATGGGATATCAATCTGTACACAGTTTTTGCTTGATTTTACTGGGTGCATATATTATATTTCTCGTGTCTTGTTTTGCTTGATAGATTAGTTTAGCAAACTATTTTATTGATTTGACAGATTTTATTTGTTTCTGTTAAGTGTTTCAATTAAACACTCTGCTGAGATTGCTTCTGCAATTATTTTGTACAGGGTGCATATATTATATTTCTCGTGTCTTGTTTTGCTTATATTATATTTCTTGTGTCTTGTTTTGCTTGGTAGATTAGTTTAGCAAACTATTTTATTGATTTGACAAATTTTATTTGTTTTTGATAAGTGTTTCAATTAAACACTCTGCTGAGATTGCTTCTGCAATTATTTTGTACAGGTTGTTGGAACCATGTTTACGCATCATCAAAAATGTGTCCTTGTTGACACACAGGCAGTTGGCAATAATCGAAAGATAACTGCATTTGTTGGAGGTATTGATCTTTGTGATGGCCGCTATGATACACCTGAACATCGACTACTTCGTGATCTTGACACTATTTTTAAGGATGATTTTCATAATCCTACTTTTCCTGTAAGTGATTGCTTTATTTTTGTACATGTACTTTCATCTGTTAAGATGTGCTGTTTTGTATGTTAATAGCACTATCTTCCTGTAAAGCATCTCATGTAGAGTCGGAAACTGGTTAGAGGAGAATCAGGAGATGAGGAAAAAATTCAGCCAGATCATGAATGTTCAGTGCTGGGGATTGGGTGCTTATCATGCTACCTTAAACGACTGTAATTTCTTAGCATTGCTTCTGAGTGACTAAAATCTCCAAAGTTCACATAACAGCCTCCCTTTAGATTTGGATTAGAGCTTGTGCTTGTTGCAATTTGAAACAAGCTAATAGAATATGAGACTGACATCTTGTTCAGTTTAAGTTTCAATTGTGTCATCAAAAGTTCACACTCTGGTTTAGGTACAAGTACATTGAATTCTAATCTTGGCCCTTTATTTTCTCTTCTCTATTTTTTAGGCTGGAACCATGGCTCCAAGGCAACCGTGGCATGATTTACACAGCAGAATCGAAGGGCCTGCTGCATATGATGTTCTTATCAACTTTGAGCAGCGATGGAGGAAATCAACCAGGTGGAAAGAGTTCAGCCTACTTTTTAAAGGAAAATCTCACTGGAACGATGATTCTTTGATTAGGATAGAACGAATCTCATGGATACAATGTCCTCCCTTAGCATTGACAGAAGATGGGACTACAATAGTTCCAGAAGATGATCCCAAAGTTCATGTTCTTAGCAAAGATGATCGTGAAATCTGGGATGTTCAGGTTGTGTAAAATTTTCCTGCTGATTACTACATTTTTGTCTTGTTCTATTCCAGTTTTCAAAAAGGATATAGCAATGTTGGTTTTTTCTTTTTCCTCCACAGATTTTCCGCTCCATAGACTCAGGATCACTGAAAGGATTTCCAAAATACATCAAAAAAGCTCAGAATCAGGTCTTTCTTTGCAACTGCTTTTCTTCTGATTTCAAGATAGGAGGAAACCTAATATGTATTAGCTTTTACATATGCTATATTTTCACCAGTTCCCGATTACTACTTGTAGATACCTTTTTATCTGTATAATGTCATATAATGGTTTGTATTGTTTGATGTCCTTTCTGCAGAATCTTACCTGTGCAAAAAATCTGGTGATAGATAAAAGTATTCAAAATGCTTATATACAGGCTATCAGATCTGCCCAGCATTACATTTATATTGAAAATCAGTATTTCCTTGGATCTTCGTATGCATGGCCATCGTATAAAAATGCAGGTCGGCAGTGTTAACCTTGGTAATTATCATTTTATGTTTCCATATCCTGGAATTCTTTGTTCCGGAAGAATTTTTCCTACTAAGTATTTAGCATTTTTTTTGCCTTGAGTTTATGTATCTACTAATTGTTTGGTTGCAATGAAGAAGCTAAAATGTGCTTCTATTATTCTATTTCTTTTATATCTTCATACTTCTTTTCTTTTATGCCATAAGCAGGGGCTGATAATCTGATCCCTATGGAACTGGCCTTAAAGGTTGTTTCTAAAATCCGAGCAAGGGAGAGATTCGCGGTATATATAATCATTCCTTTGTGGCCCGAGGGTGATCCTAAAACTGCTACTGTACAGGAAATTCTATATTGGCAGGTTGTTATCTTGTCCCCGAACCACATTAATTGTTACTTGTAGGCATCTTATGTCTATTCATTATGAAAAAATATGAAGCCGAAGTGCAATTGTCGGCTTATTCCAATATTTACCTTTAATTTCTTGAAGAATTTCTTTTTTTCAAAAAATAAAATCGTTTAGTTTCTAGTCCATGACTCCATAGGTGGGTTCTGAACTTGAACATGATATCTGATGCAAGACCTAATTGTGGAAACATGCCTATGCTAGTGTACTTTGGGAAAGTATGCTATGGTTTCTACTAGTTAAGTTCATTTTTGGTTTAGGATTTAGTTTTTTACATCACCTTTATTGTTACCGAAAATATGGTGGAATTCTCTGTTCTGATTAGAGAGATTCACAATTATTTTACTTTTATATTCATCCATCTCGTGTCTCAGAGTCAAACAATGCAAATGATGTATGATCTTGTTGCACAAGAACTCAAGTCCATGGAAATTAAGGACGCACATCCTCGAGATTACCTCAATTTCTATTGTCTTGGTAACCGGGAAGAGGTCTCTCAGGAAATGCTCAGCGGCAATAATTCGGTAATTGCTTGATCCCTTTTGTTACATTTTAGATTCTCGTTGTAGATTAATGAGAGCATTGGAATCAGGAGTGGTCCTACTTAACTCTAGATTTCTGCATTTGGATTTTGTGGTTGCTTTATTATGTTTTTGTTCTGATAACCTCTAGTTTTAGATTTGATAGACAGTTTAGAGTTCCTTGAATATAGATAAATAGTAGTCATATCGATAATTCAAAATGAAGTGAGGAGTTGCTTATAAATTCTTTTAACATATTTTATATTTTGCTTAGGTCTCTAGCTCCGCGAAATTGGGTCGGTTCATGATTTATGTGCATGCAAAAGGAATGATAGTAGACGACGAGTATGTAATAGTGGGATCAGCTAATATTAACCAAAGATCCATGGCTGGTACAAAAGACACTGAGATAGCTATGGGTGCCTATCAACCACATTATACATGGGCAAAGAAAAAGTATCCTCACGGTCAGGTTTGTATATTCTTTTGCTTATTGTCTCTTCGTAGCTAACCGTTGAAATTTAGACCAATAATTTGGCTGTTGTTCGGAGATGGTAACTGCTACGAAAAAGGTATTGAATGGCCTTGAATGTTGTTCATCGGATATTTGTCTCTTTGATCCGAACTTTTTTCAATGAGAGAAACATGCTTCGCATTTCTGCTCCTTTGTTCATAGTGTTATATTTGAAATTGCTTTCATCTCTCTCTTTTATCTGCATTTGGCAGGTACACGGATATAGAATGTCGTTGTGGGCCGAGCATCTTGGCGAGATAAACAAGCTGTTCAAGGAGCCAGAAAGTCTAGACTGCGTGAAGACGGTGAATGGGATTGCGGAAGAGAACTGGAAGAAGTTCACAGATGCTGAATATTCACCATTGCAGGGTCACCTTCTGATGTATCCTGTGCAAGTAGATATCAATGGAACAGTAAACCCACTCCCCGGACATGAAAATTTCCCAGATGTTGGTGGTAAAGTACTTGGTGCTCACTCGATTCAACTCCCCGATGTTCTTACAACATAATCGAGAATCTTCTTTCCCCGATGTCGTGCTCATAAAACGTACAAGATTGGTACAGATCGAACAACAGTGGTATGACATTGGAAGACTGGACCTTGTAAAATCATATTGAAATCTCTGTATTCTTGATGTGTGAAATAATAGTTTGTGAAAACAGTGTCTGATTGAGCCATGCCAATATCTTCGATGCTTGGAGTAAGTTCGAGCTAGCACAAAAGCTTTGTTCTTGTCCATGAACTGATGACATTGGTCAATCTAAGTAGGCAAATTTTATGACAGGACAAAAAGTAATAAGTCCTCAAGAGCAAAGAAGAGATTGCTTTTAGTTTGTACAGAAGAGAGCATTTAGAATTCCTCTTGAATTATCTCAAGCATATCATTCGGTACATCAAAGAATATTGTTTCTTCCACAAGTAAATTTTTGCTTTTTGTTGTCAATGAATCGGTAATTTTATTTCTTAACTTTCCGATAAGACTAAGCATACGACAAATTTGTGAAACGAGCGTGTTACCATGATGGGTATCTTATTGGTGATTGAGAATATCTATGATTGAGAATATCTAATTATTAATTTCTAAAATTAAACATTTATGATCCATACTTCCGACATGTTTGAAAGTGTTATAAACATCCTATAATTCAACAAAAAACACAGTACAACGTCCGGTACTTTTAAAAGAAACTGATCAACCAAAGAGAATTTTATTTACAAACTTTACTGGTTTCATTCTTCCATAGTTTGCTTGTTTCTCTGTTTCCTTTTACATGCAGGACACCAACAGCATTTTTCTGGACAGTTACATTTCTTGTTTTTCTGTGTCTGGCTCCTACACTGATAGGTAGGGGTGTTTATTGTCGGATATTTGATCGGATTCGATTTTTTGAATATTCAGGTTTTTGGATCGATGAAATAGTGATCTGTATCCGATCCAAAAAAAGCAAATATCCACAATTTAAATATCGGATAGTCGGATATCCGATTATCCAAAAATATAATTTGATTAAATTAATTTTTCGAATTTGAAGGTTGCATTTATGAAAAATTTAAAATTTTGAATATAATAAACAAAAAATTATTAAATACAACAAGATTCACGTTCATAAAAGTTTTATTTTTTAAAAAATTTGAATATAACAAGTTTAATATTAATAAAAATTTAAATTTTTGAGTTTTCGGATAATCCGAAACTTGAAATATTATGATCTATATCTGATTCTAAAAACTTAAAATCTGATTAAATATTCGGTCCAAAAACAAAAAACAGATCAGATATCCTAATTTTTGAATCGGATCAATAGATAATCGGATCAGATTGACCGGATGAATATTTTTGAACACCCCTGTTACTAACAGTGACATCTTTTCTTCACTTTGATCTCTTCTAGTTCTAGTTTTTGTCTTCCAACTTTATTATTATTGTCTCAGAAAAATATTCTGTGTCTACAGGAACCAACCAACTTGATCCAAGTCTGTACAGGTAAAAGATGTTAATGGCTCCAAGAACATGCCTTACACTGAACTCTTCAGGAGTCCTAAGAAAAAACAAAGAAATTGAAGCCTTTGCCTTATAATGATTTGATGAAAGCATTATTTACGAACTTAGAAAAATAAATTATTATGAACCCACTTTATATCTGTAATATATGGAAGAATAAAAATAAAAATAAAAATTATTTCAATCTAATACTTTTTTTAAAACCTATTTCTTTAATTTTATTTTAATTATATTTAATCTATTAAAATGACTTTTAATAATTTTCTTTCATAAAAACGCTACACATAATTTTATTTTTATTTATTACGCAACGCAGCCAAATGTTTGCTTCTTTTATTAATAGGTGTGTGTAAAGGATATATAATTTAAAAGCTATGCTCCGCTGCTAAACTCATGGAATAAAACTCGATATAATTCGAAAAAAATTAAATTATCTGACTTGATGTGAGATGAAAAATTAATTTATTTTGATTTAATTTATAATTTCGTAAATTTGATTCAACTTTAAAATATTTTAAATAAAATTTTAGTTATGAACGAAAATACTAACAACTTAAAGTTTTTAGTAATTAGTTGTTCAATTTATATATATATATATATATATCATATGTAAAAATATAAAATATATATCATATATGCATATGCAAAGTTGTTAAATTTTTTTTAAAAAAATACACCATCTAAACCCAAGTATATGGATATAAAAAATTATAGGCATAAAGATAATTTTAATCCTTAACGTTTATAATTTTTGTCGTTTTGGCCCTTATTCTTTTTTTGGGATGAATTTAACCCTTAACTTATATCTTTTTGACAAATAGCTTATTTTTTAACATCATGCTAACTGAACCGTTAAAAACCTAACAATAATGACATGTTATATGCATATGATAATATATTTTAAATAACATGGCATCTAACTTATCAAATACATATATATATAATATAATTTTATTCTAATATAAAATAATTAAAATTCAAATAAAATATTAGAAAAATATTTAATTCTAAAATAAATACTATTAAACATTCTTAACCCTAACTACGATAGAATTAAAATCCTACCTAAAAAATTAATTAATTTCGAATTGTGTTTATATTTTTTTAAGATAAGACTTTGATTCTATCATAGTTAGGGTTGAGAATGTTTAATAGTCTTTTATTTTAGAATTAATTCTAAAATAAAAGACTATTATATTTTATATTGAAATAAAATTATATTTCATATATACATATATATATTTGATAGGTTAGATGTCATGTCATTTAAAATATATTATCATATCCATATGATATGTCATCATTGTTAGATTTTTAACGGTGCAGTTATCATAGTAGTTAAAAAATAAGCTATTTGTTAAAAAGATATAAGTTAGGGGCTAAATTTATTCCAAAAAAGAATAAGGGCCAAAACGACAAAAATTATAAACGTTAAGGGTTAAAATTATCTTTATACCAAAATTATACATACACGGTTGCATATATGCAGATATATAAATATATAAAAAGTTTATTTTAAAATATATATAACTAAATTTATATAAAAATTTAAAAATTTGTTACGATAAAACTTAATTTTTTTAATTTAAAAAAATTAAATCATAAAATAAAAATATTAATTTAAATAATTTAAATTTTTTGAATTTTTTTATAAATAATTTTTTTTATTCAATCAAAAGTACTAATAAACTATACAAACAATAAAGAAATCAATTATACGACCAAATAAACTATCTATACAATTTTTCAGTTCATAACAAGATTTAAAGAATTAAATCGTAAATTTCTTCTGGATGATCTCAGTCGAATATTTATCTTTATTGAAGAGATAATAATATTCACTTGCCTTAACTTATTTCTATACATTCTATTATTTTTTAAATTTTTTTACTCGATTCGGTGTAACGGGCCACCATACTTATAATCAATGTAAACACGACAGTGATACTAGTTATGTTGCAGAAAATGTCACGGTCTAACGAGAATAGATAAGGATATAAAGAAAAATGATGATTAATATTTTAGATTAAATTTATAAATTAAAAAAATTAAGAGGGACGGTGTGTAGGATATTTAACATTTTTAAAACTTAAATTTAAATCAGTTAGATTTTTTAAATATTAAATCTGATTAATCAGTTGATTATGGAAATTGTTTTAAAATTTAAACAATGTATGAATTATTTATCAAATATTTAAATTATATTGAAATCTAATAAATAAAAATTAATTTAATTTTTAATATTTAAATTAATTTTATTAAAATATTAAATCTAAATTTTAAAAATAAAAAAGTTAAGGATTATCCATCATTATCAGTAACCCATTCAAATAGAAAATATTAATTTTATTCTCCTCCTCTTCCCTTCGAATTTTACCACTTTTTTCCTTTTCTTTCCCATCCTATTATTCCTACGCACAACAAATTTTCCCGAGAAAAGTACTAATTTTTCTTCAAAACTATCCAAATCCCAGAAACCATGGCATCTCAGATAATCTCCGAGTCTGATCAAGAACTCCTCCTCCACAGACTCGACATTTTTAAGATCCGCGGCAAGGACAAACGTGGCCACAAGATTCTCCGCATCATCGGAAAATTCTTCCCCGGTAATGATTTCCCACTCCCTCTCTTGATTAAAAGATTTGGGTCTCTGACGTTATTGGTTGTGTGGGTTGATCAGCTCGGTCTTTGAGCGTTGACGTTTTGAAGAAGTATTTGGAGGAGTATATATTTCCAAGGCTGGGAAAGAAGTCGTTCTCGGTGTTGTACGTCCACACCGGCGTTCAAAGGAGCGAGAATTTCCCAGGAATCTCAGCCCTCCGATCAATCTACGACGCGATCCCCCTCGGCGTTAAGGATAATCTCCAAGCCGTTTACTTCGTGCACCCCGGCCTCCAGGCTCGGCTCTTCCTTGCCACCTTCGGTCGGTTCCTCTTCACCGGAGGGTAAAACCAAACCAAAATCAAACCGTCCGATTCATATTTCTCTAGTATATAATTGGTTTAGATTATCTATGGTAGGTTATACGGGAAGCTGCGGTACGTGAGCAGGGTTGATTACCTATGGGATCACGTGAAGAGGAAGGAGATCGAGATCCCCGAATTCGTGTACGATCATGATGAAGATTTGGAGTACCGTCCGATGATGGACTATGGATTAGAGAGTGACCACCCTAGGGTTCACGGTGCACCCGCACTCGATTCTTCTCCTTCCCCCTCCATCTCCATTTACTCCATGAGGTGCATCTCATAGATGTTTACTTTCCTTCTGCTACTGTAAATTTCTCTCTCTCTTTCTTTCGTTTTCCTTTTCATTTCCCTTTGAGTTTGATCTGTGTAAATATGTAGTGTTGTGAAGAACCCTTTAAGCAGTGGTTTTTAGTTCGAACAGAGAAAAGAAGAGATGGGGGGGACAGATTGTGGAGGGGAGAAGACGGTGTTAAAACATAAAACTCTGTTTCAAGCATGTTTCATTTTGTTGTTAATGTAATAATAATATGCTCTTGTCATGCATTGTAAACATGTAATTAAATCCCATTTGATTCAAAAGTGTTCTAAATTGAGAGAAAAAATTGATTTGAAAGATTCTTGTTTGGATTGAAATGAAAATTTTGAATTTGAATGTGGATGGAATTCTGGGAAAATCCATAGCAGATAGATATGGAAACAGGGGAATCAATAAGGATAGAGGAAGGGGAGCTTCCTGTTTATGTTCTGTTCCTGTCCTGTCTTTTCTTTTTAAGTCCCTCTATTGTATGGATTGTTTTAATACTGTACTTATATTGTTAAATAGATCAATCTAGCACTCTATTGTAAATCTTGGTTTAAATTATGCATAAAGATAATTTTAACCCTTTTATCGTTTTAGCCTTTATTTTTTTTGGGATAAATTTAGCCCTTAACTTATACTTTTTTGACAAATAACTTATTTTTTAATTACCATGATAACTAGACCGTTAAAAATCTAACAATGATGAAATATTTTTTTTTCTAATATAAAATATAAAATAATTAAAATTTAAATAAAATATTAAAAAATAATTAATTCTAAAATAAAATATACCAAATATTCTCACCCTAACTACGATAGAATCAAAATCTTACCTTAAAATGTTTAGTAATATTTTATTTTAGAATTAATTAATTTTTTAATATTTTATTTGAATTTTAATTGTTTTATATTTTATATTAAAATAAAATTATATTTCATATATATATATATATATATGTATTTGTAGGGGTGAGCAAAACTCGAATCGACTCGAAAAAATCGAATAACTCGACTCGAGGTGAAAATACTCGACTCGTTTTGACTCGACTCGAAAAAATTTTAAATAAAGTTTGAGTTGTAAAATAGAAATTCGAATAACTCGAATAACTCAAAATTTTTAAAAATTAAAGGATTAATTTTTAAGTTTTAGACGAGTCTATCAATTTTTTATGATATATATATACATTAATATATAAAAATATAAAGAAATATCGCTACATATGAAAATATATATATACATATCTTATATGATTAGAGAAAGTCGTTTAAATTAAAATCAAATCATACTATAACATGATAAATAATTATAATTAAATATTTATAGAAACTCGAAAACTCGACTCGAACCGAAAAAATTTCAAATAAAGTTTGAGTTGTAAAATATGACTCGTCAACTCGAATAACTCAAAATTTTTTTACTCGACTCGACTTGATCGAATACTCACCCCTATGTATTTGATAGGTTAGATGTCATGTTATTTAAAATATATTATCATATGCATATGACATGTCATCATTGTTAAATTTTTAACGGCCCGATTATAATGGTAGTTAAAAAATAAGCTATTTGTCAAAAATATATAGGTTAAGGGCTAAATTTATCCCAAAACAGAATAAAGGTCAAAACGATAAAAATATAAACGTTAAGGGTTAAGATTATCTTTATACCTTTAAATTATAATAGAGATAGTTCAAATTAATCCATTTTAAATACTTTTAACTGTTCGGGTTAAAAGTTAACATGTAACCTATTATAAATTTTTTATATATTTAATGTTTATCTTTAAAATAATGAAATTATCTATCCCATAAATATTATATTAATATTATACTATAAAGGCCTCGATATTAACATAGTCAATCTGGTGAACAAAATATTCATTATTCGTCATTTTTAATGGTTTGGTGAACTAAAATCATTTAGCCTAAGTCTAGCCAATCTTAGATGTATTATTTCGGGTAGGGGTGGAATATTGGGGGTTTCGGGTCTAGTCCTCGTAAATTGTTAAAAAAATAAAAAAATAATCTATTTTAAAAAATCGTTTTTAGTCCCCGTCAATAAGAGAGAGTATTCGATCGAGTCAAGTAAAAAATTTAAATTATTCGAGTTTACGAATCACATTTTATCATTCAAACTTTATTTGAATTTTTTTTGATTCGATTCGAATTTAAAAAATTCGAGTCAAGCCGATTCGAGTTTTCGAGTTCTCATAAAAATTTAAATTTAATTATTTATCATGTTATAGTATAATTTAATTTCAATTTAAACGACTTTCTCTAATCATACAAGATATATATCTATATATCTCTTCATATGTGACAATATTTTTTCATATTTTCATATATCAATTTATATATATCATAAAAAATTGAGAAATTCATCTCGAACTTAAAAAAATCCTTTAATTACTAAAAATTTTGAGTTATTTAACTTATTCGAATGTTCATTTTACAACTCAAACTTTATTTGAATTTTTTTTGAGTTGAGAAGAGTTTATAAAATTTCGAGTTGAGTATTTTCGCCTCGAGTCAAGTCGAATTATTCGATTTTTCGAGTCAAATCAAGTTTTACTCACCCCTATCCATCAATCTAAAAAAATTTAAAATATATATTGACCCCTTTATAAAAAATTTCTAGTTTCTTCCCCAATTTCGGGTCAAACACATTTAACCAGTTGATAAGATATGCATCTTTATTTTTTTTCTTTCAGGTCTTGGACTTTAAATCAAAAATATTCATTTTCTTCTTTTAAGTAAGATTAAGGTTAAAATTAAGATTTATAAAAATATTAGTTTAGTCCTAGCACTATATAATGAATCTATAATGTCAAATTATCTATGAAGTTAAGATTTATCCTTAGAAAATATTGTAATATAGCACCATTTGATCAAATATATAACTCTTCATGGATGGACGAAGAGTTTGGTTTAGAAAATAATATTTTTTAAAAAATAAATATAAAAAATAAGTTATAACATTTATGAAATATATTTTTTTAATAAATAGTTAAGACAGATGATTAATTCAAAATTTTGTTCGATTTAAGTTAATAAATTATTTATATGTATGTCAATGTTAATCAATATTATTATAATAAGTAGGTAAATTTTATCTTCCTACCTTGATGAGTTAGGAAAGATAAGTGAAGATGATATCTACCGAAAAACGTTTCACAAAATTTAAACATAAAACAAGGTAGACTATAACGTAATACATACTCAGAACACCAGATGAATAACCAATACATAAACATGAATCCACAGTGATTTCAATAATGGATGGTTAATCGGATCAAGCTAGGTATCATCGTAGTTAATAGAGATATATGAAGTTAAGTTATTTAATCTATTGTTGTTGTTTTGTCTGTGTATGTACATACATCACACACGTCAGTATTGATGTGTATGGATTTATCGTTGTTGTCGTTGTTGACTATCTGCGTCATAGTTTTACACAATTCACAATATAAGAAACTTAATATTATAAATCCTCAATTATATCTTCTTACTATGAATGAAAACTCCAAAAACGAGAGGTACTACGTATATACAAGCAAAGTAGATTTCTCCGCAAGAAGGCATAATATATAGGTTTGAGCAACAAATGCAACTTCTATTGTGCTACAATATTCACTAAAGCGCATTCTTGAGCCATGTTATCCTCACACGTTTGTCAGTTATATCTTTCACGTTAGATGTTTTTCTCAAATAATTTATATAATAATATTTAAGAATATACTTGTTACACATAATCACAAGAATTTTTGAAGTTGGAACACCAAAATGTATAAAAACGTCTTCGAGGGTGATTGTGCACTCTCCTCATGGTATACGAAAAACGTGTGTATCCGGAAAAATTATACAGTGAACCCTGTTTATCACGTTATTCATGATCCCAAACAATCAGGACCGTTGATCTTAATTTTTTTTCAAGTGAATCATCATCTCTTTCCTACATGAATTTAGTGGATGAGTGGTTATTAGGTGATTATTTAAAGATCAACGGTCCTGATTACTTGGACCATAGATAACGTGGTGAACAGGGTTCACCGTATAATCTCTCGTGTATCCGATCTTTAACGCTCCACCAACTCATTAATCAATTGCGACATGATTTTAAAAACAAATTTTTGTTGTGTAACTAAATTCAGTTGTCTCTAAAAGTCCTCTGATTTTCATGTTCGGCGGATCATTCCATAGCAAGTGGAGCCAAAATAGTATCTCCTCCATCTACGAGCACAAAATTTAAATTAATCAATTTTATCGACAATTTTATGTAGTTTATGATGTGTGATTCTTCACGTTTTAATATCGTTTTTTTCTAATATTATTATGCCAAAAAAAAAACTTTAATTGTAACAAATGATTGAATATCAAAATTAATCGTATATAAATAATTTTTTAAATCTTAATCACTAAGGTAATAATAATTTCTACTAAAAAATCACGCAGCTTTACAATCTTAGTAGCTCTGCTTGAATTAAAGAGGTTAAAAAATTGAGTGATCAACACTAAACACCAAAGTACCTAATTATACTGAATACTATTAACACCTTAGCTTGAAAAAATATGATCCTTGATCAACGATCATATTTTTTCAAGTTACCATATTATGTTGTAACATCACGACGACCATTAACTTACTTGAGACATAACGTGAGATATAAGTTTGTACTGTAATTCTAATTCCTCCCATTGTTTTTATTAATAAAATTGGGAACTAAGATAGTCATTTTCAGGTAAATTTTTAGGTTGAAACTAGGATTAGTTAAGTTAGTGTTCCCTGAAACAGGTCAGTCACAGGGAGGACTAGAGTTTTGTTTTCTTGGCAATATACATACACTGATGCACACAATATTTTGGAACCATTGCTGAGTCTTCAAACAGGTGCAGTGGCAGATCTACGACCTCTTGTAGTTATGCTTCTTCAGTTTAGTTCTGGAAAAGGTGAGTTCAATTCACTGCTGGATGCTCTTAATATTGTGGCTTATGCTTTGCTTATATACTAAAGCATATACCATTACATAGGCAAGTCTTCCTACCCAAAGGTGATAACGAGCCGAGCTAAACCCGAGTCAGGCCAGGCTCTGCTTGAAAACAGGCATATCTGGACTCGGTTCGGCTCGAGGTTCGCCGAGTTCGGAATTTCAAGCTTGAGCTTGGCTCTAAAATATATTACTGGGTTCAGCTCGGGCTCAAAGCTCGCCAAGCTTAGCTCGGGTTCGGTTTGGCTCGAAATGGATAATTTTCTACATTATTTTTATTATTTATTTATTTATAGTTTATTTTTTATTTATTATTTATAGTTTTGTAAATTTGTTTGAGTTGATAATATTCAATTTATTTTATTTTATTTATTTTTACTAGATTTACTCTCAATTATTTTATTATTTTTCTTTGCTAAACAAATTATTTTTAATGTATATATAAATATATATACGTTTATATATAATTATTCCGAGCATGTTCACGAGCTTTTCGAGCCGAGCTTGGGTAAGCTCGGCTCGTTTAAATCCCGAGCCGAACCCGAATCGAACTCACTCAAACCGAGCTTTGACCGAGCCGAACCAAAGTAGCTCGCGAGCCGACCATGCTCATTATCACCCCTATTCCTACCTACTGCATTGAACATATATATCACAGCAAAATGACCTCACTTAAGTGTCCTTTCGTTCATATTACTGAAGAATAGCTTACTCTTTGGCATCACTGACCTTTTATATCTGCAACCAGAGATGCTCAAGTGCAACAAGCCTATGGCACCTCGAATCAAAGTTCCGAGATCAACCCTTTATATCTGAGATTTGCAGGTAATGCCATAAGCAGGAGTTTCTTCTTGACTCTGTGTTTGTTTGCCGTTGAAGACGCATTCGTTTGCAGAACCCAGATTTTTTAACTGTTCCGAAACGATGTTTAGACCATCATTGGACATTGATCACTATCATTGTGCTAGCATTAGTGCTCGAAGAGGTCACAACCACTTAGTGCCTTAAACTTACACTAGAATTCAAATGATGTGGTGTAATTGATAATGCAACACAAACATCAAAATTATTACAAATTATTTAATATTTCGCACCTAAGGCTAAGAACCTCAATAGGAAATGTAACAGGCAAATCAAGTCTTCAACCTATTACAATAAATCTTGCTAAACTTCCCCGCTTGGGAACTTTCAGCATTTTCCCAGACAAAAACACCTGATAGCTTGCAAATTCATCATCAATAGTACGTAGGTCCTACCCACATAAAACCAAAGCAAAAGAACATAAAAAAGTGAACACAAGCATAAGAGAACAATGTCACATCATGAATCAAGCATGCTTTGCCTGGAAATCCTTCATGAAAGAAACCAACTTCTCAACTCCAGCCAAAGGCATAGCATTGTAGATGGAAGCTCGCATACCTCCAACCGACCTATGCCCCTTGAGCTGCACCATCTTCTCCTTCTCTGCTTCCTTCAAAAACTCGGCCTCCAACTCGGACTTCTCCAACGTAAACGGAACATTCATCAACGACCTCACGGATTTCTCCACAGGACACCTGTAGAACCCTTTGCTTTCATCAATGGCACTGTACAAAATGCCGGCTTTCTTTTCATTCTTCTTCTCAACCTCCTCCAGTCCACCCTGCTCCAAAAGATCTTCAAACACCAGCCCACACATATAGATCCCGTAACAAGGAGGTGTGTTGTACAAAGAGTTGTTGTCGGCGTGGATCTTGTAATCAAGCATCACCGGGGTAATCTCTTGTGCATTTCCAATGAGATCTTTCCTCACGATCCCGATGCAAACCCCTGATGGCCCTAC
Source organism: Abelmoschus esculentus (assembly GCA_035048815.1). Taxonomy (NCBI): domain Eukaryota; kingdom Viridiplantae; phylum Streptophyta; class Magnoliopsida; order Malvales; family Malvaceae; genus Abelmoschus; species Abelmoschus esculentus. The sequence goes on from JAUCBN010000036.1 coordinate 14,080,708, forward strand.
ATTCTTCTGCGCACCGGCGTAAATCAACCCAAACTTGGTTACATCAACCGGCTTGGAACAGAAATTGGAAGACATATCAGCTACAAGAACCCCATTTGGATTGCCAGGAACCGGATAGTTCTTGAACTCAACCCCGTAAATAGTCTCATTGGCGCATATATGCAAATACTTGGCGTTCGGGCTTAGTTCCAAACCATCAAACGAGGGAACCCTCACGTAATTCTCCGATTTCCCATTCCAAACGACTTTGGGTTTGCAGTATTTCTTAGCTTCTTTGAAAGCCTTGTCTCCCCACGAACCAGTGACAAGATAATCAACGGTGTCATCAGGCTGACAGAGATTCAAAGGGACAGAAGCGAACTGGGTTGTCGCTCCACCTTGTAGAAATAAAACTGCATAATCTTCGGGGACATTGAGAAGCGCACGTAGATCAGCCTCTGCTTTCTCAATAATGGAACGGAAATCCTTCCCGCGGTGGCTCATTTCCATGACGCTCATGCCAGATCCGCGCCAGTTGTAAAGCTCTGCTTGGGCCTTGAGGAGAACGTTCTCAGGCAAGGTGGCAGGACCAGCGGCGAAGTTAAAAACCCGATCTTGAGATTGGGATTGTAGGGCAGGACGATCCTGGATGGTGGATGAACAAGAGATAGAGAAGGACTTGGGTGAGTTTCGACAATGGAACGTCGTTTTGGGTTTGAGAAAGGCATAGCTTTGATGGGTCTTTTGAAGGAGAGGCGTCTGTGGGGTGGTTAACGGTGTCGCCGCCATGGGTTTAGACTTTCTAAGAGGAGGAAGAGAGATTTGGAGGCTGGTTGCAAAGATCTGGAAGCAAGTAGAGAAGTATTTATAGAGAGTTATTTTTAGTGCTCTTTTCTATTGGCTCCTTCACCTCTACGGGAGCAAGGGAAATGGAAAACGAACGGAATATGCTGCGGCTGTTGCCTACTGGACTTCGAGGGTTGGTGAGAAATAGACGGTGTCGTTTTGGAATTACTTGGGTTAGGGTTGGTCAGTTTTGTGGGTGCTTGTATTTTTCTCCTTTTTTGTCATATTAATCCGTGGGATGCAAGAAATTATAATTTTATATTATATCTAGTAATATAAATTGAATGCTCATTGACTAACCTTCACATTATAATTTTATATTATAATTTTTTTATTATTATTACAAGATAAGTTGTTTTTATTATGACAATAAATGTAACGAAGTTTAGAAAATATATATTTATTGATCGAGTATCAGTGATGTCAGCAAAATGATTAAAGGATTAATATTAAATGATAAAGATTATATTTTAAAACAGATATTATTGTAATATTCTTAATTAATTAATATATATATTTATATTAATAGATTAAATTAGGGGGAAGTCTATTTTTTAAAAGAATAAATAAAAATGGTACCTTCAAACAATTATTTAGGAAAGTTGTCAAAATCTACACTAAGAAAGGAGTTTGGCACCGACTTTGGGAAATTTCTTTTTTATATTTTAGATCTAAAATGTAAACGTATGAGATTATGGTTATGGGGGTTATTTTTGGATATTTGATTTGATTTATTTTTTTAATAATTAATTTTTTTTTATCAGTAATACAATGATTCATATTAAATTTAGAAAAACATCATATATTTGAATATTGAATAATCGGATATTTAAATTATTTAAAATATTATTTGATTTAATTATTTTATAAATTTAAAATTTATATTTATAAAAAATAGAATTTTAAATATAACAAACAACAAATTATTAAATATAACAAATAAATCTATAAAAATTTAAATGTTACTAATTTTCACTTTTAATAAATATGAAATTATTAAATATAATAAAATTAATATTTATAAAATATTAAATTTTAAATAATTTAAATTTTAAAATATCGTGATCCAATATCCTATCCAAAAATTTTAAAATTAAGATATTTAAATTTTCGAATCAGATCAAATATTTTTTTAATATCCCTAATTATGGCAACTAAAATGTAAATTTTAAAAAATTGACAGAAAATTTACATAGTTTTTCGAATGCACACCCCTACTATAAAGTGAGTCCAACTAATAGTTGACACAGAGAAAAGAAACAAAAGTGTTTTGTCCATTTGGGTACTCTTACCGTGTTTTGAAGTTTTTCATTTTGAGCCCTATAATTTCAAGTTATTTTCAATCGGATCCATTAATTTTACCACATGACCAAAATAAAATATTTCAAAAAGCCAAGAATACAAAATTTCCAAATACAGTATAATTACAAAATCACAGTAAATTTGTGTTTTTTTAACCTATTATTTAGGGGGGTGGCTCACATTTTGCGATGAAAATTCTAAAGCAAAAAAAAAAAGAGTTTATTTTCTTCCTCGTAGACTCGATATATATTTTTGTTTAATCATCGGTATCCAACATGACATATATCTAGTTAAAAATCTCCGCATCATCATAACGGAGAGACCGACGCAACAAAATGTAATACACAATTACTAATACAAATGATGCTTAGATTATAATCTAAGCATATCAACCCACTAAACTGTCGAAATTTTGTTAACAAGTCTAATCCTATTCAAATACCAAAAATGTTTCCATCTAATCCTTCTCCTCTTAGTTCTCTATCTATCATTTTAACACAACTTGTGCTGTGTTCAGAAACAGATTGTAGCATGCAATTGAAACTGCAAAGGCAAAATAATCAAAGTGGTCTCCTGAAGAGACTAGAAAGTGAACTTACACAGATTCTCTCCTTTCCCGAGTTTCCTTTTTCTTCTTCCGTTTTTCCCTTTGCTGCATGAGGTGAAACATGGTGTTTCGAATTCTCTGCTACCGACTTTGTATGCTTCTCAGAATTCTTTGCCTTATCCTTCTTGCCTTTGGATTCCTTTACCACTGTCTTCTCCTGACCCTGTAAAGGACCTGTTTCGTTCACCGATATGTTTCCTTGGATCGAGTTTATCTTGAATTCTGAAATTTTGTTCGTCTTCATTAACTTTTGTAGCTTCTTGGCCATGTCTTTCGGATCATCGTTCACAACCACTTTCTGGTTCTTTGTTGTAGTAGTATGAGGCTCTGAGGGATTCTGGTTCGTCTCAAACACTTTTTGCTTCTTCGGCATCCTTCCCTTGCCATCAGAAATTGACAAGGATGGGGCACGTCTTTTATCCTTCCTCATTGGAGATCGATTATTGGCCAACAATTCCTCACTCACCTTTGGTTGTAGGCAATCTTCTTCATCAGTGGCTATCTCTGCTCCATCTCGACAGGGACCAGCCTTCATAGTTTCTAAAATAATTTTGCCAAGCACATATCTTGTCTCACACGGATCTCCTATCCCAAGCAGGTGATAGTTAATCTCATGACTTATTCTCCCTCTTCCTTTTGTAAAAGATTCAATATCTTCTACTATCAGGTCAAAAAGTTTAGCAGTATTCTTTGCAATTCTCTTCGGTATAAACACCTGGAAAAGAAAAAAAAAACTATTTACTAAAAGAAGATACGAATACAGATACTTTCATGTCCAGAACAATGAAAATTACTGGAGAGAAACCAAAAAGCATATCACAGCATGATATAGGAAAACATGAACACGATATGAAAGGTAAAAAATTCAATGGAGTGGATGTCAAAGGCACTTACCAAACCAGAGCATGGAGAAAGTGGATATCTTGACATTGATTCAAGTAGATTGTTTTTCTCTGTTAAGGCCCATACAGAATCTTGCACTAAAGATGCAAACTGAGCAACTTCTTCGGCAATAACTTCATCTGATTTAGTTTCTGAAAATCCTGAGATTTCAGGAACGAATTTAACTTCCAATTTAGCAAGTTCTCTTGCAAATTCAACATCTGCCTTCCAATTTCCATGATATAGAACAGAAGCAAATGTAGAGACAATAATAGCATCTTGAGGGTTGTTTACCAATGCCAGGTGAAACATCAACAATCCAATCCTGTTCCATGCAGAAAAAAAAAAAGATAAGTAGGGAATCTCAGATACTGAAATACATGATGAATTGATGACATGAAAATCCACTTGGTACCATCCACCAGTTCCTTGAATTTAGTCAATTACATATTATGTAATTCCTCTTACTATGAACCATCATATGCAATGCAAAAATATTTCCAGGCATATGTTCATTCTTCTCGGCAATAATATTTTCAAACCAATCTGAGAGAGGTTTAAACAGAGGTTGCCAAACTTTCCAGTAAACTAAAAGAAAGTCTAGCCACTTTTTACAGTAGCCAAGAGTTTATTGATAATGATAACCATAAAGAAGTCTTATGATAACCTATGCTTGATAAAATAAAAAGAGAGAGGCAAGCTCACCATAGACTGCTATCAGCAGGATGATCACAAGAAACCAACTTATCCAAATTGAAGAATAGTTTCTGCCAAAAAAGACAGATTCAGGAAGTCAACCATCAAGCCTAAATTCTTGCGTTTGAAATACCTTATTAAAAATCATAGGTATGGAAGACAGTGGAAAGTATTTCCCTTCTTTGAAAGCATCATATTGGCTGGAATAATATTTTGAAAATTTTCTCAAAATTTAAAACCATATAAAATTTCCATGCAAAGCAGAATAAAGATTATATTTTGCAAATAATAAATATCAAATTGTTACCATAACTCAAAAGGCATTCAGATTGCTCTTTCTATAAGATAAACCAACACGACAACTACTAGTATACACTGAGTAAGAGTACCAAGAGAGTTCACTAATATCAATAAATCAATTTGAATTCCAAATACTTTTAATACGGAGTATTTCATATTTATATTGTCCCAAATGAGGTAAACAGTCCTAACAAAGTCGACTTGAATTGAATAGAAAAACAAAATTTCATAAATCCCTTCATGCTATAAATAAGGACTTCTTCATCAGCGATGATAGAAATACAGAACTTAAGACCAAGCTCACCATCAGCATCATTGAATTCTTGGCAGATTTCTGTTGATTGATGTATGCTGCCTGCAAAGCAAACAAGTCTCAGCTAACCTCTACAATGACAATTAATGGACAACCATAAGCTAAAAATGTGTGAACCTGAAACGGGAGCAAAATGTTCAGCAGGTTAAATCTATGGAGCAAGTAGATGGATGGCACAGCAGCTCCATATGACAGCATGTAGTTCATTTCCAGCATTAATCTGAACTGGATAAATGAAGAACATTATGAAGATAAGTAACAGGTAAACATTGATAAAAATACCTTAATTTTACACACACAAAAAAAGACAAGGATCCAAAGGAGAAGGAGCTGTAATTTAGCCACAGTATGATTGGTTCTTTGTACCTAGTTGAGGTTTACCAAGAACAAATCTGAACAGTACAAGAAAGGGAGGCAAGAAAAGAATCACAGTCACAGATGGGGGGGAGAGAGAGAGAGCAAGAGCAAGTGAGAGAAGAGACACTATCTAGGCAGCAGGAAAGTTCTCAACTGATATTTCTGAACTACCTTATCTAATCCCCCAATGGAAGACGAAAGATTGTGCATCGCCCTCTCAGTATCCTCTGAAAATGACAAGCGTAGACGAGCTGCAATTCTTAAGCCCCGGAGAATTCTTGCTAGGTCAGAAGAATTGCAATGAATGTCCATTAATGTTCCATAACGTAGCAGTTCTTCCATCAAAAAACATATAAGATTTTGCACTCAATAAAGCTATCACCTACCACAGTCCTCTCGAAATGATACATGTGCAGGGATTAACGTCCGTAGCTGAGTCAATGCGCCAAACAGAAGAGTCAGAAAGTAAACGTTAGTGCAGGTTATGAAACACAAAATTGTTATTGGAAGAGGTGGAGAATCACCTTTGACAACTTCAGGTCTGACATTCCATCATTGTAATCGTAGATATTACCCGTATAGGGGTCAAAAAATAAGCTGCACCCAAAATTCAATCGAAATCATTATCAACCAGATGGCATCAAACTCTAGCTTAATCACAGAGAAGATTGGAAAGTTGCGTCTTAACAAGCTAATATACATTATACGGACTACAACAGCACTTTCCGTGGAATAAACAAAATAAACATACATGAGACCTAATACCTGTTAATAGTGAAGTCGCGATGCCTGCTATTTCTCCAGCGAATCAAGTCTTTTTCACCACATCTTTTTGGGATTAAAGATGATAAAGCCTTTTCCTTTTCTTCGTTATGTCTTGCAACCGTCTCAAAGCTTGATACCTATTAGAACATACAAAATCAATATAGCATGTTAAGAATTTATTGCTACTGAGGCAATTCTATTCCAGAAGTAACATAAAAAGTTACCCATAGTAATGAACCAAGAAATTGACCTCAATTATAGAACCTTTTACATGCACCATGCATATAGGAAATCTTCGACCAATAATCTGAGCTCGATGAAATTTCTTTTTTATCTGTAGTAAGATATTATGAATAGCAATAGAAAACTTTTATATCAAACATTCCCCTGTAAAATCTAACTAAAGAAGAATACCAAGAACATTGTGACCAAACCTGTTTAAGATTTGCAGTGGTAATCACATCAAAATCTTTAGGTACTCTATTTAGTAGTAAATCTCGAACACAACCGCCAACTAAATAGGCCTCAAAACCTGAAATATGTGAGGAAAATATAATTATTGGGAAAAATCAAGTAGCATTGCTTTCAATCGAAAAATGTAACCAAAGGTGTAAACTTTGTTGAAATATCCACTTCCATTCTTCAGCTTAAAGACCCTACATTAAGGAGACTTTGGCAATAGGAAGCAATTAATAAAAACAAATGGGTAAGGTAAGAGATGATTACCTCCTTTATGAAGAACATTTAATACAACCCAAGATGGCTGCGAAATCATAGAAGCAGATATCCCCACCTTGCTTGCTTGGATTTTCTTCCATTTCGACGTGTCAACTAAATCAACATTTTAATAAGAATCGAGGGTTTCAATTCCCACATAATAAATGAAAAAAGAAATGCTGAAAAGAAAGGTTAAATTAGACAAAGTGCGATTGATACTTGGTTGAAGATTGGGATTAGCAGCTGGAGCCATTTTAGAATATAATTCAGCTTGAAAACTTCTTTCACCTAACGAGGTGTGGTTGCACTTCTAAGCCACATAAGAAAAGCAAGTCAGACTCGGTTTTATGTTGAAAAGATATTCGACGAATTGCCGCAACCAAAACCAAAGACAGAGAGGCAAAATAAAAACACGGAGAAACCTGAAAGCGAGTGAAGGATTTGAGAGGAGCGGAGAAGAACTTTTTGGCTCTCATAAAAATCGCCATGGATATCTGAGTTAGGTCATGTTATGTCTCTGTGTTGTTGCTGCCCGGCCGGCTGTTTGAATCTTGAAGAACCAAATCAAGGAAACAGGGTTCAGTACTTTCGAGCGAACGGCCATCTTTGTTTATATAGTTATTGACTTTGGATTGGGCCTATTGCGTAACTAATATTCGGGATGATAATGGGGCGGGTTTGAGATTTTTTATCGTCCTAACTCCAACGCGAAATTTACATTATTTAATTTGATTTTGACTCAACTTAATTTTATTACATCATATTTTTAAATCGAACTAAATCGATATAATAAAAAATATAATTTGATCTTAATTCTAATATTTTAATAAAAAATTTAATTAAATTTGACCTGATATAAATTTTTTTAATAAAAATATTAAATATAATATATAAAATATAATAAATATATATAAATATATCAAGTTAGGGCCGGATATTTTCCCCCTCTAAAATTGACTTCGTCCTGACCCCGCCTATTTCTTATTTCAACACAAATAATTAAAATTATAATACAAACGAGCATTAAATGAAGAAAAATTATAGCCTAACGAATAGATTAATAAAGTCAACCATCTAAATAATTAAAATTTAATGAGAGAATATAAATACAAATCCTCTAAACTATAACAACTGAATCAACAACTCACAGAATCAATCAAATGTTTAATCTTTTTATGCTTTTATTGTCAAATTTTTATACATATTTTGTGTAATATTATCAACCTTTATAAAGTATATTTCAGTTTATTATTTATTTCTTGTATAAAGAGTGATCTTTGATAAGCTTTGGGTAGAAAATTTTGATTGTTATAAGATTTTTTTTTAATCTGAAAAAGAAGATGAATTTAATTAGTGAATTGTTAAAATCATTAATAAGGTGTCGAGGTAGTAGATGTAGAGCTTGTTTGAAGCTTAAATAACTCTAAAATTGCTTGTGTCTAATTTTCTTATCTTTCAAATTACACCTTTCATTTTTTAATTGTCAATTCACTCCCTTTTTGTTATTTTCATTCGGTTGATCTTCTCGACACATATATATTAGGGGATTAGTGTTTTATATTCTTACGATGAAAAACAAAATTTTCATAAGCACGATTATTCATAGGTTTAGAGTTTAAAAATTAATGGTTTAAGTTGTAGTATTTAGAATATAGGATTTAGATTCTAGGATTAGAATTTTAAATTTTAAATTTTTCTCTTGAAAATCAACATGTTTGTATATAGTTTTTACATTAATAATGTATCAAATATTTACTCTCTATATAGAAAGCATCTCATATATTAACGGTTGAAACGAAGTATTTTTATGTCTTAGTTTTAAGGTCTTAAACCTAGCGGATAAAGATTCCTACAATTCATTTGTTTAAAGTTCACGACTTATCGGCCCACCAAATACTAAACTCAATATGTAAATCAAATAAAAGAACTTTAAAAAAAATTTGCTAATATTTCCGTTGAGATATAGATGAAGACATGATTCTTGATGGATAATTAAAATTTGCTAATATTTTTTTTGAATCAGCTATATAATGTTACAGTAATATCTGTTTTAAAGTATACTATCAACCATTGGACATTGATCGCTCAATCATTGTGCTGACATTACTGATACTCGAACTCATGACCTCTAAAATCGATAATCGTTCCTTTAATCACTGAGACTAAATGGTTTGTGAATAAGTAAGAATTAGAATTTAGTTTTTAGGCATAATATACTTAAAGATGTGTATTTTAATTTATAAACCTTAAATTTTAATTGTACCTCTAAATTTAAAATTTATACGTTTAAATCTTTTAACACTAAACTTTAAATAAAATTTATAAATCTCAAACACAGACGCTTGTGCATGCAATAATTACTTTATAATATATATAATCCGCCACTCTTCGATACCATGTAAACTAAGAAAATTAATTCCCCAATTTTATTTTTAAGCTTAAGACCTATACACTAATTATTAAACTTCTAACCCATGGGATATATAACTTCAAAACCTCACTTTCTATACATAACATATATCATCTTCTCTATATGTCATGGTGTGTGGTAGTGCTTGAATATGGGAATTACTTGAAAGAAACGTGTAAAATTCCAAATGAACCCAACCTCATCTTGTTTCATTGCCATTGGTTAGCCTAAAACAACAAAAAATAGGATAAGGTTTCTTCCTACTGGCTTCATTACCAGTGGCACTAAAACTTTAATCCTTCACGTCCTCATATTATTCAGAATATCATCTCTTCTTTGTGGTCTTGTTTCACGAGTTATCTAGTCTCAGTAGTTAAAGAAATGGTTGTTGTTTCTAAAGGTTACGGGTTCGAGCACCAATAATATCAACATAGTAATTGAGTCATCGGTGTCCAATGATTGAGAGTATTTATTAGAATAAATACTTCTGTAATCATTATAACTAATTCCCAAAAAAAAATGCAAGCAATGGTCTAAACTCTACGCTAATCTTGAATATCATAAGCAAAGCGTGTTATATTTAAAGACATATTCAAAATTTTAGAGTAAAAATCTCTTGCCTCTTTTATGTGACTTATTTTATGCTCCTTTGTAAATTTACTAAAAATTAAATTTTAAACCTTAATCCTTATCTTTTATATCCTGAACCTTTACCCTATACCAAAAAATACACCTTACCCCTAATTCCCTATACCCTAACTAAAATCCCTAACCAAAACCCTTAAACCCTCTAATTTGAAGTGGAGGCATGAGGAAGGGGTATACGATTTGCACCCAAAATTTTATGTAAATGATATAAATTATCAAGAAATTATATTAAAAAATATAAATAGTATAAAATTATAAAAATTTAAGGTATAAAATTAGATTATCAATAAAAATATAAATATATATATAAGAGAATTTTTAAAAATTTTAGGGATTGTATCTGTACCCACCACGCTCTAGGTCTATCCCCGCTTATGTCCCATAATTTGTCTTAACAAAGAAACTATATAGTACTATTTTTAGCCCAGTACTTTTTCTTGATTCATCTGAAGTTCACATATCTGATTTTAATGTTTTGGTCTTTTAATAATTTTTTTACATTTATAAAATTTCGAATTAAAAACCTACTTAAACGATATCACTAATTATTACTCGGACCAACTCATTAATAAACTACAACGTCCTATTAACGTAAAGTGAATCATAAAACTCCATACTTAGCCAATTAAATCTAAATCTCAAGGCACCCAAAAACGGGTGTATATATATATAAACCAAGCCGGAGCTTCCTTCACTCTTCACGCTTATCTCCTTATCTCTCTTATCATGGATCCTTGCAGGGTACAAACCACCAGATTTACAGATTCCTAAAGCTTGCTAATTCTGTTGTTTCTAAAGTTTCATTTTCTTTCTGTTGGGTGGAATTATATCCAACAAAACTACATCTTCTTCACTTGCTGAATCGGATTTTCCTCTGTTTCCATGTTTTATTGTTGTTTTCTAGGAAAATTTAAGAATACAAAGAATGTTTTATTTCACTTGTTTATGTATCTTATGGGAGCTTCTTCTTCTTTATACAGCATCGTCCCTCGAGTGCTTTCAATTCCCCATTCTGGACCACCAATTCCGGTGCTCCGGTTTGGAACAACAACTCATCACTCACCGTCGGAGCAAGAGGTAACTAATATATGATACTTGGTGTGCCTATAACCTGTTTGTTCATTGTACTCAGAGGAGAACTGAAGAACACTTTTTTGCAGGTCCTATTCTGCTGGAAGACTATCATCTGGTGGAAAAGCTTGCTAATTTTGATAGGGAACGTATTCCGGAACGAGTTGTCCATGCTAGAGGAGCCAGTGCCAAAGGATTCTTTGAGGTCACTCACGACATATCTCACCTCACATGTGCTGACTTCCTTCGTGCCCCTGGAGTACAGACTCCATTGATTATCCGATTCTCCACTGTTATCCATGAACGTGGTAGTCCTGAAACTCTGAGAGACCCTAGAGGTTTTGCTGTGAAATTCTACACTCGGGAGGTAACTGGAGTTTAAAATACTTTTTTGCTTACTTATGGTATTGCCATATTTACATAGGTTAGAATCCTGTTAGATTTTGAAAAGTGTGTACAAATAGAGTTAATCTCGACAACATAGGTCGAAAAAGTCTATTTAAATTTTGAAAAAACATAATTATTTAAATTAAAATTATTAAAAAATTTGAAGAGTTTAATTTAAAATTTTATTGATAAAATTTTAAAAAAATATATGAGACTTAATGAGAAGTAAAAAAATTTAGTAAGAGACTTAATTTAAAATATTCAAAAAAATAGAATATAATAATATTTTTTAAAAGAAATCAAGGGACAAATTAAAATTTTTATAATTTTTAAAGAGCTAAAGATTAATTTATAAAAAATTGAAAGGTCAAAACCCCACTAACTCTCACAGGAGAAATTATTATACAGTCCCGATTTATCGCGTCATCTATGATCTTATTCAATAAGATTCATTTATTTAATGATATGTAGGAAAGAGACAAAGATTTACCTTAGAAAAAAATAAGATAAGCATGAGCCTTCTAACCCAAGTGGTTAAAGGAACGATTGTTGTTTGTAGAGGTCACGGGTTCTACTAATTTTCCCTTACGAGGATCCATCCCTCAGTATAGCAGTGTTTTTTTATTAAGTATTCTTTATTGATGTTAAAAAGTAGCTAATATTAAGATTAAAAAATTAAGAGTAGAAAGAAATTAACTTTTATAAATATTTGTTTGAAAAATGTTATTGTACGAAACGACAATGACGATATAAGTAAAAATATAATAAACAGAAAATAAATAAACACAATTACTAAAAAGAAAAAACATGAGTAGTGTGAAAGATTGTCACTATATTACTAAAAAGAACATAATTGTAATTCTAATCTTAATCACTATATTACAAACAAAATTCATTTTTTCAATCTTATTCTTTGTTACTAAACTAGTCAAATTCGACTCACCTTGGTGGAAATGGAATAGGTCACCTCTCATCGCTAAGACCACTCGTAGATTCCTATACTGGTCTTTTTTATATGTCCAAAAGTAATGCTAAAGATACACCCTTATTGATTCTTTAACCAGGGTAACTTTGACATGGTGGGAAACAATTTCCCAGTGTTTTTCATCCGTGATGGAATGAAGTTCCCTGACATGGTCCACGCCCTCAAACCAAACCCCAAGTCTCACATTCAAGAAAACTGGAGGATCATGGACTTCTTCTCCCACCATCCTGAAAGCTTGCACATGTTCACCTTCCTATTCGATGACATAGGCATTCCCCAGGATTACAGGCACATGGATGGCTCTGGTGTTCATACCTACACACTCATCAACAAGGCTGGGAAGGCAACCTACGTGAAATTCCACTGGAAACCAACCTGTGGTGTCAAAAACCTGCTGGAGGATGAGGCCGTGCGAGTTGGTGGAGCTAATCACAGTCATGCCACACAAGATCTCTATGACTCCATTGCTGCTGGGAGCTATCCAGAGTGGAAGCTCTTCATTCAGACCATGGATCCTGCTGATGAGGATAGGTTTGATTTCGACCCGCTTGATGTGACCAAGACCTGGCCAGAGGATATCTTCCCGTTGCAGCCGGTGGGGCGAATGGTTTTGAACAAAAACATTGATAACTTCTTTGCTGAGAACGAAATGTTAGCCTTCTGTCCTTCTATCATTGTCCCTGGGATTTATTACTCGGACGATAAGTTGCTCCAGACTAGAATCTTCTCCTACTCCGACACACAGAGGCATCGCCTCGGACCTAATTATCTGCAGCTTCCGGCCAATGCTCCCAAATGTGTTCATCACAATAATCACCATGAAGGTTTTATGAATTTCATGCACAGAGATGAGGAGGTACATATAGAAAAACATGATGACGTCTTAAGTTCATGATGGAAGATCATTTAACCGATGCATTTTGATCTCTGATGAATGTTTCTTTTTCCCTTTGTTAAGGTGAACTACTTCCCTTCGAGATTTGATCCAGTGCGTCATGCTGAGAAGTACCCTATTCCTACTGCCGTTTGCAGCGGCAAGAGAGAGAAGGTTTGGGGTTTTTCTTTTCTTTTCTTTCACCTAGAGTTTGATTTGATATAAGTTTGCCACTTCCAACTGTTGTATTGTATTGTCACAGTGCATGATTGAGAAGGAGAACAACTTTAAGCAGCCTGGGGAAAGATACCGATCCTTCACACCCGACAGGTCTTTCCCTTTTCCTTTGGACACAACATGTTAATTTCCTTCTTTTCTTCATACATTCATTTTACATATGCAATGCCATTTTTGTTACCTCTCACTGTATCAGGCAAGAACGTTTTGTGAAACGCTGGGTGGAGGCACTGTCTGATCCAAGGGTCACATACGAGATTCGCAGCATTTGGATCTCATACTGGTCACAGGCGAGACTCCCATCCTTTGATCTTTTATATAAACATGAAACACCCCAACAGGCTAATTATCTGTCAGATTCATACTACTGATGATGTTATTGTCTGTGTTGGACTACAGGCTGACAAATCATTGGGTCAGAAACTGGCTTCTCGCCTCAATGTGAGACCAAGTTATTGATGATTGGAGTTCATCAGGGAGCATTTGCATGAAGTGAACAACTACTTAATCACTGGATTATATGCGTCTCCTTCTGAGTAAGAACATATATATGTCAATGTGTTGGTGTATTTATGTATTTAAGGATTCCAGAGAACCAGAGACCATCACCATAAGAACTAAGAAGAAAGCTCCTTGATTGTTAATGGTAATGTTGGCAATGTCAAACATAAAGGAATGCATTCAACTATAAAAGTCATTGCTTTTTTATCCTAGTTTAAGATCTTCAACAAAAGCAAAAGAAACAGATCTTACATCTTGGAGGATATACAACCAAAAGGTTGGACATGTCAGACTCCAAAGAAGTTGTGATGCATATTCCCCTTGCTATGTTTCCTCTATCATCCTTCTGTCTGAAAATGGAAGCTTTGCTTGAAGTGGAGGTGGTGGCAATGTTACCTTAAAGGTTGGATCAAGGATCAGTTTCTGGTTGAATATATCCTTACCTGAAGCTAATCTAACACCCTTATAACACCCGGAATCCTGAGAAGTTCTCAAAGGAAAAATATGAATATCTTCTACCTTAACATCATAACAGTTTGCTCAGAATAACAAAATATCTAACATGATGTAGTCTGGCTTGTGCTTACATAACTTGTCTACAAGCAATGTAGTAACTGGCCTACTCAATAAGAATAGGAAAAATTTCTAAAAAATTATTCATAAGAAATATGAAATTCAAATATCTAAATATCTAATAGGTCTTTTTCAATTAAAATATCTTCAATTTTAGTATAAAAATATTCCAATTTTTAAGATTATAGATATCAAAAGAAAAATATATATGTTAATCAATACCAACATTTGATGTACATTCATCCTCATTAGATTTTTATTAATATCATGCTCATTGCTCGTTATGCTAGTGCTGCTTAGTTTTTTCCACGTTTATTTTAGTGTAAATCGCCTATCATCTTATTATATTTTTATTTAGTGATTCAGTTTAGAAATAATAGTTTTTGGTTTAAGGTTAAAGATTGCGGGTTAAGGTTTAAGAAATTAGATGTATGATATATTTTTTAGAATTTAATATTTAAAATAAAAGCTAAGGTTAAAGTTTAAAATTTAATTTAAAAAGATTTTTATAAAGAGGGAAGGGACGCAAGTCGTCTACTTCTTTATCGAATCTCCTTTGTTGTTTCACTTTAAATTAGTGAGTTTAGAGTTTAAGATTTAATGTTTAAAGGAGAGGTTGTTGCGTGTAAAAGTACTTCGCAATTGCGTGCAAGTGTACACGTTCAAGTTATAGTATAAAAAGTATCGTATCCACAGAGATTGGTGCTTCTTCCAAACTTTAATTTCTTGCACTGAAAAATAAAGACACAATTGTTTGATAGAATTGATATTAAAATTAAATAACAAAACAAACAAGTAAAATAGATTAGAGTAATCGATGAGAGAGGCGTGGCTAGTTTATTCTGAATTATGAATGATTGTCGAATGATTTCTTCTTCGTGAATGGGTGCTCGCACCACCCAACTTGCTCTGGCGATTGGGCTCAATCGATTGCTTATAGCATTTCTCCGAGTTGTCAATTTGTAGATTGTTTGAGCAATGGGGACGAGGGAATTGCCTGGGCAATTTGAGCGACTATCCTTGAGGTTCGACAAAGCATAGCTTTTCTTAGCCGTTGAAATCCTGCATTTATCCCTAAGCCGGATTAGTTCTTTCGCACTTGGATCGAACCATACCTACTCGTTTCGTGAATCCAATCCTCCCGAATTTGGATAAATAAATCATTTATCGAGTCCTCTCCCGATTCTCTCGCAAACAAATTTAATTGCCAAGAGTAGATAAACCTCAATTTAGAACACACCAAACACTTGATAAAAATCAAACTAAGTATTCATAACGTAAGAATAACCCAAACCAACTTAAGATTAGTTCATGGCTGGGTAAAATATCCTAAAATAATCTCCCATCACTCGAGTAAACAAGAAAATAAAAAGAAGAATTCGGCAGCCCCTTTGTGTACTTCTCTCCCACGATCAGCTCATCTTCTATGGTGATCGGCCAACTTCTTATATGGAGACGATGAATACTCTTGATGATTGAATAATATATAATTGGAAATAATTATGAAAGAATATCTCCAAATTATATATTATTCAAATTCCATGTTTCTTTGTTTGTCCAATTGACTTCATCTTCCATATCTTCTTTCCATAGATAGCTCTCTATCAAGGATTTCCTTCTGCAAAATAAAGAAATAAACCATAGCAGCATCTTTTCTACCGAAAATTAACCAACGAAGGAATTAAAGTGGCAACCAAGGAAATAAAAGGAAAATGCATGAAAATAATAAAATACAACTAATTATGTGCTTAAGTATAACAATAATAATGAGTAAAAAGAGTAATAAAAACAATACTTTTGAACACTCATCACACCCCCAAACTCGAATTATTGCTTGTCCTCAAGCAATGCAAACCTAACAATTAATTGTTAAGACATCCAATCTTCACAGACATACTTCAAAATTTAACTTCTAATCTCAGAATCGGGGCACAAAGTATGATTGCCTTAAGATTTTTTGAACAATAAAGAAATTTTTTCAGAATCAAACTATAATGCTCGTGATGAAGTGTGTGTGTGGTGGTGAACAAGTTGATTTTCAAGATTCTATGCGACAAAAAGGGTTTTAACAAAAATTGTCTGGGCATTATTCTTACCAGAGCCAGTTTCAGGCACCTCTAGCATTTAAGTAATTCTTTTAAAGCTATCGACTAGAGCCGGTTTCGGGTACCTCTAGCGATTCATTGATGCACACAAACTAGAGCCGGTTTCGGGCACCTCTAGAATGATATTGTTTATCCCTTTTTTTCTATTTTTTTATTCGATAAATATACCCAGAATTCTAGCAACCTAAAATCATAAAGTTTCTATCAATCAATAAGTCACAATCGTGTAAACAGATTCAACATCATAGTGAGATTCTAAACTCTTCCTATGCAATTCTAAAACCAAAAGTAATTTCAATTAAGTGCAATGGCATAATCTCATCATTTGTTATCCATCAAATTTAAAGCAAGTAGATCAAATTGAAATTCCTGGCAATTAATATATACAAACTATATGCAATATGAAGGATGAATGCAACTAATTTAAAGGTAAATACCCCCCAAACTAGAGACGAGCATTGCCCCTAATGCATGCAAAAATAAAAATAAAAATGCAAATGAATTAGTTGTCACCTTGAGGAGTCAATTTCCTTGTTGCCATCTATTTCGCTTTCTGTCCTCGTGGTTGTTGTGCTAGCAGTGGATTATATCCTTCATTGATTTTTTCCATTTTCTTGAACAGTACTTGCCCGAGCAACAACGATTTCCTGGCCACGACAATTGCCTAGGCATAGAAAGTGGCGATCATATCGTCACAACGAATTGACCCAAAATTTCCAATATAATCACAACTTCTCTTGCCTGTCAAGAAAAACGAAAATAATAATGGTGAAAGTAGGCGACAAAGATCATTAGTGCAAGGAAAGAAATTTGATTAGGATAAAAAGGAAATTAATAGACTAAGATTTAAGGTAACTTCTAGAGTTAATTAGAATTTATCTCTTCAAAGTTTGATCCATATTCTCTGCAACCAAATCTCCTTAGGTCTTGATTTTCTTTCCAAAAAATAAAAGTCAATGAAGCAAGAATTATTCAAATCATGAGAGGATAATTATCCTAAAATAAAACAAACCATAATAAGTAAAATTCATAAAAAATCAAAATAAAATATAAGAAAAGAGTAGTAAATAAAAATATCAAGAAAACTCATGAAGGGTCGTTTTGGATATTTTTTATAGTCCATCTGCACCCTCTATCGAGTGACAATTCTACCCAAAAAATGTTGGGCTAAAATGGGTACGGATATTCCCCTTTGTGTTATCATGGTGGAGATGTCTTTCTTTCGTGTTCTTTTGTAAACCATACATGTCTTCTACCTTGATATTGTTCCTGAAGGCAAAAATAAATTATTAGAAAAAAATTATATCGATATCCAACCACTTAATCACCTCATTATCGTTAACTTTCATCATAGTTGGATATAACCTTCATTGTCGTGGCAATTGTTGTGATAGCCAATTGCTATGGCAATTGCCAAAATTCGGTGTAGGTCAAGTGAAGATCCATCTTTCTCGAAGTCTTCAAGAATCAACCCACCTTGTTCTTTAGGACTCTCAACCATCTCCATCAATAGAGAGTTTGGTATGGCACTAATATAGGATGGACTTACCAAAGATAGATTATCTTCTCCCAAACAATCATACCTTTCTTTTGATGACCTTAAATCAATTGGCGTTGATTTCTCAGAAGATACCTGCAATAGAATATGTGAGTTTTTAAAAAATTCAAAAGGTTCAATTATTGCATTCTCATATTTCATTAATAAAGTATCGTCATCTTGTTGATTGAGCATATCAACATGTAATTGCCCAGGCAACTGTGAGTGAGAGTAATCCTCAGATTCTCTTTTCAGCATCAACGCTGATGTAACATCCTGGGAATCAGACTCCTCAGAATTTTCTGTAGCATTACTTTCTTTTGTCTCATTGAATGGTATCGTGACATTGCCCTGTGCAAGCTTCTCCATTGTCGTGGCAATTATTTCTGTGAACTCATCCAATGTGTGACAGTCTTTCTAATCAACATATTTTGGACTCGGAGGTTCCAAAATTTCCTCTTTGTCCTCCAGTGTTGGGACGTCAGTATCCCTAAGAACTGATTGTCGGGGTATATTATCCATGGCATATATGGATCTCCTCAATTGATTCTTCGAATCCTCCAACGGTGCATCCAATTTAGCTATAATCGCATCCAAGGATTTTATTTGATCTTGTAGCTTTTTTGTTAAAAATGAATAATTTTGTTGTTGGTTCTAACTTTGGTCCACCATGTGGCCATATGTTCCAGTATTGTACGGGCAATTTCTAACCAAATGATCATCTCCACAATTAAAACAAAAAATTGTCAGACATGAACTTGTTGGGTTTCTCTTGGTTGGCATAGATAATCATCAAGAAATTCATGATTTGATCGATTCATCTCTTCCAACATCAATTCCCGAATAAATTTCTTTTTATCATTCTGTATCTCGAAAATCCTTCAACTTGAAACACACCTATAATTTTTTTTGATTTTTTTAAGAAAAAGAAAAAGAAAATATGTTAGCAAAAATAATAATAAAAAAATGCAAAAAATTAAAAACAAAGATGTTATTGCCAATCCCCGGCAACGGCGCCAAAAACTTGTTGAGTGTAAAAGTACTTCGTAATTGCGTACAAGTGTACACGTTCAAGTTATAGTATAAAAAGTATCGTATCCATAGAGATTGATGCTTCTTCCGAACTTTAATTTCTTGCACTGAAAAATAAAGACACAGTTGTTTGATAGAATTGATATTAAAATTAAATAACAAAACAAACAAGTAAAATAGATTGGAGCAATCGATGAGAGAGGCGTGACTAGGTTATTCCGAATTATGAATGACTGTCGAATGATTTCTTTTTCGTGAATGGGTGCTCGCACCACCCAACTTGCTCTAGCGATTGGGCTCAATCGATTTCTTATGGCATTTCTCCGAGTTGTCAATTTGTAGATTGTTTGGGCAATGGCGACGAGGGAATTTCCTGGGCAATTTGAACGACTATCCTTGAGGTTCGGCAAAGCATAGTTTTTCTTAGCCGTTGAAATCTTGCACTTATCCCTAAGCCGGATTAGTTCTTTTACACTTGGATCGAACCATACCTACTCGTTTCGTGAATCCAATCCTCCCGAATTTGGATAAATAATGTCACGACCTCTCTTAAAAAAAACGCGATTTTTAAGGTGAAAAAAAGTGTTCGACGATTGATTTCAAAAAATATGAATTTTATTAATTAAATAAACCCAAATTTTAGGAAAACATAATTTAATTTAATTTGAAAAGGTTGACTTGGAGTCACCACCGGCCACTTAGGTAAGCCAGACACCATAAAAAAATAAACCAGAGATTCGTTTTAAAAACATTGGGTTCGGGAGTCGGTTACGTGTAAGGACGACCCTTACAAACGCCCAAAAATTGGTACCTTAAAAAACATTACGTGGCATTGACATTTTGGAGAAAGATATTAATTTAATTTTCTATTGTTAAATGAACACTATTGAATTTGGATATCCTTTTGATTTGGAAATTACATCACCCTTAAACTTGAGTTGAACGAGACGTCCTCTAGATAGGAAACTTCACCCAAATTTAAAGGAATGCAACTTCCGCCTCAAAAGGCTAAAGCAAAATGCATGACCATTTTTAATCTTGTTCATTTTAAGTTCTAACCCTAGAATAGGCTCCATTACTTAAGTTTGAAACCTAAGTTACTAGCGTTACTAGTTATTTACCTATCCATTTATTTAATTCTAAACCTAAGTTTCTGTCAAAATTCTAAGTTTTTAATAACACATGAATTCGATGCCAAGGTACACTCTCTAGGTCAGCATCATAGTGCGTCAAAACACCAACCTCTTTAGTGTATCCGAGACATAAGATTCACATGTTATGTTACTAGATTTTCTCCCTAATTAAATTAATTAATTTAAGTGACTAATCTTAGAAAAGGCTCTAAATTAATTAACTTAAGTTTATTAGGTGACTTTCCTAAAATATGCTATGCAAAACAACATAAAATAAAAAGGACAAGATAAAGGAACTTCAATTTTTATTAGAATCATGGTACATCATATTACATCAAAAATTCTCATAAAGGGTACAAAAGGGACTTGAATGAAAAAGATCGAAAAAAGGGACTCGAGAACAAACCTTGGACAAAAGATAGGACTTAATTAAGTGTGAAATTAATCTTTAAAGTTTTAGAAATTTTTTTTAATTAAAATTAATTAATTAAATTTTCTTAACTTCAAATTTTAATCAAATCTTAATTAAAGTCTAACTTAGTGAATTTTAGGTTCAAAGGTTTAATTGGGGATGAGTTAAACTTAATTAAGTTAATTTTTAAATCTTATCTTAGAAATTTTAGATTAATTAAAAGTTTTAATTAAAATAATTTCTAACCTTTTAAGAATTTAATTTTAACTTAATTAAAGTTTTGGTGAAGTTAAGGTTTATTAGACTTAATTTTAAATCTTAACATTTTAGAAATTAATTAAAATTAATTAAATTAATTAATTAAAATTATCTTTCCAATTTTTAAGAATTAAAACCTAATTAAAGTCTAAGTTGGGTGAATGTTTTAAAGTTTAAGGCTAACTAGACCTAATTAAGAAGTTTAATTTTTAAACCTTAGAAATTAATTAAAATTAGTTAAAATAATTAATTAAAAATTATCTTCTAATTTTTAAGAATTTTAAAAACCTAATTAGAGTCTAGTTTGGTGTGTGTTTTAAAGTTTAAGGGCAAAACTAGGCCTAATTTTGGATTAATTTTAAAACTTAATTATTAGAAATTAATTAAAATTAATTAAGCTAACTAATTAAAATTATTTCCTAAATTAAAGAATTAAATTAAACCTATTTTAAGTCTAATTTTTAAGGCTTTAGGGTTAAATTAACTTGTATTAGATTTAAATTAGATTAAACTAATTTTAAAGTTTATTAAAATTTTAATTAAACCTTAAATTAAGACTTAATTAATTTTTTAAAGTCTCTAAAATTAATTTTATTAACCTAATTAAATCTAAAATTAATTAATTTAAATCTTAAGGGTTTAATCTAGGGGCTTGAGGGCCTAATTGAAAGTTTCTAGGGACCTAATTGCAAGAAACTAAAGGTTTTAGGAGTCTAATTGAGGTTTCTAGGGACCTAATTGCATGAAAAACTAAAGTTTTGGGCTAAAATGAATTACGGCTTAGACTTGGGGGACCTAAAAGGTAATTAACCCATCCGTTTAAAAAAGCGCGGATCCGAACCGCTCGACCCGGGTGCCTGAAACGGCACCGTTTTGCCCGTGATATACCCCCTTCGTGACCGAGTCAAATCGATCATTTATGCTGAGCCTTGACTCGGCCTGACTCAAGGATTAGGAAATCCTCTGAGCCAAACACATGATTACCCAGAAACACATCTGGAAATGGATCTAAAGCACAAAAACGGTTGGTGTTCATCCTTGTTCATCAAGAGCAAGGATGAACATCATGAACACCCCCAGCAACGCCGCCTGGTCCTCCGTGCCGACCACCGTTCGATCCATTCTGTCACCATCTAGCGTCGCTCCGGCGTGTTCGTCGACCACCGCGAAACACGCCGGACGTCGCCCCGAAGCCGCCGCCGGCCATTCTCGATGCCGGTGAGGTCACCGGACGTCTTAAATCATGCCGAAAACACTTAAAACACCTAGAAACCCACTGATCTATCACCTAAACATCTCAAAATCCTCCTAAAAACCGATCTGAGACCCTAAAACCGATCAAGAAAAGCCCTTAAACTATCAAGAAACAACCGATCATCATCTAAAATTCAACCTAGAATCAAGATTCAAAGCTCCAAACCAAACCGAAACAAAGGGGAACTTGAAAGAATCAAAGCAAAATACTTACCTCAGAGCCTCTAGAACAGTATTCTGATTCAAAATCAACACCAATTCTTGCTTCGGTTTTCCTTGCTATTGCCGATTGAACTCTAGATCCATCCCCAAACCCATCGGTTTGAATCCCTTTTAAAGGGATTCAATTCTAGAGACCTAAACCAACTCGAATCCTTATCCGAATCCCCTCAACAACTCCAGGAAATCCGGCCTCTCCAAGTCTCTGTTTTCTTTCATACTCCTCACCCCCAGATTTTCGGTTTCACGATTCTTTTCCTTTTTTTTTGATTTTTTCTGATTTTCTTTAATATTTAATATTTTAATTAAATACTTATTTATTTAATATATTATTATTATATATATTATTATTATATTATTTATTTATTTATTTAATATATTATTATATATATGATTATTTTCGTGTTGACAAATAAATCATTTATCGAGTCTCTCCCACGATAAGAATAACCCAAGCCAACTTAAGATTAGTTCATGGCTGAGCAAAATATCTTAAAATAATCTCTTATCACTTGAGTAAACAAGAAAATAAAAAGGAGAATTCGACAGCCCCTTTGTGTACTTCTCTCCCACGATCGACTCATCTTCTATGGTGATCGGCCAACTCCTCATATGGAGATGGTGAATACTCTTATTGATGGAATAATATATAATTGGAAATAATTATGAAAGAATATCTCCAAATTGTATATTATTCAAATCTCATATTTCCTTGTTTGTCCAATTGACTTCATCTTCAATATCTTCTTTTCATAGATAGCTCTCTATCAAGAATTTTCTTCTGCAAAATAAAGAAATAAATCATAGCAGCATCTTTTCTACCGAAAATTAACCAACTAAGGAATTAAAGTGACAACCAAGGAAATAAAAGGAAAATGCATGAAAATAATAAAATACAACTAATTATCTGCTTAAGTATAACAATAATAATGAGTAAAAAGGGTAATAAAAACAATATTTTTGAACACTCGTTAGATGTTATGCTTAGATTTTGGTATTAGAGTGTAAGATTTAGGGTTTAAAATATAAAAAATTATGATTTAAAATTTAATTTAATTTTTGTTAAAGTGAGATATAAAAAAATATATATTAAAGGATAAGATATTTTTATTACTCGAGAAACGATTAGGGGCATGAGATTTTTGTTTCTTTTATTCCTTTAATTTGATTAACGAATGAAAGTTTCTTTCGATAATTTTTTTGGACAGAATCATATCTGAAATGAAGTTGAACAACGAATAAACTCAAGATACGAGGATCGATGACGTGGCAGGAAATTCTCTCTTTTTAAAATCCCGCCCAAACGCGGCAATAATTTTCACGATTCGATTTTTAATTTATATGTACTTTCTTTTAGGCACCAAAATCCTTTTTAGTTTTAGCCAATGCTCATTCACCACCACTCTAAACCGCTCTAAACTACGACTACAAAAAGAACTCTCTTCCATATATCTTCGCCTCCTTATTTCCCTTAGCAAAACCCTATCGATTCAGGTATCTCACGGCGCCGATTCAGTCCCCTATTCCCTTATTTCAGACGAAATCTAAAGAATCTCGTTCGTTTTTGCCGTTTCTTCTTGCAGGATTCGCAATGAAAGGTGGTAAATCTAAGTCCGATTCGAAGCAAACTGGAAACAAGTGAGTTTTATACCTTTCTATTCGATTATTTGTAATTTCCTTCGTTATGTTTGATAAATTACAACAGAAAAACGTCAGATCTGCTGAGTTCGTCACTTAACGAATGTTTGTTTTCGGATTTGTTGATAGACTGAAGAGCAAAAGTACAGGCGCTGGAAAGCGTGCGAAGAAGGCCGCCAAGGATCCAAACAAGCCAAAGAGGCCTCCTAGTGCTTTCTTCGTTTTCATGTACGGTATACGTTACATATTATCTGAAAAAAATCTTATAACGAATCGTTTCAACGCGTCTCCGTTTCCTTTTGTTCTTATTGTTTGTTTTGTGATTGATTGATAAATCAAGGGAGGAGTTCAGGAAGTAGTACAAAGAGGAGAATCCTGACAACAAATCGGTCGCTGCTGTGAGTTATCATTGTGAACACAAATCGTTTAAAGTCTCTTTAGATTCTCTTTTCAATTTGATAACTATAATTTGGCCTTCGGAGATCTTATTCACTATTTTATTTTGTATTTAGGTCGGCAAAGCCGGTGGTGCAAAGTGGAAAAGCATGTCAGATGCAGTGAGTATTTTGTGTGTGTGCCTATTTTGATTCAGATCATGTATATTTCTTTTTCACCAGAACATTTTTCTAATTACCATTTGGAATTTCAGGAGAAGGCTCCTTATGTTCAGAAGGCGGATAAGCGCAAAACTGAGTACAACAAGAATATTCAGGCATACAACATGAAACTGGTAAACAATAGTAGTAATAATGCATTTGTTTAATATAAGTCTGTGATTATCTTCTGTAATTATCACCATAGAGTAAATGCACTGATTTCACATGTGCAGGCTGGTGGTGGTGGAAACGATGATGAATCTGATAAATCGAAGTCTGAAGTCAATGACAATGATGAAGGGGGTAACGAAGAGGTTGGTTCTATTCCAGTGCTAATTGGATCTTAAGAGTAAAAACACTGTGTTGTATTTTAATTTGTTTATTTCCTTTGTGTTCTTGCAGGATGAAGATGAGGATTAAGTGTTCTAATTTGCTCATTAGAACTGGTTAGTTAATCTGATTCAGGATTTCTTTCCTTATTTAGATATGAACAGTTGATTTGATTTTACTATGATAATATCCTACAAGGGCATTTTAGATTAGGTAATAGATGGCTGTAAAAGGACTTACTGAGCAGTAGATTCTTCATGGATATTGTACTTAAAATCTCTCTTCAAGGTGAATAAGTGGTTATTGAGCAGTGCCATTGGCTTATAAATCATTGTTTAATATTTTGATCTTATCCCTAATATAAATATCATGTCGGAGAATGGAAATGAATTATTTAGATTTAACAAGGTCGCAAAATAAATAAATCCTATGTTATTGCCGAGATTTAATAGCAAAACATGAGCAAACACGATAAGAAATAAAATATATTATCACAGTTCAATATTCCATGTTCGAGAAATCCGCACACATGCTGGATCCAAACACGGACGTCACATGTTATCTAACATCATGGGGCATCATCCTCGTACACCAAAAAGCCGAACCGGATGCCCGCACTGAAAGCATTCACTCAAGTAGGGTCTTGTCTTTGTGCATTTTCTTGTTGAATTGGATGGTTAAGATCACGTTATACCAAACTCAAAATTATCTGTTAACCCCTTACCGAATAGTTTTGTCTGAGTTAGTTCTGACTATATCCGACTGTCGAATGAAACATGAAACACTTCAGATGTAAGCTCACGGTAAAGAACAAATATATGATTTGAACATTAATTCTGTGACAATGCATTTATCATTGACTCTTAACCTAATGGTATGAGAATGATAACATCAGCTTTAAATAAGTTAAATTTATGAAATAATTTTAATAAAAAATGATATCTATTTTAAAAATAAATTCAATTATTATGTTACTTTTAGGTTACATGGTTGATCCCAAGTGTATGCTTTGTGAGAATTTTATAGAAATAAGAGATATTTTTTATAATTGTCGGTTTGCACACGATGTTTGACAATTAATCTTGTAGGTTTGTGATATTAATCCTACAGTGGGTGGATGAGAAAGGTTAATTGACTAGATGCAAAAATATAGTAAAGGTAAATCTTTGAGGGCAGTTGTTATTTGTATATAGCTTGGGAGCCTTTTTATATTATGTTTGGATGGTTTTTTATATTATCTTTCCCTACAATCCTGAAACAAATCCACTATCTTTCTCCGGGTATATTCACATAATCAGGTATTCAATCATGTCTCCATTTACATCTCATCGTTTTCATTAGTATTACATTATAATTTTCACTCTATACGATCCCCAGATTTACGTTGTTTGCCTTTGTGGGTTTGTTTTAATCTCCCAGCTCTCCTGTTTCAATTGGCTATTCATTTTAATTGCACGATCAACGAATTTTCTATTGGTTTTACTGGTAATTCTACAACAGAATCTGCAGATAGGGTTTCCAGGATTTCATTCTTTATGCCATTTATGATGAATGAAACATATTTCAATGATCACCTGCTTGTTATTTTGCCTTTATTATTGAGACTTTCTTTTTGGGTTTTTGTTTACCATTTAACACTAAACTATGATTGTTGATGTTATAGAATCAAGGTGAATTGGAGCTGTTGGATTATCCTTGTAAAGAATTTAATGGAGGCTAACATTTGTGACATTAATCACTTGGATTCAGATGTCCTTCTGCCTCCTCGGAAGCGCCTGTTAGCAGGTTTTAAGAAACAGGCTTCGAATGCAAATGGTGTTTCGGATCAGCCAATAGCTGCTGTTTCCATTTCATCTCCTTCACCGCCTTCGCCAGCATCTGCTACTTCATCGAGCGATGTTGATGCTCATCTTAATAGCTTATTGAGATCTCGTTTCAATGACCCGAACCTTTCTCCAGAGGAGATTTTCAAGGCCTCGAGAGAAGCAGCTATTGTTGCTGGTAAGGCAGCTGAAGCTGCCAGAGCCGCAGCAGAGGAGAAGGCTGCAATTGCAGCTAAAGCTATTGCTGCAGCTAAGAGTGCTTTGGACATGGTAGCTACATTTTCTGAAGATGCCGGTATTAAGGATAGATACCTTAAAAAGGATAAGCTCAAGAAGCATGTCCCAGTTCAAGCCTTGTACAAAAAACACCAACCAAGTGAGAATTCTAGGGTAGATGATGATTTAGTCCAAAGGTTGCACCGAGCAATTGATAGTTCTTCAAGAATCTCAAAAGGTTCGCCAATATCTGAATGGAACAGTCATCAACACAAAAGGCTCAAGAGCTTGCCAACTCTTGAGAGCACAAAGGTTCCCGATGGGGGTATTGTGTTGAGAGGAAGCCCCTCTTCCACATGCAATGGAGGTACTATGGCAACTGAAATCGATTCTGATGACTTGGTTAAGGAGCATGTAAAGGTAGCCAATTACAGAAAATCGGGGCAGGCAGTGTTGGATAATAGTGAAGCCGAATCGGGTTATACAAAGGAAAAAGCTTGCGAAGATGCATATTCTTCCAGTAAAAAGAGGGGAAGAGTAAAGCTCAAGAAGTTGCCCTTGAGCATTTGTTCTTACAGGGATCGAATGAATCTCAAGGAAGAGATGATTACCAAGAGCTCCCCGTTGATGGAAAAGAACATGGGTAACCCAACTCTTGTTAAGCCTGTTTTATCCTCAGGAACCCGCTGCTAATGGTTTTATTTGTATTCAAGGTACACCACTGTGGAAATGCCAGGATTTCAACACCCCTGCATGTTTCGAACAAAGCAAAGTCATGCAATGGTAACGATCGGTCCCGTTCCGATACCATTTGTCTTCAATGTTAGAGAGACAATAGCTGAGGTAGGATTCAACACTTCTCCTTTTATAGAAATGAGTTTTACTCCACTTTTATCTTCTCCATCATCTCTGGTTTTGTAAGGAAGTTGAATTTGACAGAATATACATTTCCATGTTTCGATTGCCTGCTTCGAAATAGAATAACACCCAATAATTAAAGTTGAGATGAAGAAGGCAATGCAATAAGTATTAGCTTGTTCTTTCCTGGTTAATGTTTGCATATCCATCCTGCTTTCTGGGATGATCCATAGATGTACTAAAACTTTAATGGCTTTGGTATTGCTTTTTCAGCAATTGAATTATATTATTTGTTCTCATTTTGAATTATATTTTTAGTGTGATCAGATTACACAATTATTAATCTAATTAATTATGAGTAGAATTTGTATACAAATATTTTAACATTTCACCTCTATTTTTTAAAATAAATTTTATAATAATATTTACATAAAATATTTTGTTGGAATTATTTTTTAATGTAAATAATGCCATCATGGTAAGTTATTTCATAGATTTTAAGTATGGAGTCCTTTATGATTCCCATTATTTAAAATTATTTGACTCATTTATCATGTTATTTGTACAATCGAAATTGATCAACCAAATTCGCTAAGAGAGTTGAATTTGCTTTCCTGATGATTTGGTTAAAATTAAAAAAAAAATATTGTACATTGATTTTATAGCGGTTCAACTACCCAATTGAGTCTACAACCGCTACCTTAACGTACTATTAAGGACTTTTCGGGTCATTATTATGAATTCTTTCTTTTTACGAGTAAAAAAGGTGACATTTTTATCATCTCTTTTTAATGGTTAAGATAGAATCACTCTAATTTTTCTGATGCTAAATTAGAATGTCTCACTTTTATAAGTTACAAGATTGAAGCTCACAAGAGTATAAAGAATAAAAATAATTAAAATACTCTTTATATATCATATACAAGAGAAACGAAAAAAAAAAATCCCCTGATCCTAAAGTTCAGATACGTTCTTTAGCCATCTTTAAATATCTCATGTCTTCTTTTTAAAGTAAAGAATGAGTTACTAGTTGTCTATGGTCATTGGGAATTTATTTCCAATAATAAATATAGTTTAGGCAAGTTGATATCGATACACAAACTTTGAGTATCGGTACTCATGTTTTAGATAGAAGACTCATTGGTATTTTTACATTGTGTATTGATATACTCCTTGCGTATTGGTATGGATAAAGCTTTATCGATATCAAATTTTACTACTAAAAAATTGAGGCTTGAGGATTAAAAGGGTGTATCGGAATATATTATAGTTGTATCAGTACAATTGAATAAGTATAGATGCCAAAAAAATGTGTCGATACTCTTACTATTTTTGACAATCATATTTTCTAAGTTAACCTCTGAAATATTTTATAAATTCATTAAGTTCAAAAATATTTTTTATTTTAGGTTATATCGAAATCAATATCTCAATATTTTTTTTTGACAATATTAATTTATCGATGAATGAAGGAATTTCTTCGAATGGTGAGAAGCTTCATCAACACAAAAAAAACTAAAACAATAAAAAATATATTTCATTCGATGACTAAAGATAAAAAAAAAATTATTTAACTCGTGAGTTTTATGATATTTTCCAAATAAAATAAAAGTTACATTTGGATTCATAAAGACAAAGCGAAATAATTGATCAAATTTAACATCAAATAATGACGTTAAAATAGAGTGACAAAAAAAGCATATTTTAATAATAAAATATATAAATATATAAATTTCGGTAAATAAATTACATATTTTAAATTTTAATAATTAAAATAAATTTAAAAAATATTTAATAATAATCTATATAATTTATTTTAATCAATAATACATAAAAATAAATAAATAAGTGAACGTTCATAAATATAATTCATTCATAAGTGATGACATGAAGCGAAAAAGAAGAACGAGATAAATTGTTTTAAATGGTAAGTGTAGGAGAGGAGAAACTATATTTTAAGTAAGTTTTATTATTTTATTATAGATTAATTATTAAAAGTTGTTTATATTATATTTTTAAATAATTTTTTTGTTGGTTGAATAATCGATCAATTTGTGATTCGTGTGAACCATTGTCAATCACGTTTTCCATAATTAGAAATGTTAAACATGAAACGGCCCACTTTCATGTCATGGCTAGTTAATTCATGTCATGACGGGTTAAGGTGATAGTGCCGAGGAGTTAAGGGGCATTTTTGTCTATTTGATTGATATTTTATGATGGATAAACCCCTATAAATACCAACTTAGCCTAAGTTTCCTAAGCATCAAAAAACATAAATTCACATATTCCATCTAATGAGTATTTTGAGTGCTTAAAAGATCTTGGCGGTTTAGTTCCTTTTGTAGCCGAGTTCTATAATTTTACGGTGGTTCGAGGTGTTACCACGGTAGTCCGACGAGCTCGACGGTGGTGCAACCACATCTCATTTGGCATAAAGTTTTGATAATGGCTGGATGTATTTATTTTGATCCTTTCCCGCTGCGTTTATGCTCGTTTAACACTTACATTTTTTACTTAAAAATTATTTTTAAAATAAATTAACAGTAGATATTATTTTATTTTTTAGGTGTATAAAAAAATAACAAAAACAAACAAGAAAAGTTACGTGGGAGTATGATTTTATTCAATGTAAAATATCCAGTTTATAGATATATTTCTAACAAAGAGATAACAAAAAATATATTTTAATAAATTAAAATTTAAACTTTAAAAAAATTTTACTCCAACCGTATATCTTTGATTTAATATTTGATAGATTCTAAGTCATATTTTCAATAGATATAAGTGAAGATTTACTAGTAAAAATTATGATATAAAAATGAGATGAATAATTTTGGGTAAACTGCAACAAAGATCACTTAATTACGAGTATAGTTACATTTTGATCATCTAATTATTGGAAGTTACATTTGGGTCACTCATTTGTAGGTAAGGTTACATTTTGGTCACCTATATATTAAAGATTACATTTAGGTCTCTCAATTATAAGTAAGGTTGCATTTGGGTCACCTTTCATATTTAGAAAAATACATCAATTTGGTCATTTTTTCTTCTAATCACTTGTATAAACTTGTTAACATTAGAGTATTTCATTTGAAATCATTAATTAATTAATACACGAATTGATAAAAACTTTTTTTAAATATGAAGAGTGATCAAAATATAACCTTATTTATAATTGAGTGACCCAAGTGTAACCTTTAATAATTGACTGACCCAAATATAATCTTACCAATAATTGAGTGACCCAAATATAACTTTTCAAGGCTTCAATTTTTAATAATCGATCTTATAAATATATAATGAGATTTATCTATAATATAATTTTTTCTATAATTTTTAATAAGTGGGATATAATTTATATAATTTTCGGTTTTTTAATTTTATAAACAAATTCTAATTATTTTAAAAGTATATATTGACTGCTGGTGATACAAATTAATTATTATTATTTAGTAGTATTTTCCTTTGGTGCACTGCTCAAACAACAAACAACGAAAGTCGGAAAAAGAAAAGAAAAGCAAGAATCTCTCTCTCTCTCTCTCTCTCTCTCTCTCTCTTGTTGTATTGGGCATCGGCCTTCCAAGTTTCATGTTCACATCTTATTTAGATTTTGTTTCTTGTAATCCTGGATTTGAATACAATTTGAAATTCAAATTCCAGGATAAAAATATTCGGATTGACCGGAAATTGAAGAATGGCGACGCAAAACCGGACCGATCTGTTCGATGCTTATTTCAGGAAGGCGGATTTGGACGGCGACGGACAGATCAGTGGAGCCGAGGCCGTTGCCTTTTTTCAAGGCTCCAATTTGCCTAAACAAGTGCTCGCTCAGGTCATTTCCATCTTCTTTTTCACAATTTTTTTTCTACGTATTGGCAACTTAACTTTCTTCTCTGGTGGCTCCTGAGGTATAGATTAGATTTTTTTTTCTTCGTTCCGCCAATTTTACAATGTTTATGTTTGATTAGGGTTAGGTGCTATTATTATTGAAAATGCTGTACTTCATCAGATTTGGCTCTAATCGTTAACTGCTCGGTGATTTTTTTTTTTTGTACTTTAAATTTGTTGCTTTTAGATGTTGGCAACTATATGGCGATTGAGAGAAAAGCATAACGATAAACACATAATTGACATGGGTTTACATTAATCTGAATATCTCAATCTATGATTTGAATCGTAGTTGTTAATGATTTTTTATCTTTCTTTTTAACTGTCAAATCTTTTAAAATCTGAAACAAGAAGCAGGGTTTAGGTAGTCTCCCCCCCCCCCCCCCCCCCTAAAATTCTTGTATCTGCTTTGTTTAGGGAGCTCTTATAACGTGAAATATGTTTTTTTTTTGCGGTCAGTTGAGTTTTTGTTTATGTTCTGTTAACTGCAGGTGTGGATGTATGCTGACCAGAAGAAACTGGGTTATCTTGGTAGACAAGAATTTTATAATGCCCTTAAACTTGTAACTGTTGCTCAAAGTAAGCGAGATCTGACACCGGATATGGTCAAAGCTGCACTGTATGGCCCTGCTTCAGCTAGGATTCCTGCTCCCCAAATAAACGTTGCTGCTACACCACAACCAAGGGTATCAACAGTTACTTCACAGTCCAGTGGCAACTTGTTAGTGCCATCCCAAAATTCTGGCCTCAATGGAGCACCTGGTCTTGGCAATGTGGGTGGAAACCAGCAGTATGCTCAACCATTGCAAAATCAAGTTGTGAGGCCACCTCAAGCTATGCCTCCCAGTAGTTCATCACAAATACGGCCAGCATTTGCTGCAGAAGGCGTGTTGAGCGGTGGTAACATGGTGGCTCCTCCTCGTCTTCCAACATCAAATTCATCAACTATTTGGCAAAGTGGAAGCTCAGGTGGATTCACAACGGGTGCCGGTGACCAAGGTCAAAACCGAAGTGTTAGTCCTTCTACAGACCAAGGATTTGGACTTACAGCTACAGGGTTGGCATCTTCTATGCAACCAAGACCACAAGCAACCCCTGTGCAGATTTCCTCTTCTGTTTCGAAACCGAAAGATTCATCCATACCATCCAACGAGTTAGCAGCAGGGGATTCTAAGGCATTGGGGATTTCAGGAAATGGATTTGCCTCTGTTTCTCTTTTTGGTGATGTCTTCTCTACAACCTCGTCGCAATCAAAGCAAACTTCTTTGGCAACCACATCGTCTGCAATTGGTTCCATTGTCTCAACGACCTCTGTTCCAGCTTCTGGGCCCCATCCTTCTGCAAAGTTAAGTCCAGCTGAGTCTTTGCAGGGAACACTTTCTCAACAACCCATGGGTGGTCAGTATCATCCAGGTCATCCAACTGGGAGACAATATCAGCAAGCTGCAGGTCAAAACAATGCTGCATCTAATTCAACTGGTTTTCCTGCTGGACCAGTGAACTTATCATCTGGTCAATCAACTCAGTCTCAGTCCCCATGGCCAAAGATGACTCAATCTGACATACAGAAGTATACGAAAGCATTTTTACAAGTTGACACTGATAGAGATGGAAAAATTACTGGTGATCAGGCTCGCAATCTGTTCTTAAGCTGGAGGCTTCCAAGAGGTAGGATTTAACTTTTGAGTGATTGTCAGCATTTATTTTATCATCTAGTAGCTCAGTCGTTCTGGTTAAAAAACCCATTTCTTTTTTTTTTTTAAATCTTATGGTGATAGTGTAATAGATCATGCGGGTGCCGCATGGACATAATTGGCAGATCATTTAGATTGTATTATGTTTTTAGTTAATTTTTTGAACAGCTAGTCACAATCTTTTTAACTACCTATAAGTATAAAGGTAGAAAGAAAATCAGGATAGTGAGATCAATGGAAAACAAGAGTTCGTGTTAGCCAATAGTAGGTGATAAAGAAATAGAGTTTGTGCATAAACTTTTTCTTTAAATCTTTTGAAATTTTCAAAATGAAGAATAAAGAAATATTAAACATCGCCTTGCAGTTATTCTTAAACTCATGGTAGGCAGGTACAAGTTGTTGTAAATAATGAATTTGATTATTGATTGATGAAATGTTAAATCTATCTTTTGTTGTTTATAGCTATTACTTTTAGATGGCTAGACCACTGTATTAGTGTTAATCCAATGTGTTTTAATGATGAATTTTATTATTGATCAATGGAATGTTAATGTATCTAGTTATTTATAGCTATTAACTTTAAATGGCCAGACCACTGCACTCAAATAAGTATAGTGTTACACCAGGTTATATGTAGTTTTAAGGGCTTTGTCCTCTCTTTCATTACCAATATAGATAATTGATTTATTTTTCTTTTCTTTCTGTGTGTGTCTTCTTTCTGTTTCAGAGGTCTTAAAGCAGGTATGGGACCTATCTGATCGAGATAATGACAGCATGCTTTCTTTGAGAGAGTTCTGTACTGCTCTTTATTTGATGGAACGATATAGAGAAGGTCGCCCTCTTCCTTCAGTGCTCCCAAGTAATCTCATATCTGATGATTCTTCATCCACCTTAAGTCACCCTCCAGTTCCACACAGAAATGTAGCTTGGGGACCCGCTCATGGTATTGTTTCCCTATTGTGTCATATTTATGCCGTATTTTTCTTTTCCATGTTTTCTTCATGGTTCATTTCCTTTTACAAAAAGAAAAACATCTTTACAGGTTTCCTGCAACCACAAGGCACTACTGCTCCACGACCGCCTTTACCTTCTGCTAGGGGAAGACCACCAAGGCCAGTG
Source organism: Abelmoschus esculentus (assembly GCA_035048815.1). Taxonomy (NCBI): domain Eukaryota; kingdom Viridiplantae; phylum Streptophyta; class Magnoliopsida; order Malvales; family Malvaceae; genus Abelmoschus; species Abelmoschus esculentus. The sequence goes on from JAUCBN010000036.1 coordinate 14,115,276, forward strand.
CCAGTTTCTTTGACTGATGCGCAGACGCCACCCGCTCCTCAAAAGTCGAAGGTTCCAGTTCTGGAAAAGAACCTTGTAGATCAACTTGGCCAAGAGGAGCAAGATTCTCTGAACTCAAAATTCAAAGAGGCAACAGAGGCAAATAAAAAGGCATTTCTCTTTCCTCTGTCACTTGCTATGTACTAGTAGCTTATGTGGAAATTATTGTAGCCCCCACTCCTTTCCCATTTCTGATTCCTTTATATTTAATGTCTATGAAATTTCTTTTAATTTTAGTCTTCTTTTTCCCCAACCAATGGTATAGATGACATTCAGGTGTAGGCATGCCTTGTACAAAATCAGTTCATCTTCATTTTTAGCTATTCCTCAGAGATGGTTAAAGTAATTGAGTCTAGGCAATTGCTTGTGAAGTGTGATACAATATACACTGTTACAGTTTTATTTCTTTTTATGCTCTATTGTCTCTGAATTGCCTGGTAATAAATTCTAGAAATTTGAGTCAGCCTCATTTTCTTTTGAAGGTTGAGGAACTTGAAAAGGAGATACAAGATTCACGAGCAAAGACTGAATTCTTTCGTGCTAAGATGCAGGAACTTGTAAGTATGCTCCTTTTGTCTTTATGATTACTGCACCTTCATCATTCTACTACAGTTGACCTCTTTGGGATTTAACAAAGGCTATTTTCTAGAATGCTAGTTTACTAAAGACATTAAAATGCCTCGGGTAGGAACCATCTTTGTACTGAATTCTTGTTAAAATGCACATGTTTTGCTGTCTTTGATGTTGCATCTTCAGACCATTGATTTGTTTCCCTTTTCTTTTCCACTTGTTGCCCCTCGGCAATAGATTTTATATAAAAGCAGATGTGACAATCGACTTAATGAGATTATTGAAAGAACCTCTGCTGACAAAATAGAGGTACTTTGCCTTTTATTTCAATGTTCCACAATTCAATTCTACTTTCCCATGATTTTTTTTGTTGGGAAGTTGAACTATTCTGTATTTCAGGTTGAAGCATTGGCAAAGAAGTACGAAGAGAAATACAGGCTGTCTGGAGATGTAGCCTCTAGGTTAACCATCGAGGAGTCAACATTTCGTGATATTCAGGTGTTTAGGAGTTTGTATGTTTTGAGTGATAGATAATGGTTGATTAGCTTGATGGCCATGCTTGAATTTCCTTTTGCTGAAAAGTTCTTGTGCTATGCTTTCATTAGAAATTTCTGTCAGTTGACTTGAATCAATTGCAGGAGAAAAAAATGGAATTGTATCAGGCAATTGTCAAAATAGAACAAGGAGACAATAAGGATGGTGCTCTGCAGGTATTATCTATTTGTAAATAATTAGATTTGGTTATGGTTACTGAAACTTGTATGTAAGATCGTAGTTTCTGTTGGCTTGTGCAGGAGCGCGCTACTCAAATACAATCAAGTCTGGAGGAATTAGTGAAATCTCTTAATGAACGTTGCAAACAATATGGATTACGTTCCAAACCGACTTCACTGGTTGAGCTTCCATTTGGTATTATTTCTGCTCTATCTATGCTTTTATAATTATTTTATTGATGTGTGGGCTTTTTTCTATGCTTTGGAGACAAAACACTAGAAGCTTGGGGGTTTAGATTGAGCAAATCAAATAGAGTGTATGTTTAGTAAAAGGACGGACTTAGAAAATGTGGATATTCCGTCTCCAAGTTGGGACAATTCCTATAGACGATAAGGTATGTCAACTTAGGACACAAATTGAGGGATGCTTATGTTAGGAGGATAGAGCAAATTGTTGCTGGAGACAAAATAGAAAAGAGTTAGTTTGGATGCAGATCCAGTGACACAAATGTTACGATATGACCACATAGTATAATCATGTCATGCTTTTATTATGTGATACAAATATAATCATGTCATGCTTTTATTTGCCTTTTAATCTGCATTGAGCTGAATGTGGTTCTAAGGTTTCCCACATCTTTTTTTTTTCAGGATTGTAAATGTAAGATGTCTAGAAACTAGAAAGCTTCAACTTGATTTGTTTTCTTAATCAGGCTACTTTTTTTTTTGTGTGTGAACATTTCATTGTCCAGCTAATCTTATGTGTTTTTATATAAGCATATACCAAAAAGATTTTTCACTTTATTGTCTACTTTTCAAAGGCTGGCAACCTGGTATCCTAGAAGGTTCAGCTGATTGGGATGAAGATTGGGACAAGTTTGAAGATGAAGGTATGTGTGCTTGTAGGGCATATATTTTGATGTCCAACCTATTATTTGACCCTTATTTAATAATATTTGTCATTCCCTTAACATAATGTATAGAATTTGATATGGTGCTTTCTTCTGAATAGTGTTATTTGTATTCTATTCTGAGGAATCATGACTTGATTCTCCTTGTAGGATTCACATTTGTAAAGGAGCTCACACTTGATGTGCAAAATGTCGTAGCCCCTCCAAAACCAAAATCTTCATTAGTTAAAAAAGAAACAGCTTCTGCAACTGTTGCCGATGCTAAGTCGGATAATGTGCCAGATACAAGTGAAAGGATCCATGACAAAGATATAGCAGTTGACCAAAGCGAGGATGGCCGGGCAAGAAGTCCTGTTACAACAGATAAGCAATCTCAAGAATCCCAGGATTCCCATGGGACAAGTAGTGATGTTGATGGTTCTTCCCACGCCAAGATAACTGATGATACTGATAGATCAGCCCTTGCTAAAGAATCTAGAAGGTGTGTTGTTTCGTTTGTAGTATTATGTAGTTCTCCAGCTACTGTTTCTCTTGCATTTATTTTATGCAAGCAGTGAACCTGCACATGTTTGTACAGTAGGGGTTTGTTTTTCCTTTTCCTTTGAAGTCTTAATGGTTTAGGCTTAAGGTTTCTTGACCAATTGGTCATTGACTGATTGGTGATATTACCTTTACAGTGATCAGGGTGGTGCTGAATCTTTATTTTCTGAGGACAAGAGTTTTGATGAACCCAACTGGGGAAAATTTGACTCTCAGTTTACAGATTCAGTTTGGGGCCATGACGGTGAATATGGAAAGGTAAGTGGATTTTGTCTCGACACACTCATTCAGATTAAATTGCAGGTTGTTTTCTTCGTAGCAACTTATTTGTTTTAGTTCTATTGTCAATGAAATAGAATTATGTTTCAGTTATGTTGAAATTTTTTGTTTGGTCTTTCGGCTATGGCTCAGTTAATGCCTACAATTTTCTAGTTTAATTTTTCAGTACCTTTTAGTGTCAAATTAGTTTATCAAAGGCAAATGTAACCCCTAAATTTAATATAATTTCTTAGATTAAAACTTATGGATTATGTTAGGTAAACTTGTCTCGCAAATTAGGGTTTTAAGAAAGTGAAGTACAAAATCTATTAAATTAACAAATCATGCTTAGCTGAAATACTAAAACAAAACATTAAATATAGTCGTAAGGTTCAACCCAAATTTGTAATAAACAATAAAAGTTTTGAAATTCGAATAATTGTTCAGTATGCAAAGTCCATTACATTAATAAATACCCGAAATAAAATATATATTAAATTCAAAATTTGTGAAGTCATACGTAGATAAAGTCCGAAGCAGAAGTCCTCCAAGTACCGAAACTTAGATCTGAGTATCTGAAACAAGAATTGAAAGGGTGTAAGCTAGGGAGCTTAGTGTGTCTCTAGTGTGTATATATAACATAATCACAACAATAGAATAGCATATACATGTCTCAAATAAACATATGACAATAGAATACATATCGCAAAACAAGACAGGAACATATGATGTAATGTATGAATGTCATGCACCCAACTCCAAACACCATCTGAAGAGTAAGTTTCCTTAAACCACTCTAACTCCATCGTCACCATCTGAAGTGGAAACTCGACCCGAAGGTGGAGCCACTGATCCGAAGTGATACTCACCAAAAGATGATATCACCGAACTTCCCCGAACATAATATCCAACCCAATGCAATGACATGATACATATCCGAGTCTGAATGCATGCCTTAAAATTAACAGGAGGCAAGCATATTAATTTCCAAAATAACAGAATCAGAGATTTTCATAAATTCCAAATCAGATATGCATATAGATAAATCACAGAAGTAATGTAGTCAACATAGATACTTAGAAACAACAAAATTTGCACACTGAAGTAAACGTAAAGTATCGGGAGAGACACACCTTAGGCAACTAACTTAACTTCGAGAATGACCTCTATCTGACTCGGTCCTAGTAGTATGTCGAGGAGATGCAGAACCTACAAAATACTACTTATATAAGATACACTATGCCACTAACTGGAAGATACCCGAAATAAAATTAAATTAAATCAGATAACTCATGTTCATGTCTCTAAGTCTGAGAAGGAGGTTGTCCAGGAGGAGATGGAGGAAGATACTCGGTGTCAGAATCCACGTCACCTGAACCAAACAGTAAATCAAATTCAGATTCCGATAAAATTAACTTCTGATTAAACATTTGAACTAAAAAGCCTCAAAAATAACACTTCGGGTTAGAATTTCGAAAAAAGAATAACGAAAACAAGAGGGAAAAGATTCAAAACTTACCAGCAACACACCACAGTAGATTCGAAGGAAACGGAAATGAAAACAAATAGTTTGGAAATGAAAACATAAACAAAATTGAAATAATAAGGAAAAAATAAACAAGGATTTCAAGGCTATAATTGAAATCGAAGCGGGAAAGAAGGAAGAAATTAATTTCAAAAAGAAAATGGATAAATTACTCAATAAGGGTTTGAACTTCTTTGACTTGTCATAAGAACCTTTAACTTTTAGAAATTACAATTTAACCACTGGAATTCAATTTGGTTTAAACCGGAAATCCCCAAATTCTAGGTTTTCAAATTAGGGATTTTAATAAAAAGTTAGGGTTTTTAATTTAAGCTAAAATTGGGGTGTTACAACAACCTTATTGTTTTCTCTTTGAATGTCAAAGTTTCTCTTGTTTGTCTTGATTTCGGTATATTTCTCAACGAATATTTGTTTCTTGTTGTTTTGATTTCTGTATATTTCTCAACGAATGTTTGTTTCTTGAAAAGATCGTTAGAATTTTATCAAGAAACATAAATTGGTCTAAAGAATGCTTGTATTGCAGGAGATGGATCTTGAGAGGCATGATGATAACTCTTTGTTTGGTCTTGGTGGCTTCAATATAAAGCCCATAAAAACACAGTCCTCGGACACAGAAAACTTGTTCCCAGGGAAAGGTCCAATTGTTTTTGATTCTGTTCCGAGCACCCCTGCAAACGCAGGTGACATGTACCATGGCAAGAGCTTATCTATTTTTGGAGACTCTGTTCCAAGCACCCCTGCTTATGATGATAACATGTTCAAGGGGAAGAATTCATCCTTGTTTGCAGATTCTGTTCCAAGCACTCCCGCCTATGCCGATAGCATGTTCAAGGGTCAGAGTTCATCCTTGTTTGCAGATTCTGTTCCAAGCACTCCCGCCTATGCCGATAACATGTTCAAGGGTCAGAGTTCATCCTTGTTTGCAGATTCCGTTCCAAGCACTCCTGCCTATGTGGATAACATGTTCAAGGGCCAGAGTTCGTCCATATTTGCAGATTCCGTTCCAAGCACACCTGCTTACCATTATTCCCAACAGAGCTTTGGTGAAGGATCAGAAGCTTACTCATTTGACAGCTTCTCTAGATCTGATTCATTCAACATGCAAGACAGTGGTTTGTTTCAACCCCGCACCTTTGACAGGTTCGATTCCATGCGCAGCTCAGCAGACTTCGATCAAGGTTATGGTTTCCCCCCATCGAGGTTTGACTCATTTAACACACGAGATCAACCTAACAAGTCGCTATCAAGGTTTGATTCTATGGGAAGCACTACAGGGTTTGATCATAGTCGCGAGTTCTCATCATTTGATGATAATGATCCATTTGGGTCAACGGGGCCATTTAAAACTTCGCTGGAGAGTCAGACTCCGAGGAGAGATTCCGATAAATGGAGTGCTTTTTAGGTATAAATACATATAATATAAATGCAATTAAATGGACGACTGAGGGGAGTTTTCGCCTTATAGTGCCTTTTAGGTCGAGATTTTGGTCTCTCGTGCGCCGGCCTTGATTCTTTTATTAGTATATATAATGACTCGATAAAGGAGTTATTGTGCGAGTCTTTTTTTTGTTCTTCTTTTCTTCTCTGCATCTTTCTACACTTCATTTTTTTCTTCTGGTGTTTTTTAGTTTTAGTGATTTTCCCCCTGGTTTATGAACGGGTCTGGACTCACGTAATATTGTTTCCAAATAGTCAGTTCAGGGATAAGCATTGTATTCGATATGAAACGTAAATTTTGTATAAACTCATTTCTCATGCACTCACAGTTTTTGTTATGTTTTTTTGGTTTGATTTTTAGATCTTAATCCTTTATTTTTTTCTCAATGTATATATCTTTATGTCTCGTTGAATGTTTGTTTTTCTGATGGCATGTACTGTAGTAGGTGATGATTTTGTTGGTCATTTTATGATTTCCTAACTTACAAATGTCTCATGTGGTTGACAGAAGGAAGATTCCTGCAATACAAACTGCAATTGCAGAGGCAGAGATTACAATCAATTTATCTCTTGAAATTTTACTCCAAAATGAACAAACTCAGCCAAGTCAACACTATTTTTGGTAAGATCCACAAAATAGATTATCATGGAGGATAAGAGTTTGAGATACTAATCACTAATATTGAATTGGAAATCTCACTGAAGGGGAGTATCAAATCAAGAAGCCAAATAAAGAACCTCCCTGATACGGGTGAAATTATATTATGGGTAAGTCCCACCACGTGTCTATAGAACTAACCACTAAAAACTACACACCTCATCAATTTTTTCACGTCATATTTTTTAAGTGAATCTTCACTTGAATTTTTTTTAAATGAATTAACAATAAATATGAACGAAGATTCACTTAGAAAAATATGACATAAAAAAAAGATGATGAGATGAATGTTTTTTATTGGTTGCTCCCATAGATGATGTGATAAGACTTACCTATGATATAATTTCTTCTGACATCGAATGATATTTTTTTTTATAATAATTGAGGTCTCATTAAAAATCTCTTCTTACCTGTCGAGAGTGCAATGACATGCACCAAAGGGAGAAAAGAGTGTCCATATTCATATATAAATAAAGTAGAGTTAAGAACCCTTACAATGCAAAACCAGGAAACCAAAAAGCTATAGAACATGCCTCTAACAAGGCCACCCAATACCGTAGAAAACCCTAAACTATTCAAGTAAAACCTGGTCATTAATCATGAATCATCTTATTTTAGTGGTTAAAGAAACAATTGTTGTTTCTGGAGGTCACGAGTTCAAACACCAGTAATATCATCACAGTAATTGAACAATCAATGTCTAATAGTTGAAAGTATAATTTAGAACAAATACTTACTATAATGTTCTTATTAACTACGACTAACACATTTATAATGTTATACGTATTTCTAAATATTTTTATTGTGTAATAATTTTGGGAAAGAAAACTATTAATAAATTCTTGTTAATTTTTAAATTAACCAAATTAATTAATATTTATTCGGTTCGATTAATGTTTTTTTAAAAATAAATAGTTCTATTAACGGTTAAACATTTTTTTAATTAGTTTGATTAATAATAATTTAATTGATCGAATTAATCGATTAAACATCCTAAATATGCTTGTGAAAACTAAAGTTCTTTAACGTCTATATATAAAATATTAGTTAATTTCATAAATAAAACTATTCAAAAAACAAAGCTATGGTACTTTACCGTTATGCAATTAATAGTAAGGTGACCTAAAAAACAAATTCGAGAGTTGAGTGACAAAATTAAAAAAATTAAATGATCAAAATAAAAAATCTAATAAAAATTAAGGGACTAAATAGGTAGTTGTTTTTCTTTTCTTTTAGACAAGCCCTAGTGATTGGGCCATCCTAATACTTTAGAAGGGAGAATCGAAGAAGAAGAAGAATTGAAGCAGGCCTTCATTTAATTTCCTTTATTTTATTCAGTAATCTAATACTATCTTTGATTAGTTAGTAATTTGATTCTTTGCATCCCCCACACTCCAACTTGTAGTGTAAAGGGAGAGGAGAGGAGAGGAGAGGCGAGAGCTAAGCAATTCGAGGCAGAAATCACCAGTAAAAAAGAGAAATTATGTTGAAGAGCAACACATTCAGCAGGAAGACCAAGGGAGGCAAAATTAAGAAGGTTTCTCCACCACTCTCCTCCTTTATTCATTACATTTACAACGAAAAAGAATGGGAAAAAATGAAACTCTAAGTAACAAATGCATTTAGTTTAGTTTATAACGATGATTGGAATGTATTTGATTTGTTTCTGGCATTGAGGTGGTTCAGGAAGTTAGAGAAATATACCTGAGAGACGACATTTACTGTGGAGCTGCTGCTTGTGTAACATGCGACACTTCCACTTCACGTTGTCCTTTAGATGCTGCTTCTCCTATTCTTGTTCTCGATACCAATGTCCTTCTTCAACAGGTTTCTTTCTTTTTTCCTTTTGGATTCAGTGTAAGTCTGCTGCTGATTATTTCATTGTGTTCCCAAATTTTAATATGTTATTTTCATTGTTACTGTAAGATTGATTTGCTTGAGAACCCTGTCTTCGACAACGTCGTACTGCTATCTGTGGTGCTTGATGAGGTTAAGAACAAGAACATGGCCGTTTACAATAGAATTAGAGCTCTCTCCACCAATCCTCTCCGCAAGTTCTATGTTTTCAGTAATCAGTTCCATAAGTTGGTCTTCTCATTCACCAAATTCTAATATATTGCTTTTTTTTCAAGCTCTTATGTCCATTATTTTCTTTCTTTGTTAACAGAGACACATTTGTAAAGCGAATGGATGGTGAAACTCCAAACGATTACAATGATAGAGGTTAGCTTTGCACTTGTTCTTCTCCTAAGCATTTGCTTCTGAAATTTAACTTGTTTACTATGTCCTATTATGTTTCAGCGATTCGGGTGGCTACTCGGTGGTATCAAACTCATCTTGGTACTACAACAACAGTTCTACTTATAACCAATGACAGAGAAAATAAGAGGAGGGCCACTGAAGAAGGCATTTCCGCTGACACAAGTATGCACACTTTACTTCCTCAGAAACTTCTATCAAATTTCCATTTTATATCCTTAATATTTTATATATTGACTTACTCCAAACAATTTATTGTCTCCTTTTCAAATTATTGGAATTATTCATGCATGCAGCTAACTGTTCAATGAGCAATTTGTTTCAGTTCAGTCCTATGTAAGATCATTGGGTCAACCGGAGTTGCTTGATCTGCTTGTTCATCCCACACCCGAATCCGAAGATGTTGTCATGGAAGAAGTTGAAGATTTGAGACCTTCTAAGAGACAAGTTGTTTATCCAGAGGTATGTTTGCCAATGCTGTTTGCCATTATTAATTGTAACAGCGATTTTAGTTAAATTTTGTTCTACAAATTATTTCCCTAAAGCATATTCCCCCCCCCCTTTGTTCAGCATAAACCCATGTCTGAGATTACTTTGGGTTTGCATCGTGGAATCTACCATCAAGGAAAGCTTCGGGTTAATCGTTACAATCCATTTGAAGCATATGTTGGAAGTGAGAGCATAGGTGATGAAATAATTATACATGGACGTCAAAACATGAATAGAGCTTTCGATGGTGATATAGTAGCTGTAGAACTTCTGCCCCAAGATCAGTGGCACGAGGAGAATCCATCGCAGATGAAGGTGTAACTCCTAAAATTAACCTAATTACTTAGATTAAAAATTAGGGTTTACAAACTGAAATCTTGTTTCACAAGTTAGGGTTTTTACAAAAATAAAATAAAATATTTGGATAATTTATTAAAGAATTAATAAATTAAAATAATAATAAATTAAACATTTACAAAATAAAGTTCAACCCATAATTTTATAAACAATAAAACCTCAAAGAAATCGATAAAAGTTTAAAGTCTGTATTACAGAAATATTGTTCAAATATGATAAATAATCCGGAATCCGAAACTGAATACATACTATAAATCAGAAATGAAACAGGATCCTCCAAGTACCGTACCGAGTCTAGGTCTGAGATCTGAAACAAAAATCTGAGAGGGTGTAAGCTAGGGAGCCTAGTGTGTCTCTAAAACAGATAAACGAAATACAAGACAGAATATGCAGAATAGACAGAGTATGCATGATATGCACCCATCTCCGAACACCACAGAAGAGCTGGTCCCAGACCACTCTAACACCATCACACCAACAGAAGTGGTATCTCGACCCGAAGGTGGAGCCACTGAACAGAAGTGATAAAATCACTAACTTTCCCGTACACAGATAATATCCCAGATGCCATGTTAAATGCAGATACAAAATTCAGAATGCATGCCTTATAATCTAATAGGAGGCAAGCATAACAGATAACAGAATCATAAATGATATAACAGAATGATGCATGATCATACGGATAACAGAATTCGAATATACAGAACAACAGAATTTACAAGATGAACGGGAGAGAACACACCTGTATTAGAAGACTCAACGACGACCCTGACGTCTACTGGACTCGGCTCTACCACTAGGCTGAGCAGGAGTAGAGTCTACAATTAACAGAAATATATTAGACTTGCTACTATGCCATATTACTGAAAATAATCTAAACAGAAATAATTCTTTACTCACGTGAGGGTCCCGAATGCGGATGAATCGGTCCTCGAACAGGAGGAGGAGGAGGAAATTGCTCGGGGTTGGAATCCTCGTCACCTGAAGCAAACAGAAATTGATTCAGAACCTTTTTTCCAGATAATTTCCAGATAACTTATCTAACTTTAAACCCCCCAAAACGATACTTCGGGTTCGAATTTCGAAAAACGGACAGCGCCATTGGATTCAGGACGTCGAAAAACATAAAGTGGGCCCGGGTCGAAAAAAGTCAACTGCTGACGTCAGCACTGGTCAACGCTGACGTCAGTAGTGACGTCATCAGTCAACGCTGACGTCAGCCGGGTCGGGTTCGGGTCGGAGATCGGGTCGGGCGGTCGGGTTGGGTCGGGTCGGGCGGTCGGGTCGGGTCGCGGTTCGAGTCTGGCCGGTTCAGGCTTGGACCGGTTCTGGGCTGGGTTGGTCTGGGCCGGGTTCTGGGTTGGTTTCCGAGGGCTGTTTGTTTCTTGGGAAAATCTGGAAAATTTCCAGATTTTCTCCCTAGCCAAACACCACCTTTTTTCTCGATTTAAACCCCCTTCTTGATTCGATTCGATTCAAAACTTACCCTATAACAAACCCTTAACCGATTCACACATAAACAACATCAACACTCACCCAAAAACCGATTTAATCCGTGAATCAAAATCCAACTCAAGCTTTCTCTCCCCTAAACACTCTCAACCGAATACAACACATCCCCCCCTGTTCTTCTCTGTTTCATTCGAACCAAATACCCATCCCCTTAACTCAGAACCAACACTAAACCATTAACAGAACTAAAAAGAAATTAAAATCGAACTTTACCTTCAAGAGCCAAGGACAACAATAACCAAAGCAAAATTTCGGCAGAAGACAAGGAGGAAGAAACAATTCAAATCACTTGAAAAGAATAATCAATTAACAGAAAAGATATGTATTTAAATCAAGAGTTAAAAGGAGAATTAATTCCCCCCCATAATTTTCGGGAGAAATCAAAAGGAAGAACCGTTACACATGGAAAATGGTATAATTACTTGGGAAGGGTTCAAAACTTTTGAATTTTTATATTTTGACCCCTAAACTTTTAAAAGTTCCAATTTAGTCCTTAATTTTCAGAATTTTAATCCCCAATTTTTAGGGTTTCGATTAGGGATTTTGACTTTATTTTGAGGATTTTGACTTATATTTTTGGGTTATTACAGAAGATATTAAGGTTTTTGTGTTTTCTAGGTTCATTGGAAAATGTTAATGCTTTTTAATGTTTATAAGTGATTATGAGCATTGTTCCAGCATGCATTAATGTTATAAAATGTTGCTTATATGTCTGCACTCTAAGTACGATGCTTGCTATCTTTATTGGTTCTTTTGTAAAACAATATTTTCGTCATGGTCTCCCTTGCATAAGGGTGCAAAACACTAAACATACTGTCTATCACTTTCACATGCATGCTTAGTTTCTTATTGTTTACTCTCTTCCTTGCAGAGGATGAGGAAGATGATGTTCATTTAGCTCCAAGCAGTGCTGATGATGCCCCTAGAACTACGAATCTGGTATCGGGTTCTACCACTGACATGAACTCCACTCCATCTCGCCCATCAGGCCGTGTTGTTGGTATTATAAAGCGGAACTGGCATTCGTAAGCTATCTTGCTACTACCATAATGTAATTTATTTATATCTGTTCTTTTGCTGGTTTACCTTATATAACTGCCTCAACCAGGCATGGGCCGAGCGAGCTATGAATTAAATGAGCATCACTGTGACTTCTTTTTGTATATTTCTATCTGCTTATTCAAGTTTTATCTTTATTCAAGTTTTATCTTTACTGAAGCTTTCAAATAATTGAATGAGGTATTCTTCATTTATCCTATTTGGTCATGTGGTAAAACTGTTATCTTCATGGAATCGGTTTGTTGGCTGTTATCAGAATCAAATAAGTTCAAAAACATTTTTCAGTATCACCCCCCCCCCACACACACACACCACACACACACACATAATGATGTTGATAATTTATTGCTTTTTTGCTTATAGTCTAAATGTTTTTTTTTTCAGTTATTGTGGGTCTTTGGAGCTGATGCCTCTTCCTGCAGGTACAGGAAGCCTTGTATCTGCCCTGTTTGTCTCCAAAGATCGTCGAATTCCTAAGATTCGGATTCAAACCCAACAGCTTGAGAATCTTTTGGATAAGAGGATAATAGTGGCAGTTGATTCTTGGGATCGTCAATCTCGGTATCCCTCTGGTCACTATGTACGAGTCATAGGAGAAATAGGTGATAGAGACACTGAGAGTGAGGTATGTGATAATAACTTCTTCCTCTCTATCTCTTATTCTCTTTCCATTTATGTAACGGTAATTACTGAAGTTAGTAATACTTGTGTATTGTCTTGCAGGTGGTCTTAATCGAGAATGATATAAACTCAAGGCCCTTTTCTTCCCAAGTTTTGGCTGGCTTGCCACCATTACCGTGGTCTGTGTCTAGTGAAGATGTGACAAATTCAATCCGGCTGGATTTGAGATCTTTGCGTGTCTTTAGTGTGGACCCTCCTGGTGTGTATTCTTAATGGTCTCTCGTGGATTATGTATTTTGTCAATGCTGTGCAGATGGACATTCCTTTTGCTTGTGCAGGCTGCAAGGACATTGATGATGCACTACACTGTACAGCTCTTCCAAATGGAAACTACGAAGTTGGAGTTCGTATCCGATATAATTTGACTATATTCTTTTATGAAATAAGACTTACATTTTATGTGAAGGGGTGAATGGAGTAGGCTTAATGTGCATCTTTTACAATTTACCTTCTATAAAGCTTCAGGGCTGGGAAAGTTTTTTTATTCAATTATTGCAAATAAAAATTGTGTACAAAAGATAATCTTTGCTCTTAAATCTCTTAATGATGCGTAATATTTTATTTCACTTTTTTTTCTTTTAGGGGGATCTCTGTAGACCCATTTTCTACCTCTGATACATTGATACATCTCCATATTCTATGTTAAACATCCTTTTCCTTATAAAGGGAACAGGAAATATGATCTCCTTATTACCTGTTAAACATGTCATCCTTTTCTTTATAAAGGGATCCAGAAATATGTTCCTTATAAAAGGGTTTTGTATTCAAACTTTCTTCATGTGGTTGGATGTTCTTTAATAAACATCTGATCAGACATTGCTGATGTAACTAATTTTGTTCATCCTGGCACCCTGGATGATGAAGCTTCCCAGAGGGGCACATCTGTCTACCTTGTTGAGCGCCGGATTGACATGCTTCCTAAACCTTTGACAGAAGGTCATTTTTGTATTTCCTATACCCTTTCCAAATTCTTTAGAGTTGCTTATGGTACTAAAAAAGGGTTTTATTGGATTCTATACTTGATTTTTAAATTGTTTTTCTGATATTGAAGTGCAAATGCTCATTATTTGCAGATATATGTTCACTTAGAGCTGATGTAGAAAGGCTAGCTTTCTCAGTTATTTGGGTACGCACTACTAAATTATTCAAATAAAATTATGTCTATGTTTCTGTATTCATTTCAATAAATAAAAACTATATTCACATCAATTCCAGGAAATGTCACCTGATGCGGAGATTATCTCAACTAGATTCACGAAAAGTGTTATCAAATCATGTTCTGCATTGTCTTATGTTGAAGCGCAGGCTAGGATGGACGATAGGTGCTCTAATGTAGTTTTTTTTACTAGTTTTCAATGATGAACATTTATTTTCTTCTTGTTTAGATATTGTGATAACTTATATTTGCCATAATACAGCTTGGGTTTCCTCTTAAGATAGATTTCTTTAGCAGTTTCTGGTCCAGTAGATTATTCACCATGTTGTTTCAACACTTCAACGCTTACATCTGTAATCATTTGTTGACTGTCCATGTCCTACGAAACAACCTAGCCAGGCTTGCTACGTTAGTAAATTGTTAGTGTGTATAGCTCATTCAAAAGTAAGGTGATTCTATTGTGACTCACGGATGAATAGTAGGTGAAGAGAGTTACATTTTGTTATCTTCTTCTTTTCTGAACATTGAAAGATTTTCAACTGATCTAGTTGCATCAGTATGTAAACAATTCTGATTCCATATGAAAACTATCCATGTTATATATCTCAAATTTCTTCACTGACTAAATAATTGTTGTGAGTACCAGTCTGAAAAAGGAAACCTAACCAATGGAGTGATAAAGGACCATTCCCTTTAGGATGTTAAGTTTGGATCTTACCAGCTGTTAGTTTACTTATTTGCGAGAGAGCTCCTATTGTTTTGCTTGAAATAGGGAGCATGCTGATTTCTAGGGTTTTGGCTATGTTAAAGGTTGATAGCTGTCCTAGTTTCTCAACTGTTATTTGCTATTATTCTTTTCTGTGGTTGTTTTGGTGGAAGTATGATCTATTAAACACCTGGTTTAATTTATTCCCTTACACTGTCAGCTTCTCCAGGCAAAAGAACCTTTGTCATTTCCTTTCTTGCTCATCGGTCAAAAAATGTGAATACAATCTGTGAAATTTTCATTTTAGCACATTCATGTATTTCTTTCTATTTCATACTAATATATGCTTTTCAATCTTAGAACCTAGTAGAATAAAGTCTTGAGGTTTATCTGCCGCCTGAGATTCTGATTGCTTTTATACTATTGCAGCCGGTTGATGGACCCAGTAACCACAGATTTGAGAAATATGAATACTTTGGCTAAGGTCTGTTATGAAAGAGACTGTTTCTACTCATAATTATAATACAGCGGGTTTAATTTGCCTTGAATTTTGTTTCCTCCATGTTTATTGTTGTAGAAACAGAGGAATCGATATTCTCTGTTATAGTTTATTTCGATAGTAAAAGTCTAAATATGTAGACTTATTTACAAGACTTCAAGACTAAGAAGTCTTTCTAAAAATAAACTCTTATCTTTTAAGAGATAAGATAAACTAATAAAGATCCCTAAAATATCTCCTAAAATATCTCTTCCTAATATAACTCCTAACATATCTCTTTAATAAATAAATAAGTAATACTCCTATTCGATAGATTCCTATTAAATAGGAATTTATCTTCCTAAACTAATTTCCAACACTCTCCCTCAAACTGGTGTATATATGTTGTATATACCCAGTTTGGATGAAAGTTCATCAAAAGTTACTCTAGGTAGAGCCTTGGTGAAGATATCTGCTATCTGCTTCTTTGTAGGAATGTACTTCATCTTGGCGACTCCATTCTTGACTTTCTCATAGATGAAATGTCGATCGATCTCAATGTGTTTTGTCCGATCATGTTGAACTGAATTTTTGGCTATATTCATAGCTGACTGGCTATCACTGAATACTTTAAAGTCTTTTTCATGATCCAATCCGAGTTCTGAGAGTACCTTTTTAATCCATATTCCTTCACAAATTCCAAGTGCCATTGCTCTAAATTCAGCTTCAACACTACTTCGAGATACAACTGCCTGTTTTTTACTTCTCCATGTGACTAAGTTTCCCCAAACATAGGTACAGTAGCCACTTACCGACCTTCTGTCTGTTAATTCTCCTGCCCAACTAGCATCTGTATACACCTTCACACTCCTATCTTCATTTTTCCTGAAGATAAGTCCAGCTCCAGGGCTAGATTTTAAGTACCTTAGAATCCTATTGACAGCTTCCATGTGTTCTTCTTGTGGATTACTCATGTATTGACTAACAATACTTACGGAGTATGCAATGTTAGGTCGAGTAAGTGATAGATAGATTAACTTACCCACTAGTCTCTGGTAGGTCTCTTTATGTGTAGGGTCTCCTGTATCTTCTTTGCTAAATTTTAACCCTGATTCCATTGGAGTGTCACTTGGTTTGCAACCCAGCATTCCTGTTTCAACGAGTAAATCCAGCACATATTTTCTTTGATTAATTACTAATCCATCTTTGGATCGTGCTACTTCCATACCCAGAAAATATCTCATATTCTCGAGATCTTTGATCTCAAATTCTTTTGCTAGATCTCTCTTCAGCCTTTTTACTTCTTCCTCATCATCTCCAGTAACAATGATATCATCTACATATACAATTAGAATAGTGATTTTACCATTTGAGGCTATCTTTTTGAAGAGAGTATGATCTGCCTGACTCTGTTGAAATCCACTTTGAATAACAGCTTTAGCAAACCGATCGAACCAAGCTCTGGGAGACTGTTTTAACCCATATAAGGATTTCTTAAGTTTACACACAGTGTCCTTAGTAACTTTTTGTCGCGACCGTTTTAAAACCGAAAAGTGTGAAAATAGCCTGGCGAGTGAATTTTATAAAAATCGATTTAATTGCTTTTAATTATGGAAAAACCAAGTTTTATTGAAAACATTTATTATTTGAATTTTAAAAATAATTTGGAGTCGCCACTGGTCACTTTGGTAGGCCTGATACCATAAAACAAATCAGAGATTCATAAAAAATATTTGGGTTCGGGAGTCGGTTACGCGTAAGGACGACCCTTACGAGCGCCCGAAAATCGGTACCTTTTAATTACACGTGGCATTTTGACATTTTGAATAATAATATTAATTTAATTCGTTATTGACAAATAAATATCGCTCAAATAAGAATATCCTTTTGGATAAAAAGATATATTTCTTTTAAATACGAGCTTTGAATAATACGTCCTAAAATAGGAAACCTTGACTCATATTTAAAGAAATATAAATTTTGACCCAAAAGGGTTTAAATGCATGACCGGTTATTATCTTGTCAATTTTAAGATCTAACCTAAAAAGACTCCATCAATTTAAATATTTAAATCCTATTAAATTATTAATTTTACCGGGTGTATTATGATAACATCCGAATGCACGGACACTACCATTTCGATACCAAACAAAATTAATAATTCTACCGGTGTTACTAATCTTTACCTAATTAATTTTATTAAATTCTAATCTTAAAATATTTATCATTTTCTACGTTTCGATGACGCGCCGAATACGATACCGAAGTACACTCTTGGCCAACATAATGCCATTTCATAATACTGATCACTTAGTGTATCTAAGGTATAAGATTAGAACGCCATCGTTACTAAATTACCTCCCTATTTAATTAATTATTTAATTAAAGTGATTAACCCTAAAAAGGCTCTAATTTAATTAATTTACGTGTTAATTAAATGTTATCTAAACAAATATATTATATGATTTTAAAATTCATGCAAACATATAAATATTTAAATAAATAAATATATTAATTACAGGGGACAAGCAATTATAAAATGTAAATTACCTTGTTGTGGAAAGAAGCCAAAAAAGAATTGCCTTCCGAATGCACCATATCATCACCTAGCAGCTTCTCGAAACCTTGCATTTGCATCTTCCCCACTGCATACATGTTTCTTATAGAATTCAATTTCAAATTCCCCACATGCAGCAACGTATTGATGAATTATATATTTTGCATTTGAAGCTTTGATGGAACAATCTTTGATTGGACTTGAACGCATGTAATTCTCAAAATCAACACGAAAAGGGACGAAGGGTGCACCGACAATCTTAAGCAATGTCTAGAACTTGATGTCGAAATTAGCTAGAAGATACGTCGAGGTGTCGAAAGATGATCGACGCCTATATTTGTAATGGATCTCAATGACTTTGTAAGAACTTCAACCTGCAATCTCCTTCTACAATTGGCAAACCTGACCTAACATTGACTTCTCCGACGCTTCCAATTCGAAGGTTTCCTTGCACAATATACCTACTAACAAAATGGTTTGTACTTCTGTGGTTGATCAAACTTCCTTACTAACGACCAAAAGAGATGAACAAGAGCTTTCATGCGCTTAACGGACGAAGAGTTGCACTTATTTTCTTCCTCGAATTTGTGGTGCCGCTTGAACTCCTTGAGCCCATGTTTCGACAATTCAGAGACTTTCACCATTGATCTCTCTCTCTCCCTCAACTGCTTTCTTTACTTCTTCATATACCAGTCGCTTATTTGAGTCATCTTCCACATCAATGAAATCCACTACAATAATGTTGCCAATATCCCTAAGCCGTAACTCCCTAGCAATTTGTTTTGCAGCAGCAAGATTGACATCCAAAGTGGCTTTTTCCTATGATGCTCCATAACCAAACATCCAATGTCCTCCATTTACATCAATTGAAACTAAGGCCTCTGTTTTCAATCACAAACTGAAATTATTGTCTCCTTATCACAACTAACATGGCTTCCATCATGGCCGAAACTCCCCCTGTAGACTTCTCCTTTATCCCATGGTCACCCGCAAATTAATTGCTGTCGGCTACCTCTTTTCTTTTGATCACCCGCAAAACCTCTCATCCCCTCTCGGTGAAGTCCAAGGAAAACCCAAAGATGAAGAGCCCCCCCTTTGAACTCCATAACTGAGTCCTCCCCGGTTAGAGAAAAATGGCCCCCTAAAATCAGTTTTGCTTCCTCCCCCCAAATACATGGAAACCGGCATTAACTCTTGGAAACCGAAACCAACCCCCCATGATCACTGAAAACCAAGTTCAACATTATCCCTTATTTATTTTTATTTTTGTTTAATTAATTAATTTATTATATAATATTATTTATTTATATATAAGATTTACTTATGGCCTTATTATATACATATACCTGGACGAAATTCGGGTATTACACTTTTCCTGCTAATCCTGGTGAAACTTCCATATAGACATCATCTTCTAAATTTCCATTTAAGAATGTATTTTTAATGTCCAATTGATGTAGCTTCCAGTCCATATTAACTGCTATTGATAATAAAATTCTGATTGTATTTAATTTTGCCACTGGAGCAAATATTTCCTGGTAATCAATACCATAAGTTTGAGAGAATCCTTTAGCAACCAACCTTGCTTTATACCTTTTTATGCTCCCATCTGAGTGATATTTAATAGTGAATATCCACCTGCAGCCAACAACTTTCTTTCCTTTTGGTAGATCAATTAGCTCCCATGTATTATTCTTTTGTAAGGCCTTAATTTCCTTTTCTATAGCCTTCCTCTATGTTGGTGACTGTAAGGCTTCTGTAACATTCTTTGGTATCTTTTCTTGATTAATATTAGCAATAAAAGCCCTAAAATCCGCATAATTTCCCATATGCAACATATTTGTCTATAGGATGAGAAGTACATTTTCTTACTCCTTTTCTAATTGCAATAGGAAAGTCCTCAAGGTCAACATTGACTGTCTCTCTGAGCCCTTCATTTACAGTCTCATTCTGGTCCACATTTTCAGTCTCTTTAATCTCTTCATTGCTCTCGGATTCAATATCACAAGTTTTTGTTTCAGTGGCAGGAATCAAATCCGGTTGGTTGACCTTGCTAGATTGACAAAAGTCTTCGGTTAAAACTTTCTTTTTCCTGGAATATACTTTAAGTTGAGGTGTTAAGGTTTCAAGATTATTGGTAGGTAGATCTCCTAAGATAGAAGGTGTTTGATGTGAATTGTATTGTGGAGATATGATAGAACTTGGTACTTTGTTATTAGGAGATTCAGGATTAACACTCAGAATAGGAACCATAATTGGCTGCAATGTGGGACTTTGTATATGAATGGGTTGAAATTCCATAAGGTTCTCCCCCTGAATTTCTTCCCGAGAGAAATAGGTTTGATCTTCAAAGAAGTTAACATCAAAAGAAATATAAGTTTTTCGAGTAGATGAGGAATAACACTTATACCCTTTTTGAGTGAAAGAATACCCAAGGAATATACATTTTACTGCCCTGGGATCTAATTTTCCTCGATTAGGACAATAAATATGGACAAATGCAGTGCAACCAAATACTCTAGGAGTTAGAGTTAAATGGAACGGCTTAAAGTGAGGAAACTGTTGAAGAAGTATCTCAGTAGGAACCTTAAAACCAAGGGTTTTATAGGGCATTCTATTTATAAGGTATGTGGCTGTAAGGATGGCTTCCCCCAAAAGTATTTAGGCACATTAGATGTGAACATGATAGACCTGGTAACTTCAAGAATGTGCCTGTTTTTTCTCTCAGCAACTCCATTTTGCTGAGGAGTATTTACACAATATGTAAGGTGATGAATCCCTTTTTCCTCAAAGTAAGATCGAAGTGATTGACTCAAGTATTCACTCCCATTGTCACTTCGAAGGACTTTAATTTTAGAATCAAATTAAGTAAGGATTTTATGGTAGAAATTTCGAAAAATAGATGTCACTTCAGATTTTTCCTTCATAAGGTAAACCCATGTAGTTCGAGAAAAGTCATCAATGAAAGAAATAAACCACTTATACCCAATAATACTCTTAACAGAACAGGGTCCCCATGTATCTGTGTGTATGATCGAAAAAGGGTGAGTAGGTTCAAATTTTGTAGGATGGTAAGGTTTTCGAGTGTGTTTGGCAAGTTGGCAATAATCACATAAAAGCTGGGAAGAAGTTTTATTAATAAATAAACTGGGAAACATCTTTGACAAATATGAAAAACTAGGATGTCCTAACCTATAATGCCATAATAAAATATCATTTGAGCCTAACACTGGTTTCCTAAGTTGAGTAGAGAGAGCCATGTTCGAAGGTACTGTGTTTTTGAGAATGTAGAGACCCTTGTCGAGGCTAGCACTGCCAATCACCTTCATTGATTCCTGTTCCTGAAAAATACATCTACCAACACCAAACAAAACATTACAATGTGTATTTTGAACCAATTTATTAATTGATAATAAATTGCAGGTAAGTTGGGGAACATACAAGAACATTATGAATAACAAATCCTTTATTTAAAGTCACCGAGCCACTCCCTTTTACATTGGTTAGGGAATCATCAGCAATACGAATGGATGCAGGGAAATTACTCTCACCATAATTTTCCAGAACAACAAAGTTCCCTGTCATATGATCTGTGGCCCCTGAGTCCATAATCCATTGTACTGATCTGTTAGAGACATCAGTACCTGTAGCAGCAGCATGAGCTTCTGTAGTTGATTTTGCTGCCATAGATTGAAGTAGTTGTTGTAAATCTTCAACCTGCTGTCGACTGAAGGTACCAGTCACAGTCTCATGAGCCGCTTGATGAGCCTCTCTCTGAAATTTTGTTCGATTAGGCTTCCAATCTTGTGGTTTGCCATGTAACTTCCAACACTGGTCCTTTAGATGTCCCAGCTTCTTGCAGTTCTCACACCATGGCCTCCCTTTCCTGTGCTGATTTCTGGAAGTAACCATAGCAGAATTTTCTTGCAGGTTTCTAGAAGTAACCAGAGCAGAATTTTCTTGCTGGTTATGTGCTGAAACCATCAAACCTCTTCTACTTCCCGAAAAGACTTCTTTGATTAAAGGAAGAGGTTTAGAGGCTAGAATTCTTCCTTTAACACTATCAAATTCCTCATTTAATCCAGACAAAAACTGAAAAATTCTTTTCTGGTTTTTGTTACTTTCATACAAACTTTTGTCTTCTTGGCACCTCCATTGAAGATTCTCATATAGATCAATTTGTTGCCAACATCTATTTAAAATTCTAAAATACTGGAGTACTTTGAGATCTCCTTGCCGAAGGTTCTTAATATGATTTTCCACAGCAAACAGTTCCGAAGTATTATCAACACTTGAATAGGTGTCTCTAGCTGCTGTCCAGATTTCAGCTGCAGATTGGTATAGCATGAAATTTTCTCCTACTTCTGGAATCATGGAATTTATGAGCCATGACATGATCATGGTGTTCTCGCATCGCCAAGTGTTGTATCTAGGGTCAGTAGTTGCTGGAATTACCATGGACTCAGAAAGATAATCATCTTTTCTTCGGTTAGTGATGTAAAGTCTAACTGATTGGGACCATGGGAGATAATTATGGCCATTGAGTTTATATGTAGTGATGGGCGAAAAAGAAGAATCAGACATTATATAATCTGATTGGGAAGATGTGTTTGGACTACTAACCTCAGAGTTCGAATGGTCTGGGTTAGTCATATCGAAGAACTAACAGTAATCAACCAAGAGGTCGATCAGATGGAGGATCTTTTGTAACCTGAAAAACTGATACCATGTAGAAACAAAGGAATCGATATTCTCTGTTGTAGTTTATTTCGATAGTAAAAGTCTAAATATGTAGACTTATTTACAAGACTTCAAGACTAAGAAGTCTTTCTAAAAATAAACTCTTATCTTTTAAGAGATAAGATAAACTAATAAAGATCCCTAAAATATCTCCTAAAATATCTCTTCCTAATATAACTCCTAAGATATCTCTTTAATAAATAAATAAGTAATACTCCTATTCGATAGATTCCTATTAAATAGAATTTATCTTCCTAAACTAAAATATCCAACAATTGTCACATGTGAAACTGCAGATAATGAGGCAGAGATGCATCGATAAAGGAGCCTTAACTCTTGCTTCCGCTGAAGTCAAATTTCAAATTGATACTGAGACTCATGATCCTCTTGACATTGGTCTGTTGCCTAATGCCTTTTTTAACTCTTAATCTGGATCATGGATCAAAGATATTTTAACATCAATTCAAAAAACAAAAACACAAAACTCAGCCTGTCTACAAAATTATTAGTAGTTAGACGTGAATATGAATCCAGCATGGTTCATTTGTAGTTCACTAAGATTTTAGGAACTATCTGACAATAGAACAAAATTTAGAACTTTATCTGTGTAAATCTTTTGTTTAGATAGAAGACTTATATACTGTGGTTTTCTTCTATTAGTTCAGTGCTTTTTCCCTTTTGATTTTGTCATGCATTTCTTCATTTGTCTAATGATGAATGGTAGTAATTAATAATTATGATTAAGGTAACGCCAATTAAATTAAATGGTTTTGAGATCCCAAAATCCAGAAAAAAGAATGTGTTTCATATCTGCTCATGCTTTGAATTTTGTCTGATATCTTGAGTTATTCATTCAGGCATGTATCAGATTCGAGAAGCAAACCAAATGGTTGAAGAATTTATGCTTGCTGCTAATGTTTCAGTTGCCAAACAAATCCGTGAATGTTTTCCTTCCTGTGCGCTACTAAGGTAAACTTGGTTTTTTACATACCACTTTGCTATGTCAATTTTCTTTTGAGACATACATTTTTCTGTACTTCTTTCATTAACCGGCTAATCTTGGTTTGTGGGTATGATTTATCTATAATGTTTACCCCCTCAGAAAAATTATTATGTTTTTTTATAAATACCAAAGAAGTCTAAAAAGTTGGTGATCCCGTGGAACTTGTCAATGAAATTATTTATCATGGGATAATTTAGATTGAATGATAGTATATTTTATACAACGGTAATATTCCATGCACAAACGCTTGTGGAAATTTTGTTTACACAAGCCCTTCTGGAAATATTATTTATGGAAGCATCTTAGTTTTAGGGATTTAAGTGTAGTAGTTTTGAATTTATGGGTTGTTGATAGAATTTTGGCTTTATGGTTAAATTTTAGGCTTTATAGGTTAAATCCTAAATACTTAATCATATTACCCTAAGCCCTAACCATTAAGTTCTAATCCTAAACTTTACATTCTAACCATAAACCATGTTGGGCTTTTAATCCTTCAATTGAATCGTCAAGAGGGGGTGAATTGGCTGAATGGTGGAAGCAATTGGAAATTTAGACAAATGATTTACAGTGGTTCGACTTCTAAACTAAGTCTACCTCCACAACTTTAGCTTCTCCATCAAGTATTTTTCACAAATTCACTAAATTGTCATCCTTTTTCTAGGTTTAAGGAGATAACCTTTACAACAAATTTATACCCAAAGTGTTGAGAACACTCTCTCAAAGAGAATACAAATTTAACAAATAAGGAAAATCTCATAAGGCAAAGAGTTTGCTCAATTTAGCTTTCAACCAAAACCTAACACTTGAGCAAATGTGACTATAAAATCGACAATTTAACCACAAACACAATTGCTCTATACAAAGAATGTTGGCAATATGTTTCATGGTGTTCTATGGCTGCTTGAAACTTGCTTTTAAACCCTCTAAGGAGTTCTTGATTGTTACTAGCCGTTGGAGTTTTTATTTCAAACCATAAATGCACTTCTGTGCATCTCGATATCAGTACGCATGCTTGTGTATCGGTACCTGCTTCAAAGAAGAAAGAATCTTTACACAATAAGTGTAGTTTGTAACAATACACGACACTAAGTATCGGCACGACATAGCCAATACCGATGTGAAGATTGACTACTGCTAATTAGTTTTCATTTTGAAACAAAAGGGCGTATCGGTACATGGGCGACTGTACTGGTACGAGCTCTTTTGGGTATCAGTGCAAGAAAGACTGTACGGTACTCAAAGCTTGTTTTTGACCATTTGGCTATTTTTAAAAGTATTTAAACATGTCGAGAACCCTTAAAACATTTCAAACATGTTTTTCAAGTTAATGTACTTTTGAAATATTTTTGCAAATTTGCTTTAGTCCAAAATCATTTTTCATTTATGTCAAAATCAAATATCTCAATGAACCCTAAATTCTAAACCCTTACACTAAACCCCTTAAAACCCTAAAATTGAGGCACTTGTGGAGACAAAGTTTCCACCGCCTATGTATGGGATAACAATCCTTGATGGGTAATTATTCCATGCACAAGTGTTTGTGAAAATTTTGTTTACACAAACGCCTTATTTTTAGGGTTTAAAAACTCCGTTTAGGGTCTAGGGCCAAGATGTTAAATCATAAAATGCATTAACAGGTGATAATTGTGAATATTACACACCATCTGAATTCTGATCTCTTCAAGAATCCAGAGTAACTTTAAAGTTTATATATAGTATTGGTGGGAATTTGAGTTAGGATCTATTACTTAGAGATAATTTTAGTAGAATTAAAAGTCTTAAGTTAATAGGATTAAAAGCCTAAAGTAATTAGGACTTCTAATCCTATTCAAAGTCTTATCTAAAGCCTATAAAAAGGCATTAGCTTGTGTAAACAAAATCATTCATTCAACGACAGAAAATCAATTATGTTTCTTCTTCCGTTTCACAAAAAACTTAATTTTTTTTTCTTTTTTCAACATTATTTTATTTTTCCACAAAGTTGGAAGTTGATTTTCTATATGGTATCAGTCTAATATCGATCCTAGTCCGAATTCTTAATGAAAATTACTTTCGACAACCTCTGAGATGTTACCCACAACAAAACAAACGGTTGAATTTGTAACACCCCGAAACCGGGCTAGTAAAATGAATAGAATTAATTATGGAATTAAACCGAATCATGTAACACTTAGACTAAAGTAAAGGACTAAATTAAATGAGATGGAAAATGTTGGGTTTACATGAGAAAAATAAGAAATCCCTAAACTACCCTTAGTAACAAATTAAGTTTAGACAAATCATTAAGGGTAGAATGGTCTTTTCACCTCAATTAATAGGCAAACAAAGAAAATTCAGCCACTCCTTCTCCCTTCTCATTTTCACGTGAAAGACACAAAAGAAAGGGGGAGAAAGAGCTCTTGTGGGAAGCCATTGAAAGGGGTTTAGAGAGCTTTGCATGACTAAGCTTTTGGTCTAGAACACCCAATTCAAAGATCTTGGTAAGCTTTTCCATCTATAATCGAAATTTTTGAGTATGTAAGCTTTGGATTTTTGAATACTTGATGTTGTCTTCAAGAGAAATTAGGTTGTTAGAAACCCAATCTAGAGTTTGTTTTTGTTTGGAATTGAGATGTTGAAGTATGGGCATTAAGTTAGGAACTTGAACTAATGGATGTCATAAGTGCTAAATGAGTGTTGATTGATCTTACAAGTTGCTGTAAATTGGGTTTGGGAATGTTGATTCCATATATTAAGTGTTGGAAAATTGATAAGTTTTAGTTCGGACAATTAGAATGAAATTTAGCCAAAATCACTTAGAAATGTTATCTTATATAGCACTTTTGAGAAAATTCCCTAGGACGGGATTTAAGGAGTTTAGAGCTGAAACTTTGGATAATGATACTCATGTATATCTAGTTTAAGAGAAAATTTACAGAACCTAAATCCGAGTCCGGTAGAGGAAGATATAAGCTGTTCCGTAAGGTTACCCGAACAGTCCCGGGAAATCCGACCAGAACTGTTTCGAATTAAATTTGGAGCTGATCGATTAGGAAATTAAATGTAAGGTTAATTGTACCTTGTAGAGGATTCTTCTAGCTTTCCAACGAGGTATAATGGACTAAAATCGGACACCGGGGCTAGGAGATATGATCGTTTCGCTACAGGGTAGCAAAATTGTTCGTAAAGGGCAAATGTACATGTTTGTATTTGTTAGGCTTAAGATTGTTTGAAATGGACAATTGAAAATGTATTGATACATAGCTATTATATGTGAATTGTTAGATACTCCGAGAGAAGAAATTAACGAGGATCAAGAGAGGATCGAGGCAACAAGAAAGAGAGGCAAAGGAGTTGCGATCTACAACCCGTGATAGCTCGGAGTCTTGGTGAGTGTAGCAAACCTTAGGGTTAGGACCTAGGGTCCTAACCATCTTTGAATATTTGATTTGCCTCGTAATGTAACCGGATTAAATGAATATTTGACATTATGGGAAGGATGATTAATTGGTAATGACTTGTTTGACTCTATGTTTGAGTACTAGATGATAAACTAGTTTAGAACATTTGTATAGCTCGGAAATGCCGAGGTAAGTAATGGCACGCGGCTAAGGATGCCAGGTATGTTAGTCATGCATGAGTTATGTCCATGATAGCATGATATGTATATGCTTTTGGATTTTGGTAACATGATAATATGTATATGTTTTGATATATTAGTAGCATGACATTTATGCTTTGGACTTGATAGCATGACTTGATGCTTTTGATATGCCATGTTATGTACATTAACCGTGATAAGAATTTGATTAAGTAAAATGGAAGACTAATTGAATAAGAAATTCTGATTGAGCCTTGGGTTATAGTTGGTCATAGGTAGTACGGCATGCCTAGGGTCTGAGCTCATTTGTTAGTACTTCGGTACTTCTGATCAGTACTTCGGTACTTCTGTTGGTACTATAGGTACCTTTGTTGGTGGTTAGTCACCATTTGTAGATACCATGGGTATCTTTTGTTAGTGTCCTAGTGACACTTTTGTTAGTACCTTAGGGTACTTCTGTTGACTCGCTTACCTAGTCTAACTATACCAAGGCAACGTTTGAAATTAATTCGAAAGACAAAAATTAATATAATTGCCATAGAGCTTTTGAAGTGTAATTGCTAATAAGCATTTGACATGTATTTGCCATAGGACATTTGATATGTTTTGGACTTGAACATCCGATATGTACTTGCCATAGAGCATTTGTTATAATTTGACCTTAAGCATAACTATATGATGTACTAATTGCCACATGTAATTGATTTGTTGCTCATTTGAAGTATAACATTTGATTTAATTCATGTCTAAATTGGTTAGACTTAGGCTACCTCACTAAGTACTTCTTAGCACTTACGCTCTTTGTTTCCTCCTTCCCAAACAACAGGTTCACAAGTTAACGAGATAGACCAAGCTTGAACCGGAGCAAGGACATGAGAAGCAAGTCAAAATATGGTATTTTGAAAATTTTTTAACTCCTAATATATGGTGGCATAGTGATCCTGCTAGTTTAGTATATGCATTTTGTTAGTTAGCCCATGATTTGTGTATATTCATATGATCATTTTAACTTTTGGTTTGTAAGCCATAAGGCACAACATTCATGGTAGGCTAGCCTTGTATGTTTTGGGTACTTAGCTACGGTTGGTATGTTGGCTTGGAAGCATGCATTTGGTTTATGGTTGATCTATCTTAGTGTTTAGGTCATGTGAACTTAGGACCTAACATGTTTGCTTAAGTAGCCATAGAAAAGATAAGGTTAGATGTTTGTCCTAACTAGGGGATGACGTGAATATTGGTATGCATAACAAATTGTCTAAAAGGAACAAGATTGGTGAATTGTAGGGGTTACCTAAGCATGTATAATGATCCTTAAGGCTTAGGCTTGGGTTGAGACCTTTA
Organism: Abelmoschus esculentus; assembly: GCA_035048815.1. Classification (NCBI taxonomy): domain Eukaryota; kingdom Viridiplantae; phylum Streptophyta; class Magnoliopsida; order Malvales; family Malvaceae; genus Abelmoschus; species Abelmoschus esculentus. The sequence goes on from JAUCBN010000036.1 coordinate 14,143,866, forward strand.
GATAGCCCCTTTTTAAATGTCTAAGTGTTTAGAAGGCTTGAATTTGTCAATTTTGAGCAGGGGTATCGATACCACTAGTTGGGTATCGATACCACCCTTTGGCAGAAACTTTTGGTTCCGAAGCATGTTTCGATATTGGAGCTTCCAGTAGCCAAATTGGTCCGATACCAGTATCGATACTGGAGCTTCCAGTAGCAAAATTGGTTGGATACCCGTATCGATACTGGAGCTTCCAATAGCCAATTTGGTTCGATACCCGTTTCGATACTGGCTACCCAGTTTTGGTCAACGAGTCAACACCAAGGACCGGTACCGATACCTGGTTCGATACCCCTGTATCGATACCAACATTAGGGGTATCGATACCTCCTTACTGAATGGGTTCAAACTTAATATGGATAATTGCTTAATTAATAAGGTATAATTATTGGTGATTAAATGAATACGAATGGATATAGAAGTTTAGATCAAATTAATTGAAGTCATAATTGATTAATAAATGGTATCTAAGATTCGAATTGGAAAATTGTTTAAGTGTCGAAAAAAGTTTTAAATTTGTCTCGAATTTGTGTAAGTAATACAAGATTTGAACCGTAAAATAAGTAAGTAATAATAGAGATCAACTCCCAACGTTAATTAAATAATTTGTTTGAATTTGAATACATTATTCGATTTTGTGAGTCCGGTCGACGCTCCCGTCTCCTAACCCGGGCCGAGGGTGTCACAGAATTAGAGTTTTTTCAAGCAATTCCAAGTTCGACAGTAACCTGTGAAATAAATTTAGTTCTCGTGGAGGATAAAGGCATACAAAATATTTGTTCTCCTACTGCACTCTTTTCTTCTAAAGGTACATCAACATGGATCATCGACTCTGGAGCATCTAATCACATGACTGGTAACAGAGAATTATTCCTTAATTTTTTAGATTCATCTTCTAGAAGTTCTATTAAAGCAGCCGATGGCTCTTTTTCTCCTATCAAAGGAAGTGGCTCGGTCCTCATTAATGATAACTTGTTGCTTGAAGATGTTTTGTTTGTATCTAATCTTGCCTGCAATCTTATCTCTGTTAGTAAACTCTCCAAGAATTTGAAGTGTTCATTACAGTTTACTGAATCTGGTTGTTTTTTACAGGCAATGAATTCGAGAAAAATGCTTGGCAATGCTAGCTTACAAAATGGTCTTTATGTCCTTCTCGGTAATCAACCAACTGTCATACCAAATACTTCTTGTTCCTTTACTTCTTTAGGACAAATTGATAATATAATGTTATGGCATTTTAGGTTAGGGCATCCTAATTTTCATTATCTTGCTAAATTATTTCCTAAACTGTTTGTTAATAAAAATTCAAGTTCTTTTAAATGCCATATATGTCCTCTTGCTAAGCAGACAAAAGCATCTTATTTACCATCTTTCTGCAAACCATCTCACCCTTTTTCATTGATTCATAGTGATGTTTGGGTCCTTCTCGAGTGAAGAATGTAACTGATAGGTGGTTTGTCACTTTCATTGATGACCATAGTAGAATAACTTGGACATATATATTAAAGGATAAATTTGATGTAGCCTCTGTTTTTGAGAAATTTTATCATATGGTAGAAACCCAATTTGGATGTAAAATTCAGATATTCAAATCTGATAATGGGAGTGAATATTTTACCAAGTCATTGAGAGAATTTTTTAACAAAAAAAGGACTTTGCAAATAAGCACTTGTGTGGATACACCACAACAAAATGGGGTTGCAGAAAGAAAAAATAGACATTTGTTAGAGGTTACTAGGTCTTTGATGTTCACCAGTAACACTCCTAAGTATTTGTGGGGCGAGGCTTTATTAACTGCGACCTATCTCATTAATCGAATGCCTAGTAAGGTTTTGCAACATAGAACACCTAGAGCTGTTTTTTTAGTGTGTTACCCAAATTTTAAACCATTGTCATCTATTCTTCCTTTTAAAGTTTTTGGTTGCACTGTGTTTGTAAAAGATTTTGCTCCCTCTATATCAAAACTAGACCCTAGATCTTTGAAGTGTGTCTTGGTAGGGTATTCTTCACTTAAGAAGGGCTACAAATGTTACCATCCTCCTTCTCAAATTTTTTTTATTTCATTGGATCTTACCTTTTTTGAACATGAACCTTATTTCCACTCGACTGAAAATCAGGGGGAGAATAGTGATATTTTTCAGCCTCTTAGAAATCAGGTTTATTTTTCAAATTTATTTATTAATAATCCTTTGTCATTTGAACCTGATAACTCTTCCACTTCTACACCTACAATTTTTCATCCTTCACCTATTGTTACTACTCCTCAATTCTCACCTAAACCTCCCTCACAAACTCCTCAACCCTCTAAGCAATTGAAAGTTTACACCAGAAAACAAAAAACTATTCTAGAGACTGTTTTGCAATCTGACACTTGCCAAGAATTGGACTTGAGTTCAGTTGCCAATGAGAATGATGAAGGTAATGTTCTAACTAAGATTCCTTCCTCGTTACCTGAGGTTGATGATTTACCAATTGCTAAAAGGAAAGGATAAGAGAATGTACAAAGCATCCTATTCAGAGGTATGTTGCTTATGGTAATCTAATGCCATCTTTCAAGGCTTTTACAGCTTGCTTAGATAAAGAACAAATACCTGACACTATTGAGGAGGCTCTAAATGATTCTAAGTGGAGAAGAGCTGTTGAAGTGGAGATTGAAGCACTTGAAAAAAATGATACTTGGACCATTACAGATCTTCCGCAGGGCAAGAAACCAATTGGATGCAAGTGGGTGTTCTCCATAAAATACAACTCTGATGGTAGTATACAAAGGTATAAAGCAAGGTTGGTAGCCAAAGGTTTTACTCAAACCTATGGAATTGATTATAATGAGACTTTTGCTCTTGTAGCTAAGCTAAATACAATTAGAGTTCTCTTAAGTTTGGCAGTAAACAAAGACTGGATGCTGCATCAACTTGATATTAAGAATGATTTTCTTAATGGAAAATTGGAAGAAGAAGTGTACATGAGAGTACCTTCGGGTTTGAAGTCGATAAAAGGTGATCAGAAAGTTTGTAGACTTAATAAATCCATCTATGGTTTGAAACAGTCGCCTAGAGCCTGGTTTGACAGATTCACCAAGGTGATTCTGAAAGCTGGATACAAACAATCCTTAGCAGATCATACACTCTTTATTAAGATAACCTCTAACAATAAAAGAGTTATTTTAATAGTGTATGTGGACGACATAGTTCTGACAGGTGATGATGAGGAAGAGATAAGTCACCTGAAAAGGTTATTAAATACAGAGTTTGAAACAAAAGACCTAGGAAAACTCAAATACTTTCTAGGCATGGAGGTTGTTAGGTCAAGCAAAAGGTTTAATAATAAATCAAAGAAAGTATGTTCTTGATTTACTTAATGAAACTGGGATGCTAGGATGCAAACCAATTGATACTCTCATGGAAGCAGGATTAAAATTTAGTAAAGATGACTCAAGCCATAAAGTTGATAAGGGTAAATTTCAAAGGTTAGTGGGAAAGTTAATTTATTTATCATTAACCAGACCAGATATTGCCTTTCCAGTTAATGTTATCAGTCAACACATGACTGATCCAAGGGAGGATCACATGAAAGCTGCAATTAGAATTTTGAGATACTTGAAAGGGACACCAGGGCATGGACTGCTATTTAAAAAGACTCAAGAAAGTTCTATTCAGATTTTTTCAGATTCAAGCTGGGCAGGTGAATTGACAGAAAGAAGATCAACTAGTGGTTATTGTTCCTTTGTTTGGGGAAATCTAGTGACTTGGAGAAGTAAGAAACAAACAGTTGTATCTAGAAGCAGCGCTGAAGCAGAATATAGGGCTTTAGCATTGGGAATGTGTGAAGGAATTTGGTTATTAAAGCTACTGAAAGAGCTAGATGTGAACCAAGAGGAAAAGTTCGAGATTTTTTGTGATAATCAGTCTGTCATACAAATTGCTCGAAATCCAGTTCATCATGATAGGACGAAACATGTAGAGATTGATAGACATTTTATCTCAGAAAAGATTACTAATGGGACAGCTTCTTTATCTTATGTTCCTACAGAAGAACAAGTGGCAGACGTGTTTACAAAAGCATTACCAAAAGGTTCATTCGACAAATTTCTATTCAAGTTGAGAATATACAATATATATTCTCCAACTTGAGGGAGAGTGTGAGATTATATATATAGTATTGGTAGGAATTTGAGTTAGGATCTATTACTTAGAGATAATTTTAGTAGAATTAAAAGTCTTAAGTTAATAGGATTAAAAGCCTAAAGTAATTAGGACTTCTAATCCTATTCAAAGTCTTATTCTAAAGCCTATAAAAAGATATTAGCTTGTGTAAACAAAATCATTCATTCAACGACAGAAAATCAATTATGTTTCTTCTTCCGTTTCACAAAAAGCTTAAATTTTTTTTTCTTTTTTTAATATTATTTTATTTTTCCACAAAGTTGAAAGTTGTTTTTTTACGTATAATTATGGGTAAATTAGTTTATCATCTAGTACATGCACCTTTTATGGAAAATTCCAGAGTTGTGGCTAGTTCTTGATAATGACATTGCGGTTCTTTGACAACTTTGTCTTGGCTCACTGGGTTTTCGTTCAGACGTCATCCAACTCCTACAAGGGAGATGCTTGAGCCTTTGTTGTGCACTGCTGCTGCTGTTGGACTCGACTTGGATGTTTCATCATCGAAGGCATTGGCTGACTCCCTTGATCATGCTGTGGTAAGGTTCCTTTTCTTGATATATATGTCTGACATCATAACTGATGTATCACCTCAAATGATTTCTTTTCTAGACATTGTTTTGTACAACTTCTAGCTTTTGAGGCTTCTGGTTTTTATTTTTTAAATCTTTGTTACTAGGGGTCATGTTCATGTATTTGTTTGGCTTTCTCTTCCATAGTTGATTTCTTACTTCCGGTAAAAATGTCTTGCAGCGTGATGATCCTTACTTCAATAAGTTGATTCGGATATTGGCAACTAGGTGTATGACACAGGTAAAGTAAGCTAGGAAACATTTTCAATCTCCAGATGATTTTGAGTGAGGCTCATTTTAATTATGTACTAATTTACCTTCAATTTCAAATTAGGCTGTTTATTTCTGTAGTGGGGATCTCAGCCCTCCAGAATATCATCATTATGGGCTTGCGGCGCCCCTATATACTCATTTCACTTCTCCTATTAGGAGATACGCAGGTTTGTGAGTATAATTTTTTTTTTCTCGCTTTTCCTTTTCATTTTGATACATACTTTATGATACTATTAATCGAATAATCAACATTCCTTTCTTTGTAGATGTGATTGTGCACAGGTTGCTTGCTGCATCCCTAGGGATTGATAAGCTTCCACCGGTTTTTCAAGACCGAGCTCAACTAACTAGTATTGCCGATAGTAAGTCTTGTATTCTTTCATAACCTTTTACAGGCTTCTTTGGATTTGGAAACTATCTTTACATGAGTGATGAGTCATGTGCCCACGATATCCATTCACAGCTTCCAATGCATTTTACCTGTTTCAGATCTGAATTATCGACATAGGAACGCCCAAATGGCAAGCAGGGCCTCAGTAGAGCTCCATACACTCATTTACTTCAGAAACCGGTACTGACCTTGGCCTCTCCCATCAAGTCGAAACAACCTTGCATATACCATCAAGAATAATTGCACATGTTTTGATTTGTTTCTGGTGCAGGCCCACTGACACAGAAGCCAGGATAGTGAAGATAAGGTCCAACGGGTTCATCGTGTTTGTGCCGAAGTATGACCCTAAATCTTTCTATGCTGGAATATCTCAACATGTTCCTAGTGTCTTTCTATTTCAATCCCTTTCTAGGCAAGAGAAAGATAATGTTTTGGCACTTACGATTTGGCACTTTGTTATATAAAACGAGCAGATATGGTATCGAAGGACCGGTGTACTTGACAAGCAGAGCAGAGAAGGGAAGCGGGGAGTGGCGCGTCGACGAGCAGCAGCAGAAGATTATAAAGATGGACAATAATAGCCTTTCCTACAGTGTCCTTCAAGCAGTGAGGATCCACATGGAGGTTGTGGAACCCCAACCGAACCGCCCTAAACTGCAGCTTACTCTTACTACCTAGAAACAAAAGGTAACATTAACATACACAAAGGAGGAAGAAATGTTGTATTGTATACGATATAGACGGGGAGGTTGTTTGATTTCTGTTTCTAGCAGTAACCCATTTCCTTTCAGTGAGTCTATTATATATTATATTTTAATTCGAGTAATTATTTCATACACAGGTGGGGACGGAGAAAATAAAAAAGGTTATATATATTAGTTTAGCGTTTAGAGGTTAAGGATTTTTAGTGATTTAGAACTAATGAATTATTAGAGTTAAAATTTAAAATCTATTTGTAAAACTTAAATCTTTTAACTATATTATTTTAAACCATAACTTATAAATTTTAAATTAATCTTGAAACGATAATTAAATTTTAAACCCTTAATTTTAAAATCTATAGTTAAAATTTTAAACCCTTAAACCCTTGATTTTAGATTTAAAGGTCAAATCTTGATTTAATTTATTTTTGGGAATTTTTTATTTTCACTTTTGTGTATTGACTAATTCTTATTAATTAAAAAATTATACAAAGGCTGTAAATTTTACATGAACCTTTAAATTTTAAGGATCAAAATTGTAATTTAGAGTTAAAATATTAGGATTTATATTTTAAAATTTAAAATTTAATGTTAATATCTATAATTTAGTGTTTATAATTAGAATTTTAAATTTTGTGCAAATAAATGGTACTCTGTGTATCTAGAATTTACTGATTTTACGTCCGTAGGTTGCTAGCTAGAGTGCTAGTGGTAGTAGACCATTGCCTTGGCTGGGCGACAAACCACTAGACCTCACCAGATGGATGGGGCTGGGAATTCCGATTAGTACATCAATCTATTATCTATCAATCCATCCCTCCACAAGCTTGGCTTGATTCTTCTCCATGGACCATGTGGGACCCTGGAAACTGCTAAGAAATAAATGTCCAAAAGTAACCTTAATCAACGCCCTTAATCTCCATCTTCCCCTTTTCTTCTTTGCTTTGATTTCACATGATTCCTCCCTGTGGGTCACATGGCATGGGCAGAGAAGATCCCCCTAAACTCAGTAACTCCCCTTTTAGTTTTACCATCTGCTTACAACAATTTTAAAAAACAAACCCAATTCTCATCGTCAAGCTTCAATGGTATGACACAAAATTCAAAGCCTAGACAAGATATCAAGAGTGTGATAAAATCCATACAATTTAATGTCACAAAAGTAGGAATGTGCATGTTGTGGTGCGACGTAAATAAGATGAGATAATATTTGATTTGATTGATTTTTATCTATATTTTATTTATATTTAAGTTATTAATGAATTAGATTAGACTTGAATTTTTAACAAGTTCAACTCTGACTTATTTATATTCTATCCGAATCAAATTAAATATTAATCTTGCATTCGATTTTTATTCGAATTCAAACTCGAACTCAAATTCTCATCTTCAAGTGTTTCACCTCGTGTTCCCTCCGATGTCAGAAATCCAACGAATAGAGCAAATGTGTAATAAATTACTATTATTTGTTTTAATTTAAAGAACCAGGAGCAGAGCATAAACAAGAGTCAGAAATCTGGAGCACGGATCAAACACCACCGTCCTCGCCTTGTCCACAAGTTTCCCGATTAACCCATTTCCCGTCTACATTACCATCCCCATTAGGACAACTCAGCCGCTCCGATCTCCTCTGACACCATGGCTGCAGCCCTCGAGTGCTGGTCCAGCCGAGCCACCACCACCACCGATGACGACATGGTCGAGCAGGTTCTTATGCGCTCCAATGACCGATCCGAGGATACCTCTTCTTCCTCAACCTCTGCTTCTTCGGTCAAGCTCGAAGCGCCATCCGCCAAGAACAAACGGTTCCAGAGGTTGAGCAGGAACGTCTCCGAGGCCATTGCATCTCTCAAGAACACTCTCAATCTCGACACTTCCTCCCCACGTGATCAATTTCCTACCGTTTCTTCCGCCCCTTCTGCTTCCTCCAAGGCTGAGGCTTGCCGGAAAGTGGTGTGGGGCACTGTTGTACGGAACTTGACTCAGCTTTATCCTGGAAGTCAGTTGCCTGAGAAGCTTGTCTCCAATATCCGCAAACATTATGATTCCTTGCCTCTCAGGTTGCGTTCCCTCCCCTTGCATGTTCTTTGTTCCTACTCAGTTTTAGGTTACTCTAAAGAAATGCAAGAACAATCAACAGAATTCTAAAAGCAATTCCCTTTCAGCTATGGGTTTTGTTTTTCTTGGCTTTTAAACAGAAAAAGTTTGGGTTTTTACATTAGTTTTTATTAGTATGATGCTGAATTTTTCCTATTTCTTCTCCCTTAATTTTACATTTTTTTCTTCTAATTTTGTTTTTTTGGTATCATTTTGACAGTTATGCACAAGCGGGATTTGATATGAAAGAAGTATTTCTACATGTAAAATTGATTGAGCAGGCATCAGGGGATGACCACCCTGCAATAGTTATTCAACAAACATCTGATGATGATGTACAAGGTTCGGTTTTTAAGCTCACATTTGCTTGTAATTCTTCCTTTTCATGGTCTGCCATGTCTGGTGCTCTTGATACTGCCTCCATCTGTTGCAAGAAGATACAGATATTTGAGAAGAAAGGGTTCACCCTTGGAATTATTCTACTATTGGTTCAAAACACCCAAGACAAGTCTTTTAAATTGAACATCGAGAATGCCCTCAAATCTGCTCTCAGGAAGCCCAAGACGACGGTTGTGAAGCTACCATTTGGACTTTGTGGATGTCAGGAGGAGAGTACTAAAGGGAGAGAGTTTGGGGAATTCGAGGAAGACCCAATTGAGCAAACTCAAAGAAGTGGGGTCGAAAATCCGAATACCAGAATTCAACTTCCGATGCCTCTGCCCTCTTCGTCATTTGTTGTATCGGTTGACGAATGGCAAACAGTCCAATCAGGGGCAGAAGAGATTGGGAAATGGCTATTGATCTCCGACAGTCTCGAGTTTATTGATCAGATTGTTCCCAACTCTTTTAAAGGTGTCTACAAGGGTAAACGTGTTGGAATCGAGAAGCTCAAAGGATGTGACAAAGGGAATTCTTATGAGTTTGAACTTCGAAAAGATCTCTTAGAGCTTATGACTTGTGGGCATAGGAACATTTTGCAATTCTATGGTGTTTGTGTTGATGAAAATAATGGTTTGTGTGTTGTTACCAAGTTGATGGAAGGTGGGTCAGTCCACGATTTGATGCTAAAGAACAAGAAGCTTCAGATTAAAGATATAATGAGAATTGCTGTTGATGTAGCAGAAGGAATCAAGTTTATGAACGATCACGGCGTTGCGTACAAAGACCTTAACACACAGAAGATTCTGCTAGATAAGCATGGGAATGCATGCTTGGCGGACATGGGTATAATCACTGCTTGCAAGAGTGTCAGTGAAGCAAGGGAGTATGAAACTGATGGTTACCGTTGGCTTGCTCCTGAGGTTTGCTTCACCTTACTGTTCTTTGAATTAATGTCATTATGCAGTCGTAATCACATTCCCTCTCCCTCCCGAGTGCACAAAATCTATTTGCTAATATTGTTCATAACTCATAACTCAGAACCACCATGTGCAGTCAACTCCATGACCAGCTATTGTAAATCAATTCACCTAAATAAACCTCTGCAACAGTTGATTAATCACTTATTAGAAATTCAGATTGATTTTTGTCATTTTTACATGATGTTCTTAAGGTTCAATGTATGTAGGCATGATTGTTACTATTAATCTAATGTTGCTAAAAGAGTCTTTATGTCACCATTAAAAACATCATTGTTTGGGCATGCGTAACATGTTTAAATGATTGTCTTTGCTTTACACCTCAATATTGTGTTTATCTTTATTTATGCACTACTTTATTCTCAATTAGCAAAGCATCAAAATACTGTTGAAGTGCCATATTTATCGAATTGTCTGTGGAGCTTTTAATTTGAGCATGATTAGAGTCCTTTTCCATACCTAAGACCACTATGTGATTACTACATTTCCTACTTGTTATTGATATTGATGTTGTGATTATCTTTAAAGCAAAATTAGAGGCAATAAGTTATTATATATTCTATATATTTCAGTGACCATATAGTGATGCCATATTTTGTTGTTTGTATTTGTTTTTTCTGGAAAGCGTGGCGGCATACAGGAGTTCTTTTTGCTGAAAATTTGTTTCAACTTTAACCCACCGGTCCTCTTTCTATCTGCAAGTTGTACCGAATTTCAATAATATGTTTAGTGTATATAGCTGTTTGTATTTTGGCATAAAATAACATGATAACAGGATTGCGAAGAGTTTCAATGCATCGTATCATGATTTCACTTGCACGAATCTATTTTTCTTTTCATATTCCATTTCTGTACAACTTACAGTTGCTGATCATTTCTAGCCCTAACATTTGGAGTGCAGATAATTGCTGGGGACCCAGAGAATGTTACCGAGACATGGATGAGTAATTCCTATAGTTTTGGGATGGTGGTTTGGGAGATGGTGACAGGTGAGGCAGCCTATTCCGCTTGTTCACCGGTGCAAGCAGCGGTAGGAATAGCTGCTTGCGGCCTAAGGCCTGATATCCCCAAGGACTGCCCACAACTCCTCAAATCTCTGATGACCAAGTGCTGGAATAGTTGTCCAACGAAGCGACCACAGTTTTCCGAAATTTTATCCCTGTTGTTGCGGACCAATTACAGGTAAAATATACCCCCAAAGAAAAACAATTCATGAAGTGTAATCCATTCATGCTAAAGTTCTGTTATAGGAGGCTTCTTTTGATATCTTGCTAGAACAAAGCATGAATGTAGTTTTTGGAAGTTCCTACAGCAGAAAAAGAAGATAACTCTAAATATCCTCTCAGCCCAACTATATCTTATTTCATTCACCGTTACAAAGCAATATTTTTTCGAATCAGTTCATGATGAACTTGTGTGAGTGGTCGGAGGATATTTAAATAAGTTCCAATGCATGTTTTTAGATGTTGATTGTTGCGAAAAGCTACGAGTAATTTATCGAAAATGAGGCAAAAGCATGGGGAAACTGGGAAAGATGATCTTGTGATCCCTTTTGTGCCTACAGTTTTGGAGTGAAATAAGGAATAGTTGGATCTTGTGTTTTCTTGTCTCTGTGGTAGCTGGTTGAGGGACCCAAAGGTGGTCTGTCTTGATTTTGTGTCTCATAAAAGGTGAGACTTCATCATTCAAATACCCCAATGTTTTCCACCTATAGGAGAACTATTAGTATAGTATTTCCACTTGAGAACTTGGCTATAATTTCCTACATGTGCCAATGATTTCAGAGGTTTAATCATAAGAAGAATAGGATATGACATTCTCAAGTTGCAGCAATAGCTGCTGCCTGCTGGTTACTAAGGGTGTCGTGATCACTCAATTATAAGTAAGGTTATATTTCAGTCACCCAATTATTAAAAGTTATATTTAGATCAGTCAATTATAAGTAAGGTTATATTTGGTCACTCTTCATATTTGAAAAAAAAAAAATTTATCCTTAAAGTAATTAAAGTAAACGAGATAAATCGAAGACCCAATACTTGCTTTTGAACGATTTTTCTATGTAATTAATAAATTTTCATATAACAAATAGGTATACGTTTAAATTTTGATAAAGATAATACTTTAATTTAATTTAAATATCTTAAATTTTAAAAATCAATAGGATTGTAAATTTTTTTAATTAACTATAGTGATTACAGTAATATTTGTTCGAGTGAATACTTTAAACCATTTGACATTAATTGCTCAATCACTATGCTAATATTATTAGCGAGATTTATGTCAGTTTTTCAGTGGAAGTCTAAACTTTGGGGCTTCAAAGACATTAATGTCTGATCCCAAGAAGCTGCTAAAAGAGGGATGGTTATGTAGAGTCGATTAATCAGTTTTTTAACTCACATAGAGCTGGAACTATAGATGAGTTGAGGGTTTGTTTTGATTTAACCCAACAACATAGGCGATATATCAATAGATGGATCGAGATTGCACTAATGAAGAAGTGTGGAAAACTAGAACTTGATTTCGAACCATGCAGATTGAATCATAGGACTGACAGTGAAAATTACTGGCTCGCACTTAAATTTCCTGTCTCACTTGAAACTAGATTCCTAACTGCTCTTTGCTTGAAACATGTGGATGTAAGTGGTCTGACTCTAGAGTCTTTCCTTCCCAATTGTCCCTTGCTTGAAACACTGCATGTCTCTCACTCGGAAGAGCTTACTTATATATGTGTCTGTGGCTCATCGCTGAGGCTGAAATACTTGCATGTATCCTTCTGCAAGTGCATCAAAAGCATTGTGGTTTATGCACGTGGTTTCTTTTGAATATAGGGGAGAGGAAGATATAGCAGTGCACATAGATCTCAGGTATGTACCTCAGCTTTGTGATGTATCTTATGGTGGACAATGGGATTGGGCGGAGGACAATCACACGGACCAATCCATTCCCAGCTGTCTAGCAACTTCCCAATTGGTGAATCTGACTCTAAATATTCCGAACATATCCATTGTAAGCTACTCCAATTAGCAAGTTGATTTGTGTATCTACCTATATATCCTGCTCTGATTTGATTTTATGATACAAATAATGTTGGTTGTTGGCTAATCCAATTTGCAGTTCATCTCGCCAATCCAACCAAAATTTTCAGACCTTCGATGCTTGACATTGGAATTTCGGAATGTTTGTCTTCCGATTGAAAAGACGGCGAAATTTGTGGATTGCTGCAAACTGATGTCACACATGCCTTTGTTGCAAAAATTTAAAGTTGAGGTAAATGTTTTAACTCAACTAATTATCACTTGGGAGTGCATATGTATTGTTGCAAACTGATGTCACACATATACTGACCGAAGAACGTGATTTTCAGATGATAATCGAGGAAGGTTACGTACAAAGTTCAGAGTACACAAGATATGGGCATAGAGAACCCATGATGCTGCGGGAGGTGGAAATAGTTGGCTTTGTTGGGGATTCACCAGATACTTCTCTCGTTTATTTCTTATCTCTCATTGCACCAAATCTGGAGCGCATTGTGATTAACCGTTGCCTTCCTCCGGTTGATGAACGAAAAACAATGGAACTAGAAGAGGCTAGAATGTTTGCCTACGATCTGCTCTCGGCATACCGACCTAAAGGTGTCACATTTCTACTACTCTGAATAACTGTTGATTGATTTATTTAAAGAAGTATTAATTCATGCTAAGTACCATATAACAAACCAAACTTGTTGTCTCTTTGTATCCGGTGTTTAAAAAGGCGCCAGTTGTTTAAAAAGGCGCCAGTGAGACGCGCCTAGGCGCTAAGGCGAAGGTGAAGCGTTTAATTTGGTCTAGGCAAGGCGACTTCAATGATGCAAAACAAGGTATGCCTAAGGCGCTCGAGGCGCTAAGGCGCTCGAGGCGCTAAGGCGCCAAGGCTCCAAAAGGCGTTGCCTTTTTCATTTTTTTTATCTTTTGTTTTTTATTTGATTTTTTATTATGTTTTATATAATAACTTAAGCTAAAAGTAGAGACCACACAAAAATAACATTAATTAATGAAAATCTGATTGAGTTAATATGTAACTTAAGCTTAAAGTATTCATTTTTTGATCTTTTGTCTTTTTTATTTAATTTTTTTATTATGTTTTATATACTAACTTGAGCTAAAAGTAGAGACCACACAAAAATAACATTAATCAATGAAATTTAAATTAATCTAATTGAGTTAATATGTATTTTAAGCTTAAAGCATATCACATACAAACATTAATGGTTGACCGGAAGGGTAGAGAAAAATACTCAAAATGAGTTTATATTCAAAGAAGACGAAGGTCTTATTTGGGGACACAATACAACTGTTGTCGGAGTTCATGAAAAACGATTAATTTGAGATAAAGAAAAATACACAAGGAAAAAAAAAATGGTAATTAAAGTTAATCTTTTAGACAAGATGGTGATGAACATAAAGAACATGCGATGACTGTCACTCTTTTGATGGAGATGACATGAAAGAAATTTTGGTAGAAGATAATTATATATAATATCATATTATTTTATATTCATTTGAGATTATTATATAACTACTTATCTAGCTTTGCCTATTTACATATAAAGATTGATAGTGTGTTACAAATTATTATAACATTACTCTTTTTTATTAGAAGATTAAAAAAATAATTAATGAAATCATAAGCTTTTATTGAACATGTAATCTTTTTTAAAGTTTTAAATTTTCATTGGTATGATGAGATCATGTACCTATTTTATTTTTATGTGTCCTTAGAGATTATTTTGCATAAAAAATCCAATATTTTCATATTTTATAGTTTTCATAAGAATTACAAAGTTTTTATAATTTCTTTTTATCCAAACTTCTTATATATTCAATTTAATAACCAATAACAAATTACAAAATTTATATTCGTGTAAGTTTATAATCTATATATTTTTAATTTTGTAAAGGGGCACCTTACTTCGATAAGACGCTCGCTTTTCGTCTAACGCCTAACGCCTCGGTTATGAGACCTCTATCGCTTTAGTACGCCTTACGTCATTTTTAATACTGTTTGTATCATATGAATTTATCAAAAGAAGAGACTGCAGATTGATCAGTTCCTTTTAATGGTCTTGGAGCCTGGAGGTATTGAGTGGGACTAACTGCAATTGCATAGTTTATGTTGACATAGGATATAGAAGTTCATAGTTTATGTTGAGTGGGACTACTTTTTTATATACATTCATATTAAAATGTAAGTTTTATTTTCTTGTCTTTGTTGTATTTATTCGTATATAAATGAATATGTTCATAAATGAATAAACAAATATGTTTATGAATACTCCTATATTTAAAAAAACAAACGAATACAGATAGAGCCTTATTCGTTCAAGCTCGATTCATTTACACTCCTATATTTAAAATATTTCCTTAGCATAATAATAAATTATTTTATTTTATTTTATATTTTATCATTAATCTTAAATCGATAATTATTAATTTATGCGGTAATAAAAATAATAATTTAATATTCGACAAAATAAATTTATAACAGTGTAAATTAAAAGGCTTTCTGATGCCTTAGTTTTAAAATTTAAGAAACTAGCATGTGATTTAAAAATTTGGTTTTAGACTAATAATGTCGGTTTATGCGATAAGTAGTTTGGTTTTGTCTTGGGTTTAAGAGGTTGTGTACATAAATTTTTTTTATTAAAAGATCTGTTCATCAAAACTAGATATGTGATCCGAATCAATTTGAATTAGTTATCATAAAACCTTAAAAATCGAAAAAGCAATTAAACTAAATTCAAACCCTAATAACAATCACAATCTCTAAATTCAAACCTCTAAACTAAATTCAAACCGAGTCGGTTCGAGGAATTTTGTACAATCACAATGGGACACCATTGACGAACGAGGGTTCCGCGACAGAATAAATCATCTACGACATGTGAGATTGAATTTAGGAACTAAGACTATAGATTTGAGAATTAAGAAATTAGTTTTTTTTTTAAAAAAAAACAAATAGATTTTAAATTCGATCTTCTTTTCGTTAATGTTCACATATAAAAAAGCCTTTCAGTTTTTTTCTTGATAACCTCTCTTTTTTATTATCGGATAAAGCTAATTTTTTTTAATGTACCTTACGTCAATAATCTTTTTATTTAAAATTAAAAAAAAAATTATTCGTTGATAAATAGGTTTCGTCAAAAAATTAACGAAAAAAATATTTAATATCTAAATATCAATAAATAAATTAATTATTTAAAGATTTTAATAACTAAAATAGATTTAAAATTAAAATTTAATGATAGCCGTATATAATAATGTTAAGCGACAGCCTATAATGCAATTTTTATGACACCTAACTTACTGTGCAGTGAGCCCGTCTTTCCCTGGCACTAATTTAAATAAAGCTGACAACATGCAGGCTGCAGCAACTATATTATTATATATACTTACTTCTTCATCAACTTATATGATCAGAGATGCCTTATTAGTAATCTGTTGTTGAAGTTGATCAGGTCAAGATCCACATGAAAACTGTAGACCAAGTAGTGAGAGCAAGAGCTGCCATCAGGTATGTCCACAGGAAGAGGACCGAACACTCCTCTTCACCCACATCAAACAGTTGGGTTATGGTACCTGCAGGAAAGTATGTTAGTCTTAGTAACCATGATCTGCAAATCCAGATGGAGGCTTAGGGGACTCACCAATATTGGATGCAGGTGGGAGAGCAAACTGAATCATCAAGACGTAGCGAAACAAAGGGTCGGACGATAGGATCCCAAGATTCCCGGCAGCCTTTACGACCCAAATGCCGATGAACGGGAGTATAATGTACCGAACAAACACCACACCAACGATTATCGACGGTTTTAACATCGATGATCGTAGTCCTGCTATCAAGTTGGCTCCCATTATCAGTGTGATGCAAGGGATCGTTGCATCTCTGCAGTCCACATGTTCTATGTTAAGTACCCTTTAAGTACTTATATGTATGACAAAAAAATAAGAGAAGAGGGGGTACCCTAGCAGTTTTGTTGAGTCTTGGATCACTCGCAGGGGAGCCCCTGAACCTATTATAAGGTTTCTCAGCCACTCAGTTGCTCCAAACATTAATCCCAATATCTGATAAACATGCATAAAATAGGAAACATTTGGGCTCAGCCGGTCAGGTCCCCTATATAGACTAGGTAGCTCTGTCCCTACTGTAAGTTGTGGTTTCAAAAGTGTATAAGCGTAGTAACTTACTGCACCAAGGTTGGGTGGAGAAATTAGCTCTTTCAAAATCTGATGAAAAAATCCCATCACTTCAACTCTCAACGATGCCTTCCCTTTTTGATTTGGGTCACTCTCTTCTGATACATTCTGCAAAACAAAGGCCAAGACCCAACATCCAAGAGGAGTGTTAACGAAATCAGAAATGGCTAATTCTTTGTACAATTACCATAGGGCAGGCAGGCTACCACTGTTGACTGTGTCAGGGGTTTATCGAGCGAGTCGATTTTAAATAGGGTAGTATTTAACTTATATTTGTTAAAAATTTTATTGATCGATTCGATTCGTTGCTCGTTAAGCTTGTTAAAATTATGCTCAACTCGTGCTCGATAAAATATGTTATTGCTCAACTTGACTCGTTGCTCGTTAAGCTTGTTAAAATTATGTTCGACTCGTGCTCGATAAAATATGTTATTGCGCAACTCGACTCATTGCTCGTTAAGCTTGAGCCTTAACTTGTTACTTATTAAGTTGACTAAAAAATTCTTATTATTTTTTAATTAAAAAAATTAATAATACTATACGAGCTTAATATTAACCTAAATTAACAAATTTAATCAAAAAATATCAAAAGAGTGTATAAAACACTTTCAAAATCTAAATTTTAAACTAACAATCCACAAATACACTAAACTAGTATGTTAAAAATTGAAGTAACAATCTATAAATTAATAATTATTATTTAGATTTATATTTTGAATGAAATTATTTTAAAGTAATTACTAAAAAATTATTTTAAAAAATTAACGAGTAGCTCGCAAACTTATCGAGTCCATTTAGACTTTGTTTAATTCAACTCATTAAGATCTCGAATGAGATCGAATTCAAGTCGAGTTAACCTAAATCGAGAATTTATCAAATTTTAATTGAGTCGAATTCGAACCGCTCACAAATCGTTAATCACCCCTATCTTTGTCTCTGTATCTTCAACTTACCTTTGTTGCCACTGCTGTTATGGCAACAACTTCCTCTCCATTCTCTACTTTCAGAAGCCGGCTCTCGGCTGTGGCATCCGAGTCGTTGTTGGGTTCAGTTTTTGAAACCAACTCGGACTCGGATGTTTTGAGTTTCATAGCGGAAGATTTCACCATTTGGTAACCGATAGTCCATACGTAGAAACCACCAATCTGCATTAATTTCCCATATAAAAAACCAGACAATAATCTGCCCTGGAAACTTGAAATAAAAATTTACCGCCAAGGAGAATGATGCATAGGAAAGTCCAGCCGAGTTGCAGACACTACGGTTCCCGAATGGACTTCCGTCCTCGTTACAGATTGCCGGGACAACTATAAGCAGAAGATTCCCCATGTTCCCTAATCCAACAACTGTCAGTTTCAAGCACTGCAAGCTTACTTCCTGCACAAGGAAAGCTGAAGGGACCTTACCAGATGAACATGTAGCGATGATAAGACCTTCTAGATGAGGCTTTGGTCTCAGTATCTTAACCACAATCCATCCAAATATTCCTCCCACTAGATACGTAATCCCAACGTTTACAGGCATAAACCACCTGTGAGTCCATGTTAAACACATTCAAAACAAGCACTTTTCAGAACCAAAATCCCCATGCATCTATGTCTGTCTGTATCGTACCATGAAATGATGTCTTGGAGCGTGACAGTCTTGGCAAGACTCGAGAACATGAGCGAGGGAGTAAACACAATGAACACAAGCTGCGTTTAGACATTTTTCAGAGTTTAAAAAATGTAACATCGTCAACGTAGAGACATAATCATGCATGAAAACAGTTAAACTGAATAATATTAATATATCACCTTATTCAAGTTTCTGCGTGTTTCTTCTGAGAGAAGTTTACAGTAATCAGTTGCCACGAAAGCACCCAACAAACTGATTATAAGTACCTGCAAAATAGGCATGGAAGCCACCTCGAACAGTGTCCAGAAACCCATGTTTTTTTACCTTAATTTGTTTATATCCAATAGGAACAATGAGAGAAATAGAAAATGTATTTGCTGATGACTATGTTTCATAAAGCAGCAGGTTTGCTAGAACAACAGAAGAAGAGGAAATCATACCGGACCGAGTCGAGTCGAGTTTTCTTGATTGAGATTCCTTGGCTCATATTAACACAAATTTTAATCTATAATACAAATCCGACCAAAGGGTTATATGTTCTAATTTTGTTTACTAGAAAAAGACATTATCAACTTGAAAGCAGGGCATCTTTATGAAAGAGAGTTGAAAGCAGAAAGTAGGCAATGGCATAATACTGTGTAAAAGATGATTCCCTCTTTATCTTTTCTCCAATCTATTTGCATACAGAAGGTACTCGTTCTCTGTTTATAAGAAAGATAATTTTATTTTTATTATGTATCTAACAGCATGCAAGAAAAATTATTATAAGGTTCCGAGTCATCACATCATTTATAGGCAGAATTCAATCCTTGTTAAAATTAAGGCCAGTAAACTTTAGGGTATAAATCGTCTATCTTTTTTTCATTCTTCTATTTGTGCCTCCGTTTTAAATTAGAGTAGTTAGGGTTTAGGGTTAAAAGTTAGGGGTTATGGTTAGGTTTAGGTAATTAGAGGTAGGGTGTTTTTTTTAGGGTTTAGGATATAGAAAATAAAGGTTAGGGTTTAAAATTCAATTTTTAGAAAAATTTCAAAATGCATAAAAGGATGCATGATAAAGAGGTAGATGATTTTTACTCCAAACTTTATAGTAAAATAAGGTAAAAATCATCTGCCTTTTTCTCATATCTCTTTTGATTTTTTTTTAAAAAAAATCAATTTTTAACCATAACCCTTAATTTTTATATCTTAAACGATCTGAATCTTATGCCTAAATACACCTTACCCCTAATTCCCTAAACATTAACCACCCCTAACCTTGAACTCTAAATCCTTTAATTTAAAACAGAAGCATGGAAGAAAACATGGAAAAGAGGTAGATGATTTTTACCCAGTAAAGTATACAAATAGTCACTAAACTTCAAATATGCATAGTAGTCACCAAATTTTCAAAAGTTGCGTAACAAACATTAAACTTTAGATTTTGTTATAAAATAATTATTGAGTCGCTAATTATCGTTAAATGAAGGATACGATATTTATGAAATATTGTATAATAAAATATTTAGTCTTTAATGTTTATTCATACAATTAATTTAGATATCAATAATCAGGTTAAATTATGACTAAATTAATTAAATATATAAATATAATAGATTAAATGTGATATTATTCAAATTTTCGTAAATATTACGTCATTCACTTAATGATTTAATAAATATTTTATAATAAAAATTAAAACTTAATATCCGTTTTATAACTTTTAAAATTTTAATAATATTTTATGTTTTTAGGGTAATTTAATGACCAATTGTATACTTTTAAATTTAACCCATACAAGTATTGTTATCAAACCCATAATTTTTGTAGTCTTCTTCTCGAAATATCTTTATGGTCTCTTCCATTTATCTTTCCGCTATCATTTCTCTCCGGTCATTTGACGCATATTTAATAGGTTTTTGATTCAATTTGGTTTTATAGAATCGATTTTTCAAAGAAAATTCTGGATTTAAATCTTATTTTCTACGGTGACGTCGGGCGGGCATATCTAATTTGGTACAAGGTAAAAAAAATCTTATTTTCATCCCTTTATATATATATATATATAAAGGGATGAACCTAGATGAGCTAGAGAAGGTTAAGAATGACAACTTGATCCATTCCTGTTGGATTTGGACCCAATCTGATAGAGGCTAATAATGTGTTTCTCCACCTCCGTACTGACTTTGTGACCGAACCTACATAACTTGTCTTAAAAACTCAAGCACGAATCCGCCTAACACGAAACACACACCAAACTGAATGCTTGGATCCAACCATCAAGTATTCATCCGATCCAGGAACTCTGAAAATATTGATCAGACAGGAAGTTTTTTTTATAATTAATAGTGGTGAACAAAACTCGAATCGATTTAAAAAATTAAATAATTCGATTTTAGACGAAAATATTCGATTTATTTTCAAAATTTTATAAATTCGAATCGACTCAAAAAAATTCAAATAAAGTTTGAATTATAAAATAAAAATTTGAATAACTCAAAATTTTTAGTAATTATAGGATTTATTTTTTAGTTCGAGACGAGTTCTCAAATTTTTATGATATATATCAATATATAAAAATATGAAGAAATATTATCACATATAAAGAAATATATATATATATATATACCTTATATGATTAGTAAAAGACGTTTAAATTCTAATAAAATCATATTATAACATAACAAATAGTCATAATTAAATTTTTATAAGAACTTGAAAACTCGACTCGAATTGAATTTTTTTAACTCAACTCGACTCAACTCGAAAAAAAAAATTAAATTAAAGTTTGAATGATAAAATTAAACTCATCAACTCAAATAATCAAATTTTTTTACTCAACTCGATCGAACATTCACCCCTAAACACAAAAACGTTCGATGAATTATTTATATATCATTCATATAATATTTTATTAAGCTAAATAAATAAATGTGTTTGATTTTTTTTAGTTTTTACCTTTTAAATATGGGTGAAGTTATATACTAAATTGTATATTATCATTTTGTAGTTTAAATTATAAAAGCTTGAGGAACTTAAGAGTTGTGATAAATTTTATTATTATTTATAAATATATCAGTAAATATTAATTAAATATATTCATAAACGTTAAACTAACGAATATAAGCCGCGGGATTATATTTTTTAAAACTTAAAAGTTTAACATTTTTAATAGTTATTTTAAATAGGTGAAATTTATAAAATTCTGTGCGAACATGTGCTTGTTCTTAACGACACATGGATGGACCATTGCTTTTAGTTTAAAACTTTATTTTAAATTATTCTTTTTAAGACAAACGTGATAAAAATGATATATAAATTTGAGGAATTATCTTGCCACTTGTATTATTATTTGGGTGGGAAAAAAATCTGATTACCCGATTCTAGTCTCGAGCCTGATAGATTTTTATTTAGTATTTGGTTTTGATTCTGATGTGATCGGGATTGAATTCAAAATTAAGGTTCTAGTCATAATCTGGATCGAGACTAGATCTTAATTTTTTGGATCCAGTACTCGATGAGTATGCAATAGGACCGAGACCAATAACAAGTATTCTTACTAATTTTCTTACATGTAAATAGATAATGTTCTTTTATTTATTTATTTATTTATTTTATCCAACTTTTTCTTTATGTATAAATATTATGAGTGTTATTCGCTTTAAAACTTTAATTTTCAAACTTATAATACTTTAATTTTATTATTTAATAATATTATTGATGGTTAACTTTTTCTTCCATTTCTCATGTTTTCTTAATAATAAATCAATTGACCAGATACCCGATATTGATATTGATTCTCATTAGTAACGAGATTAGATCTTAAAATTTAAAACTCAGTGTAATCAAACCGAAACTGATTTCAATTTTTAAGAATCCGTTCTAATTAAATTAGTCAGTCACCCAATCTTACCTACTTATATTATTATTTATTATTTAATAATTATCAGATGTACTGGTCAAAAAATTACATTTAAAATTGAGAAATTATCTTACAGCTTTAATTATCTATTGATTAATAAATATTAAATATAATGATTAAAAAATAATATTTAATTTAAATGTTAAAAAAATAGTTTCTCTGTTATTCAAGCCTCGGATAATATGTTGTCGTCCATTTTATCTGCATGGACCCAACATAATTGTCGTGTACTTAATTAATTATTGTAGTGCACTATTCATCGGAAAAGAAAAAGTGCAACCAGATTTATTACATTAAAGTTCCGTTCTATATAGTTTTTTAAGATTATGTTTGGTTGTCGAATAAATTTTTTATTAAATGTTTTAACTTTATTATTATTATTTATTAGATTTGACTTTAAACATAATTATTAAAAAATGAAATTTATTAATTTTTAAAATACGAGGATGTGGATGTGGATCAGCCGTAAAAAATAATCGAACGTTCGGTGAATCGTTCGTGAACTGTTCAGTGAAAAGTTTGTTTATGTTTGTTTATTTATTAAACGAGCGAACATGAATAAAATTTTTCATTCGCTTAATTAAAGGAATGAACATGAACAAAGGACTCATTCGTTCATTTATGTTCGTGAACGTTCGGTAATTTGTTCTTTTATGTTCGTTCATATATGTTCGTTTAAATTTATTCACATATATCTAAGGGTGAACATTAGATTAAGTAAGTTGAGTCAAAAAATTTTGAGTTACTCGAGTTGAGAAATCTTATTTTATGACTCGTTAAAAACTTCCTTGTTATAGGCTAGGGGTGTTCATTGTTCTATTAAACCTTGTTAACGGATCAAACAAAAATAAAATTGGTTAATCAGTTAATTTTAGGTTTCGTCTAATAATTAAGAGTTTTTTTTTTAATTTTAATTATCGATTAATTTGGTTTAAAATTAATTATTTAACTGAATTAATCTAAAATATTAAATATTTAGCATACTATATATGTTATTTATTTCACTTCGTTTATTTTCGTTTACGGTTATTTATGTTTGTTCGTTTAGATTCGTTTATATTCATTTATGTTCGTTCGTTTATCATTTAAACGAACGAAAAATAAACGAACATGAACAAGCTATAATCTTTAACGAACGAACACAAACAAAAAAATTTGTTTTCGCTTTTATTCATGTTCGTTCATTTGTTCAGTTAAACTTAAACGAACGAACATAAACATACCCTCGTTTGTGTTCGTTCGGTTCATTTACAACCCTAACGGGGACAATAAGGACAATCTTCCCTCTAAAGTTTTGATATTCGTATTTAATTTATTTTTTAAAAAATAATATATTTATTAAAATTTTATTTTCATTCCCTAAAATTTTATAAGTATATCCCTTAACCTAAAATTTTGCATTCGTTCATAAATTTAAAATCATTCTATTAAAAGAATTTATAAAAGAATTTATTAATCAGTCATTGTTTGTCATGTGACTAGATTTTTAATATATCTTATTTTAAAAACTAACAACATAAATTTTAAAAACACCAAAATTTTTATTTTCTTTATTAAATAGAGATTTTTTTTCATATCGAGATTTGACCTCATACAAGATAAATTCAGCGGAGGTGATTGATTTGGTAGTTGTAGAACTAATGTTTTGATATAATAATTGAAAAATAGTTTTGGACTAATTTGAAAAGATTTCAAAAATGGTTCTTATGTCCAAACTACTTGAAAATATATTTAAGATGTTTTTGAGTGATTTTAAATATGTTTTAAATGATTTAAAGAAACCAAATAAGTGTTTTTAACCCAGGTGTTTCGATACACCCTTAAGGTATTTCGATACCTGTTCTTCAATACCATGGTTTCAAAGGCAAAACCACAGTGGTATCGATACTGGTATCGATACCATTTTGCCACTGTGATGGCCTGTTTCGATACCTGTTTCTGAACACCCCCGACGGTCAAAATGATTTTATAAAAATCCCCAACGGCTAGGAGCGGTATCGATACCAGTTCTTAAATGCAGGTCAACGGCTATTTCCCAAAGAGGGTGTTTCGATACCAGTTCAAGCGGTATCGATACCACCTGTACCAAAAACAGAAATATGCCTTGTAATCAGCTCCAAACGGCTCTAAAACATTCCCAACGGTCATAAACGGCTAGAAGCTCATTTGGGATAATAAAAGGAAGCCTCAAGCATCAAGAGAAGACTAATGCTTCACTTGTAACAATATTATGATCAAGAAATTGTCTTAGTGCTTAATTTCCTATTATTTGGGTAGACAAACACTTGTGAGCTCAATGTTAATGTATGCTCAAGTGTCTTAGGATTGGGTGAGTGCTTAGTTGCAAACATCAGCCTTATTAGAAGGATTAAACAAGTTTGCTAAGTTTCTTCTTGTTTGAGTGAATTCCCAAAGTTCGGGTTGTGAACTTTGGATGCTAGATTCGGGTTTGAGTCTAGGATTGTAAGGTTATCCCTTTGGCCTCAAAAGGTTGAAATTCTTAGTGAATTTGGAAATCCTTAGTGGGAAGCTAAGGTAGTGGATGTAGGTGCTTGTTCGAAGGCCGAACCACTCTAAAATCCTTGTGTTCAACTCTTATCTTTTTGCTTCCACAACCAACCACCCAAAGTGTTCTTTCTCCATCAAATTGACAAATTAATCGGTTGTGCATCGAGCCACTCCAAGCTAACAGTAGTGATAGAGGATAAATTTAAATATTTAAATATCGGGATTAAAGATTTAAGTAGTTTATGAAAAATGAAAATTCTGAAGATTTTTGGAGAAATAATCTGTTTGGTTCTAGAAAATATTTTCTGTTTTTTTTTAATTTTCATTTTTAGAAAATAATTTTTATTTTAAATTTATAATTTTTTTTGATTAATTAAAAATAAAACATTATATTCAAAAATGAAAATAGTAAAAATGCATTTGATATTAATTTTTTTGATAAATGCCATTGAATTTTGTTAAATCCATAGAGAAATCATCATTGCATCGTATTTAATAAAATAAATAATTAGATTAAACAACCCAAAAAATCTTACAACCCAAAAATAATGAAAAAAAATTCTATAGAGATAAGCATACCAACAAAATTCGGAGGCTTCTTGAATCTTCTTGTCTCTATCCAAACGAGACACATAAAGAAGGAAATAGTTGTACGCGATCCAAACTGTCATGCAAAAAGTATCACTACCTAGAACTAATTTCAATCGGCAAACAAACCATCAAACGAGTGGGAATAAAACTTACGGAAACTAACGTCAGTGATTATTTAATTCTTTTAATTTAATTATTTTATTCACAAAATTATTATTTAAATTATTAATTTTATTTAAAACTAATATATTATTTAATTAGATCAATTGATTACCGATGATTATTTAAATTTTTACTCCCATATATGCACATGTAACTAGGGATGTAAAAACAGGTACTCGGATGGATTTTAGGTCGGGTAAAGTCGATACAAGTCATTTCTGGTTGATTTGATATTTTGACTCGATTTAGGTCGGGTACAAGTCCATTTCAGGTCGGGTCTGTTTCAGGTTGGGTTCAAACGGTTTGGGTCTAAATCAGATAATTGATAGTTTCATTTCAGGTCGGGTAGATTTTAGGTCGGGTCTATTTCAGCTCGGTTGCATTTTAGGTCGGATTCATTTCAGGTCGGGTTCATTTCAAGTCGGTTTTATTTCGGGTCGAATTAATTTTGATTTTATATTCATAATAATTTAAATTATTAATTTTCATTTTGTATAAATACGTAAAAATGAATAAATATTAGACCATAAAGTTAAAGATTGAATTTTGAAATTTTAAAAAAAATCAACATCAACTTGTAAGGACTCACAAAAATTAAAAATTAAAAACATTAAAGTAAATTAGAAAAATCAATAATAATCAATTCAAAAAAATAACTTGTACGTTATAAGGACTAAATTACAAAAATTATAGCTTAATAATAATTAAAAGTATTAAAAATTTATATTTAATACATTATAAATTTATAATTATACTATAGTTTAATATAGTAAAAATAAATTTTAAACAATATATAGAATTTATACTATAAATGAAATAATAGTATATATAAAATTAATATTATATAAGGAATTTATATTATATGTAGAAAATATACTATACATGGAGTAATACTATAAATGGACGAATACTATTTTTGGAAATAGTATAATACTATATATGAATTAATAATATATATGAAATAATACTATTTTTGGAAGTAAAATAATACTAAAATAAAAAATAATACTATTTAGTAGTAGTAATAGTATTATACATAGTACATTAATATATTAATATATATATCAATAATTCAATATATCATATATGTATGTTATATGTATATGTATATGTATATGTATATATAATAATTAGTAAGTGTATATTATATACTATGTATGTATAACATATGTATATGTATAATTGTATATAGTAATTAGTATATATTACATGTATATATTAATATATATATATATCATGTATGCTATAATCTATATGTATATCTATTATATATATATGTATATATATATAATATTATAGATATATCATACATGTTAACATATATATTAATTTTTAATATATGTATTAATATATAGTATTAGTAGTTTAGTACATGTATTATATGTATGTTAATAACTTAATATGTCACATGTGTTAGTATGTATTAGTACATTATATATATATATATATATATACATATGTATGTTAATAATGTAAATATGTAATGTTGTATATTTATATATATATGTATTATATATATATATTATATATTATCATACATACATATTTATTTTTAATATATATATATATATGTATCATATTATACACATATATATAATATGTATTATACATATTAATGTATTATGTATATATATTTGATATATTTATCACTAAATTTTGAATATAAATATAAAATCTAAAAAAATTAAATTTAAATTGACATAAAATGAATTAAATTAAAATTAAAAAATAAAAATAAGAGTAAAAATTTTAAATTAGTACTGACTTAAAGTGATAACAAATCTTAAAAAATGAGTGAACAAATTCCCTTCATATTTTATTCAATGCAAATATAAAAGATTTTAAGATTTGAATTTTCTTAATTTTTTATTTGTTTATTAATATTTTTAATACGCATTATTTTTATATTTTTTATTTTATTTTAAAATTGTTAAATTCACTAACAAAAATTTATTTTTTTTCACCAATTTTGATATACCTAAAATAAAAAAATTTTCCTTAAATTTAAATCCCCACCAAACCCACAGCCTAAAATCAAACCCCCACCCCTTCAAAATCAAAAATCTCGCCCCGTAAAATATATTAATATATTATATTTATATATAATATATTAATATATATTTATAAGTATATAATATATATATTTTTAAATCCCCTTTAAAATCAAACAGCCCCTCAAAAAATAAATATCCCGCCACCTAAAATCCCCCTAAAATATATTAATATATATATATTTATATGTATATATAATATATATTAATATAGATAAGATATATATTAGATGTATATATTAATATATATGTAATATACATTAATATATACTATGTATATAATATAATTTAATACATATATAATATATTTTAATATATATGATATATGTATATATATTATATTTTATGTATTATATATAATATATAATATATTTATAATATATATAATATACTTTAATATATAATGTAACATCCCGATTTTGGGTTAGTAGTTTGGGCTTTAGTTAGGAGAATTTGATTCGGGTCGAATCGGGTTCTCCGGTTCATTATTCCGGGGAAATATAAAATAAGAATATTTTTAATTAGAAAAAATAATAATTTTAGAATATGGTTTAAAAATATTAGAAAGATGTTTCAAAATTAGAAGAATGTAATTTGAACTTTAAATTGATTTTTAATTATGCTTAATTATGCATAAGTGACCAATTTGTAATTTTTGAAAAACAATGGAGGATTTAATTGTGATTTTCGAAAATTGTTAATTTTAGTGACTAAATTGAAAAACAAGGTATACTTAGAATCCTTAGAGGGCCATAAACCCAATTTAATTTTTAAATAATGATTTATTCACCAAAATACTTTTTAATTAGATTAATATTAAAGATGATAATCATTTTCTCACTTAACTACCTTTTTTTCTCTCATCTTTTTCTCTCATTTTCTCTCCATTTTCCTTCATCTCTTTTCTTCAATTCCTTGATGATTTTTGCATCTTTTTCAACAAATATCACTTCATTTTAATCATCTCTTCATTCTTTACAAAACCTAATCATCAATTTTATCAAATCAACACCAATTTGCAAGGAATCAAGAAAAAGAGATTTCATCTTTTTGGTGAATAGATCTTAAAGGTAATTTGCTGGATTTTAACTCTTTTCTAAGGTTCTTTATTGAAATTCCCAAGTATTAGCTTGCTAATCTTTGAATAAAACTTAATTCTATGTTTTCAATGCTAGATCTAATGGTTTTATGAATGTTTTTGTGAAATATTTTTAGATCTTATTCAATGCTGAAATTAGATGGATTTAATTATGTTTTTATGTCAAATAAATGATTAATTAAGTCTTAAATTGATGGTACATTAATTTTTAATCCCGGAATAATGCAATCGGTGTTGTTTTAAGGTGTTTTTTGGTTGTTTTAGGGACTGTTTTAGGTGCTTTAAAGTTGCTGGAGATATAAGGATGGTTTGGATGTGTTTTTAGTTAATAATTGAAGTGGATTAGATGTTAGATTCATTAGGTTTTGGGCTGTTGATGTTTCGGATACGTTTCGGCTAAGTTTCGGATACGTTTCGGCTAGGTTTTTCGGTAGTGTTGTGGAGGTATGATGCGGCTGATGGTTTAAGCATATTATAATGTGAGAATGCTCTGTTTTTAATATTGTAGAAGAGGTACAAGAAGGTGCTTGAGTGCTGGTGCGTTGGCGTGGTCATCGAGATATCGGTGAAAGCTTGTTTCGCTTGTCGGTGAGTGTTTTCGGACTTGAAGCGAATCGCGTTTAGTACGGTTCTGTTTTGGGGACTATGGAAAAGTGTGAAAACTTTACATAGTTCAAGAGTAAGTAAAGTGAATGTTTTGATATATCAACATGAGTTTCGACTACATTTGATAAAAACATTAATGTTGATAATGCAATGAGATTCTTGGAAATGCATGAACATGATTTGAATTGGTTCATGCATGAGGTATACTTGCTGAAATGCATAGTTTATCAAGCATCCATGATTATGGAAAATTATAAGAAATGATTTGGAATATAATATGGTTATTTGCCTTACATATGATGGTGCCTTTGGGCATGCTTTTGGTTCATTTGTTGAACATATTATGCATGCATTATGAGCAACAAGTTATCATGCACACTTGATTATGATATTGGCTTAGTGACACTAACTTTAGATTCGAATACGAATGACATGTCATTAGGATTGTCTTAAGTGCACTATAAACAATGTTGAGAATATAGAAAATTGTCTACACGTAACAAGGTTGACTTTGTGTCTAATCGTGCATGGTAGATCTGCCTACACGTAACAAGGGTGACTATGTGTCCAATCGTGCGTGATAGTGCTATAATGGTGACTTTGTGTCATGTCAATGATGACTTCGTGTCACGACGAGACAATGGTCTCTAACAATGGATCCGTGTATTCGGTGAACTCAAGGTTCATACTAAGTGGTCACTAGAATGCCAATATACATACATGAATTTAAGAAGGACATTGTGCATCATTTATAAATTGTTTCGATAAGGTTGTGTAAACTCAAGGAAACATTTGGTTTAATGAACATGAACATGAAATGATAGCATGCATGGCTTTTGTGATGTATCGCAAATTATGGTTTCATTATAGTTTTAAATAGATGCATTGATGATCTTGTGTAGAGCTTCCTCACTAAGCATGTTTGCTTAAGCTCTCTTTTCATCCTTGTATAAAAATAAAGGCACTTGGGACTTCGTTCGAAGTAAGGAAACCAAGGGGAAAGATTACTTCAAATTTGGTATGTTTTTGGCAAATAAGTTGGAGCTTGGCAATGTGTAAACCCAACAACCAATGTGAGGAGTGTGAACTAGACTTTGGTTTATGCTGAAATAAGACCTTTGTTGCTTGATTGTTAATTATTGGACTATGGTATTGCTTGGATCGTTGAAGCATGTACTTACATGATTGTTATGAATTTTAATCATGTTCTAGGAAGCATGTCTATAGATTGATTGATGTCCGTGACGTTGTTAATCATGTGTCATATATTGTTAACTATGCTTAGGACTTGTGCATATAGTGATAATGATTAATGGATGTGTATTAAGTCGTTAGTGTTCACGCAGTGTGATGGAACTTTTGGGTTCCAGACCCAAAGTTTCGAAACCATAGTGAAGGTTCCGAAACCTTTGTCAAATAGTTTCAAAACCTTCAGGAAGATTTCGAAACCTTGCGGGCAATTTTAATTCTGGAAAGTTACTGGACGCGAAAAGTTTCTAAACCTTCAGGGAAGTTTCGAAACCATTTATATAAAGTTCCGAAACCTTATGAAAGGTTTCGAAACCTTTGACTACCAAAAATTGATAGTTGCTGGAAATTATACTTTAGTCCTGAATATCTTCCTTTGTTCAATTAGGGTACCTACAGATGTTATTTTGAGCTGAAATTTCACATGAATGCATAAATTTGATTTAATTTCAAGATGGTTAAATTATTTTGAATGAAGTCCTTATAATTTAGAAGATTTACATTTTGGTCCCTAAAGTAGAGGAACATGCAATTGATGATGTTAGAATGATCTGTTTGATTTGAAATTTACCGTGAAGGATACTTGCATGTTTAATTGAACATTGATGAAAATAATTTCTATTTTATTAATAGAAATTAAAAGTTTTATATTTTAGTCCTTAATTCACTTAAATGTTTAATCGAATACTTGTTGTGGTCAGATTGCTTTCGTTAAAACTTTGTATGA
This sequence comes from Abelmoschus esculentus, assembly GCA_035048815.1. Lineage (NCBI taxonomy): Eukaryota > Viridiplantae > Streptophyta > Magnoliopsida > Malvales > Malvaceae > Abelmoschus > Abelmoschus esculentus. The sequence continues at coordinate 14,175,199 of JAUCBN010000036.1, forward strand.
GACCAAGATATATAGAAACATAATTATGCATCTAGGAAAGATAAGAAAAAAATATATCAGTTTTTAGGGTTGTTTATCGAATGAAACCTTCACGGGTTTGGTTCAATATTCCCCGTATGACCCGTTAGTGCCGGTTCTGTCTAGGCAGGGCTAAGGGGGTTACATATAATATATATTATATATAATTAAATGTATATTAATATATATATTTAATTTTTTATGATTTAATGTATGTATTTAATTTAAAATTGTAATTAAAATTAAATACATTAAAACAAAATAAAATAATAAATAAATAAATTAAATTAAATATGTGATACTATATTTAAATACTAATCCTAAATTAATTCACATGTTTAATTCTATTTTTTAAGTCTAATTATATTTACCAATATTTTAAGTTCATCAAATTATAGTATATTCAATTATATGTCATGTAAATATTAAGTTTTGTTAATATTAGTTCAGGTCAATAATAGGTCGGGTACAAAACAAATCGGGTCATTTATCAGGTCGGGTTCAAAACAAGTCGAGTTCAAAATGGGTAGGGTAAAATCAGGTCCCGAGTCGATTCAGTCGGGTAATATCAGTTATTTGTTAGGTCAGACTCGGGTTCGTTTCAATCGGATACAGGTTGGGTTTCAGGTCTACAGTAACAGGTTAAAATCGGGTTCAGGTCATTCTTAATCTGATACATGTCGGGTTCGGTTACTACAGTAACATGTCCAACTCGAGTTCAGGTAAACAACAGTCAGATACAGATCAATTCTAGTCATTACACCCCAAGTCAAACCAAGTTCTGACTTGAACAGGTTTTAGGCGGGTTTTCAGGTCGGGTCAGCTTTTTACATCCCTACATGTAACGTGGACTAGACAACGTCTAAGTTTGGCAAACAAAAGGTAGACAAGCATTAATTATGACGATTGTAAAACCTAATTAATCGGTCAACCGGCTTGCCTATGCTATATCAACACCCGGCTATGAAGAAATTTAATATAGGATTAGTGAGGGTCGGAGTCAGAAATTTTTTTAAGGGATGTCATTTTGTAATGATACTTTAAGAAAAATTAATTATTGACATAAAGATAATTTTAACCGTTAACGTTTATATTTTTATCATTTTAGTCCTTATTCTTTTTTTGGAATAAATTTAGCCTTTAACCTATATCTTTTTGACAATTAGCTTATTTTTTAACTAACATGATAACTGGACCGTTAAAAATTTAATGATTATGACATATCATATGCATATGATAATATATTTTAAATGACATGGCATCTAACCTATCAAATACATATATATATATATGAAATATAAAATATAAAACAATTAAAATTAAAATTAAAATATTAAAAATTAATTAATTAATTCTAAAATAAAAGACTATTTATAACGACCCAGATTTAGATCCGAGTATCGGGTTAACCTGAGAGTTTGGGCTTCGATTTCGGGTCCCGAGTTTAGTGGTTTTGAGCTCGGGTTGTGTTGGGCTTTGAGTTGTAGATTAAGGGCATTTCTATAAATGCCAAAATGGTTGGATGAGGAGGGGTTTTGGGGGTTGTTCTCTGCAGAAAAACAGAGAGTGAGGTCACTCTTGTTCTTCCTTCTCATTTCCATCTTCTTTCCACCCAAACCCCTAAGGAAAAGAGGTAAACTTTAAGAGTTTGAGCTAGAATCACGTTTTGTGGGTTGAGGGTTTGTTGTAGAGTATCTAGAGATCTATCAAAAGAGGTAAAGAGGTGGAAGTTTGGTTTTGGTTTGGGGTGTAGAAGAAATCCGGGTTTAGAGTGTTTGGTGTTTCTTTCTCAGTTTAATCAAGTTTTTAGCTTAAGAAAACCTTCATAAGCTTAGTCTAATGGTTGGTTTCAACTCATTCTTGTATATAAACAAGTGGAGGACCCATCTTCAAGCTTGGGAAGGTGAAGGCTTGTGTGAAAGAGGAGCTCGGGTTGTTACTATTGTAGCTCTAGGTTGTTACTCCCAACTCTTTCTTTCATCATCCATTCATGGTAGAATGCATAGCATATAGAGAAATCATGTATGTATGTTGGTTTGCTTGGTTTGCTTGAAAAGGGTCATTAATGGTGAAATTCGTGTTAATGCGTTAAATGACTGGAAATTGATGTTAAAACATCCTAAACACTCTTAAAAATGAGTAGGAAAACTTTAGAATCGACTAGGATAAGTTTGGGGTTGAATCCTTAAAATTTCTAAGTGTAGACCTACTTTTCGTGTAGGGGTACTGATACACGGGCTATCGGTATCGATACCCATGAGTAAACTTTGTCTTATCGTGCAGGGGTATCGAACCATGGTTCGATACCGAACCCTCCAGTGGTATAATTGCATTGATATCAGTATCGAATCGACTAGCCCTCTATGGTTGAGCTTTGACTTGGTCAAAGGGTATCGATGCTAGTATCGATACTCATGTTTCGGTACCCTCTTTGGGTAGGTATCGATGTAGGATGTTTCGATACCCTACCTAAGGGTATCAATACCCTTATGTATTTTGGCCAAGTTAGAGTAGAGTTTGGGGGCTCAGTGATTTTAATAAATGCTTCCATTAATCTAAAAGTTGTGAACGAATTATCGAACTAAAATTTATAATTATAACCCCGAAAGACTTAAATAGGATAAGCCTTAATATATCTTGTTGTGGTAAGATCCTCGATGGATCGCTTGTGTGGTTTGAGTCCTTGTGTGTTGGAAATCCGAATATCCATAAGTGTTGTAACACGTCGAAGGCCATCCGACGTAACATTCTGGGTGATGATTTGATGACCATCCCGGATGTAGGATCCCAATGCTGTATGGACGCGGTCCTCATTTGAAGATACTCGATGCGATATTCCGAGTATAAGATTTGTAGGATCCCGATTCTGTGTGGAAGCGGGCCTCAATCCCGAATGTAGGATCCTGATGCTGTATGGACACGGGCCCTACTCGTAGTGTAGGATCCCGATGCTGTGTGAACGCGAGCTTCACTACCTTGTGCTGTCTGTTTGATTTGTATATACTGTGTGAGATAATATACATTTCATTATGTCATGTGTTAGGCAAGCATGTTAGAGTATCATATCATGCACGGGATTTATATATTATGCTTAACTGCTTTTGATATGCATGATGTTGGCCGAGTTCGGCGTATCCACTGAGCTTTCTTAGCTCAGCGTTCGAAATGTGTTTTTGTGCATAGGTTAGGTGAAGCCGGTTCTGGGGAGCATCAACGAGGTTCGGATTCCAACATCGATCATGTTGTCAGAGTACACTTATTAGATGTAGTGGGCATAGTACTGTGTCGAACCCTATATGAAATTTTTGTAACTCTGTTATTTTAATTTGGGTCGAATATTTTAAATGGGTTGTAATATTTTAGAGTTCCGTTTAATTTATACTATTTTGGGCTTTTGTTTTAATTTAAATGGATTTTATGGATCATATTGGACTTGATTTGATTTTATTATTGGGCTTGAAGCTAAAATTTTAAAATACAGGTTTTGGACCGGAGGCCCAATGTGACATCCGGGTCGGGGTGTTACACTACTAAACATTTTTAGTCCTAACTATGATAAAATCCAAATCCTACTTAAAAAATAAATTAATTTTGAACTGTGTTCATATTTTTTTTAAGATATGATTTTGATTCTATCGTAGTTAGGGTTGAGAATATTTAGTAGAATTTTATTTTATATTAAATATTTTTTTAATATTTTATCTTAATTATAATTGTTTATATTTTATATTAAAATAAAATTATATTATATATATTTGATAGGTTAGATGCCATGTTAACTAAAGGCTTAATATTCAAATAGATGCCTAAACTATACTTATAGTGCTATAAATAAAATAATGAAAAAATAAAACAAGAATAAAGAACAAGAATGAAAGAACAAAGAGAAGATATAAAGGGAGATATTGTATTGTTCTCAATATTGACTTGTATACAATGCCTTCACAAACTTATTTATTTATAGGCATAAGCAATACATAATGTATTAAACTCTAATTAATTAAGATAATATTTCTAATGATAGAGTTATTATTATGATAGACATCCATATAGATAATATTCATAACACTCCTCCTTGGATGTCTATGAAGATAATGTGCCTCGTTAAAACCTTACTAAGATAAAAACCCTATGAAAAAAATCTAAGTGAAGGAAAAAGAGTACACACATCTTTGATACGCATAACATGTTGCCTCATTAAAAACCTTACCAGGAAAACCCATTTGGACAAAACCTTGATTAAAGGAAAAAGAGTGCAACGCATATTTACTCCCCATCATGAAAATATCATATAATATCTTTGAATCTCCATAATTCAATATTAAATACTATCCTCAAATACTGAGGTAGATCATTTACATTAAGAGACTTAGCAACCATAAGGGTGATCAATAAATATGCGTTATGCATGTGAAGTCTCTTATGTAGTACAATATGGATGACAATGCATGTAACTTTGTCAAAATTTTCTTATTGCCTTGAGTTATACTCGTAACATTGAGATAATCAACATCCCTTTGATAGATATTCTCAATATATTTCTGCAAATATCTTTAAAATTCAATAAGTCTCTTTGCGACTTTGATGAGCATGATGCACTGTAAATATGGAATAAAGTTCCATTTGACAATAATATATTTGCTCAGTAGGAGCCTTCTGTGATATTAGTACTTCCGAATATAGTACTCACATTTTTCCCTTGAATTTAAAATGGGAAAATATACATAACCAAATATGTGCTTTATTTCATTCACTTCGGGAAATGAAAAATATGTACTTTGTATTATTCACTTCAGGAAGTGAAAAAATATTAAATATATCACATTATATCAAATCAGTTATCTATCAAAGATAAACTCTCAAAAGATCTCTGAAGCATTGATATTTCAGTACTTTGAGACATAGTACTCATATTCCCCTTGTATTTAACTGGGAGAATATTTCTTATGCTTAAATCTTGTATAAGTACTTGCACTGTCTGCTAAGCATAAATCGCCATAAATTACTGCATATTTTATTCCGGAAATAATCATATTCTTTTAAAGAAAAAATTAACATAAAAGATAAATAAATAATATATAAAGTAAGTTAACATAAATAAATAATAAATAAATGTAAATTAACATTAAACAAAATAAAATAAAGATCAATTATTCCTTTTAGAATTTATAAAGGAAATAAATGGCGAATTATTCCCTTCAAGGGTTATGAGAAAAATTATCAATATCAAATTGAGTTGGATCAAAAACACCAGTATTTTCGCCACAAAGAAAATCTGTTTATATTTTCTTTAATTTATCATTCATGATTATGGATAAAGTCCATAATACTTCGGCGTTTGACAAGTACGAGATCAATGGTTTGTACCATCGCATAGATAACATAAAAATTTTGATATGATCTCTATCGTTCTTGTCATCTTTATAATTCCACTTCTTATGGATATAAGCATTCTCAAAATGATCATCTTATCCATATCTATTTTATGATCTCAATCATGACCACAATTACTAATGTGACATTTATTCTTTCCGCTATAAGATATCATATTCACTTCAGGAAATGGAGTGAAGACTGATAGGTATTTAAAACCCTTGTATGATATTGTGTCTATAAGATAACATTAATGTGTGAAAAGTGGAGTATGTTTTTCTAACATATCCTCATCAGTGATACTCCTGCACATAATTGAGTTTTATTCGTTAACCATATAGTGAATTATCACGTTTATATTCACTTCAATGAATGAAACAAATTCAATAATCGCATGGAATAAACATCATGCTTGTATTCACTTTAGGGAATGACATAAATCAAATAATCACATGGAATAATCATCATGCTTGCATTCATTCTAGGGAATGTCTCCCATAAAAATTCTTTGATCAAAACGATTTTCGTAACTTGAACTTGGGAGAAGTTTATAGTCGAGTTTTTTTCAACATAAAATAGTATTGCTTTCAAGCAAATATAAACTTTTTAATATTCATACTATTAAATAGTAATTGATCAACCAATATATATACAATAAGGAACAAAAATTTAATCCTTATACGTGGCGTTGTTAAACCAGTCTATAAGATCCTTTAAAAAGAACCTTCTTTGAGACCAGTAGCCTTGCAAAACGGGATGTCCATCCAATATACTCGGATTAAACCAACATAATAAAGAACATATTAATTAAAGGTTTAATATTTTTCTAATATTATGTAATACTTAGAACATGATTAAAACATAAACTTTTATCAAATAATAAAATAAACAAATATTGGATATAATAAAGACAAAAATCTCAAATTAAATAAGTAAAACATATCGAACTTTTCACTATATGGTAGATTTAGTTATCAATATCTTGTTAAAATCTTTTTCGAGAATTGTCAATAAGAACCAAGGTATTTGAGCCACTTTATCGCTACACAAACACCAAACAACCAAAGATTTTTAATAAATTAAAAATCAAATCAAAGATCAACAGAGAAAAATAATCGATAATTAAAATATAATTGAGGGAGAAGAACTTATCTTTGATTTATGCTAGTAACAAATTCTTTTCAATAACTCCTTCAAGATTCGAACGACAAACGCCTCCGTTGGTTAGAGTCTCGTGCTGATAACATGTTATAAATAAAATAATGATGAAATAAAACAAGAACAAAGAACAAGAATGAAAGAACAAAGAGAAGATATAAAAAGAGATATTTGTATTATTCTCAATATTGACTTGTATACAATGCCTTCACAAACTCATTTATTTATAGGCATAAGCAGTACATAATGTATTAAACTCTAATTAATGAAGATAAAATTTCTAATGATAGAGTTCTTATTATAATAGACATCCATATAGATAATATTCATAACATATAGCTTATTTTTTGTGCCTAAACTATTTTTAGCTAATAATAGGTGCCTAAAGTTTTCTCCGTTATAATTTTAAGTGCCCAAACTTTGACTGTCGTTATCTTATAATCGTTAATAATTTACACGTGACATTGATTATATTATTTAAATATTTATTTAAAAATTTAAATATTAAATAAAATAAATAATAAAAATAAAATAATAAATTATTTAAGAGGTAAATCATAAATTCAGTAACTATTCCTATTCCCCTTTTCATCTCGTCTTTTTCTTCTCTTCTTTCTCTAAAACTCTTTACACCCAATGATATTTCTAGAGAAAATCTTGATTTTTGTCTCATGAGATTATGATTTAAGGTGTAAATGTTTTGCTTTTATCCTTTAACCCATAATTTCGTTTTGATTTGTTTTCGAACAAACCCATAGTCACTGTAAATCTCAAAATCTTGTGAAGATTTTTAATAGTGGTAGAAGAAGAAGCGTCAAACCAATAAATTCAAAAGGTAAAGCTTAAATACTATGCTTGAGATGTTATTTAGAAGATTTTTTTATTTATAACTTAAATCATTATCTAATATATTAGTTTTGATTGATTTTTTAGAATTCAAACATTAATGTGAAAGCATTTTTCTGGAGAATCATTCATTGAAACAAAAAAAATTAAGGTAAATATACGTTAGATTTGTTTGTTAAAATTAGAAAAAAGTTTGTTTGTTAGATTTTTCTAGAGATTATATAAAGTAATAAGTAAATGAAAAGCTAGAAATTATAAAAAAATATTATTGTTGTTTGTTAAAATTAAAAAAAATTAAAACGTTAGCGTAGCTTGTTGATTTTACATTAAATGTGAAAGTATATTCTGATTTTGTAAAAGTTAGATTAGTATTCATATTTACTGTAAGCTTATTAATTTTTGGTTTTGTATTAAATTGGTACTAGTTAATATGTATTATAGGTGTTATAATCATTGTTCTGTTTTTTTTTTAATTGTGTATAGCATTTATCTATTTGTTTGGTGATTTATTTTAAAAAATGACTTTAGAGTATGGTGAAATCAGTGAGCATAATAGGATTGAAAAAAATGTTGATGAGATTTTAGGTGAAAATAACAATGATATCGATGAGAATATTAGTGAATTAGATTGGGTAGATGAAGATAATATATTATCCGATGATGATGATGATGATGAAGAGTTAATTTCGCTCAAGAACAAACACATTACAGTGAGTAATAAGATAAAAAATAGAACAATTAGTGTAAAAGAGTTAGAACCTGATGTTGTACCGGAAATCGTAAAATTTTCTACTGATCTAACTGAAGAATATTTAGGAGGTTTGGATAGTGGAAAGGATACTGAATACCTATACTCTTTCGATATTGGTAGTTACAAAACAGATTCGGATGTTGATAGTGTTTATAAGAAAAATGGTAAGATTTTTTTGATGCTTCAGCTATTGAGCCTAGATTTCAGATGGGAATGATATTCGAATCTCAACAACAGTTGAAGGATACTCTTTGTTCTTATGCAGTAGCTTATAATTTTGATTTCAGGCATGTTTCAAATAGAAAAGAGAAAATTAGGGTTGTTTGTAAGGAAAATAAGTGTCTATTTGTGATATATGCATCTTGAGATAAATCCGATGTTTGTTTTAAGATAAAAATATTAGTGACTCAATATCAATTTTCTGTCATTTATAAAAATAAAAGAGCAGATTTTAAGTTAGTGAAAAAATATTTTCTTCTTAAAATTAGAATTCTACCAAATTTGAAGGTACTCGGTATAAAAAAGCTTGCTAGAGAGAAGTTAAAAGTAGAATTACACAAGCACACTTGTTTGAAAGATAGAAAATGGGATTTAAAAAAGATAAGACGAAATGTTGTTCATGAGTTTAATAGGTTGTTTGATTATGTATTTGCTTTGAGGAGTGCTGATCCAAATGGAACTTTTAATCTTATGGTTGAGAGGCCTACGATACTACTACACCAAAATTTAGGAGATCATATGTATTTTTTCATGCTCTTAAGGAAGGATTTAAAAGGTTTTGTAGGGGATGGATGTTACTTAAAAGGTTCATTCAAGGTGAAATTCTCTCGGTTGTGGATAGAAATGACAATAATCAGATTTTTTTTATAGCTTGTGCAGTGTTGCGGTGAAAAATAGAAAAACTTAAGCATGGTTTTTAAGATATATTCAAGGAGATTTAAACTTAGGAGATGACTCTAAGTTTACTTTGATTAGTGATATCCAAAAGGGATTGATTGAACAGGTTCAACTATGCTTACCGAAAGTAAAACACAAATTTTTTGTTAGACATATGTATTCTAATTAGAAAAGCTCACATGGTGATCTTCAGTTATTGTTCTAGTCATGTTGTAAGGAAACAACTCAACCTCAATTTGATCAATATGCTTCAAGGATATTCAAGTTGAAGAATAAAGTATTCGATGATCTTATGGAGAAATACCCACAACATTGGTCCAAAGCCTTCTTTTCTACCAGATCTAAGAGTGATGCCATAGACAATAATCACTCTAAGCATTTAATGGCATGGGGCTAGATTTAAGTCCATTACATCAATGTTTGAGGATATTAGACATTATGTTATGGGTAGGCTAGTTGAACATAAAAAAAAATCAATTAGTTGGAAAGGTGAATTGTGCCCTCGAATTAAAAAAAACTTGAAGTGCATAAGTAGAGCTTTTTGCCATGTAATTTAGAACGGGGCTAAAGGATACGAGATCATGTGTCATCAAGATATATTTGTAGTTAATATTAAGGGCTGGAGTTGCACTTGTAAGGTGTGGGATTTAACAGGTATTCATTGTCCTCATGTTGTATGTGTCATATTTTATAGAGAGGAAAAATTAGAAGATTATGTACTTATTTCATAAACTAAACATGTATATAGTGACTTGTATATGTTGTCATGCCGACTATTTCAAGTGAAAAATTTTAAAAAGACATTAAAATGGATAGTCTTATCCATCATTAAAGAAAAAACTACCAGGAAGACCAAAGCATAAAAGAAGAAGAGAAGAAGGTGAATTCCAAAATAAAAAAGATAAATAGACAAAACGAGGTATAAAGATGACCTGTAGATTACGTGGACTTAATGGACATAACATAAGAACATGTCCAAACAAAAAACAAAGCAATGTAAGTTTAATTATTTTTAAATAAATTTATATGGTATATACGTCTCTTATGAACTAATATTTATTTGTATTTGATAAGTTGTGACTGAAAATATTCAAACATGACATGCTCAATCGGTGCAAAATAAATCTTCTTTACCAATGTTAATACCTACTCAACTTTCAACTATTAACCAAGCAAACCTGCACCAAGTAACATCAAATAGGACACCAAAATTGTGCAGAGCATTCTGATACAATGTAAGTTTTTGTTTATTAATTAATAAATCATTATAATAATTGATGATTTTTTTTTCTATGGAATGTTTCTTTTACAACTTTAAAATAGGATTTCTCAACCAATTGTATCATCTCAACAATAGATTATTTCTTCTGAGTCTCATGCATCACCTTCTCAGCAATGTATTATTGCCAATAAACATTTTACAGTGAGAGTTACAAAGTTGACCATAAGGATGCCTCCTCCTAACTCAAGCAAGTGAAAACCTTCAAAAATTAATCAATTATTATTTTTGGAATTCATATTTATGTTACTGTAGTTAATGTTCAATGTTATTTTTTTATATATTTTTACTATTTAAACAATAATATTTGGATTTAAACTTTTTCTTTGTTAGAGTTTGTTTAGACAACAAGTTACTTTCTTGTATATTTTTACTACTTAAACAGTAGTATTTGGATTTAAATTTTTTTCTCTGTAAGTTTGTTTAGATAGTATTGTAGACGTAAGAACATTTATTCTTTGTTTTTTTTTTTGTGTGTGTAAAATCAATTGTTATAATTTTTTTTGTATGAGACAACTTGTTATAAATTATTAATGTGAAAGTTGCTTCAAAACATATTTGAATGTACAAAAATATATATTATTTTATTTAAATAATATAAATTTTATTAATGTGAAAGTTGCTTCAAAACAGATTATGTACAAATTATACTTAAATAATTTATTATTTTATTTTTATTATTTATTTTATTTAATATTTAAATTTTTAAAATAAATATTTAAATAATATAATTAATGTCACGTGTAAATTATTAAATGGTTAACGATTATAAGATAATGACAGTTAAAGTTTGGGCACTTAAAATTATAACAGATAAAATTTTAGGCACCTATTATTAGCTAAAAATAGTTTAGGCACCAAAAATAAGCTATAAGTATAGTTTGGGCATCTATTTAACTATTAAGTCTTAATTAAAATATATTATCATATGTATATGACATATCATCATTGTTAGATTTTTAATGGTCCAGTTATCATAATAGTTAAAAAATAAGCTATTTGTTAAAAAGATATAGGTTAAGGGCTAAATTTATCCCCAAAAAAGAATAAGGGCCAAAATGATAAAAATTATAAACGTTAGGGGCTAAAATTATCTTTATGCTTGAATTATTTATAAAGGGGTGTCAAATTATTTATAAATGAGCGTCAATTATATATATATTTATTTTTATATAAATTATATAAAAAATGATTTTTAAAAAATTTTGGAGTGTAATTATATATGTGCCTTCGCCTATGGGATTAGTTACACAGATTATCTTGTCTTCGTGTTTAAGAGAATAATTATTGTTCTTAAAAGTTATGAGTTCGAACACTAATATTACAGTACAATGATTGAACAATAGATGTTTAATGGTTGAAAATATATTCTACTAAAATTATTATATTATATCTATTTAATCCTAATAAAAATATAACTCATTAAATATTTTAATTAAACCCCAAAATTTTTATTTTTTCCAATGCAACAAGTGATATTATGATCTCTTTTGTTGTACTTTCCTCAATAAACAAACAAAGATCCACAAGATTTATCATTTTTTTTATAAGATCAACTCATCAAGTTCTAGATAAACTCTTATTTTTTATAAGTATTTATAAATCATTTTTTTTATTTTTTCAAGAAACAATGTAAATTCAAATATTGTTCCAATCTATATATACAAAATAAAAGATAAGAAAAGCTAAATATTAAATCATTTACTGTATTTTTTAAGATTAGAGAATCGATATAATTATTTTTATAATATCACTTAATAGTAAAAAAATAATCTTTTAAAATCAAAAATATATATGAACCAATAGTATATGTATCAACTTCTTGATAATCAAATTGAAATAAATGGTCAATCGAACTGAGAAAATCAATGATAACAATAGTACAAAAAAATTTTACAACAAAGTTATGAATCGTTGTAATAGAATAGAAGTCTACAATTTGAGTTTCCTACAACCGTTATAAATCTTTCATGGTATATGTATTTTTAGTTTTTTTAAAAAAAAATACAAAGTATAAAAATCTAATCAAATCGTAGTCTAAATTTTGGTTGCTTTGTCCTAATATATTAAATAATAACTTTAGATTAAAACACCAAAAATATCGATTTTCAAATTTTTTATTTTACATACATAAATTGAAATAATATTTGAAGTGAAGTTATTTTTTAAAAATTTTGATAAAAAAATCATTTGATAAATATTTATAACTAGATAAGAAACGACTCAAAACTTGACGAGTTTATGATAATTGTTATAGATTTTTGTTTGGTTCTTTAAAAATGAAAAGAAGAAGAAGAATATCATATGTTGTAGAGAAAAAAATAATAAAAAAATTAAGGTTTAGAGTAAATATTTGATAAATTATTTTTTATTAGGATTAAACTGATATAACATAATAATTTTAGAGAATAAAATTATTATTAAACCATGTCATGTTATAATCTCCATTAAATTATTGATCGATGAATAAAACGGTAACGAAATAAAATATTAGTATCAATTTTGATGAAAATTTTAATTGTGTGACAGGAATATAAAAAAGATGATAGTTGAGTGATCACCCGTGTAGTTTTTCTTATGAAAAATAATTTAATTAAAATTTTATTTTAAATAATTATAAATTATATGTTTAGTCCTTGAAAATTTTTAATCTTTATTAATCAACTTAATGATATTCAACAATGTTTAATATTAGCGGTGTTCAACGCTTGTTGTAAAATTTTTCATCAAATGTGCTTTTTTAATAGTATTAAGGTTTATAATTTTTCTTAATCATTTGATGCCACACATCTTATCGACAAGACTGATTGAATTTAAATATCCTATAAATAACATCATTTTATCCGCAATTGAGAGTTTATAGTCACTTGCTTTAAAATTTCTAATGCAGGGATAATAAATTAATCCAAATTCGTTTTGAATTTGATTTGCCGAAGAAAAAATCGATTAAAAAAATATGAATCAAAACCTAAAAAAATATCCAAGTCTTAATATGAGGTAGATTGGATATGAATATTCATATGAGGTAGATTGGATATGAATATTCTTAGGATCCGATCTGAATCCGATCCAAGTCCATGTACATCAAATCCGATCAAAGCCCGATTACGACGGATTTGAACTTGAATTTTATACAATGTGATCTTAGTCCGATCCATTATCATCCCTAAATCGACATGGACTCGGATCAGATCTGATAAAGATGGACTTGGATCGAATTCAGATCAGATACCGAAAATATTCAATCCATATCTAATCTACCTCTTATTAGGACTTGATATTTTTCAGTTATATATTTAGATTTTTTCTAATTAGATATGAATCAATTTTTTTCTTCGATCAAATAAGATTCGATTGAATTACCAACCCTAATCCTACTTGAATAGGTGAAGAAACTGCTGATAAAATAGTCTTAGACCCACTCTAAATTTTGTATACAGTTCAAAGTTCCAACTAGTCTTAGGTATATCCATGCAACATGCTGGACGATCCAAAATTAAAATCATTTAATTATTTAATAATATATGGAATGTGGAGAGATTTATATGCTGTTGGTGGAATTGTTGTCCCATTAATAATTTCAAATCAAAACTATATTTTATTTTTGATGGTGAGGGAAATAGAGGATACAGAAACACTGATTAGTAACCTAATTAAACACTCTTTAAATGGAATCCACTAAATAAAACCTTGAAATTCGAAATAAATTCTTCCAATTTAATTAATTAATATGGTTGATAATAAGTAGGGTGAAGGGATGCATAAATGATGGTCAACTTACTGTATTTTTTTTATTTTATCAATGCGGCAAAAAAATATAGTATAAAAGTTTTTTTGGAATTTTTAGTTTGAGATATATGTGTTTAGTATTATTGTCAAAAAGTGCTTTTGAGAATATAATGACTAATTTAGACATGATGTTATAAGTTAAAAATATATATTTAAATGATAATCAAATTTTTTCATATTATAATATTAACTTAAATTATGATAAAATATAAAAATATTAATAAATAATACATAAATTATTTTTGAAAAGTACTTTTCAAAAGTGTTTTTGAGAAAATATATATTTTTTATATGAATATATATAATTTTTAAACATAAAAAATAATCTATGTTAAATATAATTATGTATTTATAAAAATTAAATTATAATAAAACATAATAAATGAAGGTTAAAATTGTAATTTGACTCCTAAAAGCACTTTTTCAACCGCAAAAACTAAAAATTTTAACTTTTGCGTTTGGGTTGAAAAACACTTTTCAAACGCAATTTTTTTCTCTAAAAGTTAACTGTTTAGCATTGCTTTTGCATTCTAAACCAGCTTTTGGCCCAAAAGCTGATTTGATAGATAATTGATTTCATATAATATGCTACATTAAATATTTTTTCATTTTCTGAAGTGAATGGTACAAAGCACGTATTTTTCATTCCCCGAAGTGAATGAAATAAAACACATATTAAAAGGTGCATGGTTATGCATATTTTCTCATTTTAAATTCAAGGGAATAATGTGAGTACTATATCTGGAAGTACTAATATCACAAAAGACTCCTACTGAGCAAATATATTATTGCCAAATGGAACTTTATCCCATATTTACAGTTTATTATGCTCGTCAAATTCGCAAAGAGACTTATTAAATTTTAAAGATATTTGCAGAAATATATTGAGAATATCTATCAAAGGGATGTTGATTATCTCAATGTTACGAGTATAACTCAAGGCAATAAAAAAATTTTAAGAAAATTACATGCATTGTCAACCATATTGTACTACATAAGAATTAGTACAAATTGAAGCTCATGCTATTGTAAACTAGATGTTTACGAATAATTTTATTTGGCATGACCAGTCAGACCATCCTTGTTCAATTATGATGTGAAAATTTGCTGACACTTTTATGTGGTCATTTATTGAAGAACTAAGATTTTCTTCATTGTAATATTTCGCGTGATACCTGCTATGGAAGCAATTTTATTACTCAATCATCAACATCTAAGATAGAGTGCTATTAATTTTCTGGAACAGATACAAGGTGATATATATGGGCCCATACATCTTTCTTAAAGACAATTTAGATATTTTATGATTTTTATCGATGCATTGTCTAGATGGTTATGTGTATCCTTATTATTAACCAGCAACTTGGTGTTTGCGAGGTTACTTGCTCAGTTGATAAAATTACGAGCATATTTTCTAGATTATTTTATAAAGACAATCAGTCTTGATAATATTGATGACTTGTAATTTTACATATAGTATCACAAATTCGCATCAAGCCAACAAATGATCATAAGTTCTCCCTATTACAAATGGTTTTTGGTTATGAACCAAATATTTCTCATCTTAGATTTTTTGTATGCGATATATGTTCTAATTGCTCCACCATAATGCACAAAGATGAGTTTTATTGGGAATATGTATCGGATTTAAATATCTTGAACTTCTGATAGGGAATTTATTTACAACCCGATTTATTGACTATCATTTTAAAGAGTCAATTTACCCAACATTAGGGAGAGAAAATAAATAGCTGGGGAAAGAAATAAGTTGGAATGAGTTATCATTTTCTCTTTTTGATCCATGTGTTACACAATGTGAACCATAAGTTCAATGGATAATTCGTTTAGCAAATCAATTGCCAAATGATTTTGCTAACCCTAAAAGAGTGACTAAGTCATGTATACCAGCTATGAATGCTCCGATTAAATTTGATGTTATAGAATGATAAACTCTAGTTGCTAATGAGTCTAACTTAAAGCATAGTAGACAAGTAAGTTCCAAAGAAATCCTCGAAAAAGAAAAGAAGTTATATTTTATGATGGTCTGATCGAGGAATCAATGATTATAAAAATCTCTAGAAGAGATTAAATA
This sequence comes from Abelmoschus esculentus, assembly GCA_035048815.1. Lineage (NCBI taxonomy): Eukaryota > Viridiplantae > Streptophyta > Magnoliopsida > Malvales > Malvaceae > Abelmoschus > Abelmoschus esculentus. The sequence continues at coordinate 14,191,402 of JAUCBN010000036.1, forward strand.
GTCTCCAACAGAGACATTGACATGACTCAAGTACATGATAATAAAGAGATCCCAATATATTATGTCATGTCTGTTATAAGTGGAACTGAAATTAAATTGACGTCATTTATATATTTGCATGCAATATAGCACTAGAGATTTTATTTGATGATGTGGATCATGAATCATTATCAATTGGGCAATGTAAACAAAGAAATAATTGGCCAACATGAAAGAGGCAATTGAGGCGAAACTAAAATCTTTTTTGAAAAGAGAAGTATTTGAGCCTATAGCTCGTACATTAAAATTTGTAAAACTCGTGAATATAAACGAGCCTTTGTGAAAAAGAGAAATCAAAAGGGGAAATCATGAGATATAAGCTCACTTGGTTGCACAAAGATTCTCACAAAGACATGAAATTGATTATGAGGAAAATATATTCCTTGATGGTGGATGCAACTACTTTTAGATTTTGATCAGTCTGACAATAAAAAAATTTCTCGGTTTCTGCCTAATGGATGTTGTTACATCATATTTGAATGGGCCTCTTGACAGTAATATTTACATGAAACTTCCGGAAAAATTTAGATTGCCATAAGCAATTCATTCAAGTTCTCGAGAACATTATTCAACCATATTGATTATATCTTTTATTATTGAAACAATTTAGGTGTATTTGATATAATCGCCTCATTGAATACTTATTTATTATGATGCTATATGAATTATTTAATTTCCTCCGAGCATTTTTATTAAGAGATTTAGCTCTTAATTTTTATTGTAGTGTATGTCGATGATTTGAATATCATTGAGACGCGTGAAGAGATCTCCCCAAATCCTTATACATCAATCGACATACAAAAAAGATATTTAAAGAGATTTCACATGCATAACGCATATTTATTGATTACACTTATGGTTGTTAAGTCTCTTAATGCAAATGATCTACCTCAATATTTGAGGATAGTATTTAATATTAAATTATGGAGATTCAAAGATACTATGTGATATTTTCATAAGGAGAGTAAATACGCGTTGCACTCTTTTTCTCTTAACCAAGGTTTTGTCCCAATGGGTTTTCCTGGTAAGGTTTTTTTAATGAGGCAACATGTTATGTGTATCAAAGATGTGTATACTCTTTTTCTTTCACTTAGATTTTTTTCTCACAGAGTTTTTATTTTAGTAAGGTTTTAACGAGGCACATTATCTTCATAGACATCCAAGGGGGAGTGTTATGAATATTATCTATATGAATGTCTATCATAATAAGAACTCTATCATTAGAAATATTATCTTCATTAATTAGAGTTTAATACATTATGAAATGCTTATGCCTATAAATAGATGAGTTTGTGAAGACATTGTATACAAGTCAATATTAAGAATAATACAAATATCTCTCTTTATATCTTCTCTTTGTTCTTTCATTCTTGTTCTTTATTTTTGTTTTATTTCTTTATTATTTTATTTATAACATATAATGTTCTATATTTATATTTTTAATTAACTTTCTATGTTATCGAATAATAAAAAAAATAATTTTTTATTTAATCAGAAAAGTGAATTTGAATTTTTCTTTTAAAATTGAAATTTAAATTCAATAAATAGAACATCATAAAATATTAAATCAGGCTGAATTTAAATAAATATGATAAAATTTTAAATCGTATATAAATAGATCAAAACCCTAACTAATCCGACTTATGTCATCCCTACTTCTTTCATTACTTTTTTTATTATTCTGTCCCTTTGGACCTCACAATAATGTGTTTCTCCACCTCCGTACTGACTTTGTGACCGAACCTACATAACTTGTCTTAAAAACTCAAGCACGAATCCGCCTAACACGAAACACAGACAAAACTGAATGCTTGGATCCAACCATCAAGTATTCATCCGATCCAGGAACTCTGAAAATATTGATCAGACAGGAAGTTTTTTTTATAATTAATAGTGGTGAACAAAACTCGAATCGATTTAAAAAATTAAATAATTCGATTTTAGACGAAAATATTCGATTTATTTTCAAAATTTTATAAATTCGAATCGACTCAAAAAAATTCAAATAAAGTTTGAATTATAAAATAAAAATTTGAATAACTCAAAATTTTTAGTAATTATAGGATTTATTTTTTAGTTCGAGACGAGTTCTCAAATTTTTATGATATATATCAATATATAAAAATATGAAGAAATATTATCACATATAAAGAAATATATATATATATATACACCTTATATGATTAGTAAAAAACGTTTAAATTCTAATAAAATCATATTATAATATAACAAATGATCATAATTAAATTTTTATAAGAACTTGAAAACTCGACTCGAATTGAATTTTTTCAACTCGACTCAACTCGAAAAAAATTGAATTAAAGTTTAGATGATAAAATTAAACTCATCAACTCAAATAATCAAAATTTTTTACTCAACTCGATCGAACACTCACCCCTAAACATAAAAACGTTCGATGAATTATTTATATACTATTATTCATATAACATTTATTTATTAAGCTAAATAAATAAATGTGTTCGATTTTTTTTTTAATTTTTACCTTTTAAATATGGGTGAAGTTATATACTAAATTGTATATTATCATTTTGTAGTTTAAATTATAAAAGCTTGAGGAACTTAAGAGTTGTGATAAATTTTATTATTATTTATAAATATATCAGTAAATATTAATTAAATATATTCATAAACGTTAAACTAACGAATATAAGCCGCGGGATTATATTTTTTAAAACTTAAAAGTTTAACATTTTTTAATAGTTATTTTAAATAGGTGAAATTTATAAAATTCTGTGCGAACATGTGCTTGTTCTAAACGACACATGGATGGACCATTGCTTTTAGTTTAAAACTTTATTTTAAATTATTCTTTTTAAGACAAACGTGATAAAATTGATATATAAAATTGAGGAATTATCTTGCCACTTGTATTATTATTTGGGGTGGGAAAAAATCTGATTACCGATTCTAGTTTTGAACCTGATAGATTTTTTATTTAGTATTAGTTCTGAATGTGATCGGGACTGAATTCAAAATTAAGGTTCTAGTCATAATCGGGATCGAGATTAGATCTTAATTTTTTGGATCCAGTACTCGGTAGGTATGCAATAGGACCGAGACCAATAACAAGTACTCTTACTAATTTTCTTACTTGTAAATAGATAATGTTCTTTTATTTATTTATTTTATTTAACTTTTTCTTTATGTATAAATATTATGAGTATTATTCGTTTTAAAACTTTAATTTTCAAATTTATAATACTTTAATTTTATTATTTAATAATATTATTGATGGTTAATTTTTCTCCCCTTTCTCATATTTTCTTAATAATAAATAATTGACCGAGTACCCAATATTGATACTGATTCTCACTAGTAACGAGATTATATCTTAAAATTTAGGACTGTATGATCAAAACCGAAACTGATTTTAATTTTTAAGAATCCGTTCTAATTAAATTAGTCAGGTACCTAATCTTACCTACTTCTATTATTATTTATTATTTAATAAGCATCAGATGTACTGGTTAAAAAATTACATTTAAAATTGAGAAATTATCTTACAGCTTTAATTATCTCTATTGATTAATAAATATTAAATATCATGATTAAAAAATAATATTTAATTTAAATGTTAAAAAAATAGTTTCTCTGTTATTCAAGCCTTGGATAATATGTTGTCGTCCATTTTATCTGCATGGACCCAACATATTTGTCGTGTACTTATAATTATTGTAGTGCACTATTCATCGGAAAAGAAAAAATGCAACCAGATTTATTACATTAAAGTTCCGTTCTATATAGTTTTTAAGATTATTTTTGGTTGTCGAATAAATTTTTTATTAATTTTTAATTTTTATATATTTTTATTAGATTTGACTTTAAACATAATTATTAAAAAATGAAATTTATTAATTTTTAAAATACGAGGATGTGGATGTGGATGAGTTGTAAAAAAACGAATCGAACGTTTGGTGAACCGTTCGTGAACTGTTCAGTGAAAAGTTTCTTTATATTCGTTTATTTGTTAAACGAATGAACATAAATAAAATTTTTCGTTTGTTTAATTAAAGGAACGAATACGAACAAAGGGCTCGTTCGTTTATTTATGTTCGTGAACGTTCGGTAATCTGTTCTTTTATGTTCGTTTAAATTTATTCACATATATCTAAAGGTGAGCATTAGATCAAGTAAGTCGAGTCGAAAAAATTTTGAGTTACTCGAGTTGAGAAGTCTTATTTTATGATTTGTTAAAAACTTCCTTGTTATAGGCTAGGGGTGTTCATTGTTCTATTAAATCAACTTAACAAATCAAACCAAAACAAAATTGGTTAATCAGTTAAATTTTAGGTTTCATCTAATAATTAAGAGTTTTTTTTAATTTTAATTATCGATTAATTTGATTTAAAATCAGTTAATTAGCTGAATTAATCTAATTAATTCAAAATGTTAAATATTTAGTATATTATATATGTTATTTATTTTCGTTCATTTATGTTGGTTTATTTATGTTCGTTTCCGATTATTTATATCCGTCTGTTTACGTCCATTTACATTTATTTATGTTCGTTCGTTTATCATTTAAACGACGAACATAAACAAACATGAACAAGCTACAATCTTTAACGAACGAACATGAGCAAGAATATTGGTGTTCGTTTATGTTTGTGTTCGTTCATTTGTTCAGTTAAACTTAAGCTAACGAACATAAACACACCCTCGTTTGTGTTCGTTCTGTTCGTTTACAACTCTAACGGGGACAATTAGGACGATCTTCCCTCTAAAGTTTTGATATTCATATTTAATTTATTTTTTAAAAATAATATATTTATTAAAATTTTATTTTCAATCTCTAAAATTTTATAAGTTCGTTCTTAACCTAAAATTTTGTATTCGTTCATAATTTTAAAGTCATTCTATTAAAAAAATTATTAATCAGTCGTTGCTCGTTAGTGACTAGATTTTTAATTTATCTTATTTTAAATACTAACAACATAATTTCTAAAAACACCAAAACTTTTATTTTCTTTATTAAATAAAGATTATTTTTTTATATCGAGATTCAACTTCATGGAAGATAAATAAGATAAGATTAACAGAGGTGATTGATTTGGTAGTGGTATGGGATAAATTTAAATATTTGAATATCGGGATTAGAGATTTAAGTAGTTTATGAAAAATGAAAATTTTCAAGATTTTTGGAGAAATAATCTGTTTGGTGCTAGAAAATATTTTCTGTTTTTTTTTCATTTTCATTTTTAGAAAAAAATATTTTTAATTTATAATTTTTTTGATAATTGAAAATAAAACATTATATTCAAAAACGAAAATAGTAAATATGCGTTTGATATCAATTTTTTAAATGAAAATAAATAAATAATTACTTATTAAATAAAGTAATTAAATAAACACAAGTTTTAAAAATATCATTAGAAGGATTTAAATCCAGATTAAATGGAGAGAAAATTTAGGATTAAGGGTATCATAACCTTTTAAAGAGAAAAAATAATTAACCTTTTAAAAAACTGGTTGATCAAACATATCTTATTATAATATTTTTACTTGATATTTTTAATTTTTTTTATTTAAAAAAATTAAAAATAATTAAGAAATAATTTTCTGAAAATATATAAATATCACCTAATAGACAGAACTGTGTTAATGTGGGAAAATTCTCTCGGATATTGTGGTTGGGGAAAATAATTTCCCAAATATTGATGATTTAAGTTTATTTTCCATAATATTATGATTTAAACAGTAAAATTAAAGATGGTTTCAAATAATACCGTCTTTAAATAGTGAAAATAAAAATTAGAGTTAAAAGATGATCCTTTTAGCTCCGTCTTTGAACAGTGGAGTGTACTGTTGGAAGACAGACCTTAAGACCCCGACTTCACCTGTTCCTAAGGGTCTGTAAATTGGTCTTTGACTATAAATTTTGGGCGAAACGTGGAGTCAAAGTTAAGCCTGCCATCACCTTTATGTCTTGAGGTGAAGTCGGAACCTTTAGGATCCGTCTTCCAATAGTACACTCCACAGTTCAAAGACGGAGTCAAAAGGGTTATCTTTCAATTTTTATTTTTATTTTTGCTGTTCAAAGACGGTACTATTTAAAACCATCTTTAATTTTACTGTTGAAATCACAATATTTTGAAAAATAAACTTGAACCATCAATATTTAAGGAATTATTTTTCCCCACCACAATATCTGAGAGAATTCTCATAATGAGACTCAAGACAAAACTATTAAAATTTAATGATCAAAATTTATTAAAAATTTAATTATTGAATATGTAAATATCACTTGATAGACCTGAAAAAACTATTCAAAGAAATTATTCTCTCCCTTTTTACAGAAACTTATTACGAGATTAGTTCTTTTAATTTAATTATTTTATTCATAAAATTATAATTAAAATTAAAAATTTAATATATCATTTAATTGATCAATTGATTACCGATGATTATTTAATTTTTACTCCCATATATGCACGTGTAACGTGGACTGGACAACGTCTAAGTTTGGCAAATAAAAGGTAGACAAGCATTAATTATGACGATCGTAAAACCTAATTAATCGGTCAACCGGCTTGCCTATGCTATATCAGCACTCGGCTATGAAGAAATTTAATATAAGATTAATCGGAGACGAAACTAGAATTCTTTTAAGGGATATTATTTTTTAAAGTATAACGATACTTTAAGAGAAGTTAATTATTTATAAAGGAGTGTTAAATTATTTATAAATGAGTGTCAATTATATATATATATTTATTTTTTTATATAAATTATATAAAAAAATATAATTTTTCAAAAAATTTGGGGAGTCAACAAACACCCCAATTGTATATGTGCTTCCGCCTATGGGATTAGTTACACAGATTATCTTGTCTTCGTATTTAAGAGAATAATTGATGTTCTTAAAAGTTATGGGTTCGAACGCTAATATTATAGTACAATGATTGAACAATCGATGTTTAATGATTGAAAATATATTTTAGAACATATAATATTGTAGCCACTGTAGTTTATTTAAAAATAATATAAGATTAGTTTTATATTTTTTTAAAGATTTATCCGATATATCGACGGTAAGATTTATGAAAATATTTTAGGGAGTAAAATTTAAGTGTTTAGATGTACAAGTTTATAATTTAGGAGTGATAATTAAAATTTAAGACTAGAATTATGATTTAGGGTTTAGAGATTAAATTTATGTTTTAAGGTAATATAATGAGAATTTAAGTTTTATCTTATAAACTCTATTTTCTATTTATAATCATTAAGTTCTAAATTATTGAATCTAAACCCCTAAAACTTATATTCTAAATTAGATTTTAAACCCTAAATTAAAACGCTTTTATAAACTCTATTTTTATTTATAATCATTTTAATAGTCTTAAGGTTCATAATTTTTCTTAATTATTTGACGCCACACATCTTATCGACAAGATTGATTGACTTTAAATATTCTATAAATAACATCATTTTCTCCACTAAACGAGCTTTTTCGGATTTAGTTTTCTAATTTTTTTACTAAGTATCCACAACTTAAGAAAGAATATGTGTCAATTGAGAGTTTTAAATCATTTGCTTTAAATTTTTTTAATATAGGGATAATAATTTAATCTAAATTAGATTTGAATCTGATCTAATTTGAAAAAAATTGATTAAAAAATATGAATCAAAATCCTAAAAAATATTCAAGTCCCAATATGCGGTAGATTGAATATGAATATTCTTAAGGATCCGATCTGAATCTGATCCAAGTTCATGTCCATCAAATCCGATCATAGCTCGATTATGACAGATTCGAACTTGAATTTTATACAATCTGATCTTAGTCCGATCCATTACCATCCCTAAATCAACATGGTCTCGAATCAGATCTGATAAACTTGGACTTGGATCAGATTCAGATCAGATACCGAAAATATTTAATCCATATCTAATCTACCTCTTATTAGGACTTGATATTTTTCAGTTATATATTTAGATTTTTTCTAATTAGATATGAATCAATTTTTTTCTTCGAATCAAATAAGATTCGATTGAATTACCAACCCTAATCCTACTTGAATAGGTGAAGAAACTGCTGATAAAATAGTCTTAGACCCACTCTAAATTTTGTATACAGTTCAAAGTTCCAACTAGTCTTAGGTATATCCATGCAACATGCTGGACGATCCAAAATTAAAATTATTTAATTATTTAATAATATATGGAATGTGGAGAGATTTATATGCTGTTGGTGGAATTGTTGTCCCATTAATAATTTCAAATCAAAACTATATTTTATTTTTAATGGTGAAGGAAATAGAGGATACAGAAACACGGATTATTAACCTAATTAATCACTCTTTAAATGGAATCCACTAAATAAAACCTTGAAAATTGAAATAAATTCTTCCAATTTAATTAATTAATATGGTTGGTAATAAGTAAGGTGAAGGGAGGCATAAATGATGGTAAACTTACTATATTTTTTTTAGTTTTTCGATAAAGTCTAATTTCGATCGTAATATTATTTAGAGAAAAAGAGAAGAAGAAGATTATAAGAAAAAAAGTGCTCTTAGCGGGTCTAGAACTCATAATCTTAAGAAAATGAAAGAAAAATTAAACAATTTGACTAACCAACCAAATACAATACTTGCTCAATTTGGTAGGTAATAACCTTTTGGTGAAAAAAATAGGCATAAAAATAGTTTTCATCCTTAACGTTTATAATTTTTGTCATTTTGGCCTTTATTCTTTTTTTGGGATAAATTTAGCCCTTGACCTATGTCTTTTTAACAAATAGCTCATTTTTTAACTATCATGATAACTGAACCGTTAAAAATTTAATAATAGTAACATATTATATATGTAATAATATATTTTAAATGACATATAATCTAACCTATTAAATATATACATTAACTAAACTAATTTATTCCAGTATAAAATATAAAAAAATTAAAATTTAAATAAAATATTAAAAATTAATTAAATATAAAACAAAAATTTACTACATATTCTCAACCCTAACTAAACTAAAATATCTTTATAAAACCCTAAAACTCCGATTTAGATTAAAACTAAAATATCTAAATTCTAAACTAAAATAATAAAAATTTAATTTATTATTATCAAAATTCTTTATCTTTGATTAACCAGTAACAAACTATACAAAACCCTTTCTTTTCAGATTATGTTCATACTTTTTTAGATAAAATTTTGATTTTATTATAGTTAAGGTTAAGAATGTTTAGTAGCCTTTTGTTTTAGATTTAATTATTTTTTAATAAATAAAAAATTAATTTTTAATATTTTATTTAAATTTTAATTGTTTTATATTTTTAGATTAGAATAAAACTATATCTCACGTTTATGTATTTGATATACTAGATGTTAAGTCATTTAAAATATATTATTACATATATATGACATGTCATCATTATTAAATTTTTAACGGTTCAATTATTATGGTAGTTAAAAAATGAGTTATTTGTTAAAAAGATAAAGGTTAAGGGCTAAATTTATCCAAAAAAAAAAATAAGGGCCAAAATGACAAAAATTATAAACGTTAAGGGTAAAAACTATCTTTAAGCCAAAAAAATAATATCACCAAGTTTCGCATTAAAAAAAACTAAACTTAATAGAAAAGACTACATTTAAAATAAATACAAGATAAATACTAAAAAATTATCCTTTAAAACGAGCATAAAAAAATAATAGATTCAACAACTATAATATTAATATCTCCCAAAAGGGAGAAGAATAAAGATACAACTTTCAAAACTTTATAAAAAATTAATTTAATAAGTGGATCTACATTTTTATTATTGTTACATTTCGTATGTTAAAAACAAATATCTTAATCCGACACAATTATTCACGAATGTGTAATAAGTAGGGATAAACATTTTACTCGGCCTGATCGGGTTTTGGCCCGATTAGGTCAGATTTTTTGATGAAAAATCAGGTTCAGGTCGAGTCAGATCGGGTTGGGTCAGGTTCAGGTTTAAGGTATAAAATATACGATCTGACCCGAGATTAAATATGTAATTTTTCCATAATATTTTTAGGGATATTTATAATAATAGTCCTCTATCTATATATTTTCATGATTAGGTCCTTAAAAATAATTTTTTATTTATAATTTAACTCTTAAAATTATATTTTTTATAAATAAGTTTTCAAAAATTATTTTTTTACAATTCAATCCCTAAATTTATTTTTTCTATAGGTCAGGTCGGGCCAGATTTTTTAAAAGATATATTCGGGTCGGGTCGTAGCCGGGTTTAAAGTATTTGTATTCAGGTCGATTTCAAGTTGACTGAAAATCTAACCCGACCCGTGTCCATCTCTAACAATAAGAGAGATTAGAGTGTTGAACCAAAATGGACAGCTTATCACAAAGAGCTGTCCTCACATGCTGGAGAATGAGCTAGTCAACAGAAATGATTCTAACAAAGCTGGAAAATAGGATGGCTCGTTTTGCATGACAAAAAAAACCCTAGTTTTTGTTTCTATTTAAGCTTCATTTTTTTAATTGAACAGAATCACCTTTTGAATACAATATTCTTTCTTTTACCCTCTTCCTATAATGTTTGACATGGTATCGGAAGTCTCAGGCGTTCTCCTGGTGTTATAACAACTTCTTCCTCTTGCTCTCTTCACCCAGACCTGTTTTCATGACGACTGATCCACCAGCTTCCAGTATTACTACATACTTGTCCGCTACAGAAGATATCACAGATCAGTCATTCTCCAACAAACGGATAAACATCAGTCTAGATGATAGTATCTTTTTACTCTGGAAGCAACAAGTCACTCTCATGGCTCCTTTCCATTCCACCACCTATCAAACACTTGGTTGGCACTGATGGTGTTCCGGTTCTGAATCCAGCATTCACTTGATTCTACAAGCAGGATAACTGCCTTACCTCGTGGCTCCTTTCCATAGTTAGCCCTAACATTCTTCCCCAGCTTGTGAGAGCTGAAACCACGGCCACCATATGGGACACGATTCTTGCTTTGTATTCTAAGCTCTCTATAAATCGCATTATGCAACTCCACTGTCGTCTTCGCTCTATTAAGAAGACTGAGCTGTCGATACGAGCTTATACCATGTAGATTAAGGAAGTTTGCGACTTGCTTGCTTCATGTGGTCATCCAGTTTTTGGTGTTGAACAGATTGCTACTCTTCTTAATGGATTACCTCCCGAGTATGATCCTTTTGATGTTGTCATCTCAGCCTCTTGAGAACCTTACACTGTTGAAGGGGATATCTCGATTCTCATTGAAGCTGAAACTCGCCTGACTGATACTATTCGAATGTCTGTTGAGATTAATACCACTTACTACTCCACCGTTCCATCTCAGTCTGCAAGAGTAAAGTCTTCTCGCTGTACTGGTGGTCGATTCAAGGGTCGTCCTTGCATTCAATGCCAGCTTTGTGGCAAATTTGGTTACCTTGTGGACCGCTGCTAGTATCGTTTTGACAAAGCCTTCAAAGGGGTTGCACCCTCTTCTCCTACTCAGCCCTCCACTCAAGCCAATACCACATATTTCACTAGTCCACTTGAAGTTGGGTATGATCCCTGTGTCACTACAACTGCAACTCTAGAACCCACCACTACTCCCTTGCCAATTGAGGATGCTCACGTCAATATCCTGATGGCTCATGTTCTCTCCACTACTGTCACCTGGACACCTAATTCAGGAGCAACCCACCATGTCACTAGCTCCTCCACAAACTTTACTTCAGGATCTCCTTATTATGGTAAGGGTCAAGTTCATATTGATGATGGTTCCTCCTTGTCTATTTCACAAGTTGGCCATACCACTTTACTTACTGATTCTCGAGCACTTAATCTTACACAGCTTTTACATGTTCCACAAATCACTCGAAACCTGTTGTCTGTCTCGAAGTTTACTAAGGATAACTCAGTTTACTTTGAATTTCATGATAATTATTGTTGTGTTAAGGATAAACACTCAGAAACTATGCTCCTTCAAGGGAAACAAGATGAAGGTTTATATACGATCAATGGTGATTTAGCTGCCCCTCGACCTCAGTATTTACTTCTACTTCTCAGCCCTTATCTACCTTTTGGCTATGACATCACAGACTTGGTCATGTTTCTGCTGAAATAGTACACTTAGTTAATAAAACTATACCTATAGAAAATGAGTTAATATGTACAGCATGTCAATTGGGCAAGAGTCACTCTCTACCCTATCAACCCTCTACTAATTGTTATCAAACACCATTTGAGCTTGTTGAAATCGACCTTTAGGGTCCTGCTACTATAAAATCGAATGGTTTTCTATACTATGTATCTTTTTTCGATGTTACAACTCGTTATTGTTGGATATTTTTACTTAAATCAAAGTCTGAAGCTTCTACTGCATTTTCTATGTTTTATGCTCTTGTTCAAACTCAACATAATGCCACACTTAAAGTAGTACAAACAGATGGTGACAGTGAATTCCACTTTTTTACATTTAACTCTTGCTTCTCTTGGTATCCAACATCGAATCACATGTCCATATTTTCCCCCACAAAATGGTATTATGGAGCGCAAACTTAGACACATAGTTGAAATGTCATTATCTTTAATGGCACAAGCCTCTATGTCCTACAAATTATAGGCTTATGCTGTCTTAAGTGCAGTAATACTTATTAATCGACTTTCTACCAGGAGATTGGGGAATCTATCATCTTATCAGTTGCTTCATGGTCGAGCCCCTAATTACAACTTTCTCCGAGTTTTTGGCTGTGAATGTTTTCTCTGCACCCGACCTTTCAACACTCATAAGCTGGAGTATCGGTCTAAACTGTGTCTGTTTCACGGCTACTCTCTTAAATATCAGGGCTATCACTTTGTTGATCACACTGGGAAGATCTTTGTTTCTCGCAATGTCATCTTTAATGAGAACATCTTCTCGATGAACATATTTAATGAGAACATCTTCCCTTATGCCACCTCCTATGCTACCTAATGATCATCAACCTATGGATACCCCTATATCAGCACCTCCTCCTAACCCTCCCTCCCCAGCTCCTGATCTTGTTTCTACGCCATTTGAACCATCTGCTTCATCAGTTAGTGAACCACCTGCTTCACCATCTAGTGAACCACCTACTTCACCAGCTGCACAGATAACTTCAGCGCCTTCTTTAGAGCCTGGTGCTTCACCGATTACTACAGAGAATCTATTATTAGTTTCTTTATCTACTCCTCCACCTGTGGCACAATCAGCTCTTTTGGACCCTACACAAAATGCTCATCCTATGATCACACACAGTAAACGAGGTATTTTTAAACCCAAGCTCTATACTACTGAGTATGTTTCTATACCCACTAATGTCTATGAAGCTCTTCAACATCCTGAATGGTCTAAGGCAGTTTATTCTGAATACACTGCTTTTCTAGATAACAAGACTTGGCCTCATGGGAAGAAAGTAACCGATTGTAAATGGCTATTTCGAGTCAAACACAACTCTGATGGCACCATTGATCGTTTCAAAGCTCGACTTGTAGCAAAGGGCTTTACACAGGTGCCTGGCCAAGATTAAATGAAAACATTCAGTCCTGTTGTGAGGTTCTTTACTATCAATGTTCTATTTTCCATTGATGTATCACACAACTAGAAAGTTTATCATATCGATGTCAATAACGCGTTCCTAAAAGATGATCTCTCTGAAACAGTTTACATGTATCAGCCTGCTGGTTTTGTCACCCACGATCACCAAGGAAAAACCCTACTCTGCAAGCTTCGAAGAGCTCTATATGGATTACGAAAGGCACCCCAAAACTGATTTCTCAAGTTGAAGGCTTATTTGAATACCTTGGGCTTTCAATCCTCATCAGCAGACACATCTCTATTCATTCTTCTTGATGGCACTGCTCGAATCTATGTAGTTGTTTATGTCGATGATATCCTTATCACAGGGAGTTCGGATGATCAAATCCACATGATTATCAACAAACTTAATGATCAGTTCTCTCTCAAAAATCTTGGCCAAGCACATTTTTCCTTGGCATTGAGGTTCATACAGTGGGCCAAGGAATCTTCTTGTCTCAGAAGCAGTATATTCGCGATTTACTTCAATTTCATTCAGTCAATATTTCATCTCTCACCTCTACTCCCATGGTTCTTTACCCCAAAGTCAGCAGGCATAATGGAATTCCTCTTGAGAATCCTCAAGATTATCGCAGTGTGGTGGGAGCTTTGCAATATGCCTGTCATACCAGGCCTTACATATCATATGTTGTTAACAAAATGGCTTAATATATGCAACACCCTTCTGATGTTCATTGGCAGCTTTTCAACACATCCTTAATTATCTCAGTTACACTCTCGACTTTGGTCTCTGGTTTTCTCCTCAGTCACTGACTCTCTCTCTCAGTTTTCTCTGATGTTGATTGTGGGAGTGATATTGATGATCGAAGATCAATATCTGGATATTTCATTATATTGGGCTCTTACACAATCTCATGGAGCTCCAAGAAACAAAGAGTTGTGTCTCGATCCACTGCTGAAGCCGAGTATCGGAGCCTTGCGGATGCCACTATTGAGCTCACCTGGGTTCAATCTCTTCTTACTGAATTACATTTTCCACCTCTAGACAAACCCACCATCTGGTGTGATAATTCGAGCACGGTACACATGGCCGTCAATCCTGTCTTACATGTTAAGACAAAACATGTCGATCTTATCTCCACTTTGTCCGAGAAAAGGTTATAGCAGGTCTTCTACAAGTCAACTACATACCTGCTAAATTCCAGGCTGCTGATGTCCTCACCAAACCTGTTCCCTGTCACCTCATGAAGCATATCGAACTCAGCTTGCTATCTATGATTTGCAGGTCCTCTGAAAAAAAAAGACGAGGAAATACTGAACCAAAATGGATAACTCATCACAATGGGCTGTCCTCACATGCTGGAGAATGAACTGACCAACAGAAATGATTTTAACAAAACTGAAAAATAGGATGACTCATTTTGCATGACAAGAAAAACCCTAGTTTTTGTTTCTATTTAAGCTTCATCTTTGTAATTGAACAACATTACCTTTTGAATACAATATTCTTTCTTTTACACTCTTCCTACAATGTTTGACATAGAGAACTTTTTATTATTAATATCTTTTAATAAACGAAACACATCAGACTATCCACTTCTATCTATTTAAATATGTATTAATTTAATTAATCTGTTGATTAATATTTTTTGTAGTTTCAATCTTTTAAATCAATTAGTTTGTCTGATGGAATCTGGATTGAGAAAGATGAATAAAAATATTAGAGGACCAGACACTTGGAAAAATGTGTGGAATTTTGTCTTTTTAATGTAATAAATTATAATATTTTAAAAATGAATAATTAAGACATTATTAAACAGATTAATTAAGATATTTATAATATTAAATTTCAAATTCAAATATCAAAATTAAATTCTCATGTCTTTAAAAATGACCACACAGCACAGGATCAAACAAATACTAGCATTAATAATTAATTTATGCGTTAATTATTAAAATGATTATTTATATTTTTTAGTAAAAAATTAATTATTGATTTTAAAATATGATCAGTAAGGTTATTTATGTTTTTAGAGTATAATTTTTTTATAAAAAAACTATCATTTTATTATGTGTTCTTATATACCTCACATTAAAAAATACTTCAAAATTAAATTTTAAACATTAATCTTAATTTTTATATACTAAATCATATACACTACACCTTAAAAAATATATATTGCCCTTAATTCTCTAAACCTTAATCATAATCCCTAAATCTTAAATCCTAAACTAACTATTTTAAAATGAAAGCATAAAAGGAAGCACAATAAAGGGATAAACAATTTGCACCCAAACTTTAGGTCACTCAACTATTTATTATCGTTAAACTTTAACGGGAAATTAATCTAATACAATAAAAAAATTATTTAAATAATTCATAAATTATTAATTCAATCATATTTTGATCACCGATATAAAAACAATTTATATATCTACTCATTTAATCCTTCACAGCCTGAAGAAAATCAGAATTTTCGGGCTACAAACCATCTTTATTAGGAGGAGCAAAACTCGACTTGATTGGAAAAAAATCAAATAACTCGACTCGAGACAAAAATACCTGATTTGTTTTGACTCGACTTGAAATTTTATAAACTCAACTCAACTCGAAAAAAATTCAAATAAAATTCGAATTGTAAAATATAAATTCGAATAACTCGAATAACTCAAAATTTTTAGTAATTAAAGGATTTATTTTTAAGTTTGAGATGAGTCTCAACTTTTTACGATATATATACATTGATATAAAAATATAAAAATATTACTATATATAAAAATATATATACATATATTATATGATTAGATAAAATCGTTTAAATTAGAATCAAGTAGTATTATAACATGATAAATAATTATAATTAAATATTTATTAGAACTCGAAAACTCAACTTGAACCGAAAAATTTCAAATAAAATTTGAATTGTAAAATATGTCTCGTCAACTCAAATAATTCAATTTTTTTTTAACTCAACTCGACTCGATTAAATCAAATACTCACCCCTAATCTTTACTCGCCCATCCAGACTGCTTTCTTTTCACCATTTTATAAGAGAAAACAAATGACAAAACAGGAGATAGAATTACAAACTTGTTCTAGTTGTATCCTAATCTTTTCCGCAACATGTCCAAGCTTTTTAAAATAATTTAAATGGGATGGTTCAAAGATTTTAAGGTTCCGTATAATTTATTAAAATATAATTTTTAAAATTATTTATTTATAATTCTCACTGATTCTAACAATATAATCTTTAGAAATAATTGTCTTTTTTAAAGGTCTTGTACAATCATTTTTATTGCATCTGTGTAGAACCTTATTAGGTTTATAGAAGAAATAATAATAAAAATAATTAATAAGATTTTATAATCAATTGTTACATTTAAAATATAAGTATATTGTTTTAACAATTATAACCTATTTTTCTTAAAAATATTTTTAAAATTTTTATAATAAATTTATGATTAATATTAATTAATAAATAAAATTTATTAAAATTTTAAACTCTTTTTTAAAGGCTCTGTGGGATCTCTCCCTTCTATCTTTATGAAACAAGTTTGACGAGAACGAGTTTCGAAAGATGCTAAAAGATTTTAGTGCAATACCATTAAGGAAATGTTAAAACATAATAAATCGTAAATATAGAGGATTAAATGTATAACTATATGAATTATTTTATTTTGGTAGTTAACGGTAGTAAACGATTGAGTGATTAAAATTTTACATCCTAAAAACTTAGTGATATTATTGTTCCTGAAGGTTGCGAGTTCGAACACCAATACTGTCAGTATAGTGATTGAGCGATCAATGTCCAATAGTTGAGAGTATATACTCTAGAACAGATACTACTGTAATCATTGTAGCTAAATAAAAAAGAAATACCTTGGCTTTTAATTGTGTCTTTTTCATGTCTCATGTTAAAAAATCTTAAGAAATTAAATTTTTAACTCTAATTCTAATTTTATACATCTTAAAACCTAAATCCGTTAACTTAAAAATACATATATCTCTAATTCTTTAAACCCTAATCATAATTCTTAACCTTAAATCCTAAATCCTAAATTTTAAATATATCAATTTAAAATAAAAACATTAATAAAAATATATAAGAAGATAGACTATTTGTACCAAACTGTACATACCGTTATGTTCGGCATGTGAACCCAATTGCACGGAAAAGTAGAACAAAGAAAACTGGAAAGTGGGCGGGTCAGGCAGTTTTGGGATGGTTTCTGTATGAAATGTATGAAACATTGTTGAATATCATTAATAATGAATATTGTTAAATATTATTAAATTAATTAATAAAAATTAAAAATTTTAAAGATTAAACTTATAATTTTAAATAATTTAAAATAAATTATATATATTATATTTTAATTTTTTAAAATAATTTATTTAAATTATTTTTAATTTAAAAATAAAAATATTAAATAAAAACTTAAAACCCTAAATTCAAAGGCTAAAAATACTAAACATTAAATCTTAAAATCAAAAATACTAAATCATAAACTCTAAATCTTAAAACAATAAAACCCTAAAATTAAAAAATATAATCATACCTTAAACCCTAAAATAAAAATTGAAACTCTAAAAATTTAAACCCTAAACTTGAAGTCCAAAATTAGTTCAAGACTTATGATCCTAGAGTTTTAGGTTTAGAGGTTTTGATTATTTTAGGGTTTAAATTTAGTGTTTATGGTTTATTTTAGGGTTTATATTTCAGGGTTTAGAGTTTAATGTTTAGCGATTTAGGTTTTGAATTTTAGTTTTAAGATTTAGAGTTTAAAATTTTTTATTGTTAAAATTAATTTAAATTTATATTTTATAATTATATCTTTAAAAATTTTAATTTAGTTTAATAATGTTTAATAATATTTATCGGTGTTCAGTGGTAAAAAAATTTTTAATCATTTCAATGGACAACTTGATTTGACTCATGTCTTAATCCAAGCCAATTGCCACCCACCTACGACAGAATTCCCACGCCTAGTTTGTTTTTGTTTAATCTTTAGTGAACTCCATTTTTCTGGGTCAATTTACTTGTTTAATCTCAGAACTCTGAAATGATTGAAACTGACCATAAACAATATGAATTTCACTACCCCCCATAATTTACTACGTCCAAAGTAACCCCCAAATGACCAGAAATAAGAATAATACTAGCTGGCTGGATGGTATAAGCATGTTATATGTTTCAATATTCATGGTATTTGACTCAGCTCGAGGTGGTGGAGCAGGGCTGAGGCGCCAGTTTCTGAACCTTCTCCTTTTCTTACAAATCTCTGCTATTTATTACTCGTTTTTAGTAACGGCAACCCATATTACTGCCTCTGCTGTTATCTAAATCCCTGCAAACCCAAATTAATATTTTGTCTTCATTTCAGTTTCTACTCCTTTTTCCCTTGCCTTTTGCCTTCTGGAAAAGAAACCCAGAAAAGAGAAATATGAAGGGGTTGTTGCTATGGTGTTGTTTGTGGGTTTCGTTAGTAATGGAGGGAGAAAGAGTAATGTCGGCAACCGAGAATTCAGGGGAGAGGAAGCTTGATCAGACACCTACATGGGCGGTGGCTGGTGTCTGTGCTGTTATCATCATCATTTCTATTACCCTGGAGAAGGTTCTTCACAAACTTGGAACGGTAATCCCTTTTTCTCTTTTCTTCATCAAGTTTTCACCTTTGCTTTTCTGGGTATTTGACAGTAATTCACTTCATTATTGTTCAGTGGTTCACAGAAAGACACAAGAGAGCTCTGTTTGAAGCCTTGGACAAGGTTAAAGCTGGTAAGTCAAGGAATTGTTATGCATAGTTGCATACTGCTTTTAATTGCCAGAAACTGGTTGTACAATTTGCAAACAAGTTGCTTATTGGACTTATATGACTATATCTGCTGCTTTAATGATTATGTTCTTTGAGCTGCCACTGTTTTGATCCATAAACTTCTGAGTTTGAACATGATTATTGCAGAGCTGATGGTTCTGGGTTTCATCTCACTTATCCTCACTTTTAGCCAAAGCTATATTGCCGGAATCTGTATCCCTAAAGGTGTTGCGAATACCATGTTGCCTTGTAAATCTGGTGTTAAGGAGGAAACCTCTAAAGACACTGTGGAAGAACACCGCCGAAGGCTTTTATGGTTAGACCATAGAATTTTGGCCACTATTTCTTCTGCTCCTAAATGCGTGGAGGTGAGCCTTGACCAACATCTATATATACCATTTACCGTTTCTATTTGGTCTTATATATACCATTTTGTAATAAAACAACAAAAACATTTAATACTCCTTTAAGGTTCATGAAGTCATCATCCTACATCTTGCTATTGCATTTTTAATTACAGCTATATGGATGCTTCTCTTGTTTACTTTTCTGGATTAATGTTCCTAATCAAAAATTTGTTCATTGTCTGCGCAACTTTATAGTCGAAACATAGAATTATATCTTCATGAAACTGTAACTAGCTGGTTTTTGCAGCATGGGCAAGAACCGCTTATATCCGTGGAAGGGTTGCACGAGTTACACATCCTCATATTCTTCCTAGCTGTTTTCCATGTTTTATATAGTTTTGTTACTATGTTGTTTGGGAGACTAAAGGTAATTAAGTTTTATCGTATCTGTGTGTTGTGCATGATCCTCTTTCTCTGCTCCCCACTAGATGCATTCATAAGTACAAGTATATTCCTCTAAACTAAAAGGTGCTTCGAACAGATTCGTGGCTGGAAGAAGTGGGAACAGGAAACTTTATCTCATGACTATGAATTTACAAACGGTATGTTTTCCTCCAAGTAACAGCTTCTGGTGCATTTTATAGCTTTAAATCTTCTACTGCCGCTGTTGCAGTCTTGGAAACGAACTTGATGCTTGGTTGTTTTTGCAGATCCCTCGCGGTTCAGGCTTACTCACGAGACATCTTTTGTGAAAGCTCACACCAGCTTTTGGACTAGGATTCCTTTCTTCTTTTACATTGTAAGTAATTGTACCTAGCAAAAAGAGTACAATTTGTTTAATAAGATGGCGTGTCAAGTAACCAAATGTTGACCAGAAGTTGAAGTGCAACCATTTTGGTTCTGGTTGTGGCCGTAAGGTGATGCATAAATCTGAAATCATAAAGGATAAGTTGTTTCATGTTAGAAATGACTGCATTTGGAGATGTTGCACCAGTTAATGAACAAGACTGAAAATTCGGGTCTGATTGTCCCTGTGAATTCAGTGTATTGGAGTCTGCACACAGATGAACTGAGCCAGATATAGCTACTTTAGTTGATTTCTCAAAAATCCCTTTCTAATGAAGAAAAGAACTTGCTTTACTTGAGTAATATTTAATTCACTGCAGGGATGCTTCTTTCGACAATTTTTCAAGTCCGTTGGGAGGGTTGATTACTTGACACTGCGAAATGGATTCATCAATGTGAGTTTCTTTCAATTGCAAAGCCAACATTATTCGATGTCAGTTCCTCCTTTCCTTCCTGACTATTTCGAGCTTGTCTCGTAGGTTCATTTGGCTCCCGGAAGTAAGTTTAACTTCCAAAAATATATCAAGAGATCATTAGAGGACGACTTCAAGATCGTCGTAGGAGTAAGGTACTAGTTATATTTCTGTCTTGCACCAGACAACTTCCCTTGCTGTTAATATGCCTGATCATAGGTTTATCTTGTTTGTAGTCCGGTGCTATGGGCATCATTTGTGGTCTTCCTGCTGCTAAATATCAAAGGTGTGACGCTTTTTCTTGCCGGGGTCATTTCAGATCAAAATTTTGCTATAGTAGGCTGAATTAGAAGCTGAATTCTGTTTGCTAATATATCACACATGCTTTTTACAGAGTGGCAAGCAATATTTTGGGCATCTCTAATTCCTGTGATTGTAAGCAATATTTCTTTATAGTTCTCTTTATAATTATAGCAGAAGATTTTGAACTTCTAATTGTTTAATTGATCACAGATCATCTTAGCCGTCGGGACGGAACTTCAAGCTATTTTGACGAAGATGGCTCTCGAGATTACGGAAAGGCATGGTGTGGTCCAGGGAATGCCTCTTGTACAAGCCTCAGACAAATACTTTTGGTTCGGTCGACCACAATTAATTCTTCATCTGATTCATTTTGCATTATTTCAGGTATTCATTAGTTTCTACTTTGTTTGATTCTTATCCTTTTAACAGAAAAATGAACCTGTTCAGTTCATAGTTGTCTGTCTATGACATTTCATGTGATGAGTACTTAACTGACATGCTGTAATGGGAAATGCCTGTCTGGTTCTGAATTATAAAAGACATTCTTTGTCTGTTGAAATCATCTATCTATATCTTTTTCGAGTTCTTTTATTCGCATTAGCGATATCCTAATTTATTCTCCTGCTTTTCTTCTTGTTCACAGAATGCATTCCAGATAACTTATTTCCTGTGGATCCTGGTAATCATCTAAGCTCTACCAATTTGTCCATTTTCAACTCTTCTCATTCTCTGTTATTCGTGTTTCTCCGAACCCTCGCTCGTTATTTCTATCTGAAAGTCCGGCATAAGTAAGATCCGTGCAACCGTGCAAGTATGTAACTTTCTTTTGAAATTCCTTGTGCAGTATTCCTTTGGGACGAAGTCTTGCTTTCATATTAGTTTCGAGCTTACCATGGTAAAAATTGCTTTGGGGTAAGCTTAAGCTTCAGTGACATAAGCTTAAATATGATTCTTGTCGGAATATAATACTTAAAAGTATTGTTGCTCGAATGTTTTTCGTGTTTTGCAGGGTCGGAGTTCTACTTTTGTGTAGCTACATCACCCTTCCTCTATATGCACTTGTAACTCAGGTGCCTTTTCTATATCCGACATGTCCGATTAAATCCTCCATGCTTATCGGATCCTTCCGTTGTTTTCCGTATTTGAACTATCCGGTATGGATAGAATTAAATCCGAAATGATGCTTATAACGCCGATGCCGGATACTTGCAGATGGGTTCACGCATGAAGAAGTCCATCTTTGATGAGCAAACTTCCAAGGCCCTTAAGAATTGGCATATGGCTGCCAAAAAGAGACGAGGGAATGCCAGGAAGTCCCCCACTAGGGTCCTGGGTGGAAGTGCAAGCCCGAGCTCAACGCTTCATTCCCCGGGACACTCGCTTCGTCGGTTCAAAACTACCGGTCATTCAACACGTTCTTCATATACCATTGATGATCATGACTTGTCCGATCTCGAGGCCGAGCCATTGACCCCCGCAACAGCCGAGAATTTTACGATAAGAGTGGACCATGATGAGCAAGCAACCGAAATGAGCGAAATCTACCATGCAGAAGCAAGAAATGAAGATGACTTCTCCTTTGTGAAGCCTGCCCCGGCAAAGGAACCGTGAAAGATTGTTGAAATGATTTTGGGTAGGAAGTGATTTTAAAATTAAATGTACATTAACAGTGTTTGTCAATAAATTGAACCTTCCTACTTTTATGTTCGATTTATTGGTAGATTAATCTGAATTGAGTTTTGTTGAGAATTTTTATAAGAACGATCTAATGTAATTTTCTTCGTCTATAATGTTAAGATTCGAACATCTGATATTATTTAACTGATTGTTGATATTTTATTTAAGGTTTAAGTTTTAGGGGATTAGAGTTTAAGAAAAGTTTTAAATTTTATAGAAAGATTGTGTACTCTAAATGAAAAAAAATGCTTTAGTAATTTTTTAATTTAAAAGATTTTTTTTTTTATGTAAAAAGGAATACAACTACGAACCTCATTAAAAACCTCCCTAAACCTAATTGGAGGAAAAGAGTACTCGTAGTATCATTATATAAATTTAATCAAATACTTAAAACCCACAAATATCACACCAAACTTGTAAACTTATTCCGATTAAGTAAAATCCGAACTGTATTAGATGGTTCCAACACATGAGTTTAATCAAATACTTAAAATATTTACTTTAATCCGTTGTTACAAATATTTATTTATCAAACAATTAAATGAATCAATTTTTAATAATTATTTAACTCTCTAATTTTAACTCAAAATTAGGTGCATCAAACAATATTATTCGTATATTATTCGGTTAAGATTCTATGGAGTGATATGTTATTAAAATGGGAATAAAGTTAAAAACCTCTTTTAATATTATCAGTGGGGATATGAATCTCACAAAACCAATAATGTTAATTTTAACTCATTTAGGGTTTGGGAGAGAAGAATGGTCATTAGTAATGAGAAAAAGGCTACAGGGAGTGTGAAAATGGTGGGATTGGGTTGGTATATACCAAGGGGAAGATGATAATATTACTTGAGATTGGAATAAGATATTTATTTTTGAATTAGTTACGGTGATTACAGTAATATTTATTCTAAAATATATTTTTAAACATTAAAATTTATCGTTCAATTACTATGTTGAAATACTAATATTGAAATCTGTGACTTCCAAAAATAATAATTATTTTTTTAATCATTAAGGTAAAATAATTCGTGCATATTAAAACAAGGTAAGGGATGGGCGGTTGGTTTGTAAATTATATAGTAAGGGAAAGTGTTGGCCTTGGCCACCCTCGTATCTACCGTGACTTGTTCTGTCACAAACAGGAAAATTATTCGGTAAACCTTATTTATTACGTTATTCGTGATTTCAAATAATTAAAATCGTTCATCTTAATTTTTAAAGTAAATCACCTCTTTTTTACATGTGATTAGTGAATGAATAGTTATTAGGTAATTATTTAAAGATAAATATTTTTGATTGTTTAGACCACACACGATGTAATAAACAAGGTTCACCGAATAATCTTTCGAGAAAGAGAGATCGTCCAGCCAGCAACCAGCATTATCATCTACTCCTATCGAACGGTAATGCACTCCAAGACAGCAACTTTGAATCCAATTCAGACAAAATACCCCAAACCCTATCTCTCGAAAAATTATATCATGGGTCAGTCCCACCACATGTCCATGGGACCAACCAATGGTAACTACTCATTTCATCAATTTTTCCATGTCATATTTTTTTCCAAGTGAATCTTCACTTTAAAAAATAAAAAATAATAAGATGAATAATTATCATTGGTTGATCTCATAGATGACGTGATAGGACTGACCCATGATATAATTTCTCCTATCTCTCAGTCGATAAACCGCTCCACTGGCTACTTCACAAGCTTCGTTCAAGAATTAAATCCATGCTATGGGATAACTTTCTGGGTAAAATAAACAGTTCGTCACTCAATTATTTTCTTATTCTTATTTTTATCATTCAATTTTTAAACTTTTTAATTTATTAATTAAACTTTCGAATTACTCGTGTTTTAATTACTTTAAAATATTTTATATTTTTTGAATTTTTGACATTATCAAATATAAAAAAAAAATAATAATAATAATAATAAAATTATATAAAAAAAAATCACCACCACTGTACTAGTCTCAAAATTGATGAATATTCAATCCTAAGTTTTATTGGTATATTTGTTTAGACACGCTAAATTCAAATACGATGTTTGTTTCGTAAAAGAAATCTTTAAATTCATAAATCTCATTTAATATTTGCTGTTTTCTCGCTCTCTATCTCTTTTCCGTTAACTTTAAAATATTTTTTGACAAAAAAAACACTCCATAAATTTAAACTTAAAAAACCGAGATAAAATAACCAATGAAACCTAAAATTAAACCACCACCATTTATGGATGTCACAGTCACATCCGACGACAAAAACTGGTGATCCACGAATAATTAAATTTAAATTTTATTTTTAAATTATTTTTATATTAAATAATAATAAATGCAAAAAAATTAATAATAATAATAATAATCATTAATGACCAAAATAAGAACAATCTAAAAATTCGGATAATAAATTAAAAAGTTTAAAAGTCGAATGACTAAAGATAATCAAGTAATAATCTGTATATTCTAACTTTTTTAAGTTATATATATATATATATATATTTCTACCTAAGTGTAGGGGGAAGGGAAATTTGGCTCCTACTAAGTTCCGAACTCATAATCTAGGAAAAAGGGGTGTCACTTTCAACTAAAAACTCCTAAAGTTTATCCACAGTAATAGTTAGTTCAAGTGGTAAGTAAATTAGTTTTGCTTAAATAAGTTTTAGGTTCGAAACATTATGTATGTAGAAAATCCTTGCTAGGAGACTCACCCACCAAAACTAGGTGTGTGATGCGGGTCGGTTTAGATTAATTAGGGATAGATTCTGAAACTAGAAGAGCAATAAAAAAAAATCCTAAAGTTTTATATTAATTTAATATGATATGAAATGTAACATAAAAGAATGCTTCAAGCATTTAAATACAAGAGGCATTGTTCTATAGGAGTAAACAAGCATGACTCTGAAAACTTTTTAAAATAAATAATTTTCTATTTCGGCTTGTTAAAATGGCACTAAAACTTCAATTTGACAATAGAATTACAGATTACAACATTTATTTGCTCACCTGTTTCCCGGCTCTGAATAGTACGCCTAGATTTAGCGCCAAGGAAAACATAAATAAAGTGGGAGTGAAATCAGGGGGAGGGAGGAACAATTATAATTTGATCAGGGAAAAGAGGGAAAGAAACCAACGATTTTTAGAATAGAAGTACTAACCATGATCTATGATGATCAACTTGCTGATGCCAATGACTGGTTTGCATGTCCTGGTTGATCTCATCTGATTCACAAACAGATAAAAAACCTGTGAGATTCAAAAACAAGAACAACTATGAGTAAAATTTCTGCTATTAGCTTTAAGTGTTCCAAATCCGTTGTTATGTTTGTGTCTTGAACCGTAGGATGACTTAGCAACAAGACGTTAACACGAATGCTTTCCGGACAACTTACCCAAACATATAAGTGTTGTATATATCAGGCTTTGACATAGTCCATTCCATTGCGCTTCCTTTTGTTAGACTTGGGAGAAGAAGAATATTTGAGCCCAACTCTTCTTCTGTTTCATCGGGGGTAGTTTAACATCCCTTTTCTCAACAAGATCAGACATGTACCGGACAACAGCCTGAGGAAATGAAGAATTAGCTTTAGCCATGGGATAACAATTTTCTTTTCTTCTGTTTTTTGAAAAGAAAGGCATAGGAAGGGAAATACTACCTGTGCACCCTGTTCAACAATGTGCCTAGGAGGAACTTCTAGGGGATTTTCTTCTAAACGTAGAACATGAAGGCGTGTTAGCATCCTGAACGAATCCAGGAGGACCCGGATCTGATTATTGCTAATGTCCAGCTCCTCGAGCATCTCAAGGTTCCCAATAGACCTCGGTAGGGATCGGAGATCAGCAAAATTGTTGCCTATGTTCAGCTTCACGAGTGTGGTGGCAAAACATAAACTCTCAGGCAAATACTCGAGCTCGTTGAAACTGACATCTAGTTCCTTCAGGTTTGCCAAAGATGACATCGTTGTAGGCAATTGTTTGATGTTATTATAGGTACGGATAAAACCTCCAATGCTTCAAACTTCCCGATTGCTTCAGGAAGGGCTTTGAGCCTGTTATAGTCCGCACCTAGCTCTCTAAGCAAAGTACAGTGACCAATACTATGTGGAATTTCTTCAATGCCATTCGTCTCCGCGTTCAGTTTCTTTATGCTAATGAGTGAACCTATTGTGTCCGGGAGTGAAGGAAGGTGATTGGAGCTCAAGTCAAGCTCCTCCAGCAGTACCAATCTCCCAAATGTAGCAGGCAGAGATGACAACTGATTGGCTCCGAGATCTAGAAAGACCAAGTTGAGAAGATCTCCAATGGAATCTGGGAGTTGAGCAATCTTATTCGAACGCAAACCAAGTTTCTTCAATGACAAAAGGCCGCCAATGGTGTCAGGCAAAGCTACGATACGATTATCAGACAAATCAAGCGTAATTAAACTTGACAACTTTCCTATTGAGTCAGGAAGCCAGTCAATTTTATCCATCAACTTGGCTTGGAGGTTGAGTTCTTGAGTGTCTTTCTTTGCAGAGACTTCAATGAATGATACTTGCTAGATTAATCAAACTCAACTTCTCACCGTCTTGAACTGCACAATCAAGTAATATGCATGGAGTATTACAGAAAGAGAAACCAGTGGCAGTAGCAATAGGCTGAAAAAAGTTACTGAAATCTAAGTCAAAATCTTTCACATAAATAACAATGAAATTAAGGTAAGTAGAAGCTAACCGGAAGCAGTGGCGCCCACAGATTTAAGAGAAGAATCCAATATGTGAGGTGTAGCTGAAATAGAAATACCCAGCCCACCGTCAGTAGCGTTTCCATAGAAGGAAGACTTGGCCTTCTTAACATAACTGTCATCTCTGGAGAAGAGTACTCGTTCCGACGCAGGCTCCTTGGCGGTGAAGGACGACGACGTGGTTGAGGCAAATGAGTTGTTGGAAGGCGGCGGGGTAGCGGTGGTGCCGGGCAAGGCGTTTGAGAAGTAGTGTTTATCGAGAGATTTCGAGGAGGAAGAAGAAGAGGAAAGGCAATTTGATTCTCTCTGGATAAATTCATCGAACAGAGCATGGACAGACTCGAGATTCAGCAATTTATAAGCCTCCCGCTTCTGCTCCTTGCTCTGGAAATAAACACAGTTCTTTTGCATCTCAAGGAGGATAAGAAAGAGCTCCTCGGAGACATTAGAGCTCTTGGTCTGCCTAGCAATGGCGTCGAGCCTAGCTTGGTCTTCCTTCTCGACATTCCAAATGAGCTCCTTGGCAGCTTGAACCTCGGCGAGAGCAGGACGCAGCGGCAGAGATCTGTGGATTCTCATGATCTCCTCCACCGCTTCGTCAGTGGACTGAACCGCACATGATTCAACCATATTGTTTCTACCAAGGAAAAATCACTGAATTTCGCGGAAATCTCAACCACCTATTGATTTCGAAATCATCATCACCTGCGGCGGCGACGGCGTTGTCATCCAGTCCTGACCAAACCGGATCCAATAAAAAATAACCGAAAAAAACTGAATCTAGAATCCCGAATCTCAAATTTCAATTGCACCTAGGGAAACAGAAAATGATTATTAGAGACAAAAGGATGGATCATCAATGCTATTTAAATTAAAAACGATTAGATTTTTCCAGGAATGATAAACCATGGGAAATTAATTGCAGTAATTGTCACGTGAGAGAGAGAGAAACGAGCAGAGAGCCTGGCTCTGGGTGGGCCTGGCTACCCTCGCAGTGCTAATTTACAATTTACATGTAGACTAGAAAATTAAAAATAATTATTTTAATTTAAATAATTTTATATAATATATATTTATATGTGACATATACGGGTAAATTTGTGAAATCTACTCATGCTTGAAAATTAAAGATATCTGAATTTAATTTTATAATTTAAATTTTATTTAAAAATTTTTAAGTTAAATCTATAAAAAACTCAAATAAATTTTATTTTAAACGAAATTAATATTGTTGTTGTTAAGTAACTGCATGCAAATGTAGTGCCTTATGAGGTGAGCCAACTATTAGGTAGGTTCGTATTTGGATAGGTTTCGGTTTAAAAGTGATAAGTTATTTTAGTAAACATCGATTTTTAATTCGGTTAGTTTTGATTTTTAATTTTTATATTTACATTATTTTTTAAAATTTTATATTATATTTTAACCAAATAACTTTATTTTATAATTTTTAAATATTAAAAAGTAAAGTCTTAAAATGTTTTTTATAAATATTTATTAAAAAGTATTTTTAAATAAATAATAATTAAAAATAAAAATATGTATTTTAAGTATAAAATATATATTTTTATCTTATAAGAATAATTAGAAATTAATTAAAAAAACAATTTCGATTAATTTGGTTGACCAAGGTTCGTAAATTTACGAACCATAAACCATCTAAACTTCTCGGTTTGGTTTAATTTTCGGTTTTACGATTAACCATGCTCAATCATTGAGCATACTATTATGTCCTAAAATTTAATGGGGCCAATGATGAGAAGTTTAAAACAGGACTGAAATAACATTCAATAACTCGATTCTAGCAGTACAACATGAAACCAGACAACAAATTCTTGTCCAATAATAATCATAACAATAATCCCTTAGGAATGGAACAGGTCCACTCCTAAGTGTTGATGAATGTAAACGACAGGAACCTTCTTCTACAACAGCCCACATGGCATCTATGTAAAAGTAAAACCTCCAACATAAATTATAGAATACAGAGTACATACCATATGAACTTAACTCATTACGGCTGTCCCTCGCCCGACTCGGGTTTGGACGCTTCCTTGATCTCGTCTCCAGCTTCGTCCTAAATCAAAGAAGACACATCAATGATAGAACACCACATTCAAGCATATGCAAATCAACTTGCAATGTGCAACGTATATCGGAAGTAACGGCATGAAGGTAATATGTTGTGGCTTGTTGACTTTAGACATGGTTACATGGAGTTTTTAGTGCAGTAAATAAAGCATAAAGATTTAACAGGCCATGGTAGAAAACTCGAGAAAGAGAGAGAGACCGTGATATCAGATGTCCAAAGGGTCAGATTGTCCCGAAGGAGTTGCATGATCAATGTACTATCCTTGTAGGACTCCTCACCCAATGTATCCAACTCAGAAATAGCCTCATCAAAAGCCTGCCAATCGAAGAACATCTCGTTTTATGATGGACGACAAACAACCTTTAGACGTTCAACTCATCTCCTTGAAAACATTTCCGGATCTTCACAAATGAACAATCTAAAATCTATGCAGTCAATAACATTTTATGAAATACATAAAGCAGTCAATAACATGTTATTATGTAGACTCACTCCATGCTATAAACCAACACATTTTATGATCAGAAAGCGAGGAGATGTAGTCACTCCTTCGAAGTACTTTGAGGTCAGTGTCCATACCATCACAGGTATAAATCGGATTCGGAAAATATACTCAGGAGTTAAAAGGTTCTCAGGTCAGCAACTCTCATAGATATAATCCGAGTTGCATCAAAAGCAGATCAAGTAGGGGGATGATTACATTAAGCAATTTACCATAGCATTCTAAACAGATGAGACTATGGGGACGGAAGTTTAATAAATTAAAAGAGAATAAAGACCTGTTTTGCGAGATTGCAAGCACGATCAGGTGAGTTTAGGATTTCATAGTAGAAAACAGAGAAGTTAAGAGCAAGTCCCAGCCTAATTGGGTGAGTAGGTGCTAGGTCACCGAGTGCAATATCCTGCCATCATGAACAGAATAAAAATAAGTTATGAGCTTCTATCTGAGGATGCTAAAGAAATTACAGAGAACTAACTCATTGACAAGACGGCATTATCGATTTCACCCACCTGAGCAGACTTGTAAGCCAACAAAGTGCTCTCAGCGGATTCCTTCCTCTCAGCACCGGTCTTAAACTCAGCAAGATACCTGTGATAATCACCCTTCATTTTAAGGTAAAACACCTTGGACTCAGCAGATGAAGCTGAAGGAATGAGGTGAGACTCGAGAAGACTCAAAATCCCATCACATATCTTGCTGAGTTCGGCTTCAATCTTGGCCCTGTACTCCTTGATGGCTGCAACACGATCCTCATTTCCTCTGCTCTCTTCCTTCTGCTCAATAGAAGAGATGATCCTCCACGAAGCCCTCCTAGCCCCAATAGCATTTTTGTAAGCAACAGAGAGAAGGTTCCTTTCCTCGACAGTCAGCTCCACATTAGCAGTTTTTGCAACTTTTTCCATGAACTCAACCATTTCCTCGTAGCGTTCGGCCTGTTCGGCCAGCTTGGCCATGTAAACATTTTCTTCTCGAGATGAATCAGTCGACGACATCTATACTATATCAATCTAATGCTTGATCCTGCAATGCCAAATATTTACTTTTATCAAACAAACATTTCTAACAAATTTTCATTGGTCTATACAAGTGCATCGAAGTCGTGGAAACAATTGGAAACATTCTTATTTTTTTCCTAAAACATAAAGTCTTGAACTTTAAGTTCTTACTTTCTTCAAAATTTTCAAACTTTTAGATCAATTTAAAAAACGTACAACCTACTATTAATAAAAAATATATATATACAAATTGTTGGGATGAAGATAAAGCATTAGCGCCGGCTTCTGCCTTTTCCTTTTCAACAGTTTCTCAGTAATCAAACAGATCGAATCCTACCTTCTTTGATTACTATTTTTTCCCCTTTCCTTTTCAACAGTTTCTGAGCAACCAAACAGATCGAATGCATACCTTCTTTAGATAGTAAATTTTTTCTACTTGAAGTGTGAGCAGTAAAACACTCGTTCGGAACAAAATACTTTCTCAGTAACCAAACTTTCCCAGATTTCTAGGAACCCAACAGATCAAAACAAAAATAGAACACTAATTAGTTAAACCAAGAAATAAAAAGCTCAAACCTCAAACAGATCGAAAGAAAACCACTAAAACC
Source organism: Abelmoschus esculentus (assembly GCA_035048815.1). Taxonomy (NCBI): domain Eukaryota; kingdom Viridiplantae; phylum Streptophyta; class Magnoliopsida; order Malvales; family Malvaceae; genus Abelmoschus; species Abelmoschus esculentus. The sequence continues at coordinate 14,223,299 of JAUCBN010000036.1, forward strand.
TAAATGAAAGAAGAACAAAAGCCACACAATTCATCAATCAAAATAAATAAATAAACTACATATATATTGCAGAAAAATGAAAGGGAAAATGGGTGCAAAAGAACATACCTTTTTATTTCGGTAGCTTTGATGGATATGATAAAGGAGAAGATATATTATCGAGGAGAGTGGAGACCGGGAGAAATTATATCATGGGTCAGTCCTACCACGTCATCTATGGGACCGATCAATGATAATCAGCCACCTCATTATTTTTTAATTTTTAAAGTAAAAATTCACCTGGAAAAAAAATATGACATGGAAAAGTTGATAAATTGGGTAGTCATCATTGGTCGGTCCCATGGACACGTGATGGAACTGACCCATGATATAATTTTTCGGAGACCGGAGAGGGCAAGAAAAGGGCGAGGACTTATCTATTTTTTACTATTATTTTTCGAGTAAACTACACAAACAATCACCATACTATAAGATTAGTATTAAAATGGTCATCATATTTTAAAAATATTAAATATACCAGTTAACTATTAAAATATATCAAAATAGTCATATGTCGGTAAAAAATTAACAGAACAACTGTTGTGGCTGTTAAGCATTAACGAAACAGTTAATGTGACTATTAACCATTAACGAAGCATCTAATATGTATTTCCACGTTTTAAGATAAAAACATATTGTTTAATAAAAAAAAATCATTTAATCTTTTTTTTTGTTCAAAAGAAGATTAAGAGATGACTTTTTTTCGATTTTTGCAACATGAGAGGTTATTTTCGTAAAAATAAAAAGATTTAATCTTAAATACGATAAGTAATATTATTTTTGTATAGTATTATTGATTTATTTTGAGGTTAGTTTAAGATTTAGGGCTTAATATTATCGTTAATGTTAAAATTAAATTTGAAATTTGAAAAAAAAATGATTTTGGTTTACGTTAATATTTGATATTAGGGTTAGTCATTGAATTAAGTTTAATGAACTATTATAATGGTAATATATACAACTTAGGGAACATATTTATGGTGGGGTATGTGATTCTTTTTCAGTTTGTTTTTTTCAGTTTAATATAAGTTAAAGTATAAGTGATGGAGTCTGTGATGTTTTTTTAGTTTAATATATACAGATTAAAATTTTGTTTGTTCTACAAATAAAAATAAATGATTGGTTTTTGTGATCCTTATTTGTTTATTAAATTTTATTTCAGTTTGTACGTCCATTGAAATGATTTTTGGTTTCTGTGGTTCAATTGGTGGAATCTTCTTTTATTGATTTTTGTTATAAAGTGATATTTTTAGTGGTTCATGTTAATAAAGTATGCATATTGTAAGTGTAGATAAACTATTTGGTGTGATTATGTTAACAAAATATTAATTTTTTAAAATCAAAACTGAACCAAATTAAAATACTTTCTATTAATAGGGTGAATTTTGAAAATTTTAATCTTGTGATACATGATGATGAATTTATTGTTAAAAGACCTAAAGTTAAAATTCACTGAAAAATTAGTGAACTATTTTGATAACTTAGATGTTGATACAATGTCAATGTTTGAAGTTAGTACAATTGTTGAGCAATTAAGAATTAGACGTAGTGTTCAATTAGGAATTAGACGTAGTGTTAAAGTGTTCTGGCAACTAACTGCTAATTCATTATAATTAAAATAACTAAAAATTAACGTTGATGTCTTAAAGATGGTTAAAAATCTAACTATAAAATATTATGATCATATTTACATATAGTGATATAAGAAGTTGTAGGTGAATCTAAACATAATTTTGTTGTTAATATGGATGTGAATCTGAAGTTAAAATATCTTCTGAGTTTAGAAGAAAAGAATTATGTTGTTGAAATTGAGTCAACAATTGATATATCTAACTTTTCTAATAGTGAAAATGAAAATATCAATTCTTAAGCTAAAATATGTAATGTAAATGTTAGATTGAATACTTCTGAAGTTAAATTAAAAGTGACAGTAGACATTCTGACTCACTATACAATGTAGATAATTTAGAAAAAGATGATCCATAAAAATTTAGATTTTTAGAGTTTAATAGTAAAACTGACATGTGTAACCCTATACTTAAAATAGGATTGATAGTTGCAAGTAAGATAATCTTTAAAAAGGTCATTAAAGTGTATGATATTAAGAATATGTATATTGTGAAGTTCAATGAAAATGACAATCAAAGAATCCAAGTAACATGCAAGGGAAAATGTCCTTGAGTTTTATGAGCAACTCCAATTAATGATGAAGATCCCTGTACAGGTTCTTGACAGATTAAGTCAATAAAGAGTGAATATAATTGTGTTAGGGAGTTCTTGAATCCTAATGTAACTTCTAAGTGTTTAGTTCAGAAGTATTTTCATTATTTTTACGTTAATCTCACATTTAACATAACTTCTTTTAAACATGTTAAACACAAAGAATGAGGTATCACAATAGGTAAGAATAAGTGTGTTAGGACAAAATATTTGGCACTTAAAAAATTTAATGAATTTTATAACACCCCGATCTGGATGTCACATTGGGCCTCAAGCCCAAAACATGTATTTCAAAATTTTCTTTCCAAAGCCCAATAATAAAGTCAATTCAAGTTCAAATACGATCCATAAAATTCATTTAATTTAAAATATAAGACAAAAATAGTTTTAAGTAATCGGAGCTCCAAAATATTATAACCTATTTAAAATATTCGACCAAAATTAAACAGACAAAGTACAAATTACATATAGGGTTCGACATAGTACTAGCCCACTACAACACTAACTGTACACTGACATGAAGTCGATGATGAAATCCAAACCTTGATGGTGCTCCATGGAATCGGCTTCACCTAATCTACACACGAAAACATATTTCGAACGCTAAGCCACAAAAGCTCAATGGATACGCCAAACTCGGCCAACATCATGCATATCATAAGTAGTAAAGCATGGCATATAAATCTTGTGCATGATATGATGGTCTAACATGTTGCCTAACACATGGCATAAATAAGATGTATATTATCGCACACAACATATACAAATCAACAGGTCACACAAGGTAGTGAGGTCCACGTCCACACAACATCGAGATCCTACACTATGAGTAGGGCTCGCGTCCATACAGCATCGGGATTCTACATCTAGGATTGAGACCCGCGTTCATACAATATCAAGATCTTCCAAATCCCATACTCGGAATATCGCATCGAGTATCTTCGAATGAGGCTCGCGTCCATACAACATTGAGATCTTACATTCGAAAAGATCATCAAATTATCACTCGGAATATTATATCGGATGGTCTTCGACGTGTTGCAACACTCATAGATATCTGGATTTCCAACACACAAGGACACAAACCACACAAACGATCCACCTAGGATCTTAGCACAACAAGATATATTAAGATTATCTCAATTTAGTCTTTTCAAGTTAAAATCATCAATCTTAGTTAACAATTCATTTCATGGCATTTAATTTAATGAGACTATTTATTAAAATCATCGAGCTTCAATTTTCTATTCAAATCTGACCAATTTACACAAGGGTATCGATACCCTTATGTGGAGTATCGAAACACCCTACATCGATGCCTACCCAGAGAGGTTATCGAAACACGGGTATCGATACCAGTATCGATATTCTTTGACCAACTCAAAAGTCAACGAAGGAGGTTTCCCGATTCAATACCAACATCGAACCACGAGCAAAAACCGAGGTCACTAGAGAAATTGGTATCAAACCATGGTTTGATACCCCTGGACAAAAGCCTATTTCTCTCTTATGGGTATTGATACCGGTAATCCGTGTATCAATACCCTACACGATTTGTAGGTTTCACTTAGAAATTTCTAACGATTCGACCCCAAACTCAACATAAATGATCCTAAAGTGTTCCTACTCATTATAAGGGTTGTTTAGAGTATTTTACCATCAATTTCCAGTCAATTAACACCTTAACACGAATTCCACCATTAAAGCTTAACAAGCTCATTCAACCAACTAACATGCATCAATTTACATGTAATACAATCTACCATGATATGAATGATATTAGGAAGAGTTGGGAGTACCAGCCTCAAGCACACAACAACCAAAACCCGAACTCACTCTTTCAAGCTCTTTTATTTACCCAAACTTGATGATGGATCTCCAACTTCTTTCTCTACAAGAAAGGGATTAAAAACCAACTCTTAGACACTTCTATGGATGTTTCAAACTCATAAAAATATCATGAAAACCATAGAAACAACCCTCCAAACTTCAATCTCGAATTTCCCACACACCCTCTCTTATTCACCAAACCAAACAACTCATACCTTGTTTTGTAGATCAAGAACAACTCTAAAACTTACCTTTCTGATACAAAACGTGATTCTTCAGCAAAACCAACAAGATCCAACCTTTTTCTATCTACTTCCTTGCTTCTAAGGGGAAGAGAAATGGAAAAGGAGAAGAATGAGATCATCCTTACAGAAAATAAAACCCTCATCCCCTTTTCTTTCTCATCTCATAGATAAATACCAAAATACTCTTACTAAACCAATCCCAACTCTCAACCCAACAAGATTAAGGCCCAAACCCCTAAACCTAAGGTCCAAAACCAAAGTCCAAACTCTCAGATTAAATCGATGCTCGGATCCGAATTTAGATCGTTACAACTCTCTCCTCCTTAAAGAAAATTACCTAAGGGAAACAAGTGCGAAAAGAGCAACCTCATACAGTCCTATAGACCTTGGACTTGACTTGCCCCTCTTTTTTTTCGAAACGGATGATCCCTTTCCTCGGTGGCACTTTTAATAACACTTTTTCTCCCACCTCATACTCTATTTATTTTAGTTTCAAATCTGTATACGATTTCTGCCTATCTGAAGTTGTCCTTACCAGATCACAAATCAACTTCAATTTCTCGGTTGTCCCCTTAAGTATAACCGGTATCGATATCAATTCTTGACCTGCTTTCGTCCAACTAAACGGAGTTCTATATTTTCTGCCATACAAAGCCTCATACGGAGCCATCTGAATACTCGACTGATAATTGTTATTATACGTAAACTCAACCAACGGTAGGTGCTTCTCTCAAGTATCCTAAAAATCAATGATACAACATTGAAGCATATCCTCCAGAATCTGAATAACTCTTTCTGATTGTCCATCTGAATGAGGATGATATGAAGTACTAAAATCCAAACGGCTACCCAAAGCACTGTGCAAACACTCTCAAAATCTAGTTGTGAATCTCAAGTCTTTGTCAAACACAATCAGTTTCTGCTCACTATGCAGTCTCGCAATCTCACTGATGTACAAGTCTATCAACCTATCTAACGAGTAAGTCGTAAGAATAACAATAAAATGAGCACACTTCATGGAACGATCAATTATAACCCAATTTGAGTTCCTCTTCGAAGGAGTCAAAGCCAAACCGGATACAAATCCATGGCAATATTTCCCATTTCCCACTTTCATTCGAGAATCTTCAACGGCTATAACAAACTAGACAGAAACTGATGTTCTGCTTTAATTCTATGACAAACCATACACTTACTCACATAGTCGATAACATCTCTCTTCAGACCAAGCCAGAAGTACTCATCCTTCAAACTATGGTATATCTTCGTACTACCTGAACGTGTAGCAAAAAGACTACTGTGTGTTTCGATCAGAATCATATATCTCTCATCACTTTTATTCGGTACAACTACTTTGTCTTTGAGACACAATACACCATCATCTCTGAACTGTACTCTGTAGGTCTTCCTTCGGCTACAGCATACGCGTGAGGTACCAAAGGTCTATTTGACAACTGTTTTTCTTTAACCATCTGACTTAAAGTAGTTCTAACCTGAAGCCCGACTACCAAGCCACCATCACCTGAATAGTTCAATCTAGCAAACATAACTCTCAACTCAACGGCTGCTTTCCTACCAAGCAAATGCCACTACATTGACTTTACCCGGGTGGTACTAAATCTTGAGGTCATAGTCCTTCAATAACTCAAGCCATATGTGTTGCCTCGGTTTCAACTTTTTCTTTGTTATCAGATACTTCAAACTTTTGTGATATGTGTACACTTTGTATCTCTCACCATACAAATAATACCTCAAAATCTTCAAGGCAAACACAACTACGGCTAGCTCAATATCATGGGTCGAACAATTGTGCTTATGGTTCTTCAACTGTCTGAAAGCGTAAGCTATAACTCTTTCATCTTGCATAAGCACATAACTCAACCTACATACGAAGCATCACTGTATATCACATACTCCTCCCCTAACACTGATTGTATCAAAATCGACGCATCTGTCAAAACTTCTTTCAGTTTCTCAAAGGCTTGTTTTCTTGCATCTAACCACTCAAACTAAACATTTTTTGACGCAACTTAGTCAAAGGAGTAACTATCTTCGAAAATCCATTCACAAACCTCCTATAGCAACCTACTGAGCCTAAGAAACTACGAATCTCTATGACAGACTTCGTTTGCTTCCAACTCAAAATTGCTTCGATCTTCTTAGGATCTACTTCAATCCCTTCAGCTGACACTACATGTCCTAAGAAAACAACATCTCTAATCTAGAACTCACACTTGCTCAACTTGGCATACAACTGGTGATCCAACAAAGTCTGTAATACTAGCCTCAAATGTTTGTCATGGTCTTCCTTAATACGTGAGTACGTTAATATGTCATCAACGAACATAACCACAAACCGATCTAAGTGCTCGCAGAAAATTTTATTCATCAAGTCCATGAAAAGAAGTTGGTGTATTAGTCAGCAAGAAAGACATAACTAGAAACTCATAGTAACCATACCCTGTACAGAAAGCTATCTTCAGTACCTCGACTTCTTTTAACTTCAACTGATAGTACCCTGGTCTCAAGTCTATCTTGGAAAATACGGTAGCACCTCTAAGCTGATCAAACATATCATCAATTTTTGATGATGGATACTTGTTCTTCATAGTCAATTGATTCATCTGTCTATGGTCGATACACATCCTCATACTACTGTTTTTGTTCTTCATAAACAACATGGGTGTGCCCCAAGAAGAAGAAATCAGCCGGATACAACCTCTATCTGATAGTTCTTGCAACTTAGTCATCAACTCTTTCAGTTCTTTCGCTATCATACGATACGGAGCAATCGAAGTAGGAGCAGAATCTGAATACATCTTTATGACAACTCAGCCTCTCTATCAGATGGCAAATCAGACAACTCTTTTAGAAACACACTCGGAAAAATCACATACCGTCTTGATATCCTGTTGTCTGACTTTATTCATGTTCGAGTTCATCATATATGCTAGGTATGCCTCACAGCCCAACTCAATTAACCTCTGAGCCTCTAGAGCCGAAATAACATTTAACGAGAACTTCATATTCTCACCTACAACCATAATCTCATGGTCATCTGCTAGCATCAAATAAATTCTCTTAGTCTGAAAGTCTATCCTAGCCCTATGCTCTGTCAGTTAATCCATACCCAAAATCATATCAAAACCGTAGAATGATAATTCTATCATATCAACTAGGAACACATACCCCTGAACTATCTATGGACCTAGTCTGTACATCTTTCTAACCACTACGGTATCTCTGAAGAACTAGTAAGACCAACGCCTATATCTAGTGTCTCACAAGGTATATCCAACATTCTAGCATACCCCCTCAGCTGTAGGAACTCCTGCTCGTACTCAGAGACCGTACGGATACCTTGCACAAGATGGGTGAACTGATCTCTCAACTGATCCATGTGAATGTCGCCCACATATTTTTTTCTCAAACTCATCCAAAAGTAGTTCATGCTGACTGATCAGGGTATCACTCCATCTTAACAGTTTCCCACTATTTTCTTGCGTTCTCCTTGAGCAGAGGAAGAAAACAAGATAGCTTATCATTGGACCTCAACCTCGTCTGCCTCATGATCCACGAGTACCACGAAGTCACTGCCGCCTTCTTAGGATTATCTTAGCCAGAACCGAAGAAACTCGTAGCACACTACTTGCGAACCCTCTCGATAGGTGCCTCATGTGGGATAGATGCCTCAGAATAACCTTTACTATCCGATCCAAAGCACGATGCAAATGGGCGAAATAATTCGCCCCTTGCCTAAACCTTCCCTCAGACTCGTCCACACCATGCACAAACAACAATAACAACAAACATGATTACACCATCGAAATTTCATCTTTGAGGAAGGTACGCTATTGACTCGTAGGTCATACTTGTCTAACACCTATATAACACACTAAACTCCCCGGTGATTTCCAAGAACCGACTCAACCTGGGATCTGATACCATTAAATGTAACACCCCGATTCGGATGTCTTATTGGGCCTTCGGCCCAAAACCTGTATTTCAAAATTTTCTTTCCAAAGCCTAATATTATAGTCAATTAAAATCCAAATACGATCCATAAAATTCATTTAATTTAAAACATAAGACCAAAATAGTTTTGAGTAACCGGAGTTCTAAAATATTACAACCTATTTAAAATATTCGACCAAAATTAAATAGACATAGTATAAATTACATATAGGGTTCGACATAGTACTATCCCACTACACCACTAACTATACAATGACACGAATTCGATGTTGAAATCCAAACCTCGATGGTGCTCCACAGAACCGTCTTAACCTAACTTACGCACGAAAACACATTTCGAACGCTGAGCCATAAAAGCTCAGTGGATACGTCGAACTCGACCAACATTATGCATATCATAAGTAGTAAAGCATGTCATATAAATCTCGTGCATGATATGATGGTCTAGCATGCTTGTCTAACACATAACGTAAATAAGATGTATATTATCGCACACAGCATATATAAATCAACTGATCACACAAGGTAGTGAGGCCCGTGTCCAAACAGCATTGGGATCCTACACTACGAGTAGGGCCCGCATTCATACAACATCAAGATCTCATACTCAAGGATGAGGCTCATGTCCACACAGTATCGGGATCTTACAGTTGGGATTGAGGCATGTGTCCACATAACATCGGGATCCTCCAAATCTCATACTCGAAATATCGTATCGAGTATCTTAGAATAAGGCTCGCGTCCATATAGCATCGGGATCCTACATTCGGTATGGTCATCAAATCATTACCCAGAATATTACATCGGATGGCCTTCAACGTGTTGCAACATTCATGGATATCCAGATTTCCAACACTCAAGAACTTAAACCATACAAACGATCCACCTAGGATCTTAGCACAACAAGATATATTAAGATTATCTCAATTTAGTCTTTTCAGGTTAAAATCATCAATCTTAGTTAACAATTCATTTCATGATATTTAATTTAACGAGACTATTTATTAAAATCATTGAGCTTCAATTTTCGATTCAAACTTGGTCAATTTACATAGGGGTATCGATATCCTGATGTGGAGTATCGAAACACCCTACATCGATGCCCACCCAAAGAGGTTATCGAAACACGGGTATCGATACCAGTATCGATACTCTTTGACCAACTCAAAAGTCAACGAAGGAGGCTTCCTGATTTGATACCAGCATCGAACCACGAGCAAAAATCGAGGTCACTAGAGAAATTGCCCTGGCTAAAAGCCCATTTCTCTCTCAGGGGTATCGATTCCAATAACCCGTAGATCGATACCCCTTATACGATTTGCAGGTTTCACTTAAAAATTTCTAACGATTTGACCCCAAACTCAACATAAATGATCATAAAGTGTTCCTACTCATTATAAGGATTGTTTAGAGTATTTTACCATCAATTTCCAGTCAATTAACACATTAACACGAATTTCACCATTAAAGCTTAACAAGCTCATTCAACTAACTAACATGCATCAATTTACTTGTAATACAATCTACCATGATATGAATGATATTAGGAAGAGTTGGGAGTACCAACCTCAAGCACACAATAACCAAAACCCGAACTCACTCTTCCAAGCTATTTTCTTTGCCCAAACTTGATGATGGATCTCCAACTTCTTTCTCTATAAGAAAGAGATTAAAACCAACTCTTAAACACTTCTATGGATGTTTCTAACTCTTAAAAACATCATGAAAATCATAAAAACAACCCTCCAAACTTCAATCCTGGATTCCCCACACACCTTCTCTTATTCACCAAACTAAACAACTCATACCTTTTTTTATAGATCAAGAACAACTTTAAAACTTACCCTTCTGACACAAAACGTGATTCTTCAGCAAAACCAACAAGATCCAACCTTTTGCTATCCACTTCCTTGCTTCTAAGGGAAAGACAAATGGAAAAAGAGAATAATGAGATTATCCATGAAGAAAATAAAACCTTCATCCCCTTATCTTTCTCATCTCATAGATAAATACCAAAATACCCTTACTAAACCAAGCCCAACTCTCAACCCAACAAGATTAAGGCCCAAAACCACTAAACCCGGAGCCTAAAACCGAAGTCCAAACTCTAGGATTAAATCGATGCTCGGATCCGAATCCGGGTTGTTACAAATTTCACAAGGAACAAAATGTAAAACTATATGGTTACCTCAATTAATTGAGGTGTTTCAATATAGGAATCATAACAATTTACAAGTTAGATGAGAATTGTTTTGAGAGACTTTACATTTGTATGCAAGCATTGAGAATGGATTCAAGACAGGGTATAAATTTATTATTGATCTAGATAGTTGCCACTTGAAAGGATATTATCAGGTTCATCTTTTAGCAAATGTTGGGATAGATGTCAATGACTCAATTTATCTAACAACATTTATAATTATGAAGAGTGAGAATGAATCTTCTTGGCAGTTTTTAACGTTGCCACTTGAAAGGATATTATCAGGGTCATCGTTTATGTTTCTGTGAAACTTGTTCAACGTTAAAAACAAATATTACCAGTTAGTTAGAATTATCTAAGTATAATTATGTTAGTATATTATCAATTAAACTTTTGATGTGTACTGGCGTAACAAAATGTGTATTAATCTAACAATCAAACATTATATGATGTATTGGTCTAACATTACAAAATGAATTTGCAATGTTTTGGTTTATAAGTGTGTTTTAGTTTGAACATGTATGCATATTATGTGATCCTTGAATGCGTATTATTTTGTAGATTATATATTTGATCACGTGTTATCATTTTTGTTCTATTTGATTAAAGCCAATGCACATATTGACCCAGATTTTTAATTCGGTTAGATCAAAAAAATTTATTCCCAACATAAATAACAAGCCATTTTTTAATTCCTAACCAAAAATTTTCATTCAAAAGACAGATTTTTCATTACAAATAACATGAATATTCATCATACAACCCAAAAAAGACAAAAAAAAAAAAGGAGATTCTATTACAAATAACCCAGAAAAAGCTCAAATTCTATTATGAACTTATATAACAAGAAAATTCAAAATTTAAGACAACTATTTTCTAAGTATAAACCCTCCAAATAGAATAAAAACACTAAAAACTCTTTCTTTCTTTCTTTCTCCAAAGTAGCAACCTTTCTATGAATACCAATAATAATAGTTTTTGATCTATCATTCATTGGTGGATCAAACTAACAAAAAAACTTACAACCATGACTGAATTTTCTGTAATTTTTACACCTAAAATCTTTTACCTCAATTTTTATCAGTCCATCCAGTTTTTAACGTTGAACAAGTTTCACAGAAGCATAAACGACTCATCTGATAATCCATTATCGCTTGAAAACTCAAGAACGTTTTTTTCTATTGAAATCAAAGAAAGAAAAAGAATCAATCATGAACAAATTTAGAGGTTAGGGTTTCTTTAAATAGAGAATTTAAACTTTTTTATATTATTTGTTTAAGTGTTACATGGAATTTTTAAGTGGATAATTATATATCCAACATGAAAAAATTATAAAAATAATCTACATCAGCTGCTCTGTTAATTTTTTAACGACATATGATTATTTCGATACCCTTTTAATAGTTGACTGTGTATTTGACACTTTTTAAAGTATGATGGTCATTTCGATACCAACCTCATAGTATGATGATTATCTGTGTAGTTTACCATTATTTTTGTATTAATTAAGGGTGTAAACGGTAAAGCTGGGTACCCGACCAATTTGACTAAAATTGGTCTCGATTTCGGTAATCATCAATTATTGAAAAATAGATTCAATTTTAGTCTTATTACACCGAGTCCTAAATTTTAGGATCCAGTCCTGTTACTAATAAAAATTAGTATCAATATCGAGTACCCGATCAATTGATTTATTATTAAAAAATATGAACAATAAGAGAATTTTTTTAACCATCAATAATATTATAAATAATAAAATTAGAATATTATAAGCTTGAAAATTAAAGTTTTAAAACGAGTTATACTCATAATATTCATACATAAAAAACAAGTTTGATAAGAAAAAAAATAAAAGAATATTATCTATTATGGGCAAGAAAACTAGTATTGGGTACTTGGTCTTGGTTCTGATCCTACTAGGTACCAGGTTCAAAAAATCAAGATTTGGGACCGAAATTTTGGATCTAGTCTCGATCCCATCAAAATCAATACTGGATAAAAACTATCGGGTCTAACCAGGCCTGGGACAGAAACCATGTAATCGGGTTGTCCATCCCTAACATGACCATTTTACCTTAGTGGTTAAAGGAACGATTATTATTTTTAAAGATCATAGGTTTGAGTAATATATTCTAAAATATATATTATTTGTACCTATTGTAACCGGTTAAAATAATTTAGGAAGGCGTTATATTTCCATGTTTGATTAGTGATTTCAACCCATACTATTAGTAGTGGTGACAATATATTCTAAAATATATTATTATTTTTGAAGTTTCACCCGTTCATCATCCGTATTTTAAATCGTCACCCGTCAATCTGTTTTATCTATTAATCACGGATATGACGGCGAATTAGATTATAAATGAGTTTTATTATTAAAAAAATTAAAATTAAAAATATACGTAATATCTTATTAAAAATATTTAATATTTTAAAATCAACTATTATTAAAATTTCAAATTTTCAAAAATTCTTACGAATAACGTATTTGCATAAACAAATTTCTTATTCCAAATAAATAAAAATTAAAAAAAGTCTTTAAAATTTATAATACTTTTAAAATTAATATTATATTGATAGATAAATGAATAGGGTAGGTAATTGGTCGAATGGTGGGTTAAAATTTTTTTTACTCGAATCCATCATCCGTTTCATCCATCATCCACTTTAAATGAATCAAACATATATTTTATTGAATTTTTATTCATTTAATTGGGTTGGATGAATTGGGTGAGTCATCATCCATGAATAATTGTCATCCCTAACTTTTAATTTTTATTGTAGCAATTACTAGAAATTAAGATAATTATATATCTGGTATTTATTTTTATTTATTTATTATTTTAATATTTTATTTATTTTTAATAAAATAATATCTAATAATAAGTGTTATTTTTATTTTGATGTTTTATTATTAAAAATTCAATAATATACGGACTAAAAGAAAAAATTATATAATAAGTTATTATATTTTTTAATTAATATATCACATCGACTAAAATTATAAAAAAATATATTTAATATATTGATTAACAGAGAAAAAAATAGTATTATAGCCTATTATATTTTTTTTTCTTTTTGTCATTGTTTCATATGTTTTTTTTTTGATAAATTATATGATGATTCATGTTCGGGATTCGTGGCTCTCTCTTCTAACAATTTCTTTTCCAAGTTTTGAACCCGAGTTCTCTCCTTGGAAAGAGCAATATGTCTTGTTATTGCACCTAACACTTGTTGGTTTTCATATATTTTTTTAATCAATATGCTATTTGATTTTTTAACGATGATGCACCAAAAAAAAATATATATATATTTTTATGTATTATTTTATCAAAAATAATAGATAAAATGTTAAAACACAAAACAAATAAAAATGAGATACTAAATATATAACTATCCCTTAAAAATATTAAAATCCAATGAAAAAAATAAAGGTGAGTTTTATGTAAAACAATTTAATTTAAGGATTAAAAAATAGCTAATATATTAAAAATATATATAATTTAAAATATTATCATATAATAAAAAATATAATATTTTAAATTATTATTTTTAAAATTTAAATTACTTAAAAAACCATTATTTTTTTATCAGAACTGCTCAATAAGTTGATAGTGAAATAATTTTTTTGTTCTCTCTCATGGAGACTTGGGCTGAGTATGGTTAACCGCAAAAATGAAAATCGAATCGAACTGAAGTATTATAATTCATAAATTTATGAATTGTGGTTAATCGTTGTTAACTGAATTAAACTGAATTTGATTTTTTAATTGTTTTTTAATTATTTTTATAAGATAAAATATATATTTTATACTTAAAATACTATAGATGTATTTTTATTTTTATTTTTTTTACTTAAAATAAGTTTTTAATAAATATTTATAAAAAATATCTCAAAATTTTTATCTTTTAATGTTTAAAAGTCATACAAAATTTTAAAAATTAATGTTAATATGGAAAAATCGAAAACCGAGGGTAACCAAACCGAAAACTAGTGGTTACTAAAATAACTTACCGAATTAAATCAGACCCGAACCGAATGCACCCCTGATGGAGACAAGATGACATCTGGATGAATATTTCGAAGAAAGAGCATAAATTGTTTGTTTCTTTATTATGTTTTATTGGTATTTCACTTTAAAATAATAAATTTATAATTTAAGGTTAGAGATTATGATTAGAGTTTAAAGAATTAAAAGTATAATATATTTTTTAGGGTTTAAGGTGGAGGATTTATGATGTTAAAATTATAATTAAAATTTAAAATATAATTTTTTTAAAAAAATTAAGATAAAATATGGAAAAAAAAAAAAAACACGCTTAGGTGTAGGAAATTTTTGTTTTAGTGGAACATGTGTTTTTAGGATTTGGCCCAGTTATTGTTCTGTAGATCTTGGTCGAGACAAGGTTGGGACTTGGGCATATTAGTCTTCGGTTGAAGCATTATGATTAGGCTTGGGCTTTCTGGGCTGGCAAACTCCTTCTCCGTTTGCTCAACTGACCGGACGCAGGTTTTCTTTCAAGGTTACCGGACAAAGTGAAGACCTGGAGGCTGGAGCTTAATACGACAATTAAGGGAAGGATTTCATTTCTGAAATAGAAGAAGATGATGCCAGGATCTCCGAGAGAGGAGCTGAAGATTTATAACTAAGCAAAATTAGTTGCAGTCCTTTGAGCAGAGCAGAACACAGAGGAAAGCTCAATAAAACGATGGTGCGTGCGTTTCCAATTCAAAATATATAGAGAAAACGACGCCATACGTGAGCTCTGATTCTTAGTTTGAAACGAGAATTGTGTGTCTCTCTCTGCTTTGAAATGGTGTTAAGATGCATTTACCCGGGAAGCTGGAAGCATAATATCTACAAACTATACTCAACTCAGCCACCTGCAGTAATTTCTACAAATATTTACATCAATAATTTGGTGAAGAGCGGGCAGTTAGACATCGCGCGGAATGTGTTCGATGAAATGCCTAGAAGAACCGTTGTGTCATGGAACACCATGATTTCTGGTTACTCAAAGTGGTGGAAATTAAATGAAGCCCTTGCTTTACTTTCATCCATGCATCGGAGTGATGTAAAGTTTAATGAGTCCACTTTTTCCACTGCACTAAGCTTATGTGGTCGCCTGCAGTCTTTAAATCCTGGGAAACAGATTCATTGTGTCGTTATTAAATCTGGGTGTGAGAGTTTTGAGCTTGTTGGAAGTTCATTGTTGTTTTTTTATGCGAATTGTTTTGATATCGAAGGAGCGAAGCGTGTTTTCCATGATTTGCATGATAAAAATGAGCTGTTGTGGAATTTGATGATTGTGGGTTATGTCGAAAGTGGCTTGATGAGAGAGGCTCTCGATATGTTCATGAAGATGCCGAAAAGGGATGTTGTGGCTTGGACAACATTGATTTCGGGATACGTGAAGAGCGAAGAGGGATGCGAGAAGGCTTTGGAGTTGTTTTGGTGGATGAGAGGGAGTAGTGAGGTGGTACCTAATGAGTTCACTTTGGATTCTGTAATAAGGGCTTGTAGCAGGTTAGGTGATTTATGTGAAGGCAGGGTTGTTCATGGGATTTTGATCAAATATGGATTTGAATTTGATCAATTAATTGGTGGTGCATTGATTGAATTTTATTCCGATTGTGATGCTATTGCTGATGCTAAGAGGGTCTATGATGGCGTAGTAAATCCGTGTTTGAATGCTTCAAACTCACTTATTAGAGGGCTTATATCAACGGGTAAGATTAAAGATGCTGAACTGATTTTCGATAGACTAGTTGAGGCAAATTCGGTTTCTTATAATCTGATGATTAAAGGGTATGCTGCTTGCGGTCGAGAAGAAGATTCAAAAAGATTATTTGAAGAGATGTCTGAAAGAACAATAGTTTCTACTAACACCATGATTTCTGTATATTCTAGGAGTGGGGAAATTGATAAAGCTTTAAAGCTGTTCGAAGTAACACGAGGGGAAAGAAACTCTGTGACATGGAACTCAATGATGTCTGGTTATATTCAAAATGAGCAATACAAAGAGGCTCTTTTGTTGTACCTGAATATGTGCAGATTACAAATAGCACGGACAAGGTCGACATTCTCAGTTCTCTTTCATGCATGTTCTTGCCTTAGATCTCTTCAACAAGGACAATTACTTCATGCTCACTTGATCAAAACACCATTCCAATCTAATGTTTATGTTGGAACATCCCTAGTTGATATGTACTCAAAATGTGGCAGCATCACTGATGCTCACAGAGCATTTTCCAGCATCTACTCCCCTAACGTGGCAGCATGGACAGCTATTATTAATGGTTATGCACACCATGGGCTTGGCTCTCAAGCTATCTCACTTTTTGAGCATATGATGGAGAAAGGAATGGTTCCTAATGGTGCTACTTTTGTTGGAACTCTCTCTGCCTGTGCTCATGCTGGTCTAGTAAATGAAGGAATGAAATTGTTCAGGTCAATGGAAAAATGCTACGGTGTGGCCCCAACTATAGAGCACTATGCATGTGTAGTTGATCTTCTTGGTCGGGCAGGTCTTCTGCAAGAAGCCGAGGAATTCATTATAAAGATGCCGGTTGAGGCCGATGAGGTTGTTTGGGGAGCTTTACTCCATTCTTGTTGGTACTGGATGGACATGGAAGTTGGTGAGAGAGTAGCAGAAAGGTTGTTCAGTATGAATCCAAAGACTATATCTGTTTATGTAATTCTATCTAACATATATGCAATACTTGGGAAATGGGGTGAAAAATTGGAGGTGAGGCAGAGATTGAGGGACATGGAAGCGAAAAAGGATCCAGGTTGTAGTTGGATTGAACTAGATAACAGACTCTTTGTGTTTTCTATAGAGGATAGGAGCCATCCATGTTGTAACATGATTTATGCCACCTTACATCACCTGACAACGAATTTAAACTCTTTACATTTCTCTTTGTTTTGATTTTGAGAGATTTTGCTATTTACTGCACTAAAAAAGGGTCCTGGGTGTTCCCATGCAACACATAACAATTCATCTAGCAAGGTATTTTAGTTTGAAGATTCATCATTGGAGTTTCCTAAATTATGATCCAAAATGAGCAATAAGGTATACCTTTAGCTTTCTTCTCAGAGATATCTTCAATTACTTCTTACTGCCATTGCTACTGCTACTGCTACATTTTCTATTATGCTAGAGGCACATTATAGAGTTTTTCTTCATGTTCTCTGAACAAAGTATCTTTGTTTCCTTGCCATGATATCATGCAATGACCTAAACCACTGAAAATACACTAATCCAAGATATTAACTCGAACTTTAAGAGATCTTGTTTTATGAGTGGCCAGACTTTAGACATATACAGACGGTTGGTCCGTCAAGTTTACAAGTTTGAATTGTTCTGTCAACAAGAATAGTTGGCTTGATATGATACTTCTATTTTGTGATGATTCTTCTTGATTCCTCATACTATTCTTGTAGCACCATACTAAGTACTAACCTAATTATTCCCTAACTATAAGTCTACAACTGTTGCCACCTTGGTTCTTATCTTCACGTTTCTCACAATTATTAGTTCAATTTCAACTTCATCTGCTCCACCCTTCTTTACCTTCAAGTCAAAATACTCTTATCTTCATCTGCTCCTTTTATAGATGAATGGAGGAATGTTTCCATGCATTTGAATACTCTTATCTTCATCTGCTAAATATTTTCTGTGTACTTTGATTTCACAGTTTTAATCTACCCGCAGATGGTTTCTTTCTTCCATCCAAGCCTAAGGCTAGTGAACCTTATTCATTTGATCTTGTTGTTTCATAGTTCTTCTGCTAAAGATCATTTTGATGCAGCTTTTGAAAGGACTCGTAGAGCAGGAGTCATTGGTGTTGTCATAAGACGGCAGGTTTGCGATGGGGAGCAGCTGCCATACCACTGTCTAATATCTTGGATTCAAATCTACTCGACTCGCTGCACGGAAAGGTATTGAACCCGCTAAAAGAATGGGAAATACATGCAGTTATCCAGGAATGGGACTCGTTGACGATGATTAAGAATTTACAGGGCGATAAAGACGAGCTTTCAAGCATGGAAATGAAACTGTTGAGGCAAACATTCAGTGTTTGTAAAGTGCCTACTGAAACCCAATGGTCGGAGGAATACCCTGTGGAAATATGGAAGCTAAATTATATCAGTATAGAACTATAGCTTAAAAAAAATCAAACTCTAAGCAATTGTTTAAGGACCAAACTAAGAATAAACCCAAAAGTATTTTATATTAATAAAATAAAAACCAAAAAGTATTTTATTCCTCCCTTTAATAAAATAAAAACACCAAAAAATTCTTGTCCTTTCATTTGGAATCTATTTTCAACGTAAGAAAGATAGCGGGTATAATGCTGGAACGGTCAGTGTAAGAAAAGGAAAAAAAAGGGAAAGTTCGTACTCAATGTTAACAGAGGTACGGTACGGATGAGTAAAATTCAACTCAAAAAACTTGAATAACTCGATTCGAGGTGAAAATATTCGATTCGTTTTGACTTGACTCGAAATTTTATAGACTTGACTCAAAAAATTTTAAATAAAGTTTGAGTTGAAAAATGGAAATTCGAATAACTAGAAATTTTTAGTAATTAAATGATGAATTTTTAAGTTTAAGATGAGTCTATTATTTATTTTATGATATATATACATTGATATATAAAAATATAAAGAAATATTGCTACATATGAAAATATATATATATATATACATATCTTATATGATTAGAGAAAGTAGTTTAAATTGAAATCAAATCATATTATAAATAATTACAATTAAATATTTATAGAAACTCGAAACTCGACTCGATTTGGCTCGACTCGAATTTCTTAAATTCGACTCGAACCGAAAAAATTTCAAATAAAGTTTGAGTCGTAAAATATGACTAGTCAACTCGAATAACTCAAAATTTTTTTATTCGACTCGATTCGATCGAATACTCACCCCTAAACAGAAGTGAAAAAAAAATATGGCTATTCATTTGGAATAGAGATGTCGTAAAAATTTGACTTGACTTAAAAAATTCGAATCAATTGAGTTGATATAAAAAAATAAATATTTTGATTTGATTTATAATTTATAAATTCGGTTCGAAAAAATTCAAATAAAGATTAAATTACGAAATAGAAACTTGAATAACTTAAAATTTTTAATAATTAGTTGATTAATTTTCATATAAGAATTTAATGTCAGTTTTATAGGGTATATAAAAAATCGTTAAAATTGAAATTAACATGTATTATAACATTATAAATGATTATAATTAAATTTATAAAAAAAATTCAAAAACTTGACTCGATTAGAAAATTCAAATAAAATATAAATCGTAAAATAGAACTTACAAACTTGAATAATTAAAAAAATGACTCGATTTGATAATTCTCCAATATTTTTTGGCGACTCTATTTATGCCAACACATTAAATAAATAAATAAATTTATGGTTAAAGTTTATGATTAAAATATAAAAATTAAAAATATGATATTTTTAATATTTGGTATAAAAATACACCAAAAGATACTAAGATTTTTATTAGCTATTTTGTACATTAATTTGGTGCCAGCGGTAAGCCACTAAATTGTGGGGTAGACTTCCCTCTACTCCTGGCCACCAGAATTCGTAACATATCTTGCATGTTGGCATCAATTTCTTTGACATTTTTTTATAAGTGTATTTTTATTACCCAAGAATTTTTAAATTATATTAATAATGCACAGTTAATTAATTAATAAATTATTATAGATTTTATTCAAAAATTAAGTTAGTAATCAAAGCAGGGATATGAACTTGTCTTTAATCATTCTTGAATATTTTACTTAATTTGTGAGTAAATATCAATAAGAAGCTGAATCCTTTTAATATACGAGGGGTAGCATTCATACAATAATGAAACGATAATCGATATATCGTTTTTGATATATAATAAATTATTTTTTTGATTTTTAAAATTTTATCATGATTTATTTATATTAATTTACTTCGTACACTTAATCTTCGAGCACAAACACATGGATTAACCTAAAACTTAATCAAATTAGTGTAAACAAAGAAACATAAAAAAGTCACAAAAAGGGTCTACAAAAAATCATAACAGAAAAATCTTGGATGTCGTTCAAGAACAAGGCAGAGGCAATGTCTGTCACGGGAATTTCACGTGCGGACCGGTCCTCTTTGTACAGGACATGTTTCTAATATTGGATGACTAGGAGAGTACCAGCCAGAAACAACCGGTGGAACAAAACATGGCCCATATTCTTTGGTATTGGTCTAAGAGGAGATAATTTTAATTTTTTTTAGTAACTATAATAATTACAATAATATTTATTTTAAAATATATTATTAACTATTAACTATTATTTATTCAATTACGGTATTATAATACTGATATTTAAACTCGTAATTTTTAAAAATTATAATCGTAAAATGGGTTCATTGGATTGTTTAGCAAATGATTGGTTACACTGATTTGTTTAATCAATTAATTTTATTAGTTAGTTTAAAAAATTAATTTGACTAAATATTTATATAAAAATGTTTGATAAAATTTATTTGATAACTAATAATAGATAAAATGATAAATAAGTGTATGATACATTTAATTATTAAGTAAATATATATTCTATAATACTTAAATATCTATTGGGGTAAAATTATTTAGTTTGTATAATTTGAGAATATAATAAATATAAAAGTAACCTATTTAAATAATAATCATATTTAAAATAAAAAATCAGAACTTAGTTACCCAAAAATAATCGTGTACCCAAAATTTTTTAATTTTACGATTTGAGTTCGCTCCAAAAAATGACAAGTCGAGTACCTGACAATAACAAAAATTAAATTTTTAAATAAATAGTCAATTATTTATATTTTATAAACAAATAATTAAATCAAATCAATCAGAACATGTATTTTTGAACACCCTTATTTAGGACAGCTTCCCTTTCACCGTGGGGTTGTTCGATTTGGTGGATATTTTGTATCATTGGGTATAATTTATAAATTGACCCTACGTCTCTACCAAGCCTAGATTTTAGAACATCATTATCAATGTGTCATGGTCTAAAAAAAACATTACATGTACGGACATAAATGAACATAAACGAATTGAGTCAAAATTAAATAATTTTTAACGAGTTTACAAAATTTAAATTTAACTTAATTTATTAAAAATTAACTCATAAATTTTTTGAGTTAGATATTAAATAGTTTAATTCAATTCGACTTGTTGAGAATTCAAATCAAATTTAATTTTAAATCAAACTTAATCAAATTAAATTTTAATTAGATTTTAATTGAATCAATTTAAAATAATTTATGATCTAACTCATATCATTTATAATTTAACTATAGGATAATAAAATTAAAGTCTCGACACGTGACACTTGCCTTTCAGATAAGATAATGATTTTTGTCTGTATATATCAACGTGTTTTTTTTAAGTGTTTTCTACTATTAATTATTTAATTTCTGCATTTTTCATGGACCGAATGTTCTGAAGAGACTTAAATATCATGTACAGAACAATCTTAGTTGAATCAGTTTCTTGGCATGTCTTTTTCTTTTTATAAATCAACAATGATTTAGAATATTTTTTGAAAATATAATATTATTTTTCGAAACAAAGTCTAAGTATTGAATCTATGGGTAAATTTAATTTTTAAAAATTATATAAAAATATATTTTTTTAAGTCTATGTATTGTATTGAATAAGTAAAAAATGATTTATTATATATTTTTTCAGTTAAGCACGAGTTTAAAATTCGTTTTTAATTAAGTAGTGTATCGACCTACATATACATAAGTTTCGATACAATACATAACTATAAACCTAGATTTATATGCGTAAAATAATAAAATTATTGAATCTGATTCGTTGAAATTACCGATAAAGATTCCTGAAATGTAGGCAGATATTTGGTCGATTCACATCATTTGCAGAAACTGAGTTGAAGATGAAACTCGGAAGGATAATAGATTAGTTTTATTTTAATACATAAATTGTATAAAAAAATTTATGTATCGTCTCTACGATAAGATTATTGATTTTTTTATCTTTATATATATCACTATCTGATTGGAAGAAAAAAAATAAATTTATTAAATTAAATATAAATAATTAAAGTTTTCTAATAGGCTTTGACATGTGTCATCATCTGATTAAATAATTAATTTATTTTATTAATTTAACATTAAGACTAAAAATATGTAAATAACAAGGATAAAATTTATAATTATATTTTTATTTTAAACTGCCACATCATCCTACTATTAAGTTTTAACGATAAATGAATACATTGAATCCGAATTAATAGTCTGATGATTTAATTACTTCAAAAAAAATATATTACGTTCAAATCACGAATTTATCTATAGTATGATGACCATTTAAGTAGTTTACCCTTTTTATATAAATAGTAAAAAGATTTTTTTCCATAAACTATATATTTTTCCAATTTGCTCTCTAAACTATTTTTAAATTTGTTTCTCTTAAATTTTACGTAGATATTAAATTTTTTTCTTAAATTATATCATTTTTTTAAATTATCTCTAAATAAGAATGGTTTTAGTCGAATTTCATAAAATTTAAAAAATAAAACGGGTAAAAAAATTTAAAAACAAAATAAAAAATATGTACTCTATCTGTCCCATAAATATTGTCTTTTATTGACTTTTTTTGGGTCAAACTTTTCAACTTTGACTCTTGATTATTTAAAATTTATTATTGATAAAAATATAAAAATATATATTTTAAAAGTTATAATCGAGTAGATTTTAGATATATAATTTATAAATTTTAATTATTTAAAATATTTAATATAATTATAGTCAAAGTTTAAAAAATTTGACTTTTAAAAAGTTTAAAAAATTTGACTTTCAAAAAGTCAATAAGGGATATTATTTTTGGGATGGAAGAAATATAATTTAATGAAAAAAATATCAAATCATAATAAAAACAAATAAAAATTCTCTTCAATCCTTCAAACTTCAATTTCTTCATCAATGGCCGACCAATTGTCTTGGGTTAGTACTCCCACAATAAACTTGTCATATTCATAGATAGACAAAGAAATTGATTCTTTTTATTTTCTTGGGAAGCTGAGGTGTAAGAATCTGGACCACACCCTTCCTCTATAAAGATCCTGCCATTTCAAACAATTCTACACCAGCATTTTCAGCCCTTTTTCCATTTCCAAAAGATCAACAACATGAAGATAAGCTTAAGCAGTGGCACTAGTACTCGCAGTTCAGCAGCCGCCGCCATGGGAGAGTCGAAGAAGAAGGTTTCATGCAGAAAGCTTGGAGGGTATCTCAGAGAACAGAAAGGAAGGATTTACATTATTAGAAGATGTGTTGTTATGCTACTTTGCTGGCAGGAGTAGAGAACACAAGTAGTTGCTTCTTTCTTTATTTCTTCTTCTCCAATTGTAAATAGAAAATGAGGTATTGAGGAATGGACTTAAGGGATGTTCGAGGGATAATCGTACTTTTGAAATTTTTATATAATTTATGTATTTTTATTAGTTATTTAAGTTATTTTTATTAGTTATTTAAGTTCATAACTTTAAATTTTTACTTAAATTTTTTAATAATTCATATCCCTAACATAAAATCATGCGTCCGTCTCTTAAGGTAATCGAGTTTACATTAACCCGTCAATTTGGGATCCAATTCAGGATTTTCTTTGAGGGTTATATATAAGAAACTAGAATATAATAATATTGATTCATATATATGCGGGAAAAAATATTATCTATTGATTCAAATATTAGACCTATAGGATATGGATAGAGAAAGAAAAAAAACATGAAGATTTTACGTAGGATTTTTATCAAAAAATTAATCTGATTTATTTCATACCTCTCGAGACTAAGCCTTTTTGGGAAAAAAAATCTTGTTAAACCAGATAAACCCTATAATATTTGGTTTAATTACATTATATATATGTAGTTTTCATATACTTGTTTTGATTTACAGAAGTTTGGTCACTTACATCATTACCAATATTAGTTCTCACTGAAAATGAAGCTTTTAGCAGCTAAAATCATGCTGTGAATAAGCAAAGGAAAAACTTAATGATTTTGTTATCAAAACTACGTAATGTTCTTTTTCTTGATCTCTTAATCTAACATTACTATTACTATATGTATATGAATGATATTGAGGTATGAAGGGAAGGAAGTATAGGGGTAAGCAAAACTCGATATAATTTAAAAAAACCGAATAACTCGATTCGTTTTGATTTGACTCGATATTTCATAATCTCGAATAAAAAAAATTTAAATAAAACTTGAGTTATGAAATGAATATTCGAATAATTCAGAATTTTTAGTAATTGAAAGATTTATTTTTAAGTTCAAGACGAGTTGCTCAATTTTTTATGACATAAATATATTGATATATAAAAATATGATGAAATATTATCACATACTAAAAAATATAAAGAAATATATTTGTACATATATTAATATATGATTAGAGAAAGTCGTTTAAATTGGAATCAAATTGTACTATAACATAATAAATAGTTACAATTAAATATTTATAAGAACCCATAAACTCGACTCAACTCGATTTTCTTAAACTCGACTAAAATTTTGAATAAAGTTTAAGTTGTAAAATATGACTCGTCAACTCGAATAACTCAAAACTTTTTGACTCGACTCAATCGAATACTCACTTTTAGATGGAACCTCCCATCCCGAATTTTTTTTTATCATTTTATTTAATTTTTTAAAAATTATTTTTTATAAATTTATCTTATTCTTAATCTTTTATCTTTTTAAAAAGATTTTTGTAGGTGGAACTTGGTTAAACAGTGAGGAGACATAATTCTTATGACTGTCCTAGGTGACTTGGACTAAGGAGATATTTTATAACATTGAGGACGACCAACACGAAATAAATAAAAATTCTTTATTTATTTCAATAATATTTCCGCCAAGAAAAGCACCACATAGATATTTTCATATTTTTTTAAATTAAAATAAGGAAGGCCTAAGCCATGAGAATAAATAACGACAGATATTTCTATATTTTTTTTATTAATATTACTGAATTTTTATTAAATTTATAAATAAATTATAATTACATCGCAATCAATAAATAACAGTAACGCTGAGGTACATAAGATTTATCCAACTAAACGCATATAAAGTTATTATAGAACTCGATGAATAAGTTTAATGGTAAAAGATATTTTTTTAGGTAATTTAAGTTTAAATAAAGTAATTTACGAGTGTGTTTAAATTTAGGGTAAACTACACCAGTGACCACCCAACTAATTGAGGATACCTATTTTGACCACCCAACTAAAGAACTCGTCAATCAGGTACCCCAACTTTGAAACCCTACCTATTTTGACCACTGCCGTTAAAAATCTGACGGAAAAGTTAACAGCAGTTAACAGCAGTGACGTGGCTGTTAATTAAAATTGGTAAAATTACACATTTAATCCCTCTAATTTATTTATTTATTTTAATTTAATCCTAATTTTAAATTAATAAATAAAATTAATCATCCAATCGATTGATGACACGTGTCACCACCGGATTAATTTTAATATCATAATATATTCACATGTATTATTAAGTGATAAAGTTTTAGTAAAAGCCTAGAATAACAAAATTTCAAGTCCATTAATATTTAAATTAAAATAATAAAACATTTAATAAATAACTCAAAATAATTAAATATTCGAATATTAAATATTTGAATATTTTTATTTAATATTATTCGAATTAAAATATATGAATAATATTAAATATAAATAAAAATATTAGTTGAAAAATAATAAATATTCAAATATTTTGATTAAAAAATATTCAAATAAAAATATTTATATTTTAAATATTCAAATAAAAATATTTGGATATTCGAATAAAAATTCTAAATATTTAAATATTTTTTATTCTAATATATGAATAAAATCATGAATATTCGAATATTTGAATTTAAAAATATTCAAATAAAAATATTTAGATTTTAATTATTCGAACAAAAAATATAAAAATGTTTAAACAACGAAATTCAAATATTCGAATAATTAAAATCTAAATATTTTTATTTGAATATTTAGATTTTAATTTATTCGAATAATTAAAATCTAAATATTTAATATTTTTATTTAAATATTAATCGATTTAACAAAGGTAATTCAAATTCTAAGAGATAACCATTTAATACCACTCTTTCGAATTTCATATCACAAAGTTACAGCCCAGTGGTTCAGCCCTGTCACCTGATTGGAGAGAAAAATATGTTAATTAATTATAAAAATAAATTAATAAATAAAATTAATCACCCAATGTTGTTGTGACACGTGTCACAAATCGGTTGGGTGATTAATTTTATTTATTAATTTATTTTTATGATTATTTTAAAATAATAAATAAATTAGAGAGATTAAATATGTAATTTTACAAATTTTAATTAACGTTCACGTCATCACCATTAACTGTCACGTCATCACTGTTAACTTTTCCGTCAGATTTTTAACGGCAGTAGCCAAAATAGGTAGGGTTTCAAAGTTGGGGTACCTGATTGACGAGTTCTTTAGTTGGGTGATCAAAATAGGTATCCTCAATTAGTTGGGTGGTCACTGGTGTAGTTTACCCTTAAATTTATTAAAAGATTATTGTGCGATGGCAAAATTCGTTATGGTTTTATCTTGATTGAGAAATTTTTCTCTTCTTTTTGGACAATTTTTAATTGTAATCATATTTAAAAAATAGGGAAAAGGAAAAGAATGAGATTTTCTTAGTTTGATTTAGAACTCGGTTCAAGTTTTTAAGAAGCCGAACTATATGATACTACTTGAAAAGCTCACACTCGAAAACATAAATATATTATTTTTTTATTTTTTATAATTTAAAATATAATTTTCTAAACTTAAAACTCTCAAATCTAAACCTTAAACATAAGTCTTAAACCCTAAATTAATATATTAAAACCTAAAATTAACTAGTTTGAGTTTATACAACTTGTGCATCAAAGTTTTTTCTCCATTAAGCTTTAAATGAGACATGAGAGATAAGAGTTACTCGAATTTACCATAGTCAAAGATTAGTAAATACATGGCTCGATTAGGCTCGAAAAAAGCTCGATCTCGATTCGAGTTCTTAACGAGCCGAGCCGAGTTCAGATATTTCAGACTCATTTAAAATTACTCAAACTCGAACTTAACTCAAAATCTTAACGAGTCAAGCCGAGCTTAATACTACTCGACCTCGACTAGGCTCGTTTACACTCTTGGTAACCATCATTTAGAGAAGGGGAAATACTAAAAAGTAGAGTTTTCAAAAACAGGTTCAGGCCGAGTTTGAGCATACGCTGGAGCAATGAACTTTGGGTCTTTGGCTGCAGTATCAGCATATACTTAAGTACAGCTTCTCTAGGATCTTCTTCCATCCATGTTTCCTTGATCAGTCCACCTTGCTGCAATGAGAGGCAACAGGTAAGTCTCCTTCCATCACCTTTAGTTCTGCAACACTAAAACTTTAAGGAACACAAGACAAGTTATTTGAGAGGAAAAACACCACTACCTTAAGGTACTGAGCCAACAAGCTTCCCTTGGTTGTACCAACCATACCACCATGTCCTAGTCCTGTTATTGGAAGTTCAGGCTTATGTGACTTGATAGGATCCTTCAAGATCTTCTCCCGTTGACGTTTACAGCTTGGTTGGTCTCTAAAGAATGGTAGTGAGGATTGTTAATAACAACGGTGCCTCAAAATCATCAACAGATTTCTTCCTAGGTGCACCTGCAACACAAACAAGAGCTCCTCTCTCAATAAGTGCTGGATGATGTTGGTCCATATTATTGTTATCAGCTCATACTTTTTGATCATGCAAGCAAGAGAATACGTGTGCTTAGGATAATACAAAGAGATAAGAGTATGGTCTATCTGATTTAATCTTGTCTGCCAAGCAGACTGCACAACTCTGCAAGATGGAGGAGATATCCCAACTTTATGAACAAGTTCAAGTTTTGAAGAATCATAAAAGCACAGAAACCCTCCAGTTCTACTTTCCTTCATTGTATTGGTCTGCTTCCCCATCCAGGCTTAAGGGTCCATAACTCCATATCTGCAAAATAGTTCCAGAAGCAGTAACACCACCAAGATATTTTGGGATAATTCCACACAAAAGTGTTGAACTATCAGCAATAAGTACCTGTCTAGAACCATCACCAATTCCACCAGCAGTACATTTCACTTCACGATCCCATGCACATGCTGTAACTGGAATTCTTCCAGGCCTTGCAAGTTTTGGTTTGATAACCTACATAATGAACAGTTGAAGCATTTTCTTTACATAATTCCCTTTCAATATAATCAGCAATGTCAAAGAAAAACATACCTTCTTTTGACTTTTAAAGTCATTCACATCCCATATAAGAAGATACCCATCCTCGGATGATGTCAAAATCGTCTCCTTGGTTTTCGGATGCCACTCTCCTCAAGTCAATCCCGATATAAGTCTCTTAGCATTCTTCAAATAGCGAATATACATATCCCCTTTTACAAACTCACATAAAGTAAGCCCATCTCGGTCATAGATCCAAATTGAAAATCAGAATACAATTTATAATCACTAATTTTATCCGGAGTTTAAACTCGTTTTTAAAATTTTGTTTTTAAAACTAATTCAATCTTTTTTCAAGTTTTAAAACGAGAAAACAATAAGAAAACTAGAATTTTAAAGAATTAAAAAAATATAATAAGTATTCAAAACGAAATTAGATGAAAAAGAAAAGGTTTTTACCTTTCAAATATGTTAGGTTTAGGATATAAAAAGGTTTTAGAGATTAAAATTGAGTTTAATTGAGTTGTTCGATTTTAAAATAAATTTTGGGCTTAGTTAATTAAAATTTGGAAATCCTAGAACAACTAGGATTATAATTGGATCAAAAACAATAAAAGATTCAAAGTTTTGGCTTGTTTTATAAAATTATCCTTGAATTTTTAATTTTTACAAAATGGTCACTAATTCCAAAATCTTAGGGATTCAAGGGTAAATTTTCAAAATTTATTTAATCAAAGTCAAATATATGTTAAATAAAGATTTTATAATATTTTTCCTTAATTTATTTTGATTAAAAACTAATTTTTAAGTATTTAATCCCGAACTAGGCTAAATTAGCTAAATCGACCCATAAACTTCTAAGCCCAATATTAAAGCGTTACATCCTACCTGAAGAAAGATTGAGTTTGTTCGTGTTTTCAAAGGTATTCTCTTTGCTCTATCTATATATTTATGTTTATCCTTTTACGTTTCCAATTTGCTTCATTAAACTGAAAGCTAAGTTACATTTATTCTGGATTTAGTTTGCTTCATTTAATGTTTTCTACGTTCTTTGATTTATTACTATTATATAAATTTCATGAGCTTTAGAGCTAAACCATTAATGAAACAGATAAAAAATAATCAAAGAGAAGCGAATTTCAGGTTTTACTACTTTGTTCTCACTTGAAAAAAGATTGAATTTGTTCTTGTTTTTAGAGATATTCTCTCTGCTCTCTGCTCTCTCTATATTTATGTTTATCCTTTTACGTTTTCAGTTTGTTTCATTGAATTGAAAGCTAGGTTGCATGTTAATTTATTCATTTTTATTTATATTTCTTAATAAAACTATGTATGTATCCTGTTATTTTTCTCAGTCATGATAGCAGTTAAAGGAAAATTTCGATATGACAACAGTGTATCAATGGTCTTGAAATTCGAAAAGCTTAATATAACTGATTCTCATTCATTGTACCATGACTATAAAAATTTCACATATGTATTCGTGAAAAAAAAAATTCGACAATACGAGTGTTGTTACTACCACGAAAGGTTCTTCAATTGGTGTTATCATTCCCTTTAAGGCTTCTTTTTCGGATATGATTGCTACTGCTAAAAATCTACCTTTATTTGGAGTTAACACTCACTCTGTCGGTGTTCCAAACTTTTTGAGATTTATAGTGGGCTTGATTGGAATTGAAATTCCAACGTCAGTGATTCGTCAACCCATGTAAATTTTTTCATTCCTTGATTTTATACTTCAATTTCAGAGATCAAAAAAAATCTCGTTCAACTCGCTCTGATACTAAAAATGTAACATTAATAAAAATTGTTAAACTTGCTTTGATACCAAAAATATAAATCCTTAATTTTAGTTTAAGGTATACGCTAGGTTAAAATTATTATTTTAAAAATTTAGAGTCAAAATTACGTGAATAAAAATTTAAAATCTAAATTTATAAATCAAGTAATAAAAACATTATTTAAAAATAAGTATTCTGAATAATATTACTAAAAATTATATAACCGATTTGATGCATGAAATTTAAATATATCTTAATCTCTAAATATTTATCTAAACCGTTGATAAAAAATAAAAAAATAATCAAAGAAAAACGAAATTCAGATTTCACTACTTCACTCTCACATGAAGAAAGATTAAATTCTTGTTTTTAGAAGTATTCTCTTTACTCTCTATATATTTATGTTTATCCTTTACTTTATTGAATTGAAATCCAGGTTACATTTGTTCTGAATCCAATTTACTTCATTTAATGTTACCCACGTTCCTTGATTTATCACTATTATATAAATTTTACGTGATTTAGAGCTAAACCGTTGATAAAACAGGTATAAAAAAAATCAAAGAGAAGCTAAATTCAAGTTTTAATGTACTTTTTCTGCTCTCTCTTTATTTATGTTTATCTTTTTGCGTTTTCAGTTTACTTTATTAAATTAAAAGCTATTTTGCATTTTAATTCATTTATTTTCATTTGTATTTTTTGATAAAATTACGTATGTATCCTGTTATTTTTCTCAGTCATGATGGCAATCAAAAGAAAATTTCGATATAACACAATGTATATATTTACTTGAAGTTCGAAATGCTTAATGTAGCTGATTCTTAGTTATTTTACAATAACTGTAAACATTTCACATATGTATTTGTGAAAAAAAAATCAACGATACAACTACTGCTGCTACCACAAAAGTTCCTTTAACTGTTGTCATCATTTCCTTCGAGGCTCCTCCTCCGAATATGATTTTTTCTGCTAGTACTCTAGTCGCACTTGGAGCTAATGCCCACTCTTTTGGTGTTCCAAACTCTTCGAGATCTTCAGTGAGCCTGATTGAAATTGAAATTTCATCATTAGTGTTTCGTCGATCAGTGCAGATTCCTTCATTCTCTCATTTTTTTAGCCTTTTGAGCATTTACAGGCTATTGAGTATGCGAGACCTCTTATGCTCTTGTATTGAATGAAAATTATTTTTCTTCATTTGAAGCAGCTGAGGTATTTTTTTGTAATGTTATTTTCAGTCAATTGCTCATTTTATAATATAGATTTACTTAGATATCACACAACTCGATGAAAGATCAATGTATAAGTTGCAATAGCTGAGGAAGCTCTTGCACTTTTAGAATGGACAATTACAACAATTTGTAACATCCAAATTTTATCCCAATTTAAAATTTTAATTTTGAAAAAATTCTTAATTTTTAAAATCCTAATAAATTAGGAATCTTAATTGAAAATATTAAATTTTATTTTGGGACTAAATTAAATTATTTTAAATTATGGGTTAAATTTCAGAAATTCAGTGACCATTGTTTATTTGATAAAACTTGGTTACAGTTTCGCAAACCTTAAATAGTCTAAGGGTAAGCTTAGTGTTTAACCTTTTTTTTCTTGAGGTTTTTATTCTTTTTTCGACAGATTAAACTCTCACTCAGGGGTGTTCAAATCTGGGTACCCGGGAATTCGGGTACCTAAACTACCATGTACCCGAACCTTCGAGTAGTATAAAATTTGGCCCGTGTCTCGACCTATATATTTCGAGTATCCGGTACTTCGGGTACCCGAAAAT
The DNA here is from genome assembly GCA_035048815.1 of Abelmoschus esculentus. NCBI lineage: Eukaryota > Viridiplantae > Streptophyta > Magnoliopsida > Malvales > Malvaceae > Abelmoschus > Abelmoschus esculentus. The sequence goes on from JAUCBN010000036.1 coordinate 14,255,686, forward strand.
TCGAATAATCGAATATCCGGTTTTTTAATTTTTTTATATAAATTTTAAATTTAATCTTTAAAAAATATACATAAAATTAAAAGTTTGAATTACATAATCTAACATCAAAATATAAAATTTTAAAGACTTAATTACATAATCTAAACATATATTTTAAAACTCAAATTACATAATCTAATTCGAAATAAAATATAAGTTCTAAATGAAGTTTTTTTTAATATTTTTTTAAATATTTTTAATTAGTATAATTTACTTTAATATATAAAAATTAATGATTTAAGTATTAAATAATCTTAAGTTGATTTTTGTTTTAATTAATGCACATACAAAAATAATATATATCTAAACGGGTAAAGTTCGAATTTTACCAACTCAAAAACTAAATTTATACTTTTACAATGAATCTTAATTTCTTTTTTTAAAATGAATCTAATTGTTTTTTAAAATAACATTTGAGAGATCGAGATTTAAAAATTATGTTATTTGATTTGGGAATATAGTGAATATAAGTATATTTTATTTAAATAATAATTATATTTAAAATAAAAAAATAAAAAAATTAGGAACCGAGTATCCAATTTTTTATAAATTTTTGACCCAAGCCTAACCTGGAAAATGACAGGTCAGGTACCCGACCCGGAACAAAAAAAATTGAGAAAATACCCGATTTTTTACGTTCGAGTAATCAGATCAGGTATTTTTAAACACACGTACTCTCATTGTGTAGCCTCTTTCTCCCTTTCACATATCTACTTTTTTATCATAATCGTTTTTCTATTTTGTTTCATTTGGGTCGGGTATTTTTGAACACACGTACTCTCATTGTGGGCTATTTATCTTCATTGGACTTGTCAATAGCAGCGATAAAACTCTCTCTTCTTTTTTGCAACTTGTGTTATGTTTAGAAAGAGTCGTTCGATTCTCTTTTGTGTTGCCGTTGATCTTAAGAGTGATTAGCTTCGATCGAATTTTTGTTAGGTAATAATTTTGCTTAATTTTGTTGTTGATGAAATAAAATTGGTCTTTCGATTTTATTATGATTATTAAGTTTTGGTTTTGAAATCAGAATATGTAGGGTGAGAGAAAAGGAGGTTTTGCTCTGATACCACTAAATTTTATTTTTAATATTTATTTTTTAATATTTTGGTTTGGAGTTAAATAATTTTTAATATTTGTTATTATGGCCCAAAATTTTATAATACTTGTTATTGAAGATTCAATTTTTTTTTAATATTTACTATAAAAATATTGATAACTTTTTTTAATATTTATTATTAGAAAATCATTTTTTTCGTAATATATGTTATCATTGGGAAATTCTGTTGACTATTGCAAATGGAAAAAAATTCAATCCTTTTGGCTCCATTTTTGAACAGTACCGATATTGTTTGAAGATTGAGCCAGGAGGCTCCGACTTTGACCTGTCAGGCGTTCCCCTGACGTGCATAGTGGCGTAGTCATGGCAGATGTAGGTTGCACAGTTTCGATCAGTAGGCATGGTTGTAGGCTGTAAAATAACTATGCTGAACGGGTGAGTGAATGGGTGTAAAATAATTAAAGGGTAGGTGAGATGTGTGGTTGAGATTATTTTGTTTGTTGATAAATAAAGTAGAAGGATGTAAAAAAATTATGTTGTTGAGTTGATAAAATTTGAAAGAATAAGAGATTGAAGAAGAAGGAGAATTTTTGAGGGGTAAGTAATTTTTGTAAGTATTATTTTTTTTGTTATTGTTATTGAATATTTCTAATTAATTTCTGGATTTAATGTTAATTTTTTTATTTTTTATATATGTATATATTGGAATATTATTGTTATATTTTGTTGATAGATTTCAGTTAATTAATAGTTTGAAGAAGATTGTTTTTAATTATTAATTATTGTTTTTGAATATTTATTTATAATATGCTTGAGTTGTTTAATAGTTTGAAGAAGAAGAAAAAGAAGGATTCGAATAAATAAAATTGTAAGTATTTTAATAATTTTTTAATTATTATATATTTTTATTTTTTGTGTTATTTTGAAATAAATAAATAGAAAAATCCGAAACATATCTTTAACTTATTTAAAATCAAGTATGTATTGATTTGAATATAAATATATTTGATAGATGATTTTGTAAGAATAATATTAATTTATGAATATTATTTTAGTTTCTTAAACATTTGTAACTTTAGTTAGTATTACTGTTCCAGGAAAATATTAGAGAAAATTAAAGAAAATTAGAATTAATTTATGAATATTTGTAGTTAGTCGGAAAATATTATTCTAATTTTCCGTTAAATATTGGAAGGAAATTGGAATATTTGAAAACTGTAGGAAAATTTAATATTTAAAATATTTTTAGGGAAAATTCTTTCGTTTGTTATTTTAATTTATTATTTTATGTTATTTTAGGGAAAAATTGTTATTTATTAGTGAAAATTTTCCGTGGAAAATTGTTATTTTCCTTTATAAATTAAAAATGGAAAATTATTATTTTCCTTTATAAATTAAAAAATGGAAAATTTTCCGTGGAATCTAGTGAAAATTTAATTTATTGGAAAATTAGTTTAATTTTATTTAAATATCAGTTTATTTATTAATTTAATATTTGTTAGTTTAATTTTATTTAAAATTTATTAGTGAATTTTCTATTATTATTTTAAAAATATCAGATTATTTATTAATTAATTATTTAGCAGATGACTGAGCAGATTCTTCTTTTGTATTTAGAGGATCGACATATTACGAGCATCTCTGTTGATGATATGGTAAAATCTTTTAATTTATATGTTATTAATTTATTTATATTTTTTACTATTTTGAGTTTAATTATAGGATACGGAGAAAACAATTAAAAATCACCGATCAATAGTAAAAACTCCGTTAGATGATCGGATTTTGGATTGGTTACGAACTGCTGGATTTTATTATGCGACATTTTTTCGGGGTTGTAAGTTTATTACATGTTTGATTACTGCTCTAATCGAGCGGTGGAGACCCGAGACACATACTTTTCATATGCCCTATGAAGAATGCACAATCACTCTATAGGATATTGTGTACCTTATTGGTGTCCCTGTCAACGGAAAACCGTTGATTGAGCATATGCATGGTTCAACAACCGAGATCTGTGAAATGTATCTCGGAAAAGTTCCATATGGAACTAATGTTAAGGGTTCCCGTGTCAGGCTATGTTGGTTAGACAAGGAATTTGGTCTGAATGAGTACAGTACGGTTGAATATATTTACCAGGTGAGCCGAACTTATATTCTATAGATGATTGATGATATTTTAATGTCTGATAAATCTGAAAATTTAGTTAGTGTTCGATATTTGAAATTTTTGAGCATACCTTGGGATCCGGTTCGGAATATAGTTGGGGGTCCGCCATATTAGCGTGCTTATGTCGTGAATTATGCAAGGGCGCTATACTCGAGAAGGGTAAAAAGTTAGGTGGTATTGGTGGATGTATATTGTTACTGCAAGCATGGGCTTGGTAGCGACTCCCATTCTTCACACCAGTGACCCGATCACATATTTAGTTTCCTCTCTGTGCAAGGTGAATAATTTATGATAAGCTCTACATTATTTTTTTTAAATGTAATTTTATAGATTCATGCTAATTTTTTATTTGTATACAAATGGTGCGAGGAAAACCACGAAACTGGATTGATGCACAATAATGTTAGAGTCTTTAGATCTCTTATAGATTCATATTGTCAAGATCAGGTACTGATTTTATTTTTTAATCCTTTAAATATTTTATTTCTTATTACAGTTATAATATAGTATGATACTAATTGAAATTTTTTATTTTTCAGTTTATTTGGCAAGCGTACGATGATGACCAAATTTTTGTACCTGATTATCTCATGATGAATTCATCTTTATGGTATACTGCTGCATCATTGATCCATTTTTTTATGGTGGAGTTTCAATTTAGAGATAGAGTGATGAGATAATTTAGCTTCCACCAGCCTATTCCGCTTATTCCACGTGATCATTATTATCTTCATGCACTTGATAGACATGGTAGAACAGATACAAAATGGGAAGCCTTACATATTGAATTTATTTCTCTGTGGCACAATAGAGTTCAATCGGTGCCAGAACGACTTCCAATAGAAGCTGGTGATTATGATTTTGAGAGTTCAGAGTATATTATTTGGTATCATTCTAATGGGAAGCCGTACTTAACAACTCTTGAAGAATGAGAAGAATGACGAAGATATAAGAAAAATATAGCGGTAAAGGCAAATACTCCAAGACAATTGTTGGCTCATCTTCGAATACAAATCTATGGAGTCGTAACCCCGAAGGTTGACCAACCACATAAGAGCATGAGGTAATTCCTACTGTTGTATGGGAAAAAGAACTGACTTCTACATATGCGCCTCCAGAGGAGCAACCAGAATGTCAACCAGAAATGGGTCATAGCTCTTTATATTTGGGGTTTGACGAAACTGGATTATATTGGCCTGATTTTTTACCTTCGCAGACTCCCACCTTCGTTCATGACATCGCCAGCTTATACTGATATTAATAGAGAGGATGATGAAGAAGCTGATGAAGAGGAAGCACCACAGAACCCACAGAGTATTCGACGACCACCACAAACTTATATGTCAATCACGCCTCGACATGGTCAAAAATTATGCAAGAAATGATAAAGATTTAGTGTTGTATAATTTGGACTGTATTTTTATTTAAATTCATACTGTATTACTTAATTTTTAGACTGTTATGCTTAATTTTAGACTGTTATGCTTAATTTTTTACTTCAGTAATTTTTTACTTTCATTACTACAGAAGCATCAATATTAAAATATTTAATTTAAAGATGAAAGATCAAATATTTAATACATATTCAAAGACGAAATACAAAGATCAAATATTCACTGCTGAATAGGATCAAATCTAGACTCATTAGGACAGTTTCCTCTCGAGTGTCCTTCAGCTCTACATATTGTGCATCTTTTTCGTTGACCTTTTTCCTTATGATGCGGATCAATACTAGTATAGATACGTGTCGATTTCGATTTGCCTTTAGGAGTGCGTCGAATGATAAGATCTGGTATCCATTTTTCATGCTCCACCGATGGTCAATAATTTGAATTCGCAATTGCAGGAAACTCAGCTCGGTAAATATTAACCATCCTATGAAGATTGAAACATTCATCAACATACTTGTAAGGGTCAACACCTACATACATACATGCTGTAATCGTATGTGGACAAGGATATCGCCAGGCCTGAAATGCTCCACAGTCACACCACCTGCGTCTGAAATCAACACGAAATACATTGGAGTATTGTTGATGATTGAATCGTGGAGGACCAACCACCCCAAATGTTTGATTTAGTCGATCAAAGTTGTGAACCTCCATTGACGTTCCACTCGCCACATTATCTTGCATTTTCTTTACCAGATCTGTAGCCCATCTTTGACCCCTATTTATTAAGGCCTCAATCTTTTTTCCTTTAACAGTCTAAACTTTACACAATCGATAATGTCTCTTTCACTAGACTGACTATTGGAAGGTGACGAGATTCTTTGAGTACTCAATTAATACACTCAACAAGGTTAGTTGTCATCTACCCATATCGTCTACCACATTCGTCATAACATTGAGCCCATCTTTCCCTTTCAATATTGTTTACCTAATTCCAAACACGTTGGCTATACTTCTGTAAATTTTTCATTTTTCTTTCAAATTTTGGTTGGGTCAGTATATAGCCTATATGGAAAATAAATAATAATCTTAGTATATAAGAACAAATAATAATAAACGAACATTAATTAAAGATTCTTACCAATGCTTAAAATTTCACTGTGAAGATAAGGATTTTTGAAAGCCTCGAAACTGTTCTTACTAATATGTCGAACACAATATGCAGGATATGCGTGGAGAGGTATCCAACAACTTCCTGCTCGATTCATAGTTGCAATGCCGATTCCTCGACCGGATATAATACAAACCCCATCTTCTTGAAAGACAAGCTCACGAAGATTGGTTAAAAAGAAATTTCATGCTTCAGCAACTTCATGTTTGACAATTGTGAATGCAATCAGAAATACATTGCTTTCACCATCCTACGCAACAACAATCAATAATATATGAGAGTATCGACCATAAAACCACGTACCATCGACTTGGATCATACGTTTGCAATAAGGAAAGCCTTCGATGTAAGGTTTGAATGACCAAAAAAGTCGATGTAGAAATTTATAGCCCGAAATAACTTGGCCTTGTTGGTCATATACATCCTTCGTTTGATGTCTTACTATCGTTCCTGGGATGAAATGAGTCATTGCTAGTAGTAAGGTCGGTAGCTCGTTGTACGATTTATCATAGTCACCGTAAACAAATTCCATGGCCTTATCCCTTGCACGTCACGCTTTTTTGTATTTTATCTGATACTCAAATAATTATGCAATAGTTGCTTGAATCATTGAAACAAGAATTCTTGGATTCGTTTCTACCAGATTTCTCACGTGATGGTTTATTCCAATTGAGTCTAATTTTCGGTGATCTTGATTGATGGACGTTCTCAAACATGTATGATCCCTATTGTATTTCGTGACCTCCCAACAATTAGAACGCTTTAGTTTAGTCAATCGGATTTTCCAATTGCATTCCTGACCATATTTTACGCATTTGGCAAATAAAGTCCTCTGACTTGATTCTACAACAACATAATCAACATGGTTTCTTATGCTGTACTCTTTCAATGCGAAAGTTGCTTCGTCATTTTCATCAAATTGAAGCCCAATCGATAATTGACCATATTAACTCGAAGTTAACAGTGACATATCGGGAAATTAAGGAGCTCTCATTGAATCAAAATCCAAAGCAACCATATGAGCCGGAGGTTCATAGAATGTATTTTGACTTCGATAGGACAAAAGTCGTCAGTACGAAAATTAGGTGCTTCACCAACATCATCAGGAAATAAATTAGGATCATCGATATCTTCATCTTCACTTGAATCAGCAAGTGTTTCACCCCAACAACCTCTTAGGTTTTCTACGTCACATCATCAATCGGATCACTACTTGGTGCAATTGATAAACCATATCTTGAAGTATCGATAAGATTCAATTCAGTCGGTATCCCACTAGACAACATTGCGACAAAACTTCCTCCGGGGAGATCAATATCATTACCGTAGTCCACTCGAGCGGATTCTCCAATGATATTACTCGATGGGTTTGTAACATCATGGACCTCAACAAATAATTCAATATACCGAATCTCTAGAGACTCGTGCTCTATAATCATCATGCTAATATCGTCATCATCTTCAAGATTAATTGCAACATATCTAACTGGATTTTCACAGGTTAACCACCGATAACGCAAACTATGAACTCTTGCTCTAATTTTCTTTGATATTTTCTCCTTCAACTGTCGAAGCGAGATATCTTTCGAAAATCTCAGTTTAGTAGTGTCTTTAGATTCAAATAAAATTCAAGATTCATTTTTCACCATTTGACCGTTGTAATACACGATCGTCAAAAATCTATCTTCGCTCATTTTATCTATATATTCAAAATAAATTTATACAATTTCAAAACAAAATTCAACATATACATAAACATAAATTCAAATAAAAACTAATAAATATTAATTTCAAATACATAAATATAAATTCGAATATAAAAAATACAGTAAAAAAATAAAAAATCTTGACAAAACAAATAATAATCTTACAAAAAAAACTAACAAATAAAAATATAACGAATAAAATATCAAATCTAAAATGCAAAAAAAAAACACGAAAAACTTACCAATATTTTCAAAACTTCAATAGAAATTTTGATTTTCTCTCCACTTAAACCTTCACTTTCAACTCTCAGAAAAAATATCTCCTCAACTTTCATCACATATCCCTTTATAAAACATTAGAATAAATATATTAATCATAATATAAACAAATAATTTTCTGAACCCCAAACCTCTTACAACACGTTTCTATCCCATCACCTTACCATCCCTATTAATTTTCATCTCAAGTTCCATCACCCCCAGCTTTTTTTCTGCCCCGTCCATCAATAGTGCATCTACCACTCTCTGCCCCTACCTTCTGCGCATGGTCAAGGAATGAATAAAGAGTCAAAGTCAGAGCCTAAAGACTCCGTCTTCAAACAGTTTCTCATACTGTAGAAAGTCGAAGCCAAAAGGATCGACTTTAACCTTTGAAATTTTTTTCCATGGTCAAAGACGGAACCTGCTGAACCGGTCTTTGAATTTACTATTCCTTTCACAATATTTCAGGAAATATTTTCCCATCAACCATATTTGAGGATTTTTTTTCCATCCGTAATATTCAGCAGAATTTTCCGTTATTATTAGATAGACAATTTTTTAATACTTATAATTAGGATCTTCATTATCTTTTAATATTTATTATTAGAGATATACTATTATGAGTTTAATTTTTTAAATATTTGTAATTAAGGGTCCAATATTTTCAAAATATTTGTTATTAGAGATATATTATTAAGAGTTCTAATACTTGTTATTAGGAATATAATTTTTTTATTATTTATTACTTGGGCTATACTTTTTCATTATTTGTTATCATGGCTATAATTTTTTTGATACTTGTTATTAGGGTTATAATTTTTCCAATACTTATTATTAGAGCAATATTTTTTTTAGTATTTAATATTAGAGACTTATTCTTAAAATTTAAATTTTTATTCTTGTCGTTAGAGATCTATTTTTTTAATATTTTTATTAAGAATATACTTTTTAATTTCTTTTTCAATATTTATTAGTAAGTGTCTAATTTTTAAGTTCTCCCTTGTGTCATTAAAATCTCAAAAATGACTTTGATAACAAGGATATAATTATTCATTCAAAACTAAAAAAATAAAATAAACACTAAAAAAATATATACTTCGATAATTAATAACCAATATTAAAATTTATCTCGTTGTCGGTAAATAAAGAACAAACCTCGAAGAAAGACTATATGACAACTTTACTAAAATTCTATTACTGAGATAACAAAACTACATAATCATAAGATTTAAACCAATAATCAAGTTACACTTTGATATGTCGGAAGTGTACTAAAATTTCCTTTGTCAATGAAGTTAAAAATAGGCCTTAAAAACAAAATAGTCATTTCAAAAAGTTAATTTTTTTAAATTTTTTTATAGAACAACCATTTAAGGATTAAAAAACGATAAACAAATATTTTTCTTGATGATTAAACTAAATTTCATTTTAAAAAAATAAAAATTACACGATCGTTTTAAACATCGATCCGATGAAAAAATACGCCCTAAATTCATGTAAAACCTTAAAAGACACCACCCATTGGGGTCTCCCATGATGTTTAATGTTGGGCTATAGGTTTGGACTGCTTACCTATATGGTGTACGGAATTCGAGGCTCTATTAGATATTATATGTTATTTAGAGTGTTTATTTAAAAAAAATATGTTTAAAGTTTATTTTAAAATTTATGCTAAAAGTTATAGGGTAAATAAAAGAACGTTATTTACAAATGACGATGTTCTATATTTTTAATATTATTTTAATAAAATTTGAAGAGAAAACATCACTTGCATATGACGTTCTCATATCTATATTATAAAAATTGATAAAAATTCAATATATAATTAAAAATTATTTATATTTCAAAAATAAAATTTTAAATTAAATTATACTTAAAATTTCTTCTCAAATTTACAGTATATTCCATGGATTAAATCCAACTTTTTATAAGTAAAAAAAAAAATCTATTAGCCGCAAACCTCTACTTGCCTTTGCCACCCAACTCAGCCATCATTCTAGTAAAGTACACACTCCACACACATCGTGGGGACCCATCTGCAGCACTCAATTCCATGTGCAACCTCATGACCTAATTTGACCTATATACCCTTAGCCACCACTCACGGTCAAAAAAACCCAACCACTCAGCCTCACAAAATTTGAATTTCAAAGCAAAAGATACAATAATAATCAAATAAATATATATTTTATTTAATATTCCTAAAAATTTAAGGAAAAAATATCTTTTTTATAATATATTAACGTGTAAAGCTAAAATATAGACGTTGTAAATTTTATAAAAAGATTCTTTTTATTCTAATCTTTTTGTCATTCTCATTTTTAAGATTTTATTTTATTAATCTGAATCAATTTATGTTGTACATTTATTTTTAATACGTTAATTTTCTGAAAAAACTTTTGATATATATACTCAAATACAAAATCTAATAAAATACTATTAAACTATTTACCATTTAAACAATTTCGTTAGGAGTTTTCTAAAAGACGTAAATTTATAATATGGTTGTATCGATTTTTTTATAAAAATTATAAGAAATTCGGTATCAATTTTTCAATATATAGATATTCTTATATTTTTTATAAAAAATAATATATCAAAATCTTTATATTTTTATAAAAAAAACTAATATCTTTTTATAAAAAAGTCGATACATATAAAAAAATTAATAATTTTTATAAAAGAATTAATATAATATTTTCAATAATTTTTCAAATTTACCATTTATTATAATTACCCAATCTCGTTAATAATAATAATAATAATAATAATAATAATAAGTCTATAATGATGGCTACCTTGGGGACAAAGGAGATACTTATCTTGAAGACTACAGCTACGAACAATAACAGCTCGTATACACCGTGGCATTTCCATTCAAAGCATTTTTTATAATAATATTCCATTCTTTCTAAAAAAGAAAATTTAATTTCCATAAACACCCTTCTCCATGCTCGTAATTTACACCCTACCCTCCTCTAAACTGTCACTTACCTACCATAGGCAATTCCGTCAACGCAAAACATACGCACGTTGAGAGCGTCGTCTATTTCCCAAAATACCCTAACTAAAAGCATAATGTAAGGGTAAAATGGGGATTCAAGGCGGAGCGGGCCCATTAATTAAAATGAAATGAAAGAACGTGAGTGATCCGCACAAAGAAGATAAAAGAGAAAGCAGTCAGTTCACAGACGTTTCTCGGATTTCAAACTCAACTCTTCGCTGGAATTTGGGACGCCATTTCAAGTCCGGCGCTTAGGTTTTTCAGACTTCTTATGGATTCTCGAGCGTAGGGAGACAAACAACAAGCACAGTGAAAGATTAGGGTTTTCACTAAGTTAGGGAATCGAGGATATTAGGGGTTTCGGGGGTTTTTTCTGTTTTTTTCTTGAATTTTAAGATTATCCGAGGGACGAGTTTGGGAATTCGCTAAATGTTAACGCCGCAGAGGAAGGCTTGGTCGGGTTGGTCGTTGACCCCAGGGAAGAAAGTGGACGGGACAGTTTCGGATCCGGACTCCAACGGGGTTGCTGTGGGGAAAGGGAAATCAACGGCTTTTACTGAGCCTGTGACTCCTGATGAGGAAGGGATTGTCGAGAAAGTTCATAGACTCGAAAATGAGGTTATTTTTTGTTGTTGTGATATGCATGTTATAATTTGATTTTTTGGTACTCTACTATTGTGTATGTTACAATTTCTTTTCTGGACTTGTTTAGTTGAGAAATTGGGATGATTAAAAAAATTGCCACTAAATAACTTGTTTAAAGTTGAATTGCTTTAGTTAGTTTATTTGGCTTAGATAAACAATTCACTCTGGATTTCTTATTTAATCTTCATTTTGATGTATGTTTTTAGAATGACAACAAATTTTGTTGCTATGCAAATTTAATGCAACAGTTGCTAATGTGGGTGCACCATTCTCGTAATTAGTTTTTGTTTTAGAGAACTACCGTATGCAATCATGATTTAGTTATTTGTAATTGTATTGGATATGCAGTTCAATAATCATGATTAATTATAGAAGTTGGTAATCCGGGAATTGATTGATTGGTCCCTCAGGTTAAGCTAGATGCGTAATACCCTGAATTAGTACATGCAGGCAGACCACAAAACTAAAACCACTGAAATATGTAGTACTGATTTAATGTAAGCGTTAAAGAGTAGAGTGTTGACTTATGAAGTTTGCCCTTTTCATGTTAGATATTGTTTTCACCTTTTTGGTATGGATTAAGGGGATTGATGATCACTTAAACTATAGGCTCTGTGGTACCATCTATATAAGCAAGTGCCACAACTGAGCTGTTTGTTCTTTAACTAAAGTTGTTACTCTTATGACCGATTGAAAGAGAAATATCCTTATTATAACTAAAGTACTTGATAATCTCATTTCACATTTATAAGTGCCAATAGCATCCTACTATTTTATTGTCTTTTATGTCTAAGTCAAAATGGGGTCCATAACATTTGTCACCATTTTTCAAGAGTGTCATTGTTGACAAGTTTGTACTGCCAAGGACTGCAATGGGAAATTGAATGGCTTTAGATAGCTAATATGCTGTGCGCACAACAATCAAATATACTCAGAATGGATTGATACATTCCCCTTCACTTGTATTGACTGGAAAAGTTTGAACCTTTTTGTTGTTTTAGGGTTTAGTGTGCTTATGTATTCTAAAGTTATCTGCTCAATTTGATTGGTATATCCTATTTCATGGTTTTATGCTTTGTTCTATGTTGCAAAATCTCATTTGAATGATCCAAATCTTGTTCCAGCTCTTTGAATACCAATACAATATGGGGCTGCTCTTGATCGAGAAAAAGGAGTGGATGTCTAAGTATGAAGAACTCAATCAAGCACTGGTTGAAGTAAAGGATGCTCTAAAACGGGAACAAACAGCTCATTTAATTGCAATAAATGATGTTGAGAAGCGTGAAGAGAATTTGAGGAAGGCCCTTGGTGTGGAGAAACAGTGTGTGCTCGATGTGAGGATCCTCTATCCTGTTCATCATTCCACTGATTGATTTTGATTTCTGTGTTCTGGTTTTATCTTCTGCTTTATATTTTTCTCTTATATCACAAAGTGGAGGCAAAATACTTTTTGATGAATTTAATGGGATACTTTTATGTTACTCTTTGATGCACAGTAATTTTGACAAGTGTATCTAATTCTGTCATTATGGATGTCTTGTTGTTTTATTTGCGATGATATTCGTTAACATTTGATTTTGTCTTTTTGATACAGCTTGATAAAGCCTTACGGAACATGCGTTCAGAGAATGCAGAAATCAAATTTACTGCTGATTCAAAGCTTTCTGAAGCAAACGCTTTGATTGCTAGTGTCGAAGAGAAATCCTTGGATGTGGAGACAAAATTACGTGCAGCTGATGCAAAGCTTGCTGAGGTTAGCAGAAAGAGTTCAGAGATTGAGAGGAAGTTACTGGAGTTAGAGTCCCGTGAAAATGTGCTTCGTAGGGAACGGCTCTCCTTTGTTTCAGAGTACGCCTCTTCTTTGTCTTGCCCCAGTTACCCTGAAGTTTTCACTTAAATTTTCATTTAAAGTATCATTATTATTGTTATTATTATCAGGCGGGAAGAACATGAGGCTACTTTCTCCAAACAGCGGGAGGACTTGTGGGAATGGGAGAAGAAATTGCAAGATGCAGAAGAGAGGTTGGCCAAATCCCAAAGATATGTCAACCAAAGAGAGGAGAGAGCAAATGAGAATGATAGACTCTTTAAGCAAAAGGAGAAGGACCTTGAAGAGACACAAAAGAAAATTGATGCTGCCAACCAAACTCTGAAGGAGAAAGAAGATGATATAAGCAGCAGGCTAACAAATCTAACCTTGAAAGAAAAGGTAACCTATATTTTATGTTGAGCAGTTGTTTATGAATTAATATTTTGTTATTTATCATTATCATTTGGATGCAGGAATGGGATGTTATGAGGGAGAAATTAGAGATGAAGGAGAAGGAGCTACTCGTCATTGAAGAAAAGTTAAATGCCAGAGAGAAGGTAAGCTTTTCCAGGGTTTAGCTTTTGTTTCTTTGAATGAAATTTGTGTCACAGGCTTATAGCTCTATTTTTGTAATTTCTAGGGTTAGTGTTCTGTTGGTTTGGTTTCAAAACTCTGAAAACCGATTAAACAGGATTGACTTGTAAAACCAACAAAACTAGCCAAATTAAGTTGATTACTGAAAAAACTGATACTGATTTAAGTCAGTTGGTTTGTTCTATTTTATCAGGTTTATTTATAAAGTAAATTATTTATATTATAATATAAAATTATGGTGTATTATATATAATAATTATTTTGTAAGTATATTTCATTTATATTATATAGAATGTATTAAAAAATAAAACTATAAAGGTCAGTACGAGTACATTCATTCTATTTGGCTATAAATTTTAAAAATCGTTAATTGAATAAGCCAATTTCCAAACTGATTAGTTTCTAAACTGAATGAACTAAGTTTGCTTGGTTTGGTCAGTTAAATTGGTTGAAACTGAAAATACTCACCTCTAGTAATTTATGTTCATAATTAGTTTTTCCATTTTTCCCTTTTAGTTATATTTTTTATTGGTATATATATAGTTTTTTCGGAGGGCTAGGTATCATTCAGGATCTTGTGTTTGACACTTATTGCATTTTGTATTTATTGACAGGCTGAGATTCAGAAGCTCATGGATGAACATAATGCCATTCTGGATGAGAAGAAGCGTGAATTTGATCTGGAAATTGATGAAAAGAGAAAGTCCGTAGATGCAGATCTCAAAAGCAAGGTGATTGAAGTTGAGAAGAAGGAAGCTGAGGTCAAACACATGCAAGAGAAGATATTTAAACGAGAGTGTGCAGTGGATAATAAATTGGAGAAATTAAAAGAGAAAGAAAAGGAACTTGAACTAAAAGTGAAAAACCACAAGGAAAGGGAGAAGGCCGTTGTATCACAGGAAAAGGATTTAGAGATTGAGAAGAAGCAACTGGTTTCTGAAAAGGAAGAACTTTTGAGCCTTAAGGCTGAAGTTGAAAAGATAAGGGTGGCAAATGAAGAACAACTACTAAAGATACATGAGGAAAAAGATAGGCTTAGGGTAACTGAAGAAGAGCGTTCTGAGTATCTTCGCTTGCAATCAGAATTGAAGGAAGAAATAGAGAAATGCAGGCATCGAGAAGAACTACTTTTGAAGGAAGCTGAGGATTTGAAACAGCAGAAGGAGAATTTTGAAAGAGAGTGGGACGAACTAGATGAGAAAAAAACACAAATTGAGAAAGAGTTGAAGAATATCAGTCAACAGACGGAGAAATTTGAAAAAGAAAACCTAGCTGAATTGGAAAGGTTAAAGAATGAAAAGCAAGTAACTGATGACTATATAAAAAGGGAGCTGGAAGCTCTTGAAGTTGCCAAAGAAACTTTTGCTGCCACCATGGAACACGAGCGGGCAGCGATAGCTGAGAAAGCTGAAAGTGAGAGAAGCCAAATGCTTCATGACCTTGAGCTTCTAAAAAGAAAACTTGAGAGTGATATGCAGAATAGACTTGAGGAGATGGAAAAGGAATTAGGAGAGAGAAAAAAATCATTTGAGGAAGAAAAAGAGAGAGAGCAAGACAATATTAACTATGTTAGAGAGGTAGCTAGGAGGGAAATGGAAGAGTTGAAACAGGAAAGAATCAAGTTAGAAAAAGAAAGGCAAGAAGTTGATACTAGTAAGATGCATCTTGAAGGGCAGCAAATTGAAATACGGAAAGATATTGATGACCTTGTGGATCTCAGCAAGAAATTGAAGGACCAAAGAGAACAACTTATCAACGAGAGAAACCGCTTTATTTCATTTGTTGAGAAATTTAAGAGTTGCAAGAATTGTAGTGAAATTACCTCTGAGTTTATGCGCTCTGATCTGCAATCTCTACAGGAAATAGAGAATGAGGAAGTCTTACCTCTTCCTACTTTGGCAGATGATTATATCAGTGGAAATGTTGGGAATTTGGCTGCATCTGAGAGGCAGAAGGATGAGATGTCTGCACCTGTAGGTTTAGGATCTCCAATTTCTGGTGGAACCATGTCATGGCTTCGGAAATGCACCTCAAAAATATTCAAATTCTCCCCCAGTAAAGATGCAGAGCCTCATGCTATAACAAAACTGAATACAGAGACCTCTCTCTCTGGTCAAATGGATAATTTGGAAGGCACGTCGAAAACTGAACATGAGCCAGATCTCTCTTTTGCTGCTGCAGCCATATCTTTGGAGATTCATGGGGTCCAATCAGACTCCAGCAGAAGAGATGTGGATGTTGGTCATGACCTTTCAGTTGATAATCAGAGCAACATGGAAAGTAAGGAAGTGGAAGTGCTTGGAGATTCTCAAACTTCTGATTTAAATCGTGGGAAGCAGATTCGCAAGAGAGGCAGGGCTGCAGCTAAAAGAACACGCTCCGTGAAGGCAGTTGTGAAAGATGCTGAAGCAATACTTGGAAAAACATTAGAACCAAATGAGAATAATTCTGGTCATGCTAATACTGAAAGCAGGAGTGAATCTGGTCTCGCCGATGGGGGAGCATCTAGAAATGCACGGAAGCGGACTCGTGCTCAAACATCTCAAATAGCAGACACTGAGCAAGGTGGTGGTGACAGTGAAGGACAATCTGATAGTGTTGTGGGAGGCCAGCGAAGAAAGAGGCAACAGAAAGTTGTTCTGGCGATGCCTATACCTGGTGAGAAAAGAAGATATAATTTCCGGCGGTCCACAATGTAAGTTACCATTAAGATTCTAGATGTTTGATGGTTGCCCTTTAATGGCGCTGAAGCAAGCACCTTTTATTTTCTTGTTTGTTTATTAATATAGCTTATCATAATTCAGTTAATTATTTATTCCCTTGCGCATCCACTTAATAAGAGAAATGTAAAAGGCTTAAGTGAAATAACTATTTGAAAATTCTGCTTAATACAGTGGGGTCACAGTTGCTAAAGATGCAGCAGATCAGGTTAATCGCTCCAAAGCTCCCATGCCTGTGAGTGAAAATGGAGATGCAAGCGAGAATGGTGGAGCAGACTTTATGCAGCAGGTAAGAGTATTCGAGGTTTGTTTTCTTTTATTATGTAGATGTAGCATGTGAGTGTTTGGTAATCCCTGCTCAAACCTACATCGTAAGAAATAGATTAAGCAAATTTTGCTATTTAAATGGTCATTTTTTTAATCAAAAGAAAATCAAATTGGCCCATGCAGGTCTATGCATAGTCGAGTATATTATGTATGCAACTTATAGCAGTGCTTTAGTTTAGGTTCAAGCAAAAACATAAAAGAGAAACAGAAAATTAATTTGAACAGCAATGTTCAGTTTAGGTTTCTGTTCAGAAATTATAGAATTGCTTTTATTTGGAGAAAAGAAAGAGATGGGGTAGGGCTAAGAGAGGTGGACGGCTATCGGTGAGGGAGGAGGGTGGGGGAAATGGAAAATGGAAAAAGATCACCAGTGTTTTACTAGGATGAGGGGAATGACAGAAATTTTGCAATGAGTTCCTATTATCAACTGCATACACTTCACCACCGTGGCTTGACTATAAATATCAGTTCACAACGTTAATTAATATTGGTTTATTATACTTTTATGTGGCAGTCTGAAACAGCTCCGGATGCTAAGGGTGATCATGTGGACGCAACCAAAAACCTGGATGTGAATGCCGCATTAAGTGAAGAGGTGAACGGCACACCCGAACGGGTTGGTGCATATGCTGATGGAAATGACTACAAGAGTGAGTCACATAGTGAAGGGCATAAAGATGATGGTGCAGATGATGATGATGATGATGAAAACGAAGATGACGATCTCAAGCATCCCGGTGAAGTCTCTATAGGAAAGAAGCTTTGGACTTTTTTCACTACGTAATGAAGTGAATCTTATTCTCTTGGTTAGCAAACATCAAGGAGACCTTTGATTGTATCAGCTGTTCTAGGTTTGCTGGTAGGAACACGTTGATCTAGTAGTGTGTATTAACAATTTATGTGTCATAATCAGGAAAACAATTTATTCAGGAGGGAGATTGGTTTTCTTCACTTTTCTAGGGTTGTCTTTGGCTTTTGTTCCCCCTTGTATGTTCTTTTGTACTAGGGCTAGATGATTTGATGTTGCATCGATTGGCTTCTTCAACCATATTGTTTGTACCAAATAGTACATGTATTTTTCATATTGACTGGAACTATGGCCCGAATTCTGTCATCTCATGTAGTCTCTGTAGCTGTCAGGATATTAGACATTCATGCCTAGATTGTGGAAAGTTTAGATGCCTGCAAATTGTTTTGATCTCACAGCTGTTCGTGAGTTAGATTGTCTGGTTCTGAGCAATAAGCATGTATCTACAATGGGGATAAGACCACATTCAGAAACAGCCTCATCGGATATAGCTGTCATGCGGCTGTAAGCCGACGAAACCAGCACCATTATTGTCTCCAAAGCCTGCAGGATCCAACGTGGATATTGCAGATCCATTTTTGGCATGTGTGTTTCTTTACTCTTGCATCCTGTGCAACTTTGGTTCATCTACAAAACTCCGACTAGCCTTGCCTGCCATGGATTTACGACCGATATTATAGCTGCCATATTTGCCAGAACCAGCTTCAATATCATAGCCAACAGTGGTGCTTCCATGCTCAGTTTGGGGAATATCCCTCCCATTAGTCCTTAGATACTGCATTTTTTAAAATTTCCAATAGTTTTAATATTTTTTTTTTCACTTTTTTAACAAG
Source organism: Abelmoschus esculentus (assembly GCA_035048815.1). NCBI lineage: Eukaryota > Viridiplantae > Streptophyta > Magnoliopsida > Malvales > Malvaceae > Abelmoschus > Abelmoschus esculentus. The sequence goes on from JAUCBN010000036.1 coordinate 14,274,221, forward strand.
TATCAAGAATCTCAATTGACACAACATTTAATGCATGTTCACTGAGCGTGGGTAAAAATCCTCTGCTTTTTTATTATGTTTCTTGTTAAAAAATTTAAAAAAATTAAATTTTAAACTTTAACTCTTATTTTTATATCCTAAATCATACACCTTAAAAATACATCATACCCTTAATTCTCTAAACCCTACCACAACTCCTAACTAAGTGTGATAACGAGCTGAGCTGAGCTCGAGCCTGACTAAATAGTGTTATTGAGCTCGAGGCTCGGCGAGCTCAGAATTTTAGGCTCGGGTTCGGCTCGACTCAAAATGAAAAAAAAGTACCTAATTTATTTTAGTAGGTTTCTCATATTTTATTTTATTGCTTTTCTTTTGTTAAAGAGATTACTTTTATATGTAGAATATACATAATGTAATTATTCCAAGCCTGTTCACCAACTTTTCGAGCCGAACTTGAATTGGTTCGGCTCATTAAGGTCTCGAGCCAAACCCGAGCCCAAGTCAAGCTCACTCGCGTCGAGCTTTGACTGTGTCAAGCCCGAGTAACTCGCGAGCTAGTTAGGCTCATTATCAACCCTACCCCTAACCTTGAGCACTAAATCCCTCTAATTTAAAGCGGATATACAAATAGAAATATAAGAAAGAGATAGATGATTTCCAACAAATCAACATGATACGGTAAGAACACTGGACTCCTAAAGACAAGGAGGACGAGCTAGAAAAGGGAGGAAAGAAGGCCTCCAAAGAAGAAATAATAGCATAGAAGAACAGCAAAACAAATCTAAGGAAAAAGTGCCGAAGTTGATATCATGTGCTAACCTTCACTTACTGTTGAAAGAACATCAGCGTTTTATGATACGATATACATTTAAGCAACTCACAATCCTCACTTGGTGGTGGTGGCGAGGTGGCAATCAGCGGCCTTGTATGCCACACAAGAATTAAACACCCATCATTCTCCTCAGCAAACAGGGCCAACAACATGCCAGCTTGACTGTAAGTATTTGAACCCAGATGTTTCCATCCGAGTCCTCTACTAAGACACTGACTCGTGTAGTTCAACCAGGTCTACCCCTTCACAAGCAACCACAGTACAAATCCGTCTTCCCAGATACAATTCGGACAGAACCAGGTCCTGACTTGGTGGTGCCCCTCCCCCGCCCTTAATGCAAAAGCTTGCATTAAACCCGGCCATGGCATCCCCTGTTCTAAGTTTTAACACGAAATCAATATGAATTCTGTTTACCGTAGCAGACGTTTCCAGTACAGCTTGATTGGCTGTAAAATGAGCGAATTTTCAAGGGAAAGTTTCATAAACGTGCGTCTGCCAGCATATCAGTGAAAAAATTGGGTCTTTAATATAAAAAACAAAACAAAAAGAAATATCAAAGTTTTTATATAAAAATTTTAGGGTAAACTGCACGAGTGATCGCCCACTTATTATATTTTTTTTGTTTTTAACAGCTAATTATTATTTTTATTTAAAATCATCTCTAACATTTTATTACATTATCGTTTTTATCATTAACCGTTAAAAAATTAACGAAAATAATGACGTGTTATGAAATAATTTTTTTCCTGTTTCTCTTTTTCTTCTTCTTTAATTCTCTTCTTCAAGCCTTTTCTTTGTAACATCAACAAAGACTTACTATTAAGAGTGAGTCTTTCGAATTAAATTTTTTTCAAAATAGAGACTACTAATTGAATTTAGCCTTCCTTGTTAACATTTTTATAATAATTTATATTATTAAAATTTTATGAGTTAAAAATAATTGTAAAA